>OZ010792.1:426403143-427721001 GCA_963932465.1 Maratus speciosus | reverse complement strand
GTATGAGATAAAAGAAAGTTTTGGGATTTGCACTTCCAATAAATCTATTTATAGATTGATCGTTTGGAAAGAAATAAAAATAAAATATGCAATAGTTATGCTATTTCGCAAATAGGAATGCAGTTTTTCTTTTAAGTCATCGGTAGTAAACAAAGAATTGATTTTCCAAAAGGACAAGACGAATGAAATACAGGTAATTAAAATACCAAAATATTGAAATCTCTTCAGTAAATCCCGTATAAAAGGTACTTTAATATCAACAGTTTTTATGTGATTTTGAAACTATCGCAGCCCGTTAAATTCCAGAATTAATGTTGTAGTACATTCTGTAGTTTTTTTTTTTTTTTTTTTTTTAGAAAGAACATTTTATATGAAATTTAATTATTAATCAAAGGTACAGGTACAGTTATATGAAATATAATTTTAAAAATATTCATGGCAATTAATAAGAATAAAACCGTTTTCCTATACTAATACTTCTTTTTTCGTAATTTAGTAGTTTTTGCTGTAAAAAAATAAGCTCATATATACCGAAAATGAAAACAATAAATAATTTTTTTAAAAAATCAAAGAAATATAAAAATTCAAAGTCATTAATTTTCAATCATTTGTAGAAAATTTACTTAAATATTATAAATATATATATTATCAAGCTTTAAAAAATTCTTGAATAAAATTTTGCTATTCAGTAAAAAAAACAAAAAACAAAAAAACTAAACACATTTTTTTAAACAAAAAAGTGTAATGAAAACCAATTATCAAGCACGCGAATAACGAAGTAATCTTTTCTTTTAATAAATATTGGCATAGGTTATTTTTTTAAGACAGTTCAAAATCTTTTTTCTTAAAAAATATTTAATGATAGTGAAATTGAAATAATTTTATCATTTCCTGCCATATAAAAGGCGATAAAGCTCGTCAATACGCTTTACGCTAGATGATGAGCAAACATTAAACTAACGTTTACTGCAAATAATTTTCCTTTTATCGATTCACTAATGTGTTCAGATAATGAAAAAGTTTGACTTGGAAGCCGAGTCGGAGGAAACTTAATAACCCGTAAGCTTCAGGAAAATCAGTTTTCCCACATTTGCATACGAAAATTTGAAAGTTATTTTGAATAATAACTGGCACTTACTCTTTGAAATGATTTCTCAATTAATATGTGGGCTTTGAATCATAATCCGAAATTCTACTATATATAGAATGCAAATGAAAATTTCGTTCCAGCCACTTATAACTGAGTTCTGCTAAATGGATTTTGATGGGACTTGCACCGTTAGTTAGATAATTTATCAGGAAAAGTTTTAGTATATTGCATATTTTTCTATATTGCTTAATTATTTGTGTAACTAAGTAATATAGAAAAACATGCACTATAGGAAAAAATATAAAAATATTCACAATATAGAAATGCACAAATATGCACAATATGCACAATATATAGAAAAATATGAACAATATAGATAAATATGCAATATAGAAAAATTTGCACTTTGAGAACGAAAAAGTGTGTGCTCAAAGTGTGTTTTACAATCCTTTAAAAATCAGTTTGAAAGGGAATTAATTCAATTGTTATTGATGAAGCAGAAAGAGAAATACTCTTATCTGACACTGAGGAGTTTGCACAGCCAGTGTTAGTAGTATGAAGAAACCGTAAATTGTATATCCTCGCTTTCTGTTTGAAGTCCTTTTCTTGAATAATTGGAATTCAATAGAAATTTCTATAATCACGTGAACTCGACTATAAAATATTAGCGTGTATTTTTAACTTCTAATGACTAGATTTTTTTTTAAATTTAAATTCAGGGTTGCCAGAAATTGCTAAAATTATTTTATTTCGAATAGCTGTATATTCTTATATTATTATTTCACTTATTTAATCACATAATATGAGTTATTAAATATAGCGTTTGTATCAATATGAATTCAGTGGTATTCCGAATAAAATTTCTTTTCCTGGTAATGGTGTGACATTGTTAGTTAGAAATGTTTAAGGGATGGGATATATTCATATTGCATATAGGTCTTTCCCAAATCCTACTGTGAATAATCAACTAAAAGAGTTGGTATTTAACATCCCAATTTTTTTTATGATACATTACAAAATATAATACAGCAATGCCGTTCGTGCCGTCTCCAGTAAGGTTTAAGGACATTCCAGGAAAATCTCCACATTGCTTCAAAATATAAGGTCAAATTCCCCGATATACTTCACAGGATTCAAGATTACATTTAGATAAACCGGTCAACACAGCGGGCGAAATTTTCTAGTCATTAAGTGAAAAGCATTAAGAAAAAACTAATATATTTTAAGATATCTAAGAGAATATTTAAATTTTTTCTGGTATATTACGCTAAATGTTCAATTGCCGCCGCTGAAGGTGGACAAGTTATTTGCGGTAGATAAAATTACTCAATCCTACGTATCTCATCTACAGCTTCAGCGTTTTGCATGCACTGTTTTTTAGTTGCATGCAGAGGAAAGTGGTATATTTGTATGTACAATAAAAACACGTGAAAATTCATTTTCTCTCCTGTAAAACATACCGTTTTTGATTTGTGACTTTTTTGTTGTGGGTGAGCGATATGAAATTTCAGCAACATTAAAATCTTTAGGTCGGATGTGATTTAATTTCTATTTGATTTTAATTTAATTTTTTATACCAGTAATTCTGTACAGCATTTTGCAGCTTATTTAGTTCATGAAATCTGCGCTTAGACAAAGCAAATATTACCACTTAAATATTCTGATACTAAAACAAGCACATATGTACTGTATGTGAGATGTATGAGTTGTAATCGTTCTGAAGGTGATAAATGGAAGTATATATTATACAAACCAATTTTCATTAAATGAATTTCGCGTTAATCCCAGACTTAACAAAAAAAAAGTTTACTTTATTTCATAATCAGAAAAATTTAATTAATTAGCAGTAATTTAAAACCAATACCTGTTCAACAAATGAAGGGCTTACTTTTAACACTTTTTAACAAAGTTGAAAGTGTTTATGAATTTGATTTGCCTGTCCGTGAGTCCGTCCGTCTTTCTGTCTGCGCTATGATTCTCGTAAAATTACTGGGATTGCCTTGTAATTGTATATACAGTGGCATCCAAAATTGTGGACATTTTTTGAAATTTTTTCATGGTTTATAATTTTTAGTTCTTATAGAATATTATTAATTGACTTAAATACAAATGTTTACATATCAAATTCAAGGAAATTTAATGTAGAATTTAACAAAAAACACCGAATTAAAATATCTGCATTACAAAAAAAGTTACACTAACTTTAGTCTAAAATACAAACACAATTAGTCATGAATGCTGAAGTGTATTCTAATTAAAGATTCCTAACCAATCACAATGACTGTTCTGAGAACCAATCAAATGTCAGTAACTAATCTGCAGTATGTTTTGATTTGTAAAAGCGGTATTTTGCTGGAATAAATTTTGCAGAAGGGTGAATACTACTGTAACTAAATACAATAATGTTTTTTTTATTTAATATTGCTACTTTTTCTGAATGCAAAAAATTTAAAACAATGCCATCAACAACAAGAACTAATTGAACACCTACAAAAAGAAGTAGAATTGTCATATGAAGAGAAAAAGCTCTCTCTTATGCTGAAATTGCAACACAGGTTGGTGGATCAGTCACTTTATCTGGCGTACGAAAGTTGTGCTTACGTTATGAAGAAACTAAATCAGTGATAAATAAGGCAAGATATGACAAAAAAAATATGCACAAGTGCTTCTGACCTCTTTATGCCTCAAAGATAGAAGAATTCCATGAGTTGCTGTTGTATGTGAAATGAATGCAATGGGTATTTCAGTTAGTTGAAGAACAATAAGAAGATTAGCAGGTTTTGGACTGAAAGTTAGAATTCCGGGGAAAAAACCATTTTTAAATCTTCAGCAACGCAAGAAACGAGTTCAGTGGGCAAAAGAACACATTAATTGGTCAGAAAATCAGTAGAAGAAAATAATCTGGATTGATAAGATATAGCTAATGTATAGTTAAAATAAAGCTCTTTGGTAGTGGTGGGAGAAAATATGTGAGACGTAGAGTAGGGGAAGAGCTATACCTTGATTACATTGAAGCAACTACAAAGAACCCAACAAATGTCATGATTTGGGCCTGTATGTCTGCAGATGGTGTTGGCCGCATTCAAGTGATTGATAGCATTCTGAATGTAATATATATATTATATATATATATATATATATATATATATATATATATCGAAACTGTCCTGGTACCAAAATCGATACCTTCCATCAGGGATCTCTTCCCCAATAAAGCACCATTTATTTTTCAGCAGGATTTAGTTCCATTTCATACGGCAAAAATGTGCAAAGAATGGTTTAAAAATAAAAGTGTACAATTATTACCATGGCGAGGAAACATTCCTGATCTGAATCCTATAGAAAATTTTTGGCGCAACATATTGAAGCCATAAAATTGATTCTTGGCATCATGTGATTAAAAAAGATGAACTCCAAACACTAGTTATCTCAATGAAAAGACTCTGTGAAGCTGTAATAAAAAACAAGGGATATCCTACTAAATATTGATTGTGTAAGTGTAACTTTAAAATACAATGAAATCTAAGATAGCTCTTATTTTTTGTAAGCATAACTTTTTTTGCAATGCAGATATTTTAATTACTTTTTTTAATTAAATTCTACATTACATTTCCTTGAATTGGATATATAAATATTTATATTTAAGTGAAATATATTATATTCTTCAAGCACACAAATTTATAAAACATGAAAAATTCACAAAATGTCTACAATTTTGGACACCACTGTATTTTATTGAGTTTAGGTTGACAACGGCATTCTCGATACTGAAAACGAAATGTGTAACATTAATATTTCATTTATAGGGGTACTCAAACGAATCTTGTTCCATTATGTCAATAGGAAAAAATCGTTTGCAGTGTATTACATTGATGTTATACTATACCAAATATATTGAAATTTATATACGTCATAGAGGTTGACTATACTTGCTTGCTACAGAATATGATTTTCACAGCCTTTGTCTTAAGTTTCAAGGAACATACAAAGGAATCCGTTTACAGTATTTGAGCAAAAATTGCTGGAAATGAGTTTACAGTTTTGGCAAGTGTTTTTAAATATGATTAATATTTTTTGTGTAACTCGAAATATAAATTCTACAGATCGTATTCAGGGCTGCACAAAAGAATTTGAGTGCATTTTTTCTTATTGCCGGAATTACTGAAAAGGGATTGTCACATTGGCTATGTGCTTCATAACTGAACTAAATTTTTGTATACTATGCAATATATATACAAATCTATAGATCATATACAGGATTGCACAAAAGATTTCTTATAATGTTAAAGCTGTAGAAGGGAACAGTGTTAAATTTCGACACTTTTCTACGGGAGGGATGTCTGTGTCTCTGAGGGGGGTGAACATTATAGACTTTGTGTTATGCATGTTCTAATATGTTTATTTAGACATCAACCTTCACAATATTAAAAGCCTTCATATACATTATTTTCAATGTGGTAGAAAGTGTTTCATAATCTATGTTTGACGCATGATTTTTCCTTCTTGTTTTATATATTCATCGTGTATATTAGAGAGTAACCAACTAACGCAAATATACAATAACCTATTCCGAGGGTCCAATGATTCTGAAAATATTTTATCTTTAGAAACATCCGAAATCAATATATTTTCGAGATTTAAAGAAATATTTATATAAATAAAATTTCTTTTGCTGCCACTGATTTTCAAAAACCTTTCTGAGTATTTTTCATAGTGTATTAACCAGTTTTTTCAACCTGAAATATCGGCTTTTAGGATACTATCGAATCTAAGTTAAACATTTTCAGCTGCGTAATTGTATTTATACGTACAAGACTAACAAAATAACAGTAACTTTAATGTTTATGTTAATGCTGTTAATTTATCGTGTTTGTTTCTAAAACATGTTTGTTGAACGTAAAAATATTTAAAAATAGCGTTCAAAAAACCGATATTCTGGGGTGAATCACACTACAAAATCTACTCGGAAACGTTTCCGAAAGTCATTAGCAGCAAAACAAACTTTGTTTTTATAAATGTACTTTAAGTCTTGAAAATATATTACTTTCTGAGGATTCTAAAGATAAAGAACGCGTTTCGAGATCTTGGATTACGCAGAAGATGTTATTATATATATTATGTTATAAATATCTCCGTTCATAACTTTATGTCTAATGAAAAAAATATATAATTTATACATTTTTTCAGGCTGCTTTAAAACGAGGAATTGAAACATAATGTAAAAAAGTATTTGTTACTCTTTGAAGTTGACATTTTTCAATACGTAGCAGTCCCAATTTCAAAAATTTACAACCATATTCTGAAAAAAGATATTATTTTGAGTCTGGTGACACCTTTGTTTTGTTTATATTACAAACAATAAGCGAATAAAAACGGGCATTTTTGTTTTTTAACGTGGACTGTACATATTGGAATTTTTAATCTTGTAATGCAAAACCCATTTTTCGGAGATTTACATATTCCGTCTTTACTACAGACAGTCAAAATAAAATATTCGCTTTAAATTGTAATTAAAAAGTTTTCCTTTAATAAAAAGCATTAATGAAAAACTAGTCTATGTTAAAACAAATGGAATGTTTTCTTATATATTTATCATTTATATTATGGAGCAATTTTAGGTACACGTTTAGAAATTTAGTTTTCTGTGTTACATATTAAACGGTCAAGTGCGAGTATTACTCGCGCACAGAGGGTTCCGTAGAAAAAATATATGAATTGGTAATTGTATTATTAAAGAAAACCGTTTCTAAAAGAATACTAAGACTTTGTAAAAAACTATACAACGTAGGTTTGGTTATAGCTGTATACACTAGAAAAGTATGAATAGGTGTACCATAAAAGTTCTTAGAGATATGGAACATAAATAATATCAAATATAGCTATTCTGTTTAACTCATTTTTTAATATTATCCGAATCTGTTTATGATGAACTTTATTCTGAAGTAACAATAATTGCAGTGTATATTTAAACTTCATTTGGCGTTTCATAAATCTAAGTTCAGTGTCGTAATAATCTTTTCGTACTACAGTGTAGCAAAAACAAAACCTTTGTTCAAAGTTTAAATTTGGTATTGTGCTAAGCGCGCTACGAAAAAAGGTCCGAAAGTTAAAACGCCGCCTTGGTCCGAGCCACATTTTCTCAGATAATTTTTTAATTAACTTTTAAAGTCACTAGAGGGGTATTGAGAGATCCACTCAATGCAAACTAGTTCTCGAATCCGGTAGTATTTATGTTATTCATTCTAATTAAATTAGTCTGTTTTTAACAATTTGACGTTTATTGCTTTTATCTGCGACTGGGCATTGCATTACACATATATATCATCAAAAGTCGTTTACTCGTCTTTAACATCTGATGGTATATAGATTACGCCACCTCTGTCATTATGTATGCCCAAACCGTCGAAATCTTTAAGGGTTAAAGTCTCGGCTAATTACTAACAATTTTTTTTTCGAAAATCATTATCAACAATGCTTTTATATTTCTGTTACGTTAGGTACCTCCAATGCAGCTCAACACTTATGCTGAATGCCCGTAAATCGAATATTGTGTGTAAAGGAAAAATGCGATTTTCTCAAAAAACTATAAGGCCTAGGGTAATCGCTAAAATTTTCCTGCAAGGTTTAAATTAACGTCTACTATCTCTAATTTTTTCATAATTTTAGTTTTAGTAGATACGGAATTAGATAGGGGGAGGGGGGCTACATATTTTTGCGCTACATTTTCGACGATATCTTTGAACATGTAATACCTAAAATTAAAAGACATGTATTTTTGAATTCCGCGTTGTGAACGTTTTCACAGGGTACCCCACAAGGTATACAAAGAAAAATGTTTTTTCTTTCGAGTAACTTAATTAACCCCTCTGTATTTCTACTAAATATATTTATGAATGTTTTATAATCGGTAAATATGCGGGTCAATAGTCTTTATTACTTCCCCCAATTTGAACTTTACACGTTCCATAGTTTTCGAGTAAAATGGCTGTGACAGACAGACAGACTCAGAAGTGATCTTATAATTGTTCCGTTTTTACTTTTTAAGTACGGAATCCTAAAAAATGCATTTTTTTATGCTTTTTATTTTATTTCGACGTCGAACAACTAGTTAAAAGAACTACAAGTTATTTCATTATTATTTCGTGTAAAGAATAGCATTTATCATGTGATATATTTGATATTTTTTAATAATTTTTCATTTTCCTATAGTTGCCATGTCTCCGAATTAGAAAATTTAATACTAATATATTAAATAACCAAGTAAGCACCAAGTAAATATAAAATAAGATGACATTTTAAAATATTGATAAAATACTAATATATTTTTGTTTTTATTACTTTTATTTATGTTGGATATCTCCAAACTTTAGTATGTGAATCATTATAATTTTATCAATAGTTTTTCTTGAATATATATTTTTTCCAATAATTACTGACAGTAAAATTGAATATATTGAACATATTCTTGTACCATCTAATAGATCATAATGGTTGTTACGATGTTTGATTGCTAATGAAACTAACATTAAACTAATGAGTGTAGAAAAATACATTTTCTTCGATTGATTTTCTAATGTGTGGGGATATTGAAGACATTTTGTCTTCCACGTCGCAGAAAGTTCAATAACCCATAAATATGCAGGAAATTCCGTTTTCGCACGTTTTCATAAGGAAATGGGAAAGTTTTCTTTAAAGATAATACTCAATTTAGTAATATTCTATAAAATGATTTCGCATTTATTGTGTTGGTTTTATTTCATAATTCGAAGTGCTTCATTAAATAAAAAGAAATATTTTAAAACTAATTTAAAACTAATGCTTGAATCGAATATGTATTATTCTTAATACAGATTAATTTATTAATATAAAATATGTTCAGTATTGATCTGTGAACATATTCTTTTGCTTTCTAATAGATCATAATGATCGTTATTGCGCTTGGATCTGGATTTTGAACGAATATTTAAGTAACGAGTGTAGAAAAATTCATTTTCTTCGATTGATTTTCTAATGTGTAGAGATATTGAAGACATTTTGTCTTCCACGTCGCAGAAAGTTCAATAACCCATAAATATGCGGGAAATTCCGTTTTCGCACGTTTTCATAAGAAAATGGGAAAGTTTTCTTTAAAGATAATACTCAATTTACTAATATTCTATAAAATGATTTCGCATTTATTGTGTTGGTTTTATTTCATAATTCGAAGTACTTCATTAAATAAAAAGAAATATTTTAAAACTAATTTAAAACTAATGCTCGAATCGAATATGTATTATTCTTAATACAGATTAACTTATTAATATAAAATATGTTCAATATTGATCTGTGAACATATTCTTTTGCTTTCTAATAGATCATAATCATTGTTATTGCGCTTGGATCTGGATTTTGAACGAATATTAAAGTAACGAGTGTAGAAAAATACATTTTCTCCGATCGATTCTCTAATGTGTGGTGATATTGAAGACATTTTGTCTTCCACGTCTCAGAAAGTTTAATAACCCATAAATATGCAGGAAATTCCATTTTCGCACGTTTGCATGAGAAAATCAGGGAAGCTGATTTTTAAAGAATACTTTCAATTTAGTATTACTCTATAAAATGATTTTACATTTAATGTATTGGTTTTAATTTATAATCCGAAGTTCTTCATTAATTAAAAAGAAATAATTTAAAACACTATTGCTTGAATTGGAAATATATTATTCTTATTAGAGATTAATTTTGTAAATAATTAATTTGTAAAATATGTTCAATATTTGTCTCATGAACACATTTCTTGGCCGTCTAATAGATCATAACGATTGTCATTGTGCTTGGCGCAGGATGATGAACTAACATTAAACTAATGAGTGTTGAAAAATAAATTTCCTCCAATCGATTCTCTAATGCGATGCGATATCAAAAGACATTTTGTTTTCCACGTCGCAGAAAGCTTAATAACCCATAAATATGTAGGAAATCACGTTTGAGCACGTTCGCATAAGAAAATGGGATTTCTTCTTTTTTTAAGATGTCTCTCAATTCAGTATTACTCTATAAAATGATTTCGCATTTAATGTGTTGGTTTTAATTTATAATCCGAAGTCCATTACATAAAAAGAAGAAATTAAAAATTATGCTTGAATTGAATATACATTATTTTTATTAGAGATTAATCTATGAATCTATGAATCTATTAATGTAAAATGTGTTAACTTTTAATTTATTGAACATTTTCTTTTTCCATTTTATAGATCATAATGAATGCACCTGAAGCTGGATTTTCAACTAACATCAAACTAATGAGTGTTGAAAAATAAATTTCCTCCTGTCGATTATCTAATGTGATGCGATATTGATGACATTTTGTCTTCCGCGTCGCAGAAAGTTTAATAACCCATAAATATGCAGAAAATTCCTCTTTAGCACGTTTGTATAAGAAAATAGGAAAGTTATTATTAAAGATTACTCTCAATTCTGCATTACTCTATAAAATGATTTCGCATTTAATGTGTTGGTTTTAATTTATAATCTTAAGTCCTTCATTAAATAAAAAGAAGAAATTTAAAATTAATGCTTGAAGTGAATATACATTATTCTCATTAGAGATTAATCTTTTAATGCAAAATACGCTCACTTTTAAATTAGTGAACATATTCTTTTCCGTCTAACAGATCATAAAGATTGTGTTTCCGCTTGCAGCCAGATATTGTACTAAGATTAAACTAATGAGTGTTGAAAAATAAATTTCCTCCTAAATATTCTCTAACGTGTTGCGATATTGAAGACATTTTGTCTTTCACGTCGCAGAAAGTTTAATAACCCAAAAATATGCAGGAAATTCCGTTTTAGCACGTTTGTATAAGAAAATGGGACAGTTATTTTTAAAGATGACTCTCAATTCTGCATTATTCTATAAAATGATTTTACATTTATTGTGTAGGTTTTAATTTATAATCCGAAGTTTTCATTAAATAAAAAGAAATAATATAAAACTAATACTCGATTTGAATATATATTACGAGGGTGTATCAATACGTTTTTGCCCTCACATAGGAAAAGTTGAGTGAAATTTATGAAATTGCTACTTTTTTTAAGGGTCATTTTCTATCTAATCAGTGAGAGTAGTAACACATTTGTGCAACCGGTATTTCAAAGAGAGGGGGAAAGATGTATTCCAGGAGGCGCGATAGTAAACCCAAAGGGGGGGAGGTGGCATTTTTCTAACTTTTACCGACCCCACATGTGACATAGTATTGGAAATGCTTTTTACCACTTATTCATGCTATGCACATCCCTCCCTCTCCCCCCCCCAAAAAAAAAAAAAAAAAAAAAATTGGACCTCCGGGGAGCACTTTTCTAAATTTGGCGGATATCATTCATGCTCCCCGGCGCGAAAATTTGGGGGCAGGGGCTCAGGAGGTGCATTGCATGAATATGTGATGACATGTCTCCCCAACAATATGTCGCATGTGGGGGTCAGCAAAAGTTGGAAAAATGACCTCCTTTGGGTCTACCATAGCGCCTCCTGGAATGCATCCTCCCCCTCTCTTTGAAATACCGTTTGCAGAAATATGTTACTGCCCACGGTGACTATATAGAAAAAGTGTAATACAATGTAGCAATTTCATAAATTTCACTCAATTATTTCCATGTGAGGCAAAAACTTGTTGATATACCCTCGTATTCTTATTAGCGATTATTCTGTTAATATAAAATATGTTCAGTATTAATCTAGTGGACATATCCTTTTTCTATCTAACATACCATAATTATTGTCATTGCGCTTTAAGCCGGATGATGGACTAAAAATAAACTGAGTATTGAAAAATTAATTTTTTTCCATTCGATTATCTAACGCTTTGCGACATTGAGTGCATTTCGTTTTTTACTCCGCAGAATGTTTAAAAACACATAGCATATTTTCCCATAAATATGCTGGAAATTCCGTTTTACCATGTTTGCATACGAATATGGGAAAGTTAATTAAAAAAATAACTCTCAGTTCATTGCTACTCTATAAAATGATTTCGTATTTAATGTGCTGGTTTTAATGTATAATTCGACCTTTTTTTATTTAAATATAAAATAAAGCAATAATTTGAAAACACTGCCTGAATTTAATATTCATTATTTACATTAGAGATCACATACTATATTTGTACATATTGAAAATAAGCCACGTGAAATAAAGAACTTTATTTATCCGAATTATTGTATATGTACATACTTCTTCCTGACAAAATAAATAATATACAGAAAATAAAAAAGTAATAATAAAAACTTAACCTTTTTTCACTTATATCACTGATAATTTCAAATTTAGCTGAATTATTATATGTGCAATTTAATTTTAAAATCGTGGATTTATTTGTATTTATTTATTTAGGCAATTTGAAGGTATGCGTTTAAAAAAAAATTACAATTTGAAATTAATCTCTGAATTTATTAAATCATTTGGAGAGTAAAAATATTTTAACAGTACATATCAAACATTTTCATCCTGAAATACAAAACATGTTGCAAAGTTACTTTTCTTTCGATATACAGGTTTTAAGAAATTATTTACACTCAATAAATTGAATAAATACCTAGCAAATTACAACAACACATATAAAATGACTGTGTAATTTTAAGTTTTGATGAATTATTGAACACGTAACTCTATTTTAAATCAAGGTATTTATTTATTTATTTTTCAAACAATACAAAATTCACAATCACAACACTTCCGAAACCCGGTAATGCCACATATCATCTCTAGTAATAAATGGTAGAGTAATGACTTTCTGCCTAATGATGAACTCGTATTAAATTAATGTTTATAGTAAAGGAAATCCTACGATCATTTTTCTGATGGTTTGAGATATCGAAAACATATATATATATATTTTTACTTTACAGAATCTTTAGTACTCTATAAATATCAAGGAAAAATGGTTTTACCACATAATGTTTACATTATTTATATATAACAGGAATTTTAAAAAATGCACTAATTATTGCAGTTTCTATGCTTATATAACGCCAGTTCAACTGGTTAAATTTTAAAAATCTCAGATTTAAGTAACGGCTGATTTTAAACTCAATAGGAATTTGTATTTCTAATTTTATATGTCAACCTTAAAAGTATTTTTTGCGATTAAAAAGTTATGTTCTGATACACATATAATACTATTAGATAAAGTGAACCACATACATTTATTTTTAATAAACGTCATAATTTGAAATGGTTCTACTGGATTTTTTTTTCTTGCATCAATTAGACTGAAGATACCATTGGCGTATACTGGCGAAATTCCAAATTGCTGGAAAATACCCCAATACCCGAAAACAAAATTTGAATTCCTTCCAAACACATGTCTATATTAATACCTTAGAACAGGTGCAGCTCGATCTTATGGTGTTGCGGAAATGCATAACACTTTGTATTAGTTCATCTGTGGGTGATGCGAATATTTACAAAATTAACTTTCGTCAATGTTTTCAAGGCATACACTGAAAGTTTATATTTTAACATTTTTTTTTTTTTATTGTTAAGAGGCTATTTCTCTCATGCAAAGACACTCGCAAGCTAATGTTAATCGTATGAGAACGTTCTTTTAGAATATCTTGTTTGCATTTCGATATTTAAAAATAAAATATTGCACTATATAGCTGAGATCGATCTTTAAAAAGGCGTCTGTTTATTTTCTCAACTTTTGTTACAGTTTTTTTTTTTACTTTTTTAGGATACTTTTATTACCAAAAATTAAAAAAATACCTCATTAGAGATCGATCTGAGCAATCTTGTGCGAAAATAATTATTGTAAGATTTTTTAATGCAAACGAAAAGTTTAAAAAGAACGCTTCCATTGGTTTAGCATTAGCTAGCGAATGTTTTCGCGTGACTAGTGTAGGCACCATCTTCAATACATTGTGGAGTGTGACTCGACTATACTTGTCACTGCCGCTACTTCAGAATTAAGCTTTGACTACCACTAATTTAAAAAACAATCTTCGTAGACATAGGTACAATCATCACGATTATTCGCACAATATTAGCAATAGGAATACCCCACGATGATTAAATATAAAAATGATGATTACTATTTTATAACAGTAATGTCAGTGGAAACGATTAAAGTTTGACTGTGTTTCAGTTAATCTGCATCAAAGACTATGATTGTAAATATATAAAGATTTAAAGAAAAGCCTTCAAAGAATAGGCAAGTGTACATTTAAGTGAATATTTCTCTGAAAAATAGAAATCTGAAATTTCACTTTATTGTGTAGAAATAATGAGTGACTTAAAAAATTGTAATATTAACTTTAAAAAGTTATCAATAGCTGCATTAAAATGATTTTTTGATAATTTATTTTTTTTTTGTTTTCGTCTTTGACCTGTTAAGAATATGTTTGACATATTAGATGTCATAGAAAATATTAGTATTTTTGCCATTATTTATTGAGTAAAATATTTACTCAACAAAATGTATCAGTAAAATTGTAAAACTTCAGATACTGAATATTGTCAATAAATGAAATAAATGTCTTGCAGTAAAAACAAAGAAATATTTAAAAATGTAAATTTGTTTTATATAATACGTGATGCTAATTTTTTTTTTTGGCTATGTATATTATGTAGGACAAAAATTCCCGTCCGTAAAGCTGACGTCATTTAACGGTAGCAACAACAGACAGTGAAATTTAACTTTTATTAATTTTATTGTAATTATTTTAACTTCTAAAAATCGCATAATTTTAAATTTTACGCTGTCGAATAGTAAAAAAAAATGTATGTTCAAATATAATTTGTTTGATAACTATATCGTAATTTACTCAATTTTTATTGTTTTTAAAATAGTTTCCAAGCATGGATTTTTTCTATTTATCTCTATCGCAAGTAGAAGGTTATAAAGATAAATTCGTTTGCACTTAAATGAATGTAAATAGCTTATCATTCAAACGTTCCCGTCCGTAAAGCTGACGCCATTTTAACGGTAGCCACAACAGACAATGAAATTTACCTTTTATTAATTTTATTGCAATTTTTTTAACTTCTAAAAATCGCATAATTTTTAATTTTACGCTGTCGAATAATGAAAAAAATGTATGTTCAAATATAATTTGTTTTATAACCATATCGTAATTTACTCAATTTTTATTGTTTTAAAAATAGTTTCCAAGCATGGATTTTTTCAATTTATCTCTATCGCAAGTAGACGGTTATAAAGATAAATTCGTTTGCACTTAAATGAATATAAATAGCTTATCATTCAAACGTTCCCGTCCGTAAAGCTGACGCCATTTTAACGGTAGCCACAACAGACAATGAAATTTACCTTTTATTAATTTTATCGCAATTTTTTTAACTTCTAAAAATCGCATAATTTTTAATTTTACGCTGTCGAATAGTAAAAAAAATGTATGTTCACATATAATTTGTTTGATAACTATATCGTAATTTACTCAATTTTTATCGTTTTTAAAATAGTTTCCAAGCATGGATTTTTTCAATTTATCTCTATCGCAAGTAGACGGTTATAAAGATAAATTCGTTTGCACTTAAATGAATATAAATAGCTTATCATTCAAACGTTCCCGTCCGTAAAGCTGACGCCATTTTAACGGTAGCCACAACAGACAATGAAATTTACCTTTTATTAATTTTATCGCAATTTTTTTAACTTCTAAAAATCGCATAATTTTTAATTTTACGCTGTCGAATAGTAAAAAAAATGCATGTTCAAATATAATTTGTTTGATAACTATATCGTAATTTACTCAAATTTTATTGTTTTTAAAATAGTTTCCAAGCATGGATTTTTTCAATTTATCTCTATCGCAAGTAGACGGTTACAAAGATAAATCCGTTTGCACTTAAATGAATATAAATAGTTTATCATTCAAACGTTCCCGTCCGTAAAGCGGACGCATTTTAACGGTAGCCACAACAGACAATGAAATTTAACTTTTATTAATTTTATTGCATTTTTTAACTTCTAAAAATCGCACAATTTTAAATTTTACGCTGTCGCATAATGAAAAAAATGTATGTTCAAATATAATTTGTTTGATAACCATATCGTAATTTACTCAATTTTTATTGTTTTAAAAATAGTTTCCAAGCATGGATTTTTTCAATTTATCTCTATCGCAAGTAGAGGGTTACAAAGATAATCCGTTTGCACTTAAATGAATATAAATAGCTTATCATTCAAACGTTCCCGTCCGTAAAGCTGACGCCATTTTAACGGTAGCCACAACAGACAATGAAATTTAAGTTTTATTAATTTTATTGCAATTTTTTAAACTTCTGAAAATCGCATAATTTTAAATTTTACGCTGTCGAATAGTGAAAAAAATGTACGTTCAAATATAATTTGTTTGATAACTATATCGTAATTTACTCAATTTTTATTGTTTTTAAAATAGTTTCCAAGCATGGATTTTTTCAATTTATCTCTATCGCAAGTAGACGGTTACAAAGATAAATCCGTTTGCACTTAAATGAATATAAATAGCTCATCATTCAAACGTTCCCGTCCGTAAAGCTGACGCCATTTTAACGGTAGCCACAACAGACAATGAAATTTACCTTTTATTAATTTTATCGCAATTTTTTTAACTTCTAAAAATCGCATAATTTTTAATTTTACGCTGTCGAATAGTAAAAAAAATGCATGTTCAAATATAATTTGTTTGATAACTATATCGTAATTTACTCAATTTTTATTGTTTTTAAAATAGTTTCCAAGCATGGATTTTTCAATTTATCTCTATCGCAAGTAGACGGTTACAAAGATAAATAAATTTGCACTTAAATGAATATAAATAGCTTATCATTCAAACGTTCCCGTCCGTAAAGCTGACGTCATTTTAACGGTAGCAACAGCAGACAATAAAATTTAAATTTTATTAATTTTATTGCAATTTTTTTAACTTCTAAAAATCGCACAATTTTAAATTTTACGCTGTCGAATAGTGAAAAAATGTATGTTCAAATATAATTTGTTTGATAACTATATCGTAATTTACTCAATTTTTATTGTTTTTAAAATAGTTTCCAAGCATGGATTTTTTCAATTTATCTCTATCGCAAGTAGACGGTTACAAAGATAAATCCGTTTGCACTTAAATGAATATAAATAGCTTATCATTCAAACGTTCCCGTCCGTAAAGCTGACGCCATTTTAACGGTAGCCACAACAGACAATGAAATTTAACTTTTATTAATTTTATTGCAATTTTTTAACTTCTAAAAATCGCATAATTTTAAATTTTACGCTGTCGAATAGTGAAAAAAAATTTATGTTCAAATATAATTTGTCTGATAACTATATTGTAATTTACTCAATTTTTATCGTTTTTAAAATAGTTTCCAAGCATGGATTTTTTCAATTTATCTCTATCGCAAGTAGACGGTTACAAAGATAAATCCGTTTGCACTTAAATGAATATAAATAGTTTATCATTCAAACGTTCCCGTCCGTAAAGCGGACGCATTTTAACGGTAGCCACAACAGACAATGAAATTTAACTTTTATTAATTTTATTGCATTTTTTAACTTCTAAAAATCGCACAATTTTAAATTTTACGCTGTCGCATAATGAAAAAAATGTATGTTCAAATATAATTTGTTTGATAACCATATCGTAATTTACTCAATTTTTATTGTTTTAAAAATAGTTTCCAAGCATGGATTTTTTCAATTTATCTCTATCGCAAGTAGAGGGTTACAAAGATAATCCGTTTGCACTTAAATGAATATAAATAGCTTATCATTCAAACGTTCCCGTCCGTAAAGCTGACGCCATTTTAACGGTAGCCACAACAGACAATGAAATTTAAGTTTTATTAATTTTATTGCAATTTTTTAAACTTCTGAAAATCGCATAATTTTAAATTTTACGCTGTCGAATAGTGAAAAAAATGTACGTTCAAATATAATTTGTTTGATAACTATATCGTAATTTACTCAATTTTTATTGTTTTTAAAATAGTTTCCAAGCATGGATTTTTTCAATTTATCTCTATCGCAAGTAGACGGTTACAAAGATAAATCCGTTTGCACTTAAATGAATATAAATAGCTCATCATTCAAACGTTCCCGTCCGTAAAGCTGACGCCACTTTAACGGTAGCCACAACAGACAATGAAATTTAAGTTTTATTAATTTTATTGCAATTTTTTTAACTTCTAAAAGTCGCATAATTTTAAATTTTACGCTGTCGAATAGTGAAAAAAATGTACGTTCAAATATAATTTGTTTGATAACTATATCGTAATTTACTCAATTTTTATTGTTTTTAAAATAGTTTCCAAGCATGGATTTTTTCAATTTATCTCTATCGCAAGTAGACGGTTACAAAGATAAATAAATTTGCACTTAAATGAATATAAATAGCTTATCATTCAAACGTTCCCGTCCGTAAAGCTGACGTCATTTTAACGGTAGCAACAACAGACAATAAAATTTAAATTTTATTAATTTTATTGCAATTTTTTTAACTTCTAAAAATCGCACAATTTTAAATTTTACGCTGTCGAATAGTGAAAAAATGTATGTTCAAATATAATTTGTTTGATAACTATATCGTAATTTACTCAATTTTTATTGTTTTTAAAATAGTTTCCAAGCATGGATTTTTTCAATTTATCTCTATCGCAAGTAGACGGTTACAAAGATAAATCCGTTTGCACTTAAATGAATATAAATAGCTTATCATTCAAACGTTCCCGTCCGTAAAGCTGACGCCATTTTAACGGTAGCCACAACAGACAATGAAATTTAACTTTTATTAATTTTATTGCAATTTTTTAACTTCTAAAAATCGCATAATTTTAAATTTTACGCTGTCGAATAGTGAAAAAAAATTTATGTTCAAATATAATTTGTCTGATAACTATATTGTAATTTACTCAATTTTTATCGTTTTTAAAATAGTTTCCAAGCATGGATTTTTTCAATTTATCTCAATCGCAAGTAGACGGTTACAAAAGATAAATCCGTTTGCACTTAAATGAATATAAATAGCTTATCATTTGTTCCCAGCTTATATTTCACAACGAAATTAAAACATTCATCAATGAATAAATAAAACAATATTTTATAAATAAAACACAAATTTAAGACATGTAATCGAAGTCAGCGCTTAAACCAGTGAAAGGAACAGAATCAAAAAAGCAGATTATAAATAGCCATTTCTTCGACTGTTATCTATTGGCGCGAGGCCAGTATGTCTTTTAATATGCTTCAAAAATTTATTTAAATGCATTGTTGTTATTTTTATACTTTTCCTGCCGTTAATTCATAAAAAAATACAAATCATTCATTTAAACAGATTTTCTTCATACTTGATTATCATGATAATTTATTATTAGTATACAAATATGCTTACATAAATACGGTTTGGAAAAACTTTAATAGCATTAATTTATGTTGGAACAAATAAATAAATAAATAAAATGACAATTTATTAAGAATATTTTTATTTTATTTTTTGAACTAAATAAAACGCTTTACCCGAAATTTTAAATTTCAAAACATAGATATGAAAAAACTGAATAAATACTTAAAACAATATGTAAAAGCACGTATACATATTATAATTTCATTTTATATCGAAAACAAGTATTTGTTAAATCCTCAACTAGTCTAAATGTTAAAAATAAATTAGCTGGCTAAAATGTATAATATACAAGGTGTTCGCAAAATCATGGTGCACTTTTGACCGGCCGCAAGAAATCAACGACTCAGATGAAAATCTGAAAACTTCACTAAATAAAAGAAAAACTCTCCAAGTTACTGCAGTTCGACGTGGCCTCCATTTGTTGCCCTACACATATCTGAACCATATTCAAGTTCTTCCCACATTGAATAACGTATGTGTTTCTCTGTTTCAAATGGTGGCCACATCGAACTGAACTGAACATGTATGAAACTTGGAGAGTTCTTCTTTTATTTGGTAAAAATATCACATTTCCATCTTGTTTCTTGTGACCGGTCAAAAGTGCACCATGACTTTGCGGACACACTGTATATGGGAAAGTCCACTGTTACTCTTGTGACCATTCGAGCGGTTTTTTGCAGATACTTCCGATTATTTTATTGTAAAATATAATTAAGATAAAAAGTGATATAACCAGTGAAATACTACTGTGCTCCACTCATTTAATATATATCTAATTTGAAATAAAAAGCCTTTGCTTGTCTATATAATAAATCAAAATTTTGTTAATCTTGTGACACTCTGGTCACAAGAGTAACAAAATTTTGATTTAATATATAAACAAATAAAATGCTTTATGTTGCCAATTAGATATATATTACGAGAGCCGAACACAGTGATATTTAATTGGTTATATCAATTTTTATCTTAAATATTTTTATAATGAAAGAATTGCAAATATTTATGAAAAATTGCACTAATTATCACAAGATTAACGAATGGGCGTTGCCATATATCCAATCCATTTAGCAGATGTTATAAATTTTCTAAATATTTAATACATATATTTAATAGAATTCTATATATTTAGCTTAGTTTAATATTGACAACAGAATGAAATTGTAAATAAAAATATGCCTAATAAATAAAACATCATTTTCTATTGTAGGGATGAATTTATTATTCTATAACACATAATGTTTTTTTAATGTTCGCTTCATGTTTTCAAAAGGTGAATAATAAATATATTTAAAGTATATACATCGTAAATATATTTAATGATTTATAACGGCATACATCAAGGCAGTTCTGAAAGTCTTTATTTTCGGGTTTCTGTTCTCTGGAACCAAAGAAAACAGTATAACAACAAAATTGAAATATGACTGATGTAAAAGTTTTTCTCTTTTCCTTTACGTGTTCATTGAAAAACCTAATAAATTTTTAATGTGCTTTTCATGCATTAAAAATATATTAGATGCATTGTATATGTAGTTCGCAATTTATCAAAGAATTATACGAGTACGTATAATTTCATAATTTTTTTCTTTAATAGTACTATAAAAAGCTGAAAACAACGAAATTAATATGCGGCTGACGAATAAAATGTCTATGTCACTTGATGCGATGGCTAAATGATAACTAAAAAGAAAAATTCATTTTTAATATTCAATTTATATGTTTAACGACGTTTTAGAGGCTCAACTCTAAAATATTCTGTCCATCCATAGTTTTATATAGATAGTGATTTTTTTCTAAACCGTTATCTGGCAGCGAAATTCTGCACTGAAAAACTGAATATATTTTTAATGTACTTTCCGTGTGTTGAAAATGCATTATATGCATTGTAAATGTAGTTAGTAATCAATAATCTTATTATATACATTAACAGTATCTTATCCTTTCTTTAAGAATGTTATAAAAAAGTGAAGAACCACTTGATTAATACTCATATATATCTAACCAATGTATTTCTTTTGCTGTAATGACTGCATTTACGCCAGAGAGCATAGTACATTTTTATTAATCTTTTAATAAATTAAACGACGTTTTATAGGTCCAACCCTAATAAAATTCTTTCTGTCAATTTAGATGGTCATGTTTTCCATATCATTATCTGGCAGTCAATTTATTACGTCTACACTGAAATACATAATACATTTTAAATCCATGTTTCATGAATTTAAAATGTATTAAATGCATTGCAAATGTAGTTAGCAACCTGCAATGTTATTATATACATATCTGTATATTCCCCTTTGTTTAGTACGAATATACAAAAGTGAAGAATAACGTAATTAGCATACGGCTGATCAATAAAATGTATATTTCTATTACTACGACGGCTAGATGTACGCTAAAAAGCATGTATAATGCATTTTTAATATTATTTTAATAAATTTAACAACATCTCAGTGGCTCAACTCTATTAATATTATTTCTGTCAATAATTTTATCTCAGTGATAATGCTTTCCAAGCCATTATCTAACATCTAATACTATACATTTCATACAAAAAAAGTGAATGACAACAAAATTAATATACCACTGATCAATATAAGTTGTATTTCTAATACTACGATGATTATATGCACGCTAAAAAGCGCAAAAAGCATAATACATTTTTAATATATTTTCAATAAATTTAACAGTTTCAGTAACACAACCCTGTTAAAATCATTTCTGTCAATAGTTTTACCTCATTGGTAATGTTTTTGAAACCATTATCTGGCAGCTAAGAGTAACAGCATAGCTTTTTAACGCGCATTTCATGAATTTAAAATGCATTATATAAGGTGGATATGTTGTTACCAATTTATCAAGCTATTATATACATGCCTTTAGATTATTTTTTTCATTATTATCCTTGCAAAAAAAGTAATAACAACAAAATTGATGTACCATTGATCAATATAAATTATACTTCTATTACTACGACGACTACATGCATGCTAAACAGCATAATACATTTTTAATATTCTTTTAATACATTTAACGACGTTTAAGTGACTAAACCCTTTTTAAATTCTTTCTGTCATTAGTTTTATCTCGATGGTAATGTTTTCCAAACTATTGTCTGGCAGTTATGAGTAAAAGTAAAACTTTTTAACGTGCATTTCATGGTTTTAAAATGTATTATACGCAGTGGATATATAATTACCAATTTATAAAGCTATTATATACATACCTTTAGATTTTACTTTTCATTAATATCCTTACAAAGGAAAGATAATAACAACGAAATTAATATACCACTGATCAATATAAATTATACTTCTATTACTACGACAACTACATGGGCGCTAAAAAGCATAATACATTTTTAATATTCTTTTAATAAATTTAACGACGTTTCAGTGGCTAAACCTTATTAAAATTCTTTCTGTCAATAGTTTTATCTCGATGGTAATGTTTTCCAAACCATTATCTGGCAGCTAATCGATACGTTCGCTTGGAAACCACTTTCATTTTCACCAGACAAAAGAGCTTTTGTTCTTCCTCCTTTATTTGCTTAGTTTTTAATAACATTTTATGTAAATAAGGTGTATTCTTTACGAATCATTTTTCTTTTTTACTTTTTTGTATACCGTGTGTAGCAGATGTTCTAATTCTCACTTCGTGATGTAAAAGTTTTAATGGAAATTATTCATTGTATTTTATATTTTTTATACGAACGCCTGTAAAATATTCTGGAATTGTTTATTACAAAGGAAATTACCGGACCGTGCACATAGTGTTTTTTTTTCCCGAGTTATGAAAAATTCTGCGACAGAAATAAAATTTAACAATCCTTTCGAAAGCAATTCCTTTTATTTTGAATTACTCTATTCATATCTTTTGAATACTGTGCCATTAAACATTAATTTTAATCGGTAGTTTTTAACCAGTGTGCTTCGGCACACTGGTTGACCTTAGGTGTGCCACGATAAATTTCTGATAAATTCTATTAAACTCTGGTAAATTCTGAGCTTCATGCGCCGAATAAAGTAAAAAAGAAAACAGATCTCCGTTTAATACTTTGAAAAAAAAGTTCCGGTATGTCTAAACAAAATTATATATTACAAAATAAATATTAATAAAACTTATTTTATTACAAATTTTGACAAAATATACTTTTTTAGCTACAGATAAAGCATATTATTTGTCTTATTAAAACAATTTAAAAGACATCTATACAATGCACTGCAAAATAATGTAAATATTTCTAAATTTACGAAAATTTAGGATGACCTCGAGCGAAAATATACAATAATCTCTTCCAAGTTACCCATTATTCCTAAAATACTTTTTTGTCGTTAGAAACACCAGAATCGAATATATTTTCGGGATTTAAAGATCTGTTGATAAAAACGGAGTTTCTTTAGTTGCCACCTATTTTTTGAAATATGTCCGAGTAGTTTTTACAGTGTTTATGAGTTATGTCAAACTGAAAGATATTTATGTCGAATACTATCAATGCTCATAAGTAAACATTTTCGTGTTCAAAAAACATATTTTACAGACAAGCATGACAAATGAACATCATTGACATTAACATTAAAATTAATAATAATTTGTTGCTCTCCCATGTAAAAATTTAGTTATGCAACTGAGAATTTTCAATTTGAAAATTAATAGCATTTTAAAAACCGATACTATGATTGAGGAAAACTGATCGATGCACCATAACAACTACTCGGAAATAGTTCCAAATCAGTGGCAGCATGATATACTTTATTTTTATAAATTAAATATTCTTAATCTCCAAAATGTATTGATCGTAGGTTTCTAATGTTAAAACACGATTTTTGAAATCATAGATAAGTCATAAGTGTTGCTTTATAATTTAGTTCATGGGTATATTATATTTTCCTATATTAACCCTCTAAGTGGTTAGCCCGTTTCTCCAAAGTCAACGTAAATCAGTTATAGACAAAAATATTTTTAACAGAATTGTAATTTAACCCTTATGTAAAGTAAAAAGATGGGAAGTGGGGGGAATTTCTTCTTACCAAAACAAGAAAAAAATAATTACAATTAGTTTTACGAACATTTTTTATGAAAATGAAGGAACAACCTCAGATGCTCAGAGGGTAAATTAGTATTTTTTACCGTGTGTAAGTTATCTATTAAACTATTAATTTATAGTGAAGTAGTCTTTTAATTGCATAATAATTACATGTAGATATTTAGATTCATTTTATATGTCTATAATTTACAAACATTGCATACATTCCGTTCGATATCAATTTCATTTTAGCCGAAAAATGGGCTAAAATTGTGCTTCTTTAATTCTTATTTGTTTAGTTTTTAATAAATTTCAATATAAATAAGTACTGTTTTTTACTAGCAATTTTCTTTAGTAGACTATGCGTAGCTATGTTGAAATTCTCAGTTTGTGATATGAAAATGTGAATGAAAATTATCCATTTTGTATTATATTCTATAAAAACATCTGTCAAATATTGAGAAATAAATAATGTAGAGGAAATTATTGGAGTGTGAAGATTCTCTTTTTATTTTATTTTGAATGATGGGAAATTCACAAAAGTGAAATTTAATGGTAGCTTTACGCTGTTTCATTGTTACATATTAGATGAATATAAAATACATTAAATGGTAAGATAAAGTTGAAATCACTTTCATTTTCATAGAAGAATGAACGTTACCTTCTTTATTTTGTTATTTTTTAATGACATTTGATGTAGTAAGATGTATTCATTCAGAATTACTAGGTTGAGCAAAAAGTTCTGGGAAATTTATGAAAGTTGCGTTGTTATGCGCAAATTAACAACGAAAGCAACAAAGACTATTCTTCAAAGTAGAGACCATCATAGTGCACGACTTTCTGCCATCCTTCTGCCAGATTCCGGATTTGCTGGAAGTATCATGGCGGCTTCTTGGAATCGAAAGACTCTTGACATGCTTCTTCAGCTTCATTAAAGGACTCAAATCGACGGCCCTTGAAAAAGTGTTGCATTCATCGAAAGAGGCCATAATCGGATGGAGCCAGGTCTGGACTTTACGCAGGGTGAGGAAGAATTTCGATACTGTCCAACTGCGCAAAATCATCGACAGCTTTCAGAAACGTTTGACCTTTACTCCAATAATGCCGGATCAACACAAATCATACCGTTCAATAGGCATTTTGGAGCTGAAATTCTTGAACTCCTATAGATATACCACTAGTACTCCTATATCCGATACAAATTCTGGTAACTACAGTCGAACCCGGTTAAGACGCGATCCCGCTTAATACGCGTATTTTTTTCCGATCTCATGAACATCGCCCATAAGTCTAATACAAAAAATATCACGTTTAATACGCGAACGGTTATTATGCGATCCCGCATAATACACGATAGATTTTCGGTCCTATGAGGCAAAAAATCACGTTTAAGACGCGAATTCATTAATGAAGATGCGAATTCCTTCTCTAGTGTTGCCACACGGTTTTCGAATAGTAATATTTACTTTATTTAATAACAGATTAATAAGAGCGAACATTACTAATCGGTAATAGTGGTAGAAATTTGAGTAAAAAAATCCCGCTAAATTAGCAACACAGCAGTTCTTCTTTTATCCCGCATCATAACGTTCATTGTTTTTCTCTCCGTGTATGTTTTTACTGTAGTTGGGAGAGATAGACAAATTCAGGATACTCAGATACGTCATAAAAATTATTATGATTAGAGATGATTATACCTGTTGATAGTGAAGTTTTAAATGTACTTTATACCACTACCATGCTTTATAATGCGTATTATAGACAAAATAAATATATAAATTAAAGATGAAACTTGCAAAGATTAAACAAATACGATTGTGGTTGTATAATTCTTTTATGTTTTCCATGTTTTTCGTTACTTTTTACTGTACTAACAATATTTTTTGCACAAAAATTAAAAAGAAGGGCATATTATAATGGTATTTATTATCGCAATTACTAAATATGATTTTGAAAACTCGATCGTGTTTCGAAGATTCAATTTTTTTTTCTGTTAAAAAAATGGGACTAGAAATAAAATTATTTTTGTTGTTTTATCTTTGGTGGTAAGTAACCAATTAATTGACAATAAAACCATGTTTGAATCCATATTTACTTTCAGCTATTATTCCAATCTGTCCTATAAAAAGAAACAATAAGTAAAACTGAATACAATTAAATTTAAATCAGAATATACGTATACGACAGGATTTAAGACCTTAAACATAATGAAAGTCTCTAAAGTTCATTTTAGACGCTAAAGTGTGTATATAAGCCCGGTTCCTGCAACTTTATGCAAATCACGTTTAATACACGATCCCGCTTAATACGCGACTTTTGTCCACTCCCTTGAAACCCGTCTTAACCGGGTTCCACTGTATTAGATTAAAAATTTCCCAGGACCTTCTCTCAACCTAATATTTATTTATTTATTTATTGGACTATATGTAGCATATGTTGTAATTCCTAATTTGTGATTCAGAAGTATTAAAGAAAATTATTCATTATGCACTAAATATTATGTAAAAAGTCTTTAAAATGTTTATGAATAATACTTTAAAAAGGAAATTATTTTATTTTCAGTTTCGTTGAAATTTGTCATTACATGATTAAACATCGAAGAGAAATAAATGACAGGAATCAAAAAATATTTCTGTAAATTACGTAAGGAAGTGTTAAGGCGTTACGTGTAATAAAAGTCGTGATAAAAAGGCATTTAATATTTTTAAACTCTTTTTTTAAAGGTTTTTTTATTTTACACATAATAAACTTTATAATGTACTTATAACTACTTAAAAGGTGACAAAAACATATAAAAACATATAAAAATATTATTTAATGTAACCCGAGATCTTTCGAACACACACGCGTTCATTTTCAAAGGGATAAACGATGATTGACTGAATAGAAATACATTTGAAAAACAAAAACAAAAATAGTACGCATGCGCAAGCGGAGTTCAGTCCATTTCTTTGCAGAGGGGTGAAAAGATCTGTTCATATTATCAGGAGGTCGTGAAATATTTAGGATATTGTACCAAATTGCAGGAATATTATAGGAAAGGACATCGTTACAAGCATTATCACTTCTAAGCAAAATTTCAATGGATTCACTTATTATTCATGAGTAGTGGTTAGACGTTGAAATGATAATTTTAGATTTTCCGAAGTTTATCGTAATATTTTCTGTTTGATGCAATCTGGATAAAGCTGTATTTGGTTTGTTAAACTTGATATCAGAAAATTTCCTTCACGACACTAGTGTTTAAAACAGTGTTTTGACTCTATTTTACATATAATACCAATATTTTACGCTACATTTTAAATAAAGTTCAGGAAAAATTTTATTGAAAATATTAATTTTGGACCAAGATATATATTTCATTGTTCAACATTTTCTTGGAAATAATGCCTTGCGATGACTATCAGTACTTTTTAGGGATTATTTAAATCAATATAACAAAAATTATATTAGTATATTAGTTTAATACTTTATCTAGTGCTTAAATAAAGATTTTTCTCCAATTATTTCTAATTTTTCTAATTATTAGTATAATAACACTAATTTAGCAAAATGGCGTCTCTAAATTTTATTTATAAATTTTAAGGAAAATAAAAGTGAATTTATTGTTTATATGCATATAAAAAAGGATCAAAAAGAAAAAATCTTTTGATTAAGAACTACTTTTATTATGCCTAAAATATCCTGCATAAATTTCATCTAAATATGCTGAGTGCTTTTAAAATATAGTGGTTAGCATCTTTGAAAACGTAGCTTTGAGAAAAATGAATTTGTTATGAATTGGTACAATTATTCTATGTTCAGTTCATGGCTATAGTAGAATAGATTCTAGTACAAAAAATAACAATACATTTTCAAATATTCAATACACAGTTAAAAAATGATTAGTAATAGCAGCTGTCGGCTACATGCAGTCAACAGTTCAACAGTGCCATATGATAATTTTAGGATATTTCTAAAACTATCTTTTGGATTACCTTTAAATTTTGACAGAATAAGAAAAAAGTATATATATATATATATATATATATATATATATATACTTAAAAAATGCAAAGAAAAAATTACTACCCCTTACCCCTTAAAATAAGGTAAGTTTTAATTCATAGCATTGTTTCAATCATATTGGAGAATAACTCTTTAAAGTTTATTCGCAAACTTATTAAATGCTTCATTAAAATACATATAAAAACGCGAATAATTGTATAAAAATTACTTTCAGGTGCATAAATATAATATAAAGATATTTAAAATACAAATTAAAAATCAAAATACATTAGAAAACGTTTTCAACCATTACAAGGCTATCATCAGTAGGATTTGAATGTTGTTAATATTTTCTTTGCGCTTATTCGAGAATTGCCCAGAAGAAAACATTGTAATTTAAATGTGGTACGTTAGCTGAGATTCCAGATAAAGTTAATAAATTGTTCAACAAAAATCGAGCTTTTATTTATTTTGCAGCGAACCTCTCCATAATCCAAAGATATCGTATGATAGTGTATCGTTACAAGCTATATTTTTATTAGCAATTATTCCAATAGATTCTCTTATGATGCCTTCCTGGTAATTATTTGTACAAAAGATAATTTTCGATTTATTAAAATCTACTTTTAAAAAGTAGTAAAGATATAAAAGTAGATTTTAATAAATCGAAAATACATACAAATAATTACCAGGAAGCTATTATAAGAGAATCAATTGAAATAATTGCAAATAAAGATACAGCTTGTAACGATGCACCATCATACGATATCCATGGAGTATAGAGAGATTTTCTGCATAATAGTTGAAAGCTCGTTTTTTGTTGAGAATTTGAAAAAATTTATCTGTCATCTCATCTGACACACAACCTTTAAATTACAATGTTTTCTTCTGGACAATTCTCGAATAAGCGCAAAGAAAATAATAACAACATTTAAATCCTACTGATGGCTGCCTTGTAATGGTTTAAAACGTTCTAGGATTTTCCAATGTATTATAAGATATTTTTAATTTGTATTTTAAATGCCTTTATATTATATTTGTGCACCCGAGAGTAAATTTTGTATATTTATTTGTGCTTGTATATGTATTTTAGTTATTTAACTCAAGGTGAATATAGCAGTAGAATTTTAACTTTCATTTATTATTAAATGGTGTCTGTTAACATAGTTATTTAATGATTAGCACACTTATTTTTCGGCATTTCTCTCATCAAAACAGAATTTTTAAGTAAATCCAGAACCAGTTCCTTCATCTTTAATTCAGGAATTGCTGTCTGATGTAATTATTGAAAAGCCTCTAGACATGCATATTTTGAGGCTTCTCTAATCTTTAAATGAGGAAAATCTTTTCCTCTATGTGTAATTCCGATTTTTTTTTCTCCCACAATACTGACCAGATTAAAATTTAACATATGCGTGGCTACGACAAAGGAACCCTTAAAAATTCTACAATAAAGATGAAACGTAAAATGAATCATTTAAAGAATTTTTTTATTATTTTTTTTACTTTTACGTGGTTTTTCATCGATTAGTAGAAAAAGAGATGATAGAGTTATCAAACCCACCTTCTTTTTTTTTTTTTTTTTTTTTTTTTTTTTTTTTTTTTTTTTTGCACCAGGATGATTTCCTGCTGTGCAAATGGCAAAAGGAAGACATAGAAATACCTCCATCAACATTCCAGTCTGCACATATCCCCCTTCTAAATGTAGGATAGAGTTACATATAGATGCTGTAGAGTGACAAATGTGATTAAACGTTTTCTCACTCCATATCAAGCGTTTTCCACAGAATTATCGAAAGTGAGAAAATGTATATGCTACAGCACACTGTTATTTTTTACCCAGTTTCTATATATTACAATTTACAGGTTCTATTAACTTTTTTAAAGCATTCTAACAAGATAGAAGAACTGTTTCAAAATTGGTAGTATGTTCTAAATTATTTATAACATAATTTATAAAGAAAAGGGCTTTTTGGTCAAAAATGCTTTTTTTGGTAATTTGCAGAGAAAAAACCCGATAAACCATTTGCGATGCATTTACACTTTTCATAGTATGAACATGATTACATAGTTGCTGAATACGTATGTCTTCATTAAGCATTGATATTGAACTTTAAACATTCTTTCGATAAATTGAGTGTTTTTTATGTCTACAGTTAAATTTTGTTCTGGCTCTCAAACGAGCGTTTAATCTGTGTCCTCTAAACATTGCAATCTAAAGATCGTTTGTAAAATAAAACAGATTATTTTAAGGAGTAATATATTCGAGACTGTTTCAGTCTCGAGTGTCAGAGATTTTGTGTTTGTAACAGAAATATCTGCATGGACAGATGAAGATTAACGATTAAAAACTTTTACTGTATATATATTTCTACTTTATTTGAATGTGAGGATGAGATGTACAGTACTGGAAAAAATATATAGCACCCATTATGAACTCTGACCCAAATCATCGTATAAAAATGTAACTGATGCCAATTGTCAATGAAATGGCAATTAAAATATTAGTGCAAAACTAAAAAAAGCAACATTTAAATGTTAGCGATATTTCTTGCATATATTATTAAAACTGCCCAAAATATAGCCATTATTAAGATATAGGCGATATAAACAATAAAGAGCTAAAATCATCTTGTTATGAAGGTAATAATATATATAAAGTGTATATATATATATATGTAATATCTACAACGAAAATCCAATATTATTAATATTTGTTTTACATTAGAAATAGCTTCAATAAAATTACGATATATTTATTGCTGTAACAGTCCCCTTTCTTCTTAGTCAATAGTACTTGAAGTGTAATTCATTAAAAAGAATCCCTAATATCCCCCCTCCCCTCTCAAATGGGATTACTTCAAGAACGGCTCTAAAATTTTGACATGGGTTGCATCAACTGACCATATTTTCTGCTTCCAAACCTTTGAATAGACATTATAGAAAACTATCCTCGAACCTTCGAACTCTAATGAAAACCTTTGAATTGGCGTTAGAGGGACAGTCAACAATAATGTCCAAATATTGTTTTGCTATTAGCGTATTAAAGTACGTGAAGGATTCTTAGAATATGTGTATTACTTTAAGATATTGGGTTTTTTTTTTCAGAAACCTATGTAGTATCAGTTTAATTATTATTTTATAGATATTTTAATTATAGATTGATATTTAATTTTTTTATTCGATTTAACAAGAAATACGTTTTAAAAATAATTGAAGAATTATACAACCAAAGCAAAAAAAAAATTTGTTTTGTAAAAAAATGTTTTTTTTTTTTTTTTTTTTTTTTTTTTTTTTTTTTTTTTTTTTTTTTTGTAAAACTTTATCTCTACGTTATGAAAAATCGCTTCTCGATGTCGAAGAAATCTAACAAAAAATACAGTGTAACCCCATAATTATTCATGATTTTGAATGCATATCCCATATTTACACAAGTCATTTGCTGAAAAAATAAATTCGAAATCTCAAAATCAATAGGTTTCTGAATCACCCAGAAAGTTTTCCGTATAATTTTGCAAAATTAGAAATGGGGCTCATTTATTTCAGAGTATTTTTTCTGAACCTTGAATCCTATTGTTTTCCAAAAGCATTTATTTAATATGGTCCAAATGGTTTTCATATAAAAAGAAAAAATTTCTAGAAACATGGATAACTAAGATTTTACTGCAATTTTTTTATTTTTGTTATAGAAAATATTTATGCATGTTTTTACCGTATAAGTAATTGTAACTAAAATATTTTAATTTTTAACCGAATAGAATTCTTAATTAAAATAATTAATTAATGTAATTAAAAAATAATTATAGATTTATAAACCTAGCTTTTCTTTCTCGTTCTACAAAGTTCCGAAAAAAAAATTTAAACACCCCCTACTAACTCCTCAAGAAATTATTGTAGACGAAAGTTACTGGTACCGAACGATTGGAAATACAGTCTACTTTTAAATGATGTATTTAAAATTTCCTTAAGGGGCCATCTACATATTAAAATGAACCCAAACCTCATTTCTTTGAATGGCAATACCCAATTTTAACGAGATATTTCAAATCTTCGGTTGAAACTATGCCCAGACACCAAATTTCAAGTCATTTGAATGATTAGTTTTTGAATTATAAACATTCAAAATTTAGTGCTTCTAATGTTAAATTACATTTTCATATCTTCTTTAATATCTCCTGACATTATACTCCTAATATGCTAATTTTTTGTATAGCAATAATACTGAAATACCCAAACATGAATACATTGAATTTGCAATTTTTATAATTTTATGATATGCCTTATGAAATTAATATTCGAAAAAATTATGTATTGCAACCTACAAATTTTTTGATGGATTTAGATTTATTGAGTCCTGCTTCATGAAAATCCAAAATTTCAGATTTTTCTTCCACGTAGTTTTCAAATTATGCTTAAAAAGCTAGAAAATGATAGTTTAAGAGGCCGTCTATGATTGAAGTGACTCGATATTTTGAAATTTCTTATGCTATCCTGTAATCTAGCAGTCTTCACTGGCTGCTTGAGTAGTACTTAAGATGCCTTGATCAAGATTATCTCGGTCAATAATCGAGTACCGAACGTCAATTTGGATACATCCCCTAAAATACGCTCGTTTTAAAATAATTAATTTCTCGGAAACTTATCGTACGAATTGCATAAAAATTTGTTTTTAGGCTAATTCAAGTATGTAGAGTTCATTTCTGCTGTCAGAATTGTGTACTGCTATTGAAAAAACAAAGTTATGTTTGGTTTTAATATGTAGATGGCCCTCTAAGCAAATTTTATATACATCATTTAAGTACTCTTTTTTACCAATCGTGTGGTACTAGTACCTTTCTCCGACAATAATTTTTTTCAGAGTTAGTAGAGGGTGTTTCCTTTTTTTTTCCACGACTGTACCTCCAGTAATTGCAGTGAAAGCATGAAAATACAAGAGCAAACATATCTGCCTCCATATATGACCCTTCTAAAACACAGAATACTGTTACATTGATTGTGTATAAGTACACAATTATATAAATATTTAGTCTAGCAGACGGCATTTTATTGTACTTTTAGAAGACAGTATTGCGGGTAAGTGTTATTTATTTATGCTTTTACCAAAATATATTTTTTTGGAATTATTGATGTTCTATATAAAAAAATGTACGTATAAATTATATGAATATACAATAACAAGAACTGAATTCCGCTCCTTATTTACATTTATGTAAAATATATGAGAATGTTCCGTACTCTTAATATATACTTTTAAGCTCATGTAGATTGCATTTAGAAATACGGATGATTTTTCATAATGATTATAAAGAAAATACTTCTTGTATCATTTGAAAGTCTCATGTGTCTTTATTAATGATTCTTGAGATCATACCGCCAATTAGAGATAAAACAATTTAAGAGATTAACTGTACTGGTTTATAATATTTAAAAATTCGTGGCAAACTGCGTAAAGAATGTATGGATTAAAGTATTTTAGAAAAATCGTACAGAAAAATTTCTTTAATAAAAAAATATTTTTCAATATATTTTTGGAAAATGTGAAAACTATTTATCTGTTATTTTTTGGATAAATGAGAACAAATATTGAAAATATTTTCAGAATACAATGATTAACAGATTTCCTTGCTTTTCGGTCAGTAAGATAGTGCATTCTTTAACATAATTTTATTTATTTTCGCTTACTATGTATAGAGTGGAGTTTATTGCAATTTTACAAACTTTAAGTAAGATGGCATTGTTAAGGCCGTTTTAAGGCAGAGAGAGAAAACTGTCATTAAACTTCCTCTTTAAAGAATTTTCAGGTTGTATTAAAAACAGGGATGCCAATATTGTGCGGAACTGGCACAGTTCCTTCAGTTTAGTACCAGATATTTAGACTAGAAATGATTAGTAACGACTATTCACGTTATTTAATCGCAATATTTTTTTACAACAAATAATTTAAGAATTTTATTCGGAAAAGATGTGCTAAAATGCAGGAACCGTGTGCAACATGCTATCTTTTCTATCGGGTTAAATTTAGTAAATACAACAATTTTATGCATACAACCTAACAAGCACTGTCTTCTATAATATTGTTTTACCCTTTTCAAATTATTTTCTGTTACTCTTACTTTTATATGATGGATGGTTGATACATGCCTCCAAAAATGTTTTTTAAATCTATGATTGTTTGACAAAATTGAATTCATATCACATGAAAATAAAAGAAAGAAACGCCCTATTAGCACTATAATTTACTATAGTTAAAATACAATTTATAAAAGCGGTGCTTAACGACATTTCTGTGAACTAAAAAAAAGTTAAAAAATATTTTCACTTCATTGTTTTTTTACTTTTAAGTTTTTTCTGTGAGTATTTTTGTAATTGGGTTTAGCATGGTTTAGGGTGGTGATAAAAAGAATGGTGACTGTGGTTAGATTTAAATAAATTAGAATTTATTTTGATTTTAAAAATTCTGTATTTATTTTGTTTACAACCGTTGAAATACTTCAATTAAATATTTTCGCAAAAATTTTTAATCCCTATAAGGTAGATCGTTTCAGTAAATTTGTTATGGCGTGGCGATAGTAAATAACATATCTGTTATTTTGGAAGACAACTTGCGTACAAATAATTTAATAAAACACTACAATTTGTTGAAGATTGTAATCTTTTATTTATTTATTGTAACTCTTAAAAATAAGACATTTCTTGAAATTTCCCATAAATTATTCATTTTAATTCATATTCCATTCATAATTAATTCAGATTCGTAAAAGCCTTACCAGTGGCTGAGAGGTTCTGCTCTCGAAGCTGGTAGACGGGAGGTGCTGGGTTCGAACCCAATCGCGCCCGTCGGCCTAATCGTTCGGAGTTTTCGTGGTTTTCTTCGAACCTTGGATTTCCAAGCGTTAATACGGGTTAGGTTCCCTTAGAAAGACCCCCACGAAGGGCACTCCCCCTGGGCCCATATCCCTCGTGCAGATAATTGGCCGTCATAAATACAATCAACCAACCAACCAGATTCGTAAAATATGTTTACTAACAAGTGTTTATGGATCTATGGATGCTGATAGTTAAAAGAACATTTTGATTTAAAGAATTTATTTTTCATACATGCTTTCAAATATTTAAAATGCATGTTTTAGCAAATATTTGTTCTGTTTTATTCTTACTAATACTTGGTAAAATATTTCGTGTTAGTGTATTTACTTACGATTGAAAATACTTCCAAAACAGTGCAGATGAAAGACGTAACATAGAATATCGACATCTCTAAAAGATTAGTAAGTTATTAAGGATGTGTTTATATGAATACCCCATAGTCTCAGCTCGGTCAGAAAGAAAAATTCAGCAAAAATGATGTCATACTAACACGATAGTAAAAACACGTTTCAGTTTTATTATTGAAAATGCTTAATTTATTTAATATATAATTTTTTCCGGAAGATGCAGAACTTAGATTCGGATAGTAGGAGAATTAATTCGAATACATAAGAAAACAACTTATTTTGAGCTTAAACAAGGGAGGTGGAGAGAAATTTAAACTTTACTTTGAAATAGAAATTAAGTTGTCTTGCCATTCACACAAAGGTTTTTGGTTATTATTTCACAATATCCGCATTGTTAAATACAGATTTTCACAGTATAATCATCTAACATACAGTATAATCACCTAAAAAATATTTTTTGAACAATAAATAGGAAACTTTAGGTTCCATTTACATAGACTAACATGAAACATATATTCTGAAAATTTCATGAAAAAAATATTGAGACTTTTTGAGATATCCTGCTCGTCATACCCAAAAACGTCATTTTGAAAAAAACGAATTCAAAGTTTCAAAGACGCCGCTTCAGTTATTGGGCGGGTATGATTCTAAAAGCCATAACCTCTGTTCTAGTGGGAATTTCAAGGGAATAATTATATCAAAATGTTCAGAAAATATAGGAGTTCAACATATACAGAAATTAAAATTTCCAAAATGATGAAGTATCACAAAAGAGGTTATATTACATTTTTGTAAACCTTTAGAGAATAACAAGAAAACATTTCACTTTTTTTGGCAGTGTAGATGTAGGATGTTGTATCAAAATAAACAAAAAATAAACTGACAAGTCTAAACAAGTCTAAAAATAAACTGCGAATCTATTTTCAAAATTATTACATTTCTTCACACATAAGCAATAGACATCATGTGAGTTTCACAGCATAGAGAATTCTGAGTGAATTAGTATTATTAACAATGCATATATAGTTAGCAAATCTAAAATACTTTACTAGATTCTTTTCCCACTTATCACACTTAAATAAAGTATGTTAAAAAACCTCTTGAGCTCTATACCTATTTAAGTCTGTGCATACATAAATCTCCAAACAATGAAAGTTAAAAGAAATAGAACTTCTCCTAAATGAAACATAAAGACATTGGAGTAAAAAAAAATAAACATATTAAGGATAATCGTAAAGTAGAAGCATAAATATCTGAGAACTAAATAAATAAATATTGTTGTATAAAAATACAAAAATAAACGGAAGTATATGTGCTAAACTATTATTATTTCTACATGAGAAGTTTAGTTAATCAGTAACTTTAAAAATATATTCGAAGTTTATAATTCAAAAAATACTTTATATGTTTCTCCATTGAATGAAAATCAAAATGAAATTAGCAGAAAAAAAACTCTTGGATTTAATTATAATATGAGTCTTTTTAAATGCGTATGTAAAAGTAATGCAAATTTCAGGCAATAAAAATGTTAAATAAAACAAAAAGGCATTGAAATGTAAAAAGTAGGCAAGGTAAAGATAGTTTTGAAGTAAAAACGGAAATCTAATGCAAATCGAAATATAGCTAGAGGGCAACAAATGTTATGCGTAGCCTTTATTATTAATTCATCATTTTTTAATTCTCCAAGCGTTTAGTAGTTTCCTGTTCAGTGAGTCTTGATTATTTTCATCTTATCAGTTAGTAAAATATAATTAACTCGCAGAATCTGGTGGTAGAAAATTGTGGTGCAGCCATGTGTCTAAATAATTAATCTGTGTTTCCAACTGTCGTTTTTTTTTACAACGCTAACGTTTGATGGCATGTCTTTAATACGCTCTGATAAGCTGCACCGTAATTTTACTAAAAATATATTTATATTTGATTGTATTTTTCGGGCATTTGCCTTAGGGCTATTTTTTTTCTCTTGGAGTACTTTCATTTCCCTTCTTTATTTTTTATTTGAATGATTTAATCACCATGTCTGGCAAAATAAGCAATTTTTGCTACAAGTAAACTATAATAAGATTATTTGCCATACATAAAAAATATATAACTGAATTGGACATAATGTATTGAAAAACTTGCACAATATTTGTAAACTAAATATGTGATGGGTTATTTGAAAGAAATATGTAAATTACACTTTATTTGCAGCCGTTGAAATTATTCAGTAGATGCATATTTTGATGCAAAAGTAAAAGTTTTTTTTTAATCAAACTAATAAGTATAGGAGATTAATAATTTAAGTATAAAGATAAAATCATAAAACTTTACAATCGCAACCAAATGTTACATCGAATATGCAACTGTTCTTTTTTCAATATTTCCTGATTTTGATAAAATAAAAGCTAAAAAAAAAAAAAAAAAAAAATCGTAAAGTCATAAAATAATTACATTTTAATTTATCCAATTTCCAGCGTGAAATTTTAAATTCAGTTTTTAAAACAAAAATTTTATTAATGTTTTTTAAATACAGTTTATGCAGCATTTAATTTAATAAACGAAAACATCATGAACAAAAATAAGTGAATTGAATAATACTGTTGTCATTTAAAATGACTTTATTTTTCCTCTGCTTCATTTTTTCTGGTTTTCTTACTCATATGTACATGTAAAAGAGGCAAAAACAAAAAAGAAATTATCTTTTACGTAAATTTCATTTGTAATGAAATATATATACCATTGCTGGGTGGGGTTAGTTGAGCTCAAACCAGTTGGTAAGCCTCCCCACCTGGTTGAATCTGAATCTGAATCTGTAATGAAATATTCTTTATATAGAGCTATTATAGAAATCGTGAAAAATGCAGCATAGCGCAGAGCTAAATGTTAGGCGATTTACACCAAAACCTAATTAGAAACAACTTGCGTCAACGCCTAACTGAGTCTGAAGTTCGGAGAAAATCCGTGGATTAGTTCTTGAGATAGAGCTATTGTGGAAATCCTGTAATACCAAATGTCAACATAACAGCGGTACCTATTGGGCTATTTACACCAAAACTTAATCAGTAACAACCTGTGTCAGTCTTTAACTGAATCTTAAGTTTGATGAAATTTCATAGAATAGTTCATAAGATACAGCTATTACAGAAATCGTAAAAAATACAGCATAGTTACCTGTATACCAAATACCTGTTAGGCGATTTATACGAAAAACGAATCAGCATCAATTTATATCAAGGTATAACTGAATCTAAAATTTTATTAAATTCCGTACTTTAGTTATTGAGGTAGAGCGCCACAAATATTTGCCACATAGCGTCAGACGAGCAGACAGACAGAGAGACTTAGAGACAAACATTTTCTAAAAGCAGTCAAATTGTGTGCAGGACCTTCTAAAACATATAAATTCCTTGAAAACCGGAAGTCGAGATTTTTCACGAATCAAATACTTTGCACTTTTAAAGATAGAAGAAAGTAAAAATTGAAATAGATTTTTGTTCGCACGCCATGGTCACGTAAAATCGTTTTTGAAAACATTTAGACTCACGAATGTGAAAAAATTTATTATAATTATCGTAGATCGATGTAATAGTAAAATCTATTCATCGTTGTCCGGTCATCCAAGGCTGTCGTATAGATGGCTGTTGACTTCCCCATCTTGGTTTATTCGTGAGAAATTGCACACTCAGGTATCGGCCGGAGTAGCTCAGTGGTTAGAGCGACTGCCTGGAATGCAGTGGTCCCGGGTTCGATTCCTGCTCTGGCTAATTTTTCACTCCAGTTGGATTTATTGTATGTATGTCTGTAAAATATTTATATGTACCTTTAACTGTTGAATGCAGTCGTTATTTATTTGTGTATGTGTGTTTTAATATGTATTGTAGTATCTGTGTTTTATTATAATACAAATATATTCTTACAAATAATTATTAGATAATTTATTTGTTTATGATGGTATTCTTTTCATGGTAATATGAAGCCAAGGTTTTTTTATGTTCATAAAAATCAATAAAATAAATTATCTCAAATTATTGATTTTATTGATAATTCTACTCATGGATTATTAAATTATAAATTTACGGGTTTAATACTTTAATAATTTTAATACGAATGATTAATTCTAATATGCCGTCACTGTGTGCAATATTTCCATTACGTGAAATTAGTAACATGTTTTCAAAGAAATTCTTTTGAAGTTTCCCTGCTTCATTTGCATTTGTAGCTATCGGTATAAAGCATTAGATTAAATTCAATGAATTCAGTTTCGCTAGAGTTAAAATAGAAAATGCTACTTCTGCATTACATTGATGGTCATTTAGGACTCTTTGTAGCTTATGTAAAACAGCTCTATAGATAAAGGACATGATTGAAATGTATTCGTGCAGATATTTATACATAATGAATATTGCAACTGTTACGCAAACTGATACTAAAACGTTAACTTTCATAACTAATAAAAAAATAGAAAAAAATAACAGTAAGTTTTATGTATGTTTATTATGGCATATCACAATAATAATAACACTGTCAGGAGAAATGAACAATGAAAATAATCCAAACAAATACCTTGATAACATAATTATAGTTCCTCAATTGATTGCGTAATAATTAGGTGTGTGGCTATTATCACATTCATCTAAAAGTAACGATATATTAAATTTTGTATGTTTTTATTTAGAGCAATAAAAAATATATTTTATGAGTTATAGTTTCAATTTAAATAATGCATAAATTTACTCATGGATTATGAAATAATTTGTGAATTTACTTCTTAATTATCTAACTATACTAATAAAGAAAATTAGTTACTATATCATATTATGCATACATGATACTGCATACTTTTAAAGTATAGTGCTATGAAACTTTCAATCTTTTATGTGCATTCGAAGCTATTATCACAAATCATAAACCTGCTTTAGATTAAATCTGATGAATGCAATATCGGTAGAGTAAAATGGAGAGCCGTACATTGATCGTCATCTAGAATCCTTTGCAGTATATAACATAAAACACATTTATAGATGAGGTACATAATTTAAAATAATCCGAATATATTATAATATTCATTTGATGGTATATACGTATGGTATAAATATAAAATTGTTACTTCGGAAGACTATATTTTTAATCTCATAAAATAAAACGAAATATTCTTTCATGATATTCAAAACATTATCACAGAATATATGAATAACCATTAAACATTGCATTTCATACTATTTATAACAACAAAGTGTGGAGTATTAAAATAAATCTTAATTATCCAAACAGAGAATTACAGGATTCTTTATTACTAATAATTTACGAGTTACAGATTAAATTGTTAATTTGATAACTAAAAATGAATATAAAGTATAATGAAAGCAATCCGATTAAAACAGATGACTGCAATAAGGTATGACATTACATTAATGGCAAATTTAGTCTAGAAAAACATTTCTGAACTTTGAGGAAAAATAATTTATGATTTTATTACCTGAATATTTTTATAATAATAATATTATTATAAAATAAATTTCACTTACAGGGATTTCATACTATATATCAGATGTATGAAAGTATGAACACTTTTTCAAACTCTTTCCAATTAAAAATTTCCTGTTTCGTTTACAATTAAAGCAATTAGCATGCATAAAGTAATAATGTATTTTAGATTAGATTTAATAATTTCAGTATTGTCATAGTGGAATCGAAAATGGTATTTATCCATTACATTGATCATCATTTCAAATTATTTGAAGGTTATATACATGTAAAACAGGTTTATAGATAATGCACATAGTTAAAAGGAATCCGAATACATTAACTTATTGATTGGCTGGTATATAAGTAATGAATATTTCCAATGTAACACAAAGTGATGCTGAAACTTTGATCGCTTCAAAATTAAAACTTAAATACTCTTACGTAATATTCGAAGATTACAATATAATTTATGAATAACATTATTGCTCTATGTATCCCCGTTAGTGATTATACTAGCTATGATAAAAAAAAATGCAATTCATAATTAGAATAATTCTTAGATGATGAAATGCATAAATGACACGCTACAATATTGCTACATCTAATAAATAAATTATTTATTTTATTTTGCACTATGAGAGTCTTCTTATAGTAAGCAAGGTATAAAATTTTGCGTATGTTTTTTAAAAGAAAAGGTAGTTTCTTTAGATTACAATTTTAATTTAAACTGTTTATAATTCTACTTTTAGATAATTAAATATTGTGTAATTTTAATATCGTATTATTAATTACTTATTTAATACTCTTTTTTATAAGTTTGACTTATTGAGTTCATTATAAAGCACTTACATTATAAAGCAAAAACATACCCATGAGAAACGCAGTCGACATATTGACGATAGCAACGACGTTAACCAATATATAGTGACCCATAGTTTTTAACTTCTAACATTTCGCACTTTCAATTTGTCACTTTCGAATTGAATAAAAATGTACTTTCAAATGCTATGTGTTTAAAAACTGTATCAGAACTTATTGTTTTTTTAAGAGTTTTTAAAATGTAATGAATTTTAAGGGTTATTTGTTTCAAGAATGATTTTAAAAAATCTGTGTCCCACCCAATTATATAGGATAAAACCGTTTGCACTTGAAAACTAGTCAGATGTACCAATCCCAAAACTTTCTTCTATCTCATACATGTTAATACTTCACAATTCGCTATCACACTGCCAAAATTAAATGGCAATCTATGCCTCTCATGAGAACTCTAAAGATATGAAATTTCGTGCATTAGTTCTTGAGATATGACTATCGCTGAAATCTTCTAAATCCAGAAAAATGCTGCCTAGCAGCGCCACCTATTGGGTGATTTATACCAAATCCTAATCAGCAACAATTTATGTCAACGTCTGACTGAATCTGAAGTTTGGAGAAAATCCGTGCATTAGTTTTTGAGATAGAGCTATTGCGAAAATCGTGAAAATTCCTGCATAGCAGCACCACCTATTGGGTGATTAACACCAAAACTTAATTAACAACAACTTGTGTCAACATATAACTAAATCTGAATTTGAATAAAAATTCGTCCATTAGTTCTATAGATAGAGCTATTGAGGCAATCGTGAAAAAGGCAGCACAGAAGCGCCACCTGTTGGACGATTTACACCAACACATAATCAGTAGCAAGTCATATCAAGTACTAACTGAATCGGAAGTTTGATGAAAATCCGGTCGTTAGTTCTTGAGGTATCGCTATTGGGGAAATCGCGTAAATCCTGCAAAATTCATCATAACAGCGCCATCTGTTGGGCGATTTACACCAAAACGTAATAAGCATCAATTCATATCAAGGACTAACTAAATCTGAAGTTTGATCAAAATCCGTGCCTTAGTTCTTGAGATAGAGCTATTGCGAAAATCGTGAAAAATGCAGCATAGCAGCGCCACCTGTTGATCGATTTACACCAAAAACTAACCAGCATCAATTTGTATTAGGGACTAACTGAATATAAATTTTTATTATATTCCGTGCATTAGTTGTTGAGATAGAGCGCCCACAAAATTTATGTCACATACACACAGACAGACAGACAGACATTTTGTAGAAACATGTTTTTTGGAATCTCTGACCCCTAAAACGTGTAAATCCGTCGAAAACCGGAATTTTAAAATTTTCATGAATCCAATACTTTCTTCTTGTAAAGATAGAAGAAAGTAAAAAAATAATTCATTCATTCAGCACTTGTTTTTTTCGTAAAATTGCCAAACAATATTTAAATTTGACAAATCAATAAAGCACGAATTTAACAGACATGTACCAAAAATTCTTTCTGGTGTAGTTGCTTGGCAATTTAAGATAATATACAAAATGTAAAAAAATCTATTATAATTTTCAATTACAAACAATTTCCCTCTGCATTCTGTACTCCTAATAGAGTATCTTTAATTCGATTAGTCCGGGTTGGATATCGGGATTTTAATAAAAATAGTGAAAAAAATTAATAATTCTTATACACTGCAATTTCATACATGAGAATTTTAACGTATTTTCAAAGTAAATCCTTTGATAGTTCTATTAGGTCGTTCCATGAAATTTATAGATAACAATATTGCAAACTTTAACAGCTTATTATTTGACATTGGCTTAATATTTTACCGCTCTTTATTTTTCGTTGGAGCGTTACACATTCCGCCTATTTAAATATTCAAAACATTTTAAAATTAATTTTGTTCTAAATGGAATGGTCGAAAATTCTCACTATTATGAATTATGAGTTCTTACGTAGAACTATGGCATTACAGGCCGCGGGAAGCATTAATAGTGTATTTGGTTCTAGTGTTACTACACAGCAGACAGTATCGAATTGATTCGCCAAATTTCGTACATGTGGCTTTGACCACACAAACGAGCAACGCGGTTGCCCAAAATCAAGTGGTCAATAATGACGAACTATAGTTCACCATTAAATCTGACCCATCTTATGGCGAACTATAGTTCCCCATTAAGTCTGACCCATCTCAGAATGCCTATGATTTACCGTTGGAGTTTGGATAAAATAATTCCTTATATTTGTAAGTTATCAACTAACTTTGCCTGTTTTTCTACAAATTTAATCTTTGATGACCCGATATGTTTCATTTGCTTTGGTAAGTATGACATAAAGCTTTAATTAGTTTTTGATTAATTTTAAGGAATACAGTATCGCTACAATTAAAGGAAAAATAAAACTTCTTGATTATATTGATCGTAGCAAAATAATTCTTAAATCGCGAAATAGACAAAAAGCATAATTATATTTCAGATACTAATTAATAAATCTTTTTGAGGAGATTATGACCTTCATATAACGGCAGTGAAATTTCAAATTTAGTTTGTTTTTATAAAATGTAATTAAAAAAAGCAACTGTAACCTTTAAAATTTTTATTTTTTCATTTGTTTTAGAAGCTATTAGCATAAAGCATTAACCTGCTGTGGATTAAATTCAACGAACACGTTATCGTTGGAGTTAAAGAAGAGAATGATACTTCTTCATTACCTTCATCGTGATTTAGAATTGCAGCTTTATAGATAAGACGCTTCATTAAAAGAAACCTGAAAATATTAGAGCATGAATTAGATGGTACATGCGTAATGAATATTGCTAACGTTACACTAAGAGATTTTTCATAGTTTGAATTAAACGTAAATGTTATTTCCTTATATTCGAAAGATTACTATAGAATTCATGAATGATAATTAGTTTTATGTATCATTACTACTGAATTTCATAGTAATGATTACAACAACCATGGGAATATTGAAGAAAGAAAAAGACTTTTAAATCGCAAAATATACAAATAGCATGATTATATTTCCAATACTATATAATAAAGGTGTCTGTGGATATGATGAACTTCACCTGATGGCAATGAAAATTCAAAGTTTGTTTATGTTTATAAAAAGCAATAAGAACAAGCAACTATAACCTTTAATAATTTTGTTAATTCATTTGTTTTAAAAGGTATTAGCATAAACCATTAACCTGCCTTGGATTAAATTCAACGAACACAGCATCATCGGAGTTGAAGAAGGGAATAGTACTTCTTCATTATATTCATCGTCATTTAGAATTGTTTGTTATATATAAAACAGCTTTAAAGATAAGGCATATCACTAAAAGCAATTCGGATGGATTAGATTATTCATTAGACGGTATACGCATAATGAATATTGCTAATGTTACACTGGGAGATTTTCATAGCTTGAATTAAATGTAAATGTTCTTTTCTGATATTCAAAAGATATGATTTATGAATGACAGTTAGTTCTATTTATGTTTACTACTGTATTTCATAGTAATGATAAAAATAAATCTGGAATATTTAATAAAGTAAATTATTCTTGAATGGTGAAATATACGACTAGCATGATTATATTTTGAGGATCTTCATCTAATGGCAATGTAATTTCAAATTTTGTTTATCTTTATAAAAAGCAATTTAAAAAAATCAATTAAATTAACTTAAATTTGAAAACTTTCTAATTTTACCCCTTTAAAATTATCAATACTAATAGGAAATATAATTCTTATATGCTGCATTTCTGTATCATATATTCCACACATAAAATTATTAACACATTTTCAAAATATTTCGTTTTAAAGATACCCTGTTTCATTTACATTCAATTTCAATATCAAAAATCATGAACCTGCCTTATATTAAATAAGAATAAAATGGAAAATGCAAGATGGTGCTTTTTTATTTTGATCGTCATTTAAAAATCTCTGTATTACGAAAAACATCTTCATATAATTTTTTCATTAGTTAAAGGAGTCCGAGAAGGTTTAATAATTCACTGAGTGCTATATAAGCAATGAATATTGACACTTTTATACAGAAGGAAGATGCATTTTTGATAACTTTAAATAAAACTAAATGTTCAAGTCATGTGACTGTCATTAACAATTTCGTGCTGACTGCTTCACTTTAGATCAACTTAAAAAATTAATGGGAAATTAGATGATCATTCCTTATGTCATTCAAGTATATTGAATACATTTCTATCGTTTCAGTGTCAGACTAAAAAAGTAAGTGAATTATTCAAAAGCATATCAAATGAAGTGATTTTTCAATTTTTCTAAAACATCTGGTTTTTTATGGCCTCGAACCCCAGGGAAGAATATAATCAATTTTGCAGCACTGTCTAATGTCAGAAAAAAGTCGCGCCTATAGGCAAATCAAAGTTTAGCCTAATTCTGTTATGTGTAGTCAAGTCTGCATATATAGCTTTTTTGTACATGTGTGTAGCGCGATACAACTCAACTTCATTCACGATCTTTAATGCTTTTATGTTACCGGGCGCCAATCTTGTTAATAGCATTTTTTGTTCGTCAGGAGTTGTTTTTATTTTTGATCTTGTAAATTCGAAATAATGCTTTATGACTGAAGTAAAATGTTTTTGTAATTTATACTTCATAATATTGCCCATAGAGTTACAATATTTAAAGAAAAAAAGGTTTACTTCAATTAGTATTATAAGCGCTATTATTGGCGCAGTGTATTTACGAGGTACGGATCTTAAAAATCCGTAAGAATTCATTATAAATCCAGACGTTAATGAGGTACGCAGTTATGAAAACTATAATATGCATTCCGATTATGACATATTACCCAGGAGACGATTATGTTAGAATAATGATAGATTTTCTACTCTTCCGTAATCGAGTAGTCCACTGTAAAGTTTAGGATGAAGCAAACATATATTGGTAACAATATCGTTGAATGTAAACGAGGATACCATTAATTGCTTTTCGCAAAAAACACTCCATCGTACCAAATTGTATTAGTTGCACGCCAATCGACAATGGTCCCAATTGCAGAAGATTATTTAATCTTCCGTAAAAATCTCTGCATTAGTTAACGTATTGCAACTGATAAGCAAACTGACAGGAAGCATGAATCTTAAGTGAATTAAGCGGTATTTATCAAAAAATACGAAATATGTTACAACAAAAAATGTATAAAAGGCTACCATGACCACAAAGAGTTTTTGATTTCTCAATCAGAATCTTCAGATTTGGGAAAGGAATGACAAACAAATTAAAGAAAGAATAAAAATAACATGATGCAACGCTTAGCATACATTTAAGGGAGAGCAAACTTGTCGCCAGAAGCGGTTAGTTTAATTAATAATATGATAAATATAAGTGACTGTATATTGTAATGTTAACAATTGCTAGGAATTTAATGGCCAAAGTTCCATTTAAGCGCAAAGTTCCACATGCTGCGGTAAGGTAATGATAACAGTACTATACAATTAATAACAAAAAATATTGTTGTCGTTATATAACTATTTTGAGCCGGGACATTAAAATAATGATATACATGAGCTGTCAAAATTTTTCTGATATTTCGCTAAAACCCCATAAATTAAAAAATTTACTCACGGGATATTTTTGGTATTAATTAAAATAGTTCTTACTTAAATTGCTTCAATACCGCATTTTCGATACATCAATATGCTTACACGTTTTTCAAACCTTTTGTAATTTCCCCGTTTCATTTGGATCGGAAGTTAATACCATAAAGCATTAACAAGATTTAGATTACAATTAAGGAATGCTGTCCTTAAAGTACGATGGAAAATTTTACTTCTTTATAATATTGATCGATATTTAGTTTTCTTTGTAGTGTATCTGAAACAGCTCTGTTGAAATACACATAATTTGAAGAAATAAGAGTCGATTCGAACATTTATTGGATGTTATATACATAATGAATATTGCCGCTGTTGCAATATTTAGGGAGTGAAATATTTCTTAAATGTAGAAGTGCACAAATAACAAGATGATAATTCTATACTATTTAATAAATTATTTAGTTTCTGCTACAATAAGTTTCTAGAGATAAAGATAGATCAAGTTTTCTTTTTGTATCCATAATAAAGAAATAAAATACCTGATAAATTTTTAGTGACAAAAAAGCTATTAATATTATTTTTCCTCTTCTTCTTCTTCTTCTTATTATTATAGTTATTATTATTATTATGATGACCGCCGAATAAATTTAACGAAAAATGGTAGGATTCTGATCATGGAAAATTTTGCAATACATATAAATATGCTTTATATATATGCAAATGTGCTTTATATATATATATATATATATATATATATATATATATGGTGGTCATAAAAAAACTTTGCCGATATATGGAACTCTAGCGGCCGTTCCGTTTAACCGATCGAGATGAGCTTTCAGATATAGTTATTCAGGGGTATGATCTCGAGATTCTGAGAACGGCAACAAATTGGCGCTCAGGGTTACGGTTATAGGTACAGAAACTCGAAATTTTCGATTGGCAACGCCCATTTTTTTCGTCGCAAAATGCTCAGCGTATGCGAAAACCCTAAATAGCGCTGGAATGGTACGTGTATCGCAATAAACGGACGCGTTATGCACGCACAAAAAACAGCTCAACGAACGGCCAAAAACAACACGATCGGGGCGCACGGAGGAAATTTGCATATGACAAGGGCAAGACACCAATCACAGAACGCCGTTCGACAGATAATCAGCGTAGAAAACGGATTCTTACCTCTATCATGTAATAAAATGTAATTCACGATCATTGAAATAACATTTTTGAATCATATCTAGTGAATTTATTTAAACTTTAAGATACTTTTTCTTGTATTACATCATAATAATTCTTTCATTTTATTTTAAAAGACATAATTTTGCATACTAAGCTAAAAGGAGAAAAAGGACCCGCATCATGGTATGGGGGAAAAGTACCCAAATTTTGAAGGAGCGCAAAGAGTTTGCCAGTTAATGGCATTCAAAATCATCGTCAGCAGATTTTATGTATTTATCATCGGCTGCAAATACATTTGTTAAACACTAAATAAATAATATTTACTAACCTCGTAAGCTCAAGTAGCTATACAATACATTTTTCTTCGAATATAATTTCCATGAAACCTGTTTAAAAAAACAAACTTCTCTTTAAAAATTTCTGTTACATTTAAATTCGAACATCACCATAAATGATAAATCTGTTTTAGATTAAATTCCCCGAATGCAGTATCGAAAGAGTAAAACGGAAATTGGTATTTCTTCATTAACCTGCTGGTCACTAAGAACTCTTTGTATGTTACGCAAAAAGCATTATGGGTAAAGCACATCTATAAAAGGAATCGGAGTAGATTAGAATATTTATTCGATGGTAGATTGCCACTGGCACACTGAGGGATACTGTATTTTTCACCACTTGAAATAAACCTAAATGTGCTTTTATGATATTAGAATTAGCACTGTAAAATGCACGACTAACAATTACTTATATATGTGTTTAATATTGCATGTCATACAAATTGTAGGACGGAAATCCCTAAAAATAATTATTGAATTAGGTAATGTTATATTTAGGTTTTTTTTAAACAATAAAAAATACCTTATATAAATTATTTCTTTAGTTTGAACACATTACATATCTATTGAAACAAGTTATAGTTTTTCGCATTAAGCATTGTACTCGCAGAAAGTCAGGTTTGTTATATGGTGCAATTGTGTACCGTTTTTCACATACATGAAATTACTGACACAATTTGAAAGTTTTTTCTATTTCTTTTTCTTTAAATTATTGTCCTCATTTAATAATCCGAATAGATATATTTCATGGTATATAACGGTTCACACCCAAAAATCTGCTCATAATGTATCAAGTCATTGGGAAAAGTTATAACATCAAATTCACAAATGTTTTGTTATATATTTGCAGGTAAACTTCTTTTTAGCATGTATAAACCAAAAGTATCTTATAATTTTCTAAAATAAGTAAAGAAAAATAAAGGTAAAAGAAAAGATAATGCGTTGTCATATTGAACAATTCTAAGAAGAGATTAAAAAGGGGGACATATAGATTGCATGGTGCAATTTGTTGCTTAAGGGGTTTGGGAAAGCCCTATCTTCGCCATGTTAAAATCACCAAATTTATGTACATTTTTCTCAGAAATCGTGAGAGATAGAGGACAAGATTTTTTATGATAGTTAGAATAACATGTCTTACATACTTTAACAGACCATTTTTCTTTCCAAGTAAAACTAAAAGAAATACTTTTAATTATTTATTGAAAATCATTTTTAAATCAGCATTTTTGGTAAGATTTCACTGCCTAAAATAAATAATTTTTAACAAATCATCAAATCCATGTGTTAAAGTGTACAATATATATAACATAATATAAGCATTATACTCGCAAGAAAGTAAGATGCTATAGATAATATAAGTGTCATTAAAAATTGGAATTGCTAAGTTTCACAGATATTGAAAAAAAGAAACACCACCTGAAAAATCCAAGTTTTGAGAAAAATATAATTCAATTGAGAAAACATAAGATTTAATTGATATTTTTATTGGTGATAAAAAGCTAAATTTAATAAAATCCTGCTTTGTATGAAGGATTATCACCTTCTTCTATCTCATAAGACACTTCAAGTTTCCTTTTTGCACCTTTATTTCTTTATAAGTAAAAATCGATTTATTCGTCGAATTTCGCTTACCTGGCCCCCTTAAGATATACACAAATGAAATCTTTATGCACTAATTAAAGACGCAACAATTTAAATTACCAGATAATGTGTTAAAAATAATAAGTTTAAACAAAACAAACTTTCGTAAAAGCAAGATAACATAAACTAAAATGAAGCTGTGTGTAAGTTTAACAGTTTACAACAAAATCCACCAAATTTGTTAATAACAGTATATACTGATTATCATTAAACACTATAAAAATACAAAGCGCCCTTATATGCAGAACGACACAGAAAATTCATTAAATTGCCATTTCGGAATAAAACATTTTAGAAAAATATCATTCCAAGTAGATTGAGCAAGTCATTTTACTCGTTTTAAATCCCAATGTTTGAGAAATTACGTTTGTTTTTCTGAAGACAAACACAATACATCTCGTAATATCAATTTTAAACTTAAGAAAAAATTTAAAAACAGAGCGATACTTTATTCAATTGTTTATAACAAGCAAATTTTCTATTCTTATTTCAATCTTAGTCACGCTTTAAATCAAATAAAACTCTACCAGAAGCACTGGCATGAAAATATTTTGTCTATTTTTCTAAAAAAATGCCTTGTGACAAATGTTAAGCTTTTGCTCTGATACAGCTTTTTTTCATTCTGCCAAAATGTCTCAATATCATATCAATTAACAAAACATATATTTTGTACCTAATGACCAAAATTTAATGATTTGTCTTAGTGTCGACGAATGTAGAATTTTTAAAGTTTCAATCTGCTAAAAAGTCTCAAGATCATATCAATTAACAAAACATATCTTTTGTACCTAATGACCAAAATCTAGTAATTTGTCTTAGTGTCGAAAAATGCAGGATTTTTAAAGTTTCAATCTGCCAAAAAGTCTCAAGATCATATCAATTAACAAAACATATCTTTTGTGCCTAATGACAAAAATCTAGTAATTTGTCTTAGTGTCGACGAAAGCAGGATTTTTAAAGTTTCAATAAAAAACTATAAAAGTAACTAAAAGTAACAAATGATAAGCAACGCGAAAGTAGGATATGCAAATATTTGAAAAGAAATTATACAAAAGTGTCTAAGTTGCTTCTGTATCAATGAATACAAAAGAGCGGGCTAAAATGGTTCTTTGCAAGGTGTCATTAATATTTTTACTGCGAATTATTTATTATATTTAAAAACACCCAAGTCTAGTTATACAGAGCTTTGGCTTTTTGCCATTGTGCTCGACAATAAGTAGTAATTTAGTTGTAACCGGTTATATAATAACCTTGCTGCATGGAAAGATGCTGTTTTATTCAAAACATGAATTAAAATTAATTTTCTGTCATGGTATTAGGATAATTGCTCTTAAATTTTTGCATGCCAATTAATTCTATATATGTCTAATATTGGATTCCATAGTAAAGATAGCAACGTCAGAGATATAATCAAAACAGTATAATCAACGTAATGTAATTAACGTAATGAATGTAATCAACTGTCAGACAATATAATTAAGAACGAAAATATCCCTAAAGTATAGAAGTCCTCAAATAACACGATTATATACCTACTAATAAAAATTAAGAGATTTATCTTTGCGGCTGTGACAATTTTCTTCTAATGGCAAGGAGATAAAAATTTTTGTTTATGCTTATAAAAAGCAAGAAAAATAATTTTCTGTAAATTATAGTTTTAATCTGAACACTGTATAATTTTATACCAAATAGCTGTAATTTTACTCCTTTATTATAAAAACACTAATAGAAAATGTTATTTCTTATTTGCTGTAATTCCGTACCATATTTCCCATACATAAAATTACTCATTCATTTTCAAACTATCACCCTTAAAAAATTCATTCTTTCATTCGTTTTGAAAGCCATTAGCATAAAGCATTAACCTGCCTTGGATTAAATTCAGCGAATACGGTATCACTGGAGTTAAAATGGAGAATGGTACTTCTTCATTACATTGATCGTCATTTAGAAATGTTTGTAGTATGTGAAACGGCTTTATAGATAAGGCACATCATTAAAAGGAATCTGAATAGATTAGAGTATTCATTAGATGAATACACATGTTACACAGAGATATTTTTCTTAGCATGCATTAATGTAAATGTTCTTTTCTGATATTCGAAAGATTACCATAGAATTTATGAATGACAATTAGTTCTATTTATGTTTAGTACGAAATTTCATAATAATGTTAACAATAAGTCTGAAATAATGAAGAATTTTAAAAAATCAAAATTGTGAAACTACACAAATAGCATTATTGCCTTTCAAAAAGCAATTAGTATTTAGTAAATTTACCAGTGAATAAGATGACCTTCATCTAATAGAAATGTGAATTCAAATTTTGTTTATTTAAAAAAAATAATAATAAAAAGCAACTAAATTAACTTAAATTTTCATCTTATCTTGCTAGTTTTATATATGTACAATATTAATGCGAAAACATAAATTTTATATGCTGTGTTTCCGTAGCATGCATAAAATTAGCAATACGATTTCAAAATATTTCTTTTTTAGCATCCCTATTTCATATAAATTCAATTTCATTATCATAAAGCATGAAACTTCTAGAAATTAAATTCAATTATAGTAATATCGCAGGAGTACAAGATAAAATGGAAAATGGTACTTCTTCACTACATTGATTGTCTTTCTGGCATGTAAAACAGCATTATAAATAACGCACATCTTTAAAATAAGTCACAGACGATTTAAGAATTGAATAACTATTATATATGAGACATGATACGGGCTCAGTAAGAGACCTTGAACCCGAACCCGGGATAGATTTTTTTATAAGTCTTCGAACTTGGGCTGGACTCAGTGAAAATTTTATTTATTAACAAACTAAAAAAAAAATGTGGGAAAAAACTTGCTATTTGAGAAACAAGAATGCATTATCTATATATATAAATAAGTTTGTAAAAGTGTTTAAAAATCTTTAAAAGTAAGTTTTAAAGCGAACTGAATTGTTATAGTTGGGATATCAGGAGAAATATTCCGTATAATTATGAATCCATTCCACTGGCAGTGCTAATAACACAAAAAAACTGTTCGATATTCCTTGTACATCTACGCTTAATGTCCTGTTCCAGAATTACTGGAAAACAGAACTCATGTCTTTCTGTCATACTTATGCAAGATACTTTTAAGGATTAAGAATTGTGAGTTGAGAAAATTTCTGCCTGTGGTTTTGTATAAATAAAAAATTTGCTTATTTAAATAATTTTTCAGGGACATGAAAATAACGAAACGTTGTTATGAAGGTATATTTAGAACTAATACTTGCCTCTATGTAAGAAGATGGTAATGTAGCCATCTGGCCCTTTTGCCCGATCTCTTTGGGGCCGTTTTGCCGGAATGAAACCATTAAAAAAACTAGGGCCTAGTATCTTATTTACATGACTTGGCGTTTTCAAACACACATCATTTAAAACGTTATTTCACACTGATCAAATAGCATAACAGCAAATAATTCTAACACTACATATTATTTAGCTATAATCAAAAAATTGTACCGCTTGCCTAAAATAAAACATAAAAAAAACAATAAGATGTGTTCAGAACTAGAGAAATGTAGCCTTCCGCTTCAAAATCACAGACAATACTACCAGCATCTGTGAGGACTGCTTTGTTTAGTTCCTTCTTGTCGGGGGCATTATAAAGCGAAAAAAAGTTCAAATGGCCACTTTGTTCTCGCTGGCCACTTTAACCGTCCTTTCCCTACTTATCTCTATGTAATAGGAGATTTTTAAATGAGAAAATTTATCTGGTAACAGTTTAAAATCTTATTAACAACTTTGTAGTATGTACTTTCGGTATCAGACTTTGGTGTATGATGATACAAAATATTTCGAACACGGATTTCAATATGTCACTATCACACAGAGAGATGCTGCATTTTTCACCAATTGAAATAAAACCAAAATAATTGTAAAATCACAAATAATTATACAAAAATTACTTTAAGGTACATAAATATAATATAAAGAAATTTAAAATACAAATTAAAAATATATTAAAATACATCACAAAAACATACAACGTTTTCAACCATAAAAAGCCGTCATCAGTAGGATTTAAATGCTGTTATTATTTTTTTTTGCACTTATTCGAGAATTGTCCAGAAGAAAACGTTGTAATTTAAATGTTGTACGTCAGATGATAATCGATCATCTGAGTATAGAGATATTGGCTGTATAATACACTGGTTATCAAAAATTAAGGAAAAGTCACAAAAGCCAATTTTTAAATACGGGAATACTCAAAAGGAAGTAATATAATTCGAATAATTACTATTCCTGCAGAACAGCTAGTCCATATAACATCTCATTCAGGTCACACATGGTCACAAGAGTTACAGTCACTACGGCGAAACAAAAAATAGGAAACTCTATACGTCTCTTTTATGAGTCTCAAATGACTACTATATGTGACTCCACTGACAGGTCACTGTGACTGCTGCTTTGTGGCGAGTCAACAGGTGACTTTACAATGTCATTTCATTGAGACTCTCGTGTGACTCTCATCTGGAGACTCAATTTCAAAGTCATTGTGAACGTTGCATTATGATAAATCACCAAATAATGTCCAATTAAAGTCACATGGTGACTTTTCACCACTTTTCATAGTGGTGACTTTACAGTAGGGTCTCTGTTACCATTTGACAAAGTTATGTGACAGAAAGTCACCATGTGACTTGAATGTGACATTATTTGGTGATTTATCATAATGCAACGTGCACAATGACTTTGAAATTGAATCTCCAGATGACAGTCACACGAGATTCTCAATGAAACGACATTGCAAAGTCACCTGGTGACTCGTCACAAAGCAGCAGTCACTGTGACCTGTCAGTGGAGTCACATATAGTAGTCATTTGAGACTCATAGAGGAGACGTATGGAATTTCCTATTTTTTGTTTCGCCGTAGTGACTGTGACACTTGTGACCATGTGTGACCTGAATGAGATGTTATATGGACAAGCTGTTCTGCAGAGATAGTAATTACTCAAATTATATTACTTCCTTTTGAGAATTCCCGTATTTAAAAATTAGCATTTTGTGACTTTTCCTTAATTTTTGATAACCAGTGTAGATGAAAGCTCGTTTTGTTTCACCGGGAAGCCATCATAAGAGAATCAATTGAAATAATTGCTAATAAAGATACAGCTTGTAACGATGCACTATCATACGATATCCATAGAGTATGGAGATATTGGCTGCATAATAGATGAAAGCTCGTTTTGTTGAAAATTGGAATAACTTTATATGGCATCTCATCTGACATACAGCATTTGAATTACAATGTTTTGTTCTGGACAATTCTCGAATAAGAGCGCAAAAATACTAACAGCATTTAAATCCTACTGATGACGGACTTGTAATGGCTGAAAACGTTCTAGCTTTTTCTGATGTATTTTAAGAGATTTTTAATTTGTATTTTAAATAATTTTATATTATATTTATGCGCGTGAAAGTAATTTTTGCAGAATTTTAAATTTCATTTATTAAAACCAAAATGTTCTTACTTAATATTTAAAAAAATCATCAAATCATTTATGAATAACAATTAACATCACATATGTTTTTATTCAGTTACCTAATTATTATAGCAACACAGTCTGCAATTAATGAAGAAAGGAAATAATCCTTAAATTGAGAAATACCTAAATAACCAGATTGTATTCCTACAATCAATTAATAAATTATTTGTTTTGAGACTATGATGATATTTTCCTAATGATAAATTTCATGCATCATTATAAAAAAGCAATAAAAGTATGTTTTTATGTAAATTACAGTTTTAGATTTTACAGTTTGTAAGATTTCTCTTAGATTGTACATATATTTTTTAAATTTATTATTACAATTCTACAATTTAATGTTTCTGTATAATTATAATACTGGAAAAAATAATAATTCTTGTATGCTATGATTCTGTTTCATGAATGCCATGAAAGTAATTACTAATACATTTTAAAAGTATTTGCTTTGATGTTTTTTTTTCTTATTTATTAGCACAAAACAAAATTTTGCTTCAGATTAAATTCAATTAATGTAATATAGCTAAATGAAATATAATATATTAAAATAGTCAATCCAGTAAAATTTAAAACTGAATTTCATCATTACATAGATCTTCATTTAGAAACATTTGTAGCATATAAAATAGATTTAAAGAAGCATATACAAAAAACAGTTCCTTTTGTTGCAACGTATTTTCAAAAATGACTCTGAGTTGTTATAATAGTATATTATTCAATTTTTTTAAACAGTCATTTCAGTTTTTATAATACTATCAAATCTCAATAAAAAGTTTTCACCTTTGTAACTGACTTCATATGGGCAAGAACAACAAAATAATGTTCGTGTTAATCTTAATCTTAATGTTATTTTGTCATGTAAAACATGTTTGTATAACAGGAAAATACCTGCCTGAGAGTTGATAGCATCCGAAAACCTATAATCTAGTTTGTGAAAACTCTAAAAATTCTAGCAAAGCTTTTCTGAAAATCGGTGGCAGCAAATGAAACTATTCTTCTTATAAATGCTTCTTTAAGTCTTGAAAATATATTGGGTTCTGAGGATTATAAAGATGAGAAACGCGTTTCGGAACCCTACGTTACTAAGACAATATTAAGAGATAACAATTGTTGTTTTCTTAGATTTTCCTAAATTAAGAAACATTTTTTTACACTGCAGAAGGCAAATTGCAATTACAATAAGATTTTAGAACGATTTAAATTGTTTTGCATACAATCTCAATAACTAACAAAAATGATTAAAACATTGTATTTTAATGTAATCTCTAAAAAGTATTTTTTAATGAAATATTCTCTAGTAATCGAGGAAAATGTCTTATTAATTTTAAAACATTCTTCTACTTCATTCCTTACTTTCCTCTGATAAGAAGAAAAAAATATACTACTTATGTTTTTTTTTGCATTTTTTTTTTCAGAATAAATCTATTTTGCTGTTTTGAAAATAATAATTAAGTAGTGGTTTGCCATAAGTTTAGTTGAGTTCTATTTTGACGGTTCTTAAACTCTACGTTGCTAATGATTTCGAAGATGATTATTTTCACTGTGCTTATGCAAACAGTTTATACGTTTAGTGCCAGTCTTAAAGAATATAAATAATAGTATTTGTGTATGAGAAACGATGAAAAAAACTGTTTTCAAAATCATCCTTTATTTCACACCCATAATAATTGATGTGCCTTCTAATCCAAATTATTATCCGAAAGTGCTGTAGAAAAATTATAGAACATTCCCGGTAAATCTTGGGCAGCAATTTAGTAAACTAAAAAAGAATTTTCTGAATAATTCTAGTTTTATTTATCCTGGAATATTCTTGATAAATGTTGACAATAACCGGTATTAAATGGAGCTTAAGAAATTAGAATAACGTAAAATTGCATTTATTTTCAAGTTTTCCCAACATAGTTGAAATATGTTTGCAACTTCAGTATCTCTGGCTGTTCGTCTCTCTTTGTGTTCGGCAATCGCATGTTTTTCCATTCTCTAACTCACGTAAATATACTTGGTCTACACTGGTATTGGCGTATATAATAAATGTTTACAATAGAATATTCTCTATGGAAAATTGAATATGTAGAATTTATAGTTAGTTTAAAGGAACACTCACAAAAATCCGGTACGTTAGGATCTCTGGTGAAATATCCGACTTAACATGCCTAGATGTGTGATGTAAAAACATATTTTTCTGTTAAAACGTAACATCATCTTAATAAAACAAATGACACAGAGGTAAATTGTAGATTCAGAAAATTTCTGTAGTCAAATGAAATTTGGTTTTATGAACACGAATATATTCGTGGAAGGTAACATTGTTTTCAGACAAAATACTCAAAATTGTTTTCCAAATATTTTGTATGACAAATCTACCTAATTCTTTCATTTTACCAAAGGACGTGTATAGCAGATACACTTATTCGCTTCGGAAAGGTATACCATGATACAAAAACTATATACGATGTCATAAATTATGCAAAAATTCAGAGATGATTGTGTGTTGTATGCATCAGAAACACGGTCATTATCACAGTAAATTCTTCAAATTTTAAGTAGGATTTACCCCTGTTACATTATTCTTTTGCAGTTTTCTTCAATGATCACTTCTTTCCCAAAACAATGTCAAAGCTATACATAAAATGTGATAATCTTCTTGTAGTATGACAAATGAGAAATCTGACCAAGAAATAAGTAAAAGAAATAATGGTCTTTGATTTGTTATAATGACAGCTGGAATGCCACATAAAACAGTCTGTCGAAATACTCGGTTTTTTATAGACATGGTCTTTTGTTTCGGTATCTGTAATTTCACAAATTGGTTCTATCTTTCAATTTTCTTTAACAAAGAGTGTAATCAGTTACTACTATTTAAATTATTATTTAAACATTTATATGTGAATGGAATACAGGGTCGCTCGTTTCAGGGAATTTTTCATGACAAATATCAGTAATGTTTTATTGAATAGTAGATGTGAGTCAAACACGTCAAATCATGCCTTATTTAAAGAGAGATTTTCTATAAGAAAATATTGGTATCGAAGAATTTCTCGTTCTAGAAATTTCAGGACCGGTACGATCCCTGGAAATATATTACATATTTGAATACATCGCTAGAATATATATTTTCCATAATATAATACAGCATGCAGATATGCTTAAAATGATTGCTTCACCCACTCACTGGCTATATTATGTTTTTTAGATGAAGGCACAACGAAGTTAATTTAGATTATGTAAAAGTAATATTTTACGTAGGTAAATACATGGGTATAACCAAGTTTTACATAAAATGATACAGCATTAAGATATACTCAAAAATCTTCTGTAACTGTGTATAATAGGTTTTATATATGATGTCGTATTGAAGTTAAGAAGTATTAGGCTTGGTGAGTAATTTGGAGGTTGATATTTCGAATATTACGTTTCTGATGGCACCTTGAATATTTTGCAAGATCTGCACGTAAAATTTGTTTTATCGAGTGCCTCTTGATGGAAATAGGTAGGTGTGAGAGAGATAACAGCCGTGAGATCCTCCCAAAACTCACTGAATAATTTAAGTAACTGATTTAATTTAAGTAACTGATTTAATAATTTAAGTAACTCACTGAATGATTTAAGTAATTGATTTAAGTAATTGATTTTAAGTAATGATTTTAACTAAATGATTTTAACTAAAGGATTTCAGGTTTGGATTCAGAGTAACGATTGGATGTTTGTAGTGGGTTAAGTAAAAACAACTTTAAGCAAAGGTCTCAGTACTGTGAAGCCATGTTTCCAAAGAATACTCATAGCCAATTTATTTTTCAGCATTTTACCATTAAGCGCAATTGGTTTAAAATTTTACCGGCTCTATATTAACCGTTATAGCAGTTTATTTTTCAATGATTTATCAGATCATGAAAAATAATTATTCAACCCACACGTTTTTGGCGGCAGTTTTATGGTTCAACCCAGACACAAAAAATTTTTGCAAGTTTTCTACATTTTAAGTTATCAGTAATTTTCGTAAATCTGTGTAGATATTTTCTGTAGCAATTAAACACGTCTGGGACCTCAAATATTGTTTAATAGAATGTGAATTGTTTAATTGTGATACTTATTTAACTTTAGTTATGAAAAAATGCGATGTGATAGATTATTAATTAATATGTAATACATTATTATCTATTTGACCTGGGTGAATCTGATACAAATTTACTGAAATTATCAGTAATTTGACAGCCACGCCATCAGGTGGTGGTAACTTTTCATAGAACATATTTTTTTGAAACTATGAAACAAATTTTGACATTTTATGTAAATGTAAACTATTGGGAAATCCTATAACGTAAAACGAACACTTTTTTGGTGGCTAATCTAAGATTGTTTGACACTAATACATGCCAAATAAAAAAGAACCTATAAATTTGATCATCGTGAATTTTCCCCAGATAAACGGAAATTGGCATTCGACAGAAAATCATCATTTATTTCCATTTGTTGAAAAAACAAGCTTAGGAAGGTCGTCTTGATAATGAAATTGTACCAATTTTGAATTTTTTTAATACGAAAAATTAAATTTGACTTCGTATATGGCCTTTTTAGGTGCGTTCGTAATTATATAAATACGTAGCACCTATAGTCGTCGTTCAGTCCGTCTGTCTGTCCGTCCGTCTGTTCGTCCGTCCGTCCGCATATAATAGAGCAAAAACTATCCAACCGAATGGTCTGAAATTTTAAATATATGATTGTTGTAAAATTTTGTCGAGCCATTTCAAATTTTATGAAAATCGGATGTATAGTTAAATTACAGGGACAGTCAAAAGTTTTTCTTTACATTACGGCCAATGGGAAAAATTATTGCACGTGCATTTTAATGATGTTAAAGCTTTCCGAATGGTCTCAAATTTTAAACATATAATTATTGCGACATTTTGTCGAGCCATTTCAAATTTTATGAAAATCGGATGTATAGTTTAATTACAGGGACAGTCAAAAGTTTTTCTTTACATTAAAGCCAATGGGAAAAATTATTGCAAGTGCATTTTAATGATGTTACAGCTTTCCGAATGGGCTGAAATTTTAAATATATAATTGCTGCAAAATTTTGTCGAGCCATTTCAAATTTCATAAAAATCGGATGTATAGCTTAATTACAGGGACAGTCAAAAGTTTTCCGTTACATTAAGGGGAATGGGAAAAAATTATTGCAAGTGCATTTTAACGATGTTACAGACTATGCACTTATGAATTGCAAATAGATACACATTCAGTATAATATGGGGTGCAAAAAATAATTATAAAACTAGTTATAGTACGAACGCACCTCATTTGCCACGTTTGACGAGCAATTTCCAACTTGTTTTTGTATATTTTACCCTAGGTTACAGAACGAGAAGGGATTCAATCATGTAGTTTAAGAATTCCGAAGGTTTAAAATTTGAAACGTGTAATAATAATTTCTTATGCATCCGTTGCTGAAGAGATTGAAGTGCGAGTAGTTTTTTAAGTAGAAATAAAAAACTACTGAGCGGAATATGCGGTAATTTTAGATTCGCAATGTTTTAAGTTTCTGGTAATTCATTTCTGTTAAAAAATTTACAAGTTACAATAGATAAATTTTTCCAACATTTATCTCCATAACATATAATTTCTAAAGATAATTAAATACATATACGAGGTGCGGCTATTAAATAAAGAGACTAATGATGTAAAATATTTTATTTAAAATTTAAACATATTTTGTTAAAAACCCCTTCAATATACAACCCTCCTTTATCAGTGCGAATTTTCCATTGTTTGAAACAGTGCTGGAAGTCTTCTTCTGTAAGAACTTTCATGAATCGTGCCTCAGTTACTTTCACAGCTTCAACGGTCTGAAATCTGGTTCATTTTAATCCATATTTGCCTTGGGGAGCATATAAAAGTCACATGGTACGAAATAAGGCGAATAAAGTGGATGGTCTAACACTGGGATATTATGCTTGGATAGTAACTTATTGACAGATAATGTAGTGTGAGCCGGTGCTTTTACCTAGTGAAGCACCGATGACCTGTTCCTCCACATTATTTCGCGTCGGTTTCTTTATATTTCTTCACGGAGTTGAACAAGGAGCACTAGGTAGTAATTTTGATCAATAGTTGGACTCAGTGAAGGTACCCAATCCCATGAATATCGAAAATTTTCTCCGTTGTTGACGTCGAAGAACGACCCGGGCGTACATCATGTTCAATGTGTTTTCGGCCATCTTGGAAACGCTTAAACCATTCAAAAACTCGCGCGCGTAGTAAAAGTTTATTGCTGTATACTACTTTTAACAAATGATGAGTTTAGGTAGTGGATTTTCTAAGTTTAAAAGAAAATTTATTATTAATCCGTTGCTCTTTTAAAATACTCACCATTTTTCTTGCAAAACACTAAAACATAGTCCAGAGCAAATGAATGTCACGGCCGAAGTAATTAGAATACAGCCAATTTAGAGACTGTAATCGATACAAGAGGCTTTTATCTACACATTTATTGGTCACACGAATTCGGCGCATGCACATTTTGTCGTTAAAAGCATTAGTATCGTTATGAAATTGCTACATCTCTGAGATGTGACCCATAAAAGATTTCTCGTAATCGCTTTATAAAATCTAAGTATGCAAATACAAATTTATATCGAATGCGACTTAGTAATTTTGTAGTTAACTAAGTACTTGCATGGCAATTTCTTTTCAAATGATTAAAAATGTATTCAACAATTATTTGAATGAATGACTTCTCCTTTTGTATCACAAGATAAAATTTACTGAAAAAGCCAATATAATGTCAAACTTAGTATTGAAAATTTCCGACTTTGACACAATTTTAGCATTAAATTTCCGTAACTAAACTCATTTTTTAAACTTAAACTGAAAATATTAAGTTATTTCCAGGGAAATAATTTTTTTTTTGCTGTGTCAACATGAATATTAATAATTATGGTATTTTCTCTATTTCCTGGTCGACCGTACAAGTTTTATAAGCTATTGTCTCCATCTATGATTTAATTATATCATACTAATATTCATTGTCCTGCTATATACTCGTATAAACTTCATAATAGTATGTTATATTTTCTACATTCTACTGTATTATAATTTATAAGCCTTAATGACAATACTTATAATTATTACAACATTTATGTTCTATTTTTAATAAAGTTCATAAATGTATTTTATATTTTCCCCATTGTAATATATTAAAATTTTCTTACAGGTAAGCATTTTCGCCTGCAGTATATCTGGCAACATTTGATTGTAAGTAAATACGCCTTTGTACTAAATATGCAAAATTTATTTTCAAATTTTTACATAAGTACCTAAACAAAAACCAAATACATTTTCCAAAGAAATATATTTTTTATTTTTTATCCAATAAAGGGAAATGGATAAAGCCTTTTGGAAAACTATTATTTATAGATGCCGAAAAGGTTTCCAAAAGTATTTTATTTCCAAAAATTTATAATTTTCTGGAATATTAAACTTTGGGGGGGGGGGTACTTCACGAAAATAAAAATCCAAAGCTATGTAAACAAAAATATAGCTACGTTAACAAAGGACATATTTATATGTTAATTAGGCATTATAATTTTGTTAAATGTGCATATTTATACTGTTATAAATTTCGCTGCAAGAAGTCTGTTTTTTACTACGTAAATCTTTAATGAGGATATCTTTTTTTTGTACTATACATTATTTAAATGTTAGATTTTTTGTTTAACGCAGAAAACATGAAAAATGTTTATTTTCATACGAAAAAAATATTGAACATGTACTATCACTGTTATAATATTTGATTGTGTCGAGATAAACTTTATTTATTGAGGAATTATGTTGATTTCACGCAAAAATCTTTCTTGCATTCTTAGTTCATCGTCTGTAAGCTGTCTACTTGCAAGAATTCACTTAAACGAGACGACGTTATTCCGTTAGCTTATCGTAGCTGTGCACCATCGTTCCCGGTATACAAAACCGACTGCAACCAGAGCATAGTAGTTCAGTATTAACATTTTTATTTCGGCGGGTGGCACCTGGATCCTTCAAGACTTCTGTGTTATTGTATCAATAGCCCGCGTCAAAAAAAACAGTGATGTTGAAAATACTTCCGCTGAGATGTCAGTAAAGATCCATATAGACTTATCATTCAACTGTCTGCATTTTTTTCTGGTTACGCGGTGCATTTTCTTTTTTACTGCTGTTAAGGGATTATAGAACTCTTAAAATTGGAAAAAAAGAAAAAAAAAAGACTATTTTCAACATTTAATATCTTAAAATGTATTTTATTTTAAGACACAATTTTACTTGGGGTGAAAGAGTAAGTATGTTCTTTCATTTCGTGCATTTAAAAAAATCGCAAGACGCTGAGTTAGCATTTACAGGGGGCTCCAAACTGTCAGACATTCGAAGAGCAGAAATTCGGCATAAGAGATTAATCGCAGGATTACAAAAGAAATTTTGAAACTAGAAGGAAAATGTTGGTGCCTATTTATGCATCAGATTGTAATGATTACCCTGAACCTAAATAACTTTACATTTAACGCATTTTTATATTTTTAATATAAAGTTATTTTAGCTAATGCAAAATTTAGAAAATTTCAACAGTATAATCACCTATAAAAATATTTTTTTCAACAATAAAAGGAAATTTTAGGTTCAATTTATACAGACTAACACGAAACATATGTTTTGTGAAATTTCATGAAAACATATTCATAAGTTTTTGAGATATCGTGTGCGTTATGCCCAAAAACATCATTTGTAGCAAAATTACTTCAACGTTTCGGAAACGACGCTTCAGCTATTGAGCGGGTATAATTCTGAAAACCATAACTTCTGCTCTAATGGAAATTTCAAGGAAAAAATTATATCAAAATGTTCAGAAAATATAGGAGTTTGACATCTAACAAAATTGAAATTTCGAAACTTTTAAAGCTTTAAGTGTTCTGAGACCCCTTAAAGAATTTGACGCATCATTCTGTAGTACGAAAATCTTTCCTTCAAATCCATATCCGTCTCTTTTCATTGTTGAATCGCACCCTTTTTTTTTTTTTCTTAATAACGTCAAACGGCTGGTAAGAAAGAGAGATAATTGCTTTTGGAGGAGAATATATGAATTTTGGAGTAAACTAACCTTAATTGATTAAGAGGTACCGAGCGTTGATATCTCACAGCCTTCAGGTAAGGATCAGAATTGTGAAAATCCTAAGAACCCTAAGTCAGAATTCTGCACTTATAGTATTTCATTAAATGTCCACTCTCAAACTGTGCTTTTGATACATAACCTCCTTTTTTCTTCTGGCCAGGAATCTTTAGGGAAAACAACGTTAACGTGTCCCGTAAAGAAACGCCAATAAAAGCCCCAAATTTTAAAGGAACTCTTAAAATTTATGTAACTTTACTCCATAAATTTGTTGGCAGCCTTACTGCCTGCATTGTATTGGGTAATTTAACCATTATAACTGGTGTTACGTTACGCTAATGTGTAATATTACACCAGTTATATCAGTTTAAATTACACCAATATATACGTTAAACTGCACCATTAGAAATTAAATTACTCCATAAAACTAGAGACAGCATGTTACCACCAATTTTATGGAGTAACTTTACGTAATTTATTTAACGTGTGGAAACCAAAATGCAAATGTAATTAAATGTTCTCACGTCCTAGAATGTTCCTAAAATTCTAATACATAACTTATCGGCTTTCGACCGAATCTGGCCATTGATTAATAAGTTATCCGGCCATTGACTATGAAGTTATCTGGCCATTGATTATGAAGTTGGCCTAAAGTAGAGGAGTGATATGTTAATTTTCTTGATAATGCGCCATCATCCTCGTAGCTGTAATAATTAAAAAAAAAAAATACTTTTGAGCAATTGAGGAAAATTGGTTTAAAAATCCTTCTTGAAGACGTGTCAAAATTAGAACTTCATAAACGCTGAAAGAAAACCAAAAATTGACGGACATATCACACGCATACACTTGTTTTTAACAATTCTATGATGATTCTAAAATCTTTTACTTATATTACATATCAAAATATTTTTCTTGTTTCATATGATACAGATTTTTTTAATTACTAACAGAGGAAATGGTAGGAGATAAAAATGCTTCAGAAAAGGAAGATATTTTATATTTAAATTCATTATTCCCCATTTTGTTCAAAGGATTAGAAAATCGCATGAGTTTGATTTACCAGGTAATTAATGAATTTTAAAGTCTCTGTAAAGTTTGTAAAGTTAGGTAATCGAGTTTTTCATTCATGCCTAAACTTCTCCTTATTAATTAAATAAGGTATTTGAAAATTGCTTCGGTTTTAATTAAAACTTTAAGGATAATTAAGAAGATTTGTTTAATAGGTTCTACATGTGAATCAAGTCTGGGGCAAAGTCAACAAAATTTAAAGATAGTTTTAATGAAATTTTATTTTAAGTTCACAACTAAAAAGCAATAATCATTAAAAAAAGATACTTGAATTTTAATTACACAAGTTATATTTTCGTATAATTAAATTTTTAGATAAGAAGTATGCTTTTTTGTGTCAATATACTCATCTCAAGAGCATAATGAATTTTATTAAAAATTATATATATATATTTTTAAACAAATTGTCGGTTTAAACATTTTCTGTGAAAAATGGTTGTTAATAATAAAGAATTATTTTTATCAAAAATTATTTTCCAGATATCGTTTGGCGAATTCCTTTTTTTCCTTTATTCTTTTATATTCTTCTTTCTGTTTCTTTTATACTGGTAATTAGTATGCGGATATTTTCAGATGGAATTTTCGTTTCTTTTACTTTTATGTGATTGACAGCATTTGATCAAACCAGCTGAATAATTATTAATTAAAAGTGATAGTCAAAGTAATTCGAAGTTCAGTATTTTGTAATCAGAGAATGACATATATCTAAGTATTATTTTATTTTATTTTATTTTAATGTTATTTCATTTAACACTTGTCGGCAGATTTTAAGCTTTCTTCGGTAATATTAATGCATCTAATTTTATATCGCCTGTTAAAATTTTATGCAGCCTGTTTCAACCATTGTCTACTGTATAATTCGTAACAGTTAGTTTTCAGTTAATTATTTCTTTTTACTTCCGAGACCAAAACGTTAACGACCTACAGGCCCATCTCAGGGCGATTTTCTCTCATTAGAGATGAGTAGGGCCTAGAGTTATTTTTTCAATGAAATATTGAAGGATGTTCTGTGATTTGGGGAAAATGCAAACTATGGCAATTAATTCCATAAGGAAACGAAAAAACGACTGGTGACAGATTTGACCCAATCTTGCGAAATTTTACTGAAATATAGCTTAAATTTGGGAACTTTATTTCACGTTCCGATTAAATTTAAGAATTATGGAGAAAATTAACAATTGAAAAGAAGAAACAGTCGTTATTAATGAAAGCATTGTATCAATTGACGGTTTAATTTTATAGTGTAGGGGATCTTCCCTTAACTATACTGGCGCTCGCAAAGTCTGTGCACGTCTCTGCTTATAACTACAATGAATTGATTCATTGGCTTGCATCAAAAATGATTATTAACACATTGCCCTATTTTCAACAAAGATATAGAAGTGCCGAATGATATAATTTTCCAAAACAGCATTATAAATATCTTTCTAATAATAATAATAATTTAAAGAAGAAACGATACAGAAATATCCTTGTTTGCGTTTTTATAAAAGAGCTGAAAATGTTTAACTTAAAAACCTCGCAATGAATATAACTTTATTCTGACACAATGTATTCAATGTCGATTTTTAAGGGCAATTTATACAACAAAGTAAAGCTTTTTAAAGTTTTCTGTGTATTTTAAAAATGACTTTTTATATTCGTCCTAAAACCACTTCCTGTCATTTGTAGTTACTGAGGGGTCAAAGAAATAGGGAAAGATTTTAAAGTAGCTTTTGTTCAAAAGGATGTGTTAATCTTTGACATGAGGAGATTTTCAGATTGTACAGAATATTACTGTAAATAAAATATTTTTCAAGACACTGGCCAACAAGTATAAGCATTTAGGAACAAAGAGCTTTTTAAATACTGGAAATCAAAGCTTTCTGTGGTTTCTCAAATCTATTTCTTAATAAAATAATCTTTCTTGCAGTGTATGCTTACACTTTCAAACAGAGTATATATTTTGGAAAATATACTGGAAGGATTATAGTTTGAAAAAGTTGCATGTCAGCATAGAAAACGTTTCAGGTTTTGATTGATATATACAGAATGTTAAATGAATTACGTATTTCTAAAATTATGCAAAATTATTCCTATATATGTTCTAAATGTAAAATAAAAATATTTTTTCGATAAGCGCATAACAGAAACCATGGTTAGTTACGCTTTTAGAAAAATGCTGAAGATATTTAATGTTGAAATAGTGCGCAAACAACTTTATGCTGAATCATATTATTCAATAGCGATTTTTGTAAGAATTTAATTGAACGAAATAAATATTTAAAAAGTTATCTGTATAGCCAAACAAAAATTATACTTATTCTAATACCACTTCCAGTCCACTGTGTTGTTAGAGGATCAAAGGAATAGGAAAAGATTTTCAAGTATCTTTTGGTCAAAAGGATGTGCTTAATCTCTGACATGGGGCGATTTTTAGGGTTTTACAGAATACTATTGTAAGCAAAATATTTTTTAAGAGAATTGTCTACAGTTCTAAGTATTTACGAAGGGAGAGCTTTATAAAAGCTTGAAATCGAAGCTTTAACCTTTGTGGTTTCTCAAAGATATTTCTTTATGAAATATTTCTTGCAGCAGATTCTAATACTTTCAAACAACTCAAATATTTTTCAAAATGGATAGCGAGTAGTTTTATTCATTTTTTATTGAAAACAGTGTATTACGGTGAAGAATGCTTTAAGTTTTCTTCGAATGATACAGAGCATTTCATAAAAATTATACAATTTCTCGTGACTTTTCAAGTATAAATAAAATGCAAAATAATTGTAGTAATAAAAAAGATGACAATGTTTAACGAGGTTTTAAGAAAATGCTTTCATAATCATTTAGAAAATGCTTTCAAATGCTTTATCATATTTTTAGCTTTATTCTTTTTCGATCCACAAATTTATCACTTTCTAATACTGTTTTAAGTGTTTCAAAGGGACTTCGTACGTTCAAAGAATTATTTTCGAGTAAACTTTTAAAATTTATTTTATTTGTGCGCTTTGTAAACCTGATATTTGTGATTCCAAAAATTCTGTATTTTCGTTTATTACTTTCGAAGATAAAGTTTTGTATAATAAATCTAAAATAAACTCTCAACAATTTGAGTTTACAGTTAAATTGAAAGAAGTAGTGTAACAAAGGAAAATTTGTTAGTTTAATTGAGAATTGATAACATCCTAAAATCCGATATTCATATTTGAAGTAGCTGATTAATATACTATAAAACTACTCCGAAACTTTTACTAATCAAAAGAAAAGTTGTTTTGTATATGCTTTTTTACAGACTGTTCATATTGTAACATACTGTTCTTGTATTATATCATACCAATACTTTTATTTCATTTTAAAATATATGTATTTTGCGTCCTAATCTAAAGGAGTGAAAGGAACCCTGATTATAGTATCAGGGAAAAGTTTCCAAATTTAAAAAGAAGACAAATCAATTATCAATTAAAGACACTAATATCCATTTTCAGCAGATTTTATTTCTGCATCATCCAGGGCAAAAAGCGGTTTTGTAAAAAAAGAAAAATATATATTTACTAATCTCATATACACTAGTGGATATACAATATAATTTTCATAGCACCATTCTTTTCAAACACCACCATTCTTTTCATTTACATTTGAACGTTCATTTACATTAAATTAGGTATTATAATGGATCTGGCACACATAGATATGCTGCATTTTTCATGAATTTATTTTATTAAATCCAAATCTATTAGCCCCATCAGTGGCCGAGAGGTTCTGCTCTCGAAGACGGTAGACAGAAGGTGCTGGGTTCGTAACCAATCACGTGCGTCGGCCTAACCGTTCGGAGTTTTTGTGGTTTTCTTCAAACCATGCATTTCCATGCGTAAATACCCTAATACTATGCGGTTAGTACATACTATGCGGTTAGTTTCCCTAAAAAATACCCCAACGGAGGGCACTCTCCCATCGGGCCTATATACCTAGCAGTGGCGTACCCAGGGAGGGGGCCAGGGGGCCCTGGCCCCTTCCAAGAGAAAAGGGAGAAAACACTAGTAAAATATTTACAAGAACAAAGTTCATTTTTCGTGTGTGTTCGTTTGTGTAAAAAGTTAATTGACGCCCTATAAATACCCGGGTCTCCCCAGCAAATTTCAAAGATATGCAACTAGAGAAACGGGTTTGCTTGAAACCACATTTCTATACATCATTGGTAATTCTCATTACACGGCTGGCTACACTGCAATGCTACCATGCAGTTAAAAAAAAAGACTTCAACAGTATTTTCCCCATTATTGCATGCAGTTTTAGATTTTTTTTTTTTAATTGCGAGAATGAAAACAGAAAGTTACAAAGAAAGCTATCACCACAAAAAAATGACATCCTTTTGGTGATTAAAGCTGAATCATGTTTGTTTCAAGTTTCTCCCAGTCGAACAATTGAGATCCAGCGTCTAGATTCAGAAGGACCAGATGTAATATAGTGAACTTCGGTTTGGAACATTATAGTGCAAAACCCTCACTTGGCTCGGTTGCATCCTTACCCATCCTTTTTCTTTTGCTTGGACTTGGAATACCATACAGAGTTATATGCGAGTACACAAATGTTACACAAAAATTTATTTTGTATTTTACATGGCTATTTTGCAGTGACTTTATTGACAATCATATATTAATCTTCAAACAAGTTTTTCAGCTGTTAAAAGTAATCTGCATGGAAACTCTTCAGTGACATTTGCAAATTAAATTTGTAAAATATTCTTTTGAAATTGAATTATTTCAAAATATAAAAAAGGAATGATATAAATGCTAGTAGTAATGACGTTATTAACACTATAAATACCGATTTGGATTCCGTTTCCCTAGTCGCAAATCCGTCAAAGCCATCGAGTAACCATGAAGAATAGTATCTCCTTAGATGATAGCAATTAGCAAGGCATCATATTGTTGAAAGAACAAGCATTCAATACTGACGATAATTTAAATATTATGAAAAAGTTGTGGGAACCAGAAACGAAATTTTAATTTTCCCTCAACCTGTGCTACAGCTGCAAATCACAAAGTTTTCAATACACATGGTTTAAAAAATATACTAGGCTGGTGTATTCTCAAGTTCAAAATAGTGCACGTTGTAAATATTGCGTATTTTTAGCAACTCCTAACATTGGAAAATCTAAATCGGAAGCAGCTGGGTAGTTGGTCAAGCAAAGTTATAATAATTGGAAGAAGGCCCTTGAGAATTTAATAATCAACAAAAAACAATATCATTTCAGGGCTATTGCAACTTACGAAAATCTACAGAATATTCAAGAAGGAAATACATTTCAGTCGATAGAAAAATTGATGTGGGTCAGGCATCGCAAGTTGCAGTAAATCGGAACCGATTAGAACCGATTATAAAAATTGTAATTTTATGCGATTGAGCAGGTGGCAATCGCCAATGAAGCCAACTTTCGAACTTTACTAAGAACAAGAGTCGATGCGGGGAATGAAAACGTCACTGAACATTTTAAACATTCTGCCAAAAACGCTACCTTTATTAGCTGGAACATACAAAAACAAATTATAAATGCGAGTAACAATATCATATTGAATTGTTTGGTAGAAAAAATTAATTCGGCAAAATGTTTTCCATTTCTAGATGGTGAAACTTGTGGCATTCCTACTACTGAACATCTTTTCTTGTGTGTCTGATATATAGATGAAGAGAATGACAACGAAATTTGTGAAGAATTCTTATAATTTATTCCTGTAGCAAGCACTGGAGGGAAAAACATGCCTGGCAAAATATTAAAAGGATTAAATACATATGATTTCAATTTGTCCTATTTACGTAGGTTACGTAGGGCAAGGTCATGATGGTGTCCCATCAATGAGCGGAAAGTTTAACGGATATAGGTCTCACGTATAAGTATATATCCGCAAGCTTTATATGTTCATTGGGTCTCACATAGTTTAAATTTAGCACGTGAAATGTTGTATCTGGGACAGAAATAAGAAACTGCATTGGCATAATTAAAATGACACAAAATTTTTCAATACTCCTAAATAGACAAGTCTTCCTCCTCAACAATATTGACAAACATACACCGGAAATTAATAACCAAAAACTACAAAAATTTTGTCCAACTAGGTGGGTGGGACGCCATAAAGCCATCATGACCATGGTAGAATTATATGATGCAGTGATTGATCGTTTTGAAACAATCGCATCTTGGGAGGACAGAGATTCGTCTTCTAAGGCAAAACTTTTTAAAAATTCGTTATGTGAATTTGGTTTCCTAATTTCTTTATTTAGCTTACAGAATATATTTGCATACGCTTTATCATTGTCTAAATTATTGCAAAAATCTGCCAGTGACCTTTTAATTGCCTGAAATTTCGTTAACGATGTTGTGGCTCACTTAAATACTATTCGTAAAGCCCCATATATTTCTTTCAAGGATATTTATCATAAGCTTGCATGAAAGGCAATAACTTTCATATTGAAATTAAAATGTCAAAAACTGCATGAAAACAAACACAAAGATCCAATGTTCCAGCCGATTCTATAGAAGAGCATTTCAGGAAAAATATTTTTATCCCATTCGTTGATCAAACGTTCACTCAACTTAATGGATGTTTCACTCGGCACCGCAACATTTTTATTTTTTTCTACATAATGGAAAAGTGCCCCAGCAGCTAGTGAAATAAAAGATTTTCGTCAATTGTGTGAATTTTATATGCATGATTTACTTTCTACAATTCAGAAATTTTGAATGCCGAATTCAAGTTCACCTACAGAAAATTTTAAAAATATCTTTGAATAACTCGATGCAAGAATGCCATTGAAGCAGTTTCGAAATGTGACAAAATGTTGTACCCCAACACCTACAAATAACTAAAGATATTTGCAACACTTCCCGTTAAAATCTGTCTCAGCGAAATGTAATTTTTGACATTACACATTTTAAAAACTTACTTAAAATCCACAATGACAGAATCAAGATTAAATGGGCTGGCTTTGTTATATATACACAGAGAGATTAATGTAACTGCGACTGAAGTAATTCAAGAGCTTTGTAAAAAAAAAAAAATTAGATTTTATGTGTAACAATGTTTTAATTGAATTTTATTGAATTTTTGAAGTATTTTTTTTATCCATTTAACTCGGCCCCATAGTCGGTTAAGCCACGGAAGCTGTAGGTGCATCTACCCTTTCCACGATTAGAGACAATGCCTCTACAAGAATTTACTGCCATACCCCACAAGAGATTAAATTCTCTATTAGTTTATTAATTCCCATACAATTCTGAGTGCAGAGTTAAATTTAAATGAACTAGCCCCAAAATTTGCATCCAATAATTCATCTCGTCAAAGCTATTTTGTATATTTTTCTTAAACTACAATATGTCTGACAATCAGATAGATATAAATGGGAAATTCTATAAATGTTTATTTATGAGGCCTTTAAATGTTTAACTTCTGCGCATTCAAAAATTAGTACTTTTTAAAATTATTAATAAAATTAAACTTTAAGTACAATAATTTTAATTAAAATAAATAACCAATTAATTGATACTGAATTAATTGCAGTAATTTTACAGTGCTGGAAAAAAGTATAAAGCCTCTTGAAAATATGATTTAATTAAAAAACAAAAGATGTAACATTTAGGAAATTTCATACATACTGTATATTATATGCTACAAGGAAGTAAATATTAGTAATAGCATTCATCAAATATAACTTTAAATTGAATTGTCGTCCATTTTGTAAACATTTCGGGCTAAAATTCCCCAAAGATTTTCTGTTACATTCGGATCAGGGCTACGAGCTGGCCATTGAAGGCATTTCACCTGATTAACTTCCAGCCAAGATTTAGTTGACTTCGAAACATGAGAGGAAGCTTTGTCCTGCTGAAATGTCCAGTCTCCTGAAATTATAAGAGGAGCAATGGGTAATAAATTATCTCCTAACATATCTTGATATATAACTGAATTCATTTTGTTATGCATGAAAACAATTGGAGTGGCTCCACAGGCAGAAAATGCAGCTCAAACTATTAACGAGCCACCTCCAAATTGACGTTTTGAAAAAATATGAGGTTCTAGTCGTAAATCATACCAAAAGAATTTATAGCCGTCGGGTCCATCGAAATTAAATTTCTTTTCATCGGAAAAGGCAACATCCCTCCAATTTGTGCCTTCGGTTAAATGTTTTCGTGCAAAGTCTAAGCGAGCATTTTTGTGATGCTTATAAAGAGGGGATTTTCCTTTAAATTTTTTAATTAAAAAATGGGATTGTTACTTAAAACATTTCTTACCATTCGGTTTGTACATGGTAATTGTAACTGTTCTTGAATTTGGGCAGACGACATTTTTTGTCCGCAAGCTAGCTCCCGGATTTGTCTTGATTGCCTTACAGTTAAGGATTTCGGTCTTCCTGTACGCTTCTTACTGCCGTAATCTTCGGAATTTCTGAGAAAACTGTTTACTGCAGCCTTGAACCTTCCTATTTTTCTTGAAATATTAGAACCAGACATTCCAGCTTCATTTAAGGTTAAAATTTTAATTAGTTCACCATCGGATAACTTTTTTCCTCTTCGCATTGTATTAAACACACCAAATACAAAATGAATGCACGTAACACGTTTAAATTTACCTAAACTTTCCTGGCAATCTGCTTTCTCAAGTCTGGCGTTATGCCAAATGAGGGTAGAACCACCGGCTTTATAGTTTTTTCCACGTTGTTTTTTTTATTGGTTGTAAGAAATTAGCATAATTCATGTTCTCTCTTCCGTTTTTCTAAACAAACTTTATGCATATTATTGCGATGTTGATCATGAAAATGAAAATAGAATTTGCGTTATCAACAATTCCATTCCTTTTGACTTTTGTAAATTTTTCTATCGGCTTTATAGTTTTTTTCAGCACTGTATGATTAATTAATGTCTCCTTGTAATTTCGTACTGCAATCAAAACTTGAGAAATTTTACCCCCACTAATTTTATTTTGTTTCGCTGCTAACGTTCGGCCCCCTCCAAGATAAAATCCTGGGTGCGCCACTGATACCTAGAGTAGATAATCGGCCGTCAAAAATCAGCCAACCAGCCAATTCTATTAATTCGATGGTACGCTCGTATAAGGGTCTAAAAATATGCACATAATTTTCCAAGCTATTGGGAAAAAGTATATCATTAGATTCAAAAGTGTTTTGTAATATATTTGCAGCTCAACATCTCTTTAAAATGTATAAACCTAAAATTTCTCATACTATACTTAAATAAAGAAAAACAATGACGTGATATTGTACAATCTCATGAAAAGATTTAAATAGGGGAAAATTAATTGCTTGGAGCAAATTGTTGCTTAATAGAGGAGGGGACATTTTATCCACTAATTAAAAACAGAACATTTGATAAAAAAGCCGATAATGATTTAACATATATTATGAATAGAATAAATTAATTATTAACAAACTTTCTTCAAAGAAAGATAACGTAATTTAAAATGAAGCTATGTGCAAGTTTAAATATTTAAAACAATATCTATCAAAAGTTGTTAATAAGAATATACATGGTGGTCATAAAAAAACTTCCCCCATATATGTACCTCTAGCGACCTAACCGCTGAACATATCGAAATGAAACTTCAGATTTAGTTATTTGAAGGTGTGCGCTCGAGATCATGATGACTTTAAACAATGGAGCTGTCACGGTTACGGTTACAGTGAAATAATTTCGAAATTTTCTAATGGCAACATCCTTTTTTTCTGCGCAAATTCATAAGCGCTTTGAAAACCCATAAATCGTATTAGGACGATACACGTGTGACTAATATTGTCGGTGTACTATCGTGGCACTCAATCCTAATCAGTTCCTATGCAATGTAATATTCAGCACTCTAAAACAAATTATTACATTTTTATTTTCTCTATGTATACAGAAAGCCAAAAAAAAAAAACACATTTTGAAACAAATCTTACAACATTACTCAGTTCACAAGTGAAAAAAAATAGGCTGCTGAAAAACATGTCTTGTAGCCACTCATTCGTTCCTCACAATGGTCTTTTTTGCAACTGTTTTAAGCCGGCAGTATTCAGCGTGCGTGTATGATTCCGACGCCATTTATGATTTTCAATGCGCTGATGAATTTGCGCATGAAAAAATGGTTGTTGCTATTCGAAAATTACGAAATTGTTCTATTCTAACAGTAACCGTGAGAGATCTATTATTTTAAACAATCACGATCTTGAGTGCATACCTTTAATAAGTATATCTAACATTTCTTTTCGATTGGTTGAGCGGTTTGACCGCTAGGGGTTCATATATGGAGGAAGTTCTTTTATGACCACCCTGTATATTGATTGTCATTAAACACTATAAAAAGAAAAAACCCATAATATGCAAAAGCACTCAGAATATCCATTAAATGGACTTGCCATTTGGAAATAAAACATTTTAGAAAAAAATCATCTGTATTAGATTGTGAAAGCTACTTTACTTTTCCTAAATCCCAAATTTTACAAAAGGATACCTATTTTTCTGGAGGCAAAAACAATACATCTCTTAATATAAATTTCAACCTTAGGCAGAAATTTAAATGTACAGCGGTACTTTATTCGGAAATTATCTTCACTCTGACAAGATAATTTCCTATTCTCATTTTAATCCTAGTTAGCTTGTTAGTAATTACAATAAAATTCTACCAGTCTGAATAACATAAAAATATTTTATTTACTTTTATAATCAAATGTCTTTCTGACGAATGCTAAATCTTTTGCCTGATAAAGTTTTCTCTCATTATGTCAAGAAAGACTCAATATTATATCAATTAACAAAAGATACCCTTTGCACATAAAGAAAAAAAATTTAATATATGTGTCTTAGCGTAAACAATCTACGATTTTTTTAAAAGTTTCAATAAAGAATCTATAACAATAACTAAAGTGCAACAATTTTTAAACAGTGCGAAAGTTGGATATGCAAATATTTGTTGAAAATGATTAAAAAAGTGTCTAAGTAGCTTTTGTATTAATGATAACAAAATAGCGGTCTATGGCCACAACCAAGGCTCTTTGCAAGCTGTCATTAATATTTTTAGTAGGATTTATTTGTTACATTTACAAAATATCCAAGTTTCCTTATACTGTGTTCTAGCTTGTTGCCATTGTGCTTGTCAATTTTGGGAAAACATTTAGTTATAACCGATTACATAATAAATATATCCATTATTGCAAGAGATGTGCTGCTTTTATTCATTACTTCAAGTAAAATTATTTTTCTTTCGTGATCTGCGGATAATTGCTGTTGAAATTATGAATGACAATTATTCTATGTATGTTTCATATTGGATTCTATAGCAGTGGTAACAACAATGTCTTGAGTAATCAAGAACGAAAACAGCATTTAAATGGAGAAGTCGTCAATTAACGTGATTAATACCTAGAAATAATAATTAAATAATCCATCGTTTGGCTATGATAATTTTCTTCTAATGGCAAGCAGTTACAAGTTTTGTTTATATAGATTGTAAAGGACAAGCGCGACCGTGCGTAACGCTAACGTCACTTTGACGGTTTCAGCAACAGAGGATTAAATTTTGCTTTTGCTCTAATTTTTTAAACTTCTAAACAACGCACTTTTTTAATTTTTACACCGTCGAATAGAGTAAAACATGTACTTTTAAATGCAATTTGTTTGAAAACTGCATCGCAGTTTGCTCACTTTTTATGGTCTTAAAAATAATTTTCAAGTATGCATTTTTTTAAATCGATCTCTATCGCATGTAGACGATTGCGAAAGGTAAATCCATTTTCCCTTAAATTAACACACTGCAGACGGGCAATTTTTATCAAATCTGAATTTTAAAACAGTAGAATATCTTCCCTGTTTTGAAAGTCTTTTGTAAATTGGCGTTCTAGATAGGTGTCCCAAGTTTATGCATCGGTAAATATCTCTCTATGTACGAATTTAATATGAAACGGCTTACAATCTAAAAACAAAATGGACAGCATGATATAAATGCATTATCTCTAAGGTGGAAGCCACGCCCTTAGTCATTGATGTTTTTTGAATGAAAACGAGAATTCTCGTTCCCCGTCGTGAATGTGTTAACATAAATAGTTCAGGATTTGTTTCCGATTTATAATCTACAACGAAATTAAAAGTTCACCAATAAATAAATAAAATGCCAAATATAAATTAAGCACAGATTTAAGTCATGTGAAGGAACTCCGAGCTTAAACTGAAAATATCAGAATCGAAAAGAATGTTTTAAATAGCCGACCTTTGGCGATTTCATTTTCTTTCGCGGTTAAGTCTTTGCACAAGGTCATTACGAAAGTATCACTTTTATAACTTCAAAACCTTTATCTGGATGCATAATTGCTATTTTAATTTCTCTCTAAAAAGGATATTTAGTGTTATTTGTGGGCATTCTAATAATATATAATAAAATTAAAAAATATATATTGGAGTTTTCAATGAGTAAATAATAATTTTTACCTATATTCTGATACCCGAGACGCCCGTGTTTATCCCTTTGTGCTTACAAAAAGCAAAAAAATAACTTTCTATAAATTAGTGTTTAATCTGAACACTATATAATCTCATTCCAGCATTCAGGAATATCTATAAATTTACTCCTTTATTATAAAAGTACGAATTGAAAATATTATTTATTGTATACTGTGATTCTGCACCGTATTTCCCATACATGATATTACTCGTTCATTTTCAAACTATCACCTTTAAAAAATTCATTCTTTCATTCGTTTCGAAAGCCATTAGCATAAAGCATTAACCTGCCTTGGATTAAATTCAGCGAATAGGGTATCACTGGAGTTAAAATGGAGAATGGTATTTCTTCATTACATTGATCGTCATTGAGAAATGTTTGTAGCATGTGAAACAGCTTTATAGATAAGGCACGTCATTAAAATGAATCTGAATAAATTACAGTGTTCATTAGATGGTATTCGCATAATGAGTACTGCGAATGTTACACAGAGATATTTTTCTTAACATGCATTAATGTAAATGTTCTTTTCTGATATTCGAAAGATTACCATAGAATTTATGAATAACAATTAGGTGTATGAATGTTTTGTACGGAATTTCATAATAACGATAACAATAAGTCTGAAATAATTAAGACAGAAAGAAAATCTGAAATTGCGAAACTACACAAATAGCATGATTACATTTCAAAAAGTAATTATTTAATAAATCTGTCTTTTGGATAAGATGACCTTCATCTAATAAAAATGTGAATTCAAATTTTGTTTATTTAAGAAAAAAACAATTAAATTAACTTAAATTTGCGCGGTTTATAATCTTGCCCATTTTATATATGTACAATGCTAACGCGAAATCATAGTTTTTAGCTCACAGGTTATCAAAGCCTGAGAGCTAATATGCCCGCAAGGTCTGTATGTACGTACGTAACGAAATAATTCTGGATAGAAATATCCGATTTGCTTAAATTTTTGTTCTGGGTTCATTCTCATAAGGCGCTTCCCTGATTAGTTTATTGAGTTCATTAGATAAGTTTAAAGGGGATACGGGGGGCTAACCGTCCCTTAACTTAGATAAATGGGTTTTTCGTACAGATATATCAGATTTGCTTCAATTTTAGTATACCGGTTAATTCTGATAAGGTGCTTCCCTGATTAGATTTGGAGGTTCATTGCTTAAGTATAAAGGGGGGATCTGGGAGGATTATATCTCTTTAATTTAGATAAGGGAATTATACCCCCTTAATTTAGATAAGGGGATTATACCCCTTAATTTTCCTATCCGATTTGCTTCAAATTTGGTACAATTGGTACCAACAAATTTGGTACAATTTGGTTAAAGGGGGGGAACGGGGGTCTAATAACCGCCCCCTTAATTTAGATAAATGGGTTTTTCTAACCAATTTGCTTCAAATTTGGTATACCGGATTATTCTGATAAGGCGCTTCCCTGAATAGATTTGGAGGTTCATTCATTAAGTATAAAGATGTGAAACAGGGTAGAGGGCTAATCCCCTCCTTAATTTATTTTTCGAAAGGCATTATTCTTTGAGGTACGAGTATAATATATAATTAGTTTGAATAGACTGTGAGCTCATTGCCATCAGTTTAACTGGAGACTTTTCTTTTTTAATATAAGATGTGTTTTCGAGCATGCATAAAATTAGCAATACAATTTCAAAATATTTTATTTTCATAGCTTTCCTATTTCTTTTAAATTCAATTTCATTATCCTAAAGTATCAACATGCTTTAGATTAATTTCAATTATTTCAATATCGTAGGAGTATAATGGAGAATGGAAAATAGTACTTCTTCAGTGCATCGATCGTCTTTCAGAAGTGTTTCTGGTATGTAAAACAGCATTATAAATAACGCACATCATTAAAAGAAATCCCAGAAGATTTGAAAATTGAAAAATTATTAAATACGAGAGATGATACGGGCTCAGTAAGAGAACGTGACTTCGATCCCGGGATAATTTTTTTTTTTTTTTTTTTTACCAATCTTCAAACTTGATCTGGACTGAGTGAAAAATTTATATATTCGCAAACTAAAAAAAAAAGAGTCAAAAAACTTGCTATTTGAGAACCAAGAATGTATTTTAATTTTCTACAAATGTTTAAAAATCTGATTTAAAAGGGAATTGAATTTTTATAAATGGAACATGAGGAGAAATTGTCCATGTAATTATGAAGCCACTGCACGGGCCATGTTAATAACGTAAAAAAAACTACAGGATATCCCTTGCCTAGTCTCGCTCAGTGGTCTGTTCTGGAATTGCTGGAAGGCGGAACTCGTGTATTTCTGTCATACTTATAAAAGATTGTTTTAAACTTTAACTGATGTCACGCGGTCTCACAGACACTGAGACTCCCAGGTATATACACTTCCAAAAGTGAAAATATTACTTTCCCGTACCAGTACCTTCTTCTACTAGCTTGCCAAGGTCACACACAAAGCGATAATTCTGTGAGTTGATTTTAAACATGTTATTCGTTGCGCTGGGGTCTCTGTCAGACCGCATCACATCAGCTGTGTGAGTATTTGAAACTGTAGTACAATACTCGTGATTAGTTGTACTTTATATTTTTTTTCATTTCTTTGGTGTCTTTTTTGTTATATGATGTCGTTGCAACCTCGAAAATGTTCTATTTTCCTCAGCCAGAAGGAAATAGAAGATGTTATGAACAACTGTTCAGATCAAGAATTTTCCGATACTGAAAGTTCTGAGGATGCAGATTTTACTGACAGAAGAGATCACGATACGAATTCTGAAATTTCCGATGGTGAAAATGTAAATGTTTCTGATGGAGTTAAACATAATGTTTATTACCGAAAGAGTAGTTTAGAGAAAAACATCTTATAAGTGTTTTTTTATGCCAAAAGTCAGTAAACATTGAATGTACTTGAAAAATATGTATTGGCTGCAATAATGATGTACTTTGACTCTTGTATATTCGTAGAATAAATATTATTATTTTTTAAATAAACACTGCATTTCAATTTTCATACTTTGTTGAAACGATAATTTGTAATAAATTTTGTACACGATTAATTTTATATTTAATTAGCAAAATTATCAAACTACCGTTTAACTTTTAAAAAATGTATCTTTTTTTCTGCACTGAAGTTAAATATGAATAAAATACTTTGTTCATGCAATTTAATTCACATGCTCCTAAGAGAAGTACGACGATATTGTTACGACAAAATTTAAGTAAACTCAACTATTGAAGATATTTTTTTTATTAATTTATTCGAGCGGTCTGAGTGACCGCATCACATCAATTGTGTGACAAATTTTAGTCACATCAGATAAAGGTTAAAGATTAAGAACTATGAACTACTAAAAACTTTCTTTTACTGAAGAAAAAGAGAGTATATATTTCATTGTTTTGAATGTTGTATATATTTCATTGTCCGCTGTCATTCGTGTTGATAGATGATGAATTTTTATGATAATGGTTTTTATCTCTAATGAAACCCCGAAACATATCAGCTTGTTTTTGGTTTAAATATGTATTTTGTGATAACTTACTTAAGTAAAAGTAATTTTTTTGGAGTTTATATGTTTATGAAATGGTGATGTTCGGTTTTTAAATTTAAAGACTAGATAAATTAAGACACTGTAAACGCGAAAATAAAAATCACAAGTTTACTAAACGATGTATAAAATCTTGCAAAGTCTAAAAACTACACAAACATTAAAATAAAGTTAAAATATTCAACGTTTCAATCATCATCTGTGACCTTCATCAGGAAAACGTTATCGCAATACTTCTAAAAAATGAGCAAAACAGTCTTGAATTTAAAAGGTTCGTTACGTTTCCAGTCAAATATAGCTTTAACCAATCGCAAGCAAGAAAACATGCAATAGCACCATCTATCAGACAAAAAATAAAATAAAATTTCAAATGATTTAAGGTAGGGTGATGCTATGGCGCCATCAATCAGGTGAAAATTGAATGAATATTGTGGCATGCAGTGGCTACGACTATTGTAAAGCGATGCAAATAAATGCAGAACTAAAAAATATAAGAAACAAACTTTGCTAAAACCAAAAATAGCAGTTCATATTTGACGTTGAAAAATACGAGATGAATAAAATTAGTTTCAAAAGATTATTTTAACGCGTGCATTTTTTATTAAAAAATTAAGAATTGTGATTTTAGCAAATTTATGCCTATGGTTGTGTATGAATAGCAATTTTCTATTTTAAACATTTTTTCAGGGACATGAAAATCATGAAACGTGGGAAACTTTTGAACTAATACTTACCAATTATAGTAATTAATTATTATAATATTAATACTAATGAATGAGAATTGGGACTTTGTCAGATTTCTGCGAATTGTTTGGGCATAAAAGGAAAATCCTATTCTGAATAGGTTTTCAAAGCCACAAGCATCACGAAACATTGTCATGAAAAATAAATTAGGTTCGAAACTTATTTATATGTAAGAAGAGATTTTAGAATGAGAAAATTAATCTTGTGACAATTTAAAAATGTGATTAACAAGTTTGTACTACGAACTTTCGGTATGTAGGGGAGGTGGGGCATGAATGGGACATTTTCACAAAAATATTTTTTATATTTTTTTATTTAAGTTACTATCAATATTATATATCACATTTCATACATTAGGTATTTGCCAACATATATGAACAATATTTATTCTAGATTATGATTTAGTCATAAAAATATTATGAAATTAAAAAAAAACGTTCCTCCCTGTCCCAATCATCCCCACAGCAGGGACGAATGGGACACTAATAGGGATGGATGGGACACAAAGATTTTCCTCCCTGTATTCAATTTTGCCAAATTAAAATTTATAATTATAATCTTATATGAAAATTATATTTGTAATATATGATTTTACAGCACGAATCGATATGTTTATTTTTTTTCAATAACTTCTTTTATTGCAGTTTTAACTTTTAATACGGACTTCGGCTATCAACCTGTTCTTTTTTCCCACTTATGAGGCAATTTAGATTTGAAATGAAAGTGCAAAATGTCTTTTAAATATAGCATTAGCTAATAATTTTCAATCATAACTTATTAATTAATATTAATTAAATGTATCGTAGAAACATGCAGAACGGAAATTATTGTGTCAATCGGAAAGTCATGTCGTGTTGGGAAAATCAATTCGTACCGGAAAATTCTGCCGAATAATTATTAGACATTAGATATCGGAATCAATGTCTAATAATTAAATGATTGAATTTTCCGGTACGAATTGATTTTCCCAAAACGACCCGACTTTCCGATTGACCCAATATGTTAGGTGTGGGGATTTATTTGTGCAACATTTCAAAATTCAATATAATTTCCCCCATCTGAACAATATACATATACTATTTTTATCAATTTTATCGATCTAGTTTTAGTACCAATTTTTTGTTAATCCATTAATAATTCTTACAATACAATAAGTAACACTCAGGAATTTTAAACAATAACAACTCATATAATACTATTTAATACGACGTAAATTATTGATTTATCATCCTATATAATACTATTTAATTAATAAATAAAATTTTCAACATCTCTAGGGAGGAGTGAGAATGTCCCATTCATCCCCATTTGAAATGTCCCAATTATCCCCATGATGCATTATATACCTTCTCAGCCCTTTTACCTCAAAAATTATTTTGTCACAATGGTTACTATTCATTCATTCCAATTATTGATATTGAACCTTAAAAGAAATAACTACAACATAGTTTAATTTTTTATATTGTATAAGATATTTCACATCTTCAAATGTAAAAAAAAACTTACTTTTAAGCAGAGATTTCAGAAAATGCAACTTTGAAGGAAAATGAAAACAGCAATGTGGTCCTACTTTTAGTTCTGAAGCATACTGTGGTAAAGGTATATGGAGTTAGGAAGCAATTTAAAATAAATGTTTATTGCCTGAAATATTGAGAATGTCCCAACCATCCCTTGTCCCACACATCCCCTAGCTCCCCTTCTTGGGCTCTGATGACGCAGAATATTTCGGACACGGATTTCAATATTTCCACTATTACGCAGAGAGATGTTGCATTTTTCACCTCTTGTAATAAAACCAAAATGACCTTACTTGATATTAAAAAAAAAATTTCAAATCATTTATGAATAACGATTAATATCTCATATAGTTTTATCCAATTCCCTAATTATTATAGCAACACAGTCTACAATTAATGTAAAAGGAAAATAATCCTTAAATTAAAAAATACATAAATAACATGATTATATTCCCAGAACCAATTAATAAATATTTCATTTTGAGAATATAATGATCCTTTTCTAATGATACATTTTGTACATTATTCTAAAAAAAAAAGCAATAAAAAAATCTTTTGATATAAATTAGAGAGTTTTATTTTACAGTTTATAATGTTACTCTTCTGTTATATATTTATTCAAATTTAAAATTACATGTTTAAAATTTGTTGTTTCTGTATAGTTATAATATTAAAAGAATAATAATTCTTCTATGCTGTGATTCTGTACCGTATATTCCGTACAAGAGATTACTAATATATTTTGAAAGTATTTCCTCTGATATTTTTCTTTCATTTTTATTCGAATTTATTAGCATAAAACATAAATTTGCTTCAGATTAAATTCAATTAATGCACTATACCTAATGAATTGTGAAATAGTAAATCGAGTAAAATTAAAAACTGAACTACTTCATTACATAGATAATCATTTAGAAGTATTTTCTGTTTATAGTATATAAAATACCTTTATAGATAAACCAATCATTAAAAGGAATCCAAGTAGATTAGAATATTAATTGGACGCTTACGTAATGAATACTGCCACTGTTACATGAAGAGATGATACACTGTTCACAACTTGAATTGTCGTTATTACAGAGTATTCGAATGAGTACTACAGAATTTATAAATAAGAATTAGACTTATGTATGTCTAATGTTGAATTTCATTGTGATGATAGCAACAATCTGAGAAATAATAGAGCGGGAAATTAATGATTAAATGGATAAACGCTTATTTGCAGAAGAAAATATTAAAGCATTACTAAATAAAAAATTGTGGTTTGATATAATGCAAAATAAAATTCCTTTATCAACGATATCAAATAACGACGTAAGGAAATATGCAGTAATCTAGTTCGAGTTACCCATTATTCCTAAAACCGTGCTTATTCTTTAGAAACCTCTGAAACAATATATTTTTGAGATTTAAAGAAACAAATACAAAAAACAGTTATTTTTGTTAAAACTGACTTTCATAAATGACTCCGAGTAATTTTATTAGTATATTATTCACTTTTTTAAAACAGGAATTTCAGTTTTTATACTATCAAATCTCAGTTTTAATATTTTCAGCTGCGTAAATAAATTGAAATGTGTAAGAGTAGTAAAATAATATTATTTTAATATTAATGTTGTTATTTTGTCATTTTTGTCATGTAAAAGATGTCTGTTGAACAAGAAACGTTTAACTGACAATCGATAGAATCCAAAAACCATTATCCCTGTTTGAAAAGCCAAACACTATCTAAAAACTCCTCGAAAGCGCTTGTGTAAATCAGCTGCAGTAAAATAAACTTATCTTTTATAAATACTTTTTTTAGTTTTGAAAATATATTAGTTTCTGAGGATTCTAAAGATAAAGAACGCTTTTCGGAATCTTGGGTTACTCGGGATATGTTATTATACAGGGTGTATCAATAAGGCAGTTACAAACTTTCAAGGCAGATGGAGTACACCTAGGCGATGGGAAATCACATAGAAATGCATGGTCGGAAACACTTTCCTTGCGCGGTAATAACGACACAATACACAAGAAAGTCAGAACACGAATAAGCGAAGAAAACATTATTATCCTTAGTACAGCAAAAATCTAAGAAAAACAAACATTAACACGTTCACGCAGGCGTGCACCACCGGTGGGTCACGTTGGACTGCCCCATCGGGCGGCGTGCATTACCGGTGGGTCACGCTTGACTGTCGCATCAGGCGGCGTGCATCACCGGTGGGTCACACTCCACTGTTAAATAGAAGGCGTGCACTACAGGTGGGTCACACACGACTATGCCATAGAAGACGTGCACTACAGGTGCGTCACACTTGAATATTCGAAAATTAAATAATAAAAACTATTCAATATTATAAACTTAATACATTCTCGACGGGAAACGAGAATTCTCGTTTTCATTCAAAAAATATCATTCACTAAGGGCGTGACTTCTACATTACAGAAAATGCATTTATATCATGTTATCCATATTTCTCTAAATTGTACGATATTTTATATTAAATGCGTGCATGTGTAGTCAATAAAATCATGTCTAAGTCGTTGCTTACTCCTTACGAACTTTCAGACATTCACAATCAACTCTGCTTGTTATATTCGAGTTCAATTCGAGAAATATGGGAGGGGGGTGTCATTACATACAGCGTCTGAATAAGCGAAAATACCGTGCCGCCAGATGAAGCAAAACATGCATTCGAGCGGCGTCTCACAGCGAAAAACATGAATATTGGCGCCGGCGTGAACGTGTTAAAGAGACAACGGTCGTCTTCAAAGTAGGTGTTCTATATTACGACCCCGGGACATGATGCATGGAAGCGCATCTCCGGCGCATAGAAGATCTAATGTTCTCGAAAATACCGGGAATATCCCGGAATTCCCCAGCAGCTGCCAAGATGCGTGCAACAAGTTCCTCAGCACTTTCCAGAATTGTTCCGGTATTTTTGCAGCACTAAGAATAATAATGTTTTCCCTCCCTGTTCATGTCCTTCCTTTCTCGTGTTTTGTGTCGTCACTACCGCGCCAGGAAAGCGTTTCTGACCATGCATTGTTATGTGATTTCTTGATCGTCTAGGTGTACTCTAACTGTCTTTAAAGTTTGTAATTTTCGTATATTTTCCTGTATATTTTCGTATTTTGTTTTATTATATTTTCCTAAATTAAAAAAACCTTTTTTTAATACTGCAAAAGGTTAATTGTACTTAAAATAAATATTTAGAAAGATTTAAATTGTTTTGCATACACTCTAAATAAACGACAAAAATCATTAAAACATTACATTTTCAATGTACTCTCTAAAAAGTATTTATTAGTGAAATATTCTCCAGTGATCGAGGAAAAACTCACTAATTTTAACGCATTCTTTATATTTATTCATCACTTTCCTCTCATAAGATGAAAAAAAAAACATCACTTATGTTCTTCAGGATTTTTTTGTTCTTTTGTAGAATAAATCAATTTTGCTGTACTAAAAACTATAATAATAAATAATAGTATAAAATGTAATAATAAATAAGTGTTGGTTTACCATATGATTATTTGAATTATTTTGACAGTTCTTAAGCTGTACGATGCTAGGAACGTCGAAGATGATTATTTTGATTATGTTGTTTCAAACAGTTTATATATTTAGTGCCAGCATTAAACAATATAAACAATAGTATTTGTGTATCTCAAACGACGAAAAAACAGCTCAATATCACCCTTTATTTGACACCCTTAATGATTGATGCGTCTTTTAACCCGTAACTGCAGACGGGAGTCAAAATGACTCCGCGTTGTTCTTTGGCTCTGATTATTAGGTGTTTTTTTTTGTCCTTGAATAAAATCATTCCTCAGTACCGACAAGTAGTTCTTTTATCATTACATGATTTCCAGAATATATTGCGTTTCTAAAAAAAATTCCAATGCTGTTTACAAAAGACAAAAAAGAAAAATAACATTATATCTCTGAACGCGTAAGAAAATTCATGTCTCCAGTTATGGGTTAATCCAGATTATTTCCAAAATATATTGTTAAAAAAAGATATAATATTACTGGTAACTAATGGGCAACAAATTGCTAAAGTCAAAAACAATTTCTTGACAAATTTTTAGATTTTTACTCTGAAATATTCTTGATCAATGTTGACAACAACCATATATTTAATGGTGCTTCTAAGAAATTTCTGAAAAGTAGGTAGAATTGCATTTATTTTGAAGAATTTCCAACATAGTTGAAAAGAAATTACAACTTCTGTATGCCTGGCCGTTTGTAGGTCTATCAGTCCGGCCACCTGTATGTCCATCCATGCTGTATCTCGCGTAAATATACTTGGACTACCATGCTATTGAGGTTTAGAATGGAACATTCCCTATGGAAAATAGAATGTGTTGCAAATATAGTTCCCTTACAGGCGTACGCAAAAGAATTCCGTTACGTTATTATATATGATGGTAAATCCGCCATAATATGTTCTGATGTGTGATGTAAAAAAAAATTTCTGGCCGTATCACCATCTTAAGGAAAAAATGATACAGGTGAAAATTATACATTCAGAATATGTCTGTAGTCAAATGGCATTTTCTTTTATGAACAAGAGTATTTTTGAGGCATGCCAACTATTTGTTAAGAAAAAATATACAAAATCTTTTTCGAAATAATATTTTGCATGGGAAATTCATCTCATTCTTTCATTTTACCTAAATATTTGTATAACAGATACACTTATTCACCTCTGAAAGATATATCATGATACAAAACAATCATAAATTATGTAAAAAATTCACAAATGATTTTGCGTTATATGCATCTAAAACACTGTCATTATCACACTAATTCTTTCAACTTTTAAGTAGTATTTACCCTTTTTACACTATTCTTTTCTTCAATGATTAATTCTTTCCAAAAACAATGTCACAGACATACATAAAATGCGATAATTTTCTTGTAAGATGACAAATGAGAAATCTGACCAATAGACAAGTAAAAGAGGTAATGGTCTTTGATTTCTTATAATGACAGCTAGAATTCCACATAAAACAAACTGCCGAAATATAGGTTTTCTTTACAGACGTGGACTTTTATTTCGGTATGGTAAAAGTTGTAGTAAAAATATGTAAATTTGCGTATTATTTCCAAAAATTGGTTATATTATTCATTTTTTAATAAAAAAGGTACTCAATTAATAATCTTTAAATTATGCTATATATTTAAAAGGAATATCATACATGTTAGAATACATAGCTGGGATATATATTTTCTATAATATAATACACAGCATGCAGATATGCTCAAAAAGATTGCTTCACTCACTCACTGGTTATATATGTTGTTTTTCATGTGAAATCACGGTGATGTTAATTTAGATTATGTAAAAGTAATATTTCGTATATTTAAATACATGGATATAAGAAAATGTTATATAAAATAATACAGCATTAATAGATGCTCAAAAGTCCTTGAGGCACTTACTCATTCACTAGTTATATTATGTTTGACATATCGCACATCCGCAAGAAAAGCTATTCATCTCGCAAAAATTCATTTTGCATTTTATAACACTGATAGATCTTCATAGGTGCGTCTTGTTACACAAAAAGTTTCATAAGGGTAGTTATGCGGAAAATCACTCTATTATGTTATATGTCGATTTGTGACCACAGAAGAGGAGTGGATTGTATTATAGGTAGTTTAAATTACTCAACCCTTCAAACATCATTCTACATCTTCATTCTTAAGGTTTTTATCTTTTACTAGATAGTGCCCGTCAAGATTTGACGGTAAATAACTGGAAAATTTGATTAGAAAAATTCTTGATTTTTTAATTACTTGCTTTTAAATTAATTATTGAATGACGAATTTCTATATTGCAAAAGTGATTACTATTTCTTTAAGGTGATAGATGGTGCTGTCAGTATAACCTATTCAATGAAGTGAAATAATTTTAAGTTTATAATTTACAACCATTTATGCTTGCTTTTTATCAGAAATTTACCTAAAAATGCCGGGTAGAAAGTTTATTTTTACATACTACGGCCACATAATTTTTTGAAAAAAAAAAGTTACAATATATATTTTCATTTATTTATTTATTTATTTTTTAACTACACGACGATTAAAAGCTGCCATGAATTTTATTTTTATCTGTCTAATTCTCTAAAAACCTAAATTTGAAAATTGATGCAGCTAACGATTTATAATATGTATTTTGTATTACTTGAATTTTATTTTACATTTTTATACATTTTTGAAATATTAAACCTGGATATCAAGGTAATTTCTTTTATAGCTCTTATGCGAATATTATTCTTTCTTTCCATTTTATTTTTTCGCAAGTGAATGACAAACTTTTCTTTCTGACACACACACATGTATATTCTTGATAATAGTAAGAAAATATAACGAAAATTGTAGATCAGCTCAGATTTAATTGATAATTACATATAAATAATTTAGCTTAAATATTTTAAATATAAAACCATTATTTAAAAAAAAAAATATTTTTGAATGTTAAATTTTATTTAATTATACATCATTCAAATAATAATAATAATAATAATAAAGTTAAAATCCTATAACTTCTCTTCCTAATAAAATATGTCATTATAGAAATGAATTATAGACAAAAATATTACACACTTTGTCAGGTTTGGGCTCGAATATGCGTCTTTTACAAAAATTCCGAGCTTTAAACTGCTGGTTTAGCAGGTACTCGTTTTTCTTCTTTCTAAATTGAAAAGGTTCGAAAAACTGTTGAGGCATATGCAATTGTCGTGAATTTGAGTTCTGATTTTACAGAAATAGTTTTGCGTTGTAATACCTATATCATATTTTTTTTTTCAGAAGCAACCACAACTTATCGTGCTAGTTTCCCAATCTCCGTGTGTAACTATTGGCAAATCATAAGACGGATAACCAGCAATAATTTTTAGCCTCATTTCACTGTGTTTATCTTCTGTGTGTGATATGACCCAAAGAATATGACACCCCGAAATAAACCGTATCTAGCTCTTAATATCGACAGAATAAATTTTTGAATTGTTAATAATGCTGAAGAGCCAAATAATATTAACTTTGTGAAAGAAAGAAAAGCTTGTTTACAGTAAGATCGAATTCCAGACGAACTTAAAACAACTTCTACCTGTGATGTGATAGTTCAACTTAGCGAGCATCTTTGCGCATGGGCAGTGCGTCACTCCAAAGGCAGACTTGTACTTATATATTGCCCATGCGCAACTGTATTATTTTTATTTGAAATTACGGTTAATTAATAAACTGTTTGAACAAACGAATGTACCATTACAAATCGGCGACCAAATATCTTTCATTTAAAAGAGATTGGTGTAATTTGATGTAGTAGTTTCTTCTCACGGACTGTCGAAAAAAAAATGCTTAGCGTTTTAAATATATAGATGCACGTTTTATTCCTGCATATAGAGCAATGTGCTGTAATTTAATGTTACAGTAAAATCATTAAAAAATTTTTTGCCTGTCCTGTGAAATTTACTTTTGTCGAGATGGGTCACTTTTTTGCGGGTAAGCGATATCATGTCATATTGAAGTTAAGCAGCATCGACATTGTGAGTAATTTGGATGTTGTGCTATTGAAATACTGTTTTTCTGATGGCTTCTTGCAGATTTTACAAGATCTGCGCATAACATCTGTGGTATGGAGCGACTTTTGATGGAAGTAGGTAGGTGTGAGAGAGTTATGGAAACAGGTAGGGAGATCCTCTCGCTTTCCAAAAATCACTGGATAACTTGCGGAGAATTAAATGATATAAATAGAATAGGTTGGCTGTTTCTTCAAGTCGAAATTGAATAACTATATCTGGAGTCTACCAATAAATAATGTTTAATAGCGCTGTTCATATTAATCGATAATAATAAATGGAAATATTAAATAGATTTTTAAACTTTGAATCAGTTAAACCGTTACATAATGAAAACGTTTCATATGTACGTAGTAAAATAATTTTTTTCTAACTCATTTGAATTTTATTATGAAGCATGACAAGCATATGGGAATTTAGCTCATGTCTCAGCTTGTCTCCAATATCTAATTTGTTTATGGTAAATATACTAAGATCACGTAGAAATAAAGTCATGGCTTATGTTATAGATAAAGGTAGAATTTCTCTTTCGATAGCATGTAGTATGCTAAAGATGAACGTTGGATTGAAACTAATTTTAGTTTAAAATTAAATCATTCTGCAGTGTAATTAGATGTACCATGATGTCATTCTTTCTCACTTTTAACTTATCATCCTCATATTTCAAACATAAATAAGATTTTACCTTCCCCATATCGTGGAGATATACAAGAGCCAATTAAAACAAGCAGTTGTATGCGCTCTCATTATGTTAGTGGAGTACAGCACAGTGGTATTTACCTGCTTTTTTATTAGTAAGAACTCCAGCTATAAGATGTCAAGAGGTGTCAGGTATGGATCCATGTTTATGATTGGACATTTGCAGTGTGTTTGTTTTCGCTTTAATGAGAGGATGTAGTATTATGGACCTATATTTCCAAAGAATACTCATAAATAATTTATTTTTCAGCATTTTATCATTTAGTAGTAAAATATTAACTACACTCGATTAAACATTTTAACCGTTTCAGTGATTTATCAGATTTGGGAAGATCCTAATTCAACCCACGAAGTTTCATCGTTCAACAGGGACACGAAATGTTTGGGAGAGTTTTTCCCATCGTAAATTATCAAGAATTTACGTATTGATATAATTCTGTAGCAATAACAAATGTCTCGGACATAAAAAAATTTCTAATAGAATGTGAATTGTTCATTTGTGATTCTTATTTAATTTTAATTATTGGGTAACATTTTCGGTGTAGTACATTGTTATTTAATTATTATGTAATGCATTATTATCTAACAATTTCACCTGGGTCAAACTGAAACAATTTTACGGAAATTATTGGTTAGTTGCTAGCGGTGCCATCATGGCAACTTTAATGGCATAAACAATCGCTATAACTTTTCAGAGAACACATTTTGGTGAAACAATGAAACAACTTTTAACATTTTATGTAAAAGGGTACTGTTAACAGATCGTATAATGTAAAATGCACGCTTTATTGGTGACTGGTGTACTGAAATTGCTTAATGCTACTGTATGCCGATAAAAAAAGCCTATAAATTTAATCGCTAAATTGTACCAGCAAATCGTAAATAAGATTTTACTGAAAATTCCTTTTTATTTCCATTTGTTAAAAATATAAGAATATAAGGTCGTTTTCATAACGAAATTGCATCAATTTTGAATTTTTTTAATAGGAGTAGTCAAGTAACTTAGGAATTCTGAAGGTTTAAATTCTGAAACTTATATTGATAATTTCATTTGAAAACCATGCTAAAGAAATTGCAATGGGAGTGGTGTGAGAAACTACTGGGTGGAATAGGCTTTAATTTTAGTTTCACATATTTTAAACTGCTACTAATTCATTTCTGACAGGGTACAATTCATAATGTTTTCGAACATCTATCTCGATAACACATATATTTTCTGATATTAATTTTGTAAAAAAAAAATGTGAATTGGAGTTTTAAAAAAATTAACAGAAGTCGCTTTCTAAAATCTTCAAATACGCGAATTCAAAGTTATATCTCATTCCACTTAGTAGTTTTGGAATTAAAATACTACTTGCATGGTAATCTCTTTTCCAACGATTAAAAACATTCAACAACAATTTTACTGAATGACTTTTCGTTTGGTATCTCAAGACTGAAAAATACAAATATGGCGTCAAAGTTATTATTATAAATTTCCAATTTTTGTACTCTTTTAGTATTAAATTTAGTATAAAATTTTAGTAACTCAGCTCGTTTTTTAAACTTGGAAAATACGTAATTTCCACTGCAGTAGCTACTTTTCTTTTTTCTGTGACAATTTTAATATCAAAATGTATGATGTGTTTACCCTTTTCTTGCCATTTGTACTTTCGAAAGGTGAGCTTTGTCACTTATAAGCTTAAAGTCACTTATAAGTGAAATGTCACTTATAAGCTTTTGTCTTCTTTTAAGATTTAATTATATAATTAAGATTTAATTATATAATTAATAATTAATAATAATTAATTAATAATTAATTAATAATTATTAATAATCATTGCATACTGTAATATTTAGAGTTTTATTTTTAGTAAACTTCACAATAGAAAGTTATATTTTCTACAATCTAGTGCATTACAATTTATAAGCTTTCGACTTCATTTAAGCTTTAACGTCAAAATAATAATAATTATTGTATGTTAGAATATTTATAACATACTACATTTATATTCTATTTTTAATAAACTTCACAAATGTACTTTATATCATTCTCATTGTAATATATTCGAATTTCCTTACAGGTAAGCATTTTCACCTGCAGTATATCTGACAACATTTGAATGTAAGTAAATATGCCTTTGTGTTAAATATGCATAGTTTATTTTCAAATTTATCTATAAGCATGTAAGGAAAAACCTAGTACATTTACCAAAGCAAATAAACCTTTATTTTTTTTTCAATAAAGGGAAATGATAGAACATTTTGGAAAACTACTGTTTATAGAAGCCGAAAATTTATAATTTATAGTCATTTGGTAATGGTAGTACATTAATAAGCATAATCTGCTTATTTAATTATCAAAATTTCATGTTTATACATAAAAAGATTGTGGGGATACACTGAATCAATCTTTCAATAATTTTTCTTCATTCTCGTCTGGTTTAAGGTACCATTATCCTTAATCGAAAGTAACGTTCTGAATATACTTAAGAGAAAAGGATAAAAATAATGCATGCATACGCTGTAAATATTGTTGGTGTATGTTTGTCCAATCAACAAATAGAGAGATAGCAAATTAGTAACCCCGTAACACATAACTTACATAAATATAAAATGCGGCATATTATAAAACTTATTTTTTTATTTTCTTCGGCATTATCCGCAAAACGTTCTTTGAAGGAATGTATTTAATAATTCCTTCAATTATTCTTCAATTCATTCCAACCTGATTATGCATTTACACATTACATGTTATATATGTTAATTAAGCATACATATAAATTTTAAAGAATATGCATATTTATTCTGTTATGAATTTCGCAGCAAGAAGTCTGCTTTTTACTAAGTAAATCTTTTATGAGGATATCTGTTTTTGTATTATATATTATTTTAATTTTAGATTTTCCTTTGCATCAGTAAATAAATAGATAGAAAGGCTTAATTCATCTTTACAAAGTTAAACTTAAACTTACGCTATTGGCAAAATTACTTAAAAGATGAGAAAACATTAAAAAGATGTTAAATTATTTTAATGCCTTAGTACTTTCAACTATAAAAAACATAGCCTTCGTCAGAGAAATATAAGAAATACAGTTGTTATTGAGGTCTAATTTTTTAAATTCACGTAGATGGTGACGAAAGGAGTGAAAGTGGAAGTTAATTTTTAGATCCGGAAAACATTGGGAAAATAAAACATGGATATAGGGAAGTGGAATATTACTCGTTTTATGATTATTTAAGCAAACTGAGCCAAATTCTGGTCATGCTGTAGTTATTTAAGCAAACTGAGCCAAATTCTGGGTATGTTGTAGCACTACTACTACACTACTGTACTACAACATACCCAGAATTTGGCTCAGTTTGCTTAAATAATCATAAAACTAGTAATATTCCACTTCCCTATATCCATATTTTATTTTCCCAATGTTTTCCGGATCTAAAAATTAACTTCCACTTCCATTCCTTTAGTCACCATCTACGTGAATTTTGAAAATTAGACGTCAATAACAATTGTATTTCTTATATTTCTCTCACGAAGACTATGTTTTTTTATAGTTGAAAGTACTAAGGTATTAAAATAATTCAACACCTTTTTAATGTTTTCTCATCTTTTAAGTAATTTTGCTCATAGTGTAAGTTTAAGTTTAGATTTTCCTTTAAACATGAAAAAATTAGATTTTCATCGGAAAAAAATAATGAAGACGAATTATCATTGTTTATATATTTGATTGTGTCGAAGTAAAATATTGGGTTTATAATTGTGTTTATTTCAAGGAAACTCTTTCTTACATTCTCCGTTTATTGAGTATTAGATGTCAACTTGCAAGAATTCAATTCAACGGCACGCCATTGCCATTAGCTTATCGTAGTTGTACACTGTCGCTTCCGGTATACAGAACCGTCCGTAACCAAAACATAGTAAAACTGGTGTAAATTTCCAAGTGGATGAAAAAGATCCTTGCCAGGATTCGAACCAGGGATGTCTTGGCTTAAGCCGCCAATGCTCTACCAACTGAGCCATTTCGGACGAATATGTAGGACTAACTCATCCAACTAACCTTTAACGATCACAGCATCTGGTCTGATATCTGAATTAGCTTAACAGCCGCGACTTTTTTCATCCTCTTGGAAATTTACAACTGTTATGATTTAATTACCAATTGAATAAGTTTGTTAAAAATTAATCTAATACAGAGCATAGTATTTCACCATGAATATATACTTTAGCGGGTGGTACCTGCATACATCAATACTGCTGTATTATTGTATAAATAGTCCGCGTCAAAAAATCAGTGGTATTGCGAATTATCTCGCTGAGATGTCAGTAAAGGACCGAACAGACGTATCATTCAACTGTTAACCTCTTTTTTTTTGTATTTACGCGGTGCTTTTCATTTTATACTGCTTTAGAAGATTTTGAAGTATCATTCTGTGGGACGAAAATCTTTCCTTCAAATCCATGTCCGCTCTTTCCATTGTTAAATCTCCCGGTCCTTTTGTTAATAATCACAAGCGGTTAGAGAAGAAAGAACGATAATTACTTTTGAAGGCGAATATTTAAATTTTGGAGTAAACTTACCTTAAATGGGAAAGAGGTACCGCTGATATCCCTCAACCTTTGTATAACGATCAGAATTCTGAAGAAACTTAGAAGCCTTGTCAAAATTCTGCCCCTGTGGTGTTTCATCAAATGCAAGCTGCCCAGTTTCATCTTGCGCTTTTCTATATATCCATTTTTAACCATTTGGAAATGGTTGTTGTTTTCGGTTGAGGATGGGGTCAAATGATGCTCACATTTTATTTTTTTTTTTAACGAAATTCAACGATGTTCTTTACTTTTAGAAGAATTTTTATTTGAGTAGGTAATAGAAAGGCATAAAATCGTTAAAAATTGTTTGAATAGGTAATCAAAAGGCATAAAATCGTTAAAAATTGCAAAAGTTACAAAATGGGTAGGCGCAAATTATCAGATATGGAAAAATCCAAAGCCAAAAAGCGACGCCGAAATGAAAATCGTCTTGCAAAGCAAAAATCGAGGTCTTCAACTGATTATGTAGCCCATGAAAATCGTTTATAGAATAAAAGACGAACGCGAAAAAGGAAAAAATCTAATGTTTAATCGATTGATAGTAAAAGGCCATATCTCGAGAGGCTCTAATCCACAAGCCACGGCGTTTTACAATTGTTTTATAAAAAAAAATCCAAATGGTCGTTGTAATCTATTAAATTACAGTTTTTTTTTATTATTTGACAGGAATTTTTAGGGAAAAACATATTTAACGTGTCCCGTAGAGGAACGCCAATCCAAGTCACAAATTTGAAATTCACTGTAAAAATCTATGTAACGTTACTCCATAAAATTGTTGGCAGACTCGCTGCCTTCATTTTATTGAGTAATTTAACCGATATGACTGGTGTTACGATACACTAATGTGTAATATTACACTAGTTATATCAGTGTAAATCACACCATTATATTACAGCGTTATATAAATTAAATTATTCCATAAAATTTGAGACTGCATGTTTCCACCAATTCTATGGAGTAACGTTACATAATTTTTTACCGCGTGGAAACCAAAATGCAATGTGAAAACCAATGTGCAAATGAAATTAAAAGTTCCCACATCCTAGATTTTTTTTAAATTCTAATACAAAAGGTATTGCCTTTCGACCGAATCTGGTTATTGATTATGAAGTTGACCCAAAGTAGAGGAGCTGCATGTTAACTTTTTTTGATAATGCGCCATCATCCTCGTAACTGTAAATAATTTCAAAAATGCCCTTTCTGCAAATGAGGAAAATTTGTGTATATTTCTTTAATAAATCCTTCTTGAGGACGTGTCAAAATGAGGACTTCGTAAACTTTGCACGGAAACCAAAATTTGACGGACGTATCATACGCACACACATGTTTAACAACTAGAAGGGGAATCTCAAAACTTTAACTTTTATTATACTTGCAAATATATATATATTTGTGGCATACGTATCATACACACATTTTAAACACTAATAGAGAATTTGATAGGAGATAAAAATGCGTGAGAAAACGAAGATATGTTATTTTTAAATTCATTCTCCCCCATTTTGTTCAAAGAATTCGAAATTCGCATAAATTTGATTTACCAGGTGATTAATGAATTTTAAAGTCTCTGTAGAGTTTGTAAAGTTAGATAATCGAATTTTTCTTTCATGCCTAAACTTCTCCTTATTAATTAAATAAGGTATTTGAAAACTGTTTCGGTTTTAATTAAAACTTTAAGAATAATTAAGAAGATTTATTTAATAGGTTCCACATGTGAACAAAGTCTGGGACAAAGTCAACAAAATTTGACGATAGTTTTAATGAAATTTTATTTTTCTAAGTTCACAACTAAAAAGAAATAATAGTTAATAAAAGTTACTTGAATTTTAATTACACAAGTTATATATTAGTGTAATTAAATTTTTAGAGAAGAACTATGCTTTTTTGTGTCAATATACTTATCTTAAGAACATAATGAATTTTATTAAAAATTATACTTTTTTTAAAAGAAAATTGTCGGTTTAAACATTTTCTATAAAAAATGGTTGTTAATAATGAAGAATTATTTTTATGAAAACTTATTTTTCAGATAACATTTGGTGAATTTCTTTTTCTTCCTTTATTCTTTTATCTTCTTCCTTGTTGTTTCTTTAGTTACTGATAATTAGTACACGGATATTATCAGTGAATCTTTCGTTTTTTAGGGTTTCACTCATCTGCCGAATCGCTCCTCTGTCTGTCTGTCTCTCCGTCACAGAGCCCGTTCTCAGAAACTATATGTATTGGAGACTGGAAATTTTGCATACTTACAGCTGAACACCTCCCATAAAACGACAAATCATAAAATTTTGAAAAAGTCTTATATTTAACTCTCTGGGCTCTAACTTGTGTATTTTGAGCTTTTTGATCTAACTAAACCCCTAATTAAGTTGAGAGCTTAAAATTTTGCAAACTTATAGCTGAACACCTCACATCAAACGACAAATCATAAAAATTTGAAAAAGTCTTATATTTAACCCTCTGGACTCTAACTTGTGCATTTTAAGCTTTTTTTTTTCTAACTGAGCATTCTTTTTTTTTCTAACTATTTAAGCTGAAGACTTGAAATTTTGCATTCTTATAGCAAAACACTTGCGATCGCACGAAAAATCGTAAAATTTTCAAAAAGTCTTATATTATTTACCCCTTCGGGTTCTAACTTGTGTATTTTAAGCAATTTTTCTAACCTCCCGCCATTGGACCCGGTGAGTACTTTTCTAACTTTTGCCGACGTCCCTTTGATCACTCTTTCATAGTACACACATAGCCTTACATATTACAGTTCCACTTTTTACCGCCAGGGGGCGTCTACCTATCTCGGATGCTATGGGTCCGATCCCCTCGACTAATATATCTACGGATAGGTTTTAAACGGAATATCATTCGGATGGAGGTTTGTGTAGGATAGAGTGCTCCCCCTGGTTTCGAAATGTGGAACTAACACATTTCTCAAAAGGATAAAGTGTTTTGAAAGGAATATTAAACGAAACCCTCTGTGCCATCTGTGATCACACTTACCCACTTGTTTTTCTTTTATGTGATTGACAGAATTGATAAACTAGCTGAATAATTATTAATTCAAAGTGATAGTCAAAGTAATACAAAGTGCAGTATTTTGTAACTAGATAATGATGTATATCTAAGTGTTATTTTATTATTTTATTTTATTTCAATTTAATTTGTTTGAGAAGTATCGGCAGACTTTAATTTTTCTTTGAGAATATTATTGCATCTAATTTTATATCGGCTAATATAATTTTACGCAGTCTGTTTCAGCCATTGTCTACTGTATAATTGATAACAGTTAGTTTTTAGTTAGATTTTCTTTTTCAAAACCCAAGATGAAGAAATTGCAAGAACTGAAATTAAATCAAAAAACAAAAAAACTGCTGGTGACACAGTTGGACCCATTCTTGGTATTTTACTGAAACAGAGCTTAAATTTGAAAACTTTATTTCCCTTTATTACATTTAAGAACTGTGGAGAGAATTAAGAAATGAAAAAAAGAAACAATGCTTATTAACGGAAAAATTATGTCAATTGACGGTTTAATTTCACTGTTTAGAGAACCTTCCCGTATTTGTACTGGCACTCTGCGCACATCTCTGCTTATAACTATAATGAATTGATTGATTGGCTTGGATCAAATATGATTATTTAGCACATTGTTCTATTTTCAACAAAGATACATAAATGCCGAATGATATGATTTTCCAACAGCAGGATTATAAATATTTTGCTAATAATAATAATAATAATAATAATTTAATGAAAAAAAGGTACAGAAATATGCTTGTTTGCGTTTTTATAAAAAATCGGTGAAATTGTTTAACGTTAAAACCTTACAAAGAATATAACTTTATTCTGACACAATGTATTCGATTTCGATTTTTAAGAAAAATTTATTCAACAAAATAAAGCTTTCTAAAGTGTTCGGTGTATTTGAAAAATAATTTCTTTATATTTGTCCTTCCTGTGATTTGTAGTTGCTGGGTGATCAAAGAAATAGAGAAAGATTTTAGAGTTGCTTTTGGTCAAAAGGATGTGCTTAATCTTTGACATGAGGAGATTTTCAGATTTTACAGAATATTACTATAAATAAAATATTTTTCAAGAGACTAGCGTACAAGTCTAAGCATTTAGAAACGAAGAGCTTTATAAATACTTGAAATCAAAGCTTTTTGTGGTTTCTCAAAGCTGTTTGTTTGTAAAATAATCTTTCTTGCATTGTATGCTTACCGTTCAAACATAGTATATATTTTGGGAAATATACTGTAAGGTTTAGGTTTGAAAAAATTGCATATAAGCACAGAAAACGTTTCAGTTTTTCATTAATACATACAGAACGTTTAATGGCACTTTATTAAATTCGTTTATAGTTTTAAACCTTTGTGCCACATAATTAAGACAAATATAAAAGAACTCCTTATCGACAACTTTTACTTATGTACGGTTAAAATCATTTAATATAATTTTTAATTTTTAAATTAAATTCATTTTAAGATTTCTTTAAAATTATTTCTTTGTGAGTATGCTCAATGTGTGTTTCTAACTTTCCGGTTTGCAACTAAAATAAACAACAACAACAAGATTCAATTATTTGCGGCAATTATTATATTACTTTATTATTTCATATACGTGTGAGATCGTTGAGTTTTTTTAATTTAAATTAGTTCAATTTTAAATATCTTTATGTTTTCTACATCAAAATCCTTCCTTTCTAGGTATGTACACGATGTTTTAAGTTTGTTTGCATTTTAAAATTGTAATAACTGTTAATCTGTGACAGCTGTTGAATTGGAGGATTTAATATCTGACATCGGAAACTTCTTTTACTGTAATGCAGTTAAAAATCTTTCTTGAACTTTTATTGTGTAAAGTACTTATTTGGACGTTCAAGAGCTAAACACGATGAAGATTAAAAACCAAGCAAACTACTTTGATCGGATTTTATACGTTAGGCTGTGGATTCTAAGCTTGCCAGCGATATTTAGTATTAAAACGAGCAAGCGTTTAACACTATTTCTGGACTTTATTTATTACTCTCTTGCCAGAATAATTTTAATTGCTATCACCGTTTATTTGTTACAGAAATGTACACAAATAATGACTGTCCTGTACATTTTATGATTTCAGAATTAATGGCTGAAGCTGAATGTTCATTGGTGGAAATATCTTTTCCAATTTGGTTTGGGGTGTTTCAGGCATTTGTGTTGCTGAAAGTTAATGATGAATTTCCATTCTGCATTGAAAATAAAGAGTCACGTGCTTTACCATTTTTGATTCATCCTCCTCCTATATTTAAATTGCCCGCTAACGTTATCTAACCCCCCAATACTGTATGTATATGTCTAATATATGCATATTTGAGAACATTTGACAGTACTCATGTAGAAGAGTAAAACGACGGGAGTGATTCTGTATGGGACGCCTTCTCGAATCGGACGGGGCGGGACGTATCAAAATGATTTAATCAGGACTTACTGCAACAATACAACTAAAAAAAGTACGTTTTTGATTTTATTAATTTTATTTTATTAACCATTTGAAAAAATGGTTATTGTCCTCCGTCAGGGTAAAAAATCAAAAACGTATCTGAAACGTTTTTTTGGTTGAATCCCCATTTTATTCGTTTTCTGATTGGTCTATACAGTAATCTGTATTTTCCCTTTACTTTCAACAGAAATGGATTCTACTGTTGCCACTATGACAAAAAAGTAGTAAAAACTACAAAAATAAATATTAATAACAAAGAAACAAATTGAGATACAGCTTTCAAACAAATTGTATTTAAAAGTGCATTTTTTTTCTCTATACGACGGTGTAAAAAGTAATATTGTGGGATGTTTAGAAGTTTAAGAATGAAATTTCATTTAAAATTGGTCCAGGAATATTAATGTTTAATCCATGGCGTACGTAATGAATGACCAGCTCCGTAGAAGTTTAAAAAATTACAGTACCGAAAAACGTAATCCATGGCGTACGTAATGTATGATCAATTCCGTGCGATTTTTTATGTCTTAAATTTTAGTCTTTGAAAAAACCATTTCCAAATGGTAGTTGTAATTTGTTAAATTGCATTTTTTATTATTGTTTTTTAATTGTAAGAGTTACTGTTGATGCGTTCGATAACTTGTTATAGAAATATTGCAATAAACCTTTATCGTGATATTTATTATCCCATCTGTGTGTAAGGTCTCCTCGGATCGTACGGGGTGTCTCAAATTGTTCTCGGTATTACTTACGTCTATAAAATTAATGACTTGGTGCAACAGCAAAACTAAACAAACTTTATATCTTTAATTTTATTAATTTTATTTTCATTTGAATTGTAAGAATTATTGCTGTTGTGTTTTATAACTTGTTTAACAAATATCGCCATAAAGATTTATGGCGATATTTGTTATCGGCACAAATATTCATGCAGAAATGATTGTATAAAAGACCATATTATAAAATATATGAAGAGCTGAGTGGAAGAACATGTTATGCTACATTTTCTTAAAAATTATTTTATCTTTTGTATAAAAGCGTTATCAGGTATTCCATCACATGGTAAAGCTAAAATATCAAAATTCTATTTACCCTTGAAGATTTAAGACATTATTCATTAATATTTAATATTTTATTATTTAATAAAGTAAATAATATTAATATTTTTTAATATTTAGAGATTAAATATGAATAAGTTTTTTTGATAGAGTTCAGTACCACACCTATTAATATTTTAAATACATGGTGACAAACAGAAAAAAAATTATTAAAAATGACAACATAAACTTTCACATCAAATTTCTCCAAATGTAATTTTTGTTATTTAACATGTTCTTCCACTTAGTTCTGCATATATTTGAACATAAATATTATAACATAGATATTTGAACATATTAAACGTTTCGGCGCAAAATTTTCTAACAATTCAAGTACTTTTGAAATCTGTTCAATTTTTATTTTCTACCAAGATCGAGCATCATTAAATACATTATACAGAGACACATTTTTCAACAAATGAAAGGAATGGAGACCAATAATAGAAGCCGCAATCACAATTACAGCGGTTTTTATCCATGATCATGGAAATTTTATCATAAATAAATCGCATAGTTTTTCTAAATATTGAAATCAATAAGCGTCTCTGTCTCTGATTATATTTTTTATCCGAATAAAAAATAAAACTTTTTTTTTAAACAATTGAACTAAAAGTATTTCAACAAAAAATGTAAAAAAGCAGAATGAACTGTTATTAGTTATTTTTTGAATTATGGAAAAATATACATATAATATCTTTGAAAATAAATGTAAAATAAATATATTTTTATAAAAGAACTTGTAACACAGGTCATTGTTAGTTATGCTTTTAGGAAAATGCTGAAAATATTTAAGGTTGAAACTTACAAACAAACTTAATAACAAACGACATAAATTTATGCTGACACAATGTATTCAATAGCGGTATTTGTGTGGATTTAAGAAAACGAAATAAACCTTTAAAAAGTTATCTATATATACAAAAAAATTATACTCATTCTGATACCACTTCCAGTCAAACGTTGTTGTTGGAGGATCAAAGGAATAGGAAAAGATTTTCAAGTATCTTTTGGTCAAAAGGATGTGATTAATCTCCGACATGGGGCGATTTTTAGGTTTTTACAGAATATTATTGTAAGCAAAATATTTTTCAATAGAATTGTCTACAGTTCTAAGTATTTTCGAAGGAAGAGCTTTATAAATACTTCAAATCGAAGCTTTATACTTTGTGGTTTCTCAAAGACGTTTCTTTATAAAATACTTCTTGCAGCAGATGCTTATACTTTCAAACAGCTTAAATATTTTTCAAAATGTATAGTGAATTGTTTTATTTCATTTTTATTAAAAACAGTATGTTACGGTGTAGAATGTTTTAAGTTTTCTTCGAATGATACAGAAAAATTCATAAAAAAATATTTTATTTCTTATGACTTTTCAAGTATAAATAAAATGCAAAATAATTGTGGGAATAAAAAAAGATGACCAGTTTTTTAACGAGACTTTATGAAAATGCTTTCAAAACTTTAAAAATTTATCATATTCAGACCTTTATTTTTTTTTTTTCGTTACACGAATTTATCACTTTCTAATAATGTTGTAAGAGTTTCAAGGGGACTTCCTACGATCAAAGCATTAATTTTCAGTCAACATCGAAATTTATTTCATTCATTCATTTTTCAAACCTCATGTTTGTGATTAAAAAAAAAAAATATTTTATTCTCGTCTTTAAGTCTATTACTTTTGAAGATAAAATTTTATGTAATAAATCTGAAATAAACTCTGAACAACTCTAACCTATTAAGGACCGCACCTTCTTATACTTCACACAGACGAAATAAAATTTAATTTTACACATATTAATGACCAATTAAGGGGTCTCAGAATAATTAAAAGACCACTTTCAACATTTAATATCTTAAAATGTATTTAATTTTCAGACACAATTTTTATTGGGATGAAAGATATAAGTATTTTATTTCATTTCATGTATTTAAAAAATTGCAAGTTGCAGAATTAGTATTTACAGTGAGCTCCAAAATGTCAGACATTTGACGAGCGGAAAATCGGCATAACAGATTATGCGCACGATTATAAAATAAATTTTGCAACTGAAGGAAAATTTTGGATCCTACTTATGATTCACATTACAATAATTACTCTGAACCTAAATAAATTTGTATTTAAAGTATTTTTATATTTTTAATACAAAGTTGTATTTAGCTAAAGTAAAATTTAGAAAATTTCAACAGTATAATCACCTAAAAATATATTTTTTTTTTGAACAATAAAAAGGAAATTTTAGGTTCCGTTTATACAGAATAATATGAAACATATGTTTTAAAAAATTTAAGAATTTTTTTTCTAAAGGTTTTGAGATATCGTGCGTGTTATGCCCAAAAACGTCATTTGGAGAAAAAGGACTTTAAAGTTTCGGAAGCGCTGCTTCAGCTATTGAGCGAGTATAATTCTAAGAGCCACAACTTCTGTTCTGAAGGGAATTTCAAGGAAACATTTGTATCAAATGTTCAGAAAAAATAGGAGTTTTCATCTTAAAAAAAAAAAAAAAAAAAAAAAAAAAAAAAAAAAATCCAAATTGTTAACGTTTTAAGAGTCCCAAGACCCCTTAGGAGAAACAAAAATGCTATATTACAATTTTATTTTTATTTTTATGTGAGATATGATATGTTTCGAATTCGCGTTAGTACAAATCAACTACATTTTTGCCATAAGAAAATATTTGAAGCATTTACTATGTAGCGGTACATTACATTTACTACACATAGCTATAGTTTTGACTTACAATATCTGTATCTTGAATTGCAAAATTCTATTTCATTTTTTCTAATGCACCTATGAACATAATCCGAAATTTATCAATACAAAATTTCAAATATTCCGGACTATTTATTTCATTCATATCTCTATTTTTTTTCTTTTTTTTACAACTGGAATCAATTAACAAATTTTTTCTCAAAAATAGAACTCGTATATACAATATGTTACAGTAAATTTGTTTCAAAAAATATTCACAGTAAAAAAAAAAAAAAAAATAAAATAAAATATCACTAATATAGTAAAGTGAGGACAGATGCCGTAGTTTTTCTTTTCTTCTTGTAAAATGTACAATAAAGCAAAAAAAAACAAACTAAGTACCAGAAATCATTGATCAAACCCTTTAGAATCTAATTTATATGTTAAACAAGTTAAAGCCCTCTTAATAAAGTAGGCATAATTATTTTCCCAAACGTCCTTTTTTAACATCATTTTTTAAGTGCTGGGTAAGATGCCGCATAGAGAAAAAAGCTATGCTGTTTATTTTTTTTTCAAACAAATCACATTTTTATTTCCTCAAACTACTTAAAATGAAAATAAATAACAGTAAACTTACATAAATTATATATTTCACTAAATTGTGAAACGTTTAACGAAATTGCAAAACTGTAAGCTCGAAAAATAAAACTTAAGACAAAAAATGAAAATGAAACGAAAAACATTTGAATTTACGTGAATAGATAGCATTATTACTGGAAACAATAGACAGCATAATTACAAAAAGATATAAATCACTGTTTTACATCAAGGCGAACATTGCAGTTTGCTCTTAATGTAAGCATTAGTTATTAGGTTGGAGCGAAAAAAATTAATTTTTTTAAATCAAAAACGGGTAGGTGCCAAAAGTTGCCTTTATACCAGTACATCATCAGCGTGAAATATTACCGCTGAAAAAAAATGGCTTGAGTCTGCGCTTTTTGTCCAAATGTCGAAATTTTGGGTAAAATTTGACATTTTTTCAATAAATTAAAAAAAATTCTATAGAGATGGTTATTATTTAAAAGTGTTATTTAAACATTTATTATTAATGACTTAACATGTTTAAATGATAAAACGATATCTTCGTTCTGTATAACTGGAACAAAACTGACAATTTTTGGTGAAAAAATGGCGTTGCCACTGTGTTGTGTCATACAACTAATTGTTGTTTAGAATACAGCTCTTACGTAGTTGCTTTCAAATCTACCCAGGAGGTATCACGTGGAGGTGGCTGCATTTCATGACACAGCAGTGCATAGCCCGACCACCCTTCCATCTAAGCGCAATGTTTTATTTATATATTGAATTGTGATTTTGTTATCAAAGACTGGTATAAGTTTTCTATGTATCAACCTAGTCCATGTCTTCTTTATATCCACAGACGTTGGGCGATGCTGCTGTGACACTCCTTCACGTATATTTCTACTACTTGTGTACCATAAGGTAAGCAGAGTAATGCAGTGGAATTAATGGAATCTATTCAGCCCTCTAATATCTTCACCAAAATTGCATCCAGTTACTGCATAGTGATTGGGAGTTCTGTTCCTACCACATTTTACAACACTTAGGTATTTCATCTTTGAGTGTGCCATCCTTTACTCTACCTATTGCATTTTTTTTATGTTGATAAGCTTGTTGTTTAATGTGATGGCGATCGTCATCAAAATTGCAATAAGAATTTGCTCTCGATGTCCTAAATAATTTTTTTTAGTATTTGTTTATTTGCCGTTTTCTATGATGTTTAGTTGCCGAATAATTTCCCATAAGTTTTTAGATTAATTTTTTAGATGTGGATTACATTTGGTGTAAACCCTCCTGCTGCAAAAACTTGGATTACATACTTTGTGAATGAACCAGACGCTGATGGTCAATCAGTGCTTTTATAAAGGCGAATAATTTTATGCGCCTTTGTGCGCCATCTTGCGTAGGAGAAGTTTCTTGGGTTCTTATTCGCTAGTTCTTCTGAGCGATATCTTGATGAAATAACTTTGCAAATGTCTAGCATGTATTTCTGGTATGTGCTGAGTACCCTTTTCTCGATTTCAGGAAATAATGTTTGAAAATTACTCTCTATGGCTTTAAAAATTGAAATTAGAAGGGAAAAAACACTTGGACAAAGGTTTTCCTATTTGTCCGGTGAATCTCTGTGGGTTAAAATCTAATTTTTGCCAACGATCTTGTCTAATAAATGAGGCAGAGAAAATTCACTGGACTTGGAGGTGGCATATTATCAATTGTAATGGTTCATTCTAAACATGTCCCTCGCAGAATGGATGACAATGACTAACAGAATTATCCGCATTCATATGAGCACTCACTGCCCATCAGAGTCTCTACGTTCACTCAAAAAGTACTATGTTATCCAAGTTTGGCCCAGGATAGTTTACAATCAAATATAATCCACAGCTAAAGAAGGAATCTAAAAACTCATGGGAAATTACTCGGATACTAAACAACACATAAAACGGAATAAAACAACTACTAAAAAAGGGTTATTTATGAGAATGGTTGCCTTGCAAACGCAGAGGAAATTCTTAATTCAATCTCTCTGACGATTTCCATCACATTAAACAGCAGCTGCTCAGCACATAATAGTTGAAAGATGTGAGTAAGTGATTGCATACGCAAATCTGAAATATCGACAACCAACTTTGAAGCGGTTAATTATATAAATCTAATTTATTGGAAAAGTGTTGTGGTAACTAATCAATATGCATTTATCGGGTGCAATCTTGGTGAAGATAATAGACGGCTGAATAGATTACATTAATATCATTCGCACTGCATTACACTGTTTATCTTCTCTTACACAAACAGCAGAAAAATACGTAAAGGAGATCCCAGAAGCAGCATTCAAAGTCTGTGGATCCAAAAAATATATGTACTAGGTTGACACATAGAAAACTTAGGCCAGTCTTTGATAAAAAATCACAACTCAATGTATAAATAAAACATTGAGTTCAGATGGTAGGGTGGTCGAGCTATGCACTGTTGTGACATGAAATGCAGTCACCTCCACGTGATACCTCCTGGGTAGTTTTGAAAGCAACTAAGTAAGAGCTGTATTCTAAACAACAATTATTTGTGTGACACAACTGAGTGGCAACGCCTTTTTTCCACCAAAAGTTGTCAGTTTTGTTCCAGTTATATAGAACAAAGATATCATTTTATCGTTTAAATATGTTAAGTAATTAATAATAAAGGGTTAAATAATACTTTTAAATAACAATCATCTCTGTAGAATTTTTTTTTAATTTTTTGAAAAAATGGCAAATTTTACCCAAAATTTCGACTTTTGGACCAAAAGCGCAGACTCAAGCCATTTTTTTTCGGCGGTAATATTGCATTATAAAGTCAACTTTTGGCACCTTCCCGTTTTTGATTTTTAAAAAAATATTTTTTTTTCGCTCCACCCTATTAGTTATATTCTATTTAGGCCCTAGTCTAAATTTTTGGGGTCTTTCCTCTCATTCTTTAATTTTGCATTTCTATTCGCCCACAATCACATCACACTTCCCGTTGCAAAAGTAAAGTGAGTCTTTGTCATGCAGCTATCGATCGAATTTGATGCACTGAACCCTTTCCATTTTAGACTTTGTTTCTTGATAAGACTCCAGACACAATCAGTACATTCTGAGTCATCAAATTCCAACCCAATACATACTGCCATCAAAATCTATAAAAGAACAATTTCGCCATTATTGGAAGATGACTCATATTTTAGTTTCTTCCTCAAGTAAGGTGTGTTCAAGTTGATATTTCCTTTCCGTTTTTTAAACATTTTACTTCCACCAAACTGTCGTTCTTTGATGCTTTCTAGTTTCCTTTGCTTTTTATTTCATTCTTCTTTTTTATTGTTATAAACGCTCTGCTTTTAATATTTGCATCCTTTTGATTTCTCTTACTTGGCTGTATGGGCCTTTTGACCATTAGGATAAGAGATATTTTGTTTAACAGTTTAAATGGTGAGACTTGTAAAGGGCCTATGTTTTCCGTATTGACACATGGAGAACTAGCATTGTTGCTGAGAATATTTTGATAAGTAGCAAAATGCGCTAAAATTCCTTCATTTAAATGTTAGTTATACTAAAATCGCAGTGATGAATTTATTGAACCGAAAAACAAAAATATATTTTGCGGCATCTGTCCCATAGTGGAGGGTAAGATGCCGCGCCGCCATTTTGTGTCATGTGAGCGACGCGTGAGAAAGGCAAGCACATGTCTGTATTCTACGATGATCTATTCTACAGTTGCAATTGGTTTTGGGATGAAATCTCTGCTTATTTGGCTTAAAATATGCAATAAAACTTCATTAGAATAATTTTAGCAACTTTCCACGCAGGTTTGAAGCATTAAAGCTGGCAGAAATATTTGAATACTAATAGTTAAGCAGTAGAAACGCATACAACACAACAGACAGCACTTAGGCGCACAACGAAATTCTTAATTTGGCATCGCCAATACAATCGCCACAATTGACAGTGTCGCCAATACAATCTCTGCGGCATCTGGCCAACCGCGGCGTCTGTCCTCACTTTACTATATAATGTTGCAAAAATGCAACGTCAGACTCTATTGGGTTATAGTTACAGTTAAAATTCCAGAAAAAGTGTAATCATTGAAATTTTGTTAGCTGAGTTAAAAAGCTTAAAAAATGTAATTGATAATATGATAACATCCTAAATTTTGATATTCCTGTTTGAAGTAACTTATTAATACACTATAAAACTACTCCGAAACGTTTCAGAAGATCAGTGGCAGTAAAAGAAAAGTTCTTTTACAAATGCTTATTTAAATCCAGTAAATACATTGGCTGCTGAGATTTTTAATCATAAAGAACGCTTCTATGAATCATGGGTAACTCGTAAGAGGTTATTGTAAATTCTCGTTCGTGTTTTTACTTTATATTTTCATAGATGAAGAAACATTTGTCTTTTTTCACAGTGTCCTGTGATTGGTTTGCGGTAACATTGATAACTCAAAACATTTCACTAATACTCTGTACAGTTTCCCATACCCTTTTTTACATTACATACTTATCTGAACAATCAATTAGACGTTAGCTCTATTATTTAAAATTGTTTATTTTACAGGCATTTAAATCGGAAGAAACCAGCTTTTTTAGAGAGGCTTCTTAGTTCTGTAATAAAAATCAAAGAAACTATCTTAATTAATTGCTTAACCATTCCAAGAAATTTGTTTCCAATACCATTTACAAGAGAGGCAATTAATACGAGTATATACGAATTAGCAACTCAATTTGCGGTTGCTGACGTAATTTAAGAAAAAACTTAATTCCTGTTAAACACTGGCATATTTTTAAATTTTCATTAAACTTTTATCATAATTTTGATTATTTTACATGTTTTTTTTTATAATCAGAATCGAACTATATATCATTTCATGTTGCCAATATACTGCATTTTAATAAATGTTTCCAATCATGTTGATAATTTACTGTGTAGACGTTCTCCAAATATAGGCAAGAGAGATCCTTTATATGAAAAAACTGACCTACTCTCTTCAAATTTGCGTATGTTCGATTACCGTAATCGAATAAATGAAAAAAGGCATTTAGTTCTAGGTTTATTTAGGTCTTTTTATATATTAGCATTCATATGACTAATGTGTGGATGTTTTAAAACTGAAAACAAGAATTAAAATTAATTAAAATTACCTTTTACGCAGATTTTGATTTTGATCCAGATTTGATTACAAAAAAGTCTAATTATAAAGAAAAAAAAAATTCACCAGACTCTGTCAATATAATCTGTAGATGAAGTTTTAGGTAAGTTCATTATAATGACTTCACATAAAAACTAAAGCATACAGTTGTGGATTGGCTATAAATTACACGTTTGTTGGTTTTCTATCTCTGATTATCGCTTATTTCTTTGTTTTCTTGTATGTTTCCTTCTCCATTCAAAGCTGAATAACATTTTTGTACCTATTAATCCACTTTGTATGCTTTTGCATACATACATATCTACTTACCTGTAATGAATTATGCAACTCAAACTGTGTATGCACTGTGTCGGTATTTTCTTTCTAACAGAAATCGTGGCTTCATTTACTCACAAAAAGTTGCTAAAAGATCTCATAAAATTACAACTTTGAAAATAATTGGGAAAGAGAATGGGTACTTGTCGGTTAGCCGAGCGCCAGTGTTATATATACATACATATATGTATATATATACATATATATTTACATATATATATGTGTGTATATGTAGAATATGTGTATATGTATATATATCTATATTTACATATATGTATGTATATAAATATGCATATATAACACTGGCACCCGGCTAACCGAAAAGTACCAGAGAATGCTCAGTTTGAAATGCAGTTTCCTTCCCCCTCCCCGATACATACACATATATATATATATATATATATATATATATATATACAGGATATCTTCAAAAAGTTAAAACTCAGTACGAACGTAGTACTGCGTTTACTGCGCGCAAACGAAGTATACATACGAGGGTGTCCCAAAAATAATCGATTATTTTAAAATTCAATAACTTTCGCATGATGACAGATATTTAAAAACAATCTTCCAGGAGTGTTATGTAAGAGGTCAGGAGTTTGTATGCTGCGATTCTCAGTTTTAGTTACAAATATCATCGATAGATGTCGCTGCAAGCAATAACCGCTAAATCCTGGCTCGATTTTTCGGCCTCCCTCTTCTTCCATGCAAAAAAGGAGATTAAAATGTATTGAATAGATGCCGAAGTACCAAAACTCGGGTCTGAATCTATTGCTATCAGCGGCATCTACTGTTTGAAATTCGAACTAAAATAAATAACCACAGTAAAAAAACTCCTGACATCATACATAACCCTCCTGCAAGAATATTTTTAATATCTGTCACCGTTTGCAAGTTATGAATTTTAAAATCATCGGTCATTTTTGGGGCACCCAAAATATGTATATACATACATATATGTATATACATACATAAGTATTTACCAATGACGAATTCTGCTACTCAAACTGTGTGTGTGTCTCTGTTTCTTTTTCTAACCGAAGTCGTTGCGTCATTTATTTATAAAGAATTTCTAAAAAAAAAAAAAAAAAAAAAAAAAAACTCTCATAAAATTACAACTTTGAAAAAGGGTGGGAAAGAGAATGCTCATTTTCAAAAATATTCTTTTCCCCGTTCTCGATACATACATAAGTATAAATATACAGGATATCTCAAAAAGTTAAAATGCAATTTAATTTTTTTACCTTTTGGAGATAAGCAGCTAATGTAAATTGAAAAGTGTTCAAATGGAGATAGGAATAAAAATTCTAACATGGAAATTGCAATCCCCACCATTATTTTTTAAAAAGCAATACATTTTAAATATTTATATGAATCTTTTAGAAAAATTGGTACGTTAGAAAAAACTTTTGATTTTGCTTAAACAAGATCTTTACAAAAATCTGCATGTTTAAATCTTTAAAATTAGCTGAATAATTATAAAGAAAAAACCTAACTGCTACCAGTTGCTCTTACGATTTCATTAAATTTTTATTTGCATTAAAATGCTAATTCATTAGTACAAAAAGGCACCATTCACAAATTGACGATGGCATCATTTAGATATAAAAAGTATGTTAAAAGCTGCAAAACAGTAGCATAACAAGTATATATAAATGAAGTGTGACACTCATAGCTGCCAATCTTTACGCTTTTTTCCTACCACTAAAATTTAATGGAAAATTTCCCCTTATTTAATCATCGAAATCGGCAAATTAAAAAAGGCAAAAATTTCTGTTAAATTTTAGTGGTAAGAAAAAAGCGTAAAAGTTTGTGTGCTACAGCAGAGATCATGTACAGAGACAAATGCCGTTTGTAATTTTTAAATTAAAAAATCGATTTTTGAAGCATGCTCAATGTGTTTTCTCTCTCCCAACACTTAACTGAACTCTGCTAATAACGTTGTTTTAAATCTTATTTGTACGTTTCGACATAATTTTTGTTGGAAAAATTAATTTTATTTCCTTTAATTTCACTGTATATGTATAATCGAAAGCGTTTCCTTTTTCTTGGAACATTTCACAGATTTTTAGTTCTTGTTTGCTATATATGATCCCATTCAGAATCTCTTTTTTATAATTTAGCGAAACTCCTTGGGTAATAATTATAGAGATATGCCGTATTTTGTAATGATCTTCTGTCTGCAAAAGAAATATTTTTTAAATTGCAATTTACATTGGCCACTAATCTCCAACAGGTGATAACTCAAGACCATTTGAACTTTTAAAACCCGGTAAATATATCTTATACTTTGGCTCCTTATAAAATTACTACTGGTGTAATAACAGTTTATAACCTGATTTGGATTTTTTTTTCTATAAAAAAAATACGCAAGAGCCTAAAATAGACAAATTTCCATCTTCGTCGATAATTATATAATTCTATAAATTACAAAAATATAAATATAAACGCCTGAATACGGTGTATTCCTCAACAAAATCTCGGAATAGACAAACCAATGCACTTCTTTAGCTTAGTTTAAAAAAGAATCCTGGTTTATTGCGAATGCGCTCGAGAATATGTACTTATACCCAGTTTCGAACTTAACACTATGCACACTGTAAAAAAAATACTGCCACTTTTCCGGTAGGAATCGGAAAAATAGTTGCCCTTATCGTACCGGAATAATTTCCGGAATAAGGGCAACTATTTTTTCGATTCCTACCGGAGAACTGGCAGTATTTTTTTTTACAGTGTAGATTTTTTTTTCTTCCGCGAACTGTAAAAATATCGGCCTTGTGTTATACATACATACTTACGTATATTTATATATAAATACATAGATATTTATGTATGATCCCGTATGTATATATAAATATATACATAAATAAATAAGTAAAAAAATATATTAAATCATACACTGTAAAAAACAATAATGCCAGTTTTCCGCTAGGAATCGGAAAAATAGTTGCCCTTATCGTACCGGAATAATTTCCAACCCAGCTCGGAATAATTTTCAACCCAGCTCGGAATAAAATCCGTAAAATCGGAATAAAATCCGTAAAATACCGTTTTACTGACTATTTCCTTATTTTTACGGATTTTATTCTGAGCTGGGTCGGAAATTATTCCGGTACGATAAGGGCAACAATTTTTTTTTTTCGATTCTTACCGGAAAACTGGCAGTATTTTTTTTACAGTGTACGAGGAAACGCAAAGTTTCACCTTGATTCAAACATAAAATGTACAATATGAACTTTAAAAAGATCACTGTTTTACTTAAAAGGTCATTAAACTAATAAAAGGGATGTTACAACTTAAAAATATGTATTTTATTTAAAAATTTCTTAGTACTTTCGAGCTATATTTCCCACGCCCATCATCAAGGAATATTTTAATAACTAATTACGGTTTATTTATGCAAATACGTCACTTCGTTAAAAGGAAAATGACGTATGAGAAGAGATTGATGTAATACCATAAATGAAACCGCAGTTAATAATATATATAATATATATATTTATATATAGAAAGTAGATAAATATATATTTTCTCTAATTAATTTCAATCCAAGAAACTGCTACTTCTACTTTCAACTCTAATAATTATTAGCTCTCACATTTTCAAGACGAAGTGACTTATTTGTATAAATAAACAGCAATTAGTTATTAAAATATTCTCTTATGGTGGGCTTGGGAAATACAGCTCGAAAGTACCAAGAAATTTTTAAATAAAAAAAATATTATTTAACCCTTCACTGCACGAAGTTTTCTATTTTTAGGATTTTTTTAAAAATCTATATATCGGTCTAATAATGGGAAAAATAGTGAAAAAATTTAAATTTCAAAATTTCAGGTAAAATTTGACATTTTATGGCATTTTGCAACTAAATGATTTTAAATTAATTAATTTTATGTGCTTAACACTCTGCAACTTTTATTATATTAAGTTATTATATATTTTTAAGTATTCATTAAACATAATGAAAGTAAATTTTACCTTATTAGCTTGATAGATTTTTTGTTTTGTTTCCGAAGAAAAAATTCTAATTTTTTGTAAAATGCAGCCGTCTGGCATGAACAATGTAAGTGTTATTCCATTCATTGGATTGTTCTTGATCAGTTACATTTCAGTGATCATTTTCCAAATGATCACATTCAGTGATCCATGCCAAATTCATGGTACATATTGAAAATTATAATATTTTTAGGTATGTGCCAGATATGGCACGTGGTGCAGTGAAGGGTTAAGTTGTAAGTTCACTTATATTATTTTAGTCGCTTTTAAATAAAACAGTGAGTTTTTTAAAGTTTATATTGTATATTTTAAATAAATATATATACAGTTGGACCTCGTTATCCCGACACCCGGTTTTCACGTCACTCCGCTTATCACGTCAGTTTTTCAAAATCCCGATTTTCTGTATATGTTTTTAATGTAAATGAACTCCGGATTTTATGTAGTTGAATCATTTTCAACTCCAGATATCCCGACGATTTAGGAAAATTGTCCATTTTTCATAATCCATCTTATACGCACGGAAATCAAGCGATAAGAGAAATCTTAACCAAACTTCTCACAATAGTCTCTAAAATACTTATTGGGGTAAAAGAGAAATTTTACTTCAATCCGTTATCTGAATAAATAAACCTACACACTATAAATGACCCACTTAAGCTCCAGATTAGACGTATCAGTCTACTCGAGGTCTTTTTGTTCTAGTCAGGTGGCGCTTTCTTGTGGTTTCACGGCGTTTTTCATCCGAGTAAAACCGTAGCAATTATCTAAAATCCATTTCTGAAACAACGAATATTTATTACAATTCATTATATAATATTGAAATAAGAATTGTAGGAAGAAAATCTAGGGTTAAGGAAACATTAATTCATCAATATTTCATATAACAATAAAAAATAACAAGTCATCATAAATCTGATTTTTATTTTTTTCAATTTTGTTTTTGCGTTTATTTTGTTTAATAATATTATTTTATTGCTTAAAACTACAAGAACAGTTATGAATTTAAAATTGTCTTAAGTTAATTATAAATACAGCTTTTTATAAACATATTTTTCCCCAACTCCGGTTACCGCGACACTCTGCTTATGACGACACTTTTTTCTGGTCATTAGATTGTCGGGATAACGAGGTTCGATTGTATATATATATATTGTATCATGTCATGATACTCAATTTATAAATTATATTTAAAATAGATGATGACTTGTAATATTCTATAATGGTTATATATATGTATATGTAGGTAGGGAGCAACATATGTTTATTTTAGACCTTTTAGAAAATCCCTTCTATGTCGGAACTCGCAATCAAACGCATTTCTCTCGGCTTACACTGAGTTTTCCCTTCGATAGTCTGTTACTGTCACGTTCTTCATAAATTAAGGATTTACTTCGTGATGCAACAGCTTTAATCTGTAATTTCCTATGTAAATCTCTTTGTACTGTTCGGATTAACTCCATTCTCTGTTTTGTTCTGTGGTATGTTTATGGAACAGGAAATGATAGATATAGTAAGGATTTCCGAACGATGTTTTAATCAAGAATTGATTGCACGTCATGTTACACGAGCAGACAGAGGATAAGTGTAGAGCAAATTCAATATTGGGTGACTGCGTTACAAGGGATTGTTATGCGAATCAGAAGAGCAACATTGTGAAAACATGAAAACATGTTTGTGTTAGCGAAGTTGTGTAGTTATATTAGATGTCTGACGGGATAATGTCAAAGTGATTTGTTGTAAAGAAATAGTTTCTACGTGAATAGAGATTATATATTGTGTTGATATACATTAAAGAGGAGATGTAAATATTATTTGATGAAACGTTATAAATAATAATATATCAAAATTTTCTTAAACACTATGTGATGTATGTTAATTAGGGGTGTTAATAACAGGAACTGATAGATATAGTAAGGATTTGCAAACGATGTTTTAATCAAGAATTGATTGCACGTCATGTTACACAAGGAGACAGAGGATACATGTACAGCAAATTCAATATTGGGTGACTGTGTTACAAGGGACTGTTATGTGAATCAGAAGAGCAACATTGTGAAAACGTGAAAACATGTTTGTGTTAGCGAAGTTTTATAGTTATATTCGATGTTTGACGGGATAATGTCAAAGTGATTTTCCGTAAAGAAATAGTTTCTACGTGAATAGAGATTACATATTGTGTTGATATATATTAAAGAGGAGATGTGAATATTATTTGATGAAATGTTATAAATAACAATATATCAACATTTTCTTAACCCTTTATCTACTGACGGCACTTAAAAGTACCATTAAAATAACTTGTTATAAATTTCATTTAATACATCGATTAGTAGTAATACAGTTTAGAATAAGTTATAGATGCATTGTTTTATCTTGTTCCAAAAGCATTATTGGTTAAACAAAACAAAAATATTTTTAAAAGGATGATTTTTTTTTGGGGGGGGGGATTTTTCAATTCGGAAATACATCTATATTTCTATTGAAAGAACATTATAATTGTACATTTCCTAATTCTACAAAGTACTAAGGAAAATATTTAAAATAAACGACGTGAGTGGGGTTATAAATATTGCACAAAATCCCTATAAATTCAAATTTAATTAATCCTTCTAAATCCTTCAATCCTTCTAAAATTTATTAAATGATTATGCATATATTCTAATGTAGTTTCAAAAATTCATGAAAAACGCTTTAGAAGATAAAATTTTCACAAATTCGTAATTCAGTACATAAAGGGTTAAACACTGCTTGATATTGAGCATAGAAAGTTAACCAGAAATGGCATTAAAAATAATCTCAAGTTTTATAGTTTCAATTATATACCTCAGTTATTTGAAAGGATTAGTTATGCATTAAAGAAATATAATATATATACGTAATCTCAAAACCATCTGCCAAATTAAAAGATATTGCACACCGAAAAATAGATCCAATCCCTAACGATGAAACTTCTGGCATATGTGATACCTTTTACAGACAAAGTAAATCAGAAAGAACTCAAATAAATAGGAATGACCACTAGAAAATTTAAGAAAAGACGAAAAGACCATATTAAAGACATAAAGTATAGCAAATGCTCTACTGCTCTATCCAGATCAAATCAAAAACAAGATATTCACATAGATTTCAATAAAGCAAGAGTCATAGCCCATACTTCAAATTACTACACATCAATAATCAGAGAATCCTTGGAAATTTTAACTCAAATAAAGAATACTTGCAATGATGTACTGTCCTACAACATATCTAAGATCTCGTATGGAATTCTGAATATTTCTATTGATTTTGAAGTTTACTCACATTTCCACCCCCTCCCCTCCTCCTCAATTCCTTTGATATAGACTCGTCCACTGCTACTTAAGCAAAGAACTTTCAAGAACTTTTACTCCTCTGATCCCCCCCCCCCCCCTGAAGACGACTGTAATAGTGCAATTGAAAGAGCTTGGGGTTTTAACATCTTTGACGGTTTTTATGCTGTAGAAACATTTTCATGTATATTTTAGCACCTTTTAAGTAACATTTAAATCACAATGGTAATATTGTACATTTTATTTGTTAATCAATGTGAATATGACATTCAATAATTATAGTTTGAACTATATTTTATAAGGGTTAAACACTATGCGATATATGTTAATAACGGGCTAATGAGAGGATAATCGAACCTATTTTTTCTATGCGTTTCTAATAAATTATTGTGTTTTTAAAGGTAACCATAAGGAAAGTAGATTTTGTTAGAGGTCGTATTAAAAAAAAATACAGGCTTTTAAACACAACAAAATTTAGTGTAAATGCTACTCAGTTTATGAGTAATGCATTTAGCACAAGTTTTTCCCACCAAAGTCAATATTAGCGTAAAGTTTTATAACAAGATTTCCCAAAATTTCAAACTATTGTACTAATCGTTCAGTTTTTAGCTCCTATACCAGCGAACCTAGGACAGCGAACCTATAACACGCGTGCCATAATTGACACGCGATGGAATATTTTCGGCTCGGTGTTGATTCAAAATTTAAAATAAAATATAATAAATAAATAAAAACACACGAATTTATACAGACTGGGCTTTTTGATTTTTTTTTAATTCCCTGAAATTGAAAAAAATTAAGAAAGGGACCTATTGAATACCTAATTTCTTGAAATATGGACTCAATAACTTATCAAATTAACAGAAGATTTGGAGAATATCAGACATTATAAGTAAAAATACAAATGATGGAAGTATAATGACTTGATATGTAATTTGTATTTTTGACAGTTGCCCCCTCTATATATTCCCCCGAGTCATTATTTTCGGAAATGAATGATACGACAATCTTAAATGCAAACCACTTGCGAAATAACTCGATATCAGCTTGAATTCCGTTAAAAGTAACTAGGTATGAACCCTATATCAATTATCTGGCATTCAAGATGCACTAATAGAAAAAGCGTTTACTCTTTTATTAATTTCTAAAGTATGTTAGTATGATTAGTACACGCATATGTTACTCCCATACCTTTTAGTCCTAATAAACAAAAATTAACGATAATTTTGATTCAATAATTTTTATCCATTTTTTGGTTGTCGGCACGTCATGATCACGTAAAACCTCTTTTGAAAAAAAAATGTCACGCGGTTGTAAAAAGGTTCGCCGACCCTGTCCTATACCAATGGTATTATCATAGAAACTAAAGATTTCGTAAATATTAGAAATTAAGTGAAATTTCTTTTAGTTCCTATGCCAAAATGAGCCATATGTGTACCTTTTTCTCTGCTCTATCTGTCAGCACTGTCATCTCTCAAGGATATTTTGAAATCCATAGTCATTTTTTGTAGTACCATTTTTACAGGAAAAAGAAACAGAAAATAATATGAATTGTATGACAACCCGAGTGCTTTAGTGAGAATCTCTTTTGGATTCTCTATTTTTGTTTCTGTTTATATTGAAATTTTGGATAATTTGAAAATTTTCTAATCGAGACATGTAACGATGCTCCTAATGGGTCGGGATAAGAAGGATCTGCTCTACATACAGAGCTTAATTTCTAACAAAAAAGGTACCGCAGCCCTAATATTCTGCAGTAGTAACAACCGCGGCGTGCAACCCCCCCTCCCCCCTTCATCATTACTCCAATCCGCATATTTATATTTCATACATTATTTTCAAATTTTAAAGCGTTTTTTTTTTTTTTTTTTTTTTTTTTTTTTTTGTTTAGCAAAATATAAATTTTAAAATATATCTATCTGCGCATACTTAGCTGTCAACTATTCCTTTTTTTAGTTATCACTCCTTCCGAATTGAAGTCTTTGCCTAATTTTAATGCTGATTAATTACAAAATTCTGCGATTAAATACGGTAAGGATTATGATTCGGAAATAGTGTTAACTCAAAAAAGGAATAGTTCGAAAGCTACGAATTTTTATGAAAAAATGAAGGAAATTTGCAGAAATTAATATTTAGATGTTGAAGAATTGAACAAGGTTTTTTTAATGTTATTGCCATCAATGCCAGATATAAATTTGCAAATATCACTAGAATAGAAAAACACGATTTCTGTTTTTCCTTCATTCTGATCAAAATAGCAACAAAATAATTTGAAATAGAATACGTAATTTTCAAGGAGGAAAAGAATCCCCCCCCTCCCTATACACGAATAAATAAAATTTTGGATGTAAGACAGATTGAGATGAAACCCGGCCAAACCTAAAAACTGATATAAAAATTGAGTCCGTTTCATCTCCATCCCCTACGTGGGCGACACATTACGTCGCATATAAGTGTTTTGATAAAAAAGAATGAAAAAGCTTGGAGATGGGAAGGAAACGAAAAAGCAATTTAGGCTTCGTTTTTTCGTAAGCGCTATTGCACTGGGCTCCGGAGCCCTGTTTTTATGAGCTCCGGTGAATTCCAACCAATATTTAAATATTTAATAAAAATAGAGAAGTGCCGGAGCTGAGCTTCGGTGGGCTCCGGCGCAAATTAAGCCCTGTCTACATATATATATATTTAAAAAGCCCATATATAAAAGGCGCATTTAAGTGGTTTCAGGACTCTTAAAGATTCAAAAATTTAATTTTTTTTAGATGTTAAGCTTCTACCATTTCTGAACATTTTAATATTATTGGTTCCTTGAAATTCCTGTTAGAACAGAAGTTATGGGTTTTAGAATTATGCCTTCTCAATACCTGAAGCGGCGGAGTTTCCGAAACTTTGAAGTCATTTTTCTCCAAATGACGTTTTTGTGCATCTCAGAAGAGCTTTTGAGAACGCTCAGGATATCTCAAAAACTTCTGAATATGTTTTCAAAAAATTTTCAAAACGTATGTTTCATGTTAGTCTGAATAAACTGAACCTAAAATTTCCTTTTCATTATTTAAAAAAAAGTCTTTGTAGGTGATTATATTGTTAAAATTTTCAAAATTTTGTATTAGCTAAATACAACTTTGTATTAAAAATATAAAAATGCTTTAAATACAAATCTTTTTAGGTTTAGAGTAATTATTATAATCTGAAGTACATAATTAGGCTCAGAAAATTTCATTCTTGCTTCAAAATTTATTTTTTAATCCTGCGCTTAAGCTGTTATACGAATTTTCTGCTCGACAAATGTCTGATAATTTGGAGCCCCCTAAAAGTAGTAATTCTGTATCTCGGCAGTAATTCGGCATCTTGTAATTTTTTAAATACATGAAATGAAAGAACATACTTATAGCTCTCATACCAATTAAAATCGTGTTTTTAAATCATATACATTTTAAGATATTAAATGTTAAAAATGGTCCTTGTTTTCATTTTTTCCAATTTTAAGAGTCCTGAGACCCCTTAATATTTCCTTTGCTTTTATTCAACAAACATTTAACAAAAGTTGATATATACAAAGAAAAAAATTGTTATTTTTAAATATTAATCTTATGATTTAAATTTTTTTACACAATATTATACTTATCATACCTACTGCTTTCGTTATGCTATGCTTAAGAAAGCAAATTCCACAATGGAAGTAAAAGAAGTAAGCTGAAATCCACTTTTTGGCGATTAAAGGTCCTTTTTTGCATTTATTTTCCAATTTTAAGAGTCCTGAGGCCCCTTAATATTTCCTTTACCTTTGTTGAAAAAACACCAAACAAAAGATGATATATACAAAGAAAAAAATTGGTATTTTAAAATATTAAACTAATGATTTAAATTTTTTACATAATATTATGTTTATCATAATTCCTACTTTCGTTATTCTATGCTTAAGAAAGCGAATTCTACAATGAAAGTAAAAGAAGTAAACTGAAATACACTTTTTGACGATTAAAGGTCCTTTTTTCCATTTTTTCCAATTTTAAGAGTCCTATGACCCCTTAATATTTCCTTTATTTTTATTCAAAAAACATCAAACAAAAGTTGATATTTACAAAGAAAAAAATTGGTATTTTTAAATATTAATTCGATGATTTAATTTTTTTACACAATATTATACTTATCATATCTCCTACTTTCGTTATTCTAGGCTTAAGAAAACGAATTCTACAATTAAAGTTAAAGAAGTAAGCTGAAATACACTTTTCCGCGACTAAAGTTCCTTTTTTCATTTTTTTTCAATTTTAAGAGTCCTGAGACCCATTAATATTTCCTTTACCTTTGTTCAAAAAACATCAAACAATAGTTGATATATGCAAAGAAAAATATTGGTATTTTTAAATATTAATCTGTTGATTTAATTTTTTTACGCAATATTATACTTATCATACCTTCTACTTTCGTTATTATATGCTTAAGAAAGCAAATTCTACAATGAAAGCAAAAGAAGTAAGCTGAAAAATATTTTTTGGTGATAGATTACTAGCACCGCATACACTTCCCGAATAGTACCGATATATTTCGAAAAGAAATTTTTCTGTTCTTTCTGAGGTAAAATTTATGATTGAAATTCGAAACTACTTTATCATATTTGGCTGAAAAATTACATTCTTTTTTGTTCCATTGTGAGATGCTTTATGAAAGATTCCTGATCGATCATACATTAACTTTCTAATGCTGCGAAATGGAAAGACGCCAAGTTCTTTTTCTCGAAAATTTCAAGTATTCCATAGGGAAAAATAAACCATTGCTTTATACATCGTCATCCCTTCATTATCTTTTCATGAAGCGTAGTTTGCTAAAAAATATATAACATCAATGAACTTTAAACTGTATTTTCAAACTATGGAAAGGAAGAAAAAGGAAGTGAATTATAAAATAAAGTCATAAGAATTGAAAGGATAATTCTTTCATTTAAGACAAGTAATTTTTAAGGAAAAAGTAAAACCAGCTACATAGAATAGTTTTGTACTTTAAGGGGACCGTAAAAGCCCTATCTCCGCCGTTAAATTCACCAATTTAATGTACCTTTTTCTCAGAAATGGTGAAAGATAGAGTTCTAGATTTTTTAGAGTAGTTTGAATAACATGCTTTACGTAATTTAACAGACCATTTTCTTTCTAAGTGGAACTGAAAATTAATTATTAATTATTTATTGAAAGACATTTTTAAATTAGCATTTTTGGTAAGATTTCACTATCTAAAATAAATAATTCTCAACAAATCTTTAAATCCCTGTGTTAAAGTATACAATGTATCATTATATAAGTATTAAATAAAAATCTGAGTTCTTAATATTAATAGATATTGAAATAAAAGGAACATAAACATGAAAAATCCAAGTTTTCAGAAAAAGTCAATTAAAGATTTAAATGGCCATTAAGCTGTGAAGTACTCTTAGAAAGAATGATTAATTTCAACACTTATTTTTTTATATATAAACATATGTGACACATCGCTGGAAAGATAAAAGTTTAAACTATTTAATGATATAAAAAAGTAAAAATCGATTTTTTAGTTGAATTTTGCTTTCCCGGTCCCCTTAACGTAGTTGTGTTTATTTATTTACTACACAACAGAGTTTTTTGTGGCGATCATTTCTTGTTATTTACATTTATTGTAAGGGGGTCCGGGACACAAAAATTTTCAAATTTTCTAAAAAGGTTTTATTGCATTAAATATTTCTCGGTTTTTCTGCTTAAAATAGCGTTAAATCATGTTTCTATCTTAATTGGAACAGAAAATATTAATTTTTCCGTTTTAGTATGTTTTCAAAATCTAGCTTTCAAGCAATGGTTGTTATGGAAACGATTTCTTGTGAAAATACGTTTTTCTTCATGATGGGTTTTTTCACCATTTCTCGTATTTACATTGTTATAAATCAAGAACCGTTAAAGATAAATTGTTCAAACTTGGAAATGTCTTTTTCAATTGTTTTACTTTAATTTTGATTCAGCAAATTAAAAAAAAAAATATTTACTTTTGAAAATATAATTTTTTTTTAATTACATCATTAAAAAAAATTACTTTAAATAATTTAATTTTTTTTTAAAGTTAATCCTTTTAAAAATGCTGAATCAGAATTAAAACTTATATATTTCTGTTTATTTAAATGAAAAAAAATTGAAATTCTACAAATAATATTTCGAGTTATAACCATTTTAAATTACCCCACATTTTAATAAATTTTAAATTTTAAATCTTTTCAATAAAATTATGAGAAGTTTTATCATGTGATTTTGTTTACAAATGATGTGGTTAACCATCACAAAAAAATTCAAAATTTTAACTTAATAAATAAAAATTATTTTAAAATGTGTCTATAACTCCATTAAGGGGTCTTGAACCTTTTAAACGCGAAGAAAATCAACAAAAACATTCAAAGTTTAAATTAGTGTATATCCAAATATTTTTTATGTATAAACATTAAATTTCCACAACTAAGTAAACAGATTATGCTTTTTAATACACTACCATTAGAAACTTATTAGTCTTTTACAGAAATTGTGTAGTATTGAAACTAAAATAGCTCTTTTTTTTTTTACTCCGTCCGTCGTTGCGCGCATGATATCTTGAGAACTATGCATGGACTTTTTTTTTATCAAATTTGATGTATATAATAGGCATTATATGTATTTTTAAAATGATCTACTCTTAAGTCAAAAATGTTTCATTAACCGTGTAAAAAAGTATTTTTCTAAAAAAAAAAAAAAAAAAAAAAATGAAAAATTTACATTTTTAAATGAATAGAAATAGTCATAACAAAAAAAATCTTAGAACTGTAAATAATTACAGGTAGATCATTTTAAAAATACTCATGTGTTTATTATCTATTTCGAATTTCATAGCAATCCATACCTATGTACTCAACATGTCATTCGCGCAGTGACATACGGAGCAAAAAATAGCTATTTTAATTTCAACAGTGCACAAATTCTGTAAAAGACACGTCAATATATACTGATGTTATATTAATAAGTACAATCTTTTTAATTAATAGTAAAAATTTCATGTTTATACGAAAAAGGTTTTGAAGATAAACTAATTCAAACTTTGAACAATTTTCTTCCTTTTCGTCGCCTTTAAAAGGTACAAGACCCGTTATATATCATTGTAATATCGCTCCTTTTTACACGAAGATCATATATTCATCAATGGACATTAAACTGTATTTCCAAACAACACCGTAAAAATAATCTGTAATTCTACCGATGTAAAGTTTCAGAAATTTGTATGCTTACTAAAATTTTATCTGTACATTGTACAAAAAAGTCGTAAATCTCCAAAACTAGTTTTTGTAAAGCTACAGAAATCTGTAGCTTTACAAAAGATTCTACTAAAATTAGAGTAATCTTACAAAATTTTATCTGTAACCCGGATTGCAGTTACATAAAAAGCTCTAGGCATCCCGGTTTCCTAAAAGATTCTTAGTAATCTTACATAATTTTTGATTTACGGTGCAAAATGTCTATTACATGAATTTTTGTTGTTGCCGTTACATGGAAAGTTCTAGGAATTCCAGTTTCCTAGAAAAATTTTAATAACTTTACAGATTTTTTTTACAGCGTATGAAAAAGAAGAAAACAGGAATGGATTATAAAATAAAGACATAAGAATTGTAGCAAAAATTATTTCATGTAAAACAAGTAATTTTTATGAAAAAAAGTAAAGCCAGCTACAAAGAATACCAGCTACAATTTCGTACATTTATGCAGTGGTATTTATTTATTTATTACACAACAGAGATTTTCGTGGCAAATATATATTGTTATTTACATTTATTTTAAATGCCATTGTGACAATATCGCTCCTTTTCATGCGCAGATCATATATTACATTTTTGACGTGTCCCAGCAAAACACTAATGAACGACTAAATTAATAACATAACGTGTTTTTAAAACGTACACTCCAGCAATTATTACTCAAAGACAATACTGTAACCTATTTATTTTGTGTGTCCCTGTAAATGAATAAAAAAATTCTATGAACGTCCTGTTCTAATGTGATCGTTGTGAAATACCGTGATTTACACTGGTTATCAAAAATTAAGGAAATGTCAGAAAATGTAAATTTTCAATTACGCGTCTACTCAAAAGGAAATAACATAATTCGAGTAATTACTATCTCTACAACACAGCTAGCACATATAACATCTGATTCATGTTACAGATGGTCACAAGTGTCACAGTCACTACGGTGAAGCAAAAAAATAGGAAATTCCATACATCTCATTATGAGTCTCAAATGATCACTATATGTGACTCCGCTGAGAAGTCAATGTAACTGCTGTTTTGTGACGAGTCACCATGTGACTTTACAATGTAGTTAAAGTGTGACTCTCATGTGACTGTCATTTTTAGACTCAATTTCATAGTCATCATGAACGTTGCATTATGATAAGTTACCAAATAATATCATATTATAGTCACATGGGGACTTTTCCCAAAAGAGCACAATGGTGACTTCACAGTAGTCTCTCTGTCACCTGAAAGTCATCATGTGACTTTAATGTGACATTATTTGATAACTTATCACAATGCAGCGTTCACGATGACTTTGAAATTGAATCTATAAATGACAGTCACATGAGAGTCACAATGCAACTACATAGTAAAGTCACATGATGGCTCGTCACAAAGCAGCAGTCACAGTGACGTCTCAGTGGAGTCACATATAGTGATCATTTGAGACACATAATGAGATGTATGAACTTTCCTATTTTTTTGCTTCACCGTAGTGACTGTGATACTTGTGACCATGTGTGACATGAATAAGATGTTGTATGGATTAGCTGTGTTGTAGAGATAGTAATTAGTCGAATTATATTATTTCCTTTTGAGTGTTCGCGTATTTGAAAATTAGCATTTTGTGACTTTTCCTTAATTTTTGATAACCAGTGTACATCTGTTTCAAAACATTTCAATTAGTATAATGTCATTAAAATACTCTGCTAACGATTTTTTCCCGTGTACAATAACGTAACGGAATTCTTTTGAGTGCCCCTGTAAATTAACTATTGTTGTGGTTACTTAGAACCACTGCCATATTTTTATTTAATTTCATTTAGAAAATATTTTTTTTTAATCTTGTATTCATTTAATTTTAATATTCGCATTCCAAAATTATTCTAATTCCCTTTTTTTTCAACCTTCCCAAATGAAATTAAATAAAAATATGGCAGTGGTTCTAAGTAACCACAACAACTATTAACACCACATACTTCATATACAATACAAAACATGCTTTGACCCTAATTGCATGAAAATCCGAATATATTTACGGGAGATGGAGCGTGGACAGACGGACAGACGAACAGAATGCATAAACAACTTTTCAACTTTGTTGGAAAGTCCTAAGCGTACCGGGAAAACACTGTCTCCGCCATGTTAAATTCACCAAATTTATGTACAGTCGTGGAAAAAAAAGTAAACACCCCCTATTAACTCCTCAACAAATTATCGTAGACGAAAGTTACTGGTACCGGACGATTGGAAATAAAGTCTACTTTTAAATGGTGTGTATAAAATTTGCTTAGGGGGCCATATACATATTAAAACGAATTCAAACTTCATTTTTTTCAATGGCAGTACTCAAATTTAACGCGATATTTCAAATCTTCGGTTCAAAATATGCCTAGAAACCAAATTTCACGTCATTCGAATGATAAGTTTTTGAATTATAGACATTCAAAATTTAGAACTTCTCATGTTAAATTACATTTTCATATTTTTATTTAGATCTCCTGAAATTATGCTCCTAATGAGCTATTTTTTTGTGTAGCAATAATACTAATATACCCAAACATAAATACGTTGAATTTGCAATTTTTATAATTTTATGATATGAATTATGAATTATGAAATTAATATTCGAAAAAATTATGAATTGCAACATACAATTTTTTTGATCGATTTAGATTTATTAAGTCCTGCTTTATGGAAATCCCAAATTTCACATTTTTCTTCCAAGTAGTTTTCAAATTATGTTTAAAAAAGGCAAAATGATGGTTTAAGGGGCCGTCTATGATAGAAGTGAGTATTTTTTTTTAAATTTTATTCTGCTATCCTGTAATCAAACAGGTTTCATTGAAGCTTAAACGTGCCTTGATCAATGGGGCGGCTCTCTGGGTTAACAATCGAGTTCGGAACTTCAATTTGGATACAGCCCTTGAAATACCCTCGTTTTAAAATAATTAATTTCTCGGAAACTTATGGTACGAATTGCATAAAAATTTGTTTATAGGCTAATTGGAAGGTGTAGAGTTCATTTATGCTGTCAGAATTGTGTATTGCTACTCAAAAAAACAAAGTTATGGTTCATTTTAATATCTAGATGGCCCCTTAAACAAATTTTATATACATCAATTAAAAGTAGACTTTATTTCCAATCGTTCGGTACCAGTAACTTTCTTCTACGATAATTTGTTGAGAAGTTAGTAGGGGTGTTTACTTTTTTTTCCACGACTGTACCTTTTTCTCAGAAATTGTGAAAGATAGAGGTCTAGATTTTTTAGAGTAGTTAGAATAACATAATTTACACACTTTAACAGACCATTTTCTTTCTAAGTGAAACTGAAAATTAATTATTAATTATTTATTGAATCATTTTTAAATCGGCATTTTTGGTAAGATTGCACTGCCTAACATAAAAAATTCTCAACAAATCATTAAATCCCTGTGTTAAACTATACAATATAACATAGCATAAGTATTTAAAACAATCTGAGTTCTTAAGTTTAATAGATATTGAAAAAAAGGAATATAAACATGAAAAATCCAAGTTTTGAGAAAAAGTCAATTAAAGATTTAAATGGCCATTAAGCTGTGAAGTACTCTTAGAAAAATGTATGAATAATTTCAACACTTATTTTTTTTTATATATAAACATGTCTGACACATTGTTGGAAAGATAAATGTTCAAACTATTTAATGATATGAAAAAGTAAAAATCGATTTTTTGGTTGAATTTTGCTTTTCCGGTCCCCTTAAAAAGACAGAAGTTTCATAATCAATGAGTATATAATATAACCATGAATATAAACGATATTCCGGTTTGAGAAAGCTGTTTAATACACTATATAATCTACTCAGAAACGTTTTTGAGAATCATTGTCAGCGAAAGAAACATTATTTTTATAGATGATTATTTTAATCTCGAGACTATAATGGATTCTTTGTTCTCTAATGACAAGGAACACTTATTCAGAATCATGGTAACTCAGAAGAGGTTATTGTATATTTTTCTTTGTGGTTATATATTTAGGTAGATTAAGAAACATTTGTGTTTTTATTTACAGTGTAGTACACTGTATAATGAATAAAGATCAAAGTTATAGCTTCGAGAGTAATTAAATACCTTCTCTCATTATAAGATGACAGTAACAAAGAGTCGTTATTCAGGAAAACGTGAAAACATATTCAGATTTTTTTTTTAACTTCCTGGGATAACTACGCTGTGCTACAGTAACTTGGTGCTGAGAGCCAATAATTAATTGATCTCAAAATTATAGTCGTGTTCTATACTCATTCTATGGAGAAAAATTAATATCAAACTCTATATACGAGTATTTTTACATTCTAATTATCGAAGTGTAATTTAAAACATAAATGACTACTCATAATTAAAAAAATATATATATAAATAAATCAGTAACACTTTCAAACATTTTTTTATGCTATTTATTCTACTATATCTAAAAGATTAAAAGATTAACAATTTATTCTCCCGCACTAAAAAGTTCTTATGTTCTTAAAGAGACGTGTAAAAAGAGAATCATTTTGGTCTTCAAAACCTTGAAGGGTGTTGGTTGGTTTAAATAATGTGATATGTCTACCTCAGGAAAATTTAGCGGGGAGAGAAATTGTCATATATTGTTAGGACATAAAATCTTTCTAGTTATTTATTTCAAATGAATAGTTTAATTAATTACGTTTCATTTGTCAAAGTATATTGTTGAACATTAATGACTATTTGTAATTCAAAAGGAAACTCACAGTAATTTCGTGAATTTTCTTTCATTACTTACCTGCTGTATGTAAATTTCACAGAGATTAGATATTTATTCACACACAAAAAAAAAAAACATTTCTTTAAATGTATGTATTTCTCGTGTATTTTCTTTGATTGTCACTTTAAAGTTATCTGTTCTTGAAACGTAAGAAAGAAAAAAAAAACCTGCCGGCTTGGCCTACAGCAGGAGGTGGATTTCGAAGTTAAGTACTAATTTCACACACACAAAAAAAAAACAACAACAAGAAAAAAACTAAATCAAGATTAGAGATAAACCCAGTTTAAAATTTTTATCCGGCCGCTTTTAACGAATTTTTATTTATTTATTTATTTATTTATTTATTTATTTATTTTTGTAAGATTTTGTTTTATCAGAATCATATTAAGGCAGTATTAAAAAAAATATTTTTCCACGTTCAACAACTTGAAATTTTCTGACACATTTTCAGACTCACTTTTAAAGGTGAAAACATGAAACTTGCTGACGTGATTTTTTGAAGAGATTTACAATCAACCTGTTTTTTTTTTTTGTTGTTGTTTTTTTCTTTCAATTAACTATAACTTGATTTACAATTATTTTCTCAGTACGACCATTTTTTTCGTTTCCAGCACTATCGCTTCGGGAAATTCGGTTCAAAATGCCCACTTTGACAGCATGTTTTGAAATATATCATGTCTCTATCAAAAAATCGAGCAATACAGCACATTATATAGTTTCTAAATAAAAGAACCTGCCAATTAGATGCGTTTCAGAGCGAAAATGAATTTAAAAATGAGTCAGAAAATAAATCGTTTGGTATCTGAGTACACCTTTAATACATTATTTTTTTCGTCAACCCCTATTTTAGTTTAATTTTTTTTTTCGCTGTAAGAGTTGGTCGTATCAAAAACTTGTCAATATGAAAGTTGTAGATAATATTGAAAAGAATTATGATAAATTTAAGCGGATTGAATATCTTGTGAATTGACGAAGTTGTGATTTTTTTTCTACTTCAACTCCTCCATTTGTTTTTGTTTTTATTTTTATTTACTTTTTTACTTATTTATTTATTTTACAGTAAAAGTAGGTCCTATCAAAAATTTATCAGTATGAAAGTTGTAGATAATATTGAGAAGATGTATAATAAACTGGGAGCCGGATGCACAGACAATCACCTCATCGAGTTCACAGATGAAATTCCAGGATTATTTAAACCTTGATTCGCATATTAAAACGCAATCGGTCTGCCAAGTGATTTCTGGTGGAAAACACCTAAAAACCCAATTTTAGCGGCTGACCCGTATGTTTATCATTGTGTTTTCCAGCACCAAAAGGTATGAAAACATGGAGAACTTGGAGCAGGAAAACACAATGGCAAACCTACGAGTCAGCCGCTAAAATTGGGTTTTCCATCAAGATATAACTAGGCAGACCGATTGAGTTTTAATATGCGAATCAAGATTTAACTAATTCTAGAATTCCATCCGTGAACTCGATGAGGTGATTGTCTGCGCTACCGGCTACCTGCTTAAGTGAATTTGATATCTTAAGAATTAACGAAGTTATGGATTTTTTTCTCCCTAAAACCATATTGTATATTAGCCCCTTGAGCCCATTTTTAATTTTATCAAACATCTGTGATACACAAATTGTTGGCCCTTTTCCTAGACGTAATAACAATTTTAAACTGATTTGATATGTATAAAAATTAAGAAGTTATGGGTTTTTTTCGGTTTTCACAAAACCCCTCCCTATTTCCACCCCCTTGGTCCGATTTTGCCCATTAACGAAATTGACCGAGATTTTCTACCCTTTGATTTTTTGTATCAGGTTGGAAGAGATTTGTACAGAATTACGGAAGTTATCGTGTGTATAAAAAAGTGATAGATAGATAGATAGATAGATAAAGTTTTTTACTGTGGGTGGTTTTGGGTTCCTGGGGTCATGATCGGTGTAGATCTGCAAAATCTTTTCAAAAATTCCAGCAGCATAGGGGAGATTGTAATAGGTATACATTTCATACGAAATCTACCTAAAAAAAGAGACTGAGATTAAATCATGAAGGAATCCTCAAGATATTGGTGAGTTTTAGTCATGGAATATGTCTACTGCATGTTCTGGATGAGACTAGTGGAAAAAAAATCAGCAGATATTCCTCTTCTTATGACGTCATTCCTCTATTATATGTTGGACACATATCAAATAGTCGAATCCCTTACTTAAGGCGATTTCTTGCCGATACCAGCCTTTAACGACTTGAAGATACAATCACAATCAAGTATAATCAATATCATAATAATGTCAGTCGGCGATTATTAACCTTTCTGTCCACTATCCGGATACTCGGATGATCATAATCAGATATCTTTTGCTGTTTGAGGTATTTAAACATTTTGATTACACATAACGTCGCGGCATTAAATGTTTCCTGTTCATTTGGGGGCACCGTATATTCGTACTGATTTAATATTATAGAATCACGGTTATTTTCATCTATTTTTTAAAACTGAAATCGTGTTTCAGGTTAAATCGTGAATATATATTTTAAGTTGAAAATAATGATACTGTTGTTCATCTAATTGCTTTACAGCATTGAAATATTTAACTTTAAACTGAAACTTCAAAATTGTAACATTTTAAAATACATAAAAAATTATTTAATTTCTTTTTTGATTAAAGAATTAATTCTAATTTTAAATAAATAGGAAAATGTGAAATAAAAAAATACAAAACACGATATTTAACAACGCTCTTTAAAAATATCGTTTACAACAGATTAATTTAGCAATTGATTTCCGCTCACTTATTCCACGCGATTTCCATTGATACTTTCTATTTTTTTATGAACAACTGAAGAATTATTATTGTGTTTTATTATCGCAAATAAAAATAAATTAAAAATACTACTCTCAAATTTACGCTAAATTGGAGAAATAAGTGAGATATCGACTTTTAAAATGTCCTAGTCATTATAGGAAATAAGGCTTGTTACAGACTTCGAACAAAAAGTAGAATCATCTTCAGATATGACACGTTTCCTAGCAACCACAACAAAAGAAGATTATTTTGAAATCTTCCTCTAAAACAATTCCAGCCTTTTGTGTAAAATGACTTTTTAGGAATTGATTCAGTGAATTTAGTTTTCGAGTTTGGACAATTTATTTTTGATTTTTTTTAGTTTTTACAACACTAAGTTTTGCAATTGTTTTCTGTCATTTCCAGTTTAATGATTCTTTAGTAAATATCCTGCACGATAAATTAAAGGAGAAAAAGGATTTCGGAATAGATAAAAGAATTGTAACGCTTTTGTAACAAATAATATTTTAAAAATTATTCGATGAATTTTTGAATTGTGTAGTGGATGTAATTATGTTTCTTGATGTTATATATATGTATATATATATAATTTCAAATTGTAGAAAGTGTTAATTTTAAGAATGATTTGGCAGCATTGGTATTTCTCTAAAAACATAAATTCTTCAGTAAGCGTAATATTTCTTTTCCATATTTGCATAAAAGAAGTCTCAGGGGAACTGAAAGCAGTGTTAGAGTATCAACTAGTATTCAATTCTTCAAAAATGCATATACAAATTTGTGCTATATAAAACTGCATTAATTTATTTTTAAATTTAATGGTTTTTTAAAATATTTTTGACAAGCTCTTGGCAGCATAGGATTTTTTATGATAAAATGTTAATGAATTTGACACCATCTCAAGTTTTACGATGTCATATCCATTAATATTTACTTTAAATACTTTAAACTCTTATGTCAATAACCAAAATTTTCCCTTGTGTCCAATGACTGGGGCACCCGGGTACCTGATGCGATTTTAACGTACGCGAGCCATAAAAAACCTATTTTTCATGCAGTGTAACTGCCCCACCTTTAGAGAAGAGGAATTTGATGCATTTTTATAAATATTTTTACTTCAGGTGTCAAAAATTCAAACAAAGATCACACATTAGAAATATGGAAAAGAAACTTATATTCATTTTATCGAGCAAGTATGAGTGTAGACCGATTCTGGAATATTCTTAGATTTATTCGTTTTGACAACCAGAACACACGAGTGGAATGTTTTCAAAATGTTAAAGGTGCAGCAATACGCGATTTATGACTTATGCTAAATCCTATTATATTGATAAAATACAAACCGACAAAAGACTTAACGGTTGATGAGCAGTTATTTTCGCATCAAGGAAGTAAATGTTTCACCCAATATATTCCGTCTAAACCGGCTAAATATGGTGGGTATGTGATGCAAAGAATCTCTCAATGGCCAACTATGCACAGGAAAAACAGGTACAGACCGTGAAATAAATCAAGATGAAATACTTGTGAAAGACTTTGCATTTCTATTCAAGGATTCTAGACGAAACATCAACATGGGCAATTTTTTTCTTCTCTTTCTTTGGCCAAGCATTTATTATATTGGAAGCTCACAATAATTGGCAGTTTGTAAAGAAACAAACCTTATATTTCCAAAGAAATGAGGCCATGTAAATCGCGCAAGTTTTATCTACATAATTTGGATTTCATGATCACATAAGTATTTGTTCGTATTTTCCAAAGATAAACAAAGCTGTCATTCTAATATCTATTATGCATCATTATAAAACCATCACAGGACAGAGAGATGAACTCGAAATGATTCAGTTTTATTAGGAAACGAAATATGGAGGGTATATAACGGATAAATTATTGGGGAAAAATAAAACAACGTCTATAAAACTCTAATAAAACAACAATATCAACAACGGCGTACAACCTCATGGCAACTTGCATTATTTTTTATATTGTGGATATTACATACTGCAAAGAGTGATATGATGATAAATAAAACGTACGATCGTCGTCTGTTATTGCAGGAACTAGGCGAGATCTTGCGGCTTCCAGCAATTCAAGATTAATCGCAAAATGTACAGGCTATGAGACATTTTCCGACCAAATCGGGAATCGGAAGTCTGTAACATAAATTATACAAATCTTTGCCCGTATTTGAAACTGCCACACGTTCAGAACCCAGTACAAAGAGCTTACGGCGAGATAAAACAAGAAGCTTAAAAGCAGTTGGTATCAGATGTGCTCCATAGAGCCTCAAACAGGGCGCAAAAAAACCAGAAAATCATGTAAGCAAAATAGAAAGCCTGTATGTGAATTACATTCCTATATCTTTTGCTATTGTACAGCTTGTCCACAAAATTTGACGTAAATGAAATATTTTTTACCTTAAAAAATATGTCTAACTCTTATTTTTAAATTAAATTCAAGTCTTATAGATCTTAATCTAAATAATCTATCAATTTCTGTATTTTTCCACAGAAAAGTCGATGAGTACCCGGGTACCCTAGTCATTGATGACAGGTACATAAACGTTCAATGCCCCAAAATTGTAAAAAAAAAAATCCAAAATTTCAAGTGATAATACAGGAACACTCAAAAGTATTTTGACAACCTTATATACTCTCTTATTTTATTTAATATAAAAATGTAAAAGAAAATATATTCCCTATAATTGAGAACACTATGACTACAGTTATTTAAATGTGTCAAGTTTCAACTTATTTGTTTAAAATCGGCGCCACCGAAGAAATATGACTCCTCCTTAGCTCAAAAGTATTTTGACAATTAGTTTGCATTTAATTGTTGAAGGTGTCAGTGGCTCAAAAACTTCGATTAGTATTTATATTGACTTATTGTGATTATTTTTAAGGATCAGGAATGCCGAAAAATAAAAAAATATTGAAGTGATTCTACAAAGCCACTGTAAATGCCCTTAAGAAAGGTAGACTGCAAGCAGAACTAGCTCGTTCTTTTAACGTGTCTCGGCAACTTGTTATTACATGGTATAAAGTTTTTAATAAACTGAAATACATCGAAAATAAGCCACAAAGTGGCCATCCGAAAAAAAGAAGTTGAAATGTTGACTATATTATAAAAATGATATATACAAGTGATTGTCGTAAGTCCGCTGTAATAATAAAAAATGAATTGAATTAAAATTACGGCATAGACATACACGTTTCATCAGTCAAACGACGCCTAAACCTCTATGGTTTACATGGTAGAAGACCAGCAAAAACACGCTTGTTATCTACTAAGAATAGGAAGGCTAGATTTGCATTTGTAAAACGGCATAACCCTTTCAGGGGGAAAGCAATTCCATTGCTAAAGTGTTGAAATTATGACTAACACCGGAATTTGAAAACAAATTTATTTTTAAATAAGAAAAAGCTATATTTCACACACAAAACAAACCGAATTTTTTTAAACCAAAATTCTGGTGTCAGTCATTAATTTCAACACTCCAGCAATAACATTGCTTTGCACTTGAAAGGGTTATGCCATTTTACAAATGCAACTCTAGCGTTCATCTTCTTAGTAGATTAGAATCGTGTTTTTGCTGGCCTTCTGCCATGTAAACCATAGAGCTTTAGGCTTCGTCTGACAGTTGAAACGTGTATGTCTATGCCGTAATTTTCATTCAATTCATTTTTTATTATTACAGTGGACTTACGACAATCACTTGTAGATATCATTTTTATAATACAGTCAACATTGCAAGTTATTTTTTTTCGGATGGCCACTTTGAGGCTTATTTTTGATGTATTTCTGTTTATTAAAAACTTTATTCCATGTAATAGCAAGTTGCGGAGACACGTTAAAAGAACGAGCTAATTCTGCTTGCAGTCTACCTTTCTTAAGTGCATTTACAGCGGCTTTTCTAGAATCACTTCAATATTTTTTTTACATTTTGGCATCCTGATCCTTAAAAATAATCCCAATAAGTCAATATAAACACTAATTGAAGCTATAGCGCCACTGACACCTTCAACAATTAAATGCAAACTAATTGCCAAAATACTTTTGAGCTAAGGAGGAGTCATATTTCTTCGGTGGCGTCGAATGTAAACAAACAAGTTGAAACTTGATACATTTGAATAACTGCAGTCATAGTGTTCTCAATTATAGGGAATATATTTTCTTTTACATTTTTATATTAAATAAAATAAGAGAGAATACAAGGTTGTCAAAATACTTTTGAGCGCAACTGCACTAATGGACAGTCAATACTACAAATAATGGGGATCTAAAATTCATTTTAGTTTCATTTGACATTAACACCCTAAAAACAGAGTGAAAAGTGAAAAAAGTACCCGGGTAACCGGTTAATAAATAGTTCCATTTTTTTTCATCTGTGACCTGAATATTTTACCCGGAATTAATTATGAGGTTTTTTTTCTGAATGTGGATATGGTGTTTGAGAAAATAGATTCTGCTGTTTTATGATACCTAAATCGTGGTATATCTAAAAAGTTTTTTCTTTAAACCATTTAAATACCAAGTGCTTTTATATATAAAAGTGTTTAGACACGACCTAGCAAAATATTTTTTGGATCTTCTTAAAGAAGCAGTGTAAATAAGTAACAATAATAAAATAAAATACGATGAATCCTTTGCATGCATGAAGTTTATTAGAAGAAAATAATCGACGTTTAAAGCCTAGTGAAGCAACATATTTTATTAACACTATATGTTTTATATTTATTATATTTACGTAATGAATTTGCATCAACATGGATTCATTAGGTTTACATTATAATGTTATAATATATTTATTATAATTATACTTCATTTATGAGTAGAAGATAATTGTTTGCATTAATTATTGATGAAGGATAGCGAATTAGGCAAAAATCGTAAACGTATAAAAGAGAAAATACACACATATTGCTAGTATTAATTCTGCAGAGATATGTTGCTGAAATCTAAACTGAAATTACGAGAATTTGTCATGTTATCAAGACTATACAATTCTACGTAACGCATGAATTTACGCTATTATCTTGCATTCCAATTCCTAATGATGTCATTATTTTAAATGCCTCATTTGAACTAGAAATGAGGAATGCACTAATGGAAAACGGTTACTTTATCGCTAAAGTGTGTAGTAGTAAGCTTGTATACAACGATTTAGTAAATTTAACTTCAGATGATAAAAAAGCGTATCTTCTAATGTTAAATGCATAAGTATTTTATACTTTAATGATTCCAATTAAAATAAATTTCTGTATAAGTGAATTATATATAGCTACGTTTTAGTGCGGATTAAAAAAATATTTGCCTATGAAATCTACAAAGGAAAGTGGAAAAAGGGCTTCTTTCTGTATGCTGCGGTTAAAGTTCTATATAAATACAAGTATTAGACTGTGGGACTATAGAAGAAACCTTATTTTACTTTCAAACATAATCATCAAGGATATTGATGTATTTGCTGCAACACTTACCAAAGTCAAATACTCTGTTTTAAAAATACTTCTCTTACATAGGGAAAAACTATTTCTTAGTTGTCTTCACTTCTTCATTGGTGTCAAAATTTCCTTGTTCTTCAAAGTCTGAAATATGTAGAACTCTCTTGCACTCATAATCGGGCTATAGGGCAGATAAGCAAAGTTCTCCAAAACAAGGATTGCATTTACACAATGATCATTCATTTCTATGAGTGTTTTAAGAATTACTGCACTTTTTGTCACATAGGACCAATCATACTGTTCATTCATACTAGTTATCACTTCTTTCTTAGTTCATTATTTCTAAACAATAATTTATTTTTTTGTATTTCTTCATTCCTCATTCCTTTTATAGCCATCTGCAAGATCTCGGTCGTGCGTGGCCAAATCACGTACGGTGATTCTCACATTAAACCAAAGTCTTGTTTGGGGACAAATGCTTTACAATATCTCCTGCAAAGAAAAAGAAGGGAACTAATTTTTCGATTTCCCATGAATCATGATTATTGAGAGTACGGAATAAAATTTATCTCTCAATTGTACTGAGTTTGTGTTATTTAAGCGCATATACCACATTAGGGGGAGTAAAGTAAAAATCTAAAGATTGCAAGAAAATTCTGAAAATCGTATAACTGTTTTCTATGCTGACAAGATTTTTCCGTTGGTTTAAAAAAATGACAAACTTTTAATAGTATGGTGCTGGAACTCTGAAGAAGGAAGCAGCTATCGTGGATAGATAGATGGCTTCTACTCTTTAACATGCAACATATCTTTAGATCTTTATCGTTTAATAACTTCCAGTGAACGCAGATTTATGGTACTTATAACGGTGACGACGAACAAGGATATGAAATCTTAATTTCACCTATACCTAGGCTTTTAACCAGACCTCCCCCCCCCCCTCTCAGTGTTTCAGGATTTCAGGTGACTCAAAGTTGCAATGAGACGCAAGCATTTTCTGAGCATACACAAAAATTGCTATGCCCCAGGAAGCCACAATCCTAATTAAAAGTATTGTTCTCATAAGATACTATTGGACTTCGGAGGAGTTCGGATGCATGCGTTGCATGTTATATGGACTATGAAATAACTATATCAGTTAATGCTTTAAGTACGAGTTAATTTTTTAAGTTCTCGTACATCCTCATTCGCCTCACAACAAATATTTAAGGTTTTAGTTTGAACAACTCTCTTAAACGTCTTTCCCCAATGTCATGATACAACATTCTCAGAGGGTATTTTTTCAGTTATTGATATTTCATTTTAAAAATTGTAATTTTTTTTCTATAGGTTAAGAATAACAAAATAGTAACAGTTTGCGGGAGTTCATTTGGGAAAAGAGACTTCTTTTATGCTGAAATCCATGTTTAAATGGTGATAATTTATCCATTTATCGAATACGTATATAATCCTACCCAACTCAAGAATTTTTGTTATGTTTTGTTAAAAATTCTAATGGCATCATTAATTTAAACTCCTTATTTAAACTGATATTAAGTATTGTATTAATGTAAGAAGAATTTTACTACCTTAAGATATTTTATTGATAAAACGTGTACAGTGAACTGTTTCACAAAAAGTTGTGATCATATTTAAATTTCTTGTGATTTTTACGCTATCTCTGAACTAAGTGAAATATTTTGATTTGCGTTTATTATTTAAAAAAAATTAAAGTATTAGCAAAACATTGAGGATATATGTTTCATAAACTATCAGTTAGTTGCATGTTTATATAATACTGTTAAGCTATTATACAGAAATCCGATGGTGAAATACGAGAGTTTATCATTCTATCGTGTTGGAATACAATCCTATTTAAAGCATGAACTGGTGCGGTTATTCAGCCCTTGAATTCCCTAAACTTTTCATTACTATAAATGCTCTCATCCTAAAATATGCAATGAACAATTGCAGAGCGATATAGTAAATACTTGATTACAATTTTGAAGAAATGTAGTTAATGTAACATGAGTGTTCATTAATGAGCATAAATTTATTTAATACAATTACGTGTGTTTTGTTCTTTCATAACTGTTTATTTTTTAAATAATATAAAACTAACTAAACAATAGTCCATTCCCCAATAAGAATTTTTAGTAATTAAAAAAAGTTAACTTTTCAGCTGTTTTGTATATATACTGTACTAAGTTTATCGACTAGGAGAAAAGCCTTTAATTACGTTCAAGGACGAATTAAAGTAATTGACTGGAGGCAAAGGCTTAATGTCCAATCCGTTGCAATTTCTGTAAATACCCTTTCCTTTACTCTACGATATTTCAATTTGCTTCTAAAGATCATCCGTTCTCTTAACTTCATGCCTTTTATGTCATGGGGAAAAGCAGAGTGGTATGTCAGCTATATGTGGTGTTACTATAGTTACTGACCAAAAATAAAGACAGGGAAACTGACCTTGAGAAATCAATTGAAATTACATATACTATAGTGCATGATGAACGAACGGCGAACGAATAGGCATCCTCCAACTCATGTGGCAAGCTTGGAACAATTTGGCCAAGAAAAGGTATAGAAAGGCTATGCAAGGCATAACTAAAGAAGATAGAAAAGAATAACCTGGATGAGAAGAGAAACGTAAATATTTCATATCATCAAGTGAATTAAACGATAAAATGAAAATAGGCTGGGCACAATGTAAGAAGACGACGATAGATGAGAATGGTATCCCAGAGATGAAAATCTACAGAAAAAAAGACCTCGAGATGAAACCAGATATAGAGATGGATATAGAACCAGATACAGAACCAGGTATACAAAAGATATAGAAATGAAACCAGAACATTGATTGAGTAAATTGGACGACAAAAACGTTAGATAGGAAACAGTGGAAAAACCTGAGGGAGACTTTCTTACCGAAGTGGTTTTAAAATGGTTGATAATGGACGTATGTATAGTATATTTTCATGTATTCCCTTATAAATTTCTAGGCCCTACGTTTTTTGGATAATATATAAGGAGCTTGTTATTGTCATTTTAAGGGACAATGAAGTTGCATATCTTTACTGTGCATTGGGGATATGAGATTCTTCTTACAATTCCATATCACATTCATAGTTTTTCATTTTTGTATTTTCACTTTCTCGTTTAATACCTTTTTATCTTTTATTTTTACATATATTTCCACATATATGAATTCATTTTAATTACCTGTATATATGTACACACACACACACACACATATATATATATATATATATATATATATATATATACCGGGTGTCCTAAAAAGGACTGACGGATTTTAAAATTCAATAACTTGCAAACGGTGACAGATATTTAAAAATTCTTGCAGGAGGGTTATGCATAATGTTAAAAGTTTTTTTTACAGTGCTTTTCGACTTTAGTTCGAATTACAAACAATAGATGGCGCTGTGATCAATAGACGCTAAATTTAGGCTCAATTTTTGGTACTTCATGGCCCGCTCAAAACATTTCCATCTCCTTTTTCCGCATGGAAGATGAGATCGGCCAAAAAATCGAGCTTGTTTTTAGCGCCTATTGTTTACAGCGCCATCTATTGTTTGTAATTCGAACTAAAATCGAAAATCCCTGTAAAAAATCTTTTGACCTTATGCATAACCCTCCCTGCAAGAATTTTTTAAATATCTGTCACCGTTTGCAAGTTATTGAATTTTAAAATCAGTCAGTCCTTTTTAGGACACCCGGTATATATATATATATATACATATATATATATATACATATATATTTATATATATATATATTTATATATATATATTCAAATGCATTTTTAAAATGTAGTTAGGCTAAAATAACATAAACAGTGATTGCTATTTAATTTATTTTATTGTACTCATTATCAGTAAGAAAATAAACATTAGCGGAATATAACCTCTTTCTAGAAAAACTGGTGAAGCGTTTATAAAAGCCAATATTCTTTGTATCGTCTTCTAAGAAGACAATTATTGGACCGCATCCAAAAACTCAATCATGGTGAAAGGAAATATAGTAGGAATAAATGGCCTATAGAGGCACATAAAAAAACTCTCATGCATCGTAAATAGTATACAGTCCATTATAAGATTTTGCGGGCAAGTTACTTATTAATATGCTATTATGGTTATCGTCTGGAGGTAATTCAGAAAGAACTTTTAATTGACCAATAACAACAAATATTGCATAAAAAAGAAGATAGCAGAGTTTTTGTGTCATGAAATGTTTTTACCTTACCTCTAGCACTAATTGGGCATATAAGAAACCTGATCTTGTATAGCAAGAGACTGATTAAACAATGTGACGATTATTATTATAGATAGGAACTGAATTTCTTTTTAGTTTAAGAAAAGGATTTCAATTTTAATCTATATTATTTATTATAAATGATTATTTCAGGTAGTTATAATTCACTGTATCTGCTTCCAGAAATTTAAAAACTGCGTCAAATTATATCAGGCAAAATTTTCATCTTACCACGACATAAGACATTCTGAACTGACGTCCAACTATTTTTCTGTATTATGATTTACATCACAGCCGTTGCTACATGGACGCTGAAACATCAAATCATATTCGTGACATATAGCACGGTGCTGGCTGCGTCGGTGAAGCAAATTAAAATAATGTTTTCACCCTGTATTAGGTTTGGTACACAATGAGACGAATGCTAATATTATTTTAAAGTGATTTTTTCCTGTTTTTACTCTATTACGTTTATAATGAAAGTTTTTCTTTCTGATTGTGTTTGACTGTTTATTATCTGCTTTTTTTTTAAAACTTTCTTTATTCTTCAGTGATATGCTTGTTTCGGATAAGTATTCACCACTGATTAAGGACATTTCTTTCTCGTTTTGTTTCCCTGTTGGACATTTTACTTATTTTCATGAAAATATTTATACGTATACATAACATGCGTATAAATGGAACAACGTATGTATTTAATAGAAGAGAAAGTATATTTCAATTTTTGTTGCGACTGATAGAAAACTAGGAGAAAATTATTTTTAATTTTTTCTATCTTTATAAGAAGAAAGTGTTGAGTTATTGAAAAAATCGACTTCCGGTTTTTGACGTATATTTACGCGTTTTACAAGGTCCTGAACACGATTTGGCTGTTTTTAGAGAATTTCTGTTTGTGAGCCTGTGAGCCTGTATGTTACACAAATACTGTAGGCACTGTATCTCAAGAACTAATGCACGGAAATTAATAAAATTTAGATTCAATCAGATCCTGATATAAATCGATTATGATTACATTTTTGTGTAAATAGCCAACAGGTGGCGCTGTTATGCTGCATTTTGCAGGATTTCCGCAGTAGCTATATCTCAAGAACAAATGCACCGATTTTCATCCAGCTTCACATTAATATAGACGTTGGCATACGTTGTTGCCGATTAGTTTCTGGTGTAAATCAACCAGCAGTTTTCGCAGCCATGCTGCATTTTTCAGGATTTACACGAGACATAACTCTAGAACTAACGCACGGAATTTCATATCTTTAGGATCCTCATGCTGAACGTAGATTGTCATTTAGTTTTGGCACTGTGATAGCGAATTTACATGTATGAGATTACAAGTATTTACATGTATGAGATAGAAGAAAGTTTTGCGTTTGGCACATCTGACTAGTTAACATGATCGAACTGTTAAATTTAATTCCTGAGAAAATGGAATTGCTAGTGTCTGGAAAAACATTTTACTTAATAACGGTTCTTTAACAGGTAGATTTACACGATAATCCTTGCGTCGAAACCGTGAAAGTTTTCTGCTAAAAACAGGATTTCGTTATATATAGATTCTAATTTAGCAGGTTTTAACATATGCCTTTTTCGAATTTAAAATAAAAACAATTTTAATATGGACAACTACAAAACTAAATATTTTTTTAAAGCGGAAAAGGTACTTAAATCGAGTATTATGCAATAATGCTTTAAGAGCTCTCACGAATGATGTTTCATTGTAAAACATATATCAATAATATTCACAGGGAACTATTAAAACAATATGTGTTGACTTTTTATACTTTAAATACTAATTAAAATGTGTAATATTTAGTTATTTATTTTTTGACATAGATAGATTTTTTTTAGATAATAAAGTAGATTTCTTCAGGGAGGCTCCGATCCCCCTGAACCCCCGGGATCTCATTGAATTTACATATGTAACTTTTTATTCATTGTGTTAATGGTTAAGGTAAATATTAGATTGATTTTTACACTTCTGAGCCTTATTTTTTAATACCGGTGAACAGAAGATCATTTACATTGACGCAATTATTTTAAAATTTTTAGGTTTTATGAAAGAAAAAGTAATTTCCTTTTTAAAATAAAATAATTTTCATTCATATTTTCTGAAATGAGACGGCATTACGAAGCAACACTCGTCAAAAAATATTTTTTCAGGCAATCTAGTTAATGTTTGGCTTTTAAGAATGAAGATATTTGTTTCCCGATACAATGACGTCATAATTTTTCGAACCTACGAACTGATTATCTTTAAAACAATGTAAAAGTTAAAAAATATATTGATTCTTTATCTTTTGAAATGCTAAAACACCTTTACTTTTACAATAAAATAAATTATGACTTATTTTCGTATTACACGAATATATACTTATTTCGTACATATTCGACAAATACAATATTTGTCATGCATTGAATATTTTAAGTAAAACCATTTAAAAACAAAAATTTATTTTAAATTATTACTGTTTTCAGTTATCAATGTTCATTTTTATGTCTTCTTTCAAATTACCAATAATTTGTGTTCTATTTCAGATGTCAATATAAAATAATTCAGTGTCAAGTTCACCTAAGCAGGTAAGATATTTAAAAATAATGTATGTTACTATATTGTTCATAAATAGATATTGTTCATATAAGGATTGTTGTTAATAAATATGTATATTTATACACATATACAATAAATCCTTTGAAATAGGATTAGCTGTAGAACTCAACACCACAGGTTAGACATGTTTTTATTATAGCAAAAAGAATAATCAAACGGCATTTTATATTTTATAATTTTGAAAAGTTTTATTCAAGAAATGATTCTGTCATATAAAGTTTCCGTTTTCATAGACGTTACTGTATATATATATATATATATGTGTGTCTGTGAGTTACATTATTAGATCTTTCCGCGACTTCCCTGTTTTATTCTAAATTACTACTCTATATTCACTAATTTTTTATTTTTAAATAATCTCTATCATTAACTCTATTCAATCCCCCTTAATTTAATGTCTAGATTGCCCAATTTACCTAAATATTAACCTTTTAGTTATTCTTAAATTCTATCATGATCTCCAATCATTTCGGGGCTCTTGAATGTTCTTATTAGTAGCCATTTTTTTTCCCTTCCGAGACTTTAATTTCCCGCCTTCAGTTCCTTTTTACTGTTATATCCATCCGCTCCAAATTGACCGGATTCCTTGCTAGTTCTCTCCCATTCGTCCGTGACGTAGGATGGCATGTTACCCTTAATTCTTAATAGGTTCAGAGCGCGTACTACGTCATAGATTGTATTACTACGCGAACTGACAAAAAGCAGATACGCGCGATTCTTCCTCAGAATTCTAGAGATTTTCGTCGTAACTTCAGTTGTGAACATTCCTCTGGTTGTCGTATGACGTCTTCTTATATCTCCAAATTAGCTTACCCTAGTTAATTGGTATGTACCGATGGCACGAATACATCTGATGGGTGGAAACTGCACCACCGAAGCCTACTTCAATACACTAATGAGTTGACCTATGCCTTGTCTCACTTATTTACGGCAAAGCCTTCACTAGATATATCTATTTGCCTGGCCGACCATTCGATGACTGCAACATTCGAGTTCCTATGCTTTGAAGTACCACTCCTCATATTAGTATCTAACATCTTACACTGATATGGCTTACTTCGTCGCCGTTTAGATCAATGATCGTATACTAAGACTGCATTTACTCCTATTTGTTCTTACATCTACAAGTTCAGCTTTCACTACTGGTATCATTACAGCTTGTAACTGCAATTCACTATTTAAATCTTCCAATGTTATGTGAAACGTAACATATACAGGGTGCAAAGGAAAGTCCCTTTAAACTGAAAATACTTGCGAACGGAGAGAGCTACAGCTATGGAAGTGAAATAACGTTATACTACAGCGACTACTCCCGATTTAATGCAAACGAAGGCAGCGCCTCCTAGTGGCGAAATTTGGAAGATAGACATTGCAAATCGAAAACGAAAAGAGATAGAGCAAAATTTCCTGTTAGTAAGTTTTAGAGCTTCAATTAATTAGTACGAAACGACATTTGGTTTACATGGATAAGATAAATCTTCGCCTGTATACCCAAAAATGTCCGAAATCGATGCACTCTATTTTGTGTAAACGTTTAAATGGAATAGCCAGAAGTATGAAGAAATACGTACAATTTATGGTATAAAAACGTGCTTATATCAATACATTTTCATAACATCACACAAAAAAACAAAAAAGACAAACTGTCTCACAGTGATAAAAAGTTAATATTCAGTATGTTCCAAAAGTTCGCCATTGCTCACGATACACGTTTGTATTCGTGAGATTAATTCTGCATGCACATTTCTCAGCATGGAACCCCTATTGCAAGCCTCTTCAGTACTACGATATAGATTTAACCCTTTCAAGGGCGGCGGCTAGACGGTCTATCCACCTAATTTTAATTCCAAAACTGACAAATGACGGCAAGAATATTTTAATAAAATTTTGCTTTTATAATGAAAGTGAAAATAGCGGGGTTTTATTTTCTAAAAAATTCTTTTGAATATTCTGGCGTCAGTCAATTCTTTCATCAGTTTCTTTTGCCCCTGAAAGGGTTAATCTAAAATCTTAAATGAATTGGAAATTAAATATTTACAGACATTACAGCACAGTACAACGTCACAATCTGAAATTGTGCACTGCTACATTTACGCAATGTGAATATGCAAAATAGAATCGTCGCTCATCGATTTCGGATATTTTTGGTATACAGGCGACAATTTATCTTACCCGTGTGAACCAAATGTCGTTTCGTACTATTTAATTGATGCTCTAAAACTTACTAATTGAAATTTTGTCTCTATCTCTGTTTGTTTACAATTTTCAATAGCTATCTTCCAAATTTCGCCACTAGGGGCGCTGCTGTCGTTTCCATTAGGTCAGGCTTAGTCACTTTACTATACCGTTACCTCACTAGCATGGCTGTAGCTCTCTCCGTTCGCAAGTATTTTCAGGTTAAAGGGACTTTCCTTTGCATCATTTATATCATCATCATCAACAACCGTTTTCAATCCACTGCTGGATGTAGGTCTCCCCCAGATTTTCCCAATGTTTTCTGTCTAGTGCTTTAGTCATCCAATTTACACCGGCTACTTTTCTGATTTCATCACTCCATCTTACTTGAGGGCGTCTTCTTGACCGTTTTGCATCTCTGGGATACCACTGTAAGGTGTTTGTGCTCCATCTATTGTCTTGTCTTCTTGAAATGTGCCCAGCCCCTTTCCATTTTAGCCGTTTAATTCTTTCAATGATGTCAAAAACTTTCGTCTGATTTCTTATCCATGTTATACTTTTTCTGTCTCTTCTAGTTATACCTAGCATACATCTTTCCATACTTCTCTGTGTTGTTTGTAATCTTTGTACCATCCGTTTTGTTAGAGTCCATGTTTCTGCTCCATAAGTTAGCACAGGCAAAACACATTGGTTAAATACCTTTCTTTTCAAACAAAGGGGCATGCTACTCTTCAGAATAATATTGTTCTTCCCAAAAGCACTCCATCCATTTCTTATTCTTCTATTGATTTCATTCATGATACTATTATCCGATGATATTTCCTGCCCCAGGTACACATAACTTTGCACTTCTTTAATTTCAGCGTTGTTGTAGAAAATTTTCTTTTTTTGATGCAAATGAATTGAACATCACCTTAGTCTTTCCCAAGTTTATTTTTAATCCCACATTAATGCTAGCTTCTGCCGAATCTTTTAGCATATTTTCCAAATATATATATATATATACCGGGTGTCCCAAAAAGGACTGACTGATTTTAAAATTCAATAACTTGCAAACGGTGACAGATATTAAAAAAATTCTTGCAGGAGGGTTATGCATAAGGTCAAAAGTTTTATTACAGCGATTTTCAATTTTAGTTCGATTTACAAACAATAGATGGCGCTGTGAGCAATAATCGCTAAATACAGGCTCGATTTTTGGTCCTTTATCTTGTTCCATGCAGAAAAAGGAGATGGAAATGTATTATCCGGGCCACGAAGTACCAAAAATCGAGCCTGAATTTAGCGACTATTGCTTACAGCGCCATCTGTTGTTTGTAAATCGAACTAAAATTGAAAATCACTGTAATAAAACTTTTGACCTTATGCTTAACCCTCCTGCAAGAATTTTTTTAATATCTGTCACCGTTTGCAAGTTATTGAATTTTAAAATCAGTCAGTCCTTTTTGGGACACCCGGTATATATATATATATATATATACGGGGTGCGTTCCCAAATTCGACCGAGAATTTCACATAGGTTATAGTAGGCATAAAGAGGATGAACAATTACCCTAGAACATGGGATCGCAAATCACGTATTTAATGAAAAATTCAGGGTGTTCTACCCTAACTCAGTTTGAGTTGATTGTAATAACTTTCAGAAAACTAGAGTATATTATAATAAAACATTTACTAGACATTCTCACAGTTGTTGAAAATGTGTTTGTAAATATAATAGCGTGACAGATTTTTCTATTATACGTGCTAACAGCATGTACAGTCGTGGAAAAAAAAGTAAACACCCCCTACTACCTCCTCAACAAATTATCGTAGACAAAAGTTACTAATACCGAACGATTTGAAATAAAGTCTACTTTTAAATGATGTATATAAAATTTTCTTAGGAGGTCATCTACATATTAAAACGAATCCAAACTTTATTTTTTTCAATGGTAATACCCAATTTTAACGAGATATTTCAAATCTTCAGTTCAAACTATGCCTAGACACCGAATTTCAAGTCATTTGAATGATAAGTTTTTGAATTATAAACATTCAAAATTTAGTGCTTCTAATGTTAAATTACATTTTCATATTTTTATTTATATCTCCTGAAATTATGCTCCTAATGTGCTAATTTTTTTTGTAGCAATAATACTAATATATCCAAACATAAATACGCTGAATTTGCAATTTTTTATAATTTTATGATATAAATTATGAATTACGAAATTAATGTGCGAAAACGTTATGAATTGCAACCAACAATTTTTTGATGGATTTAGATTTATTAAAACCTGCTTTATGGAAATCCAAAATTTCACATTTTTCTTCCAAGTAGTTTTCAAATTATACTTAAAAAACGGCAAAATGATGGTTTAACGGGCCGTCTACGATGCAAGTGAGTAGATATTTTGAAATTTATTCTGCTGTACTGTAATCTTACAGGCTTCATTGACTCGTTGAGTGGCGCTTCAGGTGCCTTGATCAAGAAAGGGGCTCTCTCGGTTAACAATCGAGTACGGAACTTCAATTTGGATACAGCCCTTAAAATATGCTCGGTTTAAAATAATTAATTTCTCGGAAACTTATGGTACGAATTGCATAAAATTCGTTTTTAGGCTAATTGAAGGGTGTAGAGTTCATTTATGCTGTCAGAATTGTGTTCTGCTATTTGAAAAAACAAAGTTGTGGTTCGTTTCAATATGTAGATGCCCCCTTAACCAAATTTTATATACATCATTTAAAAGTAGATTTTATTTCCAATCGTTCGGTATCAGTAACTTTCTTCTACGATAATTTTTTGAGGAGTTAGTAGGGGTGTTTACTTTTTTTTTCCACGACTGTTCTTGACGCTCCATATTTTTAACTGCGATTAGCAGCTCATACGATATCATCGATTGCTTGAGCAGGAGAATCCTGTTTTTCGAGAACTTTTCGTAATGTTATAACATTTAGCACTAAACAATGTACATATCATATGCATTTTGTTTGCAATGTTTTGATTTTTCTAAAAGTTATTTCCATCAACCCAATTTCACTTAGGATGAAACACCATGTATTTGCGACTAAATAAGTGATTTACGACCTCATGTTTTATGGCAATTTTTCATCCGCTTGATGCGTAATATGTCAGTCTCTGAATATGTTAGTCAAATTCGGCAACACGCTGTATATGTATGTCATAAAAAACAAAGAAAAATTGTATAGTTTTTTTTTTTTAAGTTACTTTTACACTTCATTCTCAAAGCATCACAATATATATATTACATCCTCACATTGTATAAAATCACAAAAATTTAAAATAAATGTGATAAAATACTCAGTCTGAATCGTCATTGCGAATTTCACGAATAAAACAAAATAACAAATGTAAAACTAAAACAAATAATTAATTTATCTTTATCTTTATTTTTTTATTATTTATTCAGATTAAATTAAATAACAAGATTAAAATATATTTATTTGTAGATTGAAAATTGTATCTTTAGAAAATATTAATCTCAGTAAAAAAAAAATGTTTTGTTACGATTAATTATTTTAATTAAAAAAATATTCTGTTTATGTTAAACAACAATAAATGTTAAATCTCGCGCGATTTTCAGAAAACTATTTTTAACAAAATGGAAATATTTAATTTTTCATGTATGTGATTTTATTATTTACTGCGTGGAGGAATTTATTAAAATCCAAGGGGAATAAAGGATAATTTTTATTTTACAGAAATTTTGTTTATCCGCCATAGATTATATTAGAAATGAAAATTATCCGTAAAAATACTAGAAACTAATTATTTTTCTCCTTGGAATTTGAAAAGGGAGTTTATTTTACTTTAAATTGTTTTAAAAATTTTTTGAATCTTTGAAAAATATTGAAACAGAGCTCTATTTAAATCTATGTTATTGTTATGTAAAAAACAAATTCGTATTTGTTTTACAATATAATCTCTAAACAGTATAATTCTTGAATTATTTATAAAGAAATGTTATTTATTTAGCTTGAAAAAAATATTAATTTCCCGTTTATCCGATTATGTTCGTAAATTCAAAACTTGTTTTCTCTGGACCAAAATATTCTAATTATTCTTAAGTAAAGTGATTAAAATATTTCAGAAAGAAAGAAAAAAATTGTTGAAATTAAATGAATTGAAGAAAGGATAACTCATTTGTAGCTTAAAAACAATCAAGCCAATGATAAAATACGATAAATAGATTTAGAAATGCTTAAAAAACAAATTAGCTTAAAATACATGTAAAAGGAAATATTTGATTATAACAAAGAAAATAACTTTAAGATTTCTTTTCGAAATTTTATTAAAAAACAAAACTCTGTTATTTTCTTTAATATCTTCATTTTGTTCTGAATCATGATAAAAATATAAAATTTCCGAATAAAACCATTTGTATCATTTCTAAAATTACAGTTATCAGATTAACAAAATTTATAATATTTTAATCAGTTTAAGTAACAGTAAGAAAAGTTTTATTTTGTGCATTGTAAAATATTTTTTTATTAAAAATCCAAACGTAAGAGAAAAAAAAAAAACATTTCTAGTAATTTCGTTATAATTAATTAATTTATATTTAGGAATCGTTGTGTTTTTGTAAAACAACAATATAAGTTAAATCTCATGCATCTTTCATAGAAGTTTTATTTTAGAAAATGGAACTATGTTAAGTTTGCTTTTATATTATTCAATGTGTGAGCAAATACAATAGAAACTACGACTTGAAAAAACGAAATTGTTCAAGAAATAAATTAAACTAGGACTTCCTTCAGAGGGATTAGTCTGAGCGATATTTCTTAGAACATAGATTTAATAATAACATGTGGGAGCAAAGAAAATGAGATATTATTTTTAATTGTCATATACTGCGATAAATTGAAATGATGAAAATAAACGAATCGTAGAATTACAAAATCTGGCACATAAATTCGTATACACTGTTTAAAAAATGGGAAAGCAAACCATGCTAGATAGCCATGCATGGATATAAAACTGAAAGTACGCAATATATTAAAAGTAAAATAGAAAACGAAACACTAAATTATCTTATATCGAAATTGTAACTGCATAAAAGGATGTCAAGAGCATAATCAGACGCTCCGCACTAATTTGCCTAACTTTAAATGACAAATATATGATGTTTAAAAAACATGGACTATACTTTATATGGTGTGTGCTCCCCCGGAATAGTTAATATTGTACCATATCTGTTTTCCACGATGCTTTGAGGTTGTTGTTAAAAAATAAGGAATTCACTTTTCAAAATCTGATATAGTATCAAAGTACCGAACACATCAACAGTAACATGCAATGCGCCGTTAGAGTGTGCTTTATATATGCTCGATCGGATTTAAATGATGAGTGTATGCTGGCCACTACATAGGCTGTATTGTTTTGTTTTCAAACATATTCTTCACAGGTTGAGCTGCATTTAGCATGTATTAAATAAAATAAATCGGCAATGATTACAACATAAAGTATGGCACAAGATCTGAATATATCGTCTGCATAACATTTGAGCTGTCAAAGGGTCTTTTGAAGTAATTTACAAATCCATATATATTTTTTCAGCAAATCATGCAAGCTAAAATACGCCAATATGAACCCGATTATGAAATTTCACCAGAATAAGTTAATGTATAAAAAATCTAGTAATGCCAATTGAGAATATGACCTTATGATAAAATGTCTAGATAAATGAATCAGAAAAAAAATTCATATCACATTTAAAACGACACTTCCCTCTGTTACTGGCCTTGGCGAGAGAGAGAAAGCCTAGAGAAGTAACATTTTAACAAGTACTTTCGGGCAACCTACTCACTGTTTCATACAGGTCTTTATTCAATATTTACACAATTTATTTAATGCTAGGTGGGTACCTATCAGTTTTGTTGCATTTAAATTGCATGTTTTGTGGAGGAAATGCAGGATTATGAAATATTTAAAGTTGCTATACCTAATAATTCCAAATTAATGGTAATTGAGATCGCTTTCCGTTCATTTCATCTTTTTAAATTTTAAATTTATTAGAAACCATTCATAGAGACAATTTTATATTTTAAAACTAACCCGAAGCAAAATTGGAAGTTTTTGGGCTCAGCAGTAACACAGAAATCGAAAATTTTCGAAAGTTTTTTGTTTCTGCAGTATTTTATATCGCAACATTTTTAGAAATTGTTCTATTGCGAGAATTTACGCATGATAAATACAGCCATGTCAATTTTCATGTTTATATTCCTAACAATTCCATGTACTTCGTTACGTAGATCATCTTTGGATCTCTTTACGCTTTGTTTAGTCTTTCGATTTTTTAGAATTCGTTCTACAACGAGCATTTACATCTTATAAATTACTGCCATGCCAAAGTTCTAGTTTCTAATCCCAACAGTATCCCAGAAATTTCAGTATTCCAAATAAATCATATTTTAGAACCTTTCTAGGAATTTTTACGTTTATCTGTCAAACTGAATTTTCAAACCTTTTAGAGAGAGTATTTACATCTTACAAGTAACTACCACACCGAATTTAAAGTTTCTAACCCAATCAATATCACAGAAATCTCAATTTTAGAACATTTTTGCTCCTGCAGTGATGTAGGTTGTTGCACTCACATAAAATACAGTCTTTCTTTCGGAACAGAGATGGACAACAACATTTTTTTTAAGTTGGCTATCTAGTCTCAGATCATCCTCACAAACATACAGACATTAATTGTCTGAGCGAAGCGAAGGCTAATACTCAGCGAAATATTACTGTCCGGACACATTACATCTACGATGGATATTAACGCCATGTCCTACTAAAGTAAAAGCCTAATAAAAACCTTTCGTCAAGCATAACTCAAAAAATATTTGTCGGATTTCGTTTCTGATTGCACCAGAAGGTACCTATGAGGGCCACCTACTGAATGCACCTACTATGAAAAATAAGTTCCAAACCGTTTAAAAATTATATTAAAAAAACTAATAAAAAAGCACAATTTATCTGCATACGTCACAGAAATTTGGTGTGCGTCACTTTCACCGGTGGATGTTTTCGTAGACAACTGGTTTGAACACATGGAGCAAATAAAAAATAAATACGCGCGCAGTAATATTGAATAGATCAGTTTCAACCACGTGATCACAAACCTTGCAACAACCCGTGGCAACCAGTTTTAGTGGTCAAACAAATAATAATACAGTACCCCGTACCACGGTGACCGTTTTTAGCCTGTTGTATAAAATCTGGCCTGTTGTATGACATGCAACAGGCTAAGTCCGGCTAAAAATTCAGGCTAAAAGATAGTGGTCAGTCTATCGACTGGAAATTAACAGATTTTTTTAATACTCGTATAACGAAATTTACAAACGATTGTGAATGATTAAAACAAAAGACATGAGTGTTTATTTCTCCGGGAGGTTATCTTCCTCTGGATGTCTGTCTGTCTATCATACAACATGCAATTCTCTTGTAAAGGATGATATTATTATGCAGTAAAACCTCCATAACGGACACACCCGATTAGTGGACACCTCTATTTAGCGGGCATTTTTTCGATTACCAACCCTTAAATAACTGTACATTTTTTACTCTCAGTAGCGGACACCTCCAAATAGAAGACAAATTCTGACCTCCCGAGGTGTTCGCTATTCAGAGGTTTTACTGGAAAAACCTCCATAACGGACACACCCGATTAGCGGATACCTCTATTTAGCGGACATTTTTTCGATTAACAACACTTAAATAACCGTACATGTTTTACTGTCAGTAGCGGACACCTCCAAATAGAGGACAAATTCTGCATTCTCGAGGTGTCCGCTATTCAGAGGTTTTACTGTATATATTATTGATAGTTATTTTACAGAGCCGCACAAAAGAATAAGAATATATGAAACGAATATAAACTGAATTCGGGATTGGCAGATCGCTGATGGTAATGTAATTTTAGGATGTTGTTACAGTCATCTGCAGCATGTTTTTAGAGTTTCGTTCATCTAACAAAACACTACCTGTCTCACTCCTTTGTCTGTCTGTCTGTCCGTCTGTCGCAGAGTCCGTTCTCAGAAACTATATATGTCGGAGACTTGAAAATTTGCATACGTATAGCTGAACACCACACATCAAACGGCAAATAATAAAATTTTGAAAAAGTCTAATATTTAACCCTCTGGGATCTAACTTGTGTATTTTAAGCAATTTTTCTAACTCAGCCTCTAATTAAGTTGGAGACATGAAATTTAGCATACTTATAGCTGAACACCTCACATCAAATGACAAATAATACATTTTGAAAAAGGTCTAACATTTAACCCTCTGGGCTCTAACTTGTGTATTTTAAACAATTTTTCTAACTCAGCACCTAATTAAGTTGGAGACATGAAATTTTGCATACTTATAGCTGAACACCTGACATCAAACGACAAATAATAAAATTTTGAAAAAGGTCTAACATTTAACCCTCTGGGCTCAAACTTATGAATTTTAAGCAATTTTTCTAACTCATTCCTTAATTAAGTTGGAGACTTGAAAGTTTGCATACTTATAGCTGAACACTTGCGATAACACGATAAATCATAAAATTTTGAAAAAGTCATATTTAACCCTCCAGTCTCTAACTTCTGTATTTTAAGCATTTTTTCTAACTCAGCTATAGCTGAACACCTCACATCAAACGACAAATAATAAAATTTTGAAAAAGTCTGATATTTAACCCTCTGGGCTTTAACTTGTGTATTTTAAGCAATTTTTCTAACTCAGCCCCTAATTAAGTTGGAGACATGAAATTTTGCATACTTATAGCTGAACACCTCACATCAAACGACAAATAAATAAAATTTTGAAAAAGTCTAATATTTAACCCTCTGTGTTCTAATTTGTGTATTTTAAGCAATTTTTCTAACTCAGCCCCTAATTAAGCAGGAGACATGAAATTTTGCATACTTATAGCTGAACACCTCCCATCGAACGACAAATAATAAAATTTTGAAAAAGGTCTAATATTTAACCATCTGGGCTCTAACTTGTGTATCTTAAACAATTTTTCTAACTCAGCCCCTAATTAAGTTGGAGACATGGAATTTTGCATACTTATAGCTGAACACCTCACATCAAACGATAAATAATAAAATATTGAGAAAGTTTAATATTTAACCTCTAATATTTTGTCTCGCGCAATTTTTAAATTTAAACTGTTTTGCAATATTATTTTTTGTTCATTTTGCATAATAAGTGTAATGTGACGTAATTTCTTCTATTTAAGACTTCTAACGCATGTTAATGAATTTATTTTACAATATCCTTTCTCTTTTAAAATTCACATGCAAATATAGTTTTTATGGCGTAATTTCCAATAAGTGCCTGCTTTTTATATCTAATTATTCAGTTCTAATTTGAAGGTTTTTTTCTATTTATAATAGTAACGTGTAAATATTTTTTTTTTATTTGAAGCAAACATTATTGTTAGCGCTGTTTATACAGTTGGCAACAGTTTAAATTAATACCATTTTCTAAAATATGTAAAAAATATCTGTCGAAATGCTGAATATTTGAATTTAAAATAGAAATAAAACCTAAAAAAATGAGTCAAATTAAAAAAATTTATGGAATCTGCACACCAGGATTTTCTTTTGAGTAAAATGATCTAAAAATGATTAAATTCCCATGAATAGTTTTTGCTCCTATAAAACTTTTTTAATGGAACGATTTTGTCAAACTTTAGCATTAAATATCTCTTAAAATAATTCTTCGATTTCAAAACTGTATGCATCAGCGTATTGATCAAACATTTCTCTATAATACCACTGATTTTCATATTTTTGTATGCAATAGTTTTCTTAATATTAACGAAGAAAGACCTCCGGTCACAAAAAATTCAAAACCGGCGGCGGCGGTGACAGCGTTAGTTACTTTTTTTAGAATAGAGAGATATATAAAAATGAAAACTTGTCTGTCTGTCTGTTTGTAATTCAATAAAAATCCACAATTTGGAAACCAAAATTGTGAAAAGATACGTACATGTGTATTAAAACATGGCCGAGGCAACTAAAGTAATCCGGAATCGAAATAATTTATAGTTAATTTTTAATTAATAAAAAAACACCAATTTAACAGCAATTTCTTATCAAATTTAAACATTTTTCGTTATAGCAGTTGCCAACAATTAAAATACACAATAAAATTATTACTACAACAATTAATTTTCTACTGCAAGATTTCCACGTGAAAAATGAAATAAATAGTTTCCCGAATTTAAAAAAGGTGAATATTACATCCTAACTTTCCTATTGCAAGATATTCACGTGAAAAATGAAAATGAAATAAATAGTTTGACGAATTTAAATGAAAGTGAATATAACTTCATAACTTTTCTATTTCAAGATTTCCACGTGAAAGAGGAAAATATTACGTCATATTGGAAATATAAAGGGCGTGGTGGATATAGTATAACGTCATATGAGTGTAAAACATGTATTGAAGCATGATAAAAACTCGATTAGGGAAATATTGGCGTATTTTAACATTATTGCTCCAATTAATTGAAATAAGTTCATTTATAGCTGAATTCTTTTGCGTCTGTTATATACATTTATACATTTTTATATAGCGTTTTCATATGATTCATTCATACAACATTTCGACTGCTTTTTTTAATGTTTGTTTTGTGTTGTATGTTAAATTTTGAAATTGATTTTTCAGAACAAACATCCTTCAAATTCTGGGCAACGCCGGGCACTTTAGTTTGTAACAGATAAATGGCTTTTGTATCTGTACATATAATGGTAATATTATAAAGCGTTATAATATTATAAAGTGTATAATATTATTAATGCTTGTACGTTTGTGAGGTGTTATCTCTAAAACTACATAGCCAACTTAAAAAAATGTTGGTGGCCATCTCTGCTCCGAAAAAAGACTGTATTTTATGTCAGTGCAAGAACCTACATCGCTGCAAGAGCAACAAAGTTCTAAAATTGCGATTTCTGCGATATTGATTGGGTTAGAAATTTTAATTTGGTGCGGTAGTTACTTTTAAGATGTAAATACTCGTAATGAACGCTCTCTAAAAGGTTCAATTTGACCGATAAATGTAAAAATTCCTAGAAAGGTTCTAAACTATGATTTATTTGGAAAACTGAAATTCTTGGGATACTGTTGGGGTTAGAAACTAGAACTTTGGCATGGTAGTAATTTATAAGATGTAAATGCTCGTTGTAGAACGAAATCTAAAAAATCAAAAGACTAAACAAAGCGGAAAAAGATCTAAAGATGATCTAAGTAACGAAGTACATGGAATTGTTAGGAATATAAACATGAAAATTGACATGGCTGTATTTATCATGACGTAAATTCTCACAATAGAACAATTTCTAAAAATGTCGCTATATAAAACAGTGGAGAAACAAAAAAATTTCGAAAATTTTCTATTTCTGTGTTACTGCTGAGCCCAAAATATTGAAATTTTGCTTCGGGTTAGTTTTAAAATATACAATTGTCTCTATGAATGGTTTCTAAAAAAATTAAAATTTAAAAAGATGAAATCAACGGAAAGCGATCTCAATTACCATTATATTGGAATTATTAGGTATAGCAACTTTAAATATTTCATAATACTGCATTTCCTCGGCAAAACATGCAATTTAAATGCAACAAAACTGATAGATACCCATCTAGCATTAAATAAATTGTGTAAATATTGAATAAAGACCTGTATGAAACAGTGAGTAGGTTGTCCGAAAGTACTTGTTAAAGTGTTCCCTCTCTAGGCTTTTCTCTCTCTCGCCAAGGCCAGTAACAGAGGGAAGTGCCGTTTTAAATGTGATATGAATTTTTTATCTGTTTCATTTTTCTAGACATTTCATCATAAGGTCATATTCTCAATTATCATTAGTAGTTTTTTTATATATTAACTTATTCTGGTGAAATTTCATAATCGGGTTCATATTGGCGTATGTTAGTTTGCATGATTTGATGAATAAATATGTATGGATTTGTCAATTACTTCAAATGGCACTTTGACAGCTCAAAAGTTATGCAGACGATATATTCAGATCTTGTGTCATACTTTATGTTGCAATCATTGCCGATTTCTTTTGTTTAATACATGCTAAATACAGTTTGTGCAGAATATGTTTGAAAACAAAACAATACAGCGTATGTAGTGGTCAGCATAAACTTATCATTTAAATCCGATCGAGCATATCTAAAACACACCCTAACGAAGCATTGCAGGCCACTGTTGATGTATTCGGTACTTTGATACTATATCAGATTTTGAGGAGAGAATTCCTTAACTGTTATCGACAACCTCATTTCATCCGTGGAAAACAGATATTGTACAATATTAACTATTCCGGGGGAGCACACACCATATAAAGTATAGTCCATTCTTTTTAAACATCATATATTTGTCATTTAAAGTTACTCAAATTGATGCGGGGCGTCTGATTATGCTCTTGACATCATTTTATGCAGTTGAAATTCCGATAGAAGATAATTTAGTGTTTCATTTTTTATTTTACTTTTAATATATTGCGTACTTTCAATTTTATATCCATGCATGACTGTCTTGCATGGTTTGATTTCCAATTTTTTTAAACAGTGTATACGAATTTATATATAAGATTTTGTAATTCTACGATTCTTTTATTTTTTTCATTTCAATTTATCGCAGTATATGGACAATTAAAAATAATACCTCGCTTTCTTTGCTTCCACATGTTATTATTAAATCTATGTTCTCAGCAATATCGCTCAGACTAATCCCTCTGAGGGAAGTCCTAGTAATATTGTACACTTTATTATACTATAACGCTTTATAATATTAGCATTAGACCTACAGATACAAAAGCCATTTATCTGTTACAAACTAAAGTGCCCGGCGTTGCCCAGAATTTGAAGGATGTTTGCTCTGAAAAATCAATTTCAAAATTTAACATACAACATAAAACAAACATTAAAAAAGGGAGTCGAAGTGTGTACGCATGAATCAAATGAAAACACAATATAAAAATGTATAAATGTATATAACAGACGCAAAAGAATACAGCTATAAATGAACTTATTTCATTTTATAATTGGAGCAATAATGTTAAAATACGCCAATATTTTCATAATCGGGTTTTTATCATACTTCAATACGTTGTTTCACACTCATATGACGTTATACTATATTCACCACGTTCTTTATATTTCTAATATGACGTAATATTTTCCTCTTTCACGTGGAAACCTTGAAATAGAAAAGTCATGAAGTTATATTCACTTTCATTTAAATTCGTCAAACTACTTATTTCATTTTCATTTTTCATGTGAATATCTTGCAATAGAAAAGTTATGATGTAATATTCCGCCTTTTTTAAATTCGGCAAATTATTTATTTCATTTTCATTTTTCAGGTGGAAATCTTGCAGTAGAAAATTAATTGTTGCAGTAAGAACTTTATTGTGTATTTTTGGCAACTGCTATAACGAAAAATGTTTAAATTTGATAAGAAATTGCTGTTAAATTGGTGGTTTCTTATTAATTGAAAATGAACTATAAATTATTTCGATTCCGGATTACTTTAGTTGCCTCGGCCTTGTTTTATTTAATACACATGTACGTATCTTTCCACAATTTTGGCTTCCAAACTGTCGATTTGTATAGAATTACAAACAGACTGATAGACAAATTTTCATTTTTATATATTAGATTATATACAAACATAAATAATTTATCTAATACGTGTTAGCAGATGCATTTTTAAATATATATATATATATATAAACGCGTATAATACTTATTCTGTTTTATTTTCATAGTCATTTCTCAAAACATCTCACTTTCTTAACCCCGAATTGCGTGCTTTTTACAAAATTGCCAAAGTCCATATAATAGCGAAGTGCCATGAAAAGCATTAAATGCATGGTAATAAGGTACTTAGAATGCGACGTTTACGATCAACCATTATTGGCATTCAATCTTATAGTTTGGCGATAGATTTTTGGTCGACGGGATAACTAAGTAGTACCAAATACTGTACTGCAATTTAACTTCAATTTAACTTAATCTTCTCTATTCTACTATTTTAAGATTTTTAACTTCTAAAAATAGCACATTTTCAATTTTTATACCGTCGTATTGGGGAGAAAAGGTACTTTTAAGTTCAATTTGTTTGAAAACTGCATTTCAATTTATTTTTGAAATATTAATGTTTTTGTAGTTTTTAGCGCCATTTGCTTAATTTGGGGAATTCAAGTACTCCATTTCTGTTGAAAGTAATGGGTAAATAGTTGGAAAATAGTAATTATACCTTTTTGTTGCCTTTTTCCCTTAACAACTTTAAAAAATGTAATTAAAATACGTGCTATTTTGAAAAAATATAAATGAATCATTTGTTTTTCAAAATTTAATTTTAAATATCTGTATTAATACAGCAGCGCTCAAAACTATTTTGACAACCGTATATTCTCTCTTATTTTAGTTAATATAAAAATGTAAAAGAAAATATATTCCCTATAATTGAGAACACTATGACTGCAGTTATTCAAATGTATCAAGTTTCAACTTGTTTGTTATATTCGGCGCCACCGAAGAAATATTACTCCTCCTTAGCTCAAAAGTATTTTGACAATTAGTTTGCATTTCATTGTTGAAGGTGTCAGTGGCGCCATAGCTTCGATTAGTGTTTATATTGACTTGTTGTGATTATTTTTAAGGATCAGGAATGCCGAAATGTCAAAAATATTGAAGTGATTCTAGAAAAGCAGCTGTAAATGCACTTAAGAAAGTCAGACTGCAAGCAGAACTAGCTCGTTCTTTTAACGTGTCTCGGCAATTTTTATTACATGGAATAAAGTTTTTAATAAACAGAAATGCATCGAAAATAAGCCTCAAAGTGGCCATCCGAAAAAGAAAAACTTGCAATGTTGACTGTAATATAAAAATGATATCTACAAGTGATTGTCATAAGTCCGCTGTACTAATAAAAAATGAATTGAAAGAAAATTACGGTATAGACATACACGTTTCATCAGTCAAACGACGCCTAAACCTCTATGGTTTACATGGCAGAAGACCAGCAAAAACACGTTTGTTATCTACTAAGAATAGGAAGGCCAGAGTTGCATTTGTAAAACGGCATAACCCTTTCAGGGACAAAGCAATTCCATTGCTAAAGTGTTGAAATTAATGATTGACACCGGAATCTGAAAACAAATTTATTTGTAAATAAGATAAAGCTATATTTCACACACATAATAAACCGAATTTTTTTTAACCAAAATTCTGGTGTCAATCATTAATTTCAACACTTCAGCAATGGAATTGCTTTGCCCCTGAAAGGGTTATACCATTTTTCAAATGTAACTCTAGCCTTCCTATTCTTAGTAAATTAGAAACGTGTTTTCGCTGGTCTTCTGCCATGTAAACCATAAAGCTTTAGGCGTCGTCTGACAGTTGAAACGTGTATGTCTATGCCGTAATTTTCTTTAAATTCATTTTTTATTATTACAGCGGACTTACGAGAATCACTTGTAGATATCATTTTTATAATACAGTGAACATTGCAAGTTGTTTTTTTCAGATGGCCACTTTGAGGCTTATCTTCGATGTATTTCTGTTTATTAAAAACTTTATTCCATGTAATAACAAGTTGCCGAGACACGTTAAAAGAACCCGCTAATTCTGCTTGCAGTCTATCTTTCATAAGTGCATTTACAGCGGCTTTTCTAGAATCACTTCAATATTTTTTTACATCTCGGTACTCCTGATCCTTAAAATTAATCACAATAAGTCAATATAAACACTAAGGAAGCTATAGCGCCACTGACACCTTCAACAATTAAATGCAAACTAATTGTCAAAATACTTTTGAGCTAAGGAGGAGCCATATTTCTTCGGTGGCGCCGAATGTAAACAAACAAATTTAAACTTGATACATTTGAATAACTGCAGTCATAGTGTTCTCAATTATAGGGGCTATATTTTCTTTTACATTTTTATATGAAATAAAATAAGAGAAAATATTAGGTTGTCAAAACACTTTTGAGCGCTACTCTATTACAAACAAATGAGGGCATATGAATCATGAGATAGCCGATTTTTTTGTAGAGTTTCTTGAATGACGACATCTTTTTTTTTTTTTTTTTTTTTTTTTTTGGATTCTTGTATTATTCAGCGATAGTGACATCCTATGCGTACTTCACTGTAGAAGTTGTTTAAGACTTTATCGTAAATGGAGAATTCTTCAGCCGATGCAGATGACGTCATTCTGTACAAAATAAAAGCGTGTGTTTTAAGTCTTAAAACTGAAATATGTTTTGTACTATCCATATTTATATATTTTATTTTCATCGAGGGTGACACTAAATTCTGAAAAAACAGACTTCCCGTTTTCTAGTTTTTTTTTTTTTTTTTCATCTTTGTGCAGTTTCGGCTCAAAAAGTGAGGTTTGTTGCAAAAAGATATAAATAGCTATGAAAACAAATCTAATGAACGTTTATGCTTATTTTTACAAGTAAATATGGCACAGATGTCATATACACACCGAGGTACCTAATTGACGCATAGTGGCGTTACTTAGCCTGACATGGTAACTTGTGGCGGCTCATGACTGTCATATTTTGTGGCACTAAATGCATGGCGGACATTAGTATTCTTCTTTTACCATTAGTTTTTGAAAGAAAAATATTACCTTGTTTATCGGTCGAATATTCTGCCAACAAATATGGCAAATATTTCTTTTAAAGTAATAGTGGTAAGAGAAGAATATATTTGGCAACTATGGATTTAGTGCCCATCCAAATGCCACTCACGAGCCACCACTGACGTAACCATATATAACGCTATTATAAATTGTTTTGTTCTATAATTATATCCTTTATTGATTGTTATTTCCTTTTAAGAATAACAGAAAATGTTTTGTTTATCACTTTATTTTGTTTTCATATTGAAATAAAAAATAACGTACTATTATAGCACGCTATATGTAACTGGTATTCGAAAACGACGTTTTCGCCAAATTGGCATAAAAAAATAATCACGCCAAACCCGATGCGTTTATGGCTTCTGTGCCATAAATATAAACATTTTATTTACATATATAATATCTTTGCTTTTTATATACAATTTACTTTTGTTTGTATGTAAAAATAAGTAAGTGGCTTGTTAACGCAAAATAAATTGCATAAATCTTTAAAAAAATGCTTGAGTATATGAAACAATGAATAAGTTGCACGAAAATACGCATAAAAATCTTACTTGTATCGCCAAACCCATTTTCTCTACCTCGCCAAAGCCCTTATACAGTAAAAGTACCAATTTCATTTTTAAAGACTAAAAAGAAATTAATATAAATGGAAATTGTTTTCTTATAAAATCATGCTTTCATTAAAATTCACAAAAATTTAGAAAATATATATGTTTTTAAAATGCACTAAATATTAGAAAAGTCTTGAAAAAACTCTTAAACGTACGGAGTTTAAATTTAATTCGGTGAGTTCAATTATGGAAGATAAATGGATTTAAATGGGAATTTTGCCAAGTTAGCCAACTATATCCAAGTTGCTTCATTAATAGAAACTTTTTTGACGCTAAATTTGGCGATACTTCACCACATTGGCCAAAGTATGGCGATATCGTGGTAACCCTGTCATTAATACATTTCAACAAATACTCATTGTTGAAACTAATACTGATTTCTCTATAGAAAATCGAACGTAACCATTAAGTAATTCACTTCCACACACACCGTTGCCCCCTTAGGGATCGAATTTTAAAAAATCAATGTCCAATTCATATATTGCCCTCAGGAATACATTTATTTATTTATTTATTTATTGAACAGCAAACATACGACTTGTGTGCTTGACATGGGAGCCCGCTTATAAGTCGGAGACAAGACAGCACAAGGAAATATTACAACGCAAGAGAAATACATCCTGGGAGTTCCACACAAAGAGTGTGTGCAATGGAGCCAGTGGGAATCGAGCCCACAATCTCTTACGCTCGCAAGCGATTAGCAGCGTGGTGCTCTGACCACTCGGCCGCAGAGACCCAATATATATGCCAAATTTCAAAACTCTATGTCAACAGGAAGTGGGTGAAAAATGAATCACAAGATTTGAGTGACTTAGACAAATATAATTGTAAGTTAAAAGAAAGCATGTAAAAAAAGAGAACGAAATTAAGAAGAAATGATGCTAAAAAGCAAAACATTTTATTACTCATCATATAATTGTTTCTAATTTTCACACGCGAAATATAAAATATGCTTTTGGCGATTAAAAAATGCTATTGAGAGATTATCGCAAAATTTCAAATCAAAGTTTTTATGCCTTTTTTTCTTTTAAATGGAAAAACAAACAGATTTATTTTCCTGTTTGATTAAACTTAAATATGTTTTATGGCACTTCAATATTACTGCGTGCGTATTTCTTTTTTATTTGCTCCATGTGTTCTAACCAGTTGTCTACGAAAACATCAACCGGTGAAAGTGACGCACACCAAATTTCTGTGACGTATGCAGATAAATTGTGCTTTTTTATCAGTTTTTTTCTATATAATTTTTAAACGGTTTGGAACTTATTTTTCATAGTATGTGTATTCTGTAGGCGACCCTCATAGGTACCTTCTGGTGCAATCAGAAACGAAATCCGACAAATATTTTTTGAGTTATGCTTGACGAAGGGTTTTTATTAGGCTTTTTATTTAGTAGGACATGGCGTTAAGATCCATCGTAGCTGTATATGTCGCTGAGTATTAGCCTTCGCTTCGCTCAGACAATTACGGTTATTAAATTCCATAGTGTTTAAAGATTACAGTATTTATGATTTATCTGGCATTTAATGTACTACAAACGAAAAGTATTCGAATTCCTTAAAAGTAATAGAAAATATTTATTTTCTTTCTCCTTGGTAATTTAAAGCAAGAGTTTACTTTTTCAATTCCTACTATTAGTTCACACTCTCCCTTTATTTATTTATTTATATATCTTGTTCAAATTTTCCATCGTTAATAAAATACTTATTATTCATCCTATCAAGTTTAAATAATTTTTTTAAACTTCTACTGGATGACAATTGATGTTAATACAGATTTTTCAAATATTAATTCATTAATTAAATTTAAATTAATTAATTTTAATTTTATATGGGAGACAAAATGGCGGCCATTGGTTATTGAACAGTATTTAATGCATCTTCATATCTATAAGCAGGGTTACCATATGGGGGAACCTGTTCCAAATATATCGCGAATTTGGCGACCAAAATGAGTCGCCAAAAGTGACGCCAAATTGGCGATATCTCTAATATTTCACCAAATCCCCATATACTTCCATTGTAAACCTACTTGCTTATAGAAAATCAACAAATTGAGATATTTTAATGCAACAAAAACTAATATTAGCTTAAGGGATTATATTAAATTTTTCTTTGATGACCTAAGTAGGAATTGACTTTAAAAACAAAATTTTTATATTACTTGTTAAGTTACATTTGGAAGAGTTTTCATTGCTTTGAAAAGTAATGAAGCACAATTATACTTAACAAACTGTTATTGTTATGTAAGAATTAAGTTAGAAATCGTTTTAGATTACTACTTCAAAGCAAAGTATTTTTTACAGTGCTAGAGGACTTTGCCGTCTACGGTCTACGTTTGTCAACACCTCTCGGAACCCGTATGTTCTAATTTGTTATGTTATAAAAGGTAACACGATTACGGAATGTTAAGTGATATTATCACGATCAGTGATGATCTTTGATAATCGGGTTGCCATTAATTTCCCTATCTGGGGGACTTTACAATTTCCAATGGCGCATCTACCGCTGACAGCTATAAAGCTATAACTATAAAATTAACAGTTTTCGTGTATTTATATGTAATAGACTATGCAAGATCAGCCAAGAAAGTGGAAAAGGTCACAATAAATTCCTTTACGGCGGCAGCTAGCGACTTTTTTAAAGTTTAGAGAGATTCATGCAGCAATATAATGTATTTTAGCATACAAAAATTAATGTAGTTTGGTGGATATCCTATTATAATCTTTATTTACCAGAGCCAAAACTTTTTTATTAATGTTAAAAATTTATGAATGGATAACAGAACATCAGTTTCTATTAAAAAAAAAACGGCAACAGGAAAAGAAGGATTATATTGAAAATAAATAAATATTTTTAAAATAACAAAAAAATAGATTTAAAAAATGTCTCTAGTTGATAGTGTCATAAAATTGGACTAAAAATTTTTTTGTGTTTACTGTACTGTTAGCTTATCCGCACTTCATATTTTACTTAAAAAAAAAAAAAAAATACTTCAACGCGCCAAAATGAATACATTGTTATATCGTCTAGGATAACACTTTTCATCTAGCTATTATAATATTGTACTAAACATGACATAATTTCCACCACTAAACACACGTAATGATTTAATCATTTTAAAGATTTGTCGAATTTTCAATACTTAAGTGTAAATATGCATTTCAACTGAAAATACATAGTTTCGAAATATTATGTAAAAAAAAGTAAGAAAGGAGTAAATAAAAATCGCTTATTTCAAAATCTGAATTAAATATATATTCATAAGATGAAATTTTTAATAAAAAAGAATAAAAAAATCTCGAAAAATAATTTCAAATTTAAAAAATGAATTTACATTGCACTCCAAAATATGGTAAGTTACTTGCCTGCAAAATATGTTTAAACTGCCATGCATAGATTGTGATCCAACAAAACTTACGTAACTGTTCTTGGCCACTCTTGATTGATCTTGAGTGATTTTAAGAATAAAATACTTAAAAATAATTCTTCGTTTTAACAACTTGCTATACTTTATCAGGTTTTTTATACATTTCTCTATGCAACTAGCAGTTTTCATGTTTTCCTATGCAAAAGTTATCTTAGGATAAACGAAGAAATTCGAAAAATTGTCAATAGGTTTAATCATGGTTACTGCAGCAGAAGCGTTAGGAATTTTATGTTAGAACAGTCAGATGAAATATTTTTGTATTTAAAAATTTAATCAATAAAATTTAATTATTAATAAATTAAATAATAATTTTTAATATTTAATAACTTAAAAAATAATTTTTAATCTTTAATAGCTTAAATAATAATTTTTAAACTTTAATAATTTAAATAATAACTTTTAATCTTTAATAATTTAAATAATAACTTTTAATCTTTAATAATTTAAATAGGTAATATTAAGTTCTCAGAAAATTTATTACTGATCTGTAAACATTTTAGACAGAAGAAAAGAATAATAAAAATTATTTTTACTTTGCATTTATTTGGAGGTAATGATAAACCAAAGCTTTCTCATCTTGTGAAAAATATGTTTATCTTTCTTTATAATGACTACGTTATGACTATCAAAATGGATCAGTGATTGCGCATAATTAAAATAACTTGCTCATAAACTGTGTTATAATCTTCAAAGTTCCAAACACTTCTTTCTGTCATTCTTTACGTTCATGCCCAATCATTTAGTTTTCTTAAAAAAAAAAAAAAAAAAAAAAAAAAAAAAAAGAGAAAAAAAAAACATTTTTAGTCATATGAAATAAAAGCAAGATTTAATATTTGTTTATAATTTGAGAAAAATAGCTTAATTAAAAATACATTTATTTTAAATTTTTCATTTAAAATGAAATGAGATAGGGGTCCGGGACAGAAAATTCTCAAAAAAACTGCATTATTATTATTAATGACATTACAAAATAGAGATTTAGACTTAAATAACCATAAACCGCATGCATATATCATAATTAGATCCGAAGATATAACGTTTTTCGTCTTGAGATGTCGCGTGCTTAATATGTCGCGTAAGTAAATTAAACTTTAACGTCCTTTTTTAGAGAATGACTTTTTTCATGATTTATCAACTTTGAAAGGATATATTTTTAAATTTCCTTAAAAGGTATATGTTTAAATTTTTCAACAAAGTTTCTGTATTGTTTTCTAATAAACTGTTTTTAGCATTTCTGATTTTGAGTGACAATTGTGAAAATATGCTAATTAATGCAAAACTCACCCATGAAATTTTTTTTTTAAATTTATTATGAACTTTATAATTAATATTTTTAAAAATCCTGAAGACAAACTGAAATTATATATTTTCTGTACGTAACGATGCCAAAATTATGGAAATCAGGCAGGTAGTTCAAATTTAAATATGATTAATTTTTTTTTTTAATTAAATAAAAAGTTTTACAGTTTTTAGTATTTTTCACATGCAATATGTTCGTTATATAAAGACTTTTTTCAAAAAGAAATTTCATTTGAAAATATTTATAAATATAAAAATAGAATTTTGTGTCCCGGAATCCTTTAAATGAATTGGAGTACATAGTCAAAAATAAATTTTTTATTCTTAGATTTTTTTTATATAAATATCAGTATAAATGTTTAAAATAAGAATTAATGAATATAATATCAAAAAGAACTTATTTTATAAAGAGTGCTTAAATGTTATTAAATCTGAAGAGGAATTTACTAAACATAGGAGAAATCAAGGATTTCAGTCTTAGAAAGTTTATTATTTGTTTCCAATTGAACAGTTTAGAAATGGAATCAATACACTTGAGTAATAAGATTTATTGAGTCTTATATTTTCAAAAGAAAATTTTTATATGTTTTGTTCTTATTTTTACAAACGTTTACCTCTTTATTAAATCCAATAAGGCATAACTATACCTTAGAGAGCACATTGTTTAAGTGAAATTAAAATAATATGTGTTTGTACATTTGTGAAAGATACAAACTTTTATAGCAATTATAGAAAAATGTAATAATATTAACATTGTAATTAATCTTAGCAACCAATTTTAGATTTTTTAGAGTGTAAAGAAAGTTGAAATTTTCAAAAGTGATTAAATTTATGAAAATTAAAAATGCTTCAGAAAACAGGAACTTACTTAAGATTTCCTAAAATGAAAAATTGAAAAAATTTTACAGAAAAAGAATAAAATGGATAAAAATGGGCACATCGGGAGTAGAATGAGCTGCCTATTATTCAAAGGTAAAACATACAAATAAATAGGAGTTGGGATTGAAAATGTGTTCACTAAATAGAAGAGTAAGCTCTTCTGAAATGTTCAGTAAGGAGGTTTTGCAGATACTGTTGTGATACCAATCTATAGTTGACGCTTTTCTTAATTTCATAATCTCATTTTCAGGCAGTGATTAAAATTTTGAAATGGGAGTGTTTTTTTTTTTTCTTCAAATGTTTGTAAAAATTTGCAAAAACAATAGTTTTCGTTTCTTTAATAAGCAGAAGGTAATAGTTAGAATTAAAGAGTCCCAAATGTAACAGTAAAACTGAAATTAGCAAAATGTTCTTTACTCTAATTATAATAAAGTAAATATGATTTTACTAATAATTGGGAACGAAATTAATTGAAACACACAATTTTGTATATCTGCATATTAACATAAAATTATATATAAAAACATTTTGAATAAATTCAAATTAAAATAAAAGAATTTTTTTTTTCCATTCATAAAATTATAATTAAAAGTACAAGACTTCCTTTTAAAAAGCTTCACAAAATGTAGAATTACATAACTTCACATAATTATCAGACCTATAAAAAGTAAAATAATAATTTCCAATTTAACTGCATCACTGCATCATGCATTCTTGATGCATTGTTAAATGCAAAAATCGAGTAGTCTTTTAACATTTTTAACAACTTCACCTGTACTTTAAATTTTAATATGGACGCATTTCACAAAATAAAATGTATTTCTTTTCATAATTTCAAATTTGAGCATCCACTTGCATCAATATTAATGTGGGCTTTGGATTTTAGCCAAGAGGATGAAGTTTGAATGCTAGTTTTGTCTTGGACGTTTTCAGTACTTTAGAATCCACTTTGATCAGAAGCTATCTGTATGTTTGAAATTTTCGCGAGAAACAAAATGACTGTAAAACCCACAAATAAATAAATTGAACTAGCCGTGCTCGTTCTGTAGAACACGAATATTTATGCCTTCTTCTCAAAAATCCTTTGTTATAAAAATGTTGCTAACAAATTTTAAACATTAACAAATTTGTTGAAAAAGTTTCATTTATTATTCTGCATTGTGATTATTATTATTTTTTTTGTTATTACTGTCTGAAAATAGATTTTAGTTAGCTTGCATTGGAATTATGCCAAAACTAAAACAAAATTACTCGTGTTTGAAGTTCAAGAAATTATGTACTTTTGACTAGATATAGTGCGTTTCTCACATGCATAAAATAATTTTAAAAGAGTGAAACAAATTTTTTATATTAAAACATTTTTAAATATAATATTAAAAACAAAGAATGCCGATATTTTTTAATCACAAATTTTTCGGGCCATTTGCCCATAGAATTAACATTACGCACATTTTGATTTAAAAGATTTAATTTTTTTACAATCCCACTGATATTTTATTACAATATATTAAGATTTTATCTAATGATCGAGTATCAGTTTGGCTGAGGAATTAAAATATTTAGGGGCGAAGTAATCAATTTAAAAATAAATTAATCTCTATTAGGGTTGGCACTGCGATCTGTTAGTTACACTTATAATTTAAACTTATTTTTCTACTATTGCTCTAAAATTATACTACTTTAAACTAGCCTTCACGCGTTGTTTAAGTAAAATTTCGTTTATAAATAGTAAGATTTAGAGGTAAAATAATCACTTTGTACAGAAAAAATCCCATATGATTTCGATCTGAGGAAAAAAGAAAAAAGAGAAAAAAAAAATCATAACTCATGAACTATTTAAACTGTTTAAACAATAAGAATTACTTTTTTAGTATTAAATATCCCGATGGGAAAAATCAAAGTGATAAGGAAACACTTTTCAGTTGCCGAACGCAATTGGAGCTCCATTTTTAGGTTCGTTTCGAAATAATTTCGTTTAAATAATTATTTAACGGTTTATTTAAAGTTCTTGTTTTGATCTCGGGCTACGCCGGTCTTTCATTTAGATATATAAAATCAAAGCAGACCGCAGCGCGCATAGCACACCCAGTGTGTGTTTCACTGTAAAAAAAATCTTTAAAGTTACTAAAGTTTTTCTAGGACACTGGGATTCCTAGAAATTTTTATGTAACGGCAACAACAAAAATTCTTGTAACAGATGCTGTTACAGGAAATTTTGTTGTTGCCGTTACATAAAATGTTCTAGGAATCCCAGTTTCCAAGAAAAACTTTAGTAACTTTACAGATTTTTTTTACAGTGTTCCAAAGACAGTGGGGCCCACATCACTAAGTTTGTATCGATTTTAATCTTCGTCTTTATATATAAATCCATTCTCTGTATGTATGTCCTTTATACAAATCTTCAATTTTTGACCGATTTGCACGAAACTTGATGCACATAGGTTTTAGAACGCGGAAAAGATCGCTGTCTACTTTAAAAAATCATCAGACCACTCTTTATTCCTTTTTTCTACCACCTTCCATAATTTAGCATTATAGAAATATATCTTTTTAAATTTTCTAGTTCAATCGTTTCTTTCCTGTTGCCACACCCTAAAAAATAACAGAATAATGTGAAAAAAAAACGATAACGCATGTATTTTGTTTTTATTTGCTAATCAAAATTCAGATTTTCTTGCTATATTTTTGCATTTTTGAAATTGGCGTCATTCTAAACAGAAAATGCAATTTTGTTATATATAAAATAAAAACTTTAACTATAAGAGCGGTAAAATGACGTAGCACATTAATTTTAATGGTTTTTTAAAATTAAAACATGCACTTTAATACAGACAGTGAAATTTCATGAAACAATTTAGGAAAAAGAAAAAAAAAAAGGCTAGATATGACGTCACATTCTATCAAATCTTTTCAACGTGTAGTCAAACTCACTGTAAATAAATGGTTCCTATATTTTCTTTACTACTTTCTATTGTATACTTCAGCCATATCTTTTAGCTATACGTTATAGCTAAGTGTTGTATTGGTTTAGATTCAGTGGTAAAAATTTCTGTGATTTATAGTAAAAAGAGAGAAGTTATTTCCCTTTAAAAAAAATTCTTGACTGATGTCCCGATTTAAAATTTATGGAAATTGACATCATTTCATCTAATCATTATAGATTTAATTTCTATTAATGGAAAATTTAAGTTTACATTTAAGAGATATGTTTTATTTAGAGTGGAAACTCTCTTGATCTAATACTTTAATTAAAGCTTATAATTACACGTAAAGTGAAGGTTTTAGTTTTAAGCAAATAAAATTTCAAATTTCTCAAATAAAATTTCAATAACTGCTAGCCCCATTTGGATGCATTTATTGTGTATTTTTTTTTTTTTTCGTTTTGTGAGAACTCGTATACTTCTGTTACACGTAACAAAGAAAACATGTATTTTCATTTTAAAAGTTAAAAAAAAATTACCACAAAGTTTCAAAAGAGCATCTTTTTTCTGAACTTAAATATCGCGAGTTCTGAAATTAAAACTAAAAATGTGAGATTTTTCATAACCGTCAAGTTGTTAATTCCTGTTCATAAAGTTAAGGCTGTTCTCAAATCCAAAGGAGCAACTTTCTGACACATTTTTTAATTAACTTTTGTTCGGAAATGCATACAATTGGCAGGATTTCTTATTTAAAAACTATGTAATCGAAAGATAGTTTCCATTTAGAAAGATAGTTTCCAAGGTATAAGGTCTTTCAGTTGGTGTTTTGAATTGAATTTCGGACGTAACACCACGATAAAGGAGGTAAATCGATCGTCACGAGACCACAATTGCTCATAAATTCATAAGTAATTTATTTATCAAAAAACGGAAAACTCATTTCAATTTCAAATCGCTTTAATAGTCAGGCCTGCAAATTTTAAGCCTTTACGTTTAATGAGTCAGAAAGTTTCGAGTTGATGAGCAGGGAATTGGAGAACCCTCTTAAGCATTATTGCAGGTAAGTATTTTGTAATCGAGTTGCATGCCAGATATTCTCTTAAAGTATAAGTCATTCTATATTATTTTAAACAAAAGTGCATGCCATAATAGGTGAGAGGCTCGCTCATTAAAATACGAATACGCCAACTAGCGCACAGCTCGATTACTGAAGACTAACCCGTCAGTACTTAAAGAGATAAGAATAGTTCTGCATTTTTCATTCAAGTAATAAGACTAATCCAGGGCTCGCACCGTTCCTAAAATTTTCGCAATTTGCTACCAGTATTTTAAATAAGAATTCTTCGTGATATATTCCTTTAACATCTATTATAGAACTATATAGTAAAGATTATCGTTTTAATTTAGTGGTAGCAAAGTGCGAAAATTTTAGGAACGCTGCGAGCCCTGCTAATCTTTCATAATTAGGTTCACATGATCAGGGTACCTTGAGGTGAGATGCCTTGTTGTACAAGGTGCCGTATCACACAGTTTTCATATGCGCAGGCTATGTAGAGAAACGCTGCTCAGTTGTAAGGAAGAGGGTTCCCTAGTGATACTTTAATTTCCATCTGCGTTCTTTTTTAATAAGTGGTACTTTTTAATTGCTATTTCGTCTTAACACTTCTGGTAAGTGTCCAAAATCTTTTACGTAATTTCTTTATTTGCCTATATCAGTCTTAGTTTAAGCACCAGAGGAATAAATCTGACGTTTTTAGACAGTACCGGATCCTGGACTTTCTTCAAAGTATAAATTTTGCCTGGTTCCCGCTTCTTCACGTCAGTGGGAGGCACCGGTGTCTTGCCCAATACTTTGGCGTGAGTCGACGAAAATGTTTGGGGATAAGATGATTGTTGTTTTCCCTTGTGTTAAGATGCCGATTATTTTCCGTTGCGGTCAAATGCCTGGTTGTTTCTTCATTGTTCACTCTTGGCTATTAAATAACTTTTCAACAATTTTAATCAGATAATTTAAATCAGTTACTAAATCGGGATTTTAATCAACTGATTAAAAAAATCTTTGATTAAATTTATAAATTTTCTAAATGTTTAAAATGACATAAAAAAATATTAAAATCTAAGGTGAATATAATTTGAAAGGTTTCTATATGTATTCTGCCTTATAAATAAACTTTATTGGCCTTATAAAAAAATGTTTAATAATTATTAATTTTAATAATTGTTAATATGAGGGACATACTGAATGTAAAATTTTATTGAATTCCGGGACATAGCGCCCAAAATTGTGTGTTCCCTACAGACAGACTCACAGACAGACATGTTCTAAAAACAGTCAAATCGTGTTCAGTACTTTCTAACACGTTTGAATCCACCGAAAATTGGAAGTCGAAAATTTTCCCAATTCCAATTGTTTCTTCTTGTAAATGTAGAAGATAGTAAAAATGTAAAACAGAAGGTTAGGTCCATGAGTACTTGTAGTGTAAGTCACATGCTTCGATTTTTGGATACCAGTATTTTAGAACGGGTTGGGTTGGGTTGATTGTTGACGGCCAATTATCTACACGAGGGATATGGGCCCTAGGGGGAGTGCCTTCCGTGGAGGTCTTTCTAAGGGAACCTAATCCGTATTAACGCATGGAAATCCACGGTTCGAAGAAAACCACGAAAACTCCGAACGATTAGGCCGACGGGCGCGATTGGGTTCGAACCCAGCACGTCCCGTCTACCAGTTTCGAGAGCAGAACCTCTCAGCCACTGGTGGGGCTATTTTAGAACGGAAAAATATGACATTTTATCGTATATATCTCATTAATTCAACAATGCGAAGCAAACTTTTCGAAAATAACGGGGGTCAAAAAGCATAACAGTTATCAGCTGTGTTACTTACAGTTTTTTAATTCCTATTTTTGTCTTTTAAATAAGGACACAAAATCTGAATAAGTAATAGATAACCAGATAAGAACAGTTAAGCTATTTTTATCTAGCAAATCCAAAAACTTTTTAAATGTAAGTTATGGTGGATATATTTCGAAAAATAAATGAAAATAAAATTTATTATTTTTTTTTCACATGGCTGCGAAATAGATTCGTGTATTGTTCTTAACATTTTTGTAATGAATATGAAAGTTCAAGAAGACTTTGGAACGTTTATTCATTTTTATCCAGAGTCGTTAAATGTTTCTAAAGTTTTCAGTCGTGCATGATATATTATATTTACAAATAATAAGAGAAAAATGTCAAATGTTTAGCATATTTAATACAAAATAGAAGAATTAATTCTTTTAAAACTTTGTTTTTAATTTTTTAAACAAATTATAAATGTAGGATAATCAAAAAACTTTTTTTTTTTTTTCAAACATTATCGAGAATTTTTCTGAAACAACTGATTATTTAAACTGTGTAATAAAAATGTATATTTTTGGAAATCTTTTGAGATTTTTGTACTAAAATGTTAAAAATATATGTCATGAGCTTTTCAATAACTTTAAAGTAATTTTATTATTTTTGTAACCTGGGGACATGTTTTTCGTAATTATAAACGTAATACATTGCTTCTAACTCTTTTTAAAAAATGCAGAAAATATCTTCCTCTGCAGTAATTTCTTCTCATAAGTTTTAATATAATGAAGAAATTCTAAACATTAATAATACATGAGGTGCCAGCATTATAATACAATTTAATATAACCTTACAATCGAACATAAGCGTATTTCAAATTCAAAAATATACATCTGTATGCACTTTGTAGTATAAATAGATAAAATATTTAATGAACAGCGAAAATGTAATAACAGCCAAGTTTATCGAACAAAAATAGTATGCATGGTATTTAAAGCGAATCTAAATATTATGTAATAGTGAAAAAATAAATAACCAATTAAAAATATTAAAGGAATGTTTTTATCTTTTATGTTCACAATTGAAAATGGTGACTTTGACGGTTTCACAATTGACACTTTCATAGTTTTAACGATTTCAATTGTTAATGTTTCGTTTTTCTCAAACTGAAGAAATGCCCTATTAATCGAAATTTTGCTATCTTAGATAACCTTTTTAGTTTTGTTATATTAAAAAAAAATAGTTTTTTGAATCATGAAATGTAATTTTTTTACATACGGCGGAGGAAATTATTGAGTAATAATGTCACTAAAATATTTAAATTCTTGAAGTTTTAACTATAACAAAATTTAGACAATAAATAACTAAATCTCCAAATGACTTTAAATCTTGCACTAACTTTCTGAGCATTTCATTCCGAATGCGGTTTATATGGCCATGTTAAATAATAGAATATTCATTTTTCGCGATTGATATTTTTAATCCAAATTTTAATTTAAAAGATAAATCTCATTTTAAGTAAATAATATAAACATTAACATAATTGTTTTCTCGTGTACTAGAAAGAAATAATTATTTTTAGCTATTGGCAATGAATGAGAACTAATTAAATTATTGGACTATCCAGTGAGAAAATTCAATGTTTTTCTATTATTATTTATTTTCTACACAAAAATAGGTTCCCCGGAACCTTGAAAAAGCTGTGAGTTATATGTTAATCAATTTCGTTAGATATTTTTATTCAAGGTATTTCACATCAAATACTCATGTAAAAGTAAAATATAAGGAAAATATTTTTCTTAAATAAACAGAGTTGAGAAACTAGGACTATTTGGTGACTTATTTTGATATTTTAAGTATCGTTAAAATAAAAAGCAGACAAAAACTTACCTTTGCCAAACAATGTGAAGAGTATCTTTCTTTCCTTCTTTTTTTAAGGCACACTTTTCAAACAGTATTTCTTGTTAACTATATCATTTTTTGAGATGCTCTTTTCGGACCAGAGTATGGACTAGAACATTTTTCTAATATGTATGTATGTATTTTTAAAAATCCAATTCCATATTATTTACGGAATTAATTGTATATTCTCAAGTTATCAGCTATTGTTTACTCTAAATATTTTCAGGGGATTGTATTTTACTTATAGTACATAATTAAACGATAGTACTTTAAATTCTTGACTTGCTCTGCTTCTTCCATAGAAGAGTAGCTTTTGTGATTCGTTGATAATTTAAATTATGCTATAACATTTTTAATTTTTTCTTACAAATGCTCTTCATCCAATATTTTTCAACATATTTCCCACCAAAATCTTCAGGCAAAGTTTTAAACAATTGCAGTTACGTTTCATTATTTATAGTTTTACGATCTACAGTTAACTAAAAAACAAAGAGAACATACCAAACATTTTAATCACCAAATTGTACCACAAAAATAGCGGAGAGAGCAATTTGACTGGCAATTATACGTTCTTTTAATTTATTTCAAAACAAATAAGCTTAAGATATCGTCTTCATGATGAAATTGTACGAATCTCCCATATTTTTAAAACACATATATAATTTTCACATCATACTTGGCTTTTTTGGTAAATGTTACCCTTGGATACGAAGCGGAAATTCACTCGAAAAGTAGCTCTGGGATTATCAAGATTTATAATATGAATAATATACTGTATATTTTACAGAAAAACACTGTCAGTAAGGACAAAAGATAGATTACATTAAAAATTTTTATCATATATAAAAAAGGAAAAAAGGAAAATGGGCTCAAGAGGCCCCTTTTTGTGATTTCGGGACCACTTTTAAATTTTCGAGGGAAAGCACATGCTTCATGTACCTTTAGGGTAGCCAGATTCCGATTATTTATATAATTTTTGCATAAGTTGTTTTTGTACCATTCGTCCCGTGTACAATTTTGTATTGTAAGGTATTCTTAATATTTACTTTAATAATTAAATTACTGACATAATATTTCAAAATTTGAACCTCATTTAAAAAATAAAATAAAATAAAATAATTTTTTTTTAACTTTTTGAAAATAGTAAAAACGACATTTTCTCATATAGATATTCAAATCTTGTTGTGTTGTTTTCTTTAAAAATTCTTCATTATTTTATTGTAAAGTATATACTCTGAGGAAGATTTAGATATACTTATAAATGTGCCGCATTTTATCGTAATATTACAGGAATAAACACTTGAGGTCAAGACTTTTATTTTACATTTCCAAAAAGATACCTTTAGTTTCTTCAGTCAGCTTTTATATTTTTGCAATTTTTGCAATCTTCATAGGGTCGTGCAAAAAAGAAAAATTTGATTTCACAAATGAATAGAAATGACATTTCAACAATTATTGTGTTTTTTCACAAAGAATTTACGAAATCTTTCTAAATGAAAATACTATTTTCGCATATGAATTCAATGCATTGAATGAATAGAAACTCAAAAATGAAACTCTAATAGAATTAAAGTATGGAGATTAAGAAACTATAAGAAGATTAAAATTCAAATACATTTTCAAATGTCCATTAAAAATTCATATTTAAGTATTTTGAAATAAAAAGGGGCAATTTTTATTCTTTTTTTACAACTCAAAGGTTTCTTTCACTATATTAGATTCCATTATTATTTTTTGTTATAACCAATGCTTAAAATGTAGCTAAAATTAATTTTTAATCCTTATGAACATTATACATGCAAATAGATTTATATATATGTCGTAGACTAATTGAGAAATCAGGCTCTTTGCAAACAGCATAGGCTCTTTGCAAAGAGCCGGGCTAATTGGAGATTCATCTCCCTTTTTCCAATTAGCCTGATATTTTTCAGGCTTATTGCAAAGAGCCTAGAAAGCATTAGGCTAATTGAAAAATGTACAGTTATTATACAATCAGGATTATTTTATTTGGCTCATTAACCCATAACCCGACCTGAAACCAAAAAATAATTTAAAACAGACCGTACCCCGATCCGAGCAAGACAAAATAATTTCAGTCTACATGCAACCCGACCTGAAACTGAAAGTTCCATTTGAAAAACCCGAAATCTGACCCGAACCAAATCTGATAACCGACAAAAATATTCTAAAGCACTATAACCCGATCCGAGTAAGACAAAATAATTTCCGTGGACACGCAACCCGATCCGAACCTAAAACATTTGTTTCAAAAATTCCGAAATATAACCCGAACCAAATATGATAACCGACAAAAATATTCTATAGAACCATAACCCGATCCGAGCAAGACAAAATAATTTCCTTTAACAAGCAACCCGAACCGAACCAAAACATTTTATTTGAAAAAAACCTGAAATCTGACATGAACCAAATCTGAACCCTACAAAAATATTTCGAAGAACCATAACCCGATCCGAGCAAGACAAAATAATTTCCTTGGACACGCATCCCGAACCGAACCAAAACATTTCATTTGAAAAAAACCTGAAATGTGACATGAACCAAATCTGATAACCGACAAAAATATTTTAAAGCACTATAACCCGATCTGTGTAAGACAAAATAATTTCCTTGGACACGCAAACCGACCCGAACCTAAAACATTTGTTTGAAAAATTCCGAAATATAATCCGAACCAAATATGAAAACCGACAAAAATATTCCGAAGAACCATAACCCGATCCGAGCAAGACAAAATAATTTCCTTGGACACGCAACCCGAATCGAACCAAAACATTTCATTTGAAAGAAAACCTGAAATCTGACATGAACCAAATCTGAACCCTACAAAAATATTCCGAAGAACCATAACCCGATCCAAGCAAGGCAAAATAATTTCCTTGGACACGCAACCTGAACCAAACCAAAGCATTTCATTTGAAAAAAACCTGAAATCGGCATGAACCAAATCTGAACATTACAAAAATATTCCGAAGAACCATAACCCGATCCGAGCAAGACAAACTAATTTCCGTGAACACGCAAACAGACCCGAACCTAAAAAATCCATTAGAAAAAACGCAAAATCTGACACTAACCGAATCAGAACCCGACAAAACTATTCCAAAGAACCATAACCCGATCCGAATAAGACAAAATAATTTCTGTGGACACGCAGCCCGATCCGAACCTAAAAATTTAGTTTGAAAAAAACCCGAAATATGACCCTACCAAATATGATAACCGACAAAAATAGTCTAAAAAACCGTAACCCGATCCGAGGAAGACAAAATAATTTCCATTGACACATAACCCGACCCAAACCTAAAAATTCCATTTGAAAAAAAAAATTGAAATCTGACCAAAACCAAATCTGAATCCGACAAAAATATTCCAAAGAAACATAACCGGATCCGAGCAAGACAAAATAATTTCCGTTGGCATGCAACCCGATCCGAACCTGAAAGTTCTACTTTAAGTTAACCCGAACAGTACCCGAAATAAAAATACATCAGGCCGTACCCCAATACGAGTAAGGGAAATTAATTTCCGTTTACACGCAATACGATCAGAATCTGAAAATTCCATTTAAAGTCAACCTGAAACCCGACCAGAACACGATCTGAAAATGACAAAATTATTTTAAAGAACCGTAACCCGATCTGAGCAAGTCAAAATTATTTCCGTCGACACGTAACCGGATCCGAACTTAAAGGTTCCATTTGCAGTCAACCTGAAAACCGACCACAACCAGCTTTCGGATTGAGTTCAGTTAGAACTTTCAGGTTCGGATCGGGTTGCCGGTCAACGGAAATTACTTTGTCTTGTTCGCAACGGGTTATAGTTCTTTGGAATATTTTTGTCGGGTTAAGATTTGGTTCGGGTCGGGTTTCAGGTTGACTTCAAATGGAATTTTTAGGTTCTGGTCACGTTGCATGTCTACGGAAACTAATTTGTTTTGTTCGGATCCGGTTATGGATGTTTGGAATGTTTTTGTCTGGTTCAGATTTCGTTCATGTAAGATTTCAGGTTTTTTTCAAATGAAATTTTTAGGTTCGGTTCGGGTTGCGAGTCCATGGAAATTATATTGTCTTGCTCGGATCGGGTTGTGGTTCTTTAGTTTATTTTTGTCGGTTATCATATTTGGTTCGGGTCATATTTCGTATTTTTTTCAAACAAAATTTTTAGGTTCGGATCGGGTTGTGTGTCCACGGAAATTATTTTGGCGTGCTCGGATCGGGTTATGTTACTTTGGAATATTTTTGTCGGGTTCAGATTTGGTTCATGTCAGATTTCGGATTTTTTTCTAATAGAATTTTTAGTTCGGATCTGCTTGCTTGGTCACGGAAATTATTTTGTCTTGCTCGGATCGGGTTATGGTTCTTCGGAATATTTTTATCGGGTTCAGATTTGGTTCATGTCAGATTTAAGGTTTTTTTTCAAATGAAAATTTTTAGGTTCGGTTCGGTTTGCGTGTCCAAAGAAATTATTTTGTCTTGCTGGGATCGGGTTATGGTTCTTTAGAATATTTTTCTCGGTTATCATATTTGGTTCGGGTCATATTTCGGAATTTTTCAAACAAATATTTTAGGTTCGGATCGGGTTGCGTGTCCACAGAAATTATTTTGTCTTTATCGGATCGGGTTATGGTTCTTCGGAATGTTTTTGTAGGGTTCAGATTTGGTCATGTCAGATTTAAGGTTTTTTTCAAATGAAAATTTTTAGGTTCGGTTCGGTTTGCGTGTCCAAGGAAATTATTTTGTCTTGTTGGGATCGGGTTATGGTTCTATAGAATATTTTTCTCGGTTATCATATTTGGTTCGGGTCATATTTCGGAATTTTTCAAACAAATATTTTAGGTTCGGATCGGGTTGCGTGTCCAAAGAAATTATTTTGTCTTGATCAGATCGGGTTATGGTTCTTCGGAATATTTTTGTAGGGTTCAGATTTGGTTCATGTCAGATTTAAGGTTTTTTTCAAATGAAAATTTTTAGGTTCGGTTCGGTTTGCGTGTCCAAGGAAATTATTTTGTCTTGCTGGGATCGGGTTATGGTTCTTTAGAATATTTTTGTCGGTTATCATATGTGGTTCGGGTTATAATTCAGAATTTTTCAAACAAATATTTTAGGTTCGGATCGGGTCGCGTGTCCACGGAAATTATCTTGTCTTGCTTGGATCGGGTTATGGTTCTTTGGAATATTTTTGTCGGGTTCAGATTTGGTTCATGTCAGATTTTGGCTTTTCTCTAATGGCATTTTTAGGTTCGGGTTTGGTTGCGTGTTCACGGAAATTATTTTGTCTTACTCGGATGGGGTTATGTTGCTTTAGAATATTTCTGTCGGTTATCAGATTTGGTTAAGGTCAGTTTTCGGGTTTTTTCAAATGGAACTTTCAGGTTCGAGTCGGGTTCCATGTAGGCTGAAATTATTTTGTCTTGCTCGGATCGGGGTACGGTCTGTTGTAATTTATTTTTCGGGTTCGGCGCGGGTTATAGGTTAATAGGCCTAAAAAAATAACCCTGGTCGGATAATAAGTGGTCATTTTTCAATTAGCCTAACGCTTTCTAGGCTCTTTGCAGTAAGCGTGAAAAATATCAGGCTTATTGGAAAAAAGGAGATGATTCTCCAATTAGCCCGGCTCTTTGCAAATAGTCTAGGCTATTTGCAAAGAGCCTGATTTCTCAATTAGCCTACGACATATGATCACTATACATAGCAAAATAATATATATATATATAAAATTCACAAAATTTTGTAGAAATAATATAGTGCAATTGAATGTAAATATAGGGTGGTCATAAAAAAAACTTTGCCGATAATATGGAACCCTAGCGGCCGTTCCGTTTAACCGATCGAGATGATATTTCAGATATAGTTATTCAGAGGTATGAGCTCGGGATCTGTGAACGGCAACAAATTAGCGCTCACGGTTACGGTTATAGGTACAGAAACTCGAAATTTTCGAATGGCAACACCCATTTGTTTTCGTCGCAAAATGCTCAGCGCATGAGAAAAGACTAAAACGGGCTGGAACGGTACGTGTATCGCAAAAAATGGACGCGTTATGTAGGCACAAAAAACGGCTCAGCAAACGGCCAAAAACAACACGATCGTGCGCACGGAGGAAATTTGCATACGACAGAGGCAAGACAACAATCATAGAATGCAGTTCCACAGATAATCAGCGTAGAAAACGGATTCTTGCTTCTGTCATATGCAAATTTCCTCCGTGATCCCCGATCGTGTTGTTTTTGGCCGTTCGCTGAGCTGTTTTTTGTGGGTGCATAACGCTTCCGTTTATTGCGATAAACGTGCCGTTCCAGAGCTATTTAGGGTTTTCGCATGTGCTGAGCATTTTGCGATGAAAAAAAATGGGCGTTGCTATTCGAAAATTTTGAGTTTCTGTACCTATAACCGTAACCGTGAGCGCCAATTTGTTGCCGTTCACAGAATCCCGAGCTCATACCTCTGAATAACTATATCTGAAATCTCATCTCGATCGGTTTAACGGAACGGCCGCTAGAGTTCCATATATCGGCAAAGTTTTTTTATGACCACCCTGTATATTAAACATTTGATAAAATAAGAGCAGTTGTATGAAATTTTTTTTATCTGCGCATGCGCGTACAATAGCAATTTTTTTTTTTCATGATTTGATAGTCAGTTCTATGAGGCTATTATTAAAAAAGTCCGTCAAAGATTTTGAAAATTCAGAAAGATAGCGGCAATAGTGTGAGCTGATTTTTTAGTTGTACACTAAAAAGAACAAAGTGATAAGGTGTTTCATATAAATTGTTGTTCTTAATTTTAATTTTTTTGTAATTTTAATTTTTTATTGATGCTTTAGTTCTCCTTGGAAAACAAACATAAGGAGCCTATTCCAAGGGAAAAAAAGTAGTATTAAAATCTAAGCATTCCTTCTGAATCTACTCGTAGATTTTTATTAAATACATACTCTTTTGCTGAAAGTCAGTTAATAAAAAGTGACAATTTGTGGAAAATCCTTTATCATTTAGCGGCTTTTAGAGTGCAACTAAAAATCAGCTTCCTCTATCGCTGATATCTTTCTGAATTTTCACGATATTTGACTGTCTTTTTTTTTTTTCTTATTGTGAGTTGCTCCATAGTGTTGGCTATTAAATCACTTAAAAACATTTCTTATCGTGCGCGCATGCGCTGATAAAGAACATTTTACACAACTGCTCATATTTCAACAAATGTTTAATATATTTACATTCCAATTTCTACTACATTTTCACAAATTTTCTGAAACAAGTGTTAAAATTGGTAGAAAATCCTGCATGACATAAACAAAAACCACGCAAGAATTATTTTAACTTAAAAAAAAAATCGTTAAATCTCCATGAATATATGAGCTATTTTTACACAAATGGATACAGTAATACCTCGACTTACTTCAGCAATTCGTTCCAAGAGTAGCGACGCAAGTCGAAGTACAAAAATAGCCGAGGTAAGTCAAGGTTTAGATAAGCAAAAAAAAAGGATAAGTCATAAAAATTTTCCGAAATCTAATGAACATATTCTATTTTATTTATGGATTATATTGCATATATTTATCATTAGCAAAAAAAAAATGCGTTTGCAATAAAAGAATTTGGAATAAATCAATAAATTTTTAACTTAACATTTGCCTGTTCTTCTAGTTACCCCGTAGGAGTCTTTGGGCATGTAAAAAAAATCTTGCAATGAAGTTTCAACCGACAAAATTTTCTGATTTATTTTCTGTTGAAGCAGCAAATTTCTTTGTAACAGAAAAGTAAGTTCTCTAAGCTTGCTTTTTCTAGCGACTTCTCTTATTTGTTTGTTTCTATCACGTGACTGCCGCGGTAAATTTTCCCTTCATAGGACCAAAACTCTTCAAAAAATTTCAAAGCCCGTCTTAATTAAGGAACCATAATATCTTAATTAAAGTCCGTCTTTTTTCCAGGCCAGACGACGTAAATGTGGGGTGACGTAAGTCGGAATACATGATTATCCAAAATATTATTGTTTTTCTTTGATTTTTTGCTGGACCCCCAAGTGTCCTGATCAAATCGCCGTTCATAAATATGGTCAAACATGTTCTTCATAATCCTGAAGTTCCAAAAAAATCCGCCAAGTATATATTTAAATATCCGACAAAATGTCTAAAATGTAAAGTGTTCCACGATTAATGGCTGTATTGTATGTATATATATTTAAACACCATGCATTGTCTGCATATTTTCTTTAATTGTTCTCACGGTCATATATATGGTAATATATATATACATGGTAATATTCTTTTAATAAATGGAAAACAAAATTTTCACACTTCTAAAATTTTGAATTCACTATTTCACTGATGAATTTTTAATTTATATTATAAGAAGTTTTAACTCTTTGAAATAAAATGAAGTTAAGTTTCTTCAGAAAAAAATCTGTATATACTTACTAATTTATATCATTGTGGCACTGTTTTATTTCATTTCTTTCGTGCAAAATTATAAAGCATTTCATTATATAAAATTTTACGAAATCAATCTCATAGTTATTTTTTAAAATCATATAAAATTTCTTAGAAAAGCAATTTTTACACTTTAAAATATGGCATCTTCTATAGTAAGACTATTACAGATAATCAATCTTTTGAATTACAGGACCAAGGAACTAGAAAATATAAAAATCACCTTTGATAATTAAAATTCTATCAGGAAAAGATCTTCTGTATTTTTAAGAAAATTGTCCTGTTTCTGAAATTATTTTTGAAAGCATATAATATAAAAATATCGATCTTCTTTTAACAGAAACTTTCCTTATATTACTGGAATTTAATTTTTTTCCTTCAAAATTGCTTTGTTTGTATACAACAAAGATTAAAATAAACAGGGAGTAACACTGATTTCTATTGATATAAAATATAAAAACTTTAAAAACTATAGAAAATCTTAAAAGAGATTATACTCATAGACATATGTGAATTTTGTTATGTTGGTTAATTCAGAAATACTTTCCGGAAGATCTGTATGAAGTGAATAGCCTGGGGATATTTTATGCTTACTTAATAAAACGTTCACCATATTGAGTACAAGAGAATGATAAAACAATGAATATAATGATTCTTGAGATGTAAATATTTCTAAATATTTAAAATTTACAAAAAGATATGTTAAGTGTTCTTCACTTTTTTTTTTTTTTTTTTTTTTTTTTTTTTTTTTTTTTTTTTTTTTTTTTTTTTGCTGCCATTCAAATTGTGATGGATTAGTTAGAAAAACGAAAAATTTTATTTTTAACATGAATATGGATTAAATTTCGGCAAGTTTTCTTTTCTGATAAAGAACTAACAAAATCTTTGTAAAAGAAATATTTGAATTTCTAGTATATTTTAATTAACAGAAATTGTTAACAAAAGTGGAAATTTCGTTTATATATTTTTCTTTCTCTTTCATCGTTTTTGAAAGATACAGAAAATTCTGAAGAAGAATCCTGAACAGAAATTTAATTTAAAAAAAAAAAAAAAAAAAAAAAAAAAAAAAAAAAAACCTTATACTGTTCAATATTCATATATTATTGAGAAGTTAGAACACAGTCTTAACACAGAAATTAAAACGCAGGGGACAGTGGACATTTATTTGAGCAGAAATGGACCCAAAAATTGAAGATTATTTTTCTGCATATTATTAAACTCCAGTTTATTCTGAGCCCTTTGTGAAAAACCGCATGCAGATGCGATTATTTTTTACAAAGTTACAAGCGTTTGAATTTTGTACTCAAACAATTTCTGGGTCCTTTAATATGCTTTAAATCTGTTTTTCTCAAAATTGATTTCTCAATGCTTTTATAATTTTGAAATTCACCATGCGTCATAATTTTTTATCAAAATTCATGAAATTGATAAGAAAATAATCCCGATATTGCTTACAAAGAAAGTGTGTATGTATTTTAAAATTCGATTTCATTAAGATAATTAAATTTGATTTTTAATTTATTAAAAGGCAAAATTTTAATGAAAATCGGTATCGAATTCAGATAAAAAAATCTCTAAAAAATCAAGTATTTAAGGAATTAAAAAATCGATGCGCAGATTTTTTGTAATAGAGTTTTAAATGATTAAAAGGCAAAATCGAGGAAATAGCATCTAAACAATTATAAAGCATAGGGCATTTTAAAAATTCGTTTTAAATTTTTAATTTAAAAAAATCTTAAAATTTTAATAAGATTGAAAATTTCTTTTAAGGTGTGCTATATACTTATGGCGAAATGTATATTTTCACAAAATTTCATATCTCTATGTTGAAAAAAAAAAAGTTAACGGCCATCGTTCCCTTAAGCGTTTCAATATCTGCTTAATAGCAGAACAATCTCCGAAATTTAAGAATATCAGTTGCCCTAAAATTGACCGAATTAATTTTGAGATTTACTCAGATGTAATGAAATACTATTTATTAGTGCAGACGAATCGATGAATTACTACATTCATATTATTAGCAGTAAATTTAAGTAAAGAAAAAAGGAGCATATATCTGATATTAAATACAATAGAAAAACCACAGCCCTAGAAAGATCATATAGAATAAACCATCCAAATAAATTTCATTGAAAGTAAGATCATTTCCCCCTTCGGTCTGTACAATCCATACATTAACAGAGAAGCCATAGGGATTGTACTCTCAAAAATTCAATATGTAATGATGCAGCATCATTTAATTTACCAAAACTATTGCCAGAGTTACTAAATGGTTACAAAAATAAAAATAAACATCTAAGAAAAATAAAAATATAACATGCATAATATGAAACAGTATGTGGGAATTTGACTGATGGCGTTTCATATACCGTGTAATTTTAGAATATTTTTTTTTATTTGTTTTGAAAATGACTAGGGTAGTGTCGATGCATGTTAACAGTTATATAAAACTATTTACTGTTTTTACAGTTGTAATTTACGAACTGTACAAAAAAAAAAAAAAAAAAAAAATCTGTAAACTTACTAAAGTTTCAACAACAACAAAAATCCGTGTAACATACACACTTTTGCGCCGAAAATCAAAAAATCTGTAAAGTTACTAAGAATTTTTTAGGAAACTGGGATGCCTAGAACTTTTCATGCAACTGCAACCAGGGTTACAGATAAAATTTTTGTAAGATTACTGTAATTTTAGCAGATTCATTTGTAAAGTTACAGATTTCTGTAGCTTTACAAAAACTAGTTTTGTAGATTTGCTGTTTTTTTTTTGTTTGTACAGTTACAGATGAAAGTTTAGTAAGCATGTAACTTTACATCTGTAGAATTACTTTTTTTTGTTCTTTCTTTTTTTTACAGTACGCCTTTTAGCAATTAAAAATAGAATATTAGGATACAGAAAAGTTTGTATAATTTATTTCAATTATGAAAAACTGCTAATAAAAGTAGAATTTTCACTCATATTATTTTTACAGAAAAAATTTTATAATTTTTAACTATTTTTATTGTTTTTACAGTTGCAGCTTTTAGCAATTAAAATTAGTATATTAGGATACAGAAAAAGTTGTATAATTTATTTCATTTAAGAATAACTGTTAATAAAAGTAGACATTTCGCTCATATTATATTTGCAGAAAAGATTTTATAATTTATAACTATTTTTACTGTTTTTACAGTTGTAATTTACGCGTTTTAGCAATTAAATTACTATATTAGATAGAGAAAAATTTGTATAATTTATTTCAATTAAGAAAAACTGCTAATATAAATAGACATTTCGCTCATATTATTTTTACAAAAAACATTTTATAATTTGTAACTATTTTTCTGTTTTTACTACAGTTGTAATGTACGCCTTTTAGCAATTAAAATTGGTATATTAGGATACAGAAACATTTGTATAATTTATTTCAATTAAGAAAGACTGTTAATAAAAGTAGACATTTCGCTCATGTTATTTTTACAGAAAAGATTTTATTATTCAACAGTGTTGAATTCAGTAACTATATAATTAGTAATTTATGTAAGTTAAAATTTCAAATTTTAGAAAAAGAAATTAATTTATCTTCTGATCATTTTAGCATATTGCATTATTCGTATTTCATGTATAAGTTAAGAATTCATAACTTATCTCACTTTCATAAAATATTTTTTTTTAATATCCTTTAAACGAAAGTTATTACTTACTTCATAAAAGAGATATTTTGAACGTTATGAGACGAAAACATTAAAAAAAGAAACAAATAAATATAATGCATACTTTGAATTTCTATTTTAAAAAAAAACTACTAAGCTACAGTAAAATCTATATATTTTTTAAATATAATATTTCACAACTTTTAGCATTTTTAAGATATGAAGGATATTTTTAAAAACTCAAAAGAATTTTTCCTTACATTATGATTTTCTATTTTTATTTTTGAGAAAGCTCTCTTTGATTCCATTCAATGCAGTCTAAAAGAAAACAGAAGTAAATGAAATCCCTAATGACATTTAAAGTGAAAAATCTCTAAAACTATTGAAATTTGTAAAAAAAAGAAGCAGTTTTGTGCATTCGTACTTAAACTTTGTTCCCTTTGTTATATCAGAAATTATTCATTCAAAATAATATAAAGTAAATACCCTGAAGACGTTTTATGAGCACAATAATAAGAAGTTCAATAAATGTTGAGGAGAACATACCTTTGTCGTTAAGGGCTTTCTAAAAGTATCTGACATTTACAAAAATATACATTAAGTGTTTTTCAGTTAGTTCGTTTACTCTTACTATTAATAAAATCTTGGTGAATTAGATATAAATAAGTAAATTTTGATTTCGAAAGCGAATTAAGATTATATTTCACCAAGTTTATATTTCTTCATAATGAATAAACGAAATCTTTATAATTGAAAAGGTTTTGAATTTTTTTGTTTGCCTTGGTAGATTCGAATAAATAGAATTACCAACAAAACTGCATATATTTATTTTTCTTTTAAAGGCAGGTAAGCCTTTTTTTTATTCCAATTTCTTTTTTCAAATTCTTTTGAACATTTTGTTAATTTTTACGATTTACTGAAAAAATAAACTTCAAACCCTTTTTTAGTAGAAGCGGTTTTAATTTTGTAGTCTGTTATATTTCTTTTCGAAATTACTTTGGTTTCATTCAACGGAAGTTGAAGAAGATATGCATTAACTGAGATCTCTCTAGATTTTGTAAATGGAGAAATCTTTTAAAGTATTCGAACTAGTAAAAATTTGTGTTTACTCAAATGTTTCACGTTTCAAATTTTACTTTCTAGGTTTCAGTAGAAATTGCTCGCTGATAATAATATAACGTATGTTTTATGCATGCATAAGAAGAAGCCCAATATATTCAGCATATAATGAGAAGAACAAACTCTTGAGGTTAAGATATCTCTAAAAGAATTTGAAATTTGCCGAAAAGATACGTTAAGTGTTCTAGGTACTTTTTATTATTAATAATATTAAAATTCATTTTGTTGGATTAGTTCGAAATAAATAAATTTTAATTTGAGAATTAAATAAGAATTACTTATACTCATATGTTTCACGTTTCAAATTTTACTTTCTTGGATTCATTAGAAATTGCTCGCTGATAATAATATAACGTATGCATTCTGAAGATGTTTTATGCATGCATAAGAAGAAGCCCAATATATTCAGGATATAATGAGAAGAACAAACTCTTGAGATTAAGATCTCTCTAAAAGAATTTAAAATTTGCCGAAAAGATACGTTAAGTGTTCTAGGTACTTTTTATTATTAGTAATATTAATATTAATTTTGTTGGATTAGCTCGAAATAAATAAATTTTAATTTGAGAATTAAATAAGAATTACATTTTAATATAACACCATTTTATCATATAGAATGATTGAGATTTTCATGATAAAATATGCCTTCAATTCTTAAGTATTCTTTTAGAGAAACAAAAGTTTTTAAGTATCTCTCTCTTTATTTTTCGTTTTTTAGAAAAATGGCTCACAGTCGTTTTATAATTCAAAAATTTTGCATTCAGTAACTGGAGATTATAAATAGACAATGTTATTGTAACTTAAAAAAATTTTCAAGATACTATTTTTGTTTATCATAAATACTTTTTGATCATCATTATTGCATTTAAGAATTCATAGCATCTGTCAAAGTTATAAAACATTAACACTTTTATACGTTTGTTATCTTATGTATTTATATAAGTCACAAAAGTAATAAAAACAAATTTATTATGTATATAATATGTATATATATTTATATATTAACATTAAATCTTACGAAAGTTTTGATGTGTACAAAGTTTCAGCATTTTCCAGCGTTAAAGGCAATCTTAATTACTATAACACGTTCACGCCGGCGCGGTGGGTCACACTTGACTGATCTCAGAGTTGTCAAGTCTCCGGCTTTTTGCACACCACTATTATTTTAGAGAAAATATTGTTCCTTTAAATCTCTCAATTGTTCTAATTAAATAAAACAACATTTTCTGCATTAAAATACTGGTATCCATAAAGCCGGAGACCTGGCAGCACTGAGACAGTCAAGTGTGACCCACCGCGCCGGCGTGAACGTGTTAAAACAAAAATTTCTTAAATTATCATATTTTATGTCTGTTTTTGCAAGAATTAACGTTAACGAAAAGTGTGTTATGTGGGACTTTTCTGTTTTTTCCTCTTTTTTTAATCTTTTCTTTTCTTTTCTTTTTTTTTTCTTTAAGCATTGATTTTATTTATTTATTTATTTATTTTTTTGAAGACTTAAAAAGAGCTATTTCTGACATTATGATACCTTATTTTTGCAAAAAAAAAAAAAACCCCAAAAAACAATGTTGGCTAGGGTGGAGCTTAAGTATAGGGTAAAAAAAAAACTTTTTTATTTTAATGTGTAATAGTGAAAACTTTTTTCCTTTTTGGATGTCTAAACTTTTGGCTGAAAAGGTTTTTTTAAATTAAGTTGTTTTCCGGTTCCTCAAGGAGGTCAAAATTTTGAAATTTCAGTATAAAGTAACTGAAAGTAAACAATGTAGCTGTTAGCTCATATCTACTTTTATTTAGCAAATAGTATCCAGAAGTCACCACGAGGAGGTGGTTAAATATTGACTTCCACCCTCCTTACCTCCCTTTGTTATGAATTAATTAAATTGGATCTTCAGCCTACTGTCTTTTTAGGCAAACTTTGTCATTACATTGTGGGAATTCAACTTTCCCAATATTAAGCCGTCTTTTGCTTAATATTTAAAGACGGTCGACGCAGCTCGCGGGACAATTTTGACACACGTTTCCACTGTTTGAGTACGACAAGGAAAATCTAAAATTCAGGTGTATCCCCTGTTTGTACTTTTTTTAAGTTCTTCATCCGATCAGACCGTCAAGATAGGATCAATGTTTTTATAGTCTATAATTTCAATATGTTCGCATTTTTTCAAGTCGCTTTCCTACTGGTCCAGAAAATCCTTTTGTACCCGTAGTTTTTCAGCAAGATGTTGAAATAAGTATCTAAGAAAAAAGTTCATTTGCATGTAATAATCAAATTATCCATTATAAAGTTTTTAGGGTATTGCTTCCGATGTTTTAACAACTCCAGATTTGCATCCCGCATTAAAGGCGTTTCTGTTTCACCTAATAACTCTCAAACTTGAAATGTCTGTATTATTATTTTGAAAATACACCAAAATTGCAGTGGCTATATTAATATAAGAAGAAGATATCAATGAAATATGACCGATGTATTTTTATCCTGGTTTTTGAACTGAGACCAGATGTTCGTCTTTAATGATTCTTTATACTTTTTTCCCTCTTCTTCAGTTATCATAGCGTTATCCTTTCTGCCATAAAAATACTAACCTTCTAAAATTAACTCATTTCGTCTTTCCTGTTCTTTCAAATTATTCCTTATATTTTCTCTTTGTCATCTTCAAGTCCTTCTTTCAGTTACCTTTTCTTTATTATCATCAGAAATACCCATATCTTCTAAGGTGCCATTTGCAATAATATTTGCAGTTCTGTCTAATACTCCGGTTCTTTCACCGTGTTGATTATCAAATTCAGGTTTAGAAAAACAACCGATTGAACTATATCCTTCCGAACTGTTTTTTACACTTGACGATCATTCAATCAAAACATCATTTTTTTGTTTTAAAATAACTTTTTTCCTTGATATTTCCATTTCCAAGCTTGCTATACATTTTTTGTAGTTTTTATATCTATTGATCGTATTGTCATCACCCCCATCTCTCTTTGGTCTTTGAGAAAGTGACGTTCTTGTTCTGATACACGATAATATTTAGTGCTTTTACACAAAGAATTTTTTTTTACAGGATTACCTAACATTTTGCAATTTTATATTGGATGTGGGATTATTCTTTCTAATCTTAATATTTTTCTTCAAATTTTGACATTTCTCGCACTTAGTCTCTAATCATTTTTTATGATTTGTGTATCAGAAACCGTTGGAATTGAAGGTCTCAGCAATACACTTTTAATTGTATCATCAACAGCTTTAGATATTTTAGAAATAGTGTGTACCAGATTCCAGCTGTCAGATTTTAAGTTAAATTGAACCCAAAAATAATGTTTCATAACTTCTTCATATGTTCCTCAAAGATGCCAGTCTAATGTTAATTGTTTTGGTTCACGAAATACAGGACACTTCAACAATTATCTAGATTTAGGTACGTTAACAGACTTTGTCACTTTTGACACCGAATGTTTATCGAAAAATAATTAAAGAAATTGTTAACACCCGTTAAATCGGACTAACTTGTTATGTGTCGCAGCCAAATAAATCAGAGACAATAAAAGCCGACGCCCACGACGCTGGCTTCTACAAAAGTCAAATAAAGTGGGGATAACTTTTCTAAGGCACTCAAACTAAATTATTCTCTTTATTACAGGACATTAACACTTAATTAATTTAATTTTGCAAAATATAAATTTAACAATAAGCTTAAAAACTTTTCATGCAAGTATTGGCTTTTTTTCGTTTTTTATGGAAAATCAGGTGCTTTGAGGAACCGGAAAATATCATTTTAAAATTAAAAGAAAAATATTTTCTTTTTATGGAGTTAAAAAGGAAAAAAATAATCACTATTAGAATATAAAATTCGAAACTTCGTTTTTTAGTTCCACCCTAATGTTGGCTCTAATTTAGTTGGTTTTAGGAGAGGGACAGTCATGGTGTAATTGAAATTCTTATTAAACACTGGACAACAATGGTTCTGTCACAGTACTGAAGTTAGCTAATTCAATATCGTTTTTTTTTTTTAAATTAATTAATTTTTTTTCGCTGATTCCGAATACGCTTTCCGTGTTTCTCTAGGTGATAGAGTTATTTGGTAGAGAAATTTGCATATTTAAGTTTATACAAATTTAAACTTTTTTGTGCTATTTTTGCAAATTTTAGATACAATAATTGTCAGATTCAATTACCGTTTCTAGATAATGGCTACTGAACTATTTGTATCAAATAAATTCCATGATCTGCATATGCTTAACATTTATCTGTCAAGTATTATGCCTAATTAGCATATTTTTCAATGGTGTTATGTTTACATTACTGTCAACTTTAAAGTAGTTGCCACAGAATTGACGCAACGTTTTTCTACACTAGAATTTCAAATTAACTTCAAATCTGTTTTCTTATATCACGTCTAATTTTTGAGTAAAATGAATGTCTATTGACACAAATTTGATATAAGATGCTTTTTAGGGGTTTGTACCTTATTGTCAAAAGAGTGAACAATGTCAGATATCTATCTTAAAAAACAATTTATATAATAAAAAAAAAATTAATGTAGTAGACTCTATCTTAATTAGTTGAAATTCATCACAAAGTAGCAAAAAAGCAATTTCTGGCTTTTTTAACCAAAAAATAAAATTTCGCTTTTTTTAGAAACTAGACGTAATAGAAGAAAATAGATACCAGATTTTAAATCGGCCCAAAAAACTGGTTTAGAAATATATTAGCATATTCGTATGACAGAAATATTTGGACATGAAGAGACATCGGAAAAACGTGAAAAATATGCAAATTAGGCACAATATTTCACGGTCACATGTAAGTAACATATCTCTCAGAAACAACGTTCTTTTAAAATAAGCTAGACCGTATTCCAAACATAAAACAAAGCAGCCACTCTGATAATGCTTTATACCTTAAATTTGCATATAATTATACAAATTTTGCGTAAATCGAAATATGTAAATATATCAAAATCAGGACCTTCTGGAGTAAATTTAAAACTAGATTCGGAATCAGCACAAAACACGCATAAGAAACAATTAATTTCAGTTCTGTGAAAGAGCAAAATTTTAAATTTGTTTACCAGTGTAATAACAAAAATACTTAAAATTATTCACAAGAATGAAAAATAATGCATAAAGCATAGATTACCAGCACTAACAGAATATTATTAAGAAATTTCATTTTATCATAAAATTCAATTTTTATCCATTTCATCATACTAATTTTCTTTAAATATTTTTATTTATTTTCTACAGTTGGAGTTCCATACCTGTGTTCTGTCAAAAGTAGCAATTTTGTGCCTGACTAAAGTGTATACTTTTCAAAACTTCTAAATCCCTTAAAATCATCGTAATGTAAAGTTCTTTTCGTATTACCTCATACATATCATATATACGTCATATATAACACACATTCATATTTCCTTTATAAAATGCAATTTTTATCATTTCATCGTACTAATTTTTTTTTAATATTTTATTTATTTTCTACAGTTGGAGTTCCATGGCTGTATGTGAATACTGTGCGTAACTTTAGGAATGAAGACGATTAGGTTTCTTTTTCACATTTTTTATTACACACAGCACACAAATGTTACAAACAATCACAAACACTGAAAAACATGTAGAATGATGAGGTGACTTTGGGGTAATAACCCGCTGTTAGAACAAGTGACGTTCGTAAAACATATTTTTGGGGAATACTCCCGCTATAAGAAACAGAATAATTGGGGATAAGACCCGCTATAACATAACGTGCCACAATGGCAGCTAAAGAACAACTGAACTGGGTCACATGACCGCAAAGCTACGGAGCTCGTTCGGCATGCGCACAAGGTCCGAACATGCCGCCCCGCGTTGCAATGTGCGTAGCACATTCAAAATATTAAAAATACACTATAAATACAAGAACTAAATAAAATACCAATACCATAAAATAATATTACAATACAAATACAATAATAATAACTTGCAATAACAAGGACTATACAATACAATAAAATTAAATTCTTTGTTACAAAATTAAGCTATTTTCTAAAAATAGTTCGATGTATTCTTAAGAAAAGTTGAATGTAAAATAACATGTAAATTTTAGGTGCACTTTAAAATAAGCAGACAATGAGAAAAGGTATGTACATTAGGTTTCATTAATGGGCAAGTCACACAATCTAGATATGGATCTAAGAAAGATATTTGAGGCTGTTTTAACCTTTGCAACCCTAACATAACCATCCTTTCCTGGTATAACCTCTAAGATTCGTCCTAGCATCCACTTACAGAGAGGTAAATTTGTCCTCCTTTATGACTACCATCGCCCCTGCTTTGATGTTTTCCCCTTTTACCTGCCATTTTGAACGATTTTGGAGATGACTCAAGTAATTTAATTGCCAATTTCTCCAAATTAATTGGACGAATTTAGTGATTCTCTGCCACCTATATAATCTCGATTCTGTGATATCAATCAACTGAGGTTCTGGAATGGCATCGATAGGCCGACCAATTAGGAAATGGCCTGGTGTCAATGCATTAAAATCATTTATATCGGTCGATAACGGAGTTAAGGGACGCGAATTTAGAACCCCTTCGATTTGGGTGGTGACTGTTTGGAATTCTTCCATAGTCAATCTAGCACCCTTTAATGTTCGTTTAAGATAATACTTGAAAGATTTTACACCAGCCTCCCATAAACCACCGAAGTTGGGCGATCTAGGAGGAATGAACTTCCATTCAATAGCTTCTGAAGTAAGGTAATTAGCTAATTTTTCATCCGGTCTACGAACTAACTCATGAAGTTTGTGCAATTCTGATTTAGCACCCCTAAAATTCGTAGCATTGTCTGTCATAATAGAAGCGCATTTTCGTCACCTTGAAAGAAAGCGTTTAAGCGCGGCGATAAACGCATCAGAAGTTAGATCCGTTACTATTTCTAAATGAATAGCCTTTGTTACTAAGCAAACGAAAATCGCGACATAAACCTTATGAAAAATCCCTTTTCTTTGATTTTTATATTTAATCTCAAAAGGGCCGCAAAAATCGGCAAATTTTTTATTTCTGGGGTTGTGAGGCTGCCTCTGCGCCGGTCTGCTAACTTACATTTGCAATTGTGAAGAAACCTATAAACATATGCCAGTATGCGAAGAATACTATAGTATTTACCACTTATGTTGAGAAAAAAATTTACTTCTTCAGGATTCCTGAAAAGAGAAAGAGAAATATTAGAATTGAAATCATTACAGTTATTTTTATATTTTGATTTAGTCTCTGGAATGTAATCTGTTTCTGGCACAGAAATAGTTTCTTGCTCAGTCACTAAGTCATCAGCTGCTAGGAAGTTTGGTCCCCTAAACCACATTGGATTTTCTAGAAGGGAATTAACACTCGCACCTCTGGTCAAGAGATCGGCAGGGTTGTCCTTGCTGGAGCAGTGATACCAAGAGTTCGAATCTGAAAGTGCATTAATCTCTATGACACGGTTAGCCACAAACTGCTTCCATCGCTTTGATGATCCTTTGATCCAGAATAAGGTTATTTTGGAATCCGTCCAATAGTACACTTTCGATGTGATTTTTTTTATCTAGGATGGGTTTTACTTTATTGGTCAGTCTTGCACTTAGTAAGGCTCCGAGAAGTTCTAGCCGAGGCAGAGTTATCTCCTTTATCGGTGCAACACGACTCTTTGAAGTCACGAGATTGACTTCCACACCACTCTCTCTTTTTATTCTCAGATAAATTGCAGATCCATACGCTATTTTACTAGCATCAGAAAAGGCATGTATGTCTACAGCTATTACTTGATTCAAGCTACCAAGAATTTTCCTCGGAATTTTTAATTCTGCTAAATTTGGAAGTTCTTCGAGCCACTTTAACCATTTTTCGTGCACATTAGTTGGTAACTGTTCATCCCATGCTGTCTTCTTTAGCCATAGTTCTTGGAACAGGCATTTTATTCTAATGGTGAATGGCGTCAGCATGCCTAACGGATCGAAGATTTTACCAAATGCTTGCAATAGTAGACGTTTTGAGATTTTTTGCGATGACAAGAATTCTATTAAACTTTTGACTTCGAATGTCAGACAATCTTCTTCTGTTTTCCAGTACATTCCTAATACCTTGCTTAGATTGCTTCCTAGGCTTATTGCAGCACGTTCTATTTGAATATTTAAACCTTCCTTTTGCCAGCACTTCAGTAACGCTTCATCATTGGTTATCCATTTTCGAAGAATCTTTCCTGCTTCAGACATTATTTTGTTAGCATTCAGGGAAACATCAAGAGCTTCTTGCAGCGTATCTTCGCCAGATATAAAATCGTCCACATAAATATATTTATCGAGTAGGTGAACAGTTCTTGGGTGTAGGTTCGTAAACCGCTTGATGTGCTCCTTTATGGTAGCAGATAGGAGGAATGGAGAGGCATTGACTCCAAAAATAACACGTTTGAATCTGAAGACCTTGAAAGATTTTAAACCATCATCATACCACAGAAAACGGACAGAATCCCGATCTTTTCAGCTAGTGAGATTTGAAGGAACGCCTTCTCGATATCGGAAGAAAAGGCAATTTCGTATAATCTGAAGTGGATTAAAATATCAAATAGAAGTGGATTTAAGTTTGTGCCTGGCCATAAACAATCATTAAGGGACAAATCATTGTTATCATGAGAGGTGGCATCGAAGACGATTCGGACCTTTGTAGTAAGTTTATCTTCTTTACAGACCGCATGATGGGGCAAATAATAAACTGCCCTGTCTAAAACAGGTTCATTTTCTTGCACCTGCTCTATAATTCCTTGCTTTAAATATTCCGTGATTATTTCAGAATATTGTCGAAAAAGCTCTGGGTTTCTATAAAATTTTCTTTTTAGACCTTCCAAACGCTGTTTCGCAACATTAAAATTATCATTTAAATCCTTCCAATCCTTTTTCCACGGTAACTGAACTTCATAACGATCGCCTACAAAGTTGACAGTTTTATCGAATATTTGTTGTTCTTGATCAGTTTCCGATATTTTCGGATCATCATGTTTAATGCCTATAGACTCAAGCTCCCAAAATTGTTTTAAATTATCATTTATTTCATCGAAATCTCTAACGAAATTGCACATAGTAATATTGTTTGTTTGCGTGTTCTCCTCTAGCGCCCCAGTTGGGATCCATCCAAAAACAGTGTCTTGCAGAAAAAGTTTATCATTTATCTTAACTGAATTATGCTTTAAAATTCTATAAAATAATTCAGCGCCAACCAATGCGTGAATTTTTCCCGGTTTAAAAAATGTGGGGTCTGCCAATTCCACAATATTCGGTAAATTAATGTCCGATACATTTAATTGCTTTGATGGAATTACATCCGTGATTTTGGGAACAATTAAGAAATCTGTATTCTCCCTGAAAGAGCCATCTTCGTTTGTAATTACACTCGAATTTTTATTTTTTACATTATAAGTATAACCGTTTAATCCTGTAACGAGTACATGAATTATCCTTTTTTTTAATTTCAGCATGTCAGCGCAATCCTTAGTTAAAATATTGACATTGCTAGCATTATCCAAAATTACTCTAAACTTTCGTTTATTTCCGAAATTATCTTCTATAAAAACAAAGCATGTACTCAATAAAATTGATTTTCTTTCTTTACTTATATTATTCAAGGTCTTTAAAGATTCATTATTTATCGAAATGTTTTCCGTTTCTCTATTTACCGCACCTGCAAGAGGGGAGGAAATTTGGGGGGAAGCCAATTCATTTTGGATTTATTTTTTTTATCTCGATGAAGCGATGAGCTGTGTCGCAATCCACAGGTATTACAATTATATTTTGAAATGCAAGAATTTAGGAAATGAGAATTATTCAAATAATTGGTACACAGTTTATTTTTCTTCACAAAATCGTATCGTTCAGAAACATTCATTTTTAGAAACTGAGAACATTTGTTCAAATTATGAAAAGCCAATTTACACAGAATACAAGTTTTTCCATTCGATTTATCATTCGAATTCAGCATGAATTTTTTTTGTTTGTTCGAAAGAGGAATGTTTTTGTTTAAGGGTTTTGAAGCAGAGTATCTATTTACGCTTTCTAACGTAGAACTGCGGTTTTCCAAAAATGACATTAATTCATTAAATTGCGGGTATTCTGATTTTTTAATCGAATATTCAAATAATTTTCTAGATTCCTTATCTACCTTTTGCAATATAATATTGATAAGGATAGCATCAGACAGATTGTTTTGTTCATATTGTAATACTTTTAAGGCTCTCAAATTTTTATTTACACAATCAATAAAGGATCTCAATTCTTTAGAAGACTCGTATTTTTTCATAATTAATTATGGCTGATAAATGAGTGTCAATGAGCAAACGTTGATTTTCGAATCTTTCAGTAAGTGCTGACTCAAAGGAATCGTCTGGGCTCTCTAGTTGTTTTTCTTCATTTTTTAGCGATGCTCGCAAATAAAACAGACTCTGAGCGTCATTTAACTGGGCATTATTGATAATTAAATTTGTAAATTGTACTTTAAAGATTGACCACTCTTCATATTTACCATTGAATGTTGGTAGTGGGATTTCAGGTAACTTAACTTTAATGTTATTCAAACTTATAGATTCAATACTATCAGCATGCACATTTATTTCAGAAACTTTAAGATTTTTAAGAAATATGTTGAGACTTACCTCAAGTTTCTCGAGACGATCTTCGAGTTCATCTAACTCGTTTTCGATTTCTGGTAAGTCCTTAATCTCAGGGATATCATAATATTTATCCCGTATTTCCGATACTTTTGCTTGAAGCTCAGGTAATTTTCGAATCTTTATTTCGAGCTCGGTACTCGAGTAATTAATTTCGTCTGTATTATCTTTTACGAAATTTTCTAATTTCGTTATAGCACCTTTTAGATCACCTTTTGTTCTATTTAATTTTTCCATAGCAGCTATTTCGCTGCGAAATCGACGGACCACAAAAATGTATGTGAATACTGTGCGTAACTTTAGGAATGAAGACGATTAGGTTTCTTTTTCACATTTTTTATAACACACAGCACACAAATGTTACAAACAATCACAAACACTGAAAAACATGTAGAATGATGAGGTGACTTTGGGGTAATAACCCGCTGTTAGAACAAGTGACGTTCGTAAAACATATTTTTGGGGAATACTCCCGCTATAAGAAACAGAATAATTGGGGATAAGACCCGCTATAACATAACGTGCCACAATGGCAGCTCAAGAACAACATACTCTATACTTGGGGATAAGACCCGCTCGAATACACAACGTGCCGCAATGGCAGCTAAAGAACAACTGAACTGGGTCACATGACCGCAAAGCTACGGAGCTCGTTCGGCATGCGCACAAGGTCCGAACAATGGCTCTCTTCTGTCAAAAGAAGCAATCTTATGCCTGACTAAATTATATACTTTTCAAAACCTCTAAATTCCTTATAAATTGTGTGTAATGTAAAATTCTTTTCATATTAACTCATACATATCATACATTCATATTTCCTTTATAAATTTCAATTTTATATATTTCATCATACTAATTTTATTATTTAATTTATTTTCTACAGTTGGAGCTCAATGGCTCTATTCTGTCAAAAGTAGCAATTTTATGTCTGATTAAATTGTATATATTTCAAAATCTCTAAGTTACTTATAAATCATGAGTAATGAAAAGTTCTTTTCATATTACCTCATGCATATCATACATTCATATTTCCTTAATAAAATTCAATTATCCATTTCATCATACTAATTTTATTTTAATATTTAATTTATTTTCTACAATTGGAGTTCAATGGCTCTAATCTGTCAAAAGTAGCAATTTTGTTACTGACTAATTGGTAAATTGTTTCAGAATTTCCGAATCCCTTATAAATAATGCGTAGTGTAACGTTATTTTCATATTACCTCATTTTTATCCTATATCCGTCATATATATCACGCATTCATATTTCCTTTATAAAATTAAATTTTTATCCATTTCATCATACTAATTTTATTTTAATATATATATTTTAAAGTTGGAGTTCAATGGCTGTATTCTGTCAAAAGTAGCAATTTTGTGTCTGACTAAACTGTATATATATTTTTTCAAATCTTCTAAACCTTTTATAAATTATGCGTAATGTAAATTTCTTTTCATATTTCCTATTATATTAAAAGCAGCGAAATATTATTTAAAATAATTTAAATTAAAAAAAAAGAAAATTTCTCATATACATATGCAAATTTTGTTTTCGGAGTTATTTATTGCTGTTCACTGAAAGTCATATAAAATAAATAACCTGAGGATGTTTTATGGAAACATAATAAAAACAATATAGTAATCATATTACGAAAAGAATAAACCCTTGAGGTTGAGAGTCTTATAAATGTAATTGAAATTTACAAGGAGATACGTTAAGTGTTCTTGAGTTATTTTTTTTATAATTGTTATTATTCAGATCCAAATAGATTAGTCAGAGATAAATAAAATTTTTATATTAATTGAATAGAGCTTATATTTCAATAGGATGCTATTTTTAAATAAATGAATGAAATTTTCATAAAGGAAAATGATTTTAATTCTTGCGTTTGCCTTGGTTGTTTCATGTAAACAGAACGAACTAACAAATATATATGTATTAATCCAGTCTCCTTTTCTTTTTTCCTTTAGTAAAGGACAAGCAACACTTTCATATTTTCAAAATTTTGTGCTTTATATAACAATGGCGGTGATTAATTTATGTTAAGGGGTTTTTGGAATTTTTAAAACAATTTAGGATTCCTTTGTTATCATTTTTAGCACATTACTTTTACTGTATTATATGTATAATTTGCATTTAAAATTTAACTGTTTTATTTGATCAAAAATATACAGCAATTCCCTAAATGTGACATTATATACTTTTATAAATGATTTATTTTTTGCCTCTTAAAAAATCCCTTAAAAGATTTTGCCACACTTTTCCCCCTATCTTAATGTATTTGAGTAAGTGCGAAGTAACTTTCTTTTTTTAAAAAGCTATTCAATTATAGCTTTAAATTATTTTTAGGAAGACTGTGAATCGAAACCACGAAAAAAAGCAAAAACAAATTTCCATATATAGATTACCTTTTAATAAATTGGGGAATTTATGGTAAAATTAATTGAAATTTTGCACAGTATGCAAGAAACCCCTGCAGGAAATTATATCACATATACATGCATTAATCTACACTTAATTTACATGACAATGGTAAAGGCGATAAACTAAAATCTAAATGATATTATATATTTTTCATGAGTTATGCATATCGCATGTGTTTATATGCCAATTTTAGAATTCCGTACTTAAAAAGTGAAAACGGAACCGTTATAAGATCACTCCTGTGTCTGTCTGTCACAACCATTTTACTGGTAAGCTATGGAACGTGGAAGGCTCAAATTGGAGGATTTAATAAATACTATTGACCCACATATTTACAGATTATTAAACATTCACAACTATATTTAGGGAAAATGTAGAGGGGCTAATTAAGTTACTTGAAAAACAAAATCTTTTCTTTGTATATCGTGGGAAAGGTTTCGTAATGCCGAACTCAAAAATACATTTCTTTTAATTTTAGGTATTACATTTTAAGAAATATCGCCGAAAACGTATTTCAAAAATATGCCCCCCCCCCCCACCCTTTCTATTTCCGAATCTACTGAAACTAAATTTATGAAAAACTTAGAGGTAGTATACGTTAAATTAAATCTTGTAGGAAAATTATAGCGATTACCCTAGGTCGCATAATTTTTGAGTAAAGCGCATTTTTCCGTTACACACAAATTTCGATTTACGGGCGTTCAGCAAATGTGTTGAGGAGCGCTGGAGGTACCTAAGTAGCAGAAGTATAAAAACATTGTTAATAATGATTGTCGAAAAAAATCGTCGGTAATTAGTCGAGATATTAACCCTTAAAAACATACATAAAACATGTCCAAACACGTCCAAACATGTTTGGACATACATAAAGGAAAGGGCGGCGTACTCTATCTACTATCGGCTTTTAAATCCTAGATAACAACGCGTAATGATATATTTGTGTAATGCAATGCCCAGTAGCAGTATAAAAGCAATAAACATCAAATTGTTAAAAACAGACTAATTTAATTAGAATTAATCACATAAATACTATAAAATTCTCGACTAGTTTGCATTGATAAGATCTCTCAGTACGCCTCCCGTGTCTTTAAAAATTAATTAGAAACGCACCTATAAAAACGCGGCACGGACTAAGGCGGCGTTGCATCTTTGTGACCTACTTTCGGAGCGCCCTTAGAACAATGTCAAGTTTAAACTTTGAACAAGTCTTTTGTTTTAGCTACACTATAAAAATAAAATATTATTACTACACTGCATTTAGTTTTATGAAATGCCAAATGAAGTTTAAATATGCACTACTTTTATTGTCAGTACCGAAATAAGTTCATCATAAGCAGATTAGGATAAGATTAAAAAAAGTGTTATACAGAATAGCAATATTCGATTTTATTTAGTCTTCATATTTCTTTGAACTTTTATGGTATACCCATTCATACTTTTATAGTATATACAGCTGTACCTAACCCTAGGTTGTATATTTTTTTTACAAAGTCTTGTTAATCTTTTAGCAACGATTTTTTTAATAATACAGTTAATAATTCGTATATTTATTGTATGGAACCCTCTGAGCGGGAATAATACTAGCACTTGACCGTTTATTTTTAAATGCATTGTTGTCATCCCGCGAAAACCACTATAAAGCAAAACGTACTTATTCTGAAATTAAACGTTTAGTTCTTTACCTTCACAACAGAGTCAATAACTTGCAACTGGAATTTTATTGTAATTTTCAATAATTCTATGAGAAATCTTGTTTTCCTCATGGAATTTTCACTGAAAAGTGCATTTCCGATAAAACGTGTTTAAAGTTTCCATTTATGTTTTACTAAAGTTATTTACAGTAATGTGCATCTGACATTTAATGCATTTTTAAATCATGACATTTTCTCTAGTTCTAAAACTTCCTTTACTTCTACAACGCAACTTTTGTATGATGGGGAAAATTTCGTTTCTCACTGAAACGTTTTGCACTTCCGGTTTCATTCATAACTGTCAAATAGTTTTTAAACCACTATAACTCAGGTTCTATCTATAGTACAGTAATAATGAACAATTATTTTGAAAGGTAAAGAATTGGGATTTAATAAAATGTAATAAAAAGAAAATGCGAATTTTGATCGAAAATTGTATTTTAAACATGTCAAACACCTTAAGCAGAATAATATCATTTTAAAATTTGAATCTAAAAATTTTCAAGATTAAATCAATGGGTCTCGTTACCAATTGAAAAATACTTTTAATTTATGTATTTTATGCCATCATTTTGAAATTTTATTAAATGATTTTATGAATGAAAATGATTTAAATGGAGAAAATAAAGTATTATGTTGCTACAATTTGGAAAAATAAATTTTTTTAACGTAAAGTTGAAGAACATTTAAAACTACTCTTTTGTTATAAATATTAATATTTCGCCGTATTTTTTAACACTTTCCAACATAGCTGAAAATCAAAAGCATTTGTTGACCTCTACGAGAAAAAAAAATTCGCTTGCGCAAACCCAAATAGATTTCTTTTATGAATATAGATAATAGAACATTCATTGCATTAATACCACCCTCAGAAGTATGAGCAATTGTGATTAAAGAAAACCCAGGGGAGGAAAAAAATATTTCAGCCTTAAAAAGAAGTAAATAGCATTACTGATCCATATATTTATATAATAATAAAGCATAATTTTATAAAACATTATGCCAAATTTCAGAAAAATATCTTTTTTTTTCTTCCATGATTTTTCATGACTCAAAACAATGCAGCTCCTCACCGTGCCGAGATTATGATAATCGGCTGATTTTCGGTTCACAGTTTTTGTTCCATAGATCTTTTTCGACCGTTGTAACTACAGTGGACTTTCATATTTAACCCTTTCCGGCGCGGAGTAAGCCGGTTTGTAAAATGATGAAATGATGGACTGACACCAGAATTTACAAAGGAATTTATTAAAAAAAAAGAACTTGCATTTTTTCGCATACTTTATAAAAGGAAAATTTTAAATATTCTTGGAGCGGTTTGTCAGTTTTGCAATTAAAATTAGGTGTCTTTTTTTGTGGATACCGCCCTAAAGGGTTAATCCGTAATGAAAAATTCTCTTCGCGGTCGTTTCTTCACTTAAAATATCACGGTCTTCAAGAATGTTGTTCGTGGGTATGAGGCGCAAACATTTCACCCTTCCTTCGTATTTATAATTTACAAGAATGTACAGTCGTGGGATAAAAACGTAAACACTCCTACTAACCAAGCAAGTATTTATAATAAGAAAGATGCTGGTACCAAACGATTGAAAATAAAGTCGACTTTTAAATGATGGATATAAAATTTTTCTTAGGGGGCCATCTACAAATCAAAACCAGAGCAAAACCCAATTATGGCAACACATTTTAATTCTTCTGTTCAAGCTATGCCTAGAAACCAAATTTCAAGTCATTTGGATGATAAGATTTTGATTTATAAACATTCGAAATTTAGATATTCTACACTGTAAAAAAAATACTGCCAGTTTTCCGGTAGGAATCGGAAAAATAGTTGCCCTTATTGTACCGGAATAATTTCCGACCCAGCTCGGAATAAAATCCGTAAAAATAAGGAAATAGTCAGTAAAACGGTATTTTACGGATTTTATTCCAAGCTGAGTTAGAAATTATTCCGGTACTATAAGGGCAACTATTTTTCCAATTCCTACCGGTAAACTGGCATTATTTTTCTTACAGTATAAAGTTAAATGACATTTTCATACTTTTATTAATATGTAATGAAATTGTAATCCTAATGCGATGGTTTTTTGTGTGGTTATAATGCTAAAGAACCCAAACATAAATACAATGAAGTTGTTATTTAAAATTTTTTTAAATATGAATTATGAAATTAATATTCGAAAAAAAATGAATTACAACCTACAAATTTTTTCATAGATTTGTACTTATTATGTCCTACTTTATGCAAATTCCATATTTCCAAATTTTCATAAAAAACTTCAAAATGATGGTTTAATTGGGGCGTGTATGATGTGCAGAAAAGCGTAATTTGAAACAAAATATAATTTTAGTCATTTTATTGAAACATTTGGGCTGGTAATAGCCGTAGCATATTAAGCGAGTGAAATGATCCTATTGCAAGATATAGGGGAAGACGGGGTACAATGAAACAAAATTTACTATTTTTTTTTTCCTATCCACAATTTTGCATGCACAAAAATATAATTAATGCATATTTTTAATCTTGTATCTTACCCATCTAAATTTTTATTAGGTTCTAAACAATATCTTTATGCTTGTAAAATAACAAAAAATAAATGTATTGCAGTGTTTCATTGTACCCCGTATGCCGGGGTACAATGAAACACATACTGGGGTACAATGAAACACTCCAAATGTCGAAAGCAGTTTTCACCCAGTATAGTTTATTTTATGAAAAATGAGATAAATACAAAAACAAAACTTGATTAATAAGAAACTTGATAAAAATATTATAGTCTAAGATGAAAAATAAGAAAATTCTATTAGTTTAAGAAATACCTTTCATTTTATATTAAATTGGCCCAAGTCAGTTTCAAAAATTAGCATTTCTGCTTATATTTCAGTTGCTCCTGAAGGAATATGGGGTGGTAGTTTTAACACAATGAGTTTTTTTAAATGTAAGTTTCTACAAAAAAAAAATAAATAAATAAATAAATAAATAAATAAATAAAATAAAACTAGGTTGGAGTCTTTTTATATCAAGTACTTCACATTTGACTTCATTTAAATGTATGATTTCTCCAACGGTATATATTTCCTTATGATTCCATTTATACGGATACTGCTTGTGCCATACATGTTGTGTGTGGATATTTCATTCTTAGTACCTCGATGATCAGCTGGGACTGGAAAAAAAAATCTGGATCATCATCAGAGTCTGTAGCAGGCAGAGTTTGTTTTCAAAACAGTCCCTTCTTAGCTTTTTTTCTCTTTCTATTTTTTAATTGCTTAACAAGATCATTTTTTACTGACTTGGTTCGAACAAAACTCTTTTTTTTCTGTTTTCCTACTCTTACTTCTAATATATTCTATTTACTACTTTTATTACTATAATAAAACATGTTTCATTGTACCCCGCACTGAGGTTACAAAATAAAAATTTATTTTCAAACTTCTAATATTTATTTTTTTTAGTTTGGTTTTGGAGGTATGAAGACAACAAACCAAAGATAACAATGTATAGAAAAAATAATTATTACATATAACAACAAGGAAAAAGAAACAAAATTACTTTTAGTAAAGAAAGTTACTTTCAATGGTGTAAAAGCAATAATCTTCTATTGCTACTGTTGTAGAAGTGTGATTGTATCCAAATCACATCAGTCATTGGAACATATAGTTGAATAATATATATGAAAACTGCAACTCTCTATGACAAATTTGATTGATTTTACAAGTAATGTTTCATTGTACCTCGTCTTCCCCGACTGCATTAAAAGATATGACATAGTCATTTTGTAGCATTTCAATAATCGAGTGGCGAATGTCAATTTGGATACAGAACCCTAAAATACGCTCATTTAACCAATTTCTCTGAAACTAATAACATGAATTTCATGAAAATTTCTTTTTAGGCTAATTGAAAGGTGTAAAATGTATTTAGAGTGTGAATCTTGGGTATTGCTATGGGAAAAAAAACAAAGTTTGGGATCGTTTGCATATGTAGATGGCCTCTTAAGCAAATTTTATAAACATCCGTTAAAAGTAGACTTTATTCCCAATAGTTTGGTACCAGTAACTTTCTTCTACAATAATTTGTTGCAGAGTTAGTAGAGGCGTTTACTTTTACCCTTAAGCTTTTAAGTACTTTAAGCCTTTTGTAATTTAAAGCGTTGTTGGGTAAAAAATTGTCCTTGTTATTACTGTTTCTTACTGTGTTTTTTCTGGCATATGTAAAAATTAATTTTGGAAAAAATGCAGTTAACTATTTTTTATAATTTATTATTTTTTACATTATTCTACCATTAGTAATTATTCGCTTTTATGCAACTTTATTGCAGTTAGAAAAGTAGTTCTGATGAATTTTTAATAACAACGAAAAAAGATACCTTTTATTCAAAATAACTTTTTACATAAACCACCAACATCTATTATATTATAAGAGTAATTATTAACTGAATAACGTTTAAGGTAGGTATTTACAAGTTTAAAAAAAAATGTACATGAAAAATATTTATTTCCATTTAGAAAGTCATTTGAAAAGTTAGATGTTCATAACTTTTTTAAATTAAAAACATTTTATTACCTTATGCAGGAGTTGTGTACTTCTAAGTGACATTTTGAAATTTTAGAGCGAAATGTAATAAAAAAATTCTTCAATGTATGCATGCAACCGCATTGTGCAAAAAAAAAAAAAAAAAAAAAAAAAAAAAAAAAAAAAAAAAAAAAATCTGTTCACCATTAGCACTGTAAAAGTTTTTGACTATACATCTTTAATGCGTTTTTAAGCATTTTTAAGCTTTAAAATAATTTTTAAAACATGGAAAAACTCAGTCTGACATTAATATATTTTATATTTATTTTCGTAGGAAATAACTCTTGGTTTAATTTAACTCGTTTCAAGATACATACATAACGCATAGTAACGTAACTCAACTCCCAATGGAATTAAAATAAAGAAATCTTTTTGAAAATTTTCGGAACTACTAGAAAGAGAATTTTCTGATATACGTATTCAAACCTTGTTTTATTCTTTTTAAATTCTATTTGAAGAAAAAATATAAAGTAAATATCCTGAGGCTGTTTAGTGCTAGTAATTTAACATGCTAAATGTGTTTAAAATTTATCAGATGAATAAACCCTTGAGGTGAAAAGTATTTTTAAAGTACATTAACTTTTTATAATCGTTAAATATTTTTAAGTGAGGAAAGATTTCTAAAGACTTAATTTTGAGGTCTTTGTTGTAATAAAAAATAGGTAGAGAATCATTTGTTTAATGATTGCATAATTCATTTAACCCTCTCAAACATGAGAATGTCATATGAGTATGCACTAACACATTCCTCCGAAAACTGTGCATATTTAATTTTCACAGCTTTATATCACACATAAATCCAAAATGGAATTCAATAATGCTTGTGAAATACAGTAATACATGTCATAATACTTTTCGTTTTGAATATTCAGTAGGAAAATTTGCCTTTGATAAGTTTCTTTCTGTTCTGTATGAGAGAGGAATTTCTGTTTATCTGAGCAAAAACAGGTGCAAATATGTGTTTTTATAAATCTTTCTACGTCATGTATCCGATAGAATATCTCAAAAAAGTATTTAATAACAATTAACTGAAGCAAAGCGAATTGAAATTGAATGAAGTTCTCTAAGTATCCACTCCAACCTGAGAATGAAATGAACACCATTTCTCGCAATCCCTGGATAAATTACAACGCATCTTTCTAAAAACATAGAATTTAATATGATAGAGGGAACAGCGTGGTCTGATTTGAAAAATTCGACCTGGTGCTTGAATAATTATAGGTCAAGCACTAAGCTTCTAAACCAAACACTATTTGCAATAATCTTTCCTAATCGGGTTTGACATTGTCGCGGTGTATATAGACATCGGTAGCCCCTCCCACTGCCGAGTAAAATACATAAGCTCGAGGTCACATGGGGTGACGATTGAATACATGCCTCAAATCTCCTAAATCATCTCTTTGATGTCTTTTATGTAAGAAAAATCGTTTAAAAAAATTATCCCTGTTGACTGTTCAGTAGTGCGACAAAGCACGACGTTCCGTGCTCCCGTCCGAGGTGCCTTTTCTGTCTTTTGAACATAGACCGCTTCCTTTTAAACACTGACCCGTAAATCGGAAAAATTTTAAGTTAATTTCATTAAATTAAAGACATCGAAAAGCGGAATGGGTTGGGGTAGTATCTCTGATTACCGGTGACTTGATGGGGCTTTGAGATTAATATTCGTCTCGTCAATGTTGTCTTCATAATTTTTCGTAGTATTTCATTATAAGTAATATTTCAAGTAATCTACTTTATATATAAAATGGAACTGGGAATTCCGTTCCGACTGCTTATAACTTAAGTTCTGATCAACGGATTTTGATGGGACCTTCACTGTTAGTTAGATAATCAAAGTTTTAGTATATCGCACGCAAGTACACTTTTCAAAAATACTCTTGCATTAACCCTTGCGGTATCGTTGCTCGATTTCGAGTATTTTTTATTCAAAATATCTACTACATAATGCTAACATTCGCTTTATTTAGAGACAAGCATTCCATGATTAAAAGAAAATAAGTTAGTGCCACAGTGAACATAGCCGTTAGCGAATATTCGCAAGAAGATAATTAATTTAGAAATGAATGTACATTTTCTGCATTTTAACTTTATGTAATATTTTACTTTATGTAGAACTGCAGCAATGGCCAAAATGTTGACCAAAATTTTCGACAAGATATATTTTTAAAGTTCGATGCTTCATAACTGTGCTTTCTCTTTAAGTATTACCGTAAAATTATGTACCAATCAAAAGATAATTTAATCGAGAATGCAATACAATAAATTTCATGAAGGAATGTTTATTATAAAAACATATATAAAGAAGAAAATGGTAACATATTGAAAAATGAGATATAAAAAATTTATCACAAAATCAGTCAATACTTATTTGGGAAAACTTTACTCTTAATTATGGCCTTGCAACGGATTTCCATGGAGTAAACAAGCTTTTATGTTATGAGGCTATTATAATGTGACACTAATATGGATTTATTGCTTCTATTAATTGTATTTTATCGCTGTGCTGCTTCTGTGCAACCAGTTTCTCTAGTCAGCTCCATAGATTTTCAATCGGATTAAGGCAGTGGTTCCCAGAGTGGGGCGTACGCCCCACACCGGGGGGATTTGATTTTTTAGAGGGGCAATTTCAAATTTGAGACTCACGCATTCGCTGCTGTCACTTTGTTTCCCCTTGAACACCATCTGATTAACACCCAATATTCTACACCAGTGTTTCCCAACTTGGGGTGTAAGACCAGCCAGTTTTTTGGAAAAGTAATGTTGTACTCTAAAAATAAAAGTAATAATGCATGCAAAATTTAATGGAGAAAATAAGTTTTTGCTAGAATTTATAAAAACTTCTTAAACAAAATTTTAAAGTAGACTTAAACTAGTAAAAACATATGAGTAATTTAAAAAAGTATTTAAAACTCCCACCCCATATGCTTTTTTTAGAAACTCATTCAGCTCGGATTTCATCCCAGACTTATACATTTAATATACCCGTACCTTTGCGACCGCTCTTTTCAAGTCCGCATAAACAACATTCTTTCAATTATCTTTCTCATCCTAGCGGGCATCCTTCAGGGGAGTGTGTTGGGCTCATTTTTGTTCAACATATTCTTTAACGATATCCCACGCTCCTTGCACACATATCTCCCACTTTATGCGGACGACACCTGTATTTATGCTTCAGCTAACCACCCGTACACTCTTTACAGGTACTTGCAGACACACATTGACGAATTCATGGACTGGTGACGAATTCATGACACATGGACTGGTGTACGCTACACGCGTCTTAACCCCTTAACCTACGATTTAGTCTCAACAGCTCCACGGTTTGGCAAATCCATAGCTACCACTAAAATTTAGTAGAGATTTTTGCCTTGTTTAATCATGGAATTTTCAACGATTAGATTAAACGATATTTACTGTGAAATTTTAGTGGTAGGAAGAATTTACATTTGGATCGATCATCGTACGCGGTCTGTGCCCGTCATTGTAGGTTAAGGGGTTATTAAATGAAAACAAAACCACTGCAGTATACTTCTTTCGTAAACTAACTTTTCCTAGTAGAATAATAATCAATAACACTGTTATCCCTTGGTCTGACCATGCTAAGTATCTTGGGGTTACTCTTGATCGTCGTTTAACTTGGACTAAGCATATACTTTCCATTAGAGTGAAAGTCGCTGGTGCCTTCAACTCTACTAAACCACTCCTTAACAGTAAAACTTTTTCAGTTCATAACAAACTTATTTTTTACAACTCATGCATCCTCCATATTATTACCTATGTTAGTCCGATCTGGGGCCTCACCTGTAGGGGTTCTATGGGCATCTCGTTTACATAATAGGCATCTGCGTATTGTTCGTAAAGCTTCCCGTTACTTTCGTAACTCTACGGTCCATAGGGATCTAAAAACAACCACCTGCGTAAGAGTATGAACCACTTAGCAAAGAAATTCTATGGTAAAATCTTTGACTTTCCTAACGAAATCGTAGCAGAGCTACCGGATTATGACGCCTTTGAACCCCACCACCGAAAACACCCCCGGTTTTCCATGATTATGGACACCCAGTAACATCTGGGTACTCCACGCTAAGATTACCTCTGTGTATATTTTTCTTTAACTATAACCTTTTTTATTTCTTTAATAAAAAAAAATCTCTCTATAAGTGCTATAGAGACTCAAAAAATTGTAAAATATAAAAATGTATGGCCCTGATTAGTCCCTTGTTTTTGGTTAATGTAGACTTTGCTACCTCTAGCTTTTCTTGCCCAAGCTTGGCGAGAGCATCACTGAACAGTGCTAACTTTTACCTATTATTATACCCTTATAGTAGTTTTTCAACTACAATTTTACTATTTATTTAACTTTTTAAGATTCTAATTTACTTTTTTATTCATCCTTAGTTTTAACTTAATTTGTAACTTTTCCCTTTTTTATTTTTTATTTTTTAATTTATACACAATTTATACACAATTCAATTAAATTTCTCTCTTAAGTAGTTCTAATATAGTTTAAATTTATCCCAATGGCTCATAATAACATAAGTTACTTCAATTTCTAGCCTGGGTGTTAAGTTGATATCAGCTAGGAAACCCCTTAATGCTGCTCACCTGTTCAGCACCATATGTTTTTACTGTTTTCTTCTCACGTATAAAATATTTTATAGCTTTCTGGATATATTTTATTTACAATTTTTCACAACTTTTTCGAATATTTATAGATTGAGCCTTGTATTCCAACTTGTTCTGCTAAATGTCACAGGAAGAAATTTTCACACGTGATGCATGTACTTAAGGGTTTGTCTAAATTAGATTGTCTTGATCGTATATATCCCCAAAAATATTTTAAATACATAAAAGAGATGCTAACAATTTTCTTAAAATTATAATTCTTAAACAGCCTTAAAAAAGAAATGGGTGATAAGTGTATGGCTCCAGTTCCGGCCTGTTACACAGTAAATAAATATATGAAATATACATTTTAAATTTAAAAAAAAAGGTTATAGACGACAGTCAATAAATGATAATGGGAAAGGGAAAACGAAGAAATATGTTTTGATGTTGAAGAATGGCTACTTCTAAGTATTAAAGCTGAGAATACTAAAATGTTTCTTAGGCATTGTGTTATCATTAAAGAAAATTAAGTATTCAAAAATTTTTTAACAATTCTTCAGAAGTTACTAAAATTAATTATAAAATATACCAATGTTATCAGTTTTAAAGCTAATTATGAAAGTCTTTTCCAGCATTTTGTGAAGATAACAATGCAGACAATATAACACCCATGTTTACACTGAACTAAGTTGGAGAGTATAGGCAAAACTCATTTGGACCTAAAAGAGAAGATGGCATTCATTGCATTTAAAAAATTATGCTAAAAAATAGAAAATTCACTTCTTTGATGTGTTAAAAAATGTGAAGTGAATAGTTTCAATAATAAGATATAGAGAAGATATAGGGGATAATTTCAAAATATAGAGGAGGGCATCGGGATTTTACAAATGAGTCGAGAGGACATGGATAATAAAAGATTGGGAAACACTGGGTTAAGGTCTGGACTGTCCCCGCTCCATCCAACACTGGAATATGGTTACCTGGGAAGCACATTTTGCGCTAGTAACATGACATGAAGCCGAATCGTGTTGAAATATAAATACTTCATTATCTTGGAAAAAATCGCGTGCCGAAAGCTTCAGTAAAGATTGAACTATTTCATAGATGTGTTTTTGGGTATTCAAATTCCCATTAATCACATATAATCTGTCCACATCTTTTGATGTTATACAGCACCATATCGTAACACTGACTGGGTTCTTTAAGGTATGTGCAAATAGTCTCCGCTACATCACATTACATATTTTATGTCGCCACAACCAACAGGGTGATTTTAGTAAGGTCAGAAAATTTAGCACTGTCCCATTGTTCCGCTGTCCAGAGAACACGAGTTTTAGTCTATTTTAATATTTTCTCCATTCGTTATAGAGATAAAAATGGCTTTTTTAGAAGAATTCTAATTTTAAAACTAAATCCTTGCAGTATGCGTTAAACAGTCGTTGCACTCATCACACTGGTTCATATCGCATAGGTGACAGAAAAAAATCACCTATGCGATATGAACCAGTGTGATGAGTGCAACGACTGTTTAACGCATACTGCAAGGATTTAGTTCTAAAATTAGAATTCTTCTGGAATTCATCACACTGGTTCATATCGCATAGGTGACAGAAAAAAATCATCTGGATGCATATTCCGATGATTTTTGTCTGTCACCTATGCTCAGTCTTAAAATTATTACATCAGCACTTGCTGTTTCACGCCTTTGCCTGCATTCACCAGTATGGTTTTGTAGTGACATAGTCTCATTATACTGCTACAATAATTTAGAAATGCGACCTTCGGTTACACTTCCACAAATTGGCCTTCTAATTTCTTCATAACTGTAACCTTGTTCACTTAATAACATTATTTTGCATTGCTTTCTAGGGGACCAGTCACTGCTCATGCCATTTGTTTAATTTTCTTATGTTTTACATCTATCCCTTATATCAATTATATAAAGCAATGACAAATGTCCTCGTCACAGTCCTAAAATGCCCCCAAAAGCATGAGAACAACAGTTGAATTAACAGTGACAGTCGGGATTAATTCGTCTTTACTCCAATAAGTATAACGAAGCGCAAATTTAAGATGAAAATCAAAGTTGGTGTAGCGTTGTAGTAATAACACTGAAGTATTAACATGTGTAAAAACTTTTAGGAATGTGAACCTGTATGAGATAGATGAAAGTTTTGGGACTAGTACATACGGCTACTTAATTATTCAAAGCCTTCTACTCTGATGTAATTTTAATCATTCCAGTTAAATAATAATTGTATTTTCGAAATTCTATACTTTTTACTCAATGTAGCAAAATAGCTTTCTAAAAATTGATTTTTGAAACAAAAACAAGGAAGACTTGATACAAAATTGATGCCAAAACTTTTATTTTAAAATCGGAAAAGAATCTTAGTGAAAGGTTTTTTATTGAAATATTCCAAACTCAATTACGAAATTTAAAAAAATGGCAGTATAACAAAATGTTCATGAAATATATTTAGGAAAAACTTTTATAATATTTATACTATTCTGCAATTTTTATTTCTATACAAATTTTAAAACAGGCACAGTAAATGCATTTTCCATAATTAATAAAAATTAATGAAGAAAAAATATTAGTGAAGGTTTTTATAATTAAACATTCCAAACTCAATAATAAAAATAAATGAGAGCATAACTAAAATTTTCATAAAATATATTTAGGAAAAACTTTTATAATATTGATAACATTCTGCGATTTTTATGTATAAATTTTATTTCTAAGTCAATATTTCTAAATTTTATTTCTAAATTTTTATTTATAAATTTTAAAACAGGCATAGTAAGCGCATTTTCTATAATTAATAAAAAATTAATGAAGAAAAAATATTAGTGAAGGTCTTTATAACGAAATATTCCAATCTCAGTTTAAAAAGAAAATGAGAGCATAACTAAAATTTTCATAAAATATATTTAGGAAAAACTTTTATAATATTTATAATATTCTGCAATTTTTATTTCTATACAAATTTTAAAACAGGCATAGTAAGTGCATTTTCTCTAGTACATTATTTTTTGAGCAAAATCTTTAGTATGATTTAAACTTTTTATTTTAGTACTATTTACGGATAATAAACCTCTTTCTATATTGAAAAAAAAAAAAAGAAACTTTACTTATAGCTGTAGAATCTCTGTTAAAAAATGCCGATCATTTAATGGATCGGAAAAAGTAGAAGGCATAGAAGTTGGATGATTTCCAAAATTTTGATGATCAACATACTGTTCGAACATGAAACATTTCCCAAAACTTCTAAAGCATAAATTTTTCATCAATTTTTAGAAGCGACTTTTAAAAGAATATTTACAAAAGAAATGTTAGAACAAGGTGTAAAATAAATGTTTAAAGTTTTAAAAAACGAAAAATATTTCTAGAACATTTTTCAAAAATGCCTACTTTTGCTTTCTGCATGATAAATTCACATGTATTTTAAGAACGTTAGCTGAAAGAGAATTTCGAAATTTAAATTTTTTATTTGTTACTTTTTTTTACAGAAAAATCTATAAGAGGACGTTATTACTCTGCTTTCAATGAATTTTGGAAAAAAAAAGTTTTAAAAAGCAACATTTTTTTTTTTTTTTGCAAGTAAATTTAGATTTTAGATTGTATTTTTTAAATGTAATTGTCTGAACGTATTTTTGATTAGTATATTGTATGTAATATAAGATAAATTTAATTTGTTAACCGCTTCCCTTATAAATTTTTTTGAAAAAAAAAACTGCAAAAAATTATCACATCTTTTGCAATTACATCATTGGATTTCATCATTTCCATTTCATATCGCAAAACTTAGAAAACTGCCAATCAAATATTATACATAATTTAATTATATATAATTTATTATATAATATAAGAATATTCTTTTTCTTTTTAAGCTTCAGCCCGGTTAAAAACGAGATAAAACAAATGGTAGTGACAATTATGCCACTCCCGAGTTTTCTCGGGATATTAACTAATTGAAATAATTACTAACCAGAGATAACACGGGATCAGAGAAGCGGTCAGTAATCAGACAACACACTGAAATGTTTAGGTAATTGAAACTTGAATAGTGATCTAATTTTATCATATTGATGAATCTTATATTATTGTTCTAAAGGAGGTCAGTCGAAAAATATTTATTTTTGCCCCATCTCCCTTCCCGGTATGGTTGAAATTTATTTTCTTTTTCTAACACGTTTTGGTAGTTTTATTATAATTTAGAATATGCGCACTCTAAAATAAATAGTTTGATTTCATAGAAAACTAATTTCGGCCAGGAAAAAAATATTACTATTATTGAAATAATTTGTTTATTTTTTTAAAACTGATATTGCCAGTAAGTTCGTAATAAATACAGATTATATCCGTAAAACAAACATTTTTTTCACTGGCGTCATGTGTGACAGGTTTTGTTTCTGTAAAATTAACAAATATTTTTACAGTTTATTTACAGCTCCTTTGATGGAATTTTGTTTGACGATTGCCTAAATATGTTATACATATTAATAATTAATATATATATATTATTCATATATCTATAAATCTGTTAATAACAAGATTATTTAATTATTATTTAAAATTTGATAACTATGTGGAATTTATAAATTATTCTATGATGTTATTCTCTACAGTGTAATAAAAAAAAAGTCCTTCCGGCCAGTGCCGGGAGGAAGAGGTAGCTTTCATATTCCTTATTTTTAAAAAGCCAACTTATATTATTCAAACACACGAAGCTCAATTAAATTGAAACCGAATGTAGGAGATTCAATACTAATTTTTATCAATACTAAATCATTATGAATGAGAATTTCGCGAAATTAGTCAGCTTTATCCAAGCTGCTTTTATTTAAGTCACTTATATTTGGCTGCCAAATTCGGCGATTTCTTAAAGTGCCTGCCATTTTAAGACAACATGGTGGATGAAGCTAACCAGTGAACTTGGTCGAGACCTTAATAATTGCTGTGCACATGCTCACTCATATCGGAATCGGTTGATATATACGAGTGCAGTCGCAGGCAAAAAATCACATTTTTCAAAATGTCACCCACTTTAGAAATTGAAACTGCTATATCTGAGCCATTTTTTAAGATAAAGACAAACAAAAAATGCTCCTGAATCCTTATATCAAGTTCAAATACTTAAGAAAGAAACCTTTTTCAATTTCTAATTTTTTTGCACCTCACTTTAAATATAATTTTTATTTTAATTTAATGGCCGCCATTTTGAAACAAGATGACTGATGAAGCTGGCCAGCGAACTTGATCGAGATATTGATGTATACTATCCACATGCCTTCTTCCATCGAAATAGGCGAATAAGTGTGGTATCGCGTGACAAATACAAGATCGTTTCAAAGTGTTAGCCATGATAGAAATTCAAAGTGCTATAATTCAACCACTTTTTAAGATATAAACAAAAGAACAAATTTTCAGAAACAAAAACTGCTCCAGAATCTTTGTATTAAGGCCAAACTTCTAACAAAAATCTTTTTCATTTTCCAATTTTTTAATCCCTCATTTTAAATTTTAAATTACATTTTTTTTAAAAAATGGCAACTCTTTTGAAACAAGATGGCGAATGAAGCTGGCCAACGAGCTCGGTCGAGACAGTGGTATGTACTATGTACAGACCAAGTTACATTCAAATCGGTTCATAAATACGCCTGTTATCGCGTGACAAAAATCAGGTCGTTTTAAAATGTCAGCCGCAATAGAAATTCAAAATGTTATAACTCAGCCATTTTTTTAGATGTAGACGAAACAAAACCTGTTCCGGAATCTTTGTATTAAGGTCAAACACATACAAAAAAAATCTTTTTCATTTTCCAATTTTTTGGTATCTCATTTTAAATTTATTTTTAAAAATTTTTTTTAAATGGCCACCATTTTGAAACAAGATGGCGAATGAAGCTGGTCAACGAACTCGGTTGAGTTATTTGTATGTACTATGCACACACCAAGGTACATCCAAATCGGTTCATAAATACCTCTGTTATCACGTGGCAAAAAATCAGGACGTTTCAAAATGTCAGCCACGCTAGAAATTCAAAATGCTATAACTCAGCCATTTTTTAAGATATAGACGAAACAAAAACTGCTCCCGAATCTTTTTATCAAGGTCAAACACATAAGAAAAAAATATTTTTTCAATTTTCAATTTTTTGGTACCACATTTCAAATTTAAATTTTTCTTAAAATTTTAAATGGCCGCCATTTTTAAACAAGATGGCGGATGAAGCTGGCCAGCGAACTCGTTCGATACATTGGTCTGTACTATGTATAAACGAAGTTACATCCAAATCGGTTCATAAATACGCCTTTTATCGCGTGACAAAATTCAGGACGTTTCAAAATGTCAGCTTCGCTAGAAATTCAAAATGCTATAACTCAGCCATTTTTTAAGATATAGACGAAACAAAAACTGCTACGGAGTCTTTGTATAAAGGTCAAATACATAAGAAAAAAATATTTTTCCATTTTTAATTTTTTGGTACCACATTTCAAATTTTAAATTTTTTAAAAAATTTTAAATGGCCGCCATTTTGAAACAAAATGGCGGATGAAGCTGGCCAACGAACTCGGTCGAGACATTGGTATGTACTATGTACACACCGAATTACATCCAAATCGGTTCATAAATACGAGAGTTGCAGTGTGACATAGGTCAGATATATATATATATATATATATATATAAATTTTGAACGGAGGGTGGTTTCGGGGTCTGGGGGTCATGATCGATGAAAATATACCAAAATTTTTTGAAATCGCTTTCCTCCGAACGGCTGCAATAGGTAGCTTTTTGTAAAGAAAGCTACCTAATAATATCACAATTACAATCCCATCAGTCAAATTTACTGTCGCGATTTCTATACCTGATACCATAAAGTTCTAATCTTTTAAGTTAATAAACGAGAGGGTTGTTTAATTATGAATTTAAATTCAATATCTATGTAGAATTTATAAATTATTTAATTGTGTTCTGTATAGTGTATTAAAAAATACTATCGCAATTACAATCGCATCAGTCAAATATACCGTACAGATTTTTATAGGTCGTACCATGAAATTGTGCATTTTTAAGTTAATAAACCCGAGAGATATTTAATTATGAGTTAAAACTTGATATCTATGTAGAATTTATAAATTAGTTAATGGTGTTCTGTACAGCGTATTAAAAAAAATTACTATCACAATTACAATCCCATCAGTCAAATATACTGTCGCGATTTTAGGTAGCTTTCTTTACAAAAAAGCTACCTATTGCAGCCGTTCGGAGGAAAGCGATTTCAAAAAATTTTGGTATATTTTCATCGATCATGACCCCCAGACTCCGAAACCACCCTCCGTTCAAAATTGATATATATATATATATATATATATATATCAATATATATATATATATATATATATATATATATATCTGACCTATGTCACACTGTAACTCTCGTATTTATGAACCGATTTGGATGTAATTCGGTGTGTACATAGTACATACCAATGTCTCGACCGAGTTCGTTGGCCAGCTTCATCCGCCATTTTGTTTCAAAATGGCGGCCATTTAAAAAAATTTTAAAAATTTAAAATTTTAAATGTGGTACCAAAAAATTGAAAATGGAAAAATATTTTTTTCTTATGTATTTGACCTTTATACAAAGACTCCGTAGCAGTTTTTGTTTCGTCTATATCTTAAAAAATGGCTGAGTTATAGCATTTTGAATTTCTAGCGAAGCTGACATTTTGAAACGTCCTGAATTTTGTCACGCGATAAAAGGCGTATTTATGAACCAATTTCGATGTAATTCGGTGTGTACATAGTACATACCAATGTCTCGACCGAGTTCGTTAACCAGGTTCATCCGCCATTTTGTTTAAAAATGGCGCCCATTTAAAATTTTAAGAAAAATTTAAATTTGAAATGTGGTATCAAAAAATTGAAAATTGAAAAAATATTTTTTTTCTTATGTGTTTGACCTTGATAAAAAGATTCGGGAGCACTTTTTGTTTCGTCTATATCTTAAAAAATGGCTGAGTTATAGCATTTTGAATTTCTAGCGAGGCTGACATTTTTAAACGCCCTGATTTTTGCCACGTGATAACAGACGTATTTATGAACCGATTTGGATGTACCTTGGTATGTACATAGTACATACAAATAACTTAACCGAGTTCGTTGGCCAGCTTCATCCGCCATCTTGTTTCAAAATGGCGGCTATTTAAAAAAATTTTTAAAAATTAAATTTAAAATGAGATACCAAAAAATTGGAAAATGAAAAAGATTTTTTTGTATGTGTTAGACCTTAATACAAAGATTCCGGAACAGGTTTTGTTTCGTCTATATCTAAAAAAATGGCTGAGTTATAACATTTTGAATTTCTATTGTGGCTGACATTTTAAAACGACCTGATTTTTGTCACGCGATAACAGGCGTATTTATGAACCGATTTGAATGTAACTTGGTCTGTACATACTACATACCAATGTCTCGACCGAGTTCGTTGGCCAACTCCATTTAAAATGAGGTATTAAAAAATTGGAAAATGAAAAAGATTTTTTTTTATGTGTTTGGCCTTGATACAAAGATTCTGGAGCAGTTTTTGTTTCTGAAAATTTGTTCTTTTGTTTATATCTTAAAAAGTGGTTGAATTATAGCACTTTGAATTTCTATCATGGCTAACACTTTAAAACGATCTTGTATTCGTCACGCGATACCACACGTATTCGCCTATTTCGATGGAAAAAAGCATGTGGATAGTATACATCAATATCTCGACCAAGTTCACTGGCCAGCTTCATCAGCCATCTTGCTTCAAAATGGCAGCCATTAAATTAAAAAAAATTGTATTTAAAGTGAGGTGCAAAAAAATTAGAAATTGAAAAAGGTTTCTTTCTTAAGTATTTGACCTTGATATAAGGATTCAGGAGCATTTTTTGTTTGTCTTTATCTTAAAAAATGGCTCAGATATAGCAGTTTCAATTTCTAACGTGGGTGACATTTTGAAAAATCGGATTTTTTGCCTGCGACAGCACTCGTATATATCAACCGATTCCGATGTGAGTGAGCATGGGCACAGCAATTACTAAGGTCTCGACCAAGTTCACTGGTTAGCCTCATTCACCATGTTGTCTTAAAATGGCAGGCACTTTAAGAAATCGCCGAATTTGGCAGCCAAATATAAGTTACTTTAAATAAAAGCAGCTTGGATAAAGCTGACAAATTTCGCGAAATTCTCATTCATAATGATTTAGTATTGATAAAAATTAGTATTGAATCTCCTACATTCGGTTTCCACTTAATTGAGCTTCGTGTGTTTGAATAATATAAGTGGTATTTTTTAAAATAAGGAATATGAAAGCTACCTCTTCCTCCCGGCACTGGCCGGAAGGACTTTTTATACCTCATATCATAAAGTTGTAATTCTTTAAGTTGATAAACGCAAGGGCTATTTAATTATGATACATATGTAGAATTTATAAATTATTTAATGGTGTTCTGTACAGTGTATAAAAAAATTCACTATCACAATTACAATCCCATCAGTCAAATACTCTGTAGCGATTTTTATACCTCATACCATAAAGTTGTAATTTTTTAAGATTATAAACGCAATTATAATGTTTGAAATACGAGTCAAATTTTCTAAAACATGGTTTCAGAAACTTTTAATTAAATCCCGAAATTAAAAATTCATCATTGGCGGATCCAGTGAATTTCATTTACTTTACAGATTGGTGATAGAATATTTCTGACTATATTTCAAAAGAAACATTTACTGCTTTAAAGAAACATTTAAAATATCTGTACCACATTTATACTAATAATAAAATACAAAGCATTTTAAATTTTCTTTACCGACACTCTTCTATATCATTACTATAAAATAAATTCATTTAACAAATGCAGTATTTCTTTAAAAAAAATTGCTGTTCTGTCTTATGAAACGTCTAAATCTTTTTTTCTTTAAACTTCACTTTTCGATAGGTTGAGAAATTTAAGTTCTTTCAATTTTTAATTTCCTTATATCTTTAATGAAATATCCTCCCGCTGTGGTTATTTTTATTACTAAAAAATCTATCAAAGTTTTCCTATAAGACTTTTCTTTATGCTAAAGTCAATATCTTCAGTTTTTACGAGTATCGCTGAGCAATAGATTTTCGATATTCTCTACCTGTGTTAGACATTGTTTCTCTGAAAACTTTACTTGAATTTCTATCAACTATCTAGGAAACGCCAGACACATGCCTGCAGGCAACAAAGTCCGCCGTGTTAAAAAATAATGTACTTTGAAAAAAAAAATAGTAGAATGACAGATAAAATAAAAAATAAATATTACGTAATTACACTTGGAATATTTACGTACTACTTTATTTAGTTTCATTTAGACATTTGTTCCAAAACATTCTACTTTCAGAATATAAATAATGCTATATTATTTATATTACGTATATTATGTATTAAGTATACTATATGTAATGTATTTTATTTTGGATATAGCTTACTTGGAAGGAAAGTGACATTACTCAAAAATACTAATTTAAGAGGTCTCAGGACTCTTAAAATTGGGTTGGAAAAATGTGACCATTTTCAACAATTAATATCTTAAAAGGTGTATGATTTTAAAACACAATTTTTATTGAGATGAAAGACATAAGTACGTTCTTTTATTTTATGTATTTAAAAAATTTTATGATGCAGAATTAGCATTTACAGGGGGCTCCAAACTGGCAGATATTTGAAGAGCAGAAAATTGGTATAAATGCTTACGCACACGATTACAGAATATATATTGCAACTAGAATGAAACTTTTTATGCGCACTTATACTTCAGATTATAATAATTACTCTGCACCTGAATAAGTTTGTATTTAAAGCATTTTAATATTTTTAATAAAAAGTTGTATTTAACTAATACAAAATTTTGAAAATTTCAACAACATAATCACCTAAAAAATAGTTTTTGAGTAATAAAAAGGAAATTAGAGGTTCAGTTTATACAGATTAACATGAAACGTATGTTTTGAAAATTTTATAAAAAAAAATATTCAGAAGTTTTTGAGATATCCTGCGCGTTATGACCAAAAACGTCATTTGGAGAAAAATGACTTCAAAGAATCGGAAACACCGCTTCAGCTATTGAGCGGGTATAATTCTAAAAACCATAACTTCTGTTCTAATGAGAATTTAAATGAAACAATTATATTTAAATATTCAGAAAAGATAGAAGTTTAACATCTAAAAAGATTAAAATTTAGAAATTTTGAAGCCTTAAGAGTCCTGAGAACACTTAACAGAAGAGAAAAAAGGGAGATTTGAAATTTTTTACTGTAACATAAAACTATACCACTTCGCTCTGCATGCAGCTTCAAAAGCGTACCAAAAAAAAACAGTAAAACCTTTAAGAATCAAGATTTAAAAGAGATAATAAAGGTTAAGTAAATTTATCATCACAATTAGCTTACTGATGTTCGTGTGAACAACAGCAATTGTTCACATACCCTCTGCGACAGGATAAAACAGATTGAATGTGAATAAAAACATTTGAGAATCTGTTCGCAAGAGACACACTTATTGCTGAATTTTTACAGTTACACTTTTTTAACATTTACAATTTGCATTTTGCAAAAACGTCGTCTGATTGTTAATGGAATTTTACTGCCCAAAATCAGTTTGTTATGTTATTATATTGATTATATTATATTATTCTATTATGTTAGGATGCTATTATATAATATTCTACTGAAAATTACATTCCCTTCAGCTGCTGAAAATATAAAATTTATGTATATATACATATATATAAACTGTTTCACTATGGTTCAAAGAATGGGTATACAAAAATAAGGCGTATTGGTTCCAGTACATTCTTCATAAATTAGCTTTAAACACTTATACGCAAATTGAACTCCGTATATATTTCCTTAAAATATATAATACCTTTCTTTAAAAACAAAGACCAGCAAAAGTTTTTATAAAATTTTATGTAATGGTATTTCCAATAAAGTGAACGTCCTCAACAAATGAAAAAAAAAACAGGAAATAAAGAAAAATTCAGCTTTTTACATCTGAAGTAGAAATATCAAATCCTTTTATCACCTTTAATACTTGCTTTGTAATAAAAACCATTTACACGAAATTTATTCTTGACATAACGATCACTTGTGCCAGTGAAAGTAAAAGTACACTAACTCAAATGTTAAAATTTTTCTGTTTCTGTCACACAATTATGTATTCTAAGCATATTTGCATAGGAAAAAATTACTACAGTCTGCTTATATTATTCTCGATAGTCTTTTTTTTTATCTTTCTCTAATTATGCGTCCAATATAATAATTATCTGTCAAAAACAGAAAAATAGAAAGATTGTGGTATAGTCAATTTTTCCTCACATTTCTCAATTACTGTCTTGTGTTGTGTATACAAGTTTGCGGTTACGAAACTTTGGTGAAACTTAATTATCCAATTGTAATGGCTTTCTTTACTTTTCCTTTTCACTCTGTCTCTTTGATCTGCCTCTCTAGTTTCCAGGTAAATGATTTCTTTTCTTCCAGAGGGAGAAAGGGAGTATTGATTCATTTTCTCTAAACTGAAAACATATGCAAAGAACGTATAAAAGTCAAGAGTTCAAGGTCAAAATAAAATGAAAAATTATTTCTAAGACGACCGTTGGCAGATTTGAGCAAATGCGTAAATCATATGGCATCCAAAGAGAAACTAACATTGGACTAAATAATGATTGCATATAATTTCTGGCAATTTAAAAAGTGGTTTGAGTCTTCTCAATTTTCTATTTTTAAATTCATATAAATATTTTTGTAATTTTTTATACCCCAAAAAGTTAGTTTTACGTATTTCGTTTAACTTTCTAAATATAAAGGGTTAGGGAAAAATAAGTTACCCACTTGAAAGGATTGTGGAGTACATTATACAGCTCCAGATAAGACAACCTTTAAACTACGAAGAGTTTAAATGATACGCTATACATGTGATAAAAAAAATTACAGTTAAAAATTTTATCAAATTATGTATCTGCATCAGCTATGAAAGAAAGCAATCAGCCACCCCGTATATATTTCCTTAAAATATACAATATCATTCTTTAAAAACAAAGACAAACAGAATTTTTTTTTTTCTAAAAATTATGTAATGGTATTTCCAATGAACAGAACGTCATTCAACATATATAAAAAAAAAGAAATAAAGAAACATTCAGCTTTTTGTCACCTGAAGCAGAAATATGAAATCCTTTTATCACCGCTAATACTTACTTTGCAATAAAAACCAGTTACACAAAATTTATTCTTGACATAACAATCAATTGTGGCAGTGAGAGTAAAAGTGCACTAACTCAAATGTTAATTTTTTTTTTCTGTTTCTGTCACACAATTATGCATTCGAAACATATTTACATAGAAAAAAATGACTATCCTGCAGTCTGCTTCTACTATTCTCAATATTCCTTTTTTTCTTTAATTATGCGCCCAATACATTAATTATCTGTCAAAAACAGAAAAATAGATTGCGGTATAGTCAATTTTTCCTCACATTGCCTCAATTACTGTTTTGTGTTGTGTATACAAGTTTGCGGTTACGAAACTTTGGTGAAACTTAATTACGCAATTGGAATTAATTTCTTTACTTTTCCTTTTCACTCTGTCTCTTTGATCTGCCTCTCTGGCTTCCAGGTGACTGATTTCTTTTCTGCCAGAGAGAGAAAGAGAGTACTGATTCATTTTCTCTAAACTGAAAACATATGCAAAGAACCTATAAAATTCAAGAGTTCAAGGTCAAAATTAAATGAAAAATTATTTCTAAGAAGACTGAAGTTTGTGCAAACACATAAATCATAAGGAATTCAACGAGAAACTAATATTGAACTAAATAATGATTGCCTATAATTTCTGGCCATTTAAAAAGTGGTTTAAGTCCCCAAATTTCTATTTTTAAATTCATATAAATATTTTTGTAATTTTTTATACCCCAAAAAGTTAGTTTTACGTATTTCATTTAACTTTCTAAATATAAAGGGTTGGGGAAAAATAAGTTACCCACTTGAAAGGATTGTGTGGTACATTATACAGCTCCAGATAAAACAAACTTTAAACTACGGAGAGATTAAATGATACGCTAGACATGTGATAAAAAAATTGCAGTTGAAAAATTTATCAGATTATTTATCTGTATCAGCTATGAAAGAAAGCAATCAGCCATCCCGTACATATTTCCTTAAAATATTTAATATCATTCTTTAAAAACCAAGACAAACAGAAATTCTTTTCAAAAAATTATGAGAACGCCATTTAACATATGAAAAAAAGAAATAAAGAAACAATCAGATTTTTTACAACTGAAGTGGAAATATCAAATCCTTTTATCACGGCTAGTACTCACTGTGCAATAAAAACTACTTACACGAAAGTTATTCTTGACATAACGATCAATTGTGGTAGTGAGAGTAAAAGCGCACTAACTCAAATGTTATTTTTTTCTGTTTCTGTCACACAATTATGTATTCGAAACATATTTACATATGAAAAAATGACTATTCTACATTCTTCTTTTATTATTATCGATAGACCTTGTTTTTTTCTTTAATTATGCGTCCAATACATTAATTATCTGTTAAAAAAGGAAAAAAGGAAAGATTGTGGTTTAGTCCATTTTTTCTCACATTGTCTCGATTAATGTCTTGTGTTGTGCATACAAGCTTTCAATCATGAAACTGTGGCGAAACTTAATTATCCAATTGGAATTGCTTTCTTTACTTTTCCTTTTCACTCTGTCTCTTTGATCTGCCTCTCTAGTTTCCAGGTGACTGATTTCTTTTCTTCCACAGAGAGAAAGAGAGTATTGATTCATTTTCACTGAACTGAAAACATATGTAAAGAACGTATGAAAGTCAAGAGTTCAAGGTCAAAATTAAATGAAAATTTATCTCTAAGAAGACCGTGGGTAGATATGTGAAAAGGCACAAATCATAAGGGATTCAAAGAGAAACTTTTATTGAACTGAATAATGATTGCATGTCACTTCTGGAGATTTATAACGTTGTTTAATTCTTCTCAATTTTCTATTTTGTAACTCATCTAAATACTTTTTGTAAATTTTTATAACCAATATAATTAGTTCGGAGCATTTTATTTATCGTTCCAAATATACAGTATTGGCAAAAATTAAGTTTTCCATTTGAAAATACTATAGAGACATTCTGCAGTTCCACATAAAACAACCTTTAACTCGATTTCTACCAGTGTCAAATCGACAACTTTAAAAAGATTACGGTTTATGGTTTATCATTTGTAACCTTTAGATTGCAACAAAAAAATCATTTTTAATAGATTGGAGGCTTTTTTATGCTTAATACATTCAAAAACTACGAGCAAATATAAACATAAATCAAATCTTAAAAAGACATCATTTGATACTGATAGAAATAATGTAAAAATACAGATAATAGTTTCAATGAAGCACTAGTCATGCGAATAAAACAAATTACAGCAGAAAATATAACAAATTTCGTATACGTATTAGCTAAGAAATAAAGCAATCATCACAATATTTTGATATATGACTACTGCGTCTGGAGATGGAAAAAAATGGCTGCTTAGAACACATTATTTGCAACGATGGCGGACACACTCAGCATTTAATTCAAACATATTAGACATTTACTTAAGGGCATGTTGGACATTAAAATATAGAAGACTGCAATTTGAACTATGTTTGAATGCAACAGTGTCATATTTCGGCTAATTTTCTTAACGAAATTTTTTATGTAAAATTGACAAAAACATTATTTGTGTTATATGTTGTTTTAATTTCTGATTATTCGAAGCTTTAGAAAGTATGTGAGAGCCGTCTGAACTATGTATCTTACTTTTTACTACCCTTCTATATGTATTGCATTTTAATCCATTATAGTCCAGGCAATAGGGAATTTTACCTAGCAAAATTAATGGTAGTTCTGGAAATCGGCTTTCTTTATGTTTTTTGGGTCACTGAATCCGAATTTGGAACGTCCCCCTGCAACCCCCCAAATTTTTGTAAAAAGCGCCCAAAAATAGGTCTTTATTAAAAAAATCAATTTTTTGACTGTTTTAGAGAAAAAGTATCTAGAAATTCAGAAAGTAGACAAAATTTCCAACAAATTAAATATATGACATTATGACTTATAAATTCTATGGAACTGAAACGTTGCTTGAAACTGATTGAATGGCGTAAACATTATAAATGGCATAACGGATTTTTCTAAAGTTCGAAGCAAAAGCAAACCACAAATAATAATAATAATAATAATAAAAAAAACTCTAATAGTTCAGGCAATAGGGAATTTTACCTAGCAAAATTAATGGTAGTGCTGGAAATCGGCTTTCTAGATGTTTTTTTGGGTCGCTGAATCCGAATTTGTAACTTCCCACCAAAATTCCCCCCCGCAACGTCCCCAAATTTTGGTAAAAAGCGCCCCAAAAAAAGGTTTTTATTAAAAAAATCATTTTTTTAACTGTTTTAGAAAAAACGTATCTAGAAATTCAGAAAGTAGACAAAATTTCCAACAAATTAAATATATGACATTATGACTTAGGATGAAGGGGAAGGGGGGATCTGCCTCGGAACATGCGCGCGGTGCTGCGTAAACTAAGTTGCGCAATTCCACTTAACCACTCAGACGCTTACATTAGCCCTCCTATCTTCCCTCCGAACTTTCTCTATAAGGTTTACTTTATGTTTTTTGGGTCGCTTAATCCGAATTTTTAACTTGCCCCCAAAATTCCCCCCCGAACCCACCCCAAATAGTTGTTTTTAACTTAAATTTCTCATTGTTTTAGGGGAAAAGCATTACGAAATTCAGAAACTAGACAAAATTTGCAAGAAATAGGATAGATGACATTATGACGTAGGATAAACGGGGAGAGAAGGGGCTGCCTCGGAACATTCCCCGCGCGCTTTTCTCAAAAACCAAATTTTTTAAAAAAATCAATTTTTGGGGGGGTTGCCGGGTGAAATTTTGGTGGGAAGTTAGAAATTTGTATTCAGCGACCCAAAAAACATAAAGTGAGCCGAAATCCAGAACTAGTATTAATTTTTCCGGGTAAAATCACCTATTGCCTGGACTTCATATCTTAGTGCACGTAGCGCCGCAGTGCATGTTCAGAGGCAGCCCTCTCCCTCCCTGTTCATCCTACGTCAAAATGTCATGTATCCTATTTGTTGCAAATTTTGTCTAGTTTCTGAATTTCGTAATGCTTTTTTCCTAAAACAATAAGAAATTTAAGTTAAAAACAACTATTTGGGAGGGGGGAATTTTGGGGGAAGTTAAAAATTCGGATTTAGCGACCCAAAAAACTTAAAGTAAACCTTATAGAGAAAGTTCGGAGGACAGATGGGAGGGCAAATGTTAATGTGTGAGTGGTTAAGTGGGATTGCGGAACTTAGTTCACGCAGCACCGCGCGCATGTTCCGAAGCAGATCCCCCCTTCCCCTTCAACCTAAGTCATAACGTCATGTATCTAATTTGTTGCAAATTTTGTCTACTTTCTGATTTTCTAGATACTTTTTTCCCTAAAACAATAAAAAATTGTTTTTTTAATAAAAACCTTTTTTTTGGGGGGGGGGGGGCATTTTACCAAAATTAGGGGTGGTTGCCGGGGGAAATTTTGGTGGGAAGTTTCAAATTCGGATTCATCGACCCAATAAACATATAGTAATCCTTTTTCCAGAACTACCATGAATTTTGATAGGTAGAGCCCCTTTACGGTCTCTATTGCCTGGACTATTAACATTTAATTTTTTCACAATTTCAATTAAAAAAAAATTTCCTTTTTTAATTTTTTTTTTTTAATTTACGTTTATAGGTAAGGAAATCTAATTAAAGTAACATTTGAAATAAGGCTATGTCTTTATATTATTTTTTTTAAATTTAAAATAAAATAGTATAATACCCTCTGGAAGTTTGCTTTTCTTCCTACATGGGCATCTTAACAAAACAGTTACATTCAGGGTTCTCGCTTGCTTTTGACCAACATTAGCGATTTAGCTAATAAGAAATAAAAAACAATAGGCAAATGTTAGCAAAATAGATCCGGCGTGCAAAAATTAAAAATCTATTGTATCCCTTTTTTTAATATGTTCTAAAATAACATAATTTTTTGTAATTGGTTATAAAATAGAAATTCGACTATTAGCTATAGAAACTATTAAATATAAGTACATTCTAAATGTTTCCTAAACGTGTAAATGTTTCAGACATTCTTTTAGCAGTCTGAATAAAAATTCAAAACAGCTATCTTAGATTTACCGTTATGCAAATATATATGCAAAAAATTTCAATAAGATTTCGACTCCAAGCAAAAGAAAAAAAAATGGCTGGTCAATGATACTTTGCATACAACTAATAAATACATAGTATAGTAAACGGCCCTAGTTTCAACGCCGCATTCCAGCAAAAGTTTTCTCTGTGTGGCGCTTTATGCGAGTAATTTCGTTTGTGTTTCTACCGGTGCGACGCCGCCAGCGCTTAGATAGTGATTAACTGACAATAGAGAAATACCTACGCATAATCCTTTCTGTGTCTTTGGTTGTCACTAAACTGAATGCTGCACTAAACAGTTGAATAAATATCTCTATAAATAGAGCAATGTAAATGGCACGGTGCGATTTAACATGTAAAGAGCCATCAATTGTTCAGTAACGCGGATAAGAATCTTGACTGTACTGGCACACACACACACACAAAAGAACAGAAATTGAGCACTCGCGATTTGGCGATTCTGATTGTTTGTTTCCTCGCCAAATGAAGCATTTTGTTGCGATTTGGCGCAGTGGCGAGCGGAAGCGAGAACCCTGGTTATATTTAAAGTTTTACATATAAAATAATGCAATTACTTCACAATTACTACACTTATTTCAATTACTTTTACTTAGCATTCTTTCACTTTCATTGAATTAACTAAGCTATCTATAAAATAAAAGCTAAAAGCTAAGCACTGAAAAATATAAATTCACCGAATTATAGAAATTACGTGAAAAAGGACATGCTTTTGGACCGTTCAGAATATAAATGGACTATCTTCTCAATATGGTATTTAGTGGACAACTGTCGCCATTTATACAATTAATATGACATTAAAAAATATAAAAGGTACAAGCGAAATATTAAAAGTAAGGACCGACCAAAACAGGTTTTTAAGGCCGAAACAGAAAACGAATTTCGATGAACTTCCTATTTTCGGCCTAAAACGAAAACGAAAACGTCCAAAAAACATTTTTGACTAATTAAATTGTATTTAGAAAATTCATTAATGCATACATAAAAGTAAATAATTATTAATTAATTATACGTATTTATAATATATGCATAATTATTAATTAATTAAATATACATAATTATTAATTATTTATACGTGTGGCCCAAACTGGCTCTCTGTGCCTTAGATCCAAAACTTTTTATTTTCATATAAAATAAAACGTAATTAGTTCATCAACGACACCGAAAGAGTTTTTAATTATACGAAGTTCATATAATTAAAAAATATTTTAGTTTTATATATACATATCCGGATTTATTTTTAATAACGATTTCTGTAAATGGTCTGTTATACTAGAACTTTCTGAAATAGTATTCGAAACACTTCTGTGGTTTCAAACTGAAGATTTTCTATTTCTGTTATATCTGCAGCTTTCAATGAGCACGTGAAGAAGTTTAGTTATTTATGCATTGCTTTATAATTTGCATTCACGTCTTGAGTCAGTCACGACTGATAATTAATTATAAACAACGAAGTTCGTAGCAATAAGAAGTCTCATTTGATAGGTAGCTCTAATCAATGAGTAATATTAAAAATTTCCGAAAGAAGAAACCAGATTTTTGAACACTAATAATTTCGGTCGAGTTTCGGGTCCAGCCGAATTTTTAGCCGCATTTTCGTCGAAACTCGAATTTTGGTCCGAAAAGGAAAAAGAAACCGAATTTTCGGTCGATCGCTAATTAAATGCAAAAAAAGCAATGAGATTGCTCTTACGCCATACGGATAAATCACAAAGACACGAAAACGCTGCCCATAAGGCGTAGCAACGAAACGGTCAAGAGGTAAAAATTACTGTTCTATCAAGTCATTGCATTTTAAAACATACAAAATATTTTAATGAAGATTTCATAGTTTAAATTATATCTCACTAATTTCTATTTAATTGGAAATGTTATTCTCCATTATTTACGAAATAATATAGCATATTATATATATATATATATATATATATATATATATATATATATATATATATGTATATATAGGGGAGACTAGGGACGGTTGACCATACAGGAGGCATGACCTATCCATCAATTTTCATATTTAAAAGAATTTCAGAGTTTTATTTGTAGGCGTCATCCAAAGCTACTGGAATGCTTAAACAACAGTCTTCGTTTCATAGAGATAATCGAAATAGGTGTGGAAAAAAACAATTGTGAGGCGTTTTCAACCTAAAAGTTGCGTTTTTTAGAAATATTTTGTAAGCTTTTTTCAAATAAATTATATTCTAGAAATTTAAGTGAGTGGATTTAAAGTAATGCAGATATGTCGAGCTTTTATTCCACGTATAAAGATTGTACAGAAAGTTAGGCTTAACATAAAAATGTGCTATTCTTTAGAAAAGGTCTATCTAGGGAGGCTTGACCCAGTCAATGTGAGGGAGGGTTGACGAGATGCTCAAGGCTCCCTTAATTAAGTGGTTTTGGAAATCTTTTTATTATGCACTGTGCATAATGAAAAGTTAATGGTTATATGAATAAAAGAAAGTAAATTTATACTGTAAAGCTTCAGTAAAATGGTGTGATGGAAAAGAAAATGTTTAAAACTGACTAAATAATGATGTGAAAAATTGCTAGAAAATGGGAAAGTTAATACGAACTCTTTTCCATTTACATATTACTTACAATAGGTAAATAGAATCAGTGGGAAAGACTAGAAAGGACAAGAAAGGATGAAAGCAGCAGTCTTAACCCTTTCAGGAGCAGTGGGATGTTTATAAACCATTTAATTTTAATTCCGAAACATCACAATGGCACCAGAGTTTTGCTAAAATATTTTCCATTTAATATGTATGTGAAATATAGCCTTTTTCTTGTTTCCAAATACTTTTTTTCGTAAATTCCGGTGCCAGTCATTTATTTCCACATTTTAGTACTAAACGTACTTTGTCCTTTAAAGGTTTAAATAACTTTAGTGACAAGTTAAGTGCTCATGCAGCTGCAAAAGAGCATAGCATCGATCGAAAACTCTAGGGAGGTATGTAGTCAAATTTCACCAGGGTGAATACAGTGATATGGAGCCTAACTATGTGACAGCTAGAGTTTTCAGGTCGTGTGTCACAAAAATAGGACAAGGAGACAAAAAAAGCGGGACAGTAGCTCCTAAATCCGGACATAATAACACGAAACACTATGAAAACGGAACTTGTCTCTAACAGAATACTGCCTTAAATGTTAAAATTTTATTTTCCCTGCTGTACAATTATACCTGATTAGACAAAATCCTGTTTAAAACAAAATGTTTTTCCTCTGACTTGCGACTGCATCTCAACAGGTTTGTTTAAGCATCATATTTAAAAAAAAAATATTTTTTTAATAATAATTAAAGCATGTAGCATAAAGTTATTTTGCTTTTTTAAAACTGATTTTATTTCTTTTCACAAATATTGCAATATTAAAGTGGGTCAAGCCTCCCATATAGTGGGTCAACCCTCCCATATGTGGGGAACCTTGACCCATTATTTTCTCATGATTAAAATCAATCATTTTTCAAATTTCTTATATGTTATACTTATATAGCAATTTTATTTTGATAACTGATTGTATAACGAATAAAATGATATATAAAACTTTATTCTAAATTCAATATTTAAAAAATAAAAAATCATTTTGAAAAAAGTGGGTCAACCCTCCGTAGTCTCCCCTATATAACGCACGCAATATTATAGGTAACTCACATCAATTAGAAATAGATCACTTTTTTTTTCTTTCTTTCTTATTGTATAATTCGACAAAATGTGAACTGAATTGCACGACATATGAAATACATTTTAATGAAATATTTCTTCATTATCCAAGGAAATACAAAAAATTACTCTAAAATTTGATTTAAGATTGAAATATTTTTAAAAGATAATATCACTTTGACATCCTGATGTGTAAGGCTTTATAAGAGATTGTTTTATAAAATATGAAGTCTTTAAAAATTAAACTTACACTAATATAATTGGCATATATTAAAGAATAACATCACATTTTTATTCAGTTGGTATATTAAACTGGGAGGCTTGGCATCAAATGGCTCTGAGCCCTTCGAAAAAAAGAATGTCAACCGGCGGACACGTAAATTCATCGTGACATGATCAAGAACGGTGTAACAAAAGAATTAGTTTTCTTAGTTCGTAAGCTTGTGAAATAGGTAGTCTTTTTAAAAAATATACTTTTTTAGTGAATGGCATCGATTCTAATTAAAATGTAACTTTTCGACCATCAGTTTCGTTACCTAAAGCTACTCATAATAGCGATATATCAATATTCCGAAAGGAAATGCTACTTATTTCACTAGAATAACATCGAAAAATTGATTTTTAAACTGATAGAAATCAATTCGTTGAAAATTGACGGAAGTAGAGAGCCCACCAATTTTGAAAATGCTGTTCTGAAATAAAAAAGACGCTTAAAGTTTTCATTAGATGTTTCTCGCTATGGGGCGATCTAACTAAATACCACTTTAAGCACCCTTTCACTTTGAAAGAGATTAATTACTAATAAAATCTTTTATTAGTAATTACGTATACCTAGTGTACAGATGTAACCAGACTAATCATGTGCTTGAAGTCGTTGCGGTTGTCCGGTAGCTTTATTTTCGATGTCTTTAATTTAATCAATTTTATATTTAAATTTGTCCGATTTCAATTTTTAATTTTTCTTATATTCCTGCCTTCCGCTCGAGAGTCTGGGCAAAGGGGCAGGAACCTCGGGGCGCTCCGCGATTTCTGCGGCGGTATTATATTATTATGTATATAAAGAATACTTTAATCGAGAAAAAAAATCTTGAAATTGTGAACCGATCAAAATGCTGTTACCATTTAAGGGGTCTCAGGACTCTTTAAAGCTCAAAAAATTTCGAAATTTTAATTTTTTTAGATGTTAAACTTCTATGTTTTCTGAACATTTTGATATAATTGTTATCTTGAAATTCCCATTAGAACAGAAGTTATGGCATTTAGAATGATACTCTCTCAATAGCTGAAGCGGTGTTTCCAAAACTTTGAAGTCATTTTTCTTCAAATGATGCTTTTGGGCATAGCGCGCACGATATCTCAAAAACTTTTGAATATTTTTTCATGAAATTTTTAAAACGTATGTTTCATGTTAGTCTGTATAAACTGAAACTAAAATTTTATTTTCATTATTCAAAGAAATATTTTTTAGGTGATTATACGGTTGAAATTTTCAATATTTTGTATTAGCTAAATACAACTTGTATTAAAAATATAAAAATGCTTTAAATACAAATTTATTTAGGTTCAGTGTCATTATTATAGTCTGAGGTATAAGTAGGCACCAAAATTTTCATTCTAGTTGCAAAATGTATTTTGTAATCGTGCGCATAAGCTGTTATGCCGATTTTCTGCTCGTCAGATGTCTGACACTTTAGAGCTCCCTGTAAATGCTAATTCTGCATAATGCAATTTTTGAAATATTTGAAATGAAAGAACGTACTTCTATATTTCATTCCCATTTAAAATTATTTCTTAATATAAAATACATTTTAATATATTAAAAGTTGAAAATGGTCCTTTTTTTTCATTTTTTTCCAATTTTAAGAGTCCTGAGACCCCTTAATCAGAATTTAATTTTGGTAAAACGATTAGTTACAGTCTGATGGTGTAAATATTTGTCTATAGTTAAAGAATTTTGTCGTAAGTTAATTGTACCATTGGAATCGTTTATTTCCTTCGTTTTAACTTTCTTTTTTATCTGTTTCGGAAACTTCTAAATGAATGACTTTTTATCAAAATCGTTCATTTTATTAACTTGTAAACTTATGGGAATCATCTGAAATCATCTGAATATCAAAAATTCAATGTGAAATTTAAATGAAAGCTTATGTGTTACATTGCGTTACAGCAAATGTATAAACAGCATAAATCATGAATATGTATTTAAAAAATATATGAATAAATAGTGAAAGAGCTAAGTATTAGTTTCATTTCAGGACTTGGTTAGTTTATGGTTCTGCTTCTTTATGAATACTTTTCTTTATAAAATTAATAATAAAAATCGAATATTACACCGAACATTTTATTTACTACTATGAATTTATAGCTACAACTTTAAATGAATGATTTTCGAAATTAATAATATTTTTCAGTACGAATTGCTTGAACATAAATAGCATACGTTACAAAGTCATGAAAATTTATTTTTTCAATTTGACTTCTAATGTAGTATTTATCTTTCTCTACACTGAAAATAAAATATTCTTTTTATTATAAAATGCCTATTGAATCAACATTTTATTGAGCTAAATAATTTTGTTTTGGATCAACAAAGTTTATTGTTCCAACGAATACTTTTTTCGACGAACGGCATTTTTTGTTTAAATATGGTCCTATAGGTATTTTGCTGGAACAGCAACGTTGTATTTATGTCTTATAACGTCAGAAAAAGGTAAATATAATAATACGAGGAAGAAGTAAGACTTTTCTTTTAAACATTCTTTCTACTTCTTAATGAAATAAGTATTACATATATGTGTTACTTGATAAACAAAATCTAATTTTATCTTGTTTATTATTTGAAATTATGATTTGAATATTTTATTGGCTGACATTTTACTGTTTTATTTTGAAAAACCAAACAAATTATGCATTTCTTCAAAAATTCTCTAAATATAATCGTAATATACTAAAGATTTCTCAAACTAATTAAGGACATTTTCATGTATATAAATCGGAAGTAGGTGTCTTAAACATCTTTATACATATTTATTACTTCCTGCAACATGCATTTCTTTAAAAACGTTTATATTAAGGAACTTGGGACTCTTAAAAATGTCGAAAAAACAAAAAAAAAAATGATCAGTTTTCTCATTTAATATCTTAAAAATATACATTAGAAAAACCCTATTTTTAATAGCAGTAATAGATAAGAGGCATTTTCACATAATTTTAACTTTTAAGCCCCTCAATAATAATTTATTTTTATTTTAGTACATATTCTTGGTTTTTCTTATTTCTTATACTGGAAAACATCCCATTGAATGACTGCATAACAGTATTAACGAGATAAATAAGTTTCGGACGACGTGGGGGTCCGAATATACCACGAAATTTCCTACCGTCCCGTGTCTCTGATGCTGATTTTTAAGTTTGGAGCTGTCTGTATAAAATTGTTTCAATAAAAGTAATTCGATATAATTTTTTTCGAAACTGGGACTACTGTTTTATATAAATATGTAGCAAAAAATTAACCTGCTAACATTTTTACGGTTGCTATTATTTTTTATCTCTCTCCCTGGATTTTAGATTCCTTAGCGCCTCTCTTGCTAAAATTATACAGAAAATCCGTTCAGATACAGCCACGGAATTTTTTCAACTGTTTTCAGAAACAGAACTATGCTAGAGAAAAAATGGCAAAATTCTTTGACAGGAAATTTACTACAGAATTTAAAAGAGCATTTAAATATTAATTTCAAGCGTAGTTTTTTTATTGGTAGCCTTACCGTCCCCAAGGTTTATTTTCTGCACTTTTCGAGATAAATTATTTTTTTTTAATTTAATCCAATGTAAATAACTGTTGCTAAAAATCAATGAACATTCTGGCTATCACTTAGTGTTAACATGTTTTGCATAAAAATAGGTGGCAATTTTCCTTACCGTCCCCTTTTCTTCCTTACCGTCCCTTTTTTGCCTTACCGCCCCTTCTTTAACATCCCTTTAAGACAATGGTATACCAAAATTTGGTACTAATAATAGTATATTGTTATTATTTCTTATTTGAAAGTTCGGTGAGTACTATGCAAATTCATTATAAGTAAAAATTTAGAAGAAAATAAAAATTTAGAGAGTTAAAACGTTTAAGGAAAATTAAAGTTGCAAGATTATCTTAAACCCCAGTTAAATAAAAAAAATCGTCGTTGCTGACTATTTTTTCTTTATTATGAATCATTAAGGAATTCGTCTATAAGTTTAAAATATTACTTTATTAAGATTAATTCCACCAAAGTTTTATTCCTGAAGGTTAAAATTTAGTGTGAATGCCTCATACAAGTTTCATTTCATACTTTTTTCATAGATATGAAGATGACAATGAAGAAGATGATAATTCATGATAACGAAGAAGATAATTTTTTATAGGAATTTTTTTAATTGTCAAGCAAAAAAAAAAAGGAATTTTTGGTTGTAGATATGATCACAAAAGAATTTTTGCATGTAAAATAAAATGTTTGATATGGAATTATATTTGAGAGTCTTGTGCTTACGCGGAATTTACGCGGAATTAACCTGAATTTCGGATTACTGGAGTTCGGATTAGCGGGCTTCTACTGTATATGCATTTTAGAACACCGAGTTATGACTAATACTGTCAAGGCTTATATTCATATATATAATTCAGTTTTATATATAAAGTTAAAAATCTTCTTTATTTAGTATTTTTAAAAATTACAGAGAAAACAACATTATAATTTTTCCCTTTTGCTGGGCAGTCAGGGGGTTAAGGACATTTATCGAATTATTATGAAAGTTTTAATTAATTCCAAGATATTATATATATATATATATGTATATATATATATATATATATATTCAGCCTATTCCTAATCTTCATATATCAGAATAAACCTATGTTTCAAAATATATTCTTCCGGAAAAATGAAAAATAAAAAAATATTTCCTTCCTCTATTATACAGTAGTGGACAAAGTAAATTTCTGATGTATGAGTGTTTAAGTTTTTGGCTTACCCAACAAATTATTTACAATGTAATAGGGTACATCAACAGCAGTTTAATTCAAAATAAAACATATTATTAACGAAAAAATATTTTTTATAATGATTTATCTCTTAATGAAATCTCTAAGAATTTGCCAAAAAAATCCCTTTTTGAAGACAATCTAGAAAATAATCAAATGTAACAGCAGAAAATAACAATTATTCCAAACAGTTTATCGAAGGGGGAAGGGAATAGTCAAGGGAATATACAAGGTAATAGCATTTAAGGATATTAGTCAATCAGATTTCTTTCAGTCGTTTCTCAGAAATGCATTTTGGGATTGTTTTTAAGCTTTAAAAATTAGTGGTTCACTATAGGTTCATTTACCTTAAATGTCCATGGTAATAATAAAATGAATATTTTTCTTTCCCTAGAACATTCGGTAAAATGTGTAAAAAAAAGTTCTAAATTAGGCGAGATTGAAAAGATAACATGTATGGAACTAAATATTGATTGCATTTTGATTTCTTAAAGCTCACAAGTTTTTCAATATGCGTCTTTGTTTTAACAGAGTAAAAGTTCCTTTTAGATTAATTCTTATTAAAAAAAGGACAAAATTCTGAGTTATGCAATTGTTATTATAAATATATATCCATAACTTTAAACAACTTAAACTCATGGATGCATATGAGTTTTAATATATCATAATGATTTAAAACGTACAGTTTATTTTATTAAATTAATTATAACATGATTGAAGTTTTAAATAGAAAGAAACATTTCTTTTTTTTTTCTTTCTTTCAGCATGGCAAACAAAAAAACAAAAAATACCGTATAAGAAATAAATTCAAAGATCATATAAATATAGTTACTATCTTAGAAATTATGTATATATTATTTTTGAAACTGCATTGTATGTTTTAAAAAAGGCATATACTACATTATTTATTAGTTTTCAAAAAAATTCTTACTTTGATAAATGCGACTCAAAAGAATAACAGAAATTGTCATGTTGTCACTTGAAATAGAGATCCTAAACCTCTTTATATCTTCCTGATATTTGTTTGCAATAAAGTCCTATAACATTAAATTTATTTTCACGAAGCAAAAAATTTCTGTCTTGTCTTATACATTCAAATCAGCGGTCACTTAACTTTGATAAAACTTAATTATTCCATTGAAACTGCTTTCTTTCATGTGACTAAGATCTTCTTCCAGAGAGAGAAACTATTGATTCATTTTTACTAAAGTGAAAACATGTAAAGCTATTTTAAAAGTCGTAGTTTGAAGATCAGAATTAAATGAATTTCTGCCTTTTTTGAAAACTTTATAGCTAATGTGTGAAAATACATAAATAAGAAGGAATTCAAAGGAAGATGAAATAATTATCGATTGTTTTTAAAGTCCGGTAACTTATAAAAGTTTTCCATTTTTTCCATTTTTCTATTAATAATTTCTAAAGAGTTATATTTTTCAGTACTTTGGAAAATGTAATTTATAAAATATATTTTATTTGTTATTGCAGATTACCTTCAATTATTTAAAATAAACATTGCCTTATCATTAATAGTTGTATTTCGTTTATTAGAAATGAGCTGTGTAAATATACAAAGATACTTATTAATAAAGCAATATTTCTTTTAATTATAAAAGTAATTCAAATATCACATTAATGTTTAGGTCAATCTTTTTATTGTTCTTTTAAACAGATTAAAGGTTTAAACCACCAGTAGTTAGCATTTTATTTCCAGTAAGTCAGTCTCGCAACAGACCAAGATGATGTACTAGTTCTATAAAAAATTTCACTGTACTTTGCTAATGTGTGGTACTGAAAAGTGGTGCACATTAAAAAAAAATTCTGACTCAAGATAAACAACGAAATATTCGGCTTATTGCATAAGAAGTACATTGCAACACCCTTTATCAACCCTAATATTTGCCTTGGAATAAACACCGCCTATACAAAATTTATTCTTGACAAAGCGATTGGATATAATGTAGTGTTTTCGATACCAGTTTGTGGTCACGAAACTTTGTTAAAACATAATTATCCATTGGAGTTTCTTTATTTGTTTTTCCTTTTCACCCTGTCTCACTGATCTGCTTGTCTAGTTTTAAGCGACTGATTTCTTCTTCACGAGGAAGGGAGAAAGTGAAATGATTTATTTTTTTAAAGTGAAAATATATGTAAAGAGATTCTAAAAGTCGAAGGTTCAACGTCAAAATTAAATGAATGTCTGCCTTTTGTGAGAACTTTGGCTAATGCGTGAAAATACATAAATCAAAAATGACTCAAAGGAAGATGGATATTGAAATGAATACCTACTACCTTTGAGGTCTGAAAATTTCTGAAAGTGTTTATTTGGAAGTATTGTTATGGAAGTGCATTTTTATAAGTCTTTACGCATAAAAATAAAAGTTTTTTCAGTAATTAAGGATGCAATTTATGAAAAATCTTTTGGTTATTATTGTAACTTCGCTTTCTTTCTTTTAAAAAAAGATTGTCTGGTGAATAATAGTTTGTTCAGTAAAAATGTACTAAACAAATTTGTAAATAAAAAATATTCTAAATAATTCTTTAATTCCAGAAATAAATCAAATATCGGATTTATATCAAAGTCAGTAATTTTGTTCTTCTTTTTATGAAATGTTAACCTATAACATAAAGAATACCTAAATAATTCTTGTTCACTTATAAAGTATAATAATTATTTTTTTATAAATAGCATCCACTTTTGTGCAACATTTATTATTGTGGATACAGATTGTTTTTTGGATTTACTCACGAGGCAAATCGTGTATTATGGCAAACTGTGTAATATTTGGTCGTTAGTCAAAATCTTCAAGCCAGGGAAAGATATACTAGGTATGTGTATTTTTTGGCGACAATGGGTAAGAAGTAGTATCTTTGAGTAACATTTTTTGAAGCGGATGTTACCTATATCAGAGCATTCAAGCTACTATAAAATTCAAAAGCTAACATAGGCACCACGCAAAGAATACGCTTAAAACAAAACGTGAATATCAGCATTTAATTCATTATAATTAGTATTGTAGTATTACCTTACACAAAAGGCTGAGTTATCCTAACCGGATTTTTAGAGCATTTAGAATAGTCATATAGTTATCATTTAAATATATCGTTTTTAATATTTTAAACATAAAAAAATATAAGTGTCCATAATCCAGCTATTTAATAGTTCCTTTTTAATGCGCACACTAAAAGGTATGTGCAACCTTACAGGTAAGTTTATAAAAAAAACAAAATGCTCAAGCCTCTGTACTTGCTGCTGTCTGTTTTCTATGTTACATATTTAATTTTTTTAAATTTTTAATTTGACACAGATTAATGTAATAAAATTTGAACAAGTAAAATATTCAAAATCACATACAGCCACTTTGCCAATAATATTCGTACTAAAACACTTGAATTTCGACTTTTAATTTATTATATTTATTACAAGTACGTTATCAATAAGGTTACGTGATCCTACTCGGTGTTGTAAGGCATTTATAATACACACTTTAAAAAAAATAATTATATGTATTTAAATTATATCTTTTTAATATGTTTTATATATGAATAAGAAAATTATCCTTCATCATCTGCAACGCTTTATTATTACATTCCAATGCATGCCCTAATATCTATCTTTGGAATTAAAAGGTTTAAAAAAATGTTCAAATCTCTCTGTTTTATTTCATCATTCATTTGAATTTTATTTTATTTAGTTTTATCATTCATATTTTATGTCTTCATTTCTAACACTCACTTTTGAAGAAAACAATTATAAGTATTTAAAATGCCGTTTTCAATATGTTTTATATATCAATAAGAAAATTATCCTTTATGATCTGTAAGCTTTTATCATTAGCTTTACAATACATTCTCTGAGATATATCTTTAGTATTAAAAGATTTTTCAATGTCAAACCTCTCTGTTTACGGTAATCAGTTTTTTCTGTATTAACATACTTAACTTTTTAAAGAATCTCGATTGTAAGATCCTTTAATACAGATTAATCAAAGCTATTGAAAGTGTAAGTTTGTGAGTGTTTTTTCTTTCTTTTTCAACATCAATAGCTACTTAATTAACTTGAAAGTAAGAAAGGTGTTTAACTTTTTTAAATTTTCAACTGCTAATGAGTTTCACGCTAAGTGATAAAGAGGTGAGTAAAGAGGGTCCTTTCGTAAAGTTTTAGATGAAAAGTATTTTGGTCGCTATTATATAATATAGATATATTTAAAAATGTTTTATAATTAGCAGGGAAAATTCCGTTAATCACTTTAAAGTTCTTTAATGACACTTTAAATATGCTTCCATTACAATATAACTTTTAAGAAACAACTTCTTTAAATTATTTAGCCACTCTTATTGTTCTATGAACAATACTCCATCTTAAAGTTTTTTGTATAACTATGTGAAAAATTTAAGTGTATTTTTTAATGTGAAATGAGGATTTTTGTATACGTATTTTTTTTTGTTGTTTTTTTGTTTTTTTGCTGTAAGTGCTTAATAAAAAAAAAGGTAATACAATAAATATTTTACAACAAGATTTAAAAATAAATCTTTAAGGATACATTCATTTTCAAAGATTTTTATACAAGAAATGTGCTTTAGAAGATGCTTCACATTTTATTAAACTTAAAATTTTTGTTGAATTTATACATCGAACAGGACATTTAATGCATGTTAGTGTAATAAACCATCACATACAGTGACTTTGCCAAGAATATGCGTAAGAAATCACTTGAATTTCGACTTTTAATTTATTAAATTTAAGGCAAGTGCGTCATCAGTAATGTTGGGTGATTTTAACCGGCCTTGTAAGGCATTTAAATACACACTTTTCAAGAAAATAATTATAAGTATGTAAAATATATCGATTTTACTATTTATATATGAATAAGAAAAATAACTTTCATCATCTTTAACTTTTTATCATTAACTTTACAATATATACTCTGAGATCTATCTTTGGTATTAAAAGATTTTTAAAAAATGTTCAAACCTCTCTCTTTTATTTTATCATTCATTTTATTTTAATGTTAGTGTTTTATTTTATCATTCATTTTATGTCTTCATTTATAATACACACTTTTCAAGAAAACTATTATAAGTATTTAAAATAGATAGTTTTTAATATGTCTTGTATATGAATAACATAATTGGACTTAAATAATCTATAACCTTTTATCATTAGTTTACAATACATACTCTGAGTACTATCTTTAGTATTAAAAGATTTTTGAAAAAGTCAAACCTCTCTGTTTACTGCAATCAGTTTTTTCTATATTAACATACTTAACTTTTTAAAGAATCTCGATTGTAAGATCCTTTAATACAGATTAATCAAAGCTATTGAAAGAGTAAGTTTGTGAGTGTTTTTTCTTCCTTTTTCAACATCAGTGACTACTTAATTAACTAGAAAGTAAGAAAAGGCGTTTAACGTTTTTTGAAATTTTCAACTGCTAATGAGTCTCACGCTAAGTGATAAGTAAAGAGAGTCCTTTCGTAAAGTTTTAGTGAAAAGTATTTTGGTCGCTCTTATATAGTAAAGATGTATTTAAAAATGCTTTATAATTAGCAGAGAAAATTCCGTTAATCACTTTAAAGTCTTTTAATGACACTTTAAATATGCTTCCATTACATTATAATTTTTAAGAAACAACTTCATTAAATTCTTTAGTCACACTTATTGTTCCATGAACAATACTCTGTCTGACAATTTTTTGTATAACTATGTGAAAAACTTTACATAGATTTTTTAATGTGGAAAGACAATTTTTGTATACATATTTTTTGCTGTAAGTGCCTAATAAATAAGAATATAATAACCTTGTTATAATAAATACTTTATAACAAGATTTAAAAATAAATCTTAGATATAAGATACTTATAAGGTAGAATATCCCTTTAAGCCCTGACCCACACAATTGTGGGGGTGATACTAAAGTAAAAGAGAATATCTATTTCCTGTTTTTGTGAGATTTAAAACCAAATCTGCACATTTATATGAGTTAATTGGCTTCAGATGTTTGATAAGACACACTAGGGGGCACTAACTAAAATACAGGGTTAGATTTTCTGCTTTTAAAAAGACTATATCATCTGACAGCAATAGACAAAAAGTATGTACTGTCGTAATTTCTTTTAAATATGGTTTTTAATGGTTGCTTAGATTTAATTTTTCTTTTTATATACTTTATTCATGATTTTAATTGATTCTGTCTTTGATAAATTTAATTAGGCTTTACAAATGTTGAAAAACAAATGACCCACACAATTGTGTGGGTCCGAGTTTTATGGGTACAATTCCTAATATATAAAATTTTTATTTTTAAGTGATTTTTTTTAAACTTGTGTTTTTAGCAATTTATTTTTTATTAATTACATTTTTAAACCGGATTAATTTTAAATAGGTTTGTACTATTCATGATTTCTATTTAAAATTGATAGTATTATATATATAATATGCACCTGTAACGAACGGTATGTTTCTGCTCTTAGTTATAGATGTCATATATGATTTATAAGTTTTATATGAGTTATATGCATATCACGAGATAGATTTTTAAGTTTGATAAATTTATTCCATTTTGTCGACACAGCAAGTAAGCCACAAGTAATAAATAATAAATTATGGAAAGTTCAGCAAATGCTCGACAGATTCCGTAGTGTCTGCTTGAATTTACCAGGAGATCAGGGAAAATTTTTCTATAGATGAGCAGACGATTCCTTTTTTTAGGACGTGCTTCAGTGAAGCAGTATATAAAAAACAAACCACACTCTGTTGTAACAGTATCACCCGGGATACTTTTAAATTTTGTAGTTTACCAGTGGGAAACTACAGACCTAGTCCACAAGGATCTGGACTTAGGACCTGCTGTAGTCCTTACTCTGATTCAGACCTAGTTTTATGTACTTCGATCGGTAATTTCAACAAAATACCGCTACTGGAAAAACTAAAAAAAGAAATTTGAAGGATCAGGCACAATACAAATGGAGTGAAGGGCATACCATTTGTCAACTGCTCTTAAGAGGGGTGCGAGCATTGAGCACATCTCAGAAAATGAAATTGTAGTGGTCTGTCCAAAAACAAAAATTGTTTCAAACATTTTCATTGTGGCTGATGAAAATTATCTCATTAAACAACAATTTTTTGCTTAAACTTTTACTTTTAGATATTTGCACACGTAATCCCAAACTACACAATTGTGTAGATACAGCCCAAAAACAGCTGCATTAAGCCCGAACCCACACAATTGTGTGGGTCCTCCCTTGGCATAACCTAACATGGGGTATTTTTTTTAAATATTTTTTTCAATCAAATACGGTCCTATCGGTAATGGGAAACTACCCAATCTTTAAATTTCTACCAAATAATCTCCCGGGTCATAAAGGGTTATACACTGTTAAAAATATTTACGGGCTGAGGCCGGCAGCAGAGATTCCAGTCATACGCCGTAAAAAATAAGTAAATAAATAAATAAATAAATAAAATAAATAAAAATCCGTGCCCATCATTTTGTGTCAACGTGCATACACTAGTGGAGTAAAATGTATGGGGTCGTACCGTATTTGATGGTTTTTGATTTTAGCGTTGACGTAACAGATGGGCTAGAACTACAAGAATATGTGGATTGCCCTTAATTTTCTAAGTATCTAAAAATATCCTTTTAAAATTACGGGCAGAGGCCGGCAGCAGAGATTTCAGTCATACCGCCGTAAAAAAAATTCCATGCCCATCATTTTGTGCAGCCCGTAATTTGTACTTCAAAACGCAATAACACTTTACTTACTGTTCCGTAGTACGTATCACGTTAGATAAACATCACATAATCCCTTTTTTGGCGGGTTAAAAAAATATGTTACGGTCGCGGTTAACTGACATTATTTTCCGAAACACGACTAAAACGAAGGGTTACACCTTAGCGGAGGAAAATGTATGGGGTCGTACCGTATTTTTTTAGTGGATCAGACAGTTATTCATTAAATAAGGCTGTTGCCCGTGAAAATTAAACAGCAAAGGCTCATAAATTTACAGTTTTTTGTGACAGTGTAAGATAGATTCATTTACAAAGATTTTTATACAATAAATATGCTTCAGTAGGACTTCAAATGTTATACAAATTGAAATTTTCTTTGGATTTATACAACGAATAGGTCAGGGTTGGCGAACCTTTTTGTTACTGCGTGCCAAATTTGATCAAAAAATATTTTACGTGACCATGACGTGCCAACAAGAAAACAAATTTAGCAGGTGGAAAAATAATGAATTAAAATTGTTTAAGATTTTAAAAATATGAGGAACATATATATAGTTAATAATTATGGCAACAAATATATTTTAGAAATTAATTTAACAAAAATTAATGCTATGTAATTTGATTCCTGTTGTTGCATCTTAATATCAGGTTAATTTTAATGCAAACTAAACGCCGGTTTTATCTGCCAGGTGCTTTCAGTATGCGTTTTGATATTATTTAATTGCGAAAACAGTGGCTTGAAAGCATAGATAGGCATAAAATCTGTTAAAATGGCAAACACCAGTTTCTTTGAATAGCTCTGAAACATATTCAAAGTTGCTATAACTGTTTCATTAGAATTTATTAGTGTCTAATAACCAATTCTTGTCGATATTTTTGAAATATCGTCTTTGTTTGGAAAATTTTTGAGAACATAATTAATTAAATTGGAATATAATATGCCGCAATTAAAATTTTTCAATTTCCATTTAATCGAATTTAGAAAAGATCAGTTGCAGTTTTGTGTAATCTCACTTTATTTTGATTTAGAGCCACAAGCAATGCCGTTCCAAAATTATTCTTTTGCGTGCCAAAAGGGGCACGCGTGCCATAGGTTCGCAGTCCCTGGAATAGGTCATTAGATATTTAAAATAAATATTCAAGCGTTTAAAAATATTAACCTCTTAACGCATTTGGCGACATATGTGGACTTTTAGTTATTTATAATTATAATTACTGTCGATAATAAAAAGAACATAACTTATTCACTGCAGAATCCCTGAAGAAGAGAAGTAAAAATTTTATGGTTTGGCTACACTGATAATATTATTTCCAATGCACAATTACAGATATATATATATATAAAAGCTTGAAGTAATTTTTCGGCAGTCAGTGCTGTAGAATTATTTGAGCAAATCGGTATATTTGATAAAAATAATATGAGATATATTAAATATATGAAGTTTTAATAATTTGTAGAAATGCAAGAAAGAAAGTTACTGTTGCTTTTTTATTTTTTAAGAAATCATTTCATTCATACATTCACTCAGCGGCCACAAGTGGGAAAATCATATTTAGTGAATTTTTATTGTTTTTCCCTTTTCTTGTTTTTAAATTTTTTATTTTATTTTTGTATTTATATTAATATAAAATGAATAAATCGTAAAAAAAGTCATTTTTTTTTTTTACCATAAAAAAATCGTCCCTGGAGTGGTTAAGGATTGATTTTTAACTGTATTTTGGCATATGGATTTTAAAAGCTTTCTTTAATTCCATATATCCATTACGTTTTGCAAAGAATTTTACTTAACCCCCTCCTTATAAAGAATATTTCAACCCTTAAATGCCTGGTGTTCCTTTTCGGCAACATACCCAATTTAGGCTCTAAAATACTATTAGAATAATATTGAAGTTATAATGCCTAATGTTGCCAATAAAATACATTCTAAAAATATTATTAAATCGATTTTCAACATTTAGATAGCAACACTTGTGCTGTTTAAGAATAAAGATGGATTTATTTTTTCAATTGTTGCTACTTGTTCTTTTTGTTTTGTTTCGGAGCTTGCGAAATACCCTATTTTGACCTGAAGTGAGCAAGTGAAATTTCTTTCTTATTATAGTTCCTGAAATTCTTGTGTGTTTAATATTATAGAATTTTATCAAGGCAAATTATTTTTTCCATTAAACACCAGTATTGCCGATTAGTAACAAACTGTTTTTTAGCCGTAAACTATAATTAAAATAAAATATGATTTTTTAAAGTATTTTTCCCATGATTTATTTAAAAAATGAAAGCCGAAAAAACATTATTACAATGATAAGTAATTAATAAGAATAAGGGGGTAAACTTCACCCCCTCTCCCTCTTTACGCATGGTTTCGTTTGATGTTACTTCTCTGTTCACCCATGTTCCAGTTCAAGGTGCACTACAAAGTCTCACAACTAGATTAAAAGAATTTCATTACACAGATTATGAAATCAACCACATTATTGAGTTATTCAGTACTTGTTTAAAACAAAATTCATTTCAAATTTCTAATGAATATTATTCTATGACGGATGGTTTAGCAATGGGTAATCCCCTTAGCCCTTTTTTAGCAGATTTATATATGCATTACTTTGAGGTTAAAATGTTTAACCTTATCAACTTCCCATTTTATTGTAGATATGTAGACGATTCTTTTGCACTCTTGGACCTTTCTTTATTTTCTGTTGACAATATATTAACGATTTTAAACTCAATAGATTCAGTCATTCAATTCACTTATGAAGTTGAAATAGATAATACATTGCCATTTCTGGATGTGTTGGTTACACGTCAGCCTAACACCTTTGACACTTGCGTTTACCGTAAACCTTTTGCTGTCACACTCCCCCCCCCCCATTTCAATTCATGTCACCCCCTTCCCAAAAAGCTTCGGCTTTTCATAATTTGATTAATAGAGCTCGCTTAATTTGTTCAGATAATAATTCACTTATTGCTGAATTAAATTACATTAGATCTGTGGCTATCGATCGAGGTTTTAGTTTATCTTATATCAATAATTTAATTTCTCATAGTCTTAATAAATATGTTAATAATCTTGATTCTCCTGTTACTGCGGTTTCCATTTCCAACATTATCATTTTACCATTTTATAATAGCATTATTTTTAAGATGGCTAATATCTTGAGACATTATGATTTTAATGTGGTTTTTAAACCGGTTAATAAATTATCTTTTTCGCAACTTAAGGACCAAATTTCTCCACATAATTATTGGGGAATTTACAACATTCAATGCCAATGTGGTTTGTCCTACATTGGACAAACTAAACGAAAACTCCGTTACAGAATCAATGAACACAGAAACTATGTAAAGAAAAAAGAATTACAGAAATCCTCTATCGCCTCTCATTGCTGGGGGGAGGGACATAATTTTAATTTTGACTCAGCTACCATTATCAAGAAATGCATTACTCCTCTGGATTTAGACTTTTTTGAGGCTATTCATATCCATAAATTTAAAGACTCCTTGGTTAATGATTTATCTAGTACACCATACATCTCAACTTTCTGGATGGATTTGTTGTGTCACGACACTTCACTTCCGCATTAATTTCATTGGCTGTTAGAACTTGATGGTCTTTTGGTATTATGTTTTGACATTTGGGTTTTTTCACCGTACATGCAGTTGGGGGGATATTGTTTTTAAAGTTTTTAAAGTTTTTACACTGAGGATGTGAGTCCTAGTACTCACGAAACGTTTACGTATGGTCAAATCTGCTTGTTTTATTGTGTGTTTAAACGTTGTTTTCAAATAATTCATTATTACAATGATTTTTGAAAAATCAGGCATTTAAGGGTTAAAAAAAGTTTTTTAATAATCTAACAATTTCACTTTTTTTTAAAGTTTTAAAAGGCATTGTCTGGTTTTTGCGATACTTTTTTTTTGGTCTTCTTGTTAGTTTAATTTTAAAATGTTATCTTCATTTACTATATCATGATCCCTATTGAAAATGAAGACTGTAGCATATATAGTTCATTTACAGGGACACCAAAAAATATACCTTTACCTTACGGCCAATGGAAAGAAAATCTTTTCCAATGCATTTTAATGATGTTGCATGCCATTTCAAACTTAGTGAAATTTATATGTATTAATGAAGTTCACTAGCACATGCACACTAAGGAATTTCGGGTGCAAAGCATTTATCATTTATTTACAGTGTCACACAAAAGAATTTTATTATATAATAGTTTACGGAGTTAAACTATTTTCAGTGTATTTTAATTATGTTACTCTGTTTTAAGTAATGAAATTGATATACATTACTAAGATTTAGTACAGCAAGATACTTGCTGCAGAGTATGAGGTACATATCATTTATTATTCATTTACAGGGAAAATCAAACTTTTTCTAATACAGAACTGTCTATTAGCGATAATAGCTGGCAATGAATTTTCAGTTATGTTAGGTGTTTTTATGTTAAACTAAATTTTGCTATATAACGGGTTATGTATAAATACCATTGGCCATATACAGGGCTACACAAAAGAATCCATAAGCATTACAGAATATGAGCATGAATTGATTAAATGTGTTTTTAAATTGAGCTATGCATTTTAGACTGAACTATATTCAGCATACCAAGAGATGTTTGCAGAATATAAGTAAAATGATATACAATAACACACAGAACTGGATAAATGACCATTTATGGGCGATAATTTTTTAAAGTGTGATTTCAGTAGTTTTAGGTCTGTTTTTTGCGTGAATTAAGCTTTAGCTTAATATGTGTGTATATACAATCTGTAGGTAATATACATAGCTATACAAAGGAATTCAACTATTTTTGAATAAAACAAATGATGTTCTGTTCCAGCTACGAAAGTTAATTGCTGAATCCCGTTTTTCAAATATGTTATGCTTTTTATAAAATGATTACTTAGGTATTTTATTTACATTAATAAACGGCAAAGTTTTGTTAAAGTATTCTAAAGTGTTGGAAAGTGCTTCATAATCTATTCTTGACGCATGATTTATCTTTACTTTTGTCTCTCCAATGAGCAACTATTTCTCAAAATATCGATGAAAATAATTGTTTTTGAATTATTTTTTCTGCCCACCCTAACGTTTATCAGCCGCAATTTCTAAAGATTTTTGAAAATTCACCATATATTTTAATTGACTATTGTGAGAATTTGCCTATTATTTTAAATTATAATATAATAATTATAATACTATATTTATTAATATTATAATTATTAAAAATAATATTAATTTTAATGCTAAGCTTAATGGTGTTAATTTAACATATTTGTATGTAAAACATGGTTTTTAAATATGAAAATGTTTATTTTAGAACGGATAACATCCTAAGAACCGATATTCCCGTTTGAGAAGACATAATTATACACTATAAAATCCATGACCAAAACTAAGGGGAAGAGGGGGCATGTGCCCCGGGTGCCAGAATAGAAGCAAAAAGGGGGGCGTCAAAGGAACATTATGTTTGTAGTTTTTTTTTTCACGTCTATCTTTAACCTCTTAGGGACGAGCGTCACGTATACATGTGCCGCATAAGGTGCCAAAAATCCTTATTTATTCTCATCACTTATTTTTTATTGTAAATTTCGTCTTATTTAATCAAGGCATTTTCCCGATTAAATCAGGCAAAAATTTCTGTTTTCAAAAATCGGTGATAAAAGATTAAAAGTTCTGTAAAAGGCGCTCGTCGCGAAGGGGGTTAACAAGGTTTCATTAAAATCGTTCAGTCTGGGGTATGACAAAGTATAGAAGAATGTAAGTATGATATGGTTTTTCGATCCTGTATAAAGTGGATTTTTTTTTCAATAATTTTCGATTCCGTTTTCAATGTTTTAATTTTAATGAATCGATATTTGACAAAGCTGATTGCGTAGTTCAGTATTACATATTTTATGATTACATACTTTAAATTTTAAAATAAATCGGCTATTAGAAACTTAATAAAATTCTCTTTGTAAATTTACTTTGCTGAGGAGGAGAGGGGGCGCGAAAATCCTTATCTGCCCCTGGTGTAAAAAATGCTGGTTTCGGCCCTGATCTATCTACTCGGAAACGTTTCCGAAAATTAGTGGCAGCAAAAGATTTAGAAACATTTGCCTTTTATTAACATTGTGTAGTTTCTATCTATATTATAAATGACAAACGTGACAAACGTAACGTTGACGTATTTTGATGGTGACAAGAAGCAACAATTAAATTTAATTCTTTCAAATGAAATTTATTTGAAAATTGTATCACAATTTATTATAACAATGTATAATCATTTACTCACTTTTTATTGATTTAAAATAATTTTCCGGCATGTTTTTTTTTATATACATCTCTATCGTACGCAGACGATTACCAAACAAAAATTCGTTTGCATTTAAATCAATATAAATATTTCAGAATTTGTTTCCATCTTACATTTCATAACGAAATTGAAACCTTCATCAATAAATAAGTAAAACAATGAAATATAAATAAAACTTCAATTTAAAACACTTAATCAAACTATGCTCTCACCTCGGTGAAATGATCAAAATTGAAAAGGCTTATTGTAAATAGTGTGGCGGTTTCTTTGGCGTTGACTCCTGTCGTGTGGCCGATACAAAATTACTTCTTTTAATAAATTACAGAACTTTATTTCAAATCATAATTAATATTTTTCATATAAGTATGATTTTCAGTATTGTTAATTTGTATTCTTAAAAATATATATCAGGTGTAAAACAGACTTTTGTAGTTATCAATTAAAAAATGTTTTTAACTTATTCTGTAACCCAAGAAGCTCGGGTATATCCCCATGTTAATATAAGAATTTGATAATTTTTAATGGAATTTAAATGTAATCTTAGATAAATGATTCTAAGATAAAGATTCTTAGTTAAAAGACATTTTATTCAAGGAGCTTTCACAGTCTGTACCTCCGAGCAGTTAAATAACGAAATAAATAAAATATATGATATTGCAAGAACCAATGAATGCAAAGAAAGCGCCATAGAAAAATTAATTACGAGCTTGAAGAATAAGAAGAAAAGAAATTTTAATCCGCAAAATTCCATGTTATCCACTTTACAATATTTTTCTAGTTTCTTCGAACGTTTGAAATATAAACTCAATTAATTCAATATCTCCCTTGTCGCAAAACCTTCCATGAAATTAAAAAATATAGTATGCAAGAAAATAGATCCAATTGAATCAAACCAGTTATCAGTAGTATACGAAATACTTTTCAGCAAAGAAGATGGAACAATGCAGTTTTATATAGGTATGACAAGATGGAAACTTAAAACTGCAATCAAAGAACATATAGCAGACATCAAATACAACAGGAGGACCAAAGCTTTGGCCAGATTATGCAGCAAAGAACCTTTACAGATCTATTTTAAAAATAGCAGAATAATTTATCTATCAAGATTTTATTTCCCATCCATTATCCAGGAATCAATAGATATATTTTTACGCAACGAGAATATTTGAAATGATTCAGTGTCCCTTGATTTAACTAAAATTTGTAAAGAGATGCTATGCAATTTTAGTAATAATAGTAAAAATTAATCCACGCTCACAAATATCCAATTTCATTTTATTTTATGTTTGCACTGATTTTCATTATGCATGATGTCTTGTGACATTGTTTACCAAGTTATTGTTTTTAAATTTTGTAAAAATATTTCTATCATGAATGATTTTAAAAATGTCGCCGTTTGAAAATGTCGCCGATGAAACTTTCGTCAATCTAAATAAAGATACTTTGTCACTTTTTATAGCATTATTTAACTTAATATTACAAGGAGAGGGCCAACCTTGTTAATCACAGACTTTGATTATTTTAATATATGCTGTAGGGTAGAGACCCCTTAGTGTCAGGTTCAATGGATTTTATCCAACGCTCCTTAGTTCTTGAGAAACTGGGAGGGGGGGGGGGTCTAATAATAGTACACAACTTAAATACTTTGCAACCGCAATGATAGGTTGGGTTAATTTTTTTAAAATCACTTTTAAAATGTATTTCATATATTCTTTATCGATGCAATGATATTGAGCAATTGTGTCAATTCGTGATTTTAAAGAAACATTATTTACTCATTGTTTTAACAAAGGAAGTCAATGCGATAATACTATTATTCTGTTTTTAAAGTAACAAGCATAATTATATTAAAAGTTAGCATCAGAATTAAATTACAACCGATTTTTTGCATATTAAAGATTTTTAAATTTGTAATACGTATGCTTGCGCTTTCAAATATTTTTCTTTCACCTTTATCTTCTTTCTGCTTTTATTTTTATTTTATTTGAATATTCTTTTATTTTATCATAACTAGATGGCACCACAACATATTTTGTCACGATTGTGGAGTTTTTATCATTCAATAATAGATCCAATTTATTTTTAAAGCTCTTTAAAGGAGGAGAAATAATAGTTTAAAAATCAAAAATGATAAATTTAAGTTTGTTAACATTATAATTAATGTATGATATTAAAATTTGTAACTGAAATTATTAAATTATAATTACAAGTATATTTATAAAACAAAAAATGAGAAAAACAAATGTAGCTCGTTCGGGTACCGAACCCGGGCCCGCAGAACAGCCAGCGAACGCCGTACCAACTGAGCTACGCCCAACCTATCATTGCTGTTGCAGTGTAAGTATTTAAGTTGTGTACTATTATTAGACCTCCCGGTTTCTCAAGAACTAGGGAGCGTTGGATAAAATCCGTTAAACCTGACACTAAGGGCTCTCTACCCTACAACATATATTAAAATAATCAAAATCTGTGATTAACAAGGTTGGCCCTCTCTTTGTTAGATAAAGTGATACAAAATGCCTGAAAATCTATAAATCAATTACTAGAAATTGATGAAAATGTATTTATAAACATCCAATAATTTTTTCCATAAAATATTAATCTTTTTTATATATAATTCATCAAAAGATAAAAAGTTGTTAAAACAAACAAGGATTAAGCACAAATGAAAATGTAACAATTTAAAATTAATGGGCGTTTTAAATTATTCCCATTAATTATTTCAGAATGCAACACCTACCGAAGCATATGCTGCAATCTATTTATAGTTCTCCATGTAATTAACTTTCAAATTCATTTCGGATGGAATAATGTAAAATTAGATTACGTTTCAACAGTGAAATACGAAAAGTTTCAATGAGGTTATATCTGAGTGAATATGTGAAATATAAAAGCTTGTCTGTATAATTTTTAATGAGTTTTCGGTTCTTTTTCTTATAAGCATTATTTTGATACTTTTGAAAATTTCATTTAATTTTTATTTTATTTACGTTTGATCAAATTATATAATTCAACACAATGTACTTTTTCAAAAAATATTCAGTAATAAAAGTAGAAAAACGTTGCGCAGTTTTTTACGCGAAACCAGATCTTAAAATTAAAAACCAGTTACGCAATTCAAAACATTTCATTGATAAAAAATAAATGACAGTGTAAACACAAAAATGTTTTAAAAAATGTCTTATGTGAGATTAAGCTCCTGTACAATGTGATTACACCCGACAAAATAGAAAAATTATTTTATACGAAACAATGGAAGCTGAAAAGGTATTTTATTTATAATGTTTAAATTGTACCAGTTACACTGGGTTTAAATACTTTTGAATTTCAATCGTTATAGTAAAAAATAAGTTGCCTTAAAACAGGGTAGAGGCATACACATACGCAGTAAAACTATGAGGCTTTTAAAACGAAACGTGTTTTGTTCTATGTTGGGCAGTTTAGTGATACTTTTTAAATATGGGCATCATTTCGTTTGGAAGTTACAAAAAGAAAATGTGTCATGCACCGTAAAAAAATCATATAATGGTACTGCATAAAATCGTTGGCATCCTTGCTGCCTCCATTTAATTGAGTAATTTAACCGATATACCTGGTGTTACGTTACACTAATGTGTAATATTACACTAGTTATATCAGTCTAAATTACACCACTATATTAGTTAAATTACTCCATAAAATTGGAGGCAGTATGCTGCCACCAATTGTAACGTTACATAATTTTTGTACAGTTTAGGACTCGGATGGTATTTATTTAAATCTGTTACAGATCCTAAAACTTCCGTATAATTGTCAGTTTGAACATAATAGAAATTTTAGGAATACACAGGATATAACTTGAACAAAATCCAAAGAAGCGGAACTTTACCATTTGTTTCCAAAACATCGATCTAGTATACAGTAAGACATATAACTCTAGTACACAGTGAAACAGTGTCACATTTTGTAACATAACATTCATGATTATTAAAAAATAAATAATACACATTAGTATTTTTTATGTCTTTGAGATAATGACGCTCATAGTGGCATTTTTCTTACTTTAGACCCTCAATGCATCTACAAATTCCAGTTCCTCTATTTAATAGTTTTTCGATCTTTTAACATTGAAATGCATCGTGTAACTCAGGTGTTAGATGATTTTTTTTTTTTTTTTTTTTTTTTTTTTTTTTTTTGCCATTTGGCGCGTTCTATTGGCCTTTTGGTGAACTGTTTTGTGTTACTTACGTGTGATAACATGCATTTAAGGTCGTGAAGTGTGTTATTGTTCTGATTTGTTATCACGGGGAGGTTATAAAATCTTTTGTTGATACTGCTTGCAATGTCTTCGACTCCCGTTTTTTTCTGTCAATATAAGGTAGTGATTATTAATTCCGCAAGCTATTTAAAGCATATCGTGTAACTCAGAAGTTACATTATGTCCAACAGGAGCCAAAAAAAATTTTTCACTATGAACTTATAACTTTCAATTGAGATTAATTAACAAAAATAGAGTCAAGTATAATATTTTTCGAATAAAATAAAAGTCACGCATTGAAGGTTTAAAGCGTTCTATATTTCGGTCATTGGTACGTGCATGCTGAAAAATACGGACTCAATCACCAGACTGCTCATTGTATCGGTGAAACACATAAAACATCAGCTGTGTCTCGCTGTGTACTAGATGCTATACAATACAGAGACAATTACTAATGTTATTTTAGAGTGCTTCTTTTCTAGGTATGTGTTTCTATCCATTTCTAACTACAAATTTGGTATACGAGTTTCTCTCAATAAGCAGATTTTTATAATCACTAGATAAAATCCCTTCAGTTGATTATGTAGCTAACTCGTAATTGGAGTTTTTGTTTTCTCAACCTGCGTCATTATGTTCGACTTTCCCTTTACTAATTGTGTTTGCAATTATAATTTATAATTATAGTTATTCAATTATAATTTAGAATTATTTAATGAATTATATAATATTGAATAAGTATACTGTTCTGATTTTACACTGAAAATTTAATTTCATTACAATAGCTTTTTGATGAAATATGATGTGAAATTTTATAGACTATAATACTTTTTAGGATTTTCATAAATCTAAAATTTCCATTGATATCATTTAAATATATATATATATATTTTCATGATAAGATTTAATGTAATAATTTTATATTATATTAAATAAATTTTTGGAAGGACAGACTATTTGTCAATTATTAATGAGACTTTCCACTATGTAAAGTTAAAATATTAAGATCTGTCCTTTAATTTTAGTTATCTTTGTTGAATAAATTGTGAGGGTAATTCTTTTATCTTTTGCAGGTTATATTCAAGGGTCTTCTGTAATACATCTTATATTGGTAAGTTATATATTTTTTCCTATTTAGGAAATAAAATATTTACATTATATATATATATATATATAAATTGAATAATTTTAATAGTCGAATTTAAAACAGAAATTTAGAGAATAAATATCAAGAAAAAAATCCTTTATAAAAAAAATGTATTTATGTATTTATTGTGATTGGTATTCTTGCATTTTATGATATAAATAAATTACACAATAATTAAATACAAATTTTAACACAATCTCGATATTATTTTTAAATTTTATTTTCTTTCTGTACAGAATAATCCTGCGTTAATTTCCAAGAAATTTTAAAAATTCAATTCCGTTCGCTTCATAATAACGTTTTAAAAATAAAAAGGTGGGTTACTGCTTCAAAATCATGCAAATCAGTTGCCAACTTATCTTATTCTATGAAATGGCGTTGTTGTCTTCCTTTGTAGTGTTCTGTTCTTAAAAAGTAAAACGGAACCATTAAAAGTTCATTACTGTGTCTATCTGTCCGTCTGTCAGAGCCATTTTACTCGCAACTAATGAACGTGGAAAGTTCAAATTGGCTGAAGTAACAAAAGCTATTGACACACATATCTATGTACTATTAACCATTCACAAATATATTTAGGAAAAATGTGAGGGACTAATTAATTTACTTGAAAAAAAATCTCTTCTGTGTATATCGTGTGAAAGCATCTGTAACGACAAACTCAAAAATACATTTCTTTTTATGTTAGGCATTATATTTTCGGAGATATCGTCGAAAATGCAATGCAAAAATACGGCTTCTCCCCCCCCCTCTATTTCCGAAACTATTGAAACTAAAATTATGCAAAAATTATTCGTAGTAGAAGTTAATTTAGATCTTGCAGAAAAACTACAGCGATTTGCATAGTTTTTGAGAAAATCGCATTTTTACGTTAAACACAAAGTTCGCTTTGCGGGCGTTCAGCAAACCAGCTTAGGAGCGCTGGAAGAACCTATCATCGATGAAATATAAAAGGATTGTTGATAATGATTTTCGAAAAAAAAATTGTTAATTAGCCGACATATTAACCATTAATGACACAGGCGGTTAGAACATACATAAAAACTCGGGCGGCGTACACTCTATGCGTCATCGTCTTCTAAAGTGTAGATTACAAGTTTTAATGATATATTTGTGTAACGCAATGCCCGTTACTAATTCATATATTTATTGTGCGGAACACTCTGTGCGCGAGTAATTCTAGCACTTGACTGGTTATTACATATCTTTACAACTTTATATTTTCATTATGTGCATTATTTTGTTATAATATCATTCAATAGCTACAAAATGTAATACACTGTAAGAAAATACAAATGTTTCGTAATCTAGAAAAATATGATATAACCACGAACAAAATTATACAATAACTTCGAGTGTGTTACCCACAAATCTGAAAAGAGTTCCTTGTCTTTAGAGAGTTCAGAAATTAATATATTTTCTAGACTTGACTCTAACAAATGTATTTATAACAGAAAAATTACACTTGTTGCTACTGATATTTGAAAATGTTGCCTAGTAGTTTTTTAGTGGTTATCAACCCAGAACATAGGTTTTTCAGATAGTTTTTAACATGCTGCCAATCGAAAAAAATTAATATTATTTTGCTATGCTTGCATATGTAAATGATCAGGTATGCAGCTGAAAATGTTTACTTGAGATTTGATACCATCCAAAAAAACAATATTCCGGGTTAAGAAAACTGATTAATCACAAAAGAAATTACTCAGAAACGTTTTCGAAAATCAGTGGCAGAAAAGGAAACTTTATTTTTATAAATACCTCCTTAAATCTGAAAACTACATTCGTTTCTGAATTTTGTAAAGATAAACAACACTGTTCGGAATTGTGGATAACTAATGAGAGGTTACAGTGTATTTTCGTTCGTAGTTATATTATATATTTTTTAGATTAAGAAAACAATTTCCTTTTGTTCACGGTGCAGAGAGATGTGCCCAAAATCTGGATTAAATTCGCCTTTCTTATCTTTTTTGACTATTGCTGGTAGCAGGTCTATGAAACTCTTCTTTTCTTTCCTATGATTCCCTTCATTGGCAGCAACATGAAAATAGATATGTTATTTGACGTAGTATTTTTCAATTCTAGTTTGAGAAGATGCTGATTATATATATATATATATTAATGCAGAAAGTCATTCTGAAGCCCATTGTCATTCTGAAGTCTCTCTGTATCAATACCTACTTGTTATTTATACACTGGAGCATTTGTCTTTCTTTTAAAATCTCAATGTCCTGTGAGGTACGTCGTTAGGTCTTTAAAGTCCATCATGTTTTAAATAACTCTAGTCTTAATTTCCTTAATTTTTTGCCTCAATACAGATACTCATTCTAAAGACCTCAAGTTCCACTCTAACAATACATACTTGATGTTTATAGAGTGGAGCATTTGTCTTTTTTTTTCAAATTCTCAGCGTCCCGTGAGGTAGGTCTTGAAAGTCAAACATGTTTTTAAAAGCTCTAATCCTAATTTTCTTATATTTTGTCTAATTACAGAAAATTATTCCGAAGCCTCAAGTTCTACTCTTCTAACGATACATACTTGATATTTATAGAGTGGGGCGTTTTTCTTTCTTTCAAACTCTCCATGTCCTGTGAGGTTAGTCATTAGGTCTTGATAGTCCAACATGTTTTTTTTAACAACTCTAGCCCTAATTTCGCTCCTCTCACGATGTCTAAAGTAACTTTTTATCACTTTCAACAAAGCTGAAAAGTGTTTATGCATTCGGTTTGTTTGTCGGTCTGTCCGTCTGTCCATGCTCTAACACTCGTAAATATACTCGGATTTTCATGCAATTGATGAACATTATTTAGGGTCACTAAGGTATGTTTGGTATTGAATATGAAGTAAGTGGGATTAATAGTTCATTTTTTGGGGCACTCGAAAGAATTCAGTTACATTATGGTCAATGAGAAAAAATCGTTTGCAGTGTACTTTAATGACATTAAGCTATTTTAAATGTATTGAAATTGATATAAATCACTAAATTTCACTAGAAGATGATTACTATACAACAATATATACAGGGGTGATCAAAGAATTCGGATAATTTCCCGACTGTAGATTGGAACAGTTGAAATTGGATTTTCAAATATGTTATGTGTTTCCATATGGTTGAATTAGACATACTATTTTAACTTATTAAACGGTGTAGTTTTGTATCATTATTCTGAATGAGTTGGAAAATGTTTCATGATCTATGCTTGACGCATGATTTTTTTCTTTTTTGTTTGAATTTCACACTGGTCAATCAAAAGAGCCTACCACAAAATTTTCGTAAATTTCTACAATACAACCTTTCACGTTTGCTATAGTATCTAGTATTTCTTTTACCTTCTTGAACAGCATCTCCTGACAACAAGTAACTAAAAACCTCAGAAGAGTATAAACATGAATTTAAAGAATACCAGAAAAAACAACTAATTTTCGAAAAAAAAAATTCTTGGCTTTTTTCTAATTATTTCCCGCTTCAAATAATATACGAAATATTGTTTAAGAAGAGGGTGAAGTTAGGAGCACATCATCAAATTTCGAAAAATGGGTCTTTTTGTCGAAAAACGTCGGAAAACCTTCTTCTATCTTCAATAGAAGAAAGTGTTGTAATCGAATTTTTTTTCGATTTCCGGCTTTCGACAGATTTACACGTTTTAGGGGTCAGAGGTCCAAATAAACATGTTTATACAAAATATACGTGTGTCCGTCTCTCCTTGTGTCCGTGTGCCGCCATTGTACCATGGAAAAGTGCATGAAGTTATGCATAGAATTGAACCAATTTTTTTGTGTATGTTTTTGTCTATGACCAGCAAGATCTCCCTGAATTCCGCAATATTCTACCAGAAGGGGGAGCTGTAATAGCGATTTTTTATACTTTCCTTGACTTATCGTAGTTCTATTGTACATCGGTGACTCGTGCAATAATATTTATTGAAATACTAAGATGTATGAGACAGGAGAAAATTTTGAGACTTGCACATCAATTTTTTTTTTTTTTTTTGCTTACTCACAAGTAAAACCAATTATTTTTTCCCAATTATCCTAGTATTTTCTGTTGGTAAGTAACAGAGCTCATCAAAATAATTTTTCGGAATTTTACGATCTATAGTTTATTTATTTTTTAATATCAATTTTCCTTAGGTTGGTTATATTTGTGAATTTTGCCTTATTAAATGAAATACCTCGAATACTGCATCCTTATATGTTTTAGAAAGGAATAACATTTTTATGAAAATAAATTTTTAACGTGTAATAAACTTAATAAATTCATTTGAACTAATTGTGAAACATTAGACAGACACGAATACATTTAAAAAGCAATTAAATTAATAATATATACATAAAACATTTAATTACAATAAAGAACGTACGAAGTATACGTTTCGTTATGTCAATTGCACAGCCTCATCAGTATTAACTCAACCAGAACAACAAAACATGTTAATTAAATAATTAATTATATATTTTATGATATATTTTTAATTTAATTGCTTTGTAAATGCATCCAAGTCTGTCGACTGTTTCATAATTAGTTTAAAAAATAATTTAATTCCGACGTTAAAATGTACGTATACCTTTTAAATAAATTTACACTACTTGAATACAACATAAATATACAAAACAATTTTAAAACATGAAGTGACTGCTATTTTCTATAAAAGACAGATAAAAATACAGCATGTTTTTTTTTATTTACCTTGTTCATGATTACTTTGGTTTGTGTAAAATTTCTGAAGATTCCGTTTGATTAGATTTTTTCTCTTTTCGGTTTTCTACCTATTTTAAAATCAAGTGTTCATTCGACTCTTGGGCATCAAAATTTAATCTTACAAAAGAAGCGTTGCGATAAAGTTTAATCATTTTCAGTTCGCTGAGCCCTTTAGAATAGAGCTAAAATTGTCGTGGGTGCAGTTGTCATTAGACACAGTTTATTTAGGAGTATTAAGGAAATTATAGGACTTTAAATTCGGCATGTTTGAAACAAGCACATCCGTTTAAGCTGAATATTGTCCAATATGTGAGATAAATAACTGTAATTTATAAAGCAGTATTGAAGTATTGGATATTATAAATTATTTAGTTTCTGCAAATTGTAGGTTTTTAAGAATGTGATTTTGTTGTATAAATTTGTGAGAAAAAAAAATATGATAAACTGACAAATATTTATTGATTAGTATGAAACAAGCAAATGTCAGTCATAGTGAAATGTGTATACATTGTGTGTTCTAAATTATTCCTTCATATGAATTAATGCGTTACTAAACGTGTTTAATTAATGTACTACTTTCATTGTATCACACGAAGTGTAAAAATCATAATAGAATAATTACTTACTAAGCGAGATCCAACAAACAATTGTGATTTATAATTAACCTTTTGCCTGTGGAATATATTTGAGAGAAACGTGCCAAAAATGGAATTTTTTTTCGCTTTAATTTTGTTTTGAACCGCAAAATTACAAAAATCGGACAAATGACGCGAAACTGCTGAACTTTTCGCGGAAAAGTATTGTCATCTATTGGGAAAACGATAAATTACATATTATGCATTGAACGTACTGAATTCGGGCTCCACCGATTTGAAAAACCAATTTATCTCTTACCCGAACTCAAGTCGGACATTCCAAAATGACACATTTTCATTGCCAGAACTCTGTTCGGGCATTCCAGTTTTGGAATGCCCGAATGCAGGCAAGGGGTTAAAAAAAAATCTTCCTAATTTTCACCTCCCATCTTTGCTTTGGCGCAAACTGTAAGACAATCGTGATTTTTGCTTCATTTTGATCTCATTTATCATGTATCTTAGTACTGTTGATATATCTTGCATTTATAATAGTTCAAAAATATTCGGCATTCCTGCTCGTGTAAAAAAAACTAGCCAGCCGAAAAGGTAACTTATCTATTAGTATAAGTAATAACCCTAATAACCCTAAGCCTAACGTTTTATCTAATAGCCCATGTAATAAGGCTTCTATCGTTAATTTTATCAAGTATTGCAAATTACCTGTTAGCTATAAGTAAACTAAAAATGCATAGATAAATCTACCCTATATATATAAAATCCTAATGAAACGAATTTATGAAACGAATATATGAAACGACTGATTAAACAACTGATTATGTTTCACGGCGATATCTCCAAAAATACGGAATACTTTGCGATGAAATTAACACCAAAAATCCGTATTGATTCACCGATCTCAAAACTGGTATTAGAATTTTAAAATTCCAATTAGTTTTCGAAATATTAATTTTTTTCTAATTTTATATACTTTTCTCTAATGATGGCAACTCAAATTTGAATCATAACAATTTTTTTCATATTTTAGAAAAGGTTGTATTATTTTAATCTGGCGACCAGTTTGGCATCTCTTAAATATATGCTAAGAAATGTATTATGTTACTTTTATTCATAAATTCAATTTGTATTTCATTATAATTTTATTTAATACAAAACTTTCATTTAAAACTAAAACATTTGAAATAAATGGCTTTCACCTCTTTCTTGTACTTAAACGAAACGAAAAGAACAATATTAGGCGCAGATGTTACATACGCAACGCTGAACCTAATTGGCGCCAAAACGGCGTTATTTTGCCTGACATGGTAACCCGGCTATTGTTGCTTATTTATTAATAAATGTTTATTTGAATTCATTTTCTTTTTATTTATAAAAATGCTGTAAATTGTTTTGTTCTACGATTATTAATTAAACTTTTATTTGTTTATTGTTATTTCATTTAAAAAAATAACAGAAAATAATTTGAAATATATATGTAACTGGTATTCGAAAACGAGGCTTTCGCCAAATTGTCGTAAAAAAATGCGCGCCAAACCCGGTGCGTATATGACAATACAACAAATCATGATATTTAATTTCAACTTCAAAGCAATGTTTTAATAGTACAACTTCTCCCGTCGAGCAATTTCGCCGAATTATATAAACAGCCAAATCACTCGCCAAATTATACAAATTGACATAATTTTTTATTTTAAATAACGAAAGAACAAATAAATTTGGGACTTCTTAGTTATCCCGCCAAATTGTAAGATTAAATGCCAATAATGGTTGTTATTAATTAATTAATTTTAAGATTCAATGCCAATAATGGCCAATAAAACCATTAATTCGACGTTTTATTTGTATTTTTATTAATGTTTTACTAAGGCACAGATTTCATGCGATTTTCTCTGACGCCAATGTAATATACGCAATGGGTAATTAACTGGCGCCGAAGTGTCGTATTTTGCTTGACATGGTAACCCGGATGTTGTTATTTATGCTGTTGATGTTTTCGCCAAATTGGCGTCGAAAAAAAAATCGGTCCAATACGGTATATGACATCTGTGCCTTATTAAAACATTAATATTAGCAATTCTGTGCCTTTACTAATTTATTTGTTTTTTCGTTTTTTTAAATAAAAATTATGTCAATGTGTATAATTTGGCGAGTTGTTTGGCGATTTATATAATTTAGCGAAATTGGTCAACGGGATAACTAAGAAGTACTATAAATTTGTATAACATTAAAATACAAATAAAACGTCGAAATAAAAATCACTTGATGGCGTAAACACGCATAACTTCCTTAAACTCAAGTGAATATGACATTTACGATCAACCATTATTGGCTTTTAATCTTATAGTTTGGCGATAGATTTTAGATATAACCGGCAAAAGATTGTGAATCAAACTTGAAAACAACCGTTGGATGTCTTAACAGCAACTGATTCTGTCGTAAATTTTTGCTATCAAAGGGAATTGAATGGAAACCCATTTTCAGGGAGATCGCTACAGGTATTTTCAGTATAATTCAATCTTCTCTAATCTTTTTAAAAGCGATCAGATTAGCGTGCTTTTAGATTCTGCAGTGTCTGAACGGGGGTTGGCGAGCGTAGCTTGCAGGGGGCAGATCCCCCTAGTACCGATATATTTTTTAAGTAGGTGAAACACTGGAACAGAAATTTACAAGACTTGACAAGGAACATAAGCTTAATTTTGGATAACTGTTGTGCTCACTGACACGTTTGAAACTTGCATGGAAAAAAAAAATTATGTTTCCATTTAACATCACTGCTTAAATTCTATTCTTGTGCGAGAAATTATTAAATGCAGGAAGGCGAATCAATCTCACTGTTTCTACGAAAATACAGGGTGTCATAAAAGAATGACCCAGTTTCAATGGTACATCATAACAGTTTAATTTAGACTATTTACAACAAATCATACATCAAATTCAAGGTAAACGAAACCAGTTTTTCTTACAAATTTTCAATATGTGTTCCTTTCATTGCATGGCACACATCCAACCTAAAGTAAAATTCTTCCCACACTTCGGTTAACAAGTCCGGAGTAAAGGAAACAATAGTCTCTTTAAGGAGTCTCAGGACTCTTAAAGCTTCAAATTTTTCGAAATTTTTATTTTTTTTAGATGTTAAACTTCTATCTTTTCTGAATATTTTGGAATAATTAATTCCTTAGAATTCTCATTAGAACACAAGTAATAGCTTTTAGAATTATACCCGCTCAATAGCTGAAGCCGCGTTTCCGAAACTTTGAAGTCATTTTCCTCCAAATAACGTTTTTGGGCATAACGCGCAAGATATCGCAAAAACTTCTGAATATTTTTTTCATGAAATTTTAAAAACATTTGTTTCATGTTAGTCTGTATAAACTGAACCTAAAATTTCATTTTCGTTATTCAAAGAAATATTTTTTTAGGTGATTATACAGCTGAAATTTTCAAAATTTTGTATTAGCTAAATACAACTTTGTATTAAAAACATAAAAATGCTTTCAATACAAATTTATTTAGGTTCAGGGTAATTATTGCAATCTGAAGTATAATTGTGCCAAAAAAAATTTATTCTAGTTGCAAAATTTATTTTGTAATCCTGCGCGTAAGCTGCCATACCAATTTTCTGCTCGACAAATGTCTGACAGTTTGGAGCCTCCTATAAATACTAATTCTGCAACTTACAATTTTTTAAATGCATGAAGTGAAAGAAGATACTTGTATATTTTCTCCCTATTAAAATTGTGCTTTTAAATCATATACATTTGAAGATATTAAATGTTGAAAATGGTCAATTTTTTCCAATTTTAAGAGTAAAAAATTCCGAAGTAATAGAAGCAATAGCCTCTTCAATCCTGTGTCTCAACTATGTCAAATCATTAGGTAGCGGCAGAACGTATGCAGGATCTTGTATAAACCCCCAAAGAAAAAAAATCGTATGGTGTTATGTCGCATGAAGGTGGGGTCCAGCGAAAAAGAGCTCTGTTGTCTTCACCATTACGACCAAAGAACGTCACTGCAAGCGAGTAAATAAAAAAGCTGTACTCGCGCATGCGCTTATTTAAAACTGTTTGAATTACTCTTTATTTGTCACCTGGAACCAACACAATTGATACTATTTAAATTTATAACCGGGACATTCTTTTATGAACACTCTGTATTTTGCTTTCTTTTGATTACCTTAACCTAAAATACTGTTAAAAATTCTTAAAATAATGTACATAATGTATCGAAAAATCTTTCGGGAAGAGTGACATCTTTATAAATAATTATTTTATTACAAATAGCGGTAATTATTTGAAATATTATTTTATAAATTAGAGAACGGCTCGTTCTTTGTGTGTAATGCTTGATTGAGTCATGTTTTTCGATTATTCACACATCGATGACATTGTGCTTACCTTAGATGTAATATCAGAAGATAAAATTAGAAATGTAACTTTACGTGTCAAAAATCATAAAGAAATTTTTTTAATATACTGATGAACATGGAATAATGAAACAGAAGTTGTGCAACAATTAGTCAATATGAATGAAATATCTCAAGCAATTGAGAAAGTCAGTCACTTTTTATTAGAAGAACCAAAATGATGGTTGGGATCCAGATACATGTTTCGCTGTTAGCGAAACGCGATTGAACAATCAGAAGCCTGCATTTTTTCAAACTTTTTGCTGTTTGCAAAAATGCTAGGTCAATCTCATTTCGCTAACAGTGGAAAATCTATCTGGAACCCCGTCAATTGTGAGACATTGTGGAGAGTTTGCCACAATTAGATAGAATTTGTGTTTTCTGGAAGGCGAAAACAAAGAACAACAAATAAATATTAGATTTGTTTTCTTGTCTTAAAATATAATAAAAGAGAAAATTTCGATGCTTTTTGTTTTCTTATATTATTAAATCATTATATAATTATAAAAAACATTAAAATCATATACCGTTGTACATATGCATTGAAAACCTAATTTGAAAACCGGAATGCATTTAATTTATCGGCTTTCTTGTAATTGCAAACAGGAATGGATAACGCGAACTACTTTTATGGTAAAACAATATTCAGTTGCCAAGGAATTCTTGTTTATGAGATTTTACTATGCTAATAAATATTCACTAATTAAAATAGTTCTTTAAAAATCTGTAATTAAAAGCAATCCCTATAACTATAAATGTTATTACATACAGACAGTCGAATTGTTTATATCAAATTAATTAAATGCACAGGCATTTTTCTAAGGAACTTTTCTCCATGTAAACTTAATGTACCAATTTTAAATCTGAATGTTAATCTGACGTTTGGGAAAGAAGATTAAAACTTACAAAAGAAATGTTGCGTTGAAGTTTAATCATTCCCTTTTTTAGACTATTTTAAAAGAAATTTAATTGTAATGGGAACGTTTTTCATAATTCTCTGTATTTCAAAGACTTATAAATTTTCTTACATTAAAGAGTTTATATTGTGTAAAGTTAAATATAGTAAGATTTAGAATCATCGAAAAATATAAAAGTATGACACAAACCCATTAATTAGAAGTGATTTGAGCAGTATCTGCAATTCTCCCTTCCCTTTTTACTGTGTTTCTTTGAACAGAATGGAAAGCAGCTTGCGGATTAATCCTCATAATCCATATAAATATTTCTAGAATGTTATATTTTCAAGAGACACCGGGATCCTGAAACCGAAACATCACTCATTAAACACTGTGTTTTTGTGGCTTTGCAATTTGTTTTCGCGGACCAGTGCTGGATCGCGGTTTTATACAGTGTGTCCACGTATAACCTGACCGACCTTTATTTTCGCAACCGTTGGTCCTAGATGCATACTTCCAATTACAAAATTGGTCAAAATTAGGTGCAGGTTTAAGATAAAAAAAAGTTTGAAGCGAAAAAACAATTTAGTGAAGAATTACAGAAACTAAATTTTTATACGGTCCCGCGGTCCTATAAGTTATATTTAGTAAAATTTCCCTGTTACACTGGCAAGTAAGGCAAAAAAAAGTCCCGTTATTCTACGATTAAAATTGACCGAGCAATAGCTGTTTAAAGTTAGAGTATATTTTTTGCTGCATATTAGGGGTCATTCAATAATTTAGTAGAAATATAATTTCGTCAGATATATTAAAGAAATGGTTGAGAATAAAATTAGCATTGCAATATAAATTTGAAATCTTTAATCATTCTGACATATTACTGCAAAATGTACAATTTGTACTGAACCTTATAAGAGGATAACAATAACAGATTTTTGTTAATCTTGTTAATCGAAAAATCTTGACATGATGGTTAAAAGTGAAGGTAATTTTTTGATTCAGCTTTAAAAAAATACATAAAATGTAATTATAAAAGTTAAAAAACACAACCATCGCAGGTTTATGCTATCTAATCAAAAACTCTTTCTTAAACTTCTTGACGGTATTCTACCCGAATTTTTTTGTGTTATCCTCTAATATAAGTATTTAAAAGATGGTAAGAGTCGAAAGTCATAATAATATTGCATTGTCATCGGATTTAAGTCAGTATGTAAAATTTAACTTCCATCGGACATTTGAAAGTAATTTATGTTCGAGTAAAAATTTTAAATAGGAAAGACGATCGTTGTAAGCTAAATAAAACATTATGAAAATAACATAATTTTTGTTAAAGGAAATCATAGCCTCAAATCCTTAGAAAATAAAACATATGTTAAAATACAGTTATTTTTAACTAATCTGAAACTTAACTAATAAAAGTTAATCGTAATACTTGTACGATTTCTTTCAAAACGCAGATACCTTGAAATAAGTTTAAGTACCTTATACACGACCCTTGAAAGCATGGTCGAAATCATCTGTTGTGATATGCAAAAAAGTGGTATAAGTCATGCATTTCAAAGTTTCATAACTTGGTCAATTTTAATGTTAGATGAATGGGGCTTTTTAGGTCTTACTTGTTAGTGTCACAGGAATTTTTTAGTAAATATCACTTATAGGACCGTGGGACCGTATAAAAATTTAAATTTCGTAATTTTTTAATAAATGCTTTTCTAGACCCAAATCGCTTTAAAAATAATTTTTCACCTTATTTAAACCATTTTTGTAATTGGAAGTATGTATCTAGGACCAACGGTTGCGAAAATAAAGGTCGGTCAGATTATACGTGGACACATTGTATATGTCAAACACTGCTGTGTAATATTCTATCATTTATGTATAAAACATTTTTCACAGTGCATATGATATGTTTGGGTAATTTTATACTGTGAAACAAATTCCATTAAAATACGGAAATTGTACTAGCAATCGAGACGCCAGTACTATTTCCGTATTTTAATGGAATTTTTTCCCGTAAATTCTAGAATAAATTGCGTTTTTTCACAAAATTTACGGAAAACATTTCGTTAAAATGTGGAAATAGTACTAGCGTCTCGATTGCCAGTACAATTTCCGTATTTTAACGGATTTTTTTTTTTTTTTATACAGTGCATGTTTTTTAGGGTACTGAATCAAAAAATGACCTACATTTCCCTTCATCACGTACATTATTGATGCAATATATGGGGGGGGGGGGGGGTTACATTAGAAAAGCACAGCTGCGATGAAAAAAATGAATATTTTATTACAAGTAACTATGTTCCAAATTATACTTTCCCCCTTGCTTACACTTTGCATTTCAGGAGATGTTGTGTGAATCGTAGTAGAATATTATGTTTCTGTGTGACTGTTTTTGTTCGTTCATCAATTTCGTTGCATTTTCTATTCGTATTTCTCTTGAGTGTCATTCTTAGAAATATGAAATTAATACGTAGAATCACTATTGAATATGGTTTTTTACTCGAGAATAAGATACCAGATTTCAGATTAAAAAGAAAAAAATTACGCTCAATTAATCGAAATACAAGAGTTTTGTAAAAAAATCTGATGTGATGAATAAAAAAAAAAGTTCTCGGTTTCAATTATCATCATATCAAGATTATGATATAATACAATAATAGTAAAAACCGAAATCAGTAAAAAACGGAATCATGTATTAAGCGGAAATTTCATTGGTTTGGGAAAAATAATGCAAAATAATTGTATTTAAAAAGACTAAAACTTGTCTAAAAAATAGTTTGTTTGTGGTCCCTTGAGATTCCGACTACGCTTATTAAAATTACGATTCTAATTCAAAGCCATGCTCTTATATAGATTAAAATTTTAGGATGCTAATATTTTTAGTAATACGTTTTAATCAACATAACTAAAAAAATACATTAAATATATATTTTTATAAAGAATAGAGAAGTTGACAAAAGGCAGAGATATTATAATATGCGGTATGCGTTTTAATAATGACAAATATTCAATATATAATTTCAAATTACATAAAATATTCAACATAAAGATAACAAAGAAAAAGTATTCATTTTAATTTTTTTATGTTTGAATAAATACATTTAAATGTTGTAAAATTAAAGCTTTTGTAGAAATTACGCATCAGATCCTTAATGAGAAAATTACGAGAAATTAATTATAGAATCACATAAAAAATTAAATACACTTAAATAACAATAGAGTATATTTGAATAAAATGCCTCAACCTTCACGAAACAATTCACCTGGGTATTTGTGTTTAGAAATATGTTATAGGATAATACTAAATGAAAACCTCTTTTTAATTGAAACTGTATTTCATGTTAACAAAGAAAGATATTGTGTATTTAATTAACAATAGAAATAGCAAAATTTTAATTAAAAATATATGAATTCTTGATTTTATCTATGTTTATGATTAGTAAGAAAATTTTATTAATTAAATGAATAATAACTCTCATTATATAATAAATAAATGACTGAAAAAGAATGTTTAAATTGAAAATATAATTTTGCCTTATACAAAATTATAATTTATAAGTTATAATTAATAAAGGCTGCCATTTCGAAACAAGCGTTCAGCTTGCTGAATTGGCTAACGAAATTGCGCGTGAATTGGCTAACGAAATCGGTTGAGACCTTACTAAGTCCTGTACGCATGCCCAGTTATATCCAAATCGGTTAATAAATACGCGTGCTATCGCATGATAAAAATCAGATCGTATCAAATTGTCAGCTACCCTTGAAATTCAATCTGCTATATCTCAGCCATTTTTTACTTTCTTCTATCCTCAATAGAAGAATGTATTGTAATCGAAATTATTTTCGACTTCCGGTTTTCGACGGATTTACACGTTTTAGGGGTCAGAGATCCCCAAAAACATGTTTATAGAAAATGTCTGTCTGCCCGTGTGTCCGTCTGTCTGTCGCCATTGAACCATCAAAAAGTTTATGAAGTTATGCATAGAATTGAACCAAATTTTTATTTTAAGTTTTTGGCTATGGCAAGCAGGCCCTCCCTGAATTTGGTAAAAATTCGCCGGTAGAGGGTGCTGTAATAGCGATTTTTTTTGCCATTTTGAATATTGTACCATTAAAAAGTGTATGAAGTTAAGCATAGAATTGAACCAAATTTATTGTGTTTGTTTTTGGTCTTGGTACGAAGGTCCTCCCTGAATTTTGAAAAATTCCGCCGGAAGGGGTGCTATAATTGCGATGTCTGTACCATTTTCATTATTGTACCATCGAAAAGTGTATGAAGTTATACATATAATTGAAACAATTTTTTTGTGTATGTTTCTGGCAATGGCAAGCAAGTCCTCCCTGAACTTGAAAAAATTCCGCCAGAAGGAGGCGCTATAATTGCGATCTCTGTACCATTTTCACTTTTGTACCATGGAAAAGTGCGTGAAGTTATGCATAGAATTGAACCGAATTTTTTGTGTATGTTTCTGGGTATGGCAAGCAAGTCCACCCTGAGTTTTAACAAAATCGACTAGAAGGGGGCGCTGTAATAGCGATGTTTGTGCCACTTTCTTTATTGTAACATCGAAAAGTGTATAATATTATGCATACAATTGAACCAAAATTTTTGTGCATGTTTTTTGGCTTTGGCCAACAGGTAATCCTTGAATTTGGAAATATTGCGTGGTAAGGAGCTCTGTGATAGTGATTTTTGTATACTTTTCTTGATTTGTCTTGTAGTTCTATTGTCCATCGGCGGCTCGTGCAGCGGCGGGAACTCGCTTCCTGCTATGCCGGCTATTCGCAAACAGCTGATAACAACAGAATAAGGAAAAACTATTAATTTTAACAAATATCATGATATAGATTAACTCGTTTTTAGTCCGTTTAATTGACATGAGCAGAAATTTAAGATGAAAATCAAAGTTGGTATAGAATTGAACTAATAATATTCACGTATTAATATGTGTAACTAGTTATTGAAATATTAAGGTGTATAAGATAGAAGAAAGTTTTGGGTTTGGCACATCTAACTAGTTTCGTTTAAAGAGGCAACCAAAATTGCTCCGTGAATCTTTGCATAAAGGTCAAAAACTTAAGAGAAAAAAGTTTTGCAATTTAGAATTTTTTTTGTACCACCTTTTAATTTTTTTCCAATAGGTTAACAACCAGATTACTTGAAAATGTCAGCCACTCTTGAAATTCAAACTGCTTTACCTCAGAAATTTTTTAAAATAAAGACGAAGCAAATAATGCTTGGGAATCCTTGTATAAAGGTAAAACAAGAAAAGGTCGAAAGGTGGTTTTCGAATCTGGAGTTCAAGATCGGTGAAAATGTATCAAAACTTTCCGGTTTTGCTTCCCTTCGTACGACTGCAATAGACTTTTCTTCTTTGTAATAAAAACTACTAAAAACCGAACCCTTATAGGATCATTTTATTGTCAGTCTGTCTGCCCAATCAATTTTTCTTCCAGGAACTACTAAAGGTATCGGTCCCATTGCTTTGTAAAAATTTCGAGCTTATGACTCAATGCAATGAAAATTTATGACCTTAAAACAGCGTTTTCTTTCCATACAAAACTCACATTCAAAACCTATAGTGTACTTCACGTTGACCTAGAATCTTTAAATTTGGCGCGAAAGAAGCTGTTATAGCACATATAAAGGAAAAAATCTGAAAACTATTAATTTATAATTCTATGTCGACTTATTACGTGGCAAACTCGTCTGGTCGGCTGTCTGTCCAAACAGTTTTTCTTCAGGCACAGCTAAATGTATCAATTTGAGATTAATATAAAAGAATGAGGTTCACAATTCCGTTGTTTTGTAAAAGTTTCGAACTTCTAACTCAATGCAATAAAAAGTTATCGTACTGAAATATCTTTTTATTTTATGCAAACTCGTATTCGAGACTTATAAGGTTCTTCCCATTGATTAAAAATCTTGAAGTTTGGCACAAAGGAATCTGTTATAAATATATGAAAAGGAAAATTCATTCGAAAATCATTAATTTATAATTCTGTTGTGTTTATTACGTGAGATAATAGATGGCCTCCTGTTTTTCCAAGCCGTTTCTTTTTCAGGGACGACTGGGGGGTAGAATCGAGTTGAAATTCATGTGAAATAATTAGGTCCACGATTCCATGGTTAAGTATAGAGCATCTAACTTAATGCAATATATAAAAAGTTATGGCCCCCAAAAAACTTTTCGTTCATGCAAACTTGCATTTGAAACCTATAGTGTCCTTCCCTTGATTTAAAATCTTGAAGTTTGGCACGAAAGAAGCTGTTATAGTACATGTAAAGGAAAAATTCATTCGAAAAAGGGCAAACTCGTCTGACCTTCTGTTTTTCCAAGCCGTTTCTTATTCAGGGACGACTGGGTGTATCAAGTTGAAATTAATGTAAAATAATTAGGCCCACTATTCCATGGCTTTGTAAAAAGTTTCGAGCTTCTAACTTAATGCAATAAAAAGGTACGGCCCTGAAAAAACGTTCTTTCATGCATACTTGCATTCAAAACCTATAGGGTACTTCCCGTTGGTATAAAATCTTGAAGTTTGGCATGAAAGAAGCTGTTATAGTATATGTAACGGAAAATTCATTCTAAAATCATTAATTTATCATTCTATTGGGTTTATTACGTGACAAACTAATCTGGCACCCTGTTTTTCCAAGCCGTTTCCTTTTCAGAGACGACTGAGGGTGTCGATTTGAAATTATTGTAAAATAATTAGATCCACGATTCCATGGATTTGTAAAAGTTTCGAGCTTCTAACTCAATCCCAATAAAAAGTTATGGCCCAGAAAAAAGGTTTCTTTCATGCAAACTTGCATTAGAAACCTATAGGGTACTTCCCTTGATTTAGAATCTTGAAGTTTGTCACGCAGGAAGTTGTTAAAGTACATCTAAAGCAAAAGTCATTCGAAAATCATAAATTTTTAATTTTATCGTGTTTATTACGTGGCAAACTCGTCTGACCTTCTGTTTTGCCAAGCCTTTTCTTTTTCAGGATCGAGTTGAAGTTAATATAAAATAATCAGGTCCACGATTCAATGGTTTTGTAAAATTTTCGATCTTCTAACTCAGTGCAATAAAAAGTTGCGGCCCTGAAAAAACTTTTCTTTCATGCAATATTGAATTCGAAACCTATATGGTATTTCCCTTGATTTATAATCTTGAAGTTTGGCAAGCAGGAAACTGTTAATGTACATCTAAGGCAAAATTCATTCGAAAATGAATAATTTTTAATTTTATCGTGTTTATTACGTGGCTAACTCTTTTAACCTTTTGTTTTTCCAAGCATTTTCTCTTTCAGGATCGACTAAAGGTATCGAGTTGAAATTAATATCAAATAATAAGGTCCGCGGTTTAATTGTTTGTAAAACGTCCGTGCTTCTAACTCAATGAAATAAAAAGTTACGCCCTTAAAATATTTTTCATAGAAACTCACTCTCAAACCCTATGTAGTACGTTCCGTTGATCTAGAACAGTATAAAATCGTGAATGAATTCGTTATTTAATGAAATTTAAACTTTGTTGACAATAAACGATATGCATTATATCTTATATCTTATATAAAATAAAATAAGATTAATTAATTTGAAAATCAAAATTTTAATTAGTATTTAATTCTTAAGAATGATTTATAAAGCAATATTAAAAATTATTGCCTAATAAAGATCTGAATAGGCATTTAATGCTGTTAACATAATTTTTTTAAATCTTCAATTCGGTAGGTATTAGCATAAAAACCTATAACAAAAACATGATATGAACCACTTCAAAAATTTAAATATTTTTTGTTATTTAAAATTTAATCCCTGATGAAAAAATAAATAAACAAATGTGAAATATTAAAAACAGGCATAATTTAATTTTATGTGATTGTTTATCTAGCAATTACTCATTACGTACAACTTTCACGCATATACAACACACATCGAGTAACATCATGTGAAATACAATCCGGTAACAGAAGAAAGAAAACTAATTTATTTATATTAACCGAATCTTTCACTCTGAATTGCTCTTTCATTTTTCAAAACTCCTTCCAGATGACATTTTTACATATAATACCAGGACGGAAAGGGGTGGAGAACATTCCCTAAGTCCTTACTGATGAAAATGCGCGGGGCGCCATTCCATCAACAGTACTTCCACTGATGACAAGGCCTCTAAATTAGAGTGAGTCAGCGGGAGGTGCAATAACCCCCAAGTCACGTCCTTACAAAGGTTAAAAATGAAACATATGCAAATGAGACAGAGGGTTAAAATGTAATGAATATCAATGAAGTAGAACACGTAATAAGTTGCTTTTTTATAGCGACTTTAAATGAGAAAGATAAAAATTCCGTATCTCTAATCATATATTATACGGAAATGGATTTTCAAAATTTTGGATAAATAAAGTATTCTTACATATGTATTACATTTAAATGAAAATGAATACTTCCATTAAAACTTCAATTTTCGAGAACTTCATTTGTTGGATTGGGGAATAAAGTGCTTTAAAGATTGAAAAGCAAAGTGTCCATTATATAAATATATTTTGTGTAGTTTGTATGTAAATAAAACAAAGTATGTGATAAGAATTTTGTAATGATGTAGAATATATTTTTTGTTGTCTGACTGAATATTTTTTGAGTTTAGCAAAAGTTAATTGCTATGGTATTTAGTAGATAAAAATTAAACTGATATTTAATGGTGAGTTTTAGATGTAATGCTTAATTAATTGTTAATTCTGTACTTTACAACTAGTATTCTATCAATAATTAAGTGTGAATTTAACTATCAACGACTACTTGTTAACCACTTCCCTGGCAGCAAGCATAGGGAAACAGTGTTTTTATCCCGACTTATATCGGGCAATGATTAAAGCGGTTAATCATCGATTTTATAACTAACTACTATTAAACAGTAGCTAATCGTGAATTTTAAAACAAATGGTTATCACACAGTCACTGATTCTTAATGCAGTACTGATGCATTAAAACACTAAATAATGGAGCATTGATAATTCGAAAATGCACACGATGCGAAAGTGCTGCATGGTATTAATATCATTGTGTTATACAGGGTGTCCGGTCTCAACGGTGTCCAATGGCTAATTCCTAAACCGTTAGACATAGACATATAGTTCCAATTACAAAAACGTTTAAAATCAGGTAAAGAAATATTTTAAAAGCGATTTGGGTCAATAAAAACATTTCTTAAAAAATTACGGAATTTAAATTTTTATGCGGTCCCCCGGTCCTATAATTTATATTTAGTAAAATTTTCCTTTTACACTGACAAGTAATACACAAAAAGTCTGGTTATTCTACTATTAAAATTGACCGAGTAATAGCTGTTTAAAGTTGGAGCATTTTTTTGCTGCAAATTGAGGGTCATTCACAAATTTAGTCGAAATATAATTTCGTCAGATATATTAAAAAATGGTTGAGAGTAAAATTAACATTGCAATATAAATTTTAAGTCTTTAATCATTCCGACATATTAATGCAAAATATACAATTTGTAAAAAACATTTTAGAAGAAAGAAAAAAAACAGAATTTTTGTTAAATAAAATGATGCTAAATTAACAGCCTCAATTATTTACAAAATGATACGTATTTTAAAATATTATTAGATTATACTAGCCTGCAAAAGTTGGGTTATGTCATGTTTTTTAGCTTTTGATAATTGATTCTTATGTATCCTGTACCGCTGAATCTGAAATTGAACTGCATTTTTAACCATCACATCAGAATTTTTTTTCAAATTTCAAAGTTAAAAAGTTAAAAGTTAAAATTGAATACTCTCCCTCATCTCATTGAACCTCTCAGCTATTTAACTGTAAGAATCCCAGGATAAGCAAAAATATCGAATAAATTATTGAATAAAATAAAATAAAAACAAAAAAAGTTTTACATATGTTTTATAGTATGAGATTTTCGCTATATTTTAACTTACACATTTACTATTTGCAAAAAAATTCTAACGTGATGGTTAAAAATGAAGGTCATTTTCAGGTTCAGTGCTAAAAAGTATGTAAAAACGAATTATCAAAAGTTAAAAAACACAACCATCTCATCTACTTTATAGTATCCGATTTTTGTTATTCTTTAAATTTCACAATTTATGATTTGCGAAATATCCTGACATGATGGTTAAAAATTAATGTAATTTTCGGATTCAGTGCTAAAAAATACATAAAAGATTAAAAACGCAACAATCGCAGTCTTGTATTATCTAATTTAAAACTGTTTCTTAAAATTCTTAGCGATAATCTATCCGAAATTTTTTTTGTTATCCTGTAAAATAAGTATAAATGGTAAGCACCGAAAATCATAATAATATTAGATTGTTATTTGATTTGCGCCAGTATGTAAAATGTAATCTCGATCGGATATTTAAAAGTGAGTTAAAGTTCGAGTACAAATTTTGAACTGGAAAAACATACATACGATAGTTGAAGTAACATAAAAACTTATAAAAACAATTGTTAACTTATAAAAACTTATAAAAATATTTGTTAAAAGAAATCATAAAAGAAACAGTCTCAAATCCTGACAAAATAAAACATATGTTATTTTAGACAATCGGAAACTTAATAAATGTTAACTTAATCGTAATACTTGTACGATTTTTTTTCAAAGCGCAGATACACACGAAATAAGATCTTGGTATGTGACCCATCAAAGCAAAGCCGAACTCATTTGTTTTCAGAGCAGAAAAGTGGCATAAGTCATGCATTTTTAAAGTTTCATAACTCGCTTAATTTTAGTGTTATATGAATGAGGCTTTTTTTGTCTTACTTGTTAGTGTAATAGGAAAATTTTACTAAATATAACTTATAGGACCGTATAAAAATTTAAATTTCGTAATTTTTTAAGAAATGTTTTTATTGACCCAAATCGCTTTTAAAATATTTCTTTACCTAATTTAAAACATTTTTGTAATTGAAACTATATGTCTATGACTAACTGTTTAGGAATTAGCCATTGGACTCCGTCGAGACCGGACACCCTGTATAATATGCATTGTATTATCTTTTCAAAATCCATACACAAATACAATAATGTACAAACACACACAGTAGAGTAATAGAAGAAAACGTTTTCTTTTTTTCTCGGGAGATGAAACGTTAACTCAATATCTACGGAAGCATTAGTTCCATTTATCTAATAATTCTAATCGAAATTGTATTAAAATAAGAGAAAACAAAACGCTATCAAAGCAGTAATAACAGAGAGCATACACCACGGAGCCGGAAAACTAATAAATTTATAAAGAGGAGAGGGAGCTCGGATTGGCCAGTTTTTTTTAATGTCACATGCTGCATTTTTCATTTCTCGTACCATATCGGAGTTTCGTGTACCAGTAAATAGAGTTTCACGTACCACTACTGGTACGCTTACCATAGTTTGAGAACCCCTGTTGTAGAGCATGTCTGGGACATTATGGAGAGGATAATTTAGATCCGCTTCCACTTCCCAGAACCATCCAGAGTCTGAAAAGAGCGTTGTTACAGGAATGAGAATAGCTTCCACTGGGGCTCAAAAACTGTCTGATTTCCAGTCTGAATTCGTTTTGTGAGAGCTGTATAACTGTAAGAGCGGATCATATCCCCCTGACAAGTCATTTTTTGGTTCAATATTTTAAGTTCTGTTTTAGACCTTCTGTCCGTGATGAATCTTTCGCACGATCATGAGTGCGCATTATAATTTTTGAAGGGCTATTTTATTTACATTATATCATGCTACGTTCTTACCAAATTTCATAAAAATCTGTCCAATAGTTATAGAGATAATTGAACACTAATCTGAAAATTCTCTTAAGTGGTCTCAGGACTCTTAAAGCTTCAATTTTTTCGAAATTTTATTTTTTTTTTAGATGTTAAATTCCTATCTTTTCTGAACATTTTGATATAATTATTTCCTTGAAATTTCTATTAGAACGGAAGTTATGGCTTTTAGAATTATACCCGCGCAATAGCTGAAAAAGGATTTCCGAAACTTTGAAGTCATTCTCCAAATGACGTTTTTGAGTATAACCCGCAGGATATCTCAAACACTTCTGAATATTTTTTTCATGAAATTTTCAAAACGTAAGTTTCATGTTAGTCTGTACAAACGGAAACCTAAAATTTCATTTATATTGTTCAAAAAAATATTTTTTTAGATGATTATATTGTAGAAATTTTCAAAATTTTGTATAAGCTAAATACAACTTTGTATTAAAAATATAAAAATGTCTTAAAATCAAATTTATTTAGGTTCAGTGTAATTATTGTAATCTGTAGTATAAGTAGGCACCAAAATTTTCATTCCAGTTGCAATATTTATTTTGTAATCGTGCGCGTAAGCTGTCATACCAATTTTCTGCTCGACAAATGTCTGACAGTTTGGAGCCCCCTGTAAATACTAATTTTGCATCTTTCATTTAATAAATACATGAAATGGAGGAACTTACTTATATCTTTCATCCCAATTAAAATTGTGTTTTACAAGTATATATTTTAAGAATCTTAATGTTATGGTGCATTTTTTTTTCATTCTTTCCAATTTTAAGAGTCTTGAGACTCAACCGTCTGACGCTTTTAAACCTTCTGACGCTGATGAGTCGTGTGCACGATCATGAGTGCGCATTATGACTGTTGAATGTCTATTTTATTTGCATTATAACATCTTATTTTCGTACCAAATTTCATAAAAATCTGTCTAATAGTTATAAAGATAATGGAACTAATCTGAAAATTCTCTTAATTTTCTGCACCATAGTGTAATAAATACCAATGAAGTAGAACACATAACAGCTTTTTATAGCAACTTTAAATAAGGTAAATAAATATTTCACATCTCTAATCATATGTAAATGGATTCTCGAAATTTTGGATAAATAAAATTTTCTTACATGTGTATTACATTTAAATAAAAATGGATAGCACCATTAAAAGATGAATTTTCAAGGATGTCATTTGACGGATTTGGAAACGATAAAGATCTTAAAAGATTCAAAAGCAATTTTTCTTTAATAGAAAATATACTGTATTGCATATTTTGTATGCAAATTGAACAAATCAATGCATAATGGAATTTTATATTTGTAAAAGCATCAGTTTTCGAACTTATGATTATTTAAATAATACCACAGACATAAATAGATACGTTGTTTCCATTATTTATATATATTTTTGACATAAAAAAGCTTTATATTTTATCTCAGGTCACATTCCATTAAAAAAGTGCTTATCCATTATTTCTGTTAAGAAAATGTTTAAAAAAAGTTTGTAGATGCCAAACCCACTGCTAAAAATTTCCAGTTTGAATAAAAATCTTTTCAGTCCACTATACCTTCCATTTGTAAGCTATTCTGGAAACAGCGTTTGAACGCCAATATATAAAAAAAGACAAACGTTTCTAAATCTACAAAGATATAATACACAAAGGGAAAAATACAGTTACCTTTTCCAGTTTAACCACGATTTCGAAAAGCATTCTTTATCTTCAGAATTCTCTTAATACACTATATTTTCGAGACTTAAAAGATCTTTCATAAACACAGAGTTTCTTTTGCTGCCACAGATTTTCGGAAACATCTCCAAGTAGTTTTTATAGATCAATATCGAATTTCAGAATGCTATTAATACACAATGAAACATATTCAGTAACTTAATAAAATTCATTCCTTCAGGTTTAAAATAATAATCTAAATGTTAATATATATACTAATGCTATTACTTTATAATGTTTGTGTGTTAAAAATGTTTGTTGAATATGAAAATATTTACTTGAGGTTGGACACCATCCGAAAACCTATATTCCGATTAATACACTATACAAACCTCTCCGAAACTTCTCCGAAAATCAGCGGCAGCAAAATAATAATAATAATAATACTAATAATGATAATAATAATAATAATAATAATAATAATAATAATAAAAGTGTTTATAAATGTTTCTTTATATCTAGAAAATATTTGGTTTCTATGGTTTCTAAAGACAACGAACACTTTTCGGAATTGTGGGTAATTTGGAAGAGGTTATTGTATATTTTCGTTCGTGGTTATACTATATTTTCCCAGATTACCAAACGCTTAATGAATTTCAAACACTACAATATAACAGTGCTGTGGAGGGACTTTCACCTTGAATAATATAAAAGTAAAAAATATGTATTTATTTACTTAAAGGGTTATAAAATATTAAAAACACACGTAAAGGTGTTAGGTTTACGCGGTCAAGGGGGAAGAAAATTATCATATATATATATATATATATATATATATATATATATATATATATATATATTTTTATGTAGTCTCCTTTATACATATATACACTATGACGCAAAAGTTTAGACAATGACGTCATTCAGCTTTAAAATGTAGAATTATGACGTCAGAATTACAAAAACCTGTAAATATATTCAAAAACTGATTTAAAATGCTATGTACAAAAGACAGTCGTTTTATTTGCTATAATACTAATTTTTTTCATAAAAATTCAAATGTGCTTGTCGCAAAAGTTTAGACACTATTCTAAATTTCTTTGAATATTCGCTGGCATATGCAAATTTAGAATCGATGATGTCACAAATTTGGAGTACTTAAGTTCTGAAAACGATTGCGCTTCATAGTCGACATGCCGAGAGCTAAAGAAATTCAAGTGAATGAGGTTTCAAGGATTTGGCAGTTGAAAGGTGAAGGGAAGAGCGTTTCTGAAATTTCTGCTATTATTAATAGGTCAAAAAAATCTATTTATCGAGTTTTATCGAGTGGTTCCGAATATAAAGCAAAATGTCGGTCTGGGAGGCCACGTGTGACAAATGTACGAGAGGATCGCCTGATATAAAGATTAGCGAGTACTCAACAAATGAGCGTACGTGGAGTTCAAAGCTCATCGGGACTCTCTGTATCAAAGGATACGATTCGTAGACGAATTTTGGAAAAAGGAACAATCGTTTATAGCAAAATGCAGAAGAAACCAGCTCTGAAACCACATCATAAGTTACAAAGACTTATGTGGGCTCGAAAGCATATGTCATATGGAGAGAAATGGCAGTCAGTCATATTTAGCGATGAAAAAAAGTGGAATCTGGATGGTCCAGATGGTTGTTTATCGTATTGGCATGACTTGCGGAAGGAACCTCGACGTTTTTTTAGTCGCAGACAAGGAGGGGGCTCGGTGATGGTTTGGGCAGCCTTTTGCTATAATGGACAAGTATCTCTGACCTTCACCAGTGGTCGTCAAACTTCACAGCATTATACACAGACATTAGAAGAAAACCTACTGCCATTTGCTGAACTTCTAGGGGGTCCTCAGTGGGAATTTCAGCAAGACAATGCTTCAATTCACACTGCAAAACATTCAAAATCTTGGTTTAATTCCCATAATATAAGAGTCCTCGACTGGCCAGCATGTAGCCCAGATCTTAACCCTATAGAAAACCTTTGGAGCATCATGTGTCGCAAAGTTTATAGCAACGCTAGACAATACTCTTCTGAAAAGGAACTTAAGACATCTATTGAGAATGCATGGTACGATATCGATCCACAAACTATGCAAGATTTAGTTTCTTCCATGCAATCTCGTGTATATGACGTAATACATAAGCATGGATGCGCAACCAGGTTTTAAAAATTGTTTATTTCGATTTTATTTAATTTGTGTCTAAACTTTTGAGACAGCAGTTTATTTTTGTTACCATTTAATTTATTGCAATATGCACAATTCCACTTTTCTTTGTTATAAATATTGTTTATATGTACAGCACATTAATTTCAAGCAGTGATTTGAAAATTGAATAAATATTTTTCAAAGTATGTAAGCATTTCTTCATTGTCTAAACTTTTGCGTCATAGTGTATATATATATAACCTTCTTCCCCTTGAAAATAAGCGCATATGCATCTCGGAAGGTCTCGTAGCATATTATGTAATCCTAACACCTTTACGTGTGTTTTTAATATTTTATAACCTTTTAAGTAAATAAATATGTGTTTTTAATTTCTAACATACGTTTGTCTCTTGTATACTGCAGCGTATCGTGTTCACTCACATAGTCGTAAAGAAAGAATGACGTAAAGAAAGTCATTGATGTAAATAAATATCCACATACACACATAAAAAAATCAGACACAAATCTCGAATCGTTAACAAACTTCATAAGTAGACTAAAAAAACATCAAAACTTAAAGATATAATAAAATATAATAGCTAGTTGTACTTAGGGTGAATCAACCTGTAGTTGATCAAACAAAGTCAGTGCTATGGACTTTTTATTATATTTCCTTCCTTTTAAGTTTTAGAAGTAAACCTACATGATTGCTACAATACTTAAGGAATGTCCTATAATGGGCAAAAAATGATATCTACTGAAATTAAATAGCAACAAAATTATAAATAAATAGTTTTTTTAATTCTTATTTTCCTAATGGTTGATCAGACGAAAGCAGTCAATCGAAAATCTAAAAATAATTCTTTAAAATATCATCCTTGGGCTGTGATTAACTATAATTTTTATTAAAAACATTAGTTGATACAATCAAGATGGAAGGGGATTATTTTAACTTGCCGTACTTGTCTCCTACTAATCAAAAACTAAATGTTTACACTTTCTAATAAAAAAGTTTCATAAAATGGTTTTTCTTGCAGCAGGTAGCTGACAACAACATGATTACAGGTGCACTAACAATCAAATAAAAATATTATGTCTAGTGCTACCTATAAAACTTTTCCATTTCAGGCGCAATATTTCAAAAATTTGATCAACTACTGGAAGGGTATCAAATACTGGCGGGAACACACTATAATGTTTACAGTGATTATTTCTTTTGCACTATGTGTTCAAAAAGTAATAATTGATTGCTTATACGTAATTAACAACCAATAGTCTTCCTACTTACATAAAAGATTTAAGTGGTAAACTTATTTTAAACTGGCAACCCATTTTTTTTTTTAATTTTGAGTAGAAATATTTGTAAATAAATTAAATAATATATCCTTTCTCCTAATTTGTTTATTAATTCATCATATTCTCTATATGGAATTTTTGGAATATTTTTATTCTTGGTAAAATTCATAAAGGACTAAATGCTACTAATTTTTATTAGTAAATAAGAAATATAAGATAATTCATGTTAATTATATGAATCTGTAGAATTAAATATAATTCCTTTAAAAATATCACTTTATTTCCATTTAGTGCACTGTTTTATTTCAAACTTTATTACTTTTTTATTCAAATTACTCTATTAACATGAAAAATAAAAAATAATTACCAATTTATCTGACAATATTCCGTGTAAAAATATCTTAACAGGTGACTTGAGAAAAAAATAATTAAAAGTTTATAGCTTCAGAATATTTTACATCACCTATTATCAGCCTTATTGATGCTAGCACGAATGTGATAATTGCATCGGGCGCCATTTCTCTATAATTAGCATCGATTCACAGTTCAGTGATAAAATAAATATATATATTCGGGAGATTTTCAGCGTTAAAAAGATGCAAATGTATGTTAATTTATTAAAATTACTCATTTAAATGTAGAGATGCTTTTCTCGAAAACTAAGCACCCTATTATGTATATTAGATAAATGTATTCATAAAAGCCAAAAATAAATATGTGCTATTTCAAGAATATGATTGTGACAAAATGCAGTAAATGGCAATGAAATTGTAGAAGAATTAATTAGGTATATAAATGTAAAAGAGAATACAATTCTAATATTATTATTATGAAGGACAAACGTGTCAGCGCGTAAGGCTGACGTCATTTTGCGAATGGAAACAGCAGACGATCAAATTTCGCTTTTACAGTAATTTTTAATTTTTTTTTAACTTCTAGATATCGCACATTTTATATTTTTACAGCGACGAATAGGGAAAGTAATGAAGTTTCAAATTAATTTTTTTTTTTTTTTTTTGAATCTGTATCGCAATTTGTTTGAAAAATGTATCTGTATTTGCTCAGTTTTTATTGTTTTGCAAATTATTTTCAGACATAATTTTTAAAAATCTATGTCTATCGCGATTTCGTAAGATAAATCCGTTTGTACATAGAAAAATAATATAAATAGCTCAGTATTTATTTCCAGCTTATATGGCGTAATGAAATTAAAATAGCATTAATTAAACAATAAATAAAACAATAAAATGCAAACAAAATAAAAATTTAAGACATGTGATCCAACTATGCACTTAAACCACTAGAATTAAAAATGGCTGATTTAAATAGTGTTCTTTGGCGATTCCTTTTGCTGTTAACTCTTTTCGTGAATCCAATGCAAAACTGCCGCTTTTAATAAATTTTAAAACTTTATTTAAACTAATTACTATTTTTCATATAAATATGATTATTGATATTAAAAACAAAAAATATATTACAATTCATCAGACATACAAGTAAAATTACATAAATACATTTAATACAATTAAAAAGCAAACGTTTCGAGCTAAATTTTAGACCCTCATCAGTGCAACAAAACATTCAAATGACAGAAATCTATATCTCATTTTTACAGTTAAAAATTATTAGCAGTTAAAATTAAATAAAGTATAATTTTTTTTTAAAACAATGCTGAGTATTCAGGAGGAAGTGCACATGATTCATTTATCGGCGACGTTTGCTTACGAGTAAACACACCTTCCAGAAAAACTCTACTTTTAATATTATTGCAACCGGATCTGATAACTTTCATATTTGCGAAATCTGGGATATGGTCGGTATCTAAAGAATGCTGTACAATTTTAGACTGTAGGTTTCTAGATTTGTAAGCACGTTTATGCTCGGCAAGGCGAATGGCGCAAGTGCGACCAGTTTCGCCAATATATACCGATTCGCAATCTTTACATGGGATACTGTAAATTGAACCGATTCTTAGTAAGGGGGGAATTTTAGGTTTAGATTTACAAAGTAAGTTTCTCAAAACATTTTGAGGCTTGAATGATGTACTGATATTATGAGACTTCAAAAGGCTAGAGATTTTTTCAGAAAGATATTTGTTGTAGGGTAGAGATATGTAAATAGCGGGAGCCTTACAAATTACAGAGAATGATACGCGATGCTCAGAAAAAATCCTTTTTAACCATCTTAAAAGATAGCCATTTTGAATTAAATCACTAAATATCTTCTTTTTTTTCAAATTGGAAGGCTGCATCAGTATTACAATAACTTTTAGCTCTATGGATTAATGTTCTAATTACTGAGATTTTAAGGGAGAGTGGGTTCATAGATTCAAAATTCAGGTATTGCCCAGAATTTGTAGCCTTACGGTATACAGATGTTAAAACTTTCTGAACTTTTGTTGCACTGATGAGGGGCTAAAATTTAGCTCGAAACGTTTGCTTTTTAATTGTATTAAATGTATTTATGTAATTTTACTTGTATGTCTGATGAATTGTAATATATTTTTTTATTTTTAACTCGTATATAAGACGTTAAACAATGATTATTTATTTTAATATTATTGATATTGTTTGTGCGTATTCTAAACAAAATTAAATGTATAAAGTCTAATATAGCTATGTATATTCCGTAACCCAGGCAGCCCAGGAACATCCCCTTGCATTTACGGAATATAAAAAAAAGACCACATAGTATTAATATCTGTTAGCACTAAATATATTAATAATCGAAGAGCTAAGTGGAAGAACATGTTAAGTAACAAAAATTACATTTCAAGAAATTTTAGGTAAAAGTTTTGCTGTAAATTTTAATGATTTATTTTCTGTTAAATACCATGTGTTTAAAATATTAACAGGTATGGTACTAAACTCTCTTAGAAAAACTTATTCCTATTTAATTTTCAAATATTAAAAATTATTATTATTATTGACATTATTAAATATTAAAATATTAAATATTAATGAATATGTCTTAAATCTTCAAGACTAAATAGAATCTTAGTGTTTTAGCTTCACCATGTGATAGGATACTTCATAACGCTTTCATCCAAAAAAAAAAAAAAAAAAAAAAAAGATATTAGAAATGGTAGTATAGCATGTTCATCCACTCAGCTCTTCATTAGTCAAATAAAATATAAATAACATGCTTAACAGTGTAAAGTTTTTGAGGGGTTTCAGAAGTTGACAGCAACATTACGCCCAATCTTCAGTTGATTGCCTTATTATTAGTGAGCCATTGGTAAACATAAAGACTAGCTGTAGTTTATAAACTACGTAAATAATTCAAGTCTAAATTAATGTTTAATACTATATAAAAAAAGTGGTAGAATAAGAAAATGAAAGAATAATTAAAAACTATATGGCTTTAATTTTCTGTACCTGTAAAAAATTAATAAAAAGTGAAATATTTAATATAAAAATATTTAAAGTACAATTAGGAAATGTGTAAAGCACGGTTAAAGCTGGGAAATGGCTTCCCAGTCAAAGAAGTGACAAAAGTCACACGTCAAAAAAAGGCGCTTCTCAGAGCATTTTTTTTTTGTTGTTACATAGTATAGTATATTATTTATTATATTATAGTGTATCATTTTGTCCCAAAGTAACAGTAATTTTTTTTAAGAGTAGAAAGAAAATTAGTAAAAAAAATGACAGGTGTAAAAATCTCAATGTCTCTCAGTATCCATATAAATCAAATGAAGTAAATTAAATAAAAAAGTTGAACAGTTTAAAATAAAAATGGTGGTATGAAATATTTTGATCCAACTTAAAAAAATTGTTACTCTAAAAGATATAGCTTATGTTCATAAAAATTGCCACATAATATTCACTGAATAAATTTGAAATATTTTATTATTTTAAATCAAATCTGTTACAGTTTAAAAATTTCATTAGTAAAATTTATTGCTTTTATAATAATCAGTATCCTTTGAAATTTAGCTTCTCCCGTAACTCTTTCACATCCATACTGAAAGAAGCGTAAGTCATGATTTTTTGATAGATAAAAAATCTGGGGTGAAGAAGTGAAAATTTAAATTAAAAAATTTTTTAAGTATAGATAGTTCAGCTGGAAACAATATTTTGAGACTAAGATGTGCTATTACATCTTTTGATAAATTAGATTTTATTCAAGAAAGTTTCGTTGTCCGATCTTAGCGAATTATTTAAAAGAATATATTGTACCTATAATAGAAGTGCATAAAGGCATTGTTTCTTTTTTAACAATAAAAATATACAATCAAGTTTATGTTCCTGAAACACAATAAAAAATCACTTTTTCTGTATAGTATTGACATCAATATCCTACAATACTAGAAATATATTAACTATGAACTTTTGCATTTAAAAGAAAATAAATAAGAACAAATACATTTCATATTTTTGTACAGACTATTAATAAAATTTTAAAAGCATTTTTCAAGTTTCAGATTTAGAGGTTACAATGAACCATTGCATTGAGAAAAATGAAAATTTTCATTAAAGATCACCTTTGCACAATATTTATTTATTTAAATTATTTTCATACACACATTTGTGTGTTACAAAATGCCTTATAATACATGCTCTTTTGCGACAATAAATACTATTAAATTAGTATACAGAAAACATATGGAATACATAAATTAAGTATTCAGCAGAAATATAATGAAAAGGGATTTTCACTTTCACTTCACATTCCATCGTTACATATAAGATCAGTCTTTCGGTGTTTCATGATAATCAAATAAGTTATATCTAGCTGTCAGATTACCCCGTTAGAAATAGACCTGCCTTTAATTCGAAATCTCCATAATTACTTTTGCTAAGCAACATCGTATCAAAGACGTTATGATTATAGTATAGTAATGCATCACCATTCTCTTGGAATAATAAATAAAAAAAATCATGCTTTGTATTGTTCGAAATTTACAAAAGAAAAATCGCATTGACATTTCTATAGGTTTTTGTTTGAAATATAAAATACATAGTGTCGCAGAACTCATGGGCCAAACTGTAAGTATTCATACAAAACACTGTGATAATCATTTATGGTATATGAATATATGGGCGCAAGTGAAGGGAGGCGTTGAAGCAAAAATACAGGAAAGCAATGTTTATTGATAGCTTCGTTGAAAAGTGCAGATTTTAAAAAAAGGGTCCAAATTTGCGTCAATCAACAGCAATGCATCACTGGTAGCATCGACGGAGCGATTGGCGTACAGTCTCAAAAATGCCAGGTATTTCACGTGCACGTGCAACAGCAGCAGAAATTCGAGCGACTAGATCCTGATGGAGTCACATAAAAGGACCCCCCAATCCACCGCGCCCCAAAAGTGGCATCCAGGGAATTACGCACAAAAGTGCTGAAATTGGCAGGCATCTTATCATGCTAAAACCACAGTTTATTAATAATGGCGGACGGATCATTGTGAAGTAGCTCTCGTAAAACCCCTTCTAGAAAAATGTGATAACAACTGGATGCCTTTGCATGCTGGACTCTGGGGTTCTGGGCTTGTTTCCGCAGGTAGTAAAACTTTTCCCTGCCCTGGGCTTGGGGGTTACACCTAACCATAAGCCAAAAGCGGGTTCCCAGGGTGGGTGCTTACTTACTTACTTACTTACCCTTGGCCACTTCGAGAAAATGTGGTAAAGAAATATTTTAAAAAGCAATTTGGATCAATAAAAACATTTTTTTTTTTTTTAAATTACAAAATTAAAAGTTTTATACGGTCTCTCAGTCCTATAATTGATATTTAGTAAAAATTGCCTATTACACTAATAAGTAAGACAAAAAAAGTCCCGTTCATCCAACACTAAAATGTAAGCCAAATTATGAAATTTTGAATTGCATGACTTATACCAGTTTTCGGCATCTGAACACAGATGAGTTGGGCCGTGCTTCCAAACTACACAAAGTGCTTAAAATATTAGAAGGAGTTATTTCGCGTGTACAATTCTCCATTGCAGCCGAAGGGAGTCACGTCGAGGAAGTTTTAAGATAACTTTTATTTTTATTAATTAAGTTGTAGATTAGATAATCTAAAAGCATATTAAAATATGTATCATTTTGTAAAGAATAGAGACTGTTACTTTTCATCATTCCATTTAACAAAAATTCTGTTATTTTTTTTTATTTATATTTTTAGTACAAGTTGTATATTTTTCGTTAGTATCTCAGAAGGAAAATAGATTTCAAATTTATATTCTAATGATAATGTTACTCTCAACATTATCATTATTTTTTTTTATCTGATGACAATTTATACTTGTAGTAAATTTGGGAATGACCCCTATTTCGACTTCAATTTTACTTCAACTTTTAATAGCTATACTTCAACTTTAAATAGCTATTACTCGGACAGTTTTAATCGTAGAAGAATGGGACTTTTTTGTCTTTCTTCTTTGTGTAATACGATATTTTTATTAAATATAACTTTTGGAACCGGGGAGCCGTATAAAAAGTTTAATTTCAAAAATTTTTAAGAAATATTTTTCTTGACACAGATCGCTTTTAAAATACCTCATTTAGAACGTTTTTATAATTGGAATTTCATGTCTATGACGGTTTAGGAGTTAGTCATTGTTCGTCGTTAAAAGTGGACACATTGTATACCGATGCTTCATAGCTTTATATTAAAATACATGTTTAATTTAGCTTTCAGGATCTCTCAACAGAAGAGGCCTGTTTTTAAATTAATAGGTTCGCAATCACATTTGCCCAGCAACATTATAACAAAGATTAAAGTAATAATTATTATGTAGTACTAAATCATCATTTTCTTAAAATAATAAATTAAAAACTAGCACTTTGCATTGTTCAAAACGTATGAAGGAAATAACATCCTAAAAATTTTAAAGAAGTTATAATATAGTTTGAAATATAAAATTGAAACCGTATTTCAGATATGTGCCTTATTAATCGAAATAAAAGCTCCAGGAAATAGAATACTAATAACAGTTAGAGCTTTTATAGTTTCCCTTGGCAAATAGAGAATGTTGCTTTATTCGAATTCATGTTTTCTAAAGTGTCATATGGCAACGGTTGTATCAGTAACAGAAATCCAGCTTATAAAGTATTAAATAAAAATAAGTACTGAAATTAAAGGAATTGGATTACGACACAATTCTAGTTTAAACACTTAGCTGTATTTAAATATATATATATATATTAAATGTACAATTGAATAAAAAAAATTCATTAACTTATTAATAGGATACATCGATGTTATCCTTCATTGTAGATTAATTCATCAAAAATATCTTGTTATCCGTCATGCAATCTTACGTCATGTTCGTTGTTACGTAATGATAACTGCTTTGAAAAGGTGGAGGTTTTTTGTGTGGTTTTCTGAATAAAATAAATATATTTTATAATATCACATTAAATTATTTTTTTTATTCTACAAAAACGAACTACGAAATTTCATATAAACCATACATTTTTCCAAAAATAAATACTGTTTAATTAGCATACACTAAATGTAATGAATGTGCAAAATTTCGGTTTATTTACGTGAGATATATCGAAAGATATATTTTATTTTCATTGTTCATCTAAACGAAAATACTATGAACCCAACAAAATCCTATTTAAAATAAGATCCCGATTTTTTATTGTTATGTATTACCTATTACCAGACATATTATATCTATGTTTCAACCTACAGAATATACGATGCTATCCCAAAGGAATATAGCTATTTTTAATTCAAAATCAATTACCTTTGATGAACGAAATCTTCTCGATCAACAGAGTTATGTACTCTCGTGAAGTAGTACATAATCATCCTTCTGAAGAAATTAATTCAAAAATAATACTTGAATTGTTCGAAATTCGAAAGATATATATATGTAAAATCGTCTTGAACTTTTTAAAGAAGTTATATCATATTTAAAGCATAAAACATATATAGGAGATTTGACTTATTGAAATTGAAGTTATATGTTCGGATAAGATTCAGATTCAGCAATATATATATATATATATATTATACATGTCATACATATATGTTATGAAGCCTCAAAGAAATAAACCAAATGCAGAAAATCTATATCGAATTAATTTTATTTTAACAGACAGACATCATGAGGTTAGATAAATAGGATAGCTCTGCCAAAGAGGAATCCGATCGTTTGAGATGTTGCTTACACCAAAGTCAGAAAGCGAATGTCCTGACTATCATCCCAAATGTCATGAAAAATGTGTTATTCAATTGCAAGTTTACCAATCCAAAAATGGGGACCTCGACCAAAACACTAAAGAATAACTCATTTAATATTAATTTTTAATTGTAATTCAGCCAAGTAATTTATTAATTGGTTTAACTTAAATTTGAATATACATATTCAATACAGAGGGTATGTTTAAATTCAGCAATAAAAACAGTGGCAGTAATGTATCCACAGGCACCTTTAACACAAACAAACTGCTTACTTGTGAATGAAATAATTACTAGTATAGACTATAGTTTATGATGATTTAAAAGCGTAGGTATAAGTCTTTACTTTTACTTGTTCATTTTAATGGCCAGAAAAACACGCAAATGCACGGTTGATAGATAAGTTGATTTGTTATTATAAAACAAATGTATTTATTTTATAAAAGAACTGGTAGGGTATAAAATGAATGTTATTTATCAATTGCGAAAGAATTGAAAAAATTAGCATCTATTTTTTAAAAGGGGAAGGAAGTTTTAATTAATTATCTTTGATAAAGGAGAATTTTATTTTTAATTGGGGGAAAGGGGTAATTAATGATATCCAACCAGTTGATAATTACATCATCACAATAAAAACCGTATTTAAGATCTGGTTCTAATAAATCTAAATAATAACTCTAAGATATAAGATTGCGATTAAAACTGCAGTTCACATAATACATCATTTAAAGTAAAATATGTTTCGTTGACCAGATTAATATTTTCTAAGGTGTCATGTATCTATGACTACTTCCTCAACATAAATCTAGTTTATGCATATCATTAAGTAGAAATAAAGCACTAATATCAATGAATTCCTTTTTACAATAAAATCAAATACTATTTTAATCTAAGAAATTGAGATACGGAACTACATATAATGCGTACTTTATTCAAAAAATAAATATTCTCCGTTTAGTATGCACAAAATATATTGAATGCATGATTTATTTAGATGAAATCTATTGAACAAAGATTTTAATTTTTAAATTTCACATTCCGTTGTTACATTTTAGAGAAAACAAGATTTAGAGTTTCAATCATTCTTAATAAACAAACAGGATATATCTAGATATCGGATTATCGCAAGGGAATAGGCATACCTTCAATTCAAAATCTTCGTAATTACCTTTGCCGAGTAACATCTTTCGAATATTACAGTTGTGATTCAAGTGTAGCAATACATTTTCCTGGAATAATTAATTTAACATAACCCAATGCATTGTTTGAAAGATACAAAGGATATGCCGTATTGAAAATTCTATAACAGATATAGCTGTTTTGAAATATAAAACAGAAACACTATTTCAGATCTGAGACACATTTTTAAATAATGGTTGTTGGAAAAATATATCGAATAAAGTATGTAAGTATTTATATGGCACTTGTCACATAGAAAACATTGCTTTCTTCATTGTACTGTTTTATGCAGTGCCATATATGTAAAAGTTTATTTCTGTAATAAGAAGTTCTATAAAGTAACTGTTGACAAAAGTGGACTACTTATACTAATAACTTTTAAAAAATAAATTATATATATATTTTTTTACCCTTTTAGCATGCGGTTTGTTTTTAACCCTATAATGCCCATGGTAGTATTTATATTACCATCAGTGTTCCGGATTCAGTGATTTTTTTTATTTACATATTCCGTATTCACATCAGAAATTTTAAATAGAAATTTTTGCTTTATTTAATAACAGACATTTCATTATTATTTAAACTGAAATTTACTATTTACATTTTCTGGTATGAATTTCGATTCTAAGAATTACGCAATTTCTGGAACGTATTCTATCATCAGCATTAGAGTGTTAAGTAACTTAAACGCACTTTCATCTCTTTTTTTTAATTTATTCTAAATTTTTTATCCTATTTTTTTCATGTGCTTTAACCACATTTAATTAACCACATTTTTATTGCTCTGTGATGCCTCTGCAACTACCTATATACAGGAGATTAAGTTGGTCCACAATTGTTTTATTTAAAATAAAAAATGGAAGAAGAATTTTTATTTTCCTTTCCTTTTCCATTGTTACATCTAAGCTAATACAATATGCAGTGTTTCATGGATTCATATTAACAAACATATTATATCTAGCTACAAAGTTATATCCATGTATCGGAAGCAAATGAGTCTACATTTCTTTGATTCAAAATCTGATGCATAACTAATTTTACTGACCAGAATCTCTTCGACGATTACAATTACGATCTTTACACAGTACGATTCTTATATAATTTTTCTCTTAAAATATTTAATCAGAAAATAATGTTTGTAAATGTCTTTGTCTATGTAAATGTATTATCTTTGTAAATGTCTTAAATCTTTGTAATGTTCGAAAGGTACAAATTTCATATTGTCCTGATAACTCAATAGAAGATATGGGTTATTAGACCTATAAAATAGCAAGAGTATTTCATTTCTGGATCTCATTAATTAAAGTAACAGCTGTAGGAGGTCGGAAAACGAATAAAATTGATTTTTATATAATTTACCTTTTTTTCTTTTCAAATAGAGAATTCTGCTTTGTTCAGATTAATGTTTTCGGCGATGTCATAATACCAACGATAACTTCAGAAACATAAATGTAGTTTAGAAGTATCATTAAGTAGAAATAAAACATGTACAGTCGTGGAAAAAAAAGTAAACACATCCTACTAACTCTTCAACAAATTATCGTAGACGGAAGTTACTGGTACCGAACGATTTGAAATAAAGTGTACTTTTAAATGACGTATATAAAATTTGCTTAAGGGGTCATCTACATATTAAAACGAACCCAAACCTCATTTTTTCAATAGCAATACCCAATTTTAACGAGATATTTCAAATCTTCGGTTCAAAATATGCCTAGACACCAAATTTCAAGTCATTTGAATGATAAGTTTTTGAATTATAGACATTCAAAATTTAGTGCTTCTAATGTTAAATTACATTTTCATATTTTTATTTATATCTTCTGAAATTATGCTCCTAATGTGCTAATTTTTTGTTTAGAAATAAAACTAATATACCCAAACATAAATACGCTGAATTTGCAATTTTTTTAATTTTATGATATGAATTATGAATTATAAAATTAATATTCGAAAAAATTATGAATTGCAATCTACAATTTTTTTGATGGATTTAGATTTATTAAGTCCTGCTTTATGAAAATCCCAAATTTCACATATTTCTTCCAAGTAGTTTTCAAATTATGCTTAAAAAACGGCAAAATTATGGTTTAAGGGGCCGTCTATGATTGAAGTGAGTAGATATTTTGAAATTTCTTCTGCTGCCTTGTTATCTAACAGATTTCGTTGACTGCTTAAGGTGCCTTGATCAAGAAGGCGGCTCTTTCGGTTAGCAATAGGGAACCCAACTTCAATTTGGATACAGCCCTTAAAATACGCTCGTTTTAAAATAATTAATTTCTCGGAAACTTATGGTACGAATTGCATATAAATTTGTTTTTAGGCTATTTGAAGGGTGTAGAGTTCATTTATGCTGTCAGAATTGGGTATTACCATCGAAAAAAACAAAGTTATGGTTCGTTTTAATATGTAGATGGCCCCCTAAGCAAATTTTATATACATCATTTAAAAGTAGACTTTATTTAAAATCGTTCGGTACCAGTAACTTTCTTTTACCATAATTTGTTGAGGAGTTAGTGGGGGGTGTTTACTTTTTTTTTCCACGACTGTACATTCCTTTTTAAAATCTAATTAAATTCGATTTTACTTTACGAAATTTCATATAATACATACATTATTCCAGAAATAAATACACTTTAATCAGCGTGCACGAAATATAATGAATGCGTGAAGGACTGGTTTTTTAGACAATATACAAGGTGTTCCAAATTTATCGTATAGTCCAAATTTATCGTCTTTGAAGGCAGTTAGGTGGAAGTGCTGGTGTAGCGGCCTGTGTATCGTTGTCGGTGGAAGGCAAAACTCTCTGTAGGTTGGCTGTCCGAATGCTCTTTTTTAGACTGCGTTGGAAAGTTTGTCGAAAAAAGTTCTTGACTTGTATCGGGTGGTCCAGCTGTTGGTTCTTTTTAGGTGCGTTCGTTATTATATAAATATGTAGCACCTATAGTCGTCGTTCAATCTGTCTGTCTGTCTGTCTGTTCTTCCCTCCGTCTGTCCGCATATAACAGAGCAAAAACTACAAGACTGAATGGTCTGAAATTTTAAATGTATAATTGTTGCAAAATTTTGTCGAATCATTTCAAATTTTATGAAAATCGGATGTACAGTTTAATTACAGGGACAGTCAAAAGTTTTCCGTTACATTACGGCCAATGGGAAAAAAATTATTGCAAGTTCATTTTAATGATGTTACAGGTTTCCGAATGCAAGTTCATTTTAATGATGTTACAGCCTTCCGAATGGTCTAAAATTTCAAATATATAATTGTTGCAAAATTTTGTCGAATCATTTCAAATTTTATGAAAATAGGATGAATAGTTTAATTACAGACAGTCAAAATTTTTCTGTTACATTACGGCCAATGGGAATATTTTATTGCAAGTGTATTTTTATGATGATACAGCCTTCCGAATGTTCTGACATTTTAAATATATAAATTGTTGCAAAATTTTGTCGAATCATTTCAAATGTTATGAAAATCGGATGCATAGTTTAATTACAATGACAGTCAAAAGTTTTCCGTTACACTACGGCCAATGGGAATAAATTATTGCAAGTGCATTTTAATAATGTTACAGCCTTCCTAATGGTCTGAAATTTTAATTATAAAATTGTTGCAAAATCTTGTCGAGTCATTTCAAATTTTATGAAAATCGGATGTATAGTTTAATGACAAAGACAGTCAAAAGTTTTCCTTTTACATGGCGTGCAATGGGAAAAAAATATTTCAAGTGCATTTTAATGATATTACAGCCTTTTGAACAGAATGAAAAGGATATGGATATGCACTTATTGAAGTGCACTGAAATATACATTCAATACAATATGCGACAAAAATATTTATAAAACTATTTATAGTACGAACGCACCCCATTTGACACGTTTGACAAGCAATTTCAAACTTGTTTGAACTATGAACCTTTCACAGGTTATTTGTGTCATGTGTCATGTGTCATGCATGTATGAGCTGCCAAATGTATGCCATTTGCAGTTATGGACTCATTGACAAAACAACAGCGGTGCAACGTGAACACTGCTAGTCATACCATCAACTTATTAACCCTTAAATGCTTGATTTTTTATTTTGTTTCGAAAAAATTATATATGATACTCTGAAAGGTTTATAACACAGGAAATATAATGAAAAAATAAGAGATATATTTTTCATATAATACGTCAATTTTTAATTCTGTTGCACATCTGTAATACAAGTAAAAACTACTGTCGTGTGGTTGTTTTACGCTACAATAATGCAAATTAGTAAATACTGTAATAAGTATGTCTCCAACTACCTTATATTATTTAATTATTCATTTTATAAAACTTAACCTTTAACCCTTTAATTCCCGTAATAGAATACGTTCGAGAAATTACTTAGTTCATGGAATCAGACATTATACCAGGAAGTTTCAATAGTTAATTTCGCTTTATTTAAATATGGAATGCCTGTTTTTTAATTCAAGCAGATATTGCTATTTTAATTTTCTGGTGTGAATTAGGCATATGCGAATATAAAAAAAATTATTCAATTCAATACAGTGTTGTTTGCATACACGCAAAGCTGCGCACTAAAGGATTAAAAGAGAAATTTCCGGATCGAGTAATTTCAAGAAATGCTGATATGAATTGGCTGACAAAATCATGTGATTTAACCTCAATGGATTATTTGCTTTGGGTGCTTCTGAAAAATAAAGTGTACGCCAATGCATCCCGCACAATCCAAGACCTCAAACGTAACATCCGGGCTGAAATTTGGGCCATGGACTCGCTCATTCTGAGAAAAGTTATCGAAAATTTTGATGTTCGGATGATAGCATGCAAGCGAAGACGCGGTGGCATGTTTGATATTGCATTCTATACATAAATGGCATAGACTTACCTTCCATATTCAATAAAGATTTTCGATTTTCACTCATAAAAAATGCGTTTTCTTTCATAATAAAAAAAGAACGAACAGATGGATCACCCGATACATACTCCAGAAATAAATACTCTTTAATCAGCGTACACGAAATATACTGAATGCGTGAAAGACAGATTTTTTTGAAGATATACAGAGTGTTCCAAATTTATCGTACAATGTTGTCTTTGCAGGTAAGAGCTAGTGTAATGCCTTATGTATTGTTGTAGGTGGAAGATCTCTAGGGGCTGTACGAATGGACTTTGTTGGACTGCGTTTTGTCTATCGGGATCGTAAAAATAACAAATTTTGTCGATCACGCGCAGAAAAATTGCGAATTTTGCTGATCAGGCATAGGAAAATCTCAAATTTCGTTGATTGGCTCCTTCTTTCCCCTTCGCTCATAAAGCTCACATATTTTTCAGGCACCAACCACTTTTATGTCTATGCTTGTTTTTTAGTACTTTTAATAAAACAAAAATTACTCCCCCCAAATAAAGTCAAGGAATAGTATCACTCCTTGAAAACAATCCTTGCTACATCTGTGTTATATATACAAACGCAAATTGTTGATATATCCTAGCCAACTGAATTGGGTATGTTGACTGGCTAGGGGAACCTAGAGGGGTAAAAGTCCCCCCCCCTCCCCCGTGAAACTAAATTTTTTGTGTTACTGATGTGGCCCTCGACAACCCAGACATTTTTGTAAGTGGTCCTTCTCTAAAAAAGGTTGTGCACCCCTAGGTTACACTAAACAAGAGTATTTTTAAAAGCATGATTTATTTTATCTTTGCATCTTTTCAACTTTCTTGGCATTGGGGGAGTAGGGGATTTTTCAATTCAGAAATATTTCTATTGTAAGAACTTTATATTTGTACACTTCCTAAATCCATAAAATACTACGGAAAATATTTAAAATAAAAGATTTAAGTGGGGCTATAAATATTGCACAAGATCCTTATAAATTCAAATTTAATTAATCCTTCTAAATTATTTAATCCTTCTAAAATTTATTAAATGATTATGTAAATCTTCTAATATAGTTTAAACAACTCACGAAAAATGCCTTAGAAGATAAAATTTTCATGAATTCAAAATTCAGTACTTAAAGAGTTAATTCACATTAACAGACATATTATATCTAGCTACAATATTATATCTAAATACCTCAAGCGAATGAGCTTACATTTCTTTAATGCAAAATCTTCGTAACTGATTTTGATGAGCACGATCTTCTTGAAGATTACAGTTATGATTCTTTCCCAGTAATACATAATAATTCTAGTAAGTACAAAACTTGTGTGGAAATATAAATTACTTAAAAAACAACGTTTAAACACACAATAAAATAAGTTAATTTGAAAAGGCATATACGTTTCGTGAGTTCAAGGACTCACATCCTCAGTGTATAAAAACTACAAAAACAATATCCCCCAACTACATATACGGTGAAAACCCAAATGTCAAAACCCAATACCAAAAGACCATCAAGTTCCAACAGCCAATGAAATTAAAGGGGAAGTGAAGTGCCGTGACACAACAAATCCACCCAGAAATTTGAGATGTGTGGTGCACTAGACAAATCATTAACCAAGGAGTTTTTAAATCTATGGATATGAACAGCTTCAAAAAATCTAAATTTAGAGGAGTAATGCATTTCTTGATAATGGTAGCTGAGTCAAAACTGAAATTATGTCCCTCCCCCCAGCAATGAGAGGCGATAGAGGATTTCTGCAATTTTCTGTACACAGTTTATGTGTTCTTTGACTCTGTAATGGAGTTTAAAGTTAGTTTATCCAATATAGGACAAACCACATTGGCATTGAATGTGTAAACACCCCAATAATATTGAGGAGAAATTTGATCCTTAAGTTGGGAAAAAGTTAATTTATTAACTGGTTTAAAAACCACGTTAAAATCATAATGTCTTAAGATATTACCCATCTTAAAGCTAATACTATTATAAAATGGCAAAATGATAAGGTTAGAAATTGAAACTGCAGTAACAGAAGGATCAACACATTATTAGCACATTTATTAAGATTTTGAGAAATTAAATTATTGATATAAGATAAACTAAAACCACGATCGATAGCCACAGATCTAATGTAATTTAATTCTCTTAAAATAATAAAAAAATAGCTCTTTGTAATGTTAGAATGGTACAAATGATATATTGCTCTATAAATCCTATAGAATATATAGCTTGTTAGAAATATCAAATAGAAAGAGTATTTTAAATCTCGGTTTTATTAAACAAAGTAACAGCCTGGGAAATAAGTTAACGAATAAAGTTGGAAGTTCATACATTTGATTTGTCAAATACAGAATGTTGTTTTATTCAGATAACATATTTTCTGTAGTGCCATATGCCAATTATTACTTCTATAACATACATTAATTTTATAAGGCAATATTAAGTAAAAATTTTAGGAACGGTTTACGAACTGAAAAATGCTACGAAATGTGAACACTTTAAAAATAAGTATATTTTCCTGAATTTACAAAGATAAATTCTCTCGCCGCTCCATGCATTTGCTGATTATATATCTCGGTAGAAATATCAAACGAAAAGTATATTTTCGATGCACATTCTTATTAATCTATAAGTGGAGCATCTCTGGAAAATAAGGATTAATGTTTAAGTTGTATATATGGCTTTGTTAAACTGAGAATGCTGCTTTGATAGGATTAATAAATTCTGTGATTATTTTAGTTATATAAATCTATTTTATAAAACAACGTTAATCCTTTCGGCCCTTAATTTTTTTTTCAGTTCGGAGTTAAAATCTATTTTACGCTCATAAAATTAAAAGTAACTAACCAAATCACAGAAGTTATGTTTTACTGAAATTTAATGAATATGTCAGTTTCTGAAATTTAATGAATATAGTTATTTCACGTTATTTGCATATGACAATAGTCGAAGGAAGAATTTTTTAAGACGTTTGGAAAATGCTGTATTACAACAGGATTTAACGACATAAAAACATACTAGCATTTTTTATTGTTCATCACAAATTAATCATTCGTAAAAGTAGTCCCTAATTTGAGTTTAAACACTTTCGAGCTTGACTTTTTTCTTAAAGTCCACAAAAAAACTTTTGTCAACTTTTTTGTTTTTTTTACTATTTCAAAGCTAGATGGCACTATTTGTCCACTAAAAAGTAAAAATATCGTATGCACATGTGAATATGATGTTTTTATCTATCTGCAAGGCGTTATTTATAGTTTAAATCATTTTAAAAGTAAGGAACACATATGTGATCGCCAGGACCAAAAGGATTAAATGGAAAATATATCATCAATACCGTTAGTTTATCAAAATTACTTTATTTTCTATTTTAATTTAAGCTTCTGAAATATCGCAAGATCGTAAGGATTAGGTTTTCTACAATATTCTGATATGAGATTAAGACAGGTACTCTTCTCATAAACATACGTAGAAGGGGTTTACGTAATTCTGATCGCTTGTCTTGTATAACCCGGCCAGACTGGTTTTTGAAGTTGCATATCGCATCCATGTAGCAATTTATGTACGTAAGCTGAATTTTAAATATTTAAAACCAAAACCCGTCTGATTTTTGAAGAGCACTTTTTCCTTATGGGAAGTGCTTTTGAGGCGATTTTTGTTATTTCACCCTAGGCTAAAACTGCCCTAATCTGGATATTGCTTGGAATTTTCATTCTCCCATGACCCATTCAATATTAGAAATGTAGAGCCTTTTAATCTCTGAACTCTGCATCATTTTTATCTCCAACATATCAAAGCTATAACAAACACACATTTCTGCAAAGCATATCTTCGTTATTTTAGACAGAATAATGTTCTTATAGCTACTTAAAATTTCTTGTGACATGCCTTTGCATTACAATCCTTGTCAAACAGAGAATGTTAGTTTGTTTGGATTATAATTTTCTGAGGCGTTATTTGTGAACCATTATTTTATAGCGTTGCTGTATACAGTAATATCAAATAAAAAGAAATCATTATTATCAATACATCTTTTAAGGTAAATTAATATATAGTTTAATATGCAACGTTTGGTGCGTCGCACACTAAAAATATGCGATTCAAAAATTCCAAAAATGAGGTTAATTTGCTAAATATGTATAGATAACTTTCACACCGCTCCTTAAATTTCGTCAATACATATCGAAGTAGCAATATAAAACAAAAATTCTATTTTTCATGCAGTAGTGCTGATTAACAGATCAGACGCAATACTTCTGGGACGCAAGTTACCGAATAATGTTGAAGTTAATATAATGAACACTGCTAAATAGATAATGTTGCTTTGTTCAGATTAATGTTTTCGACAACGTATTACAGTTCATGTATATTAGAATGACTTGCTTTGTTTGAATTATTACACTGTGCAACGCAAGGATTCCACTTGCGATTATATTTTAACTATTTTCCCTATATATTCTCAGCGTTTTCAGTTATGGTATTGTTTTTTCTTGATGAGCTAGATTACACTGGATTGACGTTCATGCTATTTTATACTGTGCTACATTTTCCATAGATGGTATTGTCTATCGCAAAACGGCAATTTGATATTTTCGTTTTTAGTCATTGATGATATTTTTAATTTTATATACTACTTTGCCATTCTGCTATTTTATCTTTTCAACTAATAGAGCTTCCATACCAAAAAAAAAAGGAAACAGTCCTCATAATATACCTTTCTTATAATCAAAACTATGAGATGTCCTGAAACAGACACTGTTTTGAAAATTTAATAGCAAGCGAACGTCACAGCTATGGAAATTATACTTGCAGGTAAGCAAAATGTCCAAAATCTATTTACTCTTTATTCTCGTTTCAGTCTTGAATATGAACATCAGATGACGATAATGCCTCTCCAACTATAACAATATTCAAAATAACCATTTACTTTCAAACACACGCTATTTTTTAGCGGTTCAACAGCTAAATAAAAAAATTGTGAACTGAAAACTGGGTGAATTTCTATTCATCTTTATAGGTTACCACAAGCTTGATAACACCTTGATACATCGCTGCTCCTTCTCTCGCATAGAAGTGTGGGGGGAAATGCTAAATTCATATAATAATACCCAGCAAATAATAATAATTATAACTGTAATAGTAATAACAATAATAAAGTAAATAATAATAATAATAGTAATAACAATAATAACAATAATAATGATAATGATAATAATAATAATAGTAATAACAAAAATAACAATAATAATGATAATGATAATAATAATAGTAGTAATAACAATAATAACAATGATAATGATAATAATAATAATAATAATAGTAGTAATAACAATAATAACAATAATAATGATAATGATAATAATAATAATGATAATTGTTCTTAATGAATTTTAAAAACTACCAAACCAATTAAAGACCTTTTGAATGTTCAGCAAAATTTCTGCATTTAATATTTTATAATTTATACGGCGTGAATAGTGTTTTCAAAACAAAATTTAATTTTTAAAATTTTATATTAATATAAAAAATTCAGGAAAAAGCTAATATAAATTTATTTATTAATTTTCATAATACATCTACATCCTTTAATACCTTATGCTTACGCTTTCAAATATAAATTCAAAACAAAAATAACATATAAAATATGCATTCATACAAATTTATCGTGAGCTGAAGAGACACAGAAATGAAGATGACAAGACATTAATTTACCTTATTTGTACAGTAAACTATCCAGCGAACATTGAACCATTTATCTTTGCCATATTCTCAGTACCGATTTCTTACGTATTTGACTGTATATTTCATTGAAAATACAGACGCTTCACTTTTCCTCAAGGGATTTTTCTTTTGTAACATTAGAATGGACATATCAGTGCATATCATCCAAGAATTTGTATTCATTAATAAATATCCTCTGAGGAAAAAGTCGATGTTTTTGTTATGTATTATCACAGACTCTGTAACTGTAACTTTTTTCGGCAACACACCTTTCATGCTACCAGAATAGCAGTAGGCCTCACGGAAAATATTTCTAAATATACTTGTTTGTCACTGCCAGATAGCTATATTTCTGGCTAGTAAACTGGGTGAATTTTGATTCGTCTTTATAAGTAAGCGTGCTAACAGTTTAGACATCGCTGCGCCATCTCTCGTTAACTTTTTGAATCAAAACATGGAAGCGTGGGAAAAAATCCTAAATTCATATATTAATACCCAGCAATTAATAATAATTTTAACAATTAGTGTAATAATAATAAGAAGTAATCTAAAAATTTTGTTTTTAAAGTCAATTCCTACTTAGGTCATCAAAGAAAAATTTAATATAATCCCTTAAGCTAATATTAGTTTTTGTTGCATTAAAATATCTCAATTTGTTGATTTTCTATAAGCAAGTAGGTTTACAATGGAACTCTATGGGAATTTGGCGAAATATTAGAAATATCGCCAAGTTGGCGTCACTTTTGGCGACTTATTCTGGCCGCCAAATTTGGCGATATATCGCCAAGTTGGCGAGAAACTTGGTGGTATTTGGCGACAGAACAGGGTCCCCCCTATGGTAACCCCTTATTGAAAATACTTTCATTGACCTTCAACAACCAATGGCCGCCATTTTGTTTCCCATGCAAAACTAAAATTAATTAATTAAAATTTAATTAATTAATTAATATTTGAAAAAACTGTATTAACATCAATTGTCATCCAGTACAAGTTTAAAAAAATTTATTTCAACTTGATAGGATGAATAATGAGTATTTTATTAACGATTGAAAATTTGAACAAGATAAATATATAAATAAATAAATAAATATATAAATAAATAAATATAGGGAGAGTGTGATCTAATAGTAGGAATTGAATAATAGTAATAATTATTGTTGATTTGTTAATGAATTTAAAAAAAACGCCAGTCCTACTAAAGACCTTTTGTATGTTAAGCTAAATTTCTGCATTTACCATTTTATAATTTATAGGGCGTGAATAGTATTTTCAAAATAAAATTTAGCTTTAGAAATTTTATATTATTATAAAATATTCATGCAAAAGGAATATAAATTACTTTTCATAATAAATCTACATCCTTTAATACCTTTTGCCAACGCTTTCAAATATAAATCCAAAACAAACATAACATATAAAATATGCATACACACAAATTTATCGTGAGTTGAATAGACACAGAAATGAAGATGACAAGACATTAATTTACCTTACATAACCAATTCCTTATTTGTACAGTAAACTATTCAGCGAACATTGAACCATTTATCTTTGCCATATTTTCAGTACCGATTTCCTTTTTATTTCAGCGCATATTTCATCGAAAATACAGACGTTTCTCCTTTCCTCAAAGGATTTTTCTTTTGTAACATTAGAATGGACCCTCATCAGTGCATATCATCCACGAATTTGTATTCATTGATAAATATCCTCTGAGGAAAAGTCGATGTTTTTATGAATGAAAAGCCCCAGAATTTCGTGGCGAAGAAATGAAATGAGATTTTTATTGATTTATATCCCAGTTTGAAAAGAACCCAAAGCCTTTCTGTGGCCAAAAAGAAACGCATGGAAACTTTATACGAAGCATATTTCTATATTGCATACTATTGAATGAGTTACGTCTATGAAGTATGATATCCATATTAATTTCTACTTGACTACGAGATATGTGTTAAATAAGTTAAAAAGTTTGCACATTTATTTTCTTTTTCAGGTAAGCGAAATTAGTCTAAATAAATATGTGTTTTGAGCTTTGGAGGGTGCGAAGTGATTTTATTATAACATTATATCCGTACAATAAAAATTAGCACATTTTCAAATTCTGTTTTACAATTTTATTCTTCTGAAAAACTTAATCTTTGCTTATTTCAGTTTAATAAATATACATCTAAAGGAAAATAATCATATTACTTCAGCTTGAAAATGTTCTAGTTATTAAATATGTTTAAAAGTTTCAACATTTAGTTTTAAAATATGCTTTTAAAGAAACTTGTTTCAATAAATCTGTCTTCAAACTTTTAGACTAATAAATTATCTTTATAATCGTTATTTATTCATAGTTATAAAACAACATAACTTCGATTTATATTACTTGAGATACTTTCACTTTCGAAACATATTCCGATTGTGAAATGTTCTCATAAAAGAAATCTGCAACCAAAATCGGAAAAGTAAAATGCGTTCTTTTTAGAGATCGACTTCATCTATCCAATGCATAAAATAAAAAAAAAATAAAGATTTCGAAATGCAAATGATTAAAAAAAAGCTACCATAGGTTTAACATTTGCTTACGAATGTCTTCGCGTAACTGAAGTAGCCTCTTAAGTTTGTATGGTGCTTCTTCAAAGAGTATTTGCATACTTTCATGCTATGTCTTCGAGACTTCACCTCCCGTTTTGGAAGGTCAGCGGAAATTCGTAACAATAATAAAAACAAAAGTATCAGTATTTATTTACTTTTTTTATTTCAACGGTATTTGTTTCAAAAACTCTGCCTTCTGAACTTCTAAGCAGTGAAATTATATTTATTCCCCTAATATATTTAAGTTGAGAAAATCTACATACTTTTGAATTATATTTCGTGAATTTTAGATTTAAATGACCATTATGTATTCTGATGGCCACAAGAAAACTTTGAAAACTGAGTATAATTGTGTATTTTTTTTACTTCATATTAAAATATATTACTTCTATGAAATACAATATTTGTATTTATTTCCCTTTCGATAGGAATTATTTATTAAAAAAGTAAAAAATATTTGCATTTATTTTCCTTTCGATAGGAACTATTCATTTAAAAAAAAATATTTGCATTTATTTTTTTATGTAAGAAAATTTATTCTCCAAGAATCTGTGCTTCGAACATTATTACTGTAAAAGTGTGAAAGATTTATCTAAACCCATCTGCTAAGATTATTTTCATTTGAAAAATACATCTTTATATATTTATTAAATACGTTAAAAACATTTTTCATTTATTTTTTTAATGTAAGAAAATTTATTCTCCAATAATCTGTGCTTCGAACATTAATACTGTAAAAGAGGGAACATTTATCTCAAGCTTCTGTTCCGAGAATTATTTCATAACATTTTTTTCACTTAAAAAATACTTCTCATTCGTATGTCATCTATTATTAATGCCCGAAGACATATTTGGCATTTGTTGTTGAATTCCTGATTATTGTTTTGCAAGTAGTAAAAATTGCAAGTGGGGAATAATATAACCACATGAAGAGAAAGTAGATGGTTAAACCTAAAAACTAGTAATTAGACTTGATATCAAAAACTATATCTAATTGAAATAGCAGATACTTATAAAGACGAGACAAAATTTATTGATCTTGCTTTATATTCTGCGTGTATGGAAAAGGTGAAAAAACAGGATTCGTAAGGTTAAAGTGGTAATTTTAAATAGCACTATTCAAATGGCAATAATCACGTTATTTAATTGTTATTTTTTTTCTTTAAAATTACAAATATTACTTTTCGAAAATAGTGTAAGTAAACCTTAAAATATATTTTGAACGAAACCCTGCCAAGGGGATTAAATGCGTTACTAATAAATGTACAGTCGTGGAAAAAAAAAGTAAACACCCCCTACACTGTAAAAAAAAAAACGGACTAAATAACGGAAATACTACTGGCAATCTAGACGCCAGTACTATTTCCGTTTTTTTACGGGAATTTTTACCATAAATTACAGAAAATTTTCCGTTTTTAATTAGAAAAACGGAAAATTTTCTGTAATTTATGGGTAAAAATTCCCGTAAAAAAAACGCAAGTAGTACTGGCTTCTAGATTGCCAGTATATTTCCGTTTTTTAGCCCGTTTTTGTTTACAGTGTACTAACTCCTCAACAATTATCGTAGACGAAAGTTACTGGTACCAAACAATTGGAAATAAAGTCTACTTTTAAATGACGGATATAAAATTTGCTTAAGGGGCCATCTACATATTAAAACGATCCCAAACTTAATTTTTAATGGCAATACCCAATTTTAACAGGATACTTCAAATCTTTAGCTCAAACTATGCCTAGATACCGAATTTCAAGTCATTTGAATGATAAGTTTCTGAATTATAAACATTCAAAATTTAGTTCTTCTAATGTTAAATTGCATTTTCATATTTTTATTTATATCTCTTGAAATAATGCTCCTACTGTGCTAACTTTTGTGTAGCAATAATACTAATATACCCAAACATAAGTAAGCTGAATTTGTATTTTTTATAATTTTATGATATTAATTATGAATTATGAAATTAATATTCGAAAAAATTATGAATTGCAACCTACAATTTTTTTGATGGAATAAAATTTATTAATTCTTGCTTTATGGAAATCCAAAATTTCACATTTTTTTCCACGTAGTTTTCAAATTATGCTTAAAAAACCGGCAAAAGGATGGTTTAAGGGGCCGTCTATGATAGAAGTGAGTAGATATTTTGAAATTTCTTATGCTATCCTGTAATTTGGCAGGCTTCGTTGATTGCTTGAGTGGCGCTTAAGGTGCCTTGGTCAAGAAGGGGACTATCTCAATCAACAATCGAGTACCGAATTTCAATTTAGATACAGCCCTTAAAATACGTTCGTTTTAAAATAATTTCTCGAAAACTTATGGTACGAATTGCATAAAAATTTGTTTTTAAGCTAATTGAAAGGTGTAGAGTTCATTTATGCTGTCAGAATTTCGTACTGCTATTGAAAAAAAACAAAGTTATGGTTCGTTTTAATATGTAGATGCCCCACTAAGCAAATTTTATATACATCATTTAAAAGTAGACTTTATTTGCAATCGTTCGGTTCCAATAACTTTCTTCTACGTTAATTTGTTCAGGAGTTAGTAGGGGGTGTTTGCTTTTTTTTTTCCACGATAGTACGTTGTTGGAAGTTCATATTTCGCAAATAGACTTAACGTTAGTGAGGGGAATTTCGTAGCTGAGTTACTAGCAGTCTTAACTTAACTTCGTTTGATACACATCATACAAATATAAGAAATACAAAAATGATTGCGAAAATAAATTCTCTACTTGGACTGTATAAGATGCATTATTTTTCAAGACTCATTTTAAGGGTAAAAACTGTGTCTTATGCACCGATAAATGCGGTATATCTTGCGAAAAAATATTCTTAACATTTTCTCAATTTTTACCCTTTAAATTTCATTTCACTACTTTCATTTCACTGTTCAATTAACAAACGACCCAGAAATTGGTCACGTATTTGTTATATGTTTACAGAATCAACGAATTACAAAGGAAAACTAAATATTCGCTCCATTAAATAAACTACTATTACAAACTCTTTCAGAAGTATGCTTTGAAGGGGGGATTAAATGTATACTGGTACCAGCATTGCAAGTAAAAAGGAGTCTCGCCTTTTATTAACACGATTCATTCTTCTAGTTGCATTTCGCATTAATTCCTTAACGTTAACTAATGAAGTAGTTTTATCATTTCGTAAAATAATTAAAATAAAATGAAAGATGATTATTAATCTGCTTAGAGACATCTTCAAAGGAACTAATTTCAGGATATGTTTTTATATTTACGTATTATCCGTGGTCTGAAGATATGTCGCCAGAAATGATTATCAATAATCAATCTTGTTTATCGGTTCCAATCGCGTTCAAAACAGTAATTTAAGATTATTAAATACATAATATTGCAAATAATGATAAATGATCTAAAAAATATATACAAGGTGATCAATTTAAACGAGTGCCCATTGGTTTTCTTATTATCCTTAAATCTGACGGATGTGGCAACTATTCTAACAGTGAAGCATATTTGTTTGAGCCTTGCTTAAGTGTGGGAGACAATTTTCAACACTGTTGGAGTGTTACAACTTCATTTATGAGGTAAGGCAGAAATGGAGACACACAATGTTACTTAATCCTATGATAATTTTATTTTTGAGAAACATAATTTAATTCATTACAATATCATTCCTTGCAGCAAATGTTGAAAATGTTCGCGACTATTTTGAATGCAAACATGAACACGTCAAACCAAATTTTTTGACACACTTCGCAACATTGTTGGTGTTATTGACGATATTTCTTCAGTTCTGATTTGTTTTAATTCATCGATGTTTACAGGACTTCTCTGAAATAAAAACGTTGAAAGAAGCAAACGATTTACTCGAATCATTTGCAAAGAATCAGATTAAAAATTACTAATGTTTACGCGAATTTATGTTTAAAAAACGAGTTTTCGCATTTAGAAAGTGAAAAAAAAAACGATACCCGTACATTAAATATAGACATATTAAATAAGCAATGATGTTGGAAGTCTTTCTACATATATTATAGATGTGAATAATACAAAAAACAAACGGGTACTCTTTTAAATTGATCACCCTGTATAACAGACTATTATAAATAAATTATATGGTTATCAAATAACGGAGTAATTTAATTAGTATTATTGGCGCCAACTTTGGAACAGCGGTATCTTTAGGGCAAGGAAAATACGGAAGTGCTTATTTTTGAGTAAAATAATAATATCAGTCAAAAATTATATTTTATTTGCATTATGGTTATGCATTATATGTATAATCTCTATATAATAAAAGGCAGTGTAACGCATCCGGGGCGAACACATCAATCTTACCAGTCTCCGATAAGATGGATCCACGTTAGGCTTAATTTTGATTTGAGATGTATATGAGAAAACTTATCTGCCTAAATACAAATCTTTTCTAACTGAAATCCCTTCTGTTCAAAATGAGTTTCTATAAAAGATTCAAAACTAACAAAATTTCAATGATTTACGCAGCCATTTCAGAAAATAAAGGTAGAGCACTTCGTGCGTAAAACGTAAATAAGAAGCTGTGGTGGCGAGTCATTCCTTTTGTGATTCATTGAAAAATATTAAACCATGGAGCAATGAAGATTAAATGAGACGACATAAATGACATCACTTGAAGCTGTCCCACCCTTGCTGCGTGACGTCAGCCGTGGGTAAACAGAAGAAAAACACCAAAAGGCGTGAAGAACACTTTAACAACCCCTTCGTTCTTTCGGATGGTGTTCAACCCGAGATACCTATTTATTAATCAATATACATATAAAAAAAATTGGAGAGGGGGAGGAAGTGGTTGGGTAAATGATAAAAATACAATTTCAAAGTGTTATTAAAGAAAATAGTATTATTTCAATAGTTGCAGCAGACTGTTTTAATTACGCAGTTTTATTGCATATTTGTTAAATATTTGTTTTATTAAGAAATCTTAATTTTTTTATAGTATATTAGCCGGAAAACCTGGTTTACTAAGAAATATTGTAAGTGCTAATTGTGTGTTTATTAGAACATAAACTAGCCGAATTTTGCCCATCTAAACGCTTCGATATTGTCAATTAATTTTTGTTAGTTTTTCAAATTTTAAGTGGAAAACACATTTTTTACCCACCGTCCTAGGACGGGCATTTACACTAGTATCTTAATATTTTGGATGTAATTTGCTTTCAGTGCTGGTCCAGTATACATTTTATACCTCCTATCAGGCATATTTCAGCAAAGATTTGTATAATTCATATCACTCACCTGCAAGAAAAGTGACACAACTCGCAAAAATTCATTTTTCGTTTTATTCCACTAACAGGTCTTTCATAGATTCATCTGGCTACAGAAAATTTTTCATATGTGTAGTTATCAGGAAAATCGCTTTATTACGCTATATGTCCATTCGTGACCATAGAAGGGTTGGGGGGGGGGACAAATTGTGTGTGGAGTTAAAGTTACCCAACCCTGAAAACCTCATCTACGTCTTCAATCTTAAGGATTTCATACTTTTATGTGTTATAATTTCTTGTTACAGTAAAAACATGAGAATGTTCTTTTGCTATCCTGTAAAATTTACGTTTGTTGAGATGTGTCACTTTTCTTGCTGGTGAACGATACATTTAATGGAAGGAAAATTTGGTTTCCGTTTGTATATTGTCGATTTTGAAAACATTTAAAAAGACATGGCCAGGTCATTTGTTAATTGCATAATTTTTAGACAGTGAAACGAAATTTGAAAAAAAATAATAAATAAAACAAAATTTAAGAATTTATCACCCCGTCTACATCTATTTTTGGTATTGCAAACTTTTTATGGAAGATGAAATCAAAATTTCATATCTCATATTAAGTTTTCATTTGACTGGTGTATAATGTTTTTATCTATTCCTGAGTCTATAGAGCGTTGTTTAAGAAGGTTTTTATTCAGATTTTTTTTTCATGTTAATATAAAATCATACTAGGATATAAATATTTATTATAAACATTATTTTAATTTCATTTTTGTATAAAAGCATAAAAATTAAAAACATCCCAAGGAAAAAGTTTTTATTTGCTTTATAGATACGCTAAAAATGCAGTCGATTAATAACTTTTCTGTGAATAAAATGGAATTAAAAACAATAAAACTAATTGTATTAAAAAAAAAAAACTAGAGAACAAAAATTCGGAAATTAATATTATCAGTTTACATCGAGATAAATTCACATTAAAAAGAAAAGAAAATGGGGATTTCTTTGTAATCTTATATCCTAAAATATGCAAGTATCTGAAATGCGACGCATGTAATGAAAACGACGTTTCTCAAACATACGCATTTACCAGATTTAGAAGAAATAAAAGCATAATTTCATAAATTAATACAAACTTTTAAATGAAATAATGGAATACTTTTCCTTTGCAAGAAACAAAAATTTAAGTATTTTTATTTTTTTTTTAATTTAATCTAGTGTAAGAGTCATAATGTTATAAGTGTCGTCTGTACATTGTTACAAATTTGCAGCAAAGTGTCCACTCATTTGACTGTTTGTTTTGAAAACGGTTACACAACGGTAATTTAACACTATATTTAACACTATGGGTGGATAGTATAGACTGGGGGGGGGGGGGAATTATGTTACTTTCATTGAAATTAAATAAAATAAACATCCAAGTAAAAAAATTAAATAGCGTATGTAATATGAAAGAATACGTGGATAACTGAATCATGGCGTTTCATAGACCCGGAAATTTTAGAATAATTTTTTTTTATTTGTTTTGAAAATGCCTCGCATAGAATTAAGACATGTAAACAAAGAATAAACCTATTTTTATTGTTTCTAAAGTCTTAATTTACACCATTTAGCAATTAAAATTTATATTTTATTACAAGGTGTTAATTTGTTATATATTAACATTTAATTTATTAATAAAGAAATAATTTTGTGAAACAGAAAGATGCTGCTTATATATGAAACAACTTAGAAATTGCACGTCAAATGTGGCAAATGAGGTATGTTTGTACTATAACGAGTTTTATAAATATCTTTTGCACCACATATTATACTGAATGCATATTTTAGTGAACATCATAAGTGCATATCATTTTCATTCTGTTCGAAAGGCTGTAACATCATTAAAATGCACTTGAAATAATTTTTTCCCTTTGGCCGTAATGTAACGGAAATTTTTAACTGTCCCTGTAATTAAACTATACATCCGATTTTCATAAAATTTGAAATGACACGACAAAATTATCCAACAATCATATACTTAAAAATTCAGACCATTCGGTTAGGTAGTTTGTGCTCTGTTATATGTGGACAGACAATAGACAAACGGACCGAACGACGACTATAGGCGCTACGTATTTATATAGGGGAACTCTAGGATAGATGACCATAGAGGAGAGATGGCCAGTTTAAATATCTCCAAAACTTGATCATAGATTGCAATTTAAACATTGTTCGTATGAAATAGTTCAACGAGTTTATTTATTGCAACGTGCAGTTGTGTTTTTCGATTATAAAAAAATAAGTGCAATTTTAATGTGAATTAAATAGGTGTTTTTTTTTGTTGTTTTTTTTTTTACTTAGGTCTCTGAATGTTTTGCAGTACGTACGTTATATATATATATATATATTTAATATATGGACATTTAAGGCCCGTATACAATCTAATCTTTACTTCTAAGACTAAAACAAAGACGTACAATGGTTATTAATGCTTTAAATTGGGTGACCATCAGTCCTTCAATTTCAGGAGAGATGACCACATAAAATCGAGGAGAGATGGCCACCTTTAATCAATATTTCAAAATTATACTTAGTGATGATTTTAACTAAAAATAATTAATTTTAAAATAAATATATAACATTTACGTTTATAAATATATTAATTGATATGATTATTTAAATTTAACTAATATAAATATTTTAATAATAATAATGATAATATAATAAGAACTAATGATTTATTTGTTTAACAAAATACTGAAAAATTTCGGAAACGTTCATAACAGAAACTGATAAAGTTGATAAATAAACTAAATTAACTTAATAAACCAACAATTAATGCGAGAATAAAAACACGACAATTCCAGTAGCGAAGAAAACAAAACACATTTAAATAATCAGATTCTACAGATTCCGAGTAAATAGAATTGGATTAGGATCACTGTGTTGGTTGTGCAAAACAATATAGTATCACATCCAAAAAGAATATCTGATACAATGCATAAGGTACCGAAGTGGTTCCATGAAACGTGTACAAATTCTCAAGACCTTTGCCAAGCATGTGGTAAGATTTTACGAAAAGTAAAATATTGAAATTATACTTCAAATTTTGTTTATTCAAGTTTTCTTCCCTCATTTTCCATCATATAACTGCATCTTTACAAATTTCTATATGTTTTTCATAATTAACTATCTGAAATGTGTTATTGTTTTGCTATTTAAATTAACTTTTTCTTTCTTGTATTGGATAGCCATCTCTCCTCGGCATTAAGGAGAGGTGGCTATCTGCCATTTAAATTTCAATTTTGTTTAACACTTTTTGTTTTCAATATTTAATTATTTTTGCATAAAATATTATGAGTATATGTACAAGAATTTTAAGTATAGTATGCATCAATATTACTTGCATTTGCATTCTAAAAATTTTTATTTCAATCTTTAAAAACTATGGCCATCTATCATAGAGTTACCCTAATTACGAACGCTCTTAAAAATCGAAATGTATTTTGATACTTTAAAAAATGAAAACAATGGAAACATGAACCAGCTCATTTTATCATTATGTATTTTGATACTTTAAAAAATAAATACAATGCAAACATGAACCAGCTCATTTTATCATTATGTATTTTGATACTTTAAAAAATAAATACAATGCAAACAGGAACCAGCTCATTTGATCATTATTTATTCTATAATTTCTCATCAGTTATAATTTTGCTATCATTTGACGAAACATTATTTTACTTTTATCTATACAAAATAGCATGCACACATTGTAAACTAAAGTTAATGAATTTATTCGATAAATATGCTGATATTTCGAACGTAATTCAAAATGAAGTGCATTATGTGATGTTCCATAGCCATCCCAGAAGGCTCATTCACCGTCTTTCTACCCATATCACAGAAATCCTTTACTAATATTATGCACAATTAAATCGATTCCTTCGTTCTATTTTTGAAAGGATGAAAATGTGTAACTGCATTGTATTGTGGCTGTTTGGAATTTGAAGGAGGAACATTTGTGTATAAATCCTTCTCTTTCCAATTTATTTAGAAATCAGTTTAGAAATAACCTTGTTGTATTCAACGAAGAATTGGATGTAGAGAATTAAAGGTGCAGTTGTCAAGATATTGCATCTGGCTGAATAATTTAATTTACTTTTTAGTGCAGTTAAATATTTTTTGAGCTTCTGAGATACTATGCATTACTAACAAAATTTATAATTAAAAAGAAAATACGTGGTATCGTAAAATTGACTGTGGTTTTGAAATAGAATTACAAGAAAAAAAGTGAGAATATTTGTTATTGTAGCGTAAGATTAATGTATGAAAATAGGCGTCATACTATGTTAAAATGTAAGAATCTAAAAAATAAATATTCCGTCATAAAATATACAATATGAACTTTAAAAAGGTCAGTGTTTTACTTAAAAAACGATTAAAATAATAAAAGAGATGTTACAAGTTAAAAATATACATTTTATTTTAAACCTCTAAGTACTTTCGGGCTGTATTTTCAAAGCCCATCATCAAAGAATATTTTAATAACTAATTGCTGTTTATTTATACAAATACGTCACTTCATTTTGAAAATGAGAGACCCAAAATCATAAAAATAGAAAACTTCGTGCAATGAAGGGTTAAAAATTTATGTTTTTATTTAAAAATTTCTTGGTACTTTCGAGCTGTATTTCCCAAGCCCATCATAAGAGAATATTTTAATAACTAATTGCTGTTTATTTATACAAATAAATCATTTCTCATTGAAAATGTGAGAGCTAATAATTATTAGAGTTGAAAGTAGAAGTAGCAGTTTCTTGGATTGAACTTAATTAGAGAAAATATATAGTATTATTAACAGCAGTTCAATTTATTTTATTACACCACTCTTTTATCATATGTCACTTTCATTTTAAATGCGTAGCTGGACAGACAAAGTAGCAGTGTTTCAGATTAAGCTTGCGTAGAAGAATAATAAAATAAATTTCGTAAAATATATGAAAAGTAGCTTATAATTTTTTTTAAATAGAAGTCGTTCTTAGAACATTCAAGTATGCGAATCTAAAATTACAACTCATTCCACCAATTAATGTTTGAATTAGTTTGAGACACTTAAAAAACTACCAATATTGAATACTTTTTTTTGTGTAAAATAAATCATGTGTATAATAATTTCCGCGAATAAACGGGAATGCATAATTGAGAACTTTTGTACAGCCTTGTATACAATCAATATATTTTCACATCTAAATCAATTTCTTCCGACCATTTTTGAAATATAGTAAATGTATAATTTCCTTCGTTTTTAGCGGATTTGGATTTCTAAATGAGGACAATTTCTATAATAAACACTGTCTACCAAATTAACTCAAAAATCACTTTTAAAAAAAACTTTTGTTTTATTCACATTTTTTTTCAATTTTTAAACTAAAGGCCCTTTATTACCTGTTTAAATAGCTAAACAGAATAAAGACTTAGAGCACTTTTTCCAACTTAAGACAGCGCAGTCCATGTATTGTTGAAATTTGGAGATAAAATGATAAGGAAAATTCCCGATATTAATCAGCAGCAAGAACGGCTTGAATAACCTTGAAATATCATTTACTTGAATTTTAAAACATTTAAGTTAATATAAGGACATACTTCATACAAGTTGGATGCTTAATACTGATAGCTTATGTACAGTCGTGGAAAAAAAAAAGAAAACACCCCCTAGTAACTCCTCAACAAATTATCGTAGAACAAAGTTACTGGTACCGAACGATTGGAAATAAAGTCTACTTTTAAATAATATATATAAAATTTTTTTAGGCACCAACTACATATTAAAACGAACCATAACTTTGTTTTTTTCAATAGCAGCACACAATTCTGACAGCATAAATGCACTCTAAACCCTTCAATTAGTCTAAAAACAAATTTTTATGCAATTCGTACCATAAGTTTCCGCGAAATTAATTATTTTAGAACGGGCGTATTTTAACGGCTGTATCCAAATTGAAGTTCGGTAGTCGATTGTTAACCGAGAAAGCTCCCTTCTTGATCAAGGCACCTTAAGCAGTCAATTAAGCCTGTGAGATTACAGGATAGCATAAGACATTTCAAAATATTTAGTCACTTCTCTCAGAGACGGTCCCTTAAACCATCATTTTTTCCTTTTTTTAAGCATAATTTGAAAACTACTTGGAAGAAAAATGTGAAATTTTGGATTTCCATAAAGCAGGACTTAATAAATCTGAATCCATCAAAAAAATTGTAGGTTGCAATTCATAATTTTTTTTATATTAATTTAATAATTCATATCAGAAAATTATAAAAATTGCAAATTAAACGTATTTATGTTTGATTATATTAGTATTATTGCTACACAAAAAATTAGAACATTAGGATCATAATTTCAGAAGTTATAAATAAAAATATGAACATGTAATTTAACATTAGAAGCACTAAATTTTGAATGTTTATAATTCAAAAACTTAGTATTCAAATGACTTCAAATTTGGCGTCTAGGCATAGATTGAACCAAAGATTTGAAATATCTCGTTAAAATTGGGTATTGCCATTGAAAAAAACAAAGTTTGGATTCGTTTTAATATGTAAATGCCCCCCTAAGCAAATTTTATATATGTCATTTAAAAGAAGACTTTATTTCCAATCGTTCGGTACCAGTAACTTTCGTCTACGATAATTTGTTGAGGAGTGAGTAGGGGGTGTTTACTTTTTTTTTTTTTTCCCCACGACTGTACGATTTTAGGTATCAGTTATTAGTATTTAGGAACTAATTCTTGTAGGCAAATTAGGTGTGATATCAGATTTTCTTTACAAGTTTCGTTGTTTTAGTTGCGTACACAAGAATTTATTATAAATAGCATTAATACCATTTTATCTTTTTTTAAGTTAAATTTAGTAAACAGCAGAGTAATTAATTATTAACATTACTGTAGGAATGTGTTTAAGAGATTTTTGGGTTCTTAGAAGCACCCATCACAATATTTTTACTTTCTTCTACCTTCAATAGAAGAGAGTATTATAATAAAAAAGAAATCCCATTTCCATTTTTCGACGGATTTACACTTTTTAGGGGTCAGACATCACAAAAAACATGTTTATAGAAAATGTCTGTCTGTTCGTGTGTTCGTATGTCCGTCTCTCTTTCGTCGTTGTACCATGAAGAATGTATGAAGTTATGCATAGAATTGAACCATTTTTTTTTTAAGTTTTTGGCTGTGGCAAGCAGGTCTCCCTTAATTTGGAAACAATCTGCCGTAGGGGGTGCTGTAATAGAGATTTTTATGCCATTTTGAGTATTTATCATGGGAAAGTGTATGAAATTATGCATAGAATTGAACCAAATTTTTTGTGTATGTTTTTGGCCATGACAAGAATGTGACCCCTGAATTTGGAAATATTCCTCCGAAACGCGGCACTATAATAGCGATTTTTTGAGTAATTTTCATTATTTTTCGAAGTTCTATAGTACACCGGAGGCTCGTGAAGCGACGGGATCTTCCCATCTTGATAAGCCGACTATTCGCGAAAAACTGATATGCAACAGAGTAATGGAAAACTATTGGTTTTAATAAATATCATGATCGAGATTAACTCGTTTTTACTCCGATTAATTGGCTGAAGCAGAAATTTAATATGAAAGTGAAAGTTTATATAGTATTAAACTAATAAAAATGAAATATTGGTATTTGTAACAACATTTTGAAATATTAAAATATATCAAATAGAAGAAAGTTTTGGGATTGGTACATCCAACTACTTCATCTTAAATCAGGACCCTTCACAAAACTATTTGTCTTAAACAGAGACCTTTCACAAAATATTTCCACATTCGAACATAATCTTAATCAAATTTATTAATTTAAAAATAAGATCTGACCTCTCGCAAAATAATCCCACTTGTCATAGAAGATATTACTGAGCTTTTTATACGTATAAAAACTCGTGTGTAAAAGAATAAAAGTGATGTTGGGGATAAGCCAGAAAAGCATAATTTAAGCAACAAAATAGAGAGGAGATGCACAAAAAATTGTGATGGGTGTTCCATTAAGCGTAATATTTCTCTTGAAATATCGCATAAGAATTAATTTTGTATTAATGGTAATGATTTATATTTTCTATAAAAGAAACACCCACTTTTATATATAAGAAAAAGACACGAACTCTTTGAAACCATGTCTAGGTCCCACGGACCCATCTGGCATATCTACACAGGAACCTGAATACAACAAGAATTTCAAATTCACGAAATTATGAATAGAATTTTCACAAATATAAAACAAATTCACAATTTTGCAAAAAACAGGACCCTGTGAAAAAAATCGGGACAGACATCAGCTAAGTTATTAACCATATTTAATAATAAATATTTTCAATAAATTATTTAATTCTTTGGCAATAATTTATAATAAAGTACAATGTCTGATATTCTTCATTTCACTGCTGGCTTCTCAAAACGGCCATTCATTGAGTTTCGGTTCAAATCTTTCATTGATAATATGCGCAATTAAGTCGATTCCTTCAAACCATTTCTGAAATGATGTAAACGTATAATTGTAGTCTTTTGTGGCGAGTTTGGAATTCTAAATGGAGAAAGTTTCGGTAATAACCCGTGCCTATCAAATTTATTCAAAAGTCACTTTGAAATAACCTAGTTTTATTCACCTAGAAAATGGCTTTAGAAAATTACGTACAAATGATTTTTAAAGATTTTATGTAAAGCAACATATTAAGTTTAAAAAATATATTTATTCCTCTGCACTGCCGTCACAAAAATTAGCAATACATTTATTCTTAAAATGTAAATGCATCACAAAGTTTGTACATGAATATCCAAATTTAATATGTGGTGCGATTTAAGTGTAGTCATAATTATCTATTTGACACAGCATTTCTAATTTTTATGTAAGTTTCGTATTATAAAAAAAATTCTATTTAGCTTTCTGCAACTTGTGTGTGTCTGAAAACATATTTATTATCGAATATACTAAAATACTTTATAACAAATTACAACGTTGTTTGATTTTTTGTGTGATAATTTTAAAGAAAGAGGTGTAATATTATTAATAAAAATTAAATCAGTAAAACTAAAATAGAGAAAACTAGTTACTAGACATCTAAAAAAATATATCGATTTAAAATTTAAAAAATATAATAAAACAGAACAATATTTTTTTATTTGTCAGTATTTGTTAATTTTAAATAACACCTTATTTGCAATAATTTTTTGTATAAATTTTCATAAACAAAAGATTAAAATTACACTATTGCTCACATAATAACCAACGTAAACATTTTCAGGTAGCTTCATTTATATTCCACTGAATAGGAAAAAACTGTTATTAGTTTCTGCATTTTGGCAAATACCTCTCGAACTAATTAAATATCTCAAAGTATTTTGTAGAAAATTTAGTATTATTAATTAATATACTTTTTAATATAATATTATCGGACATTGAATAATGTGAAATTTATAATTATATAGAGTGTGTTTTTTTCTGACGCTATTCAAACCCATCTGTAGTTCGGTCTAATAACCATAAAGGCACTGAACTTGGTAAGTGGATTAATGACTCCATGAGAAAAAAGATTGCTTTAAAAAATAGTTCAAAACACCACCGATACGAAAAATATGGCGCAGTTGTAGGCTATGCTGCCGATAATGAGCACAAAACATGGGTAACAAATAAAAATATGCAGAATGATACCTACGCATACAACAGCGCCAATATTTGGGCTATAAACGCATGCGAAAAGCTCCGAGAATCATTTTCAGCTGAATTTCAGTATGAGTCTCACGTCAGCGCAGGCCACGTATAGCACAAATTAATGTCGCTGTTGTCGCATACGTAGGTATAAATTTGCATTTGCATTTCTTGCCCGTATTTCATGCTCATTCTCGGCTGCGTAGCCTACAGCAGCGTCATATTTCCCACTATCGGCAGTGTTTTGAACTATTTTGAATAGTTATTCCCATGCAATGTTTAGTCCCCTTAACAAGTTTAATGTCATTCCGTTTATTAGAAAGAAATACAGATGGCTCTAAATAGCGGCAGCATAAAAAAAAAAAAACATATTGTATGTTGATATTAATAAAATGCTCCGAGTAAAGACATTTATATTAACTTTTTTGCTCACCTAATCTTCCTATGAAACTTCTAACTTAAACCGTAAAAACAGTGGTTTGAAAACGTCTTCCGACTAAATGTTACTTTGAAAGGCGTCACTAAAAATTTCAGACTTCATGTACGTGAAATTTGTTTTATGTTTTAATAACATATCGCAGCACAAATTATTTTCGGAGCTGAATCTTTCCCCTCTTTCTCTATCAGAAAAGTTGAACAATTATAGTTGGAAAAGACATTATCTATTTAATTGTTTTTTGTACTACGAATAAGGCTTTTAAAAAATGGTAAAGAGAAGTATTAAACATAGTTCTTTGTTTTTATAAAAGTAACTTATAAATTGTATTACTGCCACTGAATTTGTTAAATGCGTTGCACAAGATTTTTCTTTGATGTACTTGAAAGCAAATTTTTGTATAAAGTATAATAAGACCACGCTAAGCAAGTTATTCCTTTTCTATATAATCTGAAAATGCATTTTAAATGTAATGATTCATAGAATGATTTTTTTTTAATTTTTCATAATACGTAAGTGAGAATGTGAAGTTTTTTAATTACACTAGGGGGCTCCGCTCCCTGTGAACTACGCTCTCCAACACCCGTTCAGACTTCGCAGTCTCTAAAAACATGGTAATGTATCCTGTTTTAAAAGGTTACCTGATTATGGGTAATTGAATGATGTTATCACGAACGGCGACTATGTTCTGTAATCGGGTTACCGTGTTTTTCCGTTTGAATGGAGCATTTTTCGCTTACTATGTCCTCATCCTCTGCTGTCGTGACAGCTTACGTCTATTTTTGGTATTGATAAGTAAGATCAATTACACATTTGTTAATCAACGTGTGTAAAATAGTTCGTTTAAAAATGTCTCTGCCTCACGGACTTTTATAAGGACACTATGGACAATATCCTTCATTCGGGTTTGAGGTTAAAAATCTCCGTCTATTTGGGGAAAACATGCAGAACCACGTTATTGAAGAACACTGTTTTTTGAAAATTTACACTTATATTTTATGTTTTGATAGAGTTCTATGTATTTTCTGGAACATATATAGCTTATGCATGAATTTTAACGCGCCATCAAGCATATTTTCATTTTTTTATGAAAATTATTTAGTTTAATTAATAATTTACAAAGTTTCTGGTATCATTTATCAAACAGTAGCTCGTACAAAATAAATCGAAAGTATTTTTCACTTACATTTACCTGTATTTATGCTGCTTCAAGTGATGAAATATATAAACAAATTTGATAGCTTCGTTATTTTATTTTTACACCACATGATTTCCAATGTGACGTCACATGAATAGTGCTCATAAAAAATAGTTTTAAATGTATTGGTTTAATACAGGACGTAATTTTCACCATTAAATGCATTTCTACTCAAATAATTTAATTATTTATTTTTTTTCCCTCTTTTAAGGTTCGCGTGTAAACATATCATTCAATTTAAAAGTATTTGGGAAAATTATTATTTGAGCTTTTTAAATATGAACTAATTTTTAACATCAACAAAAAATTTTCACACTCCATAATTTAATCCTTTTAGATATTTTACATATGGTGATATTTAAAATTTGGGCATTTTAAGAGTTAAAGTTTTCTTACTCTTGTGACCATAATGTCAGAAGAATAACAAAATTTTGATTTAATATATAGACAAGTAAAAATATTTTTGTTACAAATGAGATATATGTTACGTGAGTGCAACACAATGTTATTTAGCTGGTTATATACATTTTTATCTTAACCCACTTTTGCCTAGCGTCCTATTTTTGGGACGTTTCCAATTTTAAATACTTTTTATAATTTTCTTCTTTTTTATAACATGAAAATTGTATGAAGTAATTGTCTATAAATGTCTTTATCCATTACAGCGAGATGACAGCATAAGATGGATATTTATTTGCTTAAATGAAGGCCTTTTTTCGGTGTTTATAGATTTTTCATTTTTCAAGATAGCGGAATTCAAAATGTAAGTTTATTTCTATTTTTGTGTCAAGGATCCAAATAAATAAGCCATAATCTTAGCTTGTAGACTTATTTGAAATACGTATTTTTTTAAATTACGAAATTATATATTCAAGCCTATTTTTTTATGCATGTTTGTAACGTAAAAAATATTGGGCGCTAGGCGCAAATGAGTACATATTTGTTTTGACTATTTAGGGGACAGTTATTTATCTAAAGTTCTTTTCAAAATGATTTTGAAATAAATTGTTTTTTTTTTTTTTTTTTTTTGCTTCAAATACGATTATTTTTAATAAATTATTAACAATATTTATAATGTTATTAGCCTCTGTAAAGAAATAAATATATATACACTGCTGAAAACAATTAGGGGAGCACATGGTTTTAACAAAATTACGCATATATTTACACCGATAAGTAACGTAAAATAAAAGATCCATAATTTAAAGCGTATTTGAAAACAGATAAAAAAAAAACTTCACATGCAAATTAAAGTTTATGACGTCAAAAAGTAGAAAAAGGCGATAAGTGTAGAAATCTGGATTTTGCAGAAACGTCTGTTTCACTGTCTCAGATATAAAATTCAATTGCTCAGCTTGTGTTTTGAGAGAAGGTGACTTAAAAATGTCAAGACAATGTGATTTAACGAAATCGATAGCTTGGTGTGTTATCGGGATAGTTGAATCTGAGGAAACACAACGAAGTGTAGCGGACGCTGTTGGGGTCGCAAGAAGTGTCAATGCAAGGCTGTGGAATCGATTCAAAAACACATGGAATGGTAGACATCGACAAGGGCAAGGTCGGTCATGTACTATCACTGCCAAACTGTCAGAAATAGGCTTCATCAGGGTGGTCTCTATGCACGTAAGCCAATGATCTGTATTCATTTCATCTCAAGCAACTGTGCGGCCCAAAGATGGTTGGCAAGCGAACATAGAGTTTGGGAGCAACGGTGTTGAAGTCAAATTCAGTTTACAGACGAGTCCCGTTTCGTCTGGATGTGACATCTGATGTGTTTTAGCATGGCGAGAAAGAGGCATTCAAAATAATTTCACTTTTGTTTCGGGAAAGATCACATTACAGACGAGATGAGTTGAGGCTGGAATCAACATAGGTGGGCGTACGGGCCTGAAAATCATTCGGAATGGCACTTTGACGGTCCGAAGTTATACAGACGAGATACTGAGACCTCATGTCGTATGTAATGTTGCAGCAATTAGTGATTTCTCTTTTCCCATGCATGATAATGCCAGACCTCATACAGTTCGTCTAGTGGAAAACATGCTGGAAGCTAAAACAATACAGCGTATGGAATGACCAGCTAGCTCTCCTGACCTAAATCTGATCGAGCATGTTTGGGACATACTCAGACGACGCATTGCCGCGAGACCAAGGCCACCTTTTACTGTCCGTGACTTGGAGATTGCAATTCTTGAGCAGTGGAACAGTATTCCCCAAAGTCTTATCGATAACATCATCGCATCTATGAAAAACAGGTAGCAGCAGTCTTAGCTGTTGGAGGAGATCACGCGCCATATTAAAAATCTTCATCATTTCTAAACAATACTTTTTTATCATTTACATTAAACCAAATTGTTGCCCTAAACCATCTTTTCACGTTCTTTCCATCTTTTCAAAGAATAAAAGTTCTCTTACAATTTTTTGCGTCTTTTTTTTTTTCCTGTATTGCGCATTGATACACGTGTACTATCAATTTTATGCCCGTACATGGCTGTGTTGTATTGTTCTCTTCACTTTTTTGCTTGCTCCCCTAATTTTTTTGAGCAGTGTATCTACTAGTTCATAAAAATACTAATTATAGCATATAATATACAATTTAAAAGCTTAATTTATACAAATTTAGAATAAACATATAATTATACATTTTTTCACATATGGGTATTCCCATATTTAGTATGTTTACATTCTTTCAAAGAACTACAAAAATATTTTAGCGTAATTTTTATAGTATTTTTTCCAGTTCATTTTGAAACATTTTAATGTGATTTTACCAACAAATTTGAGAAAACAAAATTTCAGGAATTGAGGAATTGAGAGGAATTGAGAAAACAAAATTAAATTCAGAAATTTAATTTGTAATAAAATAATCGCAATTATTTATACAAAATTTCTCTAGTATTCACAAGAGTAACGAATGGACGTTCTCATACATTCAACAGAATTTTATAAAGAATTCAATTTCAATATCTTTTAAATCCAAAATCTGTTTAATGTTTAGTACAACATTAAGCAATGATTCAATATCAAAATGATAGTACCAGAATATACTCTGAAAACAAAAAGAAAGTTTAATATAACCCCGAACAAAATTATACAATAACCAAATCCGATTTACCAATTATTCGAAAAGCCTGCTTTATCTTTAAAAACCTAAAAAATATATAGATATATATATATTGGCGATATAAAGAAGCATTTATAGAAATAAAGTTTCTTTTGTTGCCACTGATTTTTGGAAATGTTTCCGAGTAGATTTTATAGCATGCTAATCAGTTTTTTCAAATAGAAATATCGTTTTTGGGATGCTATAAATTCTCAATTAAATATTTTCAGCTTCATGTATGAACTTAACAAGAAAATAATATTAATTTTAATGTTCATATTAATGCAGTTAATTTATCGTGTTTGTCAGTAACAATGTCAATTGAACATGAAAATGTTTACTTGGGAATTTGTAGTATCCAAAAATCTTGTAATCCGGGTTAAAAAAATTGATTAATACACTATAAAAACTAAAAATTTCCGCAAATCAGTGGCCGCAAATGAAATTTTGATTTTTTAAATGCTTTTTTATATCTCGAAAATATATTGGTATCTGATGTTTGTAAAGACCATGAAAGCTTTTCGAAATCGTTGATAACTCGGAAATGGCTACTGTAAATTTTAGTTCGTGATTATATTTTATTTTACTTGGGTAAGAAACTTTTTTTAAAGTGGATATATAAGATGCTAATGATGTAAAACAATTTTTTTAAACCAACAAAAATATTTTCGTTACTATTATGTAAACAGGAGATCTTATATTGACTGTGTTTCTTGTAAATATTTATTATAACATTTTCATTATCAGCTACAATATTTGTGTAAATTTTACTGCACAAAACGTCACTTTTCATAAAATCTAATGGCATGCTCACATTATTAATCACACTTATTGATATACATATTCCGATAATAATGCCGATAGTTCAACAATTCAGAATAAAGCACATTGTATGCTGCTCTACACCTCTCTGTTGATGTCTCTAAAGGGTCATTCACTATATCTCTTCTCATCTTTGCAGAAATCCTTTATTCATACTATGCGCAATTTATCGATTTCTTCGTAATATTTCTAAAATGATGTAAGCATATAAATGCGACAATTTTGGTGGTCTTAGAATTATTGGTAGAACACAAAATTTACACTTAAATTTTATGTCTTGATAGAGTTTAATATACTTTCTGGAACATATACAGCTTATGCATGAATTTTGTTCTCTATTTTAACGCACCAACATGCATACTTTAATTTTTTATGCACATTATTTATTTGAATTAATAATTTACAAATTTTCTAATATTATTTATCGAACAGTAGTTCGTTACAAAATAAATCAAAAGTATTTTTCACATGCATTTACCTGTATTTATGCTGCATCAAGTGATGAAATATATAATCAATTTTGCCAACCCCGTTATTTTATTTTTACACCATATAATTTCCCGAGGCTAACGAAAAAAGACAGGCTACCGCAGTGCATCCCAGGTGCCTTTTTGACAGACCGCTACAGTCACGTGATGCTCTTTTCGTACACCTGCATTGGTGCATTCGACCATCACGTGACTCTAGCGGTCTGTAAAAAAAAGATACGTGGAATTCACCGCGGTAGCCTGTCTTTTTCGTTAGACACAATGATTTCCAATGTTACGTCACATGAATATTTCTCATAAGAAACTAGTTTTAAATGTATTGGTTTAATATAGGTCATAATTTTCACCATTAAATGCATTTTGCGTAAATAATTTAAAAAATCATGAGAATCATGAAATAAATTTTTCCCTCAGATATGTTATTAGCTTACTTTTAATTAATCTTGCTTTATACATCTTAAAAATGACTTTACAAACAATAGCCATTGATCATTTTTTTTAATATCAATGAAAAGCACCCCTTAAAGAAATATTAAAAAATGTTCTGCATTGAAATTACTACCCAATATTTTTTTTTTTTTTACCATTGTATAATGATCATTAATTCTGGACAACAATCATTTAACACTAATTCTAGCTGCGTTAAACGACAATTTGTCATGTTTTGGTTTCCTTTTATTCCACTAATATTTATATAAACAAGTCCTCATGTATTAAAAGGGTTTGCGATTGTTTTAAATGTAAAAATTACAATTAAACTAACCATAAATCGAAATCTTTTAAAAGATGTCATTTGAAACACGGATTAATAGTACAAATTATAATTTTTTATACCCTCTGACCGCCGAGTAAAAGGGCAAAATTGTAATGTTGTTTTCCCTGTAATTTCTTTAAATGCTATAAACAGATGTGTTTTCCAACATGATATAATTTTTTAATTACTTATTTTTTTTAAAAATGATATAATTTTTAATCATATAAGCCTTGAGGGTATTAACTTAATTTCTTAAAACTAGATTACATGCGTACAATTATATTAATTTAAATATTTCTTCTATTACAGTGAAACCTGCAGCTTAATGTACTGATATATCAGTTCGCTCCAGTGAGAAGGTTAAGACGACGTCCTTGGACTCATTTTTTTTCTTTTTAGCATGCGTTCCTGGTTTTATATAAAATTATCAGTAGTCAAAAGCTAAAGCTTGTATAATGAATATTTCTTTTAAATATTTCTTTGAATATTTAACCCATTTATGACTGAATTTTTTGTTTTCTCAAATTTGTTGGTAAAATTCACTATGAAATGTTGCAAAATGAACTGGAAAAATACTAAAAAAAATAACACTGAAATATTTTTGTATTTATTTGATAAAATGTAAACCTACTAAATATGGGAATATACATACGTGGAAAAATGCAAAATCATATGTTTTGTCTAAATTTAGATAAATTAAGCTTTTAATTATGTACTATAATTAGTATTTTTATGGACTATTAAAAATACATTTATTTCTTTACAGAGACTAATAACATTATAAGTATTATTAATAATAAATTAAAAATAATCGTATTTGAGGCTAAAAAACAATTTATTTCAAAATCATCTTGAAAACGACTTTACATAAATAACTGTCCTCTAAATGGCTAATGGAAATATGTAACCATTTGCGCCTAGCGCCCTATATTTTGTACGTTACAAACATGCATAAAACATAGGCTTGAACATGTAATATCGCAATTTAAGAAAATACGTATTTCAAAGAAATCTATAAGCTAAGATTATGACTTTTTTGGATCCTTGATGCAAAAATGCAAATAAACTTAATTTTTTCATTTTACTATCTTAAAAAATGAAAAATCTATAAACACCGAAAAAAGGCCTCCATTTAAGCAAATAAATATCAATCTTATGCTGTCATCTTTCCTTAATAAATAAAGACATTTTTAGACAATTACTTCATACAGTTTTCATGTTGTAAAGAAGAAGAAAATTATAAAAAATTATTAAAATTCGAAATGTCCCAATAATGGGACGATAGGTTTAAATAGGTTTTAACTAAATAAGTAAAGATGTATTTATGGAGTTTATTATATAGAGTAATTGGAGAATTTCATGCGTACTCCCAATAAAGTTAACTTGAAAAAAAAAATGTTTTAAGCATTAGATTATGAAGCACTTTCTAACACTTCCAGATTACATTAAAGAATCTTCACCACAAAATTAAAAATGAAGGAAGATATCTATGTAAATACTTTTTTCTTCAGGATTCAATGCAAATAATCTAGATACTGATAAAAATTCATCTGCGAATAATGCAAAATTTTAGAGATTGATCAATATTAAACAAACAATAATCTGAACCTGAAGGTATATGTAGTATTATTAATTATAAACTTTAAATATATAAAATTGTCGTGGAAAAGAATTACTTTAAAATAGTTTGTTAATTCAGATCCAGAAAGTTATAATTAAGTTAAAGCTATAAAATATATAAAGTTATTAATTAGTTTTAGAAAATACGTTGAAATATAGTTGGTAAAAAATATGAACTATTGTAAAATAAAGGTTTCAGTAATCTAATGGCAACTTTCAGATAAAAATGTAAGTAAGGTAAAATATTTAAATCTATATCTGATTTTTTAAAAATCTTATAGCATAAAAGATATCTGCTTTTTAAAAAGAAAAATGCTTTTTTTTTAAACAAAAATAAAATCTAATTTGCTAAATAATATCATTTTTAAAAATGTGTTTTTTTGTCTGCGTTCTTGCAAAATTTCAAAAGCGTATGTTAAAACTGAACGTAAAAGAATGTGTTTCATATAAAAATACAATAAAAGAAGGACATTCCACGGATGTAATTATTTCAGTTGCCTTAAATATAGTACATATTAAAAACATCATTTCACGCATTTTTTTCTTTTATATGCAAAATTAACATTATGAACAAAAGACAACATAGTTTTATTTTTAATGAAAGCAATTAAACTCAAGAAATTTTGGAACATACAGAGACAAATACATAAAATATTCATTTTGAGGATTTGTTATATAGTAAAATGAGAGAAATGAAATAAAATGCGATTTTTTGCAGTTAAAATTTAAATAATTTAAAAGAAAATGCTCTAAATTTGTTATAAAGCTGTGTAACGTAATACTTAAAATGTTAGTCTATATTATGTCTGTGTGTTCTTTTGTTTACAACTAATTATGATTTTTTTATTCACACTTAGCTTTAAAAAAACTTTTGTCAAAAAATACATAACAGTATATATAGTATGGGATTAATAAAACATAATAGCTTACTGTTAGCTGTTCCAAAGTTCGACTCGCAAACCTTATCTGCACATTAATATTTAGCAAGGCTGCATTACATTAAACTGCAAGGTTTCAAGGGACAATAAAATCTGTTTAAAAGCATCTCGATGGTAAAATTATGTTGGAGTCTGTCATCGATTCTGTTAACGACGATTTTACCCAATTCGCGGTACATATATATTTATTTATTGGTGCTGTCAATGATTTCATTTTTTCTGGTCATTTTTCATTGGTTAAAATTGTTTAGTTACAAAGAGTTTGACATAATATCTCAAATATTTCTGATTTCCTACACATTTATAATTATTTATTTATTTTTTTTTATGCTTTCGACTTCCTGTTAATATTAATCTTTCGCCAAATTTAAATGCAATAATATTTTAATATTTCATTTATAAATGATTGGATCTAGTCTTAATAATTCATTAGTGATTAGTTAATTTAATAATTGGATACTCAATTTATAAAATGTATTTGGAACAAAATGCAATTAAAAAATTCTGGTGTGAATCACGGTTAAAATTAGGTGGGAAATATTTTTTCCTATTGCCACGCAACTGGTTAAGAAAAGACTTTTTCAACATAACAAACATAAAACCTCTTCCCAATATTTACATATTTTCTTGGACTAGAAATGTGATTTTTTTTTTTTTTTTTTTTTTTTTTTTTTTTTTTTTTTGCTATTTTATTCAGCAGGTGTCTCGTATCCTATAAAGATAATGCATTTTTCATTCGGATTCCACAAACTGAAAGGTCATTATTAAACCCACGAGAGCTTCATAAATTTTATTTGTACTTAATTAATGTCAAAACGAAAGATTCAGTGACACGCAAAGCTGCAGAATGTTGCATTCATAAAATACATTATTTTAATCATTTCATTCTCTTAGAGGGATTACTTCCAAGAAGATCATAAGAATGTGGCTCTGATCAACTCGAAAAATAGTATAGAAAATGATATATAAATTTGTCCCACGGTTGAAAAGATGAAAAATTTTACAGATAGTCTCCAGTAAAGTTTTAGTTGCTTCTCCATGGAGAAAATGTTTATGTATATTTTTTTTTCACTGTGACAAATAATGAAAGAAAAAAGATGAACGATACAATTAAAGAAATAAAAGACAGAAAACTATTCGCCCTTTCACGAGCAAGCAATTTTTTTTATGTAATGTTGAATTTACACTGGATTTTACGAAACAATTTAGTTCAAGAACAGGCAAAACAATTTTTCAACTTTTTTTTTTCCATCAAAGTTTAAAGAACAAAATGCAATTAAAAAATTCTGGTGTGAATCACGGTTAAAATTAGGTGGGAAATATTTTTTCCTATTGCCACGCAACTGGTTAAGAAAAGACTTTTTCAACATAACAAACATAAAACCTCTTCCCAATATTTACATATTTTCTTGGACTAGAAATGTGATTTTTTTTTTTTTTTTTTTTTGCTATTTTATTCAGCAGGTGTCTCGTATCCTATAAAGATAATGCATTTTTCATTCGGATTCCACAAACTGAAAGGTCATTATTAAACCCACGAGAGTTTCATAAATTTTATTTGTACTTAATTAATGTCAAAACGAAAGATTCAGTGACACGCAAAGCTGCAGAATGTTGCATTCATAAAATACATTATTTTAATCATTTGATTCTCTTAGAGGGATTACTTCCAAGAGTCTGAACTGCTCTATCATAAATAAAATCTTTGAATAATAATATCATAAAAATCTTGTCTGTAGCAAAATTTTAATTGAAAAAATAAAATATGCTTCGTTCTATTTAGTTTTTTTTCTTTGTATGAAATGAAGTAGAAATAGCAGTAGATAAAAGCCTGCAAAATAACTAGCCTACAAAATTTTGATTGAGTCATAGTTTTTTAGATTTTGATAAATGATTCTTGTGTATTTTGTAGCGCTGAATACAAAAATGATCTTTATTTTAGCCGTCACGTCAGGATTCTTTCGCAAATTGTAAATTTCAAAGTAAAAAGATAAAAAAAAAATAGCGATAACCTGATTATATAAATTAGATGCGATGGTTGTTGTTTTTAGCTTTTTGTAATTAATTCTCATGTATTTTGTAGCGCTAAATCCGGAAAGGATCTTCATTTTTACCATCGCGTCAAGGGTTATGCTAAATCGCAATTTTTTAAATTTTTAAAGAAGTCGAACTATTGCGAAACTATATAAAACTTTTGTTTCATTTTCCTTATTACCCTTATTCCTCTTTTAGCTTATACTATGCATTTTTACAGCTGAACATGTAAATGTTGTGTATTTAAAATCCTTAAAATTTTATTCCATGTGTGGAAGTTTCTTGGAACTGCTCATACTGTGCCTTGCGCTTTTCCTTTTATATTTTGAATGGGGTTTATCTCGGTTTCCCCCTTTTTTTCGCGGTTAATAGGGCTGGACTTGTTTCCCAGATGTACACAATACATTCAAAAAGTTCCAGAACTCTCTCTCGTAAAAAAAACGCAAATGGCGCTGTCTCTGCGAAACCGGCGGGTGGACCTATCAACGGCCTTCATTCATGCATACCAAGTGGTTGCATTCATTTCTGTGAACTACCGGATTGGTAGCGTTCATTTCCGTAAAGCGTCCGTGTACGTCGTTGTCATCGTAAAAAAATGAAACAACGAACGAACATGAAATTTTGTTTTAAATTGGGGAATCTGGCCACCGAAACGTACAAAATTATTAAATTTGCGTATGGTGACGATTCTGTGAGTCATTCGAGGGTATTTGAGTGTTGTTTCAAGTTGAAAAAGTGTTTACCGGAGAAGATGAGAGATCAGATCCTCCATCTTCATGTCAAAAATGTTCAGCATGTGCAATTGTTGATGACATCAGACCGGCCACTGTGTGTGGCTGGTCATGGCGGAAAGAAATAGATGGAGGTGCAGTATGTCGTAAAAACGGTTTGTAATATGATGCGCGTTATCGCTCAAATTTAAATGCTCTCATTAAGTCCAAACAAAACAAGCACGTGGAACAGGGACCGAATTCTTTGACATCCCCCGTGCATTTTTTTTTCCTCTAAACGAAAACTGCCTGCTTATATTTAAGCATTCTAAAGTAACATTTATTGTATTATGAATTAAAAACTGTATTACTAGAAGTTTTCTTCTTTTTTGCGAAAGAACGTGATTGTGTTTAGGTCTAACGTAGCGGAATTTAGGGTTACATATTTGGCGTCACCCCCCAGCCACCACACTTCATCTCTATACTTTCTCTTTACTCCATGGTGGCTGGTGGTCCCCACAAAGATGAGTTGCATCGACTTTTGAAACGGATGGGGCATGTGAAACCTGATTTGCTGACAATGGAATTTAGTGCACCTTGCACGATAACGCACCGGCTTACAAAGTCAATCCTTGTGCAGCACTTTTTGACGAGAAGGTAGGCTATGAGCATCAACCACTCACCATACTGACCAAATCTGTCCGCTACGGACTACTTTTTATTTCCCAAGCTGAAATTGAATATGAAGTGGCAGCGATAAATATATATAGATGACATTGAACCGGCTGTGACATTACAGCTCAAAAGTGTTGGAGTTGAGACGTTCCAGAAGGCGTTTATTGACACGTACAATAGTTCCAAGCGTTGTATGGAATTAGGAAGAGACTACGTAGAAGCTTAATATGTAATGTAAGTATATTCTCTGTGTTATATGATATGTGTGTGACCAGTCTTGGAACTTTTTTAATGCACTGTGTAAAAAAAATAAACCAGCAACAAAGAAATGAAACGCTTTTAAATCGAATTTAAAAATAAATAGGAATTTATTTTCTCATTCATTTAGACGCAGTGGTTCCCAACGTGGGGCGTAAGCCCCACTAGGGGGCAATTTGGCTTTCCAGGGGGCAATTCCAAATTTGCTACTCACGCATTCGCTATTAGTTGCTTTCATCTTTTTTGGAAAAGTAATGTTGTAGACTATAAATAAATGGAATACAAGCACAATTTAAAAATCAGTTTTTTATTGAATTTTTAAAATGTTCATAATGAAAAGTTTAAAATAGATTGAACACCAGAATAATAATAGGGATTTTTTTTTCAATATTTTGACATCATTTTGTGATTTAAATCTCTGTAATATTTCTAAGAGTGCAACTTACTTTTTTTTGTAACGCTTTCGACTATATATACAATGACCTTTCTACTGCTATTCACTTTGCTATATGTCACACGAAGATTCTTTCAAACAAGAAACTAATAAATTTGACTTTCTTGAATATATTTAACCTAATAAATATATGAAACAACTGAAAGAGACTAGACACTTTATAAAACTTATAAATCCTAAATGGCATTAGAAAAGGAAAGAGTGGCTAATAAATATCTATGGCTCCAGTGCAGGCATCCTGCACAGTAAATAAATTTACATAATGATATATACATTTTTAATTTTAAAATCTGATATAACATGGAAAAAAATAGCGATATTGGGAAAAAGAAAACGGGAAAACGTGTTGTGGTGGGCGAATAATTGTTACTTAAATTCGATGAAGATGAGAATCTTGAAATGCTTCTTGTACATTATGTTTGCCATAAAAAGAAAATTTACTGTTCGGACAAATTCGGACAATAACCTTTTCCACAAACTCTTAATAAGATACAAAAGCCAATTATATAATGTGTTTCTAAGTCTCTGTTCAAGATATTTTGTGACGATAAAAATACTGACCGTATAACTCTGTTCTTTAAAATTGAGGTAAGTTGGAAAAGTACAACGAAACTGTTTTTGGCACAAAGGCGAAGTTGTATAACATCATTGAATTTATAAAATTATGTTAAAGGCACATTTGTGACAGAAGATTCAAAATTAAAAAAATGTGAAATGAATAGTTATTGTCAAGGCTCTATTATGCCTCACAATGTGAATAGAGTTCACTTTTTTTAATAATAAGATACATAATATACAGATTAAGGGAGTGGGCATAGTGACTTTACAGATGTTTTGGTGGGGCGTGGTCAATAAAAGGTTGGGAAACACTGATTTAGAGGTATTAACAATTTATTTTTTAAAGATAAAAAAAAAAAAATCGCGTTTAAAATATATTTTAAATGAACACATTTAAAATATATATTTTAATTAAAATATTAAATAAAAAAAATCAATTTTACTCAAAAAAAAAAAATCTTGCATAAAACATAATATTCATATTTTACATCTAGCATAAAAATATTTATAATTCAAATTTTTATCATATTTTAATACTAGAATATTAAAACCCAGGCCACAATCTCATTAAAAACGAAATCTTCGCGAAATTAACTTCAAAATTCAAAGCTTATTAAGGGGTCTCAGGACTCTTAAAGCTTTAAAATTTTCGAAATTTTAATTTTTTGAGATGTTAAACTCCTATCTTTTGTGAACATTTTGATACAATTGTTTCCTTGAAATTCCTATTAGAACTGAAGTCATGGCTTTTACATTTATACACGTTCAATAGCTGAAGCGTCGTTTCGGAAACTTTGAAGCCATTTTCCTCCAAATGACGTTTTTGGGCATAACGCGCACAATATCTCAAAAACTTCTGAATATTTTTAATGAAATTTTCAAAACATATGTTTCATGTTAGTATGTATAAACTGAATCTAAAATTTCTATTTTATTATTAAAAAAAATAGCTTTATTGTCGATTGTACTGTTTTTCTCCAAATGACATTTTTGAGTATAACGCGCAGGATATTTCTCAAAAACTTATGAATATTTTTTCATGAAATTTTCAAAACATATGTTTCATGTTAGTCTGTATAAACTGAACCTAAAATTTCTTTTTTATTGTTCAAAACAATATTTTTTTAGGTGATTATACTGTTGAAATTTTCTTAATTTTGCATTAGCTAAATACAACTTTGTATTAAAAATATATAAAATCTTTAAATACAAATTTATTTAGGTTCAGGGTAATTATTATAATCTGATGTATAAGTAGGCACCAAAATTTTCATTCTAGTTGCAACACTTATTTTGTAATCGTGCGCGTAAGCTGTTATGCTGATTTTTTGCTCATCAAATGTCTAACAGTTTGGAGCCCCCTGTAAATGCTAATTCTGCTCTTATAATTTTTTAAATACATGAAATGAAAGAACATACTTATATATTTTATTTCAATTAAAATTGTGTCTTAAAATCAAAAACATTTTTAGATATTAAATGTTGAAAATGGTCTTTTTTTTCATTTTTTCCAATTTTAAGAGTCCTGAGACCCTTAAATAAATTAATCAATCCATACCCATCTGAGACAAATATCTTTACTTCAAACTGTTTCACTAATGTAAAACTCTAGACGAGTGGTTCGAGTACTGGTCTTGTAACATTAAATAGCTGGTTCGGTCCCAAGGTCAGCCGCTTTTATTTTCACTCTGTTTTCTTCAATTGACGTATATTGTATCTCCTGTAACGGAGAAAAAAGAAATGGATCTTCGCCTATTAACGGAAAACTCCTGGTAGCACTGCTGCCAGGAAAATTTCTGTGAATTGAAGAAAGTACGCTTTTTATCCTTCTTTTTAAGCCTAAAAATATTGAGAATATTTTAATATAATGGATAACGTTTTATATTTTGAATAATCAGTGACATTTTTACTAACTTAAGTATTTGTTAGTAAGTGTGCACTATTTCGTTTAACCGTTATTCTTTCAAATATATTTGAAGTATTGGCTAGGTGTCTACCACGCGTTTCTCAATAAAGAAAGCATAAATAACATTTTTGAAAGAAAATATAGGAAAAAATACTTGTAGATCAGTTGTATGGGTCACGCACGATAGTTTGGTGAGTCGCTGAATAATAGATCGTTTCTTCTCAAATGCATAATATCAATTTTGCTTACGGTAAAATTCCTAGCGAATATTTTACTCATTTAAAGTAAAAAATCATGAAGAAATATAGGTAAGGAAGTTTGTAAAGTTGCAATGTTTTATTTACATTTATTATGAAAATGATTTGAAGTTAAAATTAAGCAGTTTCAACTTAAATATAGAAAAACTTGTGGGTGAAACTGATATTTGAAAATCAATCTGATTTTTAAATTATATTTCTTGCTATTCAGAACGTTTGATCTTTAAAACTCACCCTACCCTTAAAGAATGCACGGATCGCGAATACCTTTCAAACTTGGGGTAGCTCGCTAAACGATAAAGTTTGGGAAACACTAGTTTAGTATAAAAGAGCTAATTAAATTAATACGAAATAAAAAGCCGGGTATAAAAGTATTTTGCATACTGATTATTCTAGATTTTCCATTGTCATTTCCTATTGTATTAACTTTTGCACTGTCGTAAATTAAACGAGATTTTCCTTTCGAAATTTTGTTTTCACGAATGGCACAGATATTAAAATTAAATTTTTATTACTGATAAATTATTATCGGTCTTCTAATATGTCTCTTATTACAGATATGAAAACTGTTGCTATTCTGACAAAGCAACTGCACTGAAAAAAAGTTATATTGATTTTTACAGTATTATAATAGTAGCTGGGATGCCAGTATAATACAGTAAAATCAACAATTATACCGTTAAATAACAATAATAAACCGTAAAATAAACAGCAATATAGTACATTAAAGTGAACAATCATAGAGTTAAATAACAATAATAATCCGTAAAATCAACAATTATACCGTTAAATAACAGTAATAAGCCGTAAAATAAACAGCAATATAATACTGTAAAATGAACAATCATACAGTTAAGGCTGTTCTCAAATCCAAATGGTTAACTTTCTGACATAAGTTTTAATTCATTTTTGTTTGGAAACACATGACACTAGAAGGTGTTGTTATTCAGAAACTATGTCATCGAACTGCTTTTTCCGTTTTCTTGTAAGCACAATAGATCTTTCAGAAAATACTGTCAAAGTTGGCATTTTGAACTGAACTTCCGAACGAAAGAAGAAAATCCAGTCAGTAAGGGGAGAAAAATGCTGTGTCACGTGATCAAAACCGCTTATAACTCAATAGGTAATTGATTGATCAAAAAAGGGAAAGAACAGTTCGATTCCAAATCGTTTCCATGGTCAGGTTTTCCAATTTTATATATTTCCGTTAAAAAATGAATTTGTAAATGTGTCAAAACGTTTTGCGCTTGTTGAGCAGAGCAGTTGAGAACAGCCTTAAATAACAATAATAATCCGTAAAATAAACAGTACAATCAAGTAATAATATAGGGTATATTTTTGAATTTTCATTCATTTATAAAATGGTATACTACTGTTTATTTACGGTTTATTACAGTTAATTTCACAGTATAATACTGGCACTTTAGCAGTCACTAAAGTCAACTACTTTTTACTGTGTACTGCCTTTAATAAATACGTCACACGACCGCTCATGTAAAAATAATTAAGGGCACCAGCTCAAAGGTTGTTTTAAAATTATTTCATTATTTTTCATTTAATAACGTGCACATATAACACGTTATTATTTTATATGATTGCAATCAAAATCCTTTAAAATATATCACATATTCCTATTAAAACACAGTAAAAATGCATACAAAAACTTTTAATTTTACATTTTTCAAATATTTTACAGATTATCTCTGTGCATCTAGCTTTCAAAACAATAAAATGCGCTAATTGTATTGCTATTATACGGAAAATGAACAACGTATTTTGTGCATTAAAGAAATTCAGAAAAGAGTACATATTTCCATTTTGTAATTTATTTGAATTGCAAATTTGTTTATGCTACATATGACTCGAGTGTCCCTCTCCTCATTATTTCATCAAAAATGAAAGGATAAATAAATTACAATGATAAACCTATCTCATTGTTATTCATTACATTGTATCTGCTTATACACTTAATTTTTTATGCATTTTATTTTTCTTTTTAAGACGGGAAATATAAATCATGTGACTTTTTATAGTTTGAATAATCAATAACGTTAATGTTATGCATTGCTAGTTAAGTGTTCTATTTTAAGTACGGTTCTTTTTTTCAGCTTTCATCTATTTTTGCAGTATTGGTTACATTTCTAATCCAAGTTTCTTAATAAATAAGACGAAATTAATCTGATTGAAAGAAAGTGTAAAGCACATATTTGTTAACATAAAATAAAAAAATATACGTTAAATTTTAAAAAAATGTATTACTTATAACAAATAATGAAAAATATTAATCAAGGACAATTGTTTTTTGTTCAAATTCATCCTTATAAAAAAGGGGATTTTCAAATTTATCTGTCATAATTGTAGTCAATATTCCAGAATGCATTTCTCGTATCATTTACTTGGTGTTTCACATTTTAGTATTTATAAAATTTAACATCGAGAATGTACTTCTCGTATTATTTATTCGGTGTTTCACATATTAATATTTATAAAATTTAACATCGAGAATGTACTTCTAGTATCATTTATTCGGTGTTTCACATATTAATATTTATAAAATTTAACATCGAGAATGTATTCCTCGTATCATTTATTCGATGTTTCACAATTTAGTACTTATAAAATTTAACGTCGAGAACGTATTTCTCGTATCATTCATTCGTTGTTTCACATTTAAGTATTCATAAAATTTAACAACGGGAATTTATTTCTTCTATCATTTATTCGGCATTTCACATTTTAGTATACATAAAATTTAACACAGAGAATGTTTTTCTGGTATCACTTATTCGGTGTTTCACATTTAAGTATTTATAAAATTTAAAATCGAGAATGTATTTCATTTCTTATCATTTATTCAGTGTTTCACATTTTAGTATTTATAAAATTTAACATATGCATTTGGCATTTAGTAAGATTATGTGTGTATATTTCAGCATAAAACATTGTAAAAAAAGACAAATATTCCTTACTCTACAAAAATGTAATATTACCGAGAAAGAAACTATACAATAACCTGTTTTAGGGTATCCATGATTCCGAAAATTGTTCTTTAACTTTAGAAACCTCAGTAACCAAAATATCGCTAACCAGCAAGAAAAGTCACACATCTGCCAAAAAATCATTTTGCGTTTTATTCCATTAATAGGTCTGTCATAGCTGCGTTTTGCTACACAAAAAGTTCCATATGTGTATTTATACGGAAAATCATTTTATTACGCTATATGTCCATTTGTGACCACAGATGGAGGGTGGATTGTATGCAAAGGAAAAATTACCGAAACCACCGAACCTCATCCTACGATTTCATTCTTAAGAATTTCTTAAGAGAAGCGTCTTAATGCTTTTATGCACGTTTTTATTACTGCATGCACAGATAGCCAAGTACTGTATTTTCATGTTACAATAAAATTATGGACATTTTCTTTTGTCTCTCCAATGAAATCTACTTTTTTCGAGATGTGTCACTTTCTTTCACGGGTGAGTGACATTTTCCAGCGTTTACAAAAACAAAGCTTCTTATGGTGCCATTGATTTTTAAAAACGTTTCCGAGTAGTGTAATTATCAGTTTTCTCAAGCCAGAATTTCGGTTTCTTGGATTCTATCAATTTTCAATTAAACGTTTTTAGCTGTGCAATTGACTTAAAACATGCAAGTGTAACAGAATAATATTAATTTTAATGTTAATTTTATTCCTGTTTATTTATCATGTCTGTATGCAAAACATGTTTGTTTAAAATGAAAATGTTCAGTAACGTTTTCCGAGTAGTTTTTATAGTTTATTAATCAGTTTTCTTAAACCAGAATATCGGTTTCTAGGATACTGGCAATTTTCAATTGCCCATTTTCAGCTGCGTAATAAAATATATACATGCAAGTGTAACGCAATAATATTAATGTTAATGTTAATGTTCATGATAATTCTGTTAATTTATCATGTTTGTCTGTAAAACAAGTTTGATTAAAGTGAAAATGTTCAGAAACATTTACGACTAATTTTTTATAGTTTATTATACAGTTTTCTCAATCGAGAATAACGATTTCTAGGGTACTGGCAACTTTACATTTTACATCTTCAGCTGGGCAATTAAATATATACCTGCAAGTGTAACAGAATATTAATGATTTTTTATCTTAATGTTAATTCTGTTAATTTATCATGCATGTCTGTAAAACATGTTTGTTTGAATGAAAATGTTTAGAAACGTTTCCAAGTAGTTTTTTAATTCACAGTCTTTCAAATTCTGAGAGCTAATGTGCCGCACGTTCTGTATGTAGGTTACGTTTGTACGCAAGTATAAAAGTATATCTGTACGTAAAGCGATAACTCTTGATAGAAATATCCGATTTTCTTCAAATTTTGTAAATAGGTTCATTCTGATAAGGCGTTTCCCTGATTAGTTTGGGGTGTTCTATAGTTAAGTATAAAGGGGGGAACGTGGGGCTAATCCCAGCTTAATTTATAAACCGTACACATTTCCTTTTATACAGTTTATTAATCAGTTTTCTCAAACCAGAATAACTGTTTTTAGGATACTGGAAATTTTCAATTAAACATTTTCATCTGCGTAGTGAAATTTATATATACACAGTAACAGAATAATATTGAATTTAATGTTAATGTTAATTCTGTTAGTTGTCTGTAGAATATGTTTGTTTAAAATGAAAATGTTCAGAAATGTTTTCGAGTAGTTTTTTATAGTGTATTAATCAGTTTTATCAAACCAGAATAGCTGTTTCTAGGATGCTATTAGTTTTTAATTGAACATTTTCAGCTGCGTAACTAAATTTATACTAGCAAAAGTAAGGGAAAAATATAAATTTTACTGTTAAAGGAAATGCTGTTCATTTATCAGGTTTCTCTGTAAAACATATTTGTTTAACGTGAAAAAATTAACGTGAGAATTGTTAGAATCTAGAAAACTTATATTACGGTTTATGAAAACTGACTGATACAATATAAAATCAGTTCGGAAACGTCTCCATAAATCATAGGCAGCAAAAGAAATTTTGATTTTGTAAACGATTATTAAATCTCGAAATATATTTGTGTCTGATGTTTCCAAAGATATCGAACACTTTTCGGGTCGGCAGTAACTCTCCATAAATCAGTGGCAGTAAAAGAAATTTTGATTTTGTAAACGATTATTTAAATCTCGAAATATATTTGTGTCTGATGTTTCTAAAGATATCGAACACTTTTCGGGTCGGCAGTAACTCTAAGAGTTTATTATATATTTCCGTTTGCAGTTATATATTATTTTCCTACATAAAAAAATATCAATATTTTTTTACGTCTAGAATGATTAAAATGCATTGATTTTATTTTGTCCCTTAGCATTAAATATCCGCCAAAAATGTTTATAAAATTGTAAATACTTCTTCTCCAGCACACACTATAAATGTAAATTTGATCCGGCTACATCACTTTAATTTATCAAATTATTCACGTCATTATTTTAAGAAAAATGCAAGAAAAAAAAATTAGAATGCGAAACACGACTCATTGTTATTCATTACATTGAACCTTTTTATAAACCTTATTTTATATATTTTTTATTCATCTTTCTCAGACAGATTATGACTTTTATACTTGGAAAAGACAGTGACATTAGCGTTTCGGTAGATAAGCGTTGTCTTCTTCTTTTAAGCATTACATTTTCATCCTTTTTTTTAAATGTCGCATGTAATGGGTATATTCCACGTTTGCGAATAACTAAAACGAAAATATTTTTATGGAAAGAAAGTGTTGAACAATTTTAATGTTTAATATAAACGAGAATTTTACGATAATTAAGAAGAAAATGAACTGATAATAATATTTTGAACAACTTCTTTGTTAAAAAACACACACAAAGGCTATTAAAGTTATCATTGCTGCCTTTATTTTTTTATTTTTTTACATATTTATCTTTTATCTGTTTTCGATGTTTTATACTGTGTTTTTGAGAAACCTTAGCACTGCTTTATTGCCCTACTGTCCCGAAATATTCATCTCATTATTTCAAGAAATACGCAAGAAAAAAAAAAGAATCTGAAACGCATATCACTGTTATTCACTACATTGAACGTTTTTATGCACCTCATTTTTAAATGTTTTTTATTCATTTTTCTCAGACGGTTTATGACTTTTATACTTGGAATACTACGTGACGTTAATGCTATGTATTTCTAGATAAGCGTAGTCTCTTTCTTTTAAGCATTACATTTTCATCCTTTTTTTATGTCGCATGTAATGGATATACATCGCGTTTGTGAAGGACTAAAAGGAAAGTTATTTTTATTAAATGAAAGTGTAAAACATTTTTGTTGTATCATATAAACGAGAGTTTTAAGATAATTAAAAAGAAAGAGAAGTGGTTTTAATGTTTCGAATAAATTATTTATTAAGTAACACACATACGCTTTCAAATTCATCTTTCGTACTTTTAGTCGTTTTTTCGACATATGGTGACCGCGCCAGTAGTTGGTACCCCTCCAATAGTTGATCAAATATTTGAAATGATCAAATGTTGCGCCATTTAAGGAGTTTTATACGTGGCACTAGACATAACATTTTTGTTTGATTGTTGGCGCAGCTCTTGTCACATTATTGTCAGTTGCCTGCTATAAGAGAAGCCATTTTATGAATTTTTTTGTTAGAAAATGTAAAAATTTAGCTTTTGATTAATTGGAGACAATTACTGTAAGTTTAAATAATCCGCTTCCATCTTGCTTATTTCAAATATTAGTTTTATATGAATTATTGGTAATGACAGCTTAATCATGATATTTCAAAGTTTAATTTTTGAATTTTGGACTGATTTCTTCGATTGATCCACTACTGAGAAAATGGCAATTACAGAAACTACTTACTTATAATTTTGTTTCTATTGAATTTCGGCAGATTTCATTTTTGCCCATTATAGGACATTCATTAAGGGTTGCAGCAATTATGTCAGTATGATATCAAATCATATATATTAACCTTTTCCCCTTATTGTAATTTTATTCACCTGTTCTATCTTATAATAACTTGAAGAAACCCCCTTTTCATTTAGGTAATATGTTCTTTTAGTTACTATAAGCGTAATTTCCTTTCAAGATAACGATAGATTACCCTATTTTCAGAAATATACGTTCCCTATTCTTATTTTTGTAATAGATATAAGACCTCATCTTAAATTAGCCGTTAGAAACCATCTGCCATAATTTTAGTTTCGATTAGTGAACTAGATCTTTTCATAACCGTATTTGGTATTCGATGAAAGCTGCTAACTGTTCTTAGTTTTGCTCGCTAATGAAAAATTTATAAACCTTTCCTTATTTAGTTTTCTAAACCGTGATCAGAAAATTCCAATATCTCTTCATGAGCCCCTGCTACAACACTCTTGACTTAAAATACGTCTGCATACAGCTTGAATACAAAAAGTGCGCGTTAATTATGCCAAAATTGCACAGTCCATATAAAACAAACTTTTCAGAGAAGTATGGCAAATTGCATGTATTGCAACCATTGTGGCGAATATATTGGCGATATTTAACTTTGCTCTTATGCATATGATATTCACCAGGCTCTCGCTAGCTTCCGCTCTTCTACAAGTCCTGTCTGAGGGGCCTCTCATCTTCAACGGATTTTCAATAAATTCTTCGTCTGTCAAAAATGAATCTGGTTTTATTTATTCACGGCCACAATTCTGTAAAGTCTGTTTATCCATTTCTATTGCAAACGCAATGTCTTAAAAGTAATTATCATGCAACTGTCCCTAAATAAAAACAATACTATAGTCAGTTTATTTCTAAAAGTTAAAAGGAAGGACATATATTAAAAACACCATAGCACCGACTTTATTTAATCAACTACATGCTCGGTCACCCTATATGTCTTGTATAGTGGTTTCGATGTCTTATACTTTGTTCTTTATAACGCTTAACACTGCTTTATTAAACTAGTGTCCCATGATATTCACCTCATTATTTCAAGAAAAATGCAAAACGAAAACAAATTAGAATGCTAAGAGCATTTCATTGTTATTCCTTACATTGAACCTTTTATACACCTTATTATATATGTTTTGTATTAATCTTTCTCCGGCGGATTATGATTTTTATACTTGGAAATCTCAGTGACATTAACCCATTACCCGCTTATGTTGCGTTGACGCAACATTAAAAATAAATTAGCATGCTTAAACTTACTATCTATCTACCGCTATTTTTGAATTAAAAAATTTTCCTTATTTAATAATAAAAACTTTCTCCAATAACTAAAGAAGATTATATTTCAAAATTTGTGGTGGCAAACATTTTTATGAAAAAAAGTTGAAAATTTCTACCTTATAGTTTCGGCGGTTAATAGGTTAATGTTAGAAATTCTCAGAGACATTAATGTTAGGTATTTCTAGATAAGCGTTGTCTTTTTATTTTATGCATTACGTTTTCTTTCTTTTTTTAAAAAAAAAAAAATATCGACTAATGGGAATACTCCGCGTTTCTAAAAAACAAAGACGAAAACGTTTTTATTGAAGAAGTGCAGAACAATTTTATTGTTTAATATAAAAGAGAGCACTAAGATAATTAAAAAGAAACATAATTGATAATAAAATTTTTAACAATTTCATTCATGAAAAGTGACATGAATCGACACGACAAACTTATTGACATTAATGTACAGTATTTCTAGATAAACGTTGTCTTTTTATTTTAAGCATTACATTTTCATCTTTTTTTTCGCCTGTAATGGATATACTCTGCGTTTATAAATAACTAAAAAAGAAATATTTTTATTGAAGGAAAGTATTGAAAATTTTTATTGTTTAATATAAACCAGAGTTTTAAGATAATTAAATGAAAGAGAATTGATAATAATATTTTGAACAACTTCTTTGTTAAAAAACACATACAAAGGCTTTGAATGTTATCTTTGCTCCTTTAGTCATTTTATCGACATATTTTCTTTTATCGGTTTTTCGATGTTTTCTACTTTGTTCTTGACAAACCTTAACACTGCTTTATTACTCTAATGCCACAAGATATTCACCTCATTATTTCAACAAAAATGCAAGAAGAAAAAAAAAAAAATCCGAAAACATCTATTTGCTATTCATTACATTGAACCTTTCTATACATTTCATTTTATATGTTTGTTTTTTCATCACTCCCAGATGGATTATGACTTTTATACTTGGCAAAGACAGTGACATTAACGTTTCGGTAGATAAGAGTTGTCTTCTTCTTTTAAGCATTACATTTTCATCTTTTTTTTAAATGTCGCATGTAATGGGTATACTCCACGTTTGTGAATAACTAAAACGAAAATATTTTTATGGAAAGAAAGTGTTGAACAATTTTAATGTTTAATATAAACGAGAATTTTAAGATAATTAAGAAGAAAATGAACTGATAATAATATTTTGAACAACTTCTTTGTTAAAAAACACACAAACACACTCAAAGGCTATTAAAGTTATCTTTGCTGCCTTTATTTTCTTATTTTTTACATATTTATCTTTTATCTGTTTTTCGATGTTTTATACTGTGTTTTTGAAAAACCTTAACACTGCTTTATTGCTCTACTGTCCCGAAATATTCCTCTCATTATTTCAAGAAATACGCAAGAAGAAAAAATAATAGAATCTGAAACGCATATCATTGTTATTCACTACATTGAACGTTTTTACGCACCTCATTTCTAAATGTTTTCTATTCACTTTTCTCAGACGGATTATGACTTTTATACTTGGAACACTCCGTGACGTTAATGCTAGGTATTTCTAGATAAGCGTAGTCTCTTTCTTTTAAGCATTACATTTTCATCCCTTTTTTTTTTTTTTTATGTCGCATGTAATGGATATACTCCGAGTTTGTGAAGGACTAAAAGGAAAGTCATTTTTATTAAAAGAAAGTGTAGAACACTTTAATTGTTAAATATAAACGAGAGCTTTAAGATAACAAGTGATAATAATGTTTTTAACAACTTATTTGTTAAGAAATACACAAAAAGCCTTTCAAAGTTATCTTTGTTGCCTTTAGTCTTTTTTTTATAGGCGTTTTGATATTTTATAGTTTGTTCTTGATAATGCTTAACACCGCTTTATTACTGTAATGTCCCAAAATGTTCACTTCATTATTTAAAAAATATGCTAGAAAAATATAGAATCCTAAACGCATCTCATTGTTATTCATTACATTGAACATTTTTATGCACCTCGTTTTTATAAATGTTTTTATTCTTTTTTCTCAGGCGGAATATGGCTTTTATACTTTGAATACTCAATGACATTAATGTGTCAGGTATTTATAGATAAGCGTTGTCTTTTAATTTTAAGCAATACATTTTCATACTTTTAAATGTTGCCTGTAATGGGTATGCTCCGCGTTTGTGAATAAATAAAACGAAAATATTTTTATTGGAATAAAGTGTAGAACACTTTTATTCTTTAATTTAAACAAGAGTTTTAAGTTAATTAAAAAGAAAGAGAATATATGAAAATGTTTTTAATAACTCCTTTGTGAAAAAACACTCACAAAGCCTTTTAAAGTTAACTTTGTTGCCTTTAGTCATTTTTTTTAGGTATTTCTCTTTTATAGGCGTTTCGATATTTTATAGTTTGTTCTTGATAAAGCTTAACACCTCTTTATTACTCTAATGTCCAAAAATATTCATGTCATTATTTCAAAAAATAAAATGCTAGAAAATATAGAATCCTAAACGCATCTCATTGTTATTCATTACATTGAACTTTTTTTTGTACTTCGTTTTTAAAATTGTTTTTATTCTTCTTTCTCAGGCGGATTATGGCTTTTATACTTGGAATACTCAATGACATTAATGTCAGGTATTTATAGATAAGCGTTGTCTTTTAATTGTAAGCAATACATTTTCATACTTTTGAATGTCGCCTGTAATGGGTATGCTCCGCGTTTGTGAATAAATAAAACGAAAATACTTTTATTAAAATAAAGTGTAGAACACTTTTATTCTTTAATTTAAACAAGACTTTTAAGTTAATTAAAAAGAAAGAGAAGAGAAGAAAATGTTTTTAATAACTTCTTTGCGAAAAAACACATACAAAACCTTGTAAAGGTAACTTTGTTGCCTTTAGTCATTAATTAGGTATTTCTCTTTTATAGGCGTTTCGATATTTTATAGTTTGTTCTTCATAAAGCTTAACATCGCTTTATTACTCTAATGTCCCAAAATATTCACCTCATTATTTAAAAAAAAATGCTAGAAAAATATAGAATCCTAAACGCATCTCATTGTTATTCATTACATCGAACCTTTTTATGCACCTCTTTTTTAAAAGGATTTTATTCTTCTTTCTCAGGCGGATTATGGCTTTTATACTTGGAATACTCTATGAGATTAATGTCAGGTATTTATAGATAAGCATTGTCTTTTAATTTTAAGCAATACATTTTCGCACTTTTAAATGTCGCTTGTAATGGGTATGCTCCGCGTTTGTGAATAAATAAAATGAAATATTTTATTTTTTTTAAATAAAGTGTACAACACTTTTATTCTTTAATTTAAGTAAGAGTTTTACGTTAATTAAAAAGAAAGAGAAGAGATGAAAATGTTTCTAATAACTTCTTTGTGAAAAAACACATACAAATCCTCTTAAAGTTAACTTTGTTGCCTTTAGTCATTTTTTTAACATATTTGTATTTTATCGGTTTTTCGATGTTTTATACTGAGTTCTTGATAAAACTTAACACTGCTTTTTTAGTTCAGTGTTCCAAGATATGCACCTCATTATTTCAAGAAAAATATAATTCGAATCCGAAACCCATCTTATTGTTATTCATTACACTGATATCATTTTTATGCATCTCATTTTTATAAATTCTTTATAAATCTTTCTCAGGCGGATTATGAATTTTAATACTTGGAATACTCATTGACATTAATGTTAGATATTTCAAGGTAAGTGTTTTTTTTTTTTTTTTTTTTTTTTTTTACGCATTACATTTTTATACTTTTTTAATGTCGCCTGTAATGGGTATGGTTTTTATTAAAACAGTCCAAAATTTCGCAAAGTTTTTTGCTTATAATTTGCAGAGTTCTTAATATAAAAAAAGTTATTTTCAGAAAATATGACAAACAAGACTGTACATAATACTCTACAATTAGAATTAAAAAATAATAAAAATTGGATGAAAAATGTGCAGGTTTACTAAAAAATGTTTCACTGCGAATGCGCGATCAATTAAAATATAATGTGCATAATGTATTAGCTAAGTGTATAGAGCAACTTTTGTGAAAGTCTCAAAATCATAGCTTGAAAATTCTGAAAGTTATCGTCGATAGAATAAGCTCGAAATCCGTTGTTCCCAAAAAGTAGCAAAAAGACGAGGGGTTGTATGAAATATCTTTTGATTATTGCCAAGATAGCGTACACAATATTGCACGTAGGATATAACCTACGTGCAATACTGTGTACGCTATCTTGGCATATCTTGGGATATATATATATATATATTTGGATACAACCCCTCATCTCTTTGCTTCCTTTTTTGGAACAACGGATTTCGAGCTTATTCTATCGACGATAATTTTCAGAATTCTCAAGCTATGATTTTGAAACTTTTACAAAAATTGCTCTATATACTTAGCTAATACATTATGCACATTATATTTTGATTGCTTTCGCGCATGCGCAGTGAAACATTTTTTAGTAAACCTGCTTATTTTTCATCCAATTTTTCTTATTTTTAAATTCAGATTTCAGAGTGTTGTGTACAATGTTATTTGTCATATTTTCTGAAAAGAACTTTTTTTTTATATCAAGAACTCTGCAAGTTATAAGCAAAAAAACTGGCGAAATTTTGGACTGTTTTTATAAAAACCTTAATTTCTCTACGTGTATACATGTTATCCTCATAAACATTTACACAGTGTATTACAATAAGCCAGTTATTAATAATCTCGAGTTTGAACGCTTTTGATACATTAGTTTTTACAGGGTTATTCAAAAGATATTCGTTTTGTTTTTCAATTTGTTGACGGTCCCCTATGGGATTTCGGGAAGAAATCTTAGCGGGAATGTATGACCCATACTATACTGTTTCCACACCTGCAGTTTCAGGTTAATTCCTCATGTCTTTTTCTGGATATTTAATAAAACGTCTAAAATCGCAAGTGACCGGTCACCTTTGTCCATATAGTGTAGAAGAAAAATTTATTGGAGAAATATAATAAAATATCGGATTTTTTTACACTTTCATGATATTAACCAACCCTGCCCTTGATACATCATTGTTAAAAAAAAATTAAACAAGAAAATATTAGAATGAGAAATTCATCCCGTTGTTATTCATTACACTGTACCTTTTTATGCAACGCATTTTATGTGCATTTTACTTCTCTTTCTCAGAGGAAAAAATGTTAAACATATGACTTTTATTAGTTTGAATAATCAGTGACATCAGTGAAGCATTACTAGGCAAGTTTTTTCCTAGATTTAAACATTATTTTTTTTTTTTATGTTTTTGTTCAGTATAAATTACATCTCTGTCTCTTAACCCCTTAATTCTTGCTCAGGGCTCGTAGCGTTCCTAAAATTTTCGTACTTTGCTACCAATAAATTAAAACGATAATCTTAGTTGTATAATTCTATTATAGATGTAAAAAGGATATACCACAAAAAATTCTTAATTAAAATACTGGTAGCAAAGTGCGAAAATTTTATGAACGGTGCGAGCCCTGCTTGCTATCCTCCTTAATTCCCGCTAATTGTCCTGCATTCAGATTCTTTAATTCCCAGCAGTTTTATAAAAATGTGTAACTGCCTTTATTATAGTATCATTTAACCTGTCAAGCGTACCTGTAAGGTGATATACCTGTAAGGTCAATTTAACCTGTAAGGTGAATATTTCTTTTTCAAAAAAGAGGTGCAAATAAGCAGTTTGAATTTTTAAACCGTAATTAAATGCAACCGTTAACGTAGGGGTGCACAACACTTTTTAAGAGAAGGGCCACTTACAAAAATGTCAGGGTTGTCGAGGGCCATATGAGTAACATGGAGAGAATTCTATTTCGAGGAGTTGACCTGTGGTCTATAATCAAATAAAAAATATGGTTTCAGAGGGAGGTGCCTTCCCCTCTACGTTTCTCTACCCAGTCAACATATCCAATTCAGTTTGTAAGAGTATATCAAACGTTTGTATGTATATAACGGATATCGCAAAGATTATTTTCAAGAAGTGGTAATATTCCTTGACTTTATTCAGGAGAGTAAATTTTGTTTCATTCAAAGTGCTAAAAAACAGACATAGGCATGAAAGTGGCTAGTGAGGAAAAAAAAATTGTGAACTGGAATTATGAATGAAGGAGGGAGGAGGAACCGATCAACAAAATTCGCGATTTTTTTGCGCTTGATCAACGAAATTGGCGATTTTTTCGAAGCCGATAGACAAAATAAGCGATTATTCCGCGACTGAGTGACAAAATTTGTTATTTTTTTTTCTCTCCCGATCGACGGAATTCGGTATTTTTCCATGCCTGATCAACAAAATTTGATATTTTTCCGCGCGTGATCGACAAAATTCACGATAGTTTCGTACCCGACTAACAAAATACGCGAGTTTCCGGAACTCGATCAACAAAATTCGTGATTTTTCCGCATCCGATCAATGAAATTCGCGATTTTTCCGTGCTCGATCAACAAAATTCGCGATTCTTAACTGACTGACAAAATTTGCAATTTTTTCCCGCGGAAAATTGACGAAATTACGAAATTTCCGAATTTTAATCCGAATAAACTGACGGAACTCCCCATTGTTCCGCAGCCAACCATCGGAATTTTCAATTATTCCGCGCATCATTGACAAAATTCGTGATTGTTCTGTGCCCTATCAAGGAAATTTGCGATTCTTAAATGACTGACGGAATTTTCAATTCTCCTGAGGCAAACTGACGAAATTCTCGCTTTTAGGCGATAAAAGGTGATTTTTGTGCAGCCATTCAACAAAATTTGCAATTTTCTGCGCATCATCGACAACAATGACGAATTTTCCGTGGCCGACCAACGAAATTTTCAATTTTTCCTTGGCCAACCAACGAAATTGGAGATGTTTCCGTGCAAGACCGACAAAACTCGCTATTTTTCCGATCCCGATTGACAAGCCCGATCGAAAAAATTTGATGCCCGATCGAAAAAATTCGACTTTTTCCGTGCCGCATCCATAAAATTCGCGATTTTTCCGGAGCAGATCGACCGAATTTGTGATTTTTCCGCGTCTGATCGACAAAATTCAGGATTTTTCCGTGTCCGATCAACGAAATGAGCGATTTTTCCGAGCTCATCGACAAAATTTGCTATTTTCCGGACTCGATCTACGAAATTCGCGATTTTTCCGTGCCCGATCAAAGAAATTCGCCATTCTTAATTGACTGACAATATTTTCAATTTTCCTGAGACTAATTGACGAAATTAACGATTTTTTTCTGCTACCTACGGACAAAAATTGCAATTTTTTCCTATTATAAATTGACGAAATTCGTGGGCCACACGTTGGCCCATCGTGGGCCGCTTTTGGCCCGCGTGCCACAGATTATGCATCCCTGCGTTAACGGGTTAATAACAAAAGAGGAATTAGCTTTATTGAAAGAAAGTACAAAATAACTTTCTGTTTAATACAAAAGAGCTGTTTAAGATAAAGAAAAAAAAACACATAACAATGTTTTGCACAATGGAATTTTGAAAAAAAAAAGGCTTTAGAATTTATCTTTTATCTTTAGTAACTTTACTTTCATATTCGCCTCATATAGTTTTTTGATGATTCACATTTTGCTTTTTATCAATTTTAACATATATGCGGTACTTCGGAAAAAGTTTATATACGTTTTCAAAAATAATAGATTGCATCAATTATAATCATTTTAGCTTGATTTTTACCATGAAATGTCTGTTTTTACAGTGTAGAAAAGGGTAAAAATGTCTTCTTTAACATACACTTGAAATAATGTAAATTAGATCCTGCTATATCATATTAGTGTCTCCAGACATTCACCTCATTATTTCAAGAAAAATGAAACAAGAAAAAAATTACAATGAGATCCGTTCTCATTGTTATTCATTACATTGTACAATCTTATACACCTCATTTATATGCATTATATCCCTTTTTCCCCGAGACGGGAAATGTTATGGATATGACTTTTTATACAGTCAGTAATGAATGAGTGACATTAATGTTAAGAATTCCTTGGTAAGTGTTCTTTCTAGTAAACACTATTCTTTTTTGTTTTTATTATGTTATCTTGAAAACATTAATTGTGCTTCTGTAACGTACGTATTTTTTAATAGTATACGGGCTATTTTAAGCATTTATGCGCCATTTATAAAACTATCGTTAAGATATTCTAAATTCTCTCTATAAAGTTTGGATAGTTATCTTTGGTTGCTATTAGTAAATTTCATGAATAATACTAAAGAAATAGTAATAAAAATTTTCTGGTGCGAACTCGAAATTTCTAAATTTAAAAACCGTTAGATTCGGAAACACTGTTTGCTGTTTGTTGTGGCATACTGTTAATATTCAAAAGAAAAAAGAAGTTATCGAAAAAAAAATCTAGAATAATTTTTAAGTTAGTATAAAATATCAGCTTATGATATTAACCCCTTTGTGACGCCGGAACTCAGTTCAGGCAACGCACATGCGCCAAGTTCGGGATGCCGGAACTGAGTTCGGGCAAGAGAAAAATCGGTGTTTCAATTCCGTGAAGCCCGAACTCAGTTTGCCCAATTCATAATGCGTGATTTACCTTTTTCCCAATAGAAGGCGATACTTTCCCGCAGAAAGTCCGGCAGTTTCGCGATATTTGTCGCATTTTTGTAATTTTGCAGTTCTTCCCAAATTTCATTCAAACCATTAAGAAAAAAAAAATCCATTTTTGGCATGTTTTTCTCAAATATATTCCACATGCAAGGATAACAAATAAGTAATAACAAGGATAAGTTAAAAGCGAGGATATTAATGATTTACTCATTCATTTTTTAACACTTTTCATTGCTACCTACGTTAGGCTAAAGTAGATGCATTTGTTTTCAGGCGACAGGCTGTCTATAATTTTTCTGTTTATTGATACTTTCAATAGCAGTATTTTGAAAATAAAAATAACTAATTTTATTTTTAAAACTTTGTAGAACCGGATATCTAGTTTAGAAAGACAGGATTCAAAAAGAACCTTTAGCGATAATTTTTGATTTCAGAAGTACTTTTTTGAAAAGCTTTTTATAAGGTAGGGGAGGTGGGGAATGAATGGGACATTTTCACAAAAATATTTTTTTATATTTTTTTATTTAAGTTACTATCAATATTATATATCACATCTCATACATTAGGTATTTGCCAACATATATGAACAATATTTATTCTAGATTATGATTTATTCATAAAAATATTATGAAATCAAAAAAACGTTCCTCCCTGTCCCAATCATCCCCACAGCAGGGATGAATGGGACACTAATAGGGATGGATGGGACACAAAGATTTTCCTCCCTGTACTCAATTTTACCAAATTAAAATTTATAATTATAACCTTATATGAAAATTATATTTGTAATATATGATTTTACAGCACGAATCGATATGTTTTTTTTTTTTTTTTTTTCAATAACTTCTTTTATTGCAGTTTTAACTTTTAAGGCGGACTTCAGCTATCAACCTTTTCTTTTTTTCCACTTATGAGGCATTTTAGATTTGAAATGAAAGTGCAAAATGTCTTTTAAATATAGCATAGCTAATAATTTTCAATCATAACATATTAATTAATATTAATTAAATGTATCGTAGAAACATGCAGAACGGAAATTATTGTGTCGATCGGAAAGTCATGTCGTGTTGGAAAAATCAATTTGTACCGGAAAATTCTGCTCGATAATTATTAAACATTAGATATCGGAATGAATGTCTAATAATCAAATGATTGAATTTTCCGGTACGAATTGATCTTCCCAACACGACCCGACTTTCCGATTGACCCAATATGTTAGGGGTGGGGATATTTTTGTGCAACATTTCAAAATTCAATATAATTTCCCCCATTTGATCAATACACGTATACTATTTTTATCAATTTTATCTATTTTGATTAAGTTTTAGTACCAATTTTTTGATAATCCATTAATAATTATTACAATACAATAAGGAACACTCAGAAATTTTAAACAATAACAACTCATATAATACTATTTAATACTATTAATTGACGTAAATTATTGATTTATCATCCTATATAATACTATTTAATTAATAAATAAAATTTTATACATCTCTAGGGAGGAGTGAGAATGTCCCATTCATCCCCATTTGAAATGTCCCAATCATCCCCATGATGCATAATATCCCTTCTCAGCCATTTTACCTCAAAACTTATTTTGTCACAATGGTTACTATTCATTCATTTTAATTATTGATATTGAACCTTAAAATAAATAACTAGAACATAGCTTAATTTTTTATATTGTATAAGATATTTCACATCTTCAAATGTAAAAAAAAAACTTACTTTTAAGCAGAGATTTCAGAAAATGCAACTTTGAAGGAAAATGAAAACAGCGATGTGGTCCTACTTTTAGTTCTGAAGCACACTGTGGTAGAGGTATATGGGGTTAGGAAGCAATTTAAAATAAATGTTTATTGCCTGAAATATTGAGAATGTCCCATCCATCCCTTGTCCCACACATTCCCTAGCTCCCCTATATCTTTATTTGAATGCAAATTGAACAAAAGATAACATTTGGAAGCAAATTGTTAATGTAGGTTTAATGAAAATGTAATCATGATGTTAATATCCGTCACATTTATGAGAAATGAATAAGAAATTTTTGTGAAAAATACGCTGGAAGTTCATGGTGGAATCGAAATTGAAAGAAAAAAATTATTTGGATTGTAACATATAATAATTTTACATACGCGCAATGGTAGTAAAAAGGATTTAGGTAAAGATATACGAGATTGAAATGAAAACGTTCTTTGTGTTACATTGTTAACCAAACAAAAATGTTTCTTTTCTTTTTAAATTATTTTTTATTTATTTATTGTTTTTTATTATATATCTCAAAATGCATATACTTTCATTTTCGATGTAGATAAAAAATTAATAACTGAAAATATATTACAATCTTTTGATTGACTAGGATCTTTGTTATTAATTTAGCACTTTGAACAGTGACATACTGTCTAAGACACAATTAATTTTTGACACACAATGACTGTCTAAGACACAATGAAAAAATCTAGAATAATTTTTAAGTTAGTATAAAATATCAGCTTAAGATATTAAACCCTTTGTAACACCCGAACTCAGTTCGGGCAACGCACATGCGCCAATTTTGGAATAATTGCGTATTTTGGAATAAATGCGCACGTAAGACATAATGATTTTTTTTAAATTGACGACTTTGACTGTCTTTTTAAAAGTTTTGACACACAATTTTCGCATTTACCTTCACGCTTGCCATTTCTTCTAGAAATAGTGTTATAATTGGATTAATTCGGAATGTTGCCTCTAATCGCTATGATTGATAAATGACTTGGTCCAAACATTTTGTAATATTTTAGTTCATGTTTAAAAATTATCTTTCATGGAGACACTAAAGAGCAAATGAAATAACAAAAGTTTTAAAAAAAATCCGGGTTTTTTTACTACAGCTGTGAAAGCAGGACCATTGGAGAATATTATTTTACTAGCCACCCTTGGCGACCAGTTTGGTCTTCCTTAAATGTATGATAAACATTGTATCATGTTATTTTTATTCAAAATTTAATATACATCCTTAATCCTTCGCCAAACCGGAAGATTCTGATAGAAAAATCAAGAACTCGGTATTTTAAAGTTATCCCGGCATAGGTGATAAATCGTCAAACATTTTTCCTGACGCATTTTTTCGTATTTCATATAAAATATTACTTCATATAAAATATTATTCTTACACTCATTAAAAAGCAAAACTTTCATTTAAGACTGAAACATTTAAAATTCATGGCTTTCACTTATTTCTTTCTATATTTTTTTAAGAAAAGGAAAATATTATATAAAACGACAAACCATGACATTTAATTTCAACATCAAAGAATTGTTTTAGTTTGCCACACGAAAAATAAAAAAAATCTAACTGGCAAGTGAAAAAATGCTGTTTGCGAGATTTTCGCCCGTCTAACATCAAAGAACCAAGAATTCTTTTCAATCATTGCAACTTTTATGTACTTTTATTCGAAAAAATTATTTTGATTTTTTTATCAAAATGGAATCTTGCATGAGAAAAGCGAACGGGTCAGCCCGTAATTGTTTATGACAATCACATGACTTGGACTATTATAATATAAATGATATGATGGCGATGGAACAATATCTGCGATTTATCACATGCACATGGCTAACATTAAAGTAACAAAACGGCCACCTGGCATATAAAAAGCGAAGCGGTCAGCCCGAAACTGTTGGTGACAGTCACATGACTTAGGCTTTTATTATATGCGTGACTTTTCCCCTTGTCAAAACGAAAATATTCTTAATGTTAATATTCGATGTAAATTATGTTTACTTTTGTTCTAGGTAAAAAAAAAAATAATATTGTCGTCACTGTAAGGGAAATATTTAAACTTGTCTATAAACCGCAAGTAGCCGGAATTTATCATTTTAAAGACACCCGTAAAAGATATCACAACAATTGTTTTTTCTGTAATTTGGGACGACAATACCGAATTACAATCAGAGTTTGAGCACCATCTGTGACTTAGTGTGTTAACAACAGCTTTTTTTCAGACATACTTTAGAGAGCTCTGCGATTTTTAGAATGGAAAAATTAGTTCCACAAAGCGTTCGCCTCCAATTTTATGTTTGAAACACACTTCCGTGTGCTGAATAACTGAAAATGTTGTAGAAGACATAGGGTGAATAAAGCATGCCAAAAACACAGGCATATGAATAGTATAAAACATTTAGGGTCGAGAAGTGGTAGTTAAAATGCTCGTTCAAGTCGACCGTCAACGTCTAACAATGGCTCAAACATCGATAAAATTAAGAAGTTAAATACTTGAAAATCGTCGTATGAGTCTTAGAGAGTTGGCTCAAGATATCGCATATATCTTTTAAGTTCGTTCGTAATATCATGATTAGTATTTTGAGCATGAAACGCATCGCCACACGACTCGTTTCGAAATTGCTCAATTTTCGCTATTGTTCTGCAAGACTTTTCGGCCAATAACGCAACTATTGTCATCGACCAAGGACCGTACTCGACTGGTATGGCCCTGTGTGACCTTTTCCTGTTTACAAATATAAAATTACCACTTCGAGGAAAATGTTTTGTATCAATTGAGCCCATAAAAGTAAATTCGCAGAAGGAGCTAAAGGTCATACCAAAATCTACCAACATTAACCACTTCCGTACCAGTGGATCCACGTATGGATCATGGCCTGATTCTCCACAAACACCAGCGGATCCATATCCATTCATTACTCTATCGTTGCTGCTAAAAACGTTATTGCAGGAATATATGTTTGTGTATAGCTGGTATTATAAGAAATGTTGGAGTTTAATTTTCCCTCCGCAGCAGAGATGAATAAAAGCATCTTATTTCTCTGAAAACAATTACTTGATATTTTAAATCTAAATGCCCGAAAAACTCGTTTTACATGTAATCTTAATATACATATGCTGGTATGGAAATGGTTAAAAGTATGAAAGATTGGATACTGCGCTGGCACAGTTGTATTAAACCAGATTGGGTCTACTTTGAAGTTAGCAAAATAAATTTTGATGAAAAAAAGTTTTTGTGGTTTATTTAAAAATTCCGGAGAAATTTTACACAGAAGTATATACTACGTAAGCTAGAGAAATATCTAACTAATTAGATTTGGAACAGAGTGGTAATGTTTTTATTTTATTTTCCTGGAAGTAACAAACTCGCAGTATATGCGGCAAAAATCGGACGTTTCCCTTACACCTGAACAACAAATGCGGGTTCATTTGTTTTAAAATGTAATAATATTTTTCTTCTTAAATATTCTGATGCTAATTAAAATTGTTGATGCACTTAAATTTTGTTTGATATAGCACAAATAAATTAGTCATATGATAGCATATCATACACAAACATATATATATATATATATATATATATATATTGGGGGGAGGGGGTCAGAAAAAAAAGTTCAGGAATATAAAATAGTGTTGCTTGCTTTTTATAAAAAATCGTCTCCAATTATGAAAAAAAAAAAAAAACATCTATCGAAATGTTTGCAGTTCTGTTAAATGTTAAACTTATTTTATTTTAAATTTTTATATAAATTATATTTTATTTTAATTTTTTTTGCTTTAAGGAGATTATCATCTAAAAGTCTTTATCTATCACATTACAGCAACTGACAGAAATAACACACGATGCTGAGTATTGTATTCTGCCAGTATATACACTACATGGCCAAAGGTGACCTGTCACTTGCGATTTTTGATGTTTTGTTAAATATCTAGAAAAATACACGAGGAATTAACCTGAATTGCAGGTGTGTAAACAGTATTGTATAGGTCATATATTTCCGCGAAATTTTTTTCCCGAAACTCCATAGGGGACCGTCAAAAAATTGAAAAAGAACGAATATCTGTTGGATAACCCTGTAAAAACTAATGGAGCAAAAGCATTTAAACTCGAGATTATTAATAAGTGGCTGATTGTAATATACTGTGTTAATTTTTATGAGGATAGCATGTACACTCGTACAGAAATTAAGGTTTTTATAAAAATAGTCCCAAATTTCGCCAATGTTTTTGCTTATAATTTACAGAGTTTTTAATATAAATAAAAATGCTTTTCAGAAAATATGACGAACAACATTGTACATAATACCCCGCAATCAGAATGAAAAAATAATAAAAATTGGAAGAAAAATGAGCAGGTGTACTAAAAAATGTTTCGCTGCACATGCGCGAATGCAATCAAAATATAATGTGCATAATGTGTTAGCTAAGTGTATAGAGCAACTTTTGTAAAAGTCTCAAAAACATTGTTTGAAAAGTCTGATAATAATCCTTTATAGAATAAGCTCAAAATCCGTTGTTCCCAAAATGAAGCAAAAACATAAGGAGTTGTATCCATATATCCATTGATTAGTGCCAATTTAGCATACACAATATTGCACGTAATACTGTATTTGGATACAATCCCTCATCTTTTTGCTTCATTTTGGGAACAGCGGATTTTGAGCTTTTTCTATAAACGATTATTATCAGACTTTTCAAACTATGCTTTTGAGACTTTTACAGAAGTTGCTCTATACATTTAGCTAACACATTATGCACATTACATTTTGATTGCATTCGCGCATGCGCAGTGAAATACTTTTTAGTAAACCTGCTCATTTTTCATCCAATTTTCATTATTTTTTTCATTCTGATTGCGGGATATTATGTACAATGTTGTTTGTCATATTTTCTGAAAAGAACTTTTTTTATATTAAGAACTCTGCAAATTATAAGCAAAAATCTTGGCAAAATTTGGGACTGTTTTTTATAAAAACCTTAATTTCTCTACGAGTATACATGCTATCCTCATAAAAATGAACACAGTATATTACAATAAGCCACTTATTAATAACCTCGAGTTTAAACGCTTTTGCTCCATTAGTTTTTACAGGGTTATCCAAAAGATATTAGTTCTTTTTCAATTTTTTGAAGATCCCCTATGGGTTTTCGGGAAAAAATCTTCGCGGAAATATATGACCTATACTATAATGTTTACACACCTGCAGTTTCAGGTTAATTCCTCATGTAATTTTCTAGATATTTAACAAAACGTCAAAAATCGCAAGTGACAGGTCACCTTTGGCCATATAGTGTATGAAATATCACTATAATATTTTTAATTCTAATGCCAGTATTTAATTATCTATTATTAAAATCTAGGTTGGTATTTTTATCACAATTATTTCGATTTATAAGATTGTTAAAAGAAACTAATGTAACTTTTTCTGAATTGTACTTTGTACAATTACAATGTAATCGTATGTTCAACTGCTCCATTGAAGCTTTCAGTAAATTTCTTTGTATTAAAAAATTCTTTTCTGGCAGGTTATCGAAAATTATATAAACTATACCTAAATTATTTTAAAATGTCTTTTTATCTTCTGTAATCTTGAATGCGTTTATGAAAAAATAAAACATAAGGGAACATAAGGGGGAACACATGAGATCATAATTCAACATGTGTGTTCGGAAATTTATTTGTTAATGTTAAATTATAATATTTTCTGATTATTTTGTGCTAGGCAAGTTGAAAAATTTTATGACGAATCTTGAAATTAGAAAGTGGTTTAAACTTATTGATTTTTGAAGTGTATGTATTAGGTCTGCCGGACAGTACTGTCCGATAACGTTATTTCACGCCTACTTTTTAAAAATTCAAATTTCTTCATTGGCACCACTGTTTGAAATGGTAAAATTCCCATTGTTTTCAGCTTATTGTGACATGTGAAAACAATGAGAATTTCACCATTTCAGTTTATTTACCATTTCAGAGTTTCGTCAGTTTATCTTTTTTCTCACTATTCAATCTAGTAGGCACGATTTTAAATAAAAGAAGAAAAATTTTGGCATTGCGTTTAAAACTTTTTTTTATGAATAGTGATAATAAAGAAGAGTATTACTGGAATTTGAATTTAAACATCTTGTTGTAACATCTTTTCATGATTTTATAAAAGAACTTCGCAGAATGCTTTCTTAATTGTGATATGCTCACAATAAACGCTGAATACTTTCTTAATTATGATATGCTCACAATAAAATCTTTTTTAAGCATTCATTTCCCGATTTAATATACTCTAAAATTTTCAAATTAACTAACTAACTAAATAAATAAATAAATAACAAATTAATCAAATCGGTGATTTGGTTCTATAGAAACTTTTAAGTATATTTTCCAGAACTCCTTTTTTATGTTGAACTAGCTGTTTAACCCGTTCTACACACGGAAATTCATGCTCAATAACAATTCAATTTAGAAAAATATTTTTCTACTACTATGCATTTTAATGATATTTAATTTTTTATGTTGCTATGGCAACAGACGGTAAAACGATATCTTTGGAATAAGGGAATAAATAGAATAAAGTTTTGTTGATATGTGTTAAAATGTTTTTCTGTATTTTTAAGAAAAGGTAATAACTAATCGCAAATAAATAATCTCTAATTATTTGCATTCGAGGTAAAAGAATTATTGTAATAACCGTTACGGCTTCTTAGTATTGCAGTGTGGCGTACTTTATGAATATTTCACATTGCACTAAACATTTTTGAAATGGTTAGAACTCGCGCGATTACGGGTTGAACATAAAAAATGGCAAAAATTCGTCTAAAACATAAAAAAAAATTGCATTTTTTGCCCCATGCATTTTGGGGTATCTATCAGCAACAGGTGTGCTAAATTTCGTAGCTCTGCGCCCTGTGGTTTCCGAGTTTTTGAGGTTACGTAGATACGCGCACGGATTTTAATAGGGTAGATACCGTATAAATTATTTATGCAAACAATCTACGATATCAGTAACATTTTGATTAAGGGTCCTGTCCCTGCCGGCGAAGACACTCACGAGCTAATGTTAATCCTATGGGGGGGGGGATTTTTCTAATATCTCGTTTGCATTTCGAGATTTTTAAATAATTTTTTTTGCATCGGATAGCCGAGGTCCGCCTCTACAGCGCCCCTTGGTTACTTTTTTGATTTTGGTCGCAGATATTTTTAATAAAGTTACTTTCATTTTCAAAACCGGTTCTGAAAATGAAAGTGTCATTCTAAAAAATATCTGCAACCAAAATCGAAAAAGTAACCAAGGTGCGCTGTAGAAACGAACCTCGACTATCCAATGCAAAAAAAAAAAAAAAAAATATTTAAAAATGTCGAAATGCAAACGAGATATTAGAAAAATCCCTCCCCATAGGATTAGTATTAGCTCGTGAGTGTCTTAGCCGGCAGGAATCCCTTAAGTCCTATTTGCTGTTTCATATAATTATTGCTTTCTCCATCATTATTTTTATTATCTCCGTCACATGATATTTCATTAATATATTTGACATTTAAATGACTTTCCCTGTTATATGCTGTTATATTTGTGCTATTCTTAAAACAATATATACTTTTTCGGTTCCTAGATGTTAATCTTTAACAAAAAGTCATAATTTATGAATATTTTAATTTGTTTTTTGAATGAACAGAGGTATACATATAGTAATCTTAATCGCTAAAAGGTGTAAGATTAAAATTTTAAAAATAGTAAAAATAGGTTTATTCTACAGCCAACATGTTTTCATTGTACACGTGTCATTTTCAAAGCAATTAAATAAAAATATACTAAAATTGCACAGTCTATGAAACGCCATCATTCAATTTTTCACGTGCACTTTCATATTACGCACGTTATTATTTTTATTTTACTTGGATGTTTATTTCAATTTTCGTAACCATTGTGTAACTCGGAACATAATTTTGATAAGTTTTGGTGCTGCATCATTAGATATTGAATTTTTACGTGTTACAATATCTATGGTTTCCCTTCATCACAGATCCAATGCATAAAGTCGTTTTATTTGATCTTTATTTTAAATTTTCATTTTATTTCTTAGCGATTGTAAAACTGATGAATTCGACTATATTTATCATTTTTAGCATCCAACTGCCATTTAAAACTATACTAACCCTTGCCTGTGGAATATATTTGAGAAAAATGTGCCAAAAATGGGGGGGGGGGGGATTTTCTCTTTAATTTTGTTTGTATCTGAAAAATTGCGAAAATCCGACAAATAGCGCGAAACTGCCAAACGTTTCTCTGGAAAGTATCGCCATCTATTGGGTAAATGGTAAATTACATATTATGAGCTGACGAACTGAGTTCGGGCTTCACTGAATTGAAACGCCGATTTTTTTTTCTTAGCGGGCTCAGGTTGGGCATTCCAAATTTGCAGCATTTGGGTTTCCCGAACTGAGTTCGGGCGTCACAGGCAAGGGGTTAAATAAAATAGAGTAGCAATAAGTAAAATAATGTAAAAAATATCGAATAGATAAAAACTTTAAAATAATGCATGACCATTTTAGCAATCAAAATAAATAGTTCATATCTCGGTCTACGTTTTCATTTTTTTAGGTAAAAAAGTAGATTTAATTCATAGGTTACTATTTTTTAAATAGGTGGAAAATTATGCAAAACAACGACCTTATATAAAAATAGCAAATAAAGTCTTTCTGCAACAATATTAAAAAGCAGAAAAAACAACGTTTAAAATGCACAAATAATACATGAAAAGCAGCAAACAGCTGTTTCAAATCTACTAGCGAGATTCTTCTTCAGAGCAAGAGCATTTTGCTCAGCCTTGCTTTTTCTAGCATGCTGTTCCTTTTTCCCTTTCTTGCACTGAAGAAGAATCTCGCTAGTAGATTCGAAACAGCTGTTTGCTGCTTTTCATGTATTATTTGTGCATTTTAAACGTTGTTTTTTCTGCTTTTTAATAAGCAACTTATAGCTTTGAGACTGTCTGAAAAAACGTCTGCTCTACATAAAAAATTAAATGTGTTACATTATTATGTACCAACTTAAAGATAAATACTTTTGGTAATTGTCTGCTCACGTTAATATATATTGTTCGAATATTGTTATATTTATATTGTTGTTGTGGATACTGGGTGCTTGCAGAAATTACATTTTGTGGGACTTTACAGAAAGTATCACCTTATTTCCATCTAGAAGATAGAAATGGATGTATTAAAATGATTGCAAAAATGATGAATTTAAAAATTTTAATAAACTTTGAAAATTCAGTGCATCACAAAGTTTAAAATTTAAAAAAAGATTAAATAGAACATTAAAATTTACATCTGAATTAAACTTCTTTATTGTTAGAAATGTTTATAAAGATCTAAAACTGAATTCCCTCCATAAAGTGTCCATTCACTACAAGTACCTTATCATTCTAAAAAATTTAGGTTTTAAAACACGTTCGAAAATGTTATAAAAATTATTTAACTAAAGTTTATGTAAATTTTGTTTGATAAGTGCAACAATAATAAAATATTTCATTTCTTGCAGGTCTTTTGAAAAATATTTAATTCGTTAACGGTAAGTTTTGAATATGATTTTAGTTTCTTAGAAGTACTATACATGTATGTTTTACATGGACTATTGGATTATATTTATGATATGTAATAATTGATTTGAATACTGTTTCATGTGATTATAACCGATAGAGTTAATTGACTGAAAAATATACGAAATGAAAATTCTGATTTAATTTACTTAAAAAGGTGCTAAAATACAAAGAAAAGTTTTTATAACATAAAAACCTTCAAAAGATGTTAAAATCTCAAAAGCTTTCAACTGCAATAAAACAGCCGCCATCACGGGAAAGATCAGAGGCTTGAAAGTTCATGAATGTTTATTTCTTAATTAGCTGCAGCCGAGTCTATTTTCAAAGAAAGGGGGTGGCGGGGGGAGGGGAATAGGATAATTACGTTGCAAAATTGCTGAGATATTTAATATTCCATACCAGATCATGGATATATTGTAGGACAGAAAATGTTAAGCTGTTACAACTTAAGTTAATTGTAGTTTAAGCTATATTTCATAATGAAGTTAGTTGACATTTTCAAAATAATTTGAGGTAATTTTGGTATTGGAAATAGATAAAAATGTTTCGTTAAACAAGAACATAAAAACTCGACACGTGACTTTTCGATCCATTAAGGATCAAGGCCTACCTTGCCCAATACGTTTTTCTTGACCCTGTGTCCCGTGGAATTATACCGCATACGTCCACTCAGTGTTTAGTTCCGAAGCAAGCGTGGTACTCATTTTATCGACCTCGAAGCGATGAAAGACTGTTTGAACCTTGCTCAGCCCGGACAAGGAAGGTTATAAAAAGGGTGCAGCAATATACTGTAATTCATTTTTACTTTATTAATTAGAAGTAGATGCAATACAGTCATTTCTAAGCGATACTCATAATTGGTCCTTTGGTCCTCTTTGGCTATAAGACAGTTAAGCATTTTAAAAAGTAGCTAAAAGTACACCAAACTCTGTTTATTCTAAACAATACGATCTTAATCTTTTTTGTAGACTGTAAAAAAATACGACCAGTTTCCGGTAGAAATCGGAAAAATAATTGCCCTTATCGTACCGGAAAATTTTCCGACACCGATCGGAATAAAATCCATAAAATACCGTTTTATTGACTATTTCCTTTTTTTTACGGATTTTATTCCGAGCTGAGTCGGAAATTTTCCCGGTACGATAAGGGCAACTATTTTTCCGATTCCTACAGGAAAACAGGTCGAATTTTTTTTTACAGTGTATGCAAATTACAGCACATAGTTTAATGTCCACATTTAATTTGTTGCCATTATGTGTCATTTTTTGGTCCCATGCCCTGACTCACCATTTAGGAACAGCGAAGTATAAACTAGTGGATCATAGTGAGAACTGAAAATTGACAGTAACTTTTCTTACTCGCAGTGGACTTGTAGTATGCAGCAAATTGCCGAGGACTCGGCGGCTCCCTGTCCGTCAGTAGACCTGAAAACTCTTACAACTACGTTAGTTGTGAGTTTGTTCTACACGTCCTTGTATATTAACAGGTAGTCAAATTATCGATTCTCCCACCGATTGGGTTCTCACAAATACGGCTGCAGTTTGATATGATCACTCATAGAGATTTTCAACCAAATTATTCCGTGAAGCTATCAATACCACATTCCAAGCTGTTTTCTGTGTGGTAAAGTCGACAATTAGTCCCTGCCATCGACTCTATAAAATACAGCGGTCCATACAAAAAATCTTTGCCATTGAATGGAAGCAAATCTTTTATTTTAAGTAATATGATATAAGTACAGGATTTCATGTGAAAATAGGATTGCCCTTATAACAACAGTAATAAAATTATCTTCAAATAACACCACAAGGGAAATCGAAAGCACTACAATCATTACAGAGATTATCTATTGAAACTAAATACTGTTCGTGCGATTGATTTTCATTTGTTAGTTCTAGAATTTCGCGTATCTCAGCCATGTGCGAATCTGGTATTTAAACTGTAATATCAATCTTGTTCCTTTGCATTTCGTAATACATATCCTTCTCTGGCAGTCTACATCTTATGATTACAGCAGAGTAAATGTAGTCAAATAGGGAATAACAATGAATTACACGGTAATAACGGAAAGCATGAAGTAGAGGCAATTATTTTTACATGAAGAACTGGTGAAAATAAAAAATCAACAACGGAGAGATGTATTATTTCCAAATAATTGTTCTTAAAAACTTTTAATTTCTGCTGCCATGATCAGTTACAGTTAAACCCACATTTTAATACGTCATAAAAAACTCGCTCAGAAGATTAAAAAAAGGGAGAGAGAGGTAAATAGAAATAAAAAAAAATCTCGCACTTTTATTCATAACATATTACGACGCTTGTATAAAAAATTATCGTACTTTTTCATCTGAATAACGAAGAACAGTCACTCAATTCCATAATCGGAATTTTTGCTTGCATTGAAAATTAATTCAACGAATCATTGGAGAGGACAAAGAAGACAATGAATATATTTTTTTTAATCCAAGGGATAAAGAATGTTTTATTGAACTATAAACTGTGCAGATAGGTTCAGTTGTTCTATCGGAATTTTGAGATATTACTTTCCTTATATTGAGCGATACTTATTGACCCTGAATGTAAAATTATTTGTTTAATTTATAATCCATTTAAAAAACAACTTTTTTCATAATTAAAAACAATTGAGATTACTTTAGGACATCTTTTGAAGTTATGCATAATAACACAACATATTTCTACACTGTAAAAAAATAATGCCAGTTTTCCGGTAAGAATCGGAAAAATAGTTGCCCTTATCGTACCGGAATAATATCCAACCCAGCTTGGAATAAAATCCGTAAAATACCGTTTTACTGACTATTTCCTTATTTTTACAAATTTTATTCCGAGCTGGGTCGTAAATTATGCCGGTACGATAAGGACAACAATTTCTCGATACCGGAAAACTGGCAGTATTTTTTTTTTTTTTTTTTTTTTTTTACAGTGTACGGCAGAGTTGAAAGTGAACATCAAAATTTCATCCGACAGCATCAGTCTGATGTTCGCGTTGGACATTAAAAAAGCTGCGTGACTCGTTAATTTTCATTCCAAATGGAAATTCCGATCATGTAAACGATAAATATTTCTTATGTTATTCTATACGTAAAACAATAACTTTTAACTATATGTTGCAATTCGTATGCTACTGATTTTAGTCAGAGGACGGTTTTCCCACCTTCAACAATCTAAGTAGCCAATTCAGCAATACATTGCTGATATGTACGACAGAGTTCAGAGTGAACATCAAAATTTCATTGGACAGCATCAGTCTGATCTTCGCGTTGAACATTAAAAAAGATGAGTGATTCGTTAATTTTCATTGCAAATGAAAATTCAGATCATGTAAATAATAAATATTTCTTATGTTATTCTATATGTTAAACAACAACACGGAAAAAACTGTTTTGTTGAAACAACTAACTTTTGGTTAATATAACTCCAACCAAATATTTTGATTGGGATGACCCAATTTAGGTTGGGCTAAACAAATGATTTGTTGAATTAACAAATTCATTTCGTTAGTCCAACAAAATTTGATTAACCAAAATATTTCGTTGGAGCTTTATTATCCAAAATTTAGTTGTTTCAACAAAATAGTTTTTTCCGTGAATTTTTAACTGTATGTTGCAATTCGCATGCTACAGATTGCAGTCAGAAAACAGTTCCCACCTTCAACAATCTAAGTTGCTAATTGAACAATACATTGCTAATACGTACTACAGAGTTCAGAGTCAACGTCAAAATTTCATCCGACAGTATCAGTCTGATCTTCGCGTTAAATATAAAAAAAGTTGCGTGATTCGTTAATTTTATTGCAAATGGAAATTCCGATCATGTAAATGATAAATATTTCTTATGTTATTCTACATGTTAAACAACAACTTTTAACTGTATGTTGCAATTCGCATGCTACAGATCGCAGTCAGAGGACAGTTGTCCCACCTTCAACAATCTAAGTTGCTAATTGAACAATACATTGCTAATATGAACGACAGAGTTCAGAGTGAACGTCAAAATTATGTTCGACAGCGTCAGCCTCACTTTAAGTTGCAAATGTTCATAAATATAGCTTACGTATTAAAATTAAGTTTGCTACAACTTAAAAAGTTCGAAAAATTTAAAATGTATATTTTTTTATGAAAATGAAATAATATAATTAATTTGCCTTCAACGGTTTAAGCGGCTAAACGCCATTAATATAAGACATCAACTCTAATCTAAGATATTAACTCTGGCTATGTATTTTTACTTCAGTTATACTCTTGTTAGAATGATAGGAATTAGGTATTAAAAGAACAATAATTCTTTAGAACCAGAGAATAAAATAATTAACATTTGGAACTTCCAAATTGAAATTAATTTTTTAAATATATTTTTTGCAATTTTTAATGTAATTTCTGTGGTTGTCGCAACTAGATTATTTCATTGGTGTGAATAAAATCTTGATAAAATTACATTTTTAAAGAAAGTTCGGATAAAAAAAGCCATATTTTAAAAATTTCAGAATCAATATATTCCATACAACAACAACAATAACAACAACAAAAGAAAGAAAGAAATTAACAAAAAGTGTACCAATCACTATACCAAAACATGTTTTACATTGAATCCAAGAATATTAAACAATCTTAAGCTCCCTGCTTTGTGTTTTACACTTATAATCATCATTATTACTACCACTACTCACATTTTTTTCACCACCTTGCTGAAAGTGGAATGCTGTTGCGACTAAAAAATAACAAATTTTATCAATTAAAATATTTATTTTAATTGATAAAATTGAAATATTTTAGCATTATGTTCGCGAAAAGGGCATTTTTTCTTATACCAGTTCTGAAACTAGAAGCTAAATCTTGAAATAATAAAATATTTTTAGCAAATGAAGTTATTAAAACGTGCAGTTTCGTTTCGAAACTTTATAGGTTAATTGTATATACATGATTACAATGTAGATTTATTGTATATATATATATATATATTTCTTACTTGAAATTTAGTATTTAATAAAATTAAGTGCTTAAAATGGTTCATGTACACAGAAAAAACTATTTTGTTGAAACAACAAAATTTTGGTTGATATAGCTCCAACCAAACATTTTGTTTGGAATGACCAAATTTTGGTTAGGCTGACCAAACGATTTGTTGAATTAACAAAATCATTTGGTTAGTCTAACCAAAATTTGATCATTCCAACCAAAATATTTGGTTGGAGCGATATTAACCAAAATTTAGTTGTTTCAACAAAACAGTTTTTTCCGTGTACGTAAAGATAAAATTCTGTAATCCATATTTCACCCATTTCCTGATATACTACAATTATAAAAATTATGTACGCCAGTGTGTGTTTCTATGGCAATAAAACATTTTAATAATGTTATTTTAAAATCATTAATTTTAATGCATTTTTCTGTTAGCCGGGTGCAGGGTGATTAATCGTCATACATTCTTAGTGTTTGCAATTGTATACCAGTTTTAACCCCTTAATTCTGGCTACCGTCAATATCAGGGGCTGGGGTGTCAATCGTTATTTCTCGCTCCCGTCATATTTCCGGGCTGGAGATTTATTGCTGGAAAAAACTTCTGAAACCAGAAAAATTAACTGGCATTTCGGTATGAAGTCTTTGACTATTGCCGTTTGAATTTGGCTTTTGCGCTTACTGTAATGTTAGGCTTTGATTTGCATGTTTCGAAATATGTAACACTCAAAACGTTATTAATAATCAGAATTTAATGTATATATATTATTTCAAATATTATTTGTAAAAATGTGTGTGATGATGATAAATAAAGATCTAAGATGTGAAAGATAAAGGTTTTATTCGCATTAATTTGTACGGTGTAAAACAAACATTAAGACACAGAATTCTCGCATGATGGCTTTTCTACAAACATGAATTTGTTCTATAACATATTTTTTTTTTCGCCTTAAAAAAAAAAAATAATAATAATAATAATAATAATAATTGCATATTTTATTTAGAAACCTTATAATTATTCAATTTCTGTAATAAAATAAATAGGTACTTTTTTCATGGTTGTTCCAAATATTAAGCCACCGTGACGGGGTTAAGAAGAACTGAGTTAATTATGTGATGCACTATTCTCACGCGTCCAAATTGAGAGAAATACGAAATAAGCTTTTACTATATTTTGTGATTGAATCAAAATAATATCTGAAATCTTTTCAGCTATTTTACAATTAAAATAAGTATGCATAAAGCTAACTATGTATTAATAAATATCAGCTATATTACTTTTGAAGTAAATCTAAGTTTATAATTATGCAAAATAAATCTTATGTTATCGTTACTTAAGGGATGGTACTAATTGCTGTTTATCTATACAAATACGTCAAATCGTTTTGAAAATAAGAGACCCAATAATTATTAGAGTTGAATTTAGAAGTAGTAGTTTCTTGGATTGATTAGAGAAAATATATAATATTATTAGCAGCAGTTCAATTTATTTTATTACACCACTCTTTTATCATCTGTCACTTTCAATTTAAATGCGTAGCTGGACATACAAAGTAGCAGTGTTTTAGATTAAGGGGTCTCAGGACTCTTAAAGCTTCAAAATTTTCGGAATTTTAATTTTTTAGATATTAAACTCCTGTCTTTTCCGGACATTTTTATATAATTGTTTCCTTGAAATTCCCACTAGAATAGAAGTTATGGCTTTTAGAATTACACCAGCCCAATAGCTGAAGCGGCGTTTCCGAATCTTTGAAGTCATTTTTCTCCAAATGACGTTTTTGCACATAACGCGCACGATATCTTAAAAATTTCTGAATATTTTTCATGAAATTTTCGAAACATATGTTTCATGTTAGTCTGTATAAACTGAACATAAAGTTTCCGTTTTATTTTTAAAAAAAATATTTTTCAGGCGGTTCGACATTTTCAAAATTTTGCATTGGCTGAATACAACTTTGTATTAAAAATATAAAAATGCTTTAAATACATTTTTTTAGGTTCAGGGTAATTGTTACAATCTGAAACATAAATAGGCACCAAAATTAACATTCTAGTTGCAATATTTATTTTGTAATCCTGCACGTAAGTTGTTCTATCAATTTTCTGCTCGTCAAATATCTGAAAGTTTGGAGCCCTCTGTAAATGTTAAATCTGCATCTTGCAATTTTGTAAATACATAAAATGAAAGAACATACTTATATCTTTAATCCCAATAAAAATTGTGTTTTAAAATCATATACATTTTAAGATGTTATATGTTGAAAATGGTCTTTTTTAAATTTCTTTTAACTTTATGAGTAACGAGACCCCTTAATAAATTTTCTTAATATATTACTTAAATATATTTTCATTTTTTAAGATATATTTATCTATAACGTGCAAGAAAGAAATGTTATTTTCAAAAATAACTTTTTAGCTTTTAATAGCCTTCACGTTAAAATATTCATTATTATACAATTTAAAAATACAGGATCGTTATAATATAGGTAACTAAACTTTTGTGACATAGAAAGAGATGGTATTTCTAATGACACATAAAATCTCTATTAACAAATCCTTAGACTAAGAATGTTAAACTAGACGGAAAATAAATATTAAGTATAAACAGTGGAGACATGATGCAAATTATCTTGTTCCCAATACTTAATAAGATTAACTAAATTACTAATGAAAGAGCTAAATTACATCAAGCGAAAAAGAAAATGATGCACAGATAAGTTATTTTGGAAATTAGATAAAATTAGACGTAAGTGTTAAAAATAATACATTTAAAAGTAACCATTTCTTTAGTGATTTATTGACATTTTGCTGTAAATGTAATGTTTTTTATTTCTATCTGAATTGATATTTTTAATGCTTGCAAATGTATTAAAATTTCGGTTTAAAAGTAAAAGATTTATTAAATTTATTCTTTCAAATCAACTTGGAATGATAGGTATACTAAATTTGCTTTTCGAAAGTTCTAACGTAGCATACATGGCCTTACACGACTTCTAATAGGAAGGTTTTTAGGAGGCAAAACTCCTAAGGTCTGGACGGAATATTCTTACTGCAGAAACAATTTAATACAATGCAAATACAATTACAGTTAGTACAATGAGATATCTGAAGTTGGTTATTTTACAACACTAACTCGTTTACATATGAATAGATTATGAAGCAAATATTACACAGATACATTGATACTGTAAACAATCTAAACAATCCCTAACTTCAAAAAATCAAATAAAGACAACGTGAAACAAAAAGAAAAATATTCCATTAATTGCTATAAATATAAGTTATATTATCAAGTACCTAAACTATTCTATAAACGTATCGTAATGATTTAATACTCTACAATTTTCTATTAATATTTTTATCAATTTCGGTCTTGCAGTCAAGACGTGAAAGTCAAACTATTTATATTTAATTCTATGCTGATCACTTAAATTCACCAATCGGTAAATTTAAAATAAGAGACTAAGGTAATCAACGTCGGATTTAGCTAAATTGAATGCATTATGCATCTGAAATTATTGTCCGGAATAGTAAACTTCATTCTATTCCAGTCGTCAAAAATAAATAAATAAATAAATACATAAATAAAAATAAAATAATAATAATAATAATAATAATAATAATAATAATAATAATAATAATAAACGAAGAGCTAACTCCAGTAGCCACCGAAAAGGCCTAAACTAAAATTAACACTCAAAGAAAAATAGTCTCAATAGCTCAATAGTATTTCCAGATATAGATACTTGTTTGGTATTTCCATATGACTAATATCACCGAAATACACAGGATAAATCTCAAAGCTCATTTCCGGTTAAAATACTGGAAAACAGTTTTAGCTACCACCATGCGTGTGATGTGTATGTATATTAAAACAGCTATATGCAACAAATTAGTTAACTCACCGCGCTTACTAGCGATAAATTCCAGAGTTAGAAATCGCATGTCAAAACTGGCGATATAATAGGCGATAAGATTAAAAGTTCACTGACAATTTTTGTAGACCATCATCAATTTAATGGTAAAAGATATAATGTGCACGCATATACGATAAATAGTCGCCTGTGTTTCCTACTGATGTTTCCTTCTCAATCTCGCTAGACAATGTTTTCTAAATTTTCCCTATGTTTTCCTTTAGAAAACAATGTCTGACGAGAGTGAGGCGGAAACATCACTAACCGAAGATGCCTCGGTAAGAAGGTGAAGAAATAATTTTTAAACCCTTTTATACTTATGCTTTAGAGTATATGTATTTGAAACTTTTTGACATGTGCCCTACCTTTTGGTGTATGTTAAATTTCGATATCTTAATGTTCTTTAATGTCTGTAATAAATTGGTAGACCAAATGAATATTATGATTAAGATATGACAGTATAAATGAATGCAATTATAAATTCGCATGATTAATTGTGCTGTTTTATCTTTCATAAATGAGCTAAAATTTTACTCATTCATATTATTTAAAGTTGGAATTAAATTAAAGATTTTATATCATATTCACCCACTGGCATGTAATTTGCAGACAAAACCAATTCATACACTATAGCTAAAGGATATATAAAAAAAAAAGCTAGTAGTAATTTAAAGTGCATTACAATAAAACGATTTACATTAAAGTTTGTTACATGGATTTAACAGTGGTATCCTCAAATTTTGACCACTTCTAACGCTTGACGATTTACGGTAAAATTAAAAAAACATACGTTTTACTGTTTGCTTTGATTGAGAAAACTCAAACATGGCGTCCCAAATGGGTGTTGAAAAACATGGGTGTTGAAATAATTTGAAAAACAAATTTAGTGCATTTTTTAGTATGTATAGGGTCCCTATTTCAAAACCCGCCATTTTCTTACTTTCTAACCCCTGAACATGCCCCTACCTACAGTTCTAAAAGTCACTTTCACGGTTTTGATTGCCTGGAAACGGGGCGAATTCGCCTGATAGCCGCGTGATGGCTATCTGCTGGAAAAAACACTTATGCCGCCTTAATGGCAGCTCTGTGTTACTTTGCTTTGGTTATATGCTGGTCAGTTACTTAAAGTGAATTTACTTGTTTAATTTCACGCTGCATCGCACGCCTATACATCATACCTAACACATGAAGGGCGGCTCTCTTTACTTGAATTGGTCTCGTAATTTAGAATCTTGATCAGGTGACGAGACCGTAAACTGACTAGGCTCCTCCGAGGTATAATACACAATGAACTTGGAGTACTTTTTACCCACGACAGATTTTACATGCACCAGAAGCCATTAGCGCACATGATGGATTTGTAGCTATTGGCGTGCCTCGAACCCGCGACGTGTCGGCTACGAGTCCGACGCTATCTGTTAACAGGACCACCGCTCCGTTGGATGTAGAGCAGTGTTTCACAACTTTTTTTCCAGCTGTACACTTGAATCCATGGTTAAGCTTCCGCGGTACACTAACCATACTCTCACAGAACATTATTTTGTGTCTGATAACACATTTGTTTTGTTTTTATATTAAATGATCTGCGAATAAAAACAGGTGTATGTTTTTTTTTTGTCTTATACCCGGCCCGTTCCTATCAGCAATCATATGTATTTAAAAAAAATCTTGTTGCTAAATATATTATCGCATAGCTCAATGTTTCGTATCATAGATTTAAAAAGAAATACAAATAAAGACAAAACTTTGATACATTATTTTTCGAATAGTTTTTGAAATAATTGTTATACCTTTCAACTATACATTATTCCATACATATCGAAATCATGTAGGAATTTTGTAGTGGGTGAATGAATCAATGGCTAAAATATAAGAGGTGACATAATAAAAAATCTGAATTGGTAAAAAAAAGAATATTACAGTAGTTTTGTAATACATGTACTGCATGATTATTCAGAATTTCTTTTTTAATTTTTCAGCTATTACTTGTTAACTTTTATCAAAAGCAGGAATAATTAACTCATTTTTAATTGTTGTTTAAAAGTAATTTTTTTTTTCGATGAAAAATAATTCACAGCAGAAGAGCATGGTTGCTTGCGTGTAAATGTGCATTGAAACTGTAAAATAACAGAAAAATTGTCATTAAACATAATATAATATCACTGACTAAAAAAACTAAGAGATGACATAATAAATAATCAGAATCGATAAAATAAAACAAAAGGAAACAGAAGAAATTTGTTTATTGCAGTAGTTTTTAATAAATATACTGCATGAGTATTTAGAAACGTCTTAATATGTTTCTATTAGTCGTTAAAATTTATCAAAAGCAGCAATATTTACCTGATTTTTAATTGTTGTTTAAAACTGTATTTTTTTTTTTTTTCGATGAAAATTATCCTAAAGCAGAAGAGCACGATTCCTTGCGTGTAAATGTGCATGGAAACAGGAATATAACAGAAAAATCGTCATTAAACATAATATAAGAAAAAAACTCAATTAAAACTTCGAGTTTCGATTAAACTACCCGTGAATATCTAACAGCCTGGCGGTCACGAAACTTCTTAATTACCCAAAGGACATAACATTTTCTTGTTTCTTCATTAGAGGGTAAATGCTTACACGAATCAGGAAAAATGTTATTTTCCAGATCGTTGAATGAACAAATAAGAATAAGACTTTTCATATAAACAAGAGTAAATGTTTATGAAGAAAATGCAATCTATCAATTGTGTTTATGATAGTTTTTACTCAAAAGATTGAAACTTACGCAGTTTCAAATATATTAGCATTTGTAATAATAATAATAATAAAAATTCACTTAAAATGGATGATTTGGAATAATATGTTTATTATAGTTTTTACTCAAATGATAGAAACTTCCGCTGTTTGAAATAAATTGGCATTTGTAATAATAAAAAGAAAATTCATTTAAAATGGATGATTTGGAATATTACGTTTATTATGATTTTTACTGAAATGATATAAAATTTCGCTGTTTGAAATAAATTGGCATTCATAATAAACAATTTTTTTTTCACTTAAAATGGATGATTTGGAATTTTATGCTTATTATATTTTTTACTCAAATGATAGAAACTTTTGCTGATTGAAATAAATTGGCATTTTTAATAATTACATTTTTAAAACTTTTTTTTCACTTAAATTGGATGGTTTTGAATATTATGTTTATTATAGTTTTATTCAAAAGATTGAAACTTTCGCTGTTCGAAAAATATTGGCATTTATAATAATCACAATTCTTTTCACTTAAATTGGATGATTTTGAATTTTATGTTTATTATAGTTTTTATTCAAAAGATTGAAACTTTCGCTGTTGAAATAAATTGACATTTGTCAAAATCAAATTTTTCCCCTTAAAATGGATTATTTGGAATAATTTATATAGAGTCTTCCTAGTTTATAGGAAGGAGTCCATTTATAATTAGAACTTAATACTATAATCCTTAAGCATATTTCCAAAACAAGCAAAACGGTCATATTAATAGATCAACCCTTAACAAGTAAATCATTTCTGTATTTAATATAGTTTTTAATTTAAGAAACTATAGATTTTAGCTGTTCGAAGTAAATTTGCATCTGTGTAATTAAATATTTTATCACCCAGAAAGGATGTTTTTTTAATATTTCGTACACGATTTTCCTAGATTATAATGTAGAATAAATCGATAGTTTTTAGCTATAACCAAAAACTAACCAATTTCTATTTATACGATAAGTCAATAATCACATTTAAATAATAAGCGAAATAAACATATTGATTGTTTGATTCTGGAGAACTAAATCAAATATGTATTTATTATGGATTTTAGAAAATAAACTTGAAAGCTTCACTCTTTGTAGCAAATTTGAATCTGTAGTAATTAACAGTTTTTTTAATCTACAATGGGTGGAGTGGAATAAGTTGTTCAAATTCATAGACTCCTTAGTTTATAACTATGAATTTATTTATAATCAAAACTTCATACGATAATCAATAATATGAAAAAATAAGCAAGGCGTACATAATAATGGTTTGTTTCTGAAGATATAAATCATTTCTGGAGAACGATAGATTGTTTGACAAAAGTGTAATAAATCTTAAATATCCCACAAGAAATACAGCATATAGGATGAAAGTATCCCTGCTACGATCTCTCTACAGAAGTTGTTCACAATTTGTATTAAGTGCTACCAAAACGGCTCCGTGTGCACTTTTCAGTTATTCCTTTTTCTCTCCAGGAAAATATATCGATATGGCAGACTGAGAAAAACTACAAATTCAGAATAAAAAGACCGGAAGCCGTCAGCACAGACAATCATCTCATCGAGTTCACGGATGAAATTCCAGGATTAGTTAAATCTTGATTAGCATTAATACTCAATCGGACTGGCAAGTCCTATCTTGGTGGAAATCACCCGAAAACCCGATTTTAGTGGCTTCCTCGTAGATTTACCATTGTGTTTTCCTGCACCCAAAGGTTATGAAAACATGGAGGACTGAGAGCAGGAAAACACTATGGTAAACCTACGAGTCAGCCGCTAGAATCAGGTTTTCAGGTGTTTTCCACCAAGATATGACTTGGCAGACCGATTGCGTTTTAATATGCGAATCAAGATTTAACTAATTCTAGAATTCCATCCGTGAACTCGATGAGGTGATTGTCTGTGATGCCGGCTCCCGGTCTAAAAGGAAATACATACTGCTTTCTTTATGAAAATCTTTCAAAGCATCTCTTTAATAGTCATTTTTCTTTAACCTCTACTGACCCGAGATCTGAAGTGTAGAGCTCCACTCTTTTACTCATAAAAACTAAATTGTTTATTTTTCGTACATTTTCACTTTACTTCCATAGCTCAATGTTTTTTTTTTTTCTTTTGGTACAAAACCAATAAATGGTAACACTGACACTTATCAATACTAATGAAATAAAATTTCACTGTGACTGTGTGTGTGTCTGTATCAGTGTGTGTCGGCGATGGCTAGCGAATTTTACCCCACATAGAAGTCTGAAAAATTTTGTGAATCCAAGGCAGGTCAAAATGCACCTGAGATTCAGAATTTCCATTTTATTATTAACTAGTAGACCCGCCCGGCGTTGCCCGTGGTTTGTAAATAATAACCTTAAACAAAACTTAAGTTTGCATGATTTTATATCTTTGGAAATTCTTTTAAATGAACCTAATTTAGGAGTCCCCATCTCCTTCCGCAGCGTCTAGTGCATTCTTAACAAACTTCTTTTCGAAGGAACCTGTAATCTAGTTTCCCGTTATCTATGGCAGCATTTACCGGAAGTGCCCGCACGTGCTGGAGACAATCGAAACCAAGTTGAGTGAGATAAACCTCGTAGGAACCAAGCCCATAGAATAATAATAATAAAAAGAATGCACCATTAATGTTAGAAAATGTTGGTAACTAAAGTCCAAGATAAAATTTCATAATACTGAAAGTAGCTGAATTGTAATCTAAGTTGAAGGAAGCAAATCCCGTTGAAATTGGACCCTTAAACCCGAGGAAATATTGCACCCCCAAGCGGTGGAAGATGCCCCTCCCCTTGTAAATTTTATGAATTACAGTTAGCATTAAAACATATATAATAAATGGATGAAATCTCTTATCTAAAGATACCTTTAAAGTAACGCGATTTTTAATTTACGGCTGTAGTGAGTAGACGTAAGTTGATGCTGGAAAAGGAGATTAACGATCGAAAAAGGTGGTAGCTGAGGTATAAAGAAAGACCGGGCCCTGTGGGCCAGAGTGTTATCTAGAAAGTAGTTGTGCATACAAAAATTTAGTAGTGATTTTAAAGTAGCTTGAAGATGCTAAAACTAAGTTAAAGAAAATTGCAATAGAATAGGATAGTTTTAAAAAAAGCTGCAACAAAGGCCCCAAGAAGACGATTAATATTCAAAATTGGTGGTAGCTGAAGTCTGCAAGTTTTTTTTTTTTTTTTTTTTTTTTTTTTTTTTTTTTTTTTTTTTTTTGTTCATGTAGTAGCTGGAGAACCTAAGAAGTTGTTAGAAAAAAAAGTTCGTGAATCGGACCATTGTTAAAGGAGCTATAACAGGGGGCCCAAAACGGTCCAATTGATAATTGAGAGTAGGACCCTAAAATGAAAACATGTTTAAATGTTGTAGTAATTATCGTTTTAGATTTTCAATTAGTCAAAATTAATCATAGGGTATGAAATAATCATTAGAATAATATTTTAAAGAAATGCGCAAAAATGGTGTAAATGCTTATAAAGGGGCCCTAGAGCCCCAATAAAAATATGAGGGTGTTTGTCTAGGGAGAAGAGTCCAAGACTAAATTTTAAAATTATGTAATTAGAAGGTGAGAAAATTAGGGGGTGAAAATGCATGGCACACCTGTAGGGCCCCGGATCGGGCCCTACAGGACCGTAAGGTGCCCCAGGATTTTAACTGGAATATAGTAACAGGAGAATGACTAAATGCAAAAATGGTAAAAATAAAGATCGCATTAAGAGGGGCAATCTATTAACAAATTTATGGTGCAAAAACTTCAAGGGGCCCTGTACCGGATCCCAGGGAGTCAGGAACTTAAGTGTCATGTAGTTTAGTATAAATATAATTTTAGTAGTTTTTAAAGTAATCAGGTTATGCTATAAAAAAATGGTAAAGAAAATTGCAAGACATTCGGATCATTTTTAAAGAAGCTTCACCAAGGGCCCAAAAAGGCGATTAATATTCAAAATTGGTGGTAGCTGAAGTCTGCAAATTTTTTTGTTCATCCGTGTAATAGCTGGAGAACCTAAGATGTTGTTACAAAAAAAAATCTAGTGAATCGGACTATTTTTAAGGGAGTTATAACAGGGGGCCCAAAAGGGGCCAACTGATAGTTGAGAACAGGGCCCTAACATGAAAAACATGTAAACCGTTTTAGTACTTAGCATTTTAGATCTTCAATCTGTCAAAATTAATCATAGGATATGAAATAATCGTTAGAATAATATTTATTAAAAATATTCAAATAATGGTGTAAATGCTTAAGAAGGGGACCTAGATATAGGGATCTAGCACTGCAATACTGGTGAAGTAATATTAAAAAACTCCGTGATAGAGCTTCAAAGCAAAAGCAATCGAAACTGCGACAAACAAAACATTTTTTTAAACCCTTGTGATATATGTAAAAGGTACTTAATTTCAAAATTAAAATCCAGGTAATTTATTCTTCTTTCTATTTTGCTATTGCTTTACTTTTCTGAAGCACTTGTTACCATAATAAGAAATTTTGCATATATTTCTCCTTAATCTTAAAATTAAAGCATTCTCGATTATCCGAAAATTTCTATTTTCCGAAAGATGATCGGTCCCAATTACTTCGGATAATCGAGAATCTACTGTATGTGCAGATATTTTTAGTTAAAAGTACATCTATTACATTTTATTTTTATAATATTTCCCATGTTGATTTTAACACCGTAAAATATGATTTGCATCCCAGTCTTGGCAAAAATTCACTCTTAAAAAACTCAAAAAAAAAAAAAAAAAAAAAAAAAAAGGAAAAGAAACACATCAAGAAATTATCCTAAACGCAAACGTATATTTTCGCTCAATACTTATTTTTTCATTTGCTTAATATAACTTTGAATATTAAAATGCGTTCAAATGTAAAACTTTCACTGCGAAATACCTCATTTTCTGGTATTTAAATAAGTATTTTATTATCATAATAGAAATACATATGCTTCTGTATTATAAATATAAAAATTTATCTTTGTCAAAAATATCTTATTTATTATGAAAAATATAAAGCAACCAAAAAAGAAAAAAAATCTTATAAAACAATTTGGGACGCGAAGATTCGAACCCATAGCCCCGATTCTCGAGCTCAAAGCGCTATCCATTCAGCCATCTAGCTCGCCTTCCATTTCAACAAATTATCTTTATAATTAGTACCGTAATTAATCAAACCGTGATTTGTTCGTGAACGCACTGAACGTTTATTGCATCCACGATAAAGACCCACTCCATGTTGCTGTCTCCCTGAGCTCGCGCGCGCGTGCATCTTGAACACACCCAATGTCATTGCTATCCCGGTTTATTTAATTTCTTCTGAGAAAATTTTATACAACCAACCAACCGAAAGCTATCGGATTAAAAAAGCCGAGAAAAAAGCGTATTTTTGATGAAAGTGAGTTGCGTTTGTAAATTAATTACTCAGCTATTAATTAGAATATTAAAATTCTGAAAGTCAGGTGCATTCGGAAAGGCCTTGGACTCTCTTCAGAAAATTTTTGAACCTCGTACGTGCCATAAACTTTGCTAGCCATCGCACACACACGCACACACACGCACACACACGCACACACACACAGAGCGATCTGTTCTTTATTATTATAGATTAGACAAGATAGTAATTAATCATCAAAAGGAACTCTGATTGAAAGCTCATCTCTTTCATTGTAAGCCAACAAAAGCGGTCGTATATGTCCAAAATAGCATTGTTAAAAGTGCAAGATATATTCTGAAAGATCGTGCTTTTATTTTTTAAACACCGCAATAAGTTTGGAAAAAAAAATCATTGTTAACCCTTTGAAATATTATATATATAAATTATTTTCACTATGTGCAAAACTACATAAAAGAAGAGACATTAAAAAGATGTTAAATTATTTTAATACCTTAGTACTTTCAACTATAAAAACATAGTCTTCGTCAGAGAAATATAAGAAATACAATTGTTATTGCGTCTAATTTTCAAAATTCACGTAGATGATGACGAAAGGAGTGAATGTGTAAGTTAATTTTTAGATCCGGAAAACATTGGGAAAATAAAACATGGATATAAGGAAGTGGAATATTACTCGTTTTATGATTATTTAAGCAAACTGAGCCAAATTCTGGGTATGTTGTAGAAACATACAACATACCCTTTCCAACATACCAACAACTACTAAAGGTATTAAAATAATTTAACATCTTTTTAATATTGTCTCATATTTTAAGTAGTTTTTGCACATAGTGTAAGTTTAAGTTTAACTTTTTAAAGATGAATAAGCATTTCTATTTATTTATTTACTGAAATTATTTTCTTTTCCAGTTCTTTTTTTCTCCCATATGGTACCGTTTCTTTATGGCGCAATTTCAAAAGTACCACTTAACAATCTTTTCATGGTATCTTTGGAGACTAGATTTACATACCTACAAACATTCTGACGAGTACAAGTTTTTATTATAGAATAAACTATGTGAAAATTTCAACAAAAACATGTTAAATCGAATTGTTTCGGCTCGGTTTTGTTCGCCTTCGACTCAAGTTTTCATTCTAAACATGCAAATTTTTTCACAAAATAGTATATCATGCGTATATATGACATGACGTATAAAAACCGTATGTGTCTTATAAAATATCCATACAATGTTTTAGACGTTAAAACTGCATGATATATATATGGTATGTTTCAGGTATAAACCATACATACATACATACATATATATATATATATATTAATTAGTATTACATGTATAGGGTTCCATCTACATTTTGTATAATGTTACGGTTATAATTTGCTGCTAAATTTATTAAATTATTGAATTAATTATTGTAATTGGAATAGATGATGATTTGTAATTATATTATGCCTATATATATTTATATATATATATATGACTTAAATCTGACAAATATAACGTGCATGACGTACAGTCGCGGAAAAAAATGTAAACAACCCCTACTAACTCTTAACAAATTGTTGCAGAAAAAAGTTACTGGTACTAAACGATTGGAAATAAAGTCTACTTTTAAATGATGTATATAAAATTTGCTTAGGGGGCCATCTACATATCAAAACGAACACAAACTTTTTTTTTATAGCAATACCCAAGTTTGACATCATAAATAAAGTCTACATCCTTCAATTAGCTAAAATCCAAATTTTTATGAAATTCGAGCGATCAATTTCCAAGAAATTAATTATTTTAAAATAAGCCTATTTTAGGGGCTGTATACAAATTGAAGTTCCGTACTCGATTGTTGAAGTGCTACAGAATAACTATTTCACTTCCATTAATGTAATATTTCCTGCCATTAGTACCATTTCACTCGCTCAATATGTTTCTACGAGAACTATTGTCAACCCAAATGTTTCAATAAAATGAATTAAATACATTTATTTCAAATTATGCTTTTCTGCGTATCATAGATGTCCACTTAAACCATCATTTTGGCTTTTTTTAATCATAATTCGAAAACTATTTGGGATAAAATTTTAAATTGAGAAACTGCATAAAGCAGGACATAATACATATAAATCCATCAACAAATATGTAGGTTGCAATTAATATTTTTTCGAATATTAATTTCATAAATCATAATTAATATCGTATACTTCAATCTATTTATGTTGGGGTTTTTTAGTATTATTACCACAAAACGATTACCACATTAAAACTATAATTTCAGGAGATATTAACAAAAATATGAAAATGTGAGTTAACATTAGAAGCTCTAAAATTTGAATGTTTATAATTCAAAAACTTTTTATCTAAATGATTTGAAGTTTCGGTTCTAGACATAGTTTGAGCTGAAATTTTTAAATATATTGCCGAAATTGGGTGTTGCCATTGAACAACGTTTGGTCTGATTTTGATTTATAGATGCCCCCCTAACCAAATTTCATAGACATTATTCGGTACCAGTAACTTTCTTCTATTATATTTAGTTGCAGAGTTAGTAGGGGGTGTTTACTTTTTCTTCACGGCTATACATATAACGTTTATAAGATGTATATTTAAGATTGGCGATAACCTTAGCGATATCGTAACTACAACCAAGGCATAATCGTGATTACCGTGACTGCTGTCAAAAGAAAGAACCAAGCGTAGTAGCATTTGCATTATTAAGCATCGAACAGACATCGAACAGAAACAATTGATCTGGCAAGGTGGTCCCTTTCTTGTTTTATGACTTCCATTGGGAGTCTAGAAGTCGGAGGTCAGCGATGGCCGCCGTTGGCCTGTTCATCTCCTCCTATTTCTTTTCTTGAGATTCGTCTTTCTTTTATTGATGATAATAGAACATTTTGCAACGAAAGGTTAGGGAAGTGATATACGACTTTTGTCGGTATGTGTCGAGATTACTTTCGACTATAATCTTATTATTCACTTTAATAATAGTTAGTATCTGTTGTCAGTCTCTAGTTATTTCGTGAAGAAAACTCTTGAAATTTCAGCAGAATCTTGTTAAGCACCACTTATTTACAGATTATTGCATAATGCTAAACCATCGCTACCGGTTCCATTGGAATGTAATTAATCCCCAGTCCATCAAAATATACGTAAATATTGCATAATTATTTTTAAAAGCATTTTACAAACACTTTAATATTTAGCAATCTAGCTTTTTAGTATGTTCTATGCTATTTGACTATAATTCAAATATCCTTAAATAAGTTAATTCATAAATCGGAATTATTTGACTTTTAATTGAACTCAGAATTCACACAGCAAATTAGAGTAGCTGTTTTTGATTACTTACCATAAAAGCTAAAATTAATTATTGCAATAGACGCTCGAGAAATACATTTAGCTTTAGGGTAATTTATTCAATTCGAAAACATCTAAAAAAGAATTCATTATCAAAGTTGAAATTAAACGTGGCTTATTTAGAGTTCCAGCAGTCCTAACTTAAATATTAGGAATAAATTAACAAACGTATTATCGTAGCATATTATCTTATTATATTTCAATGTTTGTTTATTCAAAACCAAATAAATTTTCGATGTATATAAACTGTTAAAATTCTATTTACTAAGACAATGACAGGAATTTCAATTTTTGTGAATAAATTATTTTCAGCCTTATTTTTTTATGAATTTTCTTTTTACTTACCCAACAATGAAAGTACAAAATGTTCTAGTAAACCTATTCTTAGTCTAAAAAAATGTTTGTTTATTTTGTAAGAAGATTTTATATAGTTCACCTCGATATATCCTTCTAGATGATGTGAAAGATAGATTTATTGGTATATTCTGGCCTATAACGCGTACTTTACATGTAAAAAAATGGATCAAAGTTGACGGGTGATAATTGCACTCCGAGTATGAAAATTAAAGATTAAAAATTAACCTGGAAACACACGCACATGGTGTAGTGAAACCTGCCTGTGCGACCACCTCCCTTAAAAGACCATCTCCCTGAACGACCATTTTTAAGGAACGAAAATTATTCCCATACGCTCAATACAAACTTTTCCTCCATTCAGAAACCGTCCCAGTTGAACTTCCTCTATGAGCGATCAATTTCTTTGAAGAAAATTCCTTTTTTATGGTCGTTTGAAGAAGGTATTATTTAAAAAGATAATTCCGGAGAGAGCATTATTCAACAAACTTCTAAAATAAGTTTAGATATATATATATATATATTTTTTTACCTCGGAACTTTTAAGTGTTTAAACCCCTTTGTGCCTTTTTAGGCAATGAATTTAACTCTGATGACGGATTAAGAATGACGGTCAATAAACCTCCCTGTCCTATTCTGTTAGGAAACTTTCGGAGAAATAGATAAGTTAATGAAATCGTCATTATTTTTCCCGTCCAAAAACAATTGCATTTATTTACGCAACTTCGAAAGGACTGGGAAATAAAAGTTATAAAAAATAAAACCGTAAAATCAATGTATTCATTTTTTAAACTCTGCAGAAATTAACTTATGTAATTAACTTTTGTTTGATATTTAAATTTTTATATTTTTCCTAATGTGAAAAATAAATTTTAGTAACATTATTTGTTACCTTTTTCAACAATTAAACCCAGATTTAAATATGTCCTCCATTAAGAAACCACCTCTCGCTGGGACCAATTTTTATTGGAACGGAACATGGTCGCGTTAGGGAGGTTTTACTGTATAAGAATCCCTGGATGCATGCGGTTTTTCAATTGTAACGAACCATTTTACAAAAAATTACTTTATTATTATTTTTTTTGTAAAATTTGTATTAATTGTCTGCGGTTGAATAACGCTACCATATTTTACGCATACCAAATAACAGTGCGACAAGATAAAAGATGTACATTATCTCGGTACCTCATACCCTGTGCGTGTGCTCCCAATTTGAGAAAAGATGGTATAATAATTGACGTTTCTACTTTAATGAACATTTTTTTTAATAATAAAATTACATACCTTATAATAATGTTAGCTGGATAAAACGAAATTTCTCTGCGTTCATCGTCATTTATATTTTCAAGATTAAATTTTTAATTCTGAAATGAGCTTTCTGAGAAAACCGAAATATTAAAAAAATAAATGTGCCCCGCAACCCCGCTCTTTAAAGAGCGAAATGATGCCTTCTAGTACTGACAACCTTTCTATAAAACACGATTCTCTTACAATAAGGAACGATATTTGGGAAGGCAAAAACGAAGATTTCTGCGAATTCGGGAAACGACTTCCAGAAATTCATTTTTTCGAATAGTAAACATAAATATTTTTTGAAAAATATATATCGTTAGAGCCGGAAATCAATCTGAATAGGTGTGTATTTATTTATTTATTTATTTATTTATTTTGTTTTTTCATCCCGCAAATGGGGTGGCATTTTAAAACTGCAAATAAAATGGAAAAGATGTAAACAAACACGGAAACAGCTTCCAAGAACTTAAAAAAAAAGTAGTATCATAATTTTTAAAACCGAAGATACCGTTAGAACCGGAAAGATGTTCTGAATAAATTGGTATTTCTTGTTTTGATTGTTTTAAATTCGGAAAAAAGGAATTTTCGTTTCAATATACATTAAAAACGAAAATCAATAAAACGAATTGGAAAACATGAGTACTAACACGAAATCGAAATTCAGAAAATATTGTTTTTCAAATTACTTAGTATTAAAATAAATACTTTTAAAGAACACCGTTAGAAATCGAAAAGTACTGTGACAGTTTAAGACTGCAAAGAAAACGGTAAAAGTGAAAATTAACACGTTATCGTGCAACGAAAGATATCGTTTTGACTTGAAGGATACAGCGAACATTTCAGAGCTTTTTTCGGAGCGTATCTGAGGATGATTATGAGAAGCAAACGTATGGACCATTGCTCGGTCTTTGTTGGCATAAGGTTCGTGGGCTAATGTAACGGCAAGGCACACATTTCTTAATGTGCGCCAATGTGGAACAACAACTAAACAAGTGGGTAAGAGATACTATATAGAATTTTGTGTAATAATCCTTTTAAAAGACTTTATCACTTAATTCAACCATTAACCGCCAAAACTATAATGTAGAGATTTTCAACTTTTTAGCTGAACATCGTTTGCCTCCGGAAATTCTAAAAGATAATTTTAGATTTTTTTTATCTGAAAGTTTTTGTCTTTAAGTAAGGTTAACTCTTTAATTGGAAAATGGTGGTGGGTAGTAAATAATTTAAACATTCGCATTTATTTTTACCATTGCGTCAACGCAACGCCACCTGTTAATGGGTTAATAAATCCCAATCTTTAATTTATAATTATTAAATACTTAATCATTTTCCATAAGAGCATAGATGGCAGCACCATTAAATTTAATTTAAAATTTCTACAACTGAAAGATATTTTTGTAGTAGAGTTAAAAGTATTCAAGAACTGCTTTTCAGAGGATTATAACAGCATATGTTTGTATATCTGAACAGAATATTCAATTACATGACAATTTTAGCTTTGAAAAAACCACTTAAAATGGCAAAAAAAAAAAAAAAAAAAATACAAAAGTTCTTTAAATTAAATCTATCGTACAATATTATGCAGTCAATTTAAAATGTCGCAATTACACAAAAACAGAATTTTCGAATAAAAAAAAATTGATAAAATATTTCACAGTAACTTTTGGCCTTACAATGACCAAAAAAGTCTGTAAAATTGAATCTTGTAGATAATAATATCTTTTCTCGGGATAAAATTTCGAACCCCGGCAGTTAGTTTTGAACCGGGAACCTTTTTATTAGCAGGTAAACACAAAACCACGAAACTATCTTGCCTGGGTGAAAAAGTGTGAAATTAAGGTTATGTTTCAAAATATAAATAGCAAAAATGGTGGGATGTCATTAAATTAATACATTTAAATAAAATGATATAAGACTTTTTCAAATTTTAACGATTTGTCGTGTGTTGGGAGGTATTTTAGCTATATGTACGCAAGGTCCCTAATGTATGCAGTTTCTAAGAACGACCTCTATGACGGACAGACAGACGACTAAACGTGTGTGACGCATTGGTTTTCGTCAAATGAACCAAACCCTAAAAAATTTGGCCCAACAATTTAATGCTATTTATGCAAAGAATGTTATTTGAAATTGTAGAAAAACGGAATATTTTTCGCCTGTTCGAAGAACTGAAGAAATCCCGGACAAGTGATAACACAATCGGAAACAGGACGGTAAGTCGCTTTTTTTTTTATTGCCGCTAATTCGCAGAACAGGCGGTCCACGCACCCTTCCGAAGTCTTTTTCTTTTTTTAACACTCATCTCGTCACCGGAAAAATGTAACAGCTAATTTTTTTAAATAAAGACATCGGAAGGGATGGGGGGTAAAAAAAAGTGGGGATCTGAATCTGTCGGATAACAGCTGTGGGTACGAGATAGTTATTCGTCATTTAATCTAAGATCAAACTTCAGTCATTTTTCCGTATATCATTTGAGTTTTTAATTAATATCTTGGCTAATTATCAAATATGAAAAATCTAAGCCTCAGGTTCATTTGAAGCTTTTCTTCTATCGAAATTTACCGACCTCTACGTGCGTCAGATTTACCTAGTCTATCATTAACAGGCACTCACACACAGTGAGTGAGAGAGAGAAACAACTTTATTTTATTAATATAGATTGGTATTATTCAATTCTTCACATAATTCACACTTCAAACATCACAATACTTGGAGTTTATTCGATATTTTTCCGTAACTTGTAAAATTAATGTTTTCAATAAATAATATTATAGATAACTAATCCAATGCATGGAAGTTATTGAAAGCAAAACATATAAAACATTAATTATCTAGCTTTTAAAGTTGCTTTCTTAAATGATAAGCAATCGAACTTGAATTTTTGGAATAAATTAAGAAAAGTATTAGCATAACCTCAATTAACTTATTAAATCACAATATGTCTGATTAAAATTCAAATAAATATTTGACGTCTTTAAATATTACGATTCCATTTCTTAATGACTCGGAAACAAATATTGATTTTTGAGACGAAATCGTTTTATAGACTTAAAACTATTTTATCGATATTTTTCTGATTGTTGCTTACTCATATATTATGTAAAATGATCTGGTTACTATTTCTTTATTTTATACTAAGAAACTGTAAGAGAAGAAATAAAAGAAAAAAAAACAATTTTGTTAATGAAAGAAAAAGGATTTACCAGAGAGTTTTCTAATAAATTTCTTTAGACATTCGTATGATTTGTACGTCGGTTTTCTACTTTTACATCGCGCATGCTAAAGCCATTTTTGGTAATTTGCAATACCAAAAATAGAATTGCAATAAATATTTATTTGGGAAATATTTATAGTAATTGATTTTTCAAAGTTTAATAGAATAGATATATGCATAAAGATACTTTAAGTTAAAAGAATATAATACTTTGATATATATTTAAGCAAAATATACCATAGTTTGAACGTTTTTTTTCCTATGTCCTTTCTAAATTAGGTAAAAATAATCACTGTTGTAACTACTCAATTTGTGTTATGATTCTTTGCTTGCAGTTAATTCACAGTCACTGACATAATTTGTTACGATAAAATAACACAAAATAACAGATTGGCCAATACTTTCCTGAAATTCTATTTGTTAATAAACTTGATCTTTGAATCCGCTTACATGGCCCGTTTTCTAAAATTTCCTATCGCAATTCTATTGGCTAATAATCTTTATCTTTGAATCCGCTTCTCTTACATTGGCTGTTTCCTAAAATTCCCTGTAATTCTGTTAACTAATAAACTTTATATTGAATTCGCTTGTCATACATACAGGGTGCGTTCACAAACTTTCATGACTGGTCTGAGAATACAAAATGTATTAAACATTTTTGTACAGCGAACTAAAATTCTTCGAAATTTGATCCTTGGTCATAAACACAGTGATGCCAGCGTATTTTCCATTATTCATGGTCTTCTTGGAAGTCTTCGCGCGCAAGACTGTTAAGGGACCTCGTCGAAGCTGCCTGGATCGCTGGAATCGTGTCGAATCGTTTCTCTAGCTCCACACAGACGTGTGTTTTGCTAGACTTCTCCTGTTTTCGTGGAAATCTTTTCTTCTGAACCCATCTGCGGTTTATTTACAAAAGAATGTCGGGAATGAGCAATGGGTCAGGAGATAAGGAGCTCGACTCTACTTGAAGGAAAGATTCCTCTTTTGCTGGACATCAGTCCCTTTCCTACTAAAGTCATTAAAAATCAAGAACACCGCGTGGCCACAACAATCGATGCCGACGGTGATAATAGTTAGAAGGATGGTGCGTACGCAGCCTTAGTTCTTTCTTGATCCAGGGGAACAAACAAAGTTGCTGGGAGTAAGGTCGGGTCTGTAGATAGCTTGCGGCAATAATACCACCTTAAACTTACCCAAAACTTCGGCGGAGGCGAGCGGCGTGTGAGAGGGTGCATTGTCCTGGTGAACAATCCAAGGGGGTATGCCTCTCCGCACTTTGACATTTCGTTTCAGGATCGTACTGGTTTACCCAGTTCTCATCACCAGTACCAAATTTATCAAAAGAATGGGATCGCCTTGCAAGCGACTCACCCAATTTTCGATGGGTTTCAATGACACGCACTCACTGCACTAGCGATCTACTCACTCCAGCGTCTCGGAGGCAATCGATACGCATGCGCTCCGTTAGCTGACACCCCCAACTACCTCATCTTGTCGGTGGAACGGTGTGGGGGGCGCACCCCAACTCAGGAAACGATCAGTCTTGAAACTTTGTGAAAACACCCTGTATATATCAGCAAATTTCATTTCTGAGCAATCACATTTTGCATTGATGACCGTACGCTACGGCTATCGAAACTAGTTTTCAAAAAGAAATAAACTGTTTTGGTGCTTTAAACGTCGTTCTTTTTATCCATTTATATTAGAAAATTGTTCCCACATACAATTATACTTCTATAAAATAAATTTATGCTGTTACATGAATATGTCCTTCTTTCTAAAAAAAAAAAAAACTCGTATAAGAGACATTGTATTCTTTCTGTACATGAGCTGTATTTAATTTTCTTGCGTTAATTACTAGATGAAACAAGTAAAGAGGTAAATTTGTTATTATTTGTTAAGCAAACAAAGAGGATTATTTTTTTAAATAGGCAGTATATAAAATGAACAAAATAGCTAAACAATAATCATTATGTTTTAGCAAGAAAAAAAAATATGGGGCTTTCAAAATCTCATTTTAATATGTTTTCCTCAAGGCTTTGCTTTTTGTTGACATATATAAAGAAAAACACACAAAGCCTTTTTTCTGTGTAATTTATATTTTTTTGCCTCAACAACAAGAGACTTTTCTTTTTGTAGCACAGAAAAAAAAATTTTATTTAGGACATCTTTAATTGAATGGGGAAAACTTGCAGTATCTAAAACTTACTACACATCACTAAATTTCACAGATTAGTGAGGATATATAACGTGTTAAGATGTATCATTTTTTTTAATCAAAAATATATTTCTTTTTTCTTTAATCTTACCTGGGTTATTATCTCCATGGAGATTAAACTTGAAATTCAGAGTTAAATATATGCAGCGCAAAAATGAATTTATAATAATGAAATGAAATTTCTCTCAAATCACGCTCGCTGAAATACGCCAGTTGCTTGCAAATGTTATTGAAGAACAGGGTTCGTACGGGTCCTTGAATTTCCAGATTAAGAAATTTTTTGGTACTAGTATTTTCTTATAGAAAATCTTTCCTTAAATCAGACGAAATTTTGCTAGTTTAAACTAGATTTATTTTTCTACACAGTAAAAAAAAACGGGAAAAATTACAGCTGATTTGGCTGTGAATCGCTAAAAAACAGCGTTTTATTAACTTCACTATCGATTTACAGTAAACTGCTGTTATTTCAACAACGCCAAAACCGCCCCGACAACATTCCAGATGAGATGCAGGCACAGTGTAAAGCCAAAGCAGGTTATTATTACCGCTAGTTGTGTCGTACGAATGTTAGAGTCGGTCTACGGTCTGAATGTGTGCTTATTATTGAATTCAAAATGGCGATTTTGGATACTGAAATACAGTCTGGATTAATATATTTTAAAAATTCAGGGTAAGTTTTATTTTTATGTTTATTCGTATCATTGATTTAATAACTGTATCAAATAGGGCAGTTCTCTTATATAATGTAAGATACAAATTTTGTATTTAAGCACATAATATATAGATATAAACGTTGAGACAGTAGCTTTTGAATCATTTGTATAAGGATTAATTATTTTGTCTTAAATTATAACAAAAGAAAATATTTCCAATTTATATTTGAAAAAAATCATTTTTCTTTTTCTTTTCATCATAGGACTTAGTTATTATTTACTTATGTGTCAAAGTACAGATTAAAAAAAAAAAAATCCTTATTTTTTAGATATGTTTTGCTTTGCTATTATATATTTTTCGCAATTCCAATTTTTCCGTTATTTGCATTTTAATATACCTTACTAATCTAAATTATACAATATTTTTTAGTTGTCTAAAAGCTTTAAGTACGCTTTTTGTACTAATTTAAATATTTTTATTTATTTAATGTATTATTATAGTTTATTAAAATTTCAAAAAAATCTTACGACCTATGGTCCTATTTTCCGTCGGAGTTATTCAGATTTTATAGATGCTAGTTTTTTACGTGCATTTCTTTTCTTTTTTTATATGTAATTTTGAAATCATTTATTATGTGTAAGCTGGATACACTTCTTTATTAATCCATAAAATATTTCAAGAGTTTGCTTACTATTATCGCAGAATTAAAAAGCAGCAGATCGCATTTTGCTTTTGATAATTATCGAACAATAAAAAGTAATTAGCACTAGATGCTGAAATTCGATATTTTGAATGTTCTCCATGTATGTTATACGCAGTATATTTGAAATTCACATAAGGAAAATTCTTTACAATGAGTTACAATAGATTGAAATTTCCGATTTATTGCTTTTTCGGTGTATTTTCTTATTTTATTTATTATTTTGCTTTATGGTGATGCTAAATTTGTATCTTACACATGTATAACAGAATTTATTATATAACAATGTTATTAAAACAATGATATAAGTAGACATAAAGATAACACTTATAGTGCTCTTAGTTTTTAAAAGATGTCTCATAGTAGACAAAAAAGAAAAATTCAAAGTAAACAAACATTGCAGGGCTGGCGGGGGGGGGGGGGGATGCAAACGCATTTCTACAAATAATAATAATAATAAATAAAATAAAATTAATACAAAATGTATATATGAAAAAAAAAAAAACATACCGTTGGAATGTGGCATTCACCTTGAAAACTATATCGAAATAAAATTAAAACTTGCTAAAAAGGTGCATTTAATGTCACAAATATAAAAAAATGTTAATAAGATGTTGTTACATAATAAAATAGTTTTTAAAAACTTCCAAGATTTCATGCCGAGCGCATTCGATCACCTACTAATCGAATAGCGATAGTGATCGAAAGCGCTCGGCATGAAATCTTGGAGGTTTTTAAGTTTTTAAAAACTATTTTATTATGTAACAACATCTTATTAACATCTTTTTATATTTGTGACATTAAATGCACTTTTTAGCAAGTTTTAATTTTATTTCGATATAAAATACATAATAATAAAGGCTTAAAAAATTACTGTTATCTTGTTAAAAGTGCTGTAAAATTAACAGCAAAATATGCTGAAAAAATACAATTTTTTGTAAAATCTAAAAAACAAAATTACTGTAAAATTAATTGTAAAAGTGCTGTAAATTTACAAGTTTGCTGTTTACCCGAGAAAAACAAAACTGCTGTAAATTGACAGCAAAATTTGCTGGCACCCATATTGCCAGCATTTTTTGCTGTAAAGATACAGTGATTTTTTTTACAGTGTATAACAATTACTGATATTTGGCCTTGAAAATAACGGCACCCGTACGAACCCTGAAGAAGTTTCTACCGACTTTTGATCCATTTTTATAATTTTCATAGATAATAAGTATTATTCTGCACTTTCAGTTAATCAAATTAAAGAATACTTTTCTCAAAGCTCTCAGCATTTCAAATAGCATATTTATAAATAATTTTCAAGAAAACTCCTCTTAGCATATTAGAATATTGTTCATGAACTGTAAAGAAGCGGACACTTTTTTAACCCATTTTTGTCTGTTTTTTTTTTTCCTAACTAGTTATTTGTTTCTAGAAATTCCAATTTCAATATATGCCACACAAAAATAAATTCATAATAATGAACTGAAATTTGTCTCAAACCACGCTCGCTGAAATACACCAGTTGCTTGCAAATTCCATTGAAGAATTTTCTCCCGACTTTTGATCCACCTTGAATAATTTTCTTACCTAGTAAGAACTGTTCTGCACTTTCAGTTAATCTAATTAAATAATACTTCTCTCAAAACTCTCAGCATTTCAAATAGCACATTCATAAATAATTTTCAAGAAAACTCCTCTTAGCATATTAGAATATTGTTCATGAACTATAAAGAAGCGGACACTTTTTTAACCCATTTTTGCCTGTCTTTTTTTTCTTCCCATTTATTTGTTTTGTTATAACAGCTATATACATTATACAATAATAATTAAAATAATCTTGAATAATCTGTTTTAAAGTCGTGTAACAGTCATATGAAATGAAAAAGTACTCATCAAAAACCAGCCGTATGTGCCAATTCCAAAATTTTTTTCTATCTCACGCATGTTAAAGCTTCAAAATTTGCGAACACAATACCAAAATTAAATTGCAATCTGTGCCCATCATGGGGATACAAAAAATATAGGTCCGTTGAATCGTGTGCATTTAAAAGGTGATGTAGGCATCGCATCTTTCAAACAAATCATTGAATTTCGGCACCCACCCTCTTAGATGTCTGCAAACAAAATTCCGGACCCAAAGAGCATAAAAGCGACAACTGTCAAGCTGTATACACACAAACCTTATAAGGAAATATTTGTTTGAAAGTGTAACAGAATATGAAGTTTGATTAAATCCATTGCATTCATTTTTGTGATAGAGCTTTCATGATAATCGTAAGAAATGTAGCATAGCAGCACCACCCTTTTTATGATTTATACGAACAACTAATCAGCACCAACTTATAACAAGGTCTAACAGAATATGAAGTTTGGTAAAAATTCGTCAGTTTGTTATTGAGATAGAGCTATTGCGGAAATTGTAAAAAATGCAGTATAGCAGCACCACATATTGGACGATTTACACCAGACTAATTAGTACCAATTTATATGAAGGTATAACTTGATGTAAAGTTTCATTAAATTCCGTGCATTATTTCTTGAGATAGAGTGCCCACAATATTTGTGTCACATACAGACAGACATATAGATTCTAAAAACAGTCAAATCGTGTCCATGATCTTCTAAAACGTATAAGTCCGTCGATAAACTGGAAGTCGACTTTTTTCACGAATTCTATACTTTCTTCTTGTAAAGATAGAAGAAAGTAAAAATATGAATTTAATTCCGAAAAATCACAATGCCTTAATTTTTGGCACACTAGGTATATGTAGGTTAATCTGACTATTTTCTTAACATTTACAAAATATGATTTAACTTTGGATTTACCTGCGATTACAAATAGCATTACTTTATTTTTAAAAGGCTGCTAAATCAATAGATTTCAGAGATTTAAAGAAACATTTGTGAAACAAAAGTTTCCTTTGATGGCAGAAATTTCGGAAATATTTCCAAGTAGTTTTTACAATGCATTATTTTTTTTACTCTACCCTGCATATCGGCATTTCGGATGTTATCAATTCTCAAGACACGTTATTAGCTGTGTAATATACTTTTACACACACAAGAGTCATAAGTTTTGTTAATGTTAATGTTAATAAAACAAAGCTAAAAAAGTTGTAAAAGTGATAAAATACCTTTATTTAAATTAGTTTATTTCATCGCACAAACGGCGACATTTTCAAAATCATTCATGACAGAAATATTTTCGCAAACAAACTTTAAAAACAATAACTTGCTAAATAATGTAATTTTCAAAATTTTGTATTAGCTAAATACAACTTTATATTAAAAATATGAAAATGCTTTAAATACAAATTTATTTAAAGTTCGGGGTAATTACTATATTCTGAAGTATAATTAGGCACGAAAAATTTAATTCTAGTTGCAAGATTTATTTTGTATTCCTGCGCATAAGCTGTTATACTAATTTTCTGCTCGACAAATATCTGACAGTTAGGAGCGCCCTATAAATTCCAATTCTGCATTTGCAAATTTTTAAATACATGAAATGAACGAACATACCTATGTCTTTAATCCCAATAAATACTGTGTTTTAAAATCATGTACAATTCAAGATGTTAAATGTTGAAAATGGTCTTTTTTTTCCAATTTTAAAGAAGAATTTATGGATTCTTGGCTAAAAAAAATATATATAGTTATATATTTAATAACTATAATATATTAAATAACTATATATAAATCCCCCTTAAAGAAGAATTTATGGAATTAAATTTTTATTAGCTACCCGAAATTTTCGAAAACGTTTCCGAGAGGCTTTTACAAATCATTAATCACTTTTTCTACCCGGAAAATCGATTTTTCAGATGCTACCAAATCTCAACTAAACATTTTCATTTTCATGAATAAATTTATACGTGCAGTTGTATCAACATAATAGTAATGTTAATGTTGTTTATTTTTGGATGTTTGTCTGAAACATTTTTCCTGAACATGAAAATATTTACTTGGGGAATCGATAGCATCCGAAAAAGTGATATTCCGATTTGAGAAAACCGATTATCGCGTTGTAAAATCTACTCGAAAATGTTTCTGGAAATTACGAATAGCTAATAAAAATTTATTTTTATAAATTACTACCTAAATTTCGAAAATAAAATTGTTTTCTAGCGTTTCGAAAGATAAAAGAACGCCTTTCGGAATCTTGGGTGACGCAGAAGAGGTTACTGTACATTTTTGTTCATGAATATAGTGCATTATCGTATATGAATTAACATTAACTTTTTTTTATAGTGTACAATAATGTCTGCCGCAACAGATAAATGCCACTCATTTATATATGGAAATATTATGGAAATATAGGGAAATATGAAATATATAATGATATATGGATATATATGATGATATAGATTAATGATGGATATATATGTATATATGAGGGTACATGGAAATACACTGTAAAAAAAATCTGTAAAGTTACTAAAGTTCTTCTAGGAAACTGGGATTCCTAGAACTTTTTATGTAACGGCAACAACAAAAATTCCTGTAACAGACGCTGTTACAAGAATTTTTGTTGTTGCCGTTACATAAAAAGTTCTAGGAATCCAGTTTTCTAGAAAAACTTTAGTAAATTTACAGATTTGTTTTTACAGTGTATATAATGGAAATATCAAAATATAAAATTATATAACTGAAATTGTATATACAAATCGTATGAGAGATTTTATGTCCTTTTACTTCATTAGCTGTATATAAATTCTCTATTTTAATTAGAACTTCCGACGTTAATATATGCAGAGGTAATTTTTTTGTAATTTGTTAATCAAACAAAGAAGGTTTTTTTTTTATGTAGATAGTACGACAGAAAAAATCACTAAACCAGATTTAGTATGTTTTAGCGAGATGGAAAAACTATACTCAGATGGGGCTTTAAAAATCTCTTTCTATTAGTTTTTCCTCAAGGGTTTCTCTTTTGTTGACATGTTTAAAGAAAAACACACAAAGAGTGGCTTGCCTTGGTTTTTTGTGTAATTTATATTTTTTTTCTGTGTTAACAAGAAAAGAAGTTTCATTTCATCGAACAGGAACAAAGATTTATTTAAGACATTTTTAATTCAACAGGAAAAGCTAGACGGTCTCTAAAAGTTACTGCACGTTACTTACTTTAACACATTAGTAAAGGTAAAAAAGGTTGAAAACACAAAATAAATGTTCTTAATTTTTAATATAATAATATTCAGTAAGGAACATAATTCTTTTTATTTATATCGTGCTTAGATTGATTTTTGACAGATTTGAAGAATGGTTATCCTTTGGAAAGTAGTAAATTGAATTATAAACACGTCTGTTAAATATTTATTTAAATAACAGGTCAACGTCAAGTCATTATTTTTTCTTTTTTGTAAATACTAATATATTTGTAAATGATATTAATAATGTAAAAAATAATAAAAAATCGTTTTTAGAGCATATGCACATCGCATATTGCAACACATTAGTGAGAGATATGTTGCAGGAACGTATATACTTTTTTTAATAAAATGATACTGTTTTTAATTAAGTAACATAAAAAAATAAGTTTAAATTGCTTCAATTTCACATCAATGTGCATGAATTTGTTAAACAATGACAGGAAGATTTATTCTGAATAATATTTTTTTCCCTTAAAAATATGAATTTCTGTAGTGCGAAGCTGAGTATGATAGGCAGGGGCTTGTTGGTCCTTTTTTTTCTTAAATGATTTCTTTTAAATTTTATTACAGTTTCATTTTTTTTTAGTTTGTATTTTCAGCGCATATGAAAGCATAGCCACTAATGTGAAAATTTTAAAAATAATAACTAATAATAATATCCCAAGACGAAACGAAATATTTCACTTTGATTCAAACATAAAATATATTAAAGTTAAACTTACACTAAGTGCAAAATTACTTAAAAGATGACACAGTATTGAAAATGTTAAATTATTTTAATACCTTAGTATACTTTCAATTATAAAACATAGTCTTCTTCGGAGGAATATAAGAAATACAACAGTTATTGATTGAACGCCTAATTTTGAAAATCCACGTAGATGGTGACCAAAGGAGTGAAAGTGGAAGTTAATTTATAGATCCGGAAACATTGGGAAAATAAAATGAAATAAAACATGGATATAGGGAAGTGGAAGATTACTTGTTTTTTCTTTCTTTAAGCAAACTGAGCCAAATTCTGGGTATATTGTAGGATAAAACGTCATTACAAACTGTATTTCCTTTAGTAATAATTTCTATTGATTCGCGGATAATTAAATCATGATAATTCTTTGAGGGATATATAATTTTTGCGTTTTCGAAATTAACTTGTATATTCTGCTTTTGGTTAAGTCTTGACAGGGCTGTTGTAGGTCGGTTATACTTTAAATCTCTCAAATGTTCTTTAATACGAACTTTAAGTTTACCACCATCTACGTGGATTTTGAAAATTAGGCGTTCAATCAATAACTGTTGTTTTTCTTATATTCCTCCGAAGAAGACTATGTTTTATAGTTGAAAGTATACTAAGGTATTAAAATAATTTAACATTTTAAATACTGTGTCATCTTTTAAGTAATTTTGCACTTAGTGTAAGTTTAACTTTAACTTTTAAAGATGAATTAAGCATTTCTATTTATTTATTTACTGATAAAATATATTCTTTTTTTTTTTTTATTAATTTTTCAACTACTTTTCAGCAGTGAAATTACGCATGAAATTATTGGATATTAAAGACGTGAATTATCACTTTGCTAACTAAGCGTAAACCAACAGAGTGAAAAATGTCCAAGCCGGGCATCGAACCAGACCCCTGGAAAAGCGCTCCAGTGCTCTACCATTTAAGCCACGAGAACGATGCCTGGCATCTCTCACTCACATAAGTCGGTAAGACTGCTACCTCAGCTATTAGATGGAAAAGTCTTTATGAGCACACAACCTTACGGCAAACATGAGACTCAAATAAACCCAGCATCGGTGACTATACAATCTTTTTTAATTACTTTTCAGCAGTGAAATTACGAAAAAAAATTGTATATTCACCGATGCTGTGTTTATTTGCGTCTCATGTTTGCCGCAAGATTGTGTGCCCATGAATACTTTTCAATCTAATAGCTGCGGTAGCAGTCTTACCGACTTATGTGAGTGAGAGATGCCAGGCCGGGCATCGTCCTCGTGGCTTAAATTGTAGAGCACTGGAGCGCTATTCCAGGGGTCCGGGTTCGATTCCCGGCTTGGACATTTTTCACTCTGTTGGTTTACGCTTAGTTAGCAAATTAGTTAGTTTTTTAGCTTAATTAGTTAGCTTAGTTATTTTTTTTAAATTAATCCACGCTTGCAAATAGCCAAGATAATTTTTTTAAATTTTATATTTGGCAATGTTTTTCATTATGCATGTTGTCTCGTGACATTGTTTACCAGGTTATTGTTTTATTAAATTATATGGAAATTAATCCACGTTCACAAATAGCTAATTTAATTTTAATTTAGTTTTATTTTTGCAATGTTTTTCATTATGCATCATGTCTCGTGACATTGTTTACTATGTTTATTGTTTTTAAATTATGTGAAAATATTTTCTATCGTGAATGATTTTGAAAATGTCGCCATTGGTGTGACGAAGCGATCGTCAATCTTAATATATATTTTGTCACTTTATATAGCATTATTTTACTTAATCTGTTTATAAGTGATTATTATATCTATTTTTACAAGTAATCCCTATTGGTTTACAATGAAAGACTATGAAAATTTGGCGAAATATTAGAGATATCGCCAAGTTGGCGACAAACTTGGCGGAATTTGGTGACACAACTGTGTCTCTCCTACGGTAACCCCCTTACAGGTATGGGGATGCCTTAAATACTGTTCAATAATCTTATAAAAAATTCGCTAAAAATTCAAAAATCGTTGTACGAATTCCAAATAAACATTTTTGAAAAGAGAACAACATTTACTAACTTGGGTTAAAAGAAAGAAACCGCATTCTTTTTACTAAGGATAAAAATTCTACTTGAACTTAAAAAAGTGCTAAAAATCGCATAAAAATTTAATTAAAAAAATTTAATCAAAAAATCGAAAATGGTGCTTCGTGGTGCAAAACTTCATATATAGACGTATGTTTTCCCCATATTTTGTAGCTCTAGGTGCAGCGGTCTCTTCAGAACACCGTCGACACACTCACAGACAAACTTCTTTCCTTATTATTATAGATTCAATTTACTTGGATTCCTTTAAATATAATTAATATAACTCCTTAAGTTAATATTAGTTTTTGTTCATTAAAATACCTCAATTTGTTGATTTTCTGTAAGCAAGTAATCATTAGTTTACAATGGAACTCTAAGGGAATTTGGCCAAATATTAGACATATCGCCAAGTTGGCGACAAACTTGCCTACATTTGGCAACACAATTGTGTCTCCCCTACGGTAACCCCCTTATAGATATGAAGATATATTAAATGCTGTTCAATAATCGCATAAAAAATTCACTAAAAATTCAAAAATCGCTGTACGAATTCCGAATAAACTTTTTTGAAAAGAGAACAAAATTTACTATATTGGGTTAAAAGGAAAAAAACGTATTCTTTTCACTAACGTGTAAAAATCACGTAAAAACTTAAAAAAGCGCTAAAAATCTCATAAAAATTAAATAGAAAAAATCTAATCAAAAAATTTAAAATCGGCCTTCGAGGTACAAAACTTCATATATAGACGCACCTTTTCCCAAAATTTTGTAGCTCTACGTGCAGTGGTCTCTTCAGAACACCGTCGACACTCCCACACACTCACACACAAACTTCTTTCCTTATTATTCTAGATGATTAACACATAAACTACTGCCTTTGAAAATCTTACGACAACTGGCGCGTCGTACTGCAGTTAATGTTTTAAAATTTATAAAATGCTACATTATATTTAATAAGTTAACTTTTCATTCACATTTAAATATTTCAACATTTCATTAACTTTCATTACTTTGTTTACCCGATCCTGACACGACCCAATCTGTGGGTCGGGTCAGTGTCAGGCAAAACATTAGACATTACGGTTAATCAATTTTAAATCTCATTGATTTCAATATTTCTGATTGCAATAGAGAATGTTATGTTAATTTTTTTAACATGCCCCTGTAAAGGAACTGTACGACGGCAATTTTAAAAACATAAAGTAGTGTGTACCTTAACACTATGTTAAAATTTCAAGGCGATTGCTCAACGTTTGCGAAAGTTAAAGCCTATAAAGTCAGGAAAAGTTATGAAAACAGAAAAATATATCTATTTTATAAAAGACAAACGTGTCCATCGTTAAAACTGACACCGTTTTGATGTTAGCAACAGCAGACTACTAAATTGCGCTTTTACTTCAATTTTTTAAACTTCTAAACATCGCACATTTAATTTCTACTCACTCGATTAAAAAATAATTACTTAGAAATGCAATTTGTTTCAAGGGGACCGGGAAAGCAAACTTCAACCAAAAAATAGATTTTTACTTTTTTATATCTTTAAATAGTTTAAACTTTTATCTTTCCAGCGATGTGTTACACATGTTTATATATAAAAAAAATAAGTGTTGAAATTATTCATTCTTACTAAAAGTACTTCACAGCTTAATGGCCATTTAAATCTTTAATTGAATTTTTATCAAAACTTGGATTTTTCATATTTATGTTTCTTTTTTTCAATATCTATTAAACTTAAGAACTCAGATTTTTTTTATACTTTTGTTATATTTTATACTAACACAGGGATTTAATGAGAATTATTTATTTTAGGCAGTGAAATCTTGCCAAAAATGCTAATTTAAAAATGACTTTCAGTAAATAGTTAATAATTAATTTTGAATTTCACTTAGAAAGAAAATTGTCTGTTAAAATACATAAATCGTTTTATTCTAACTACTCTAAAAAATCTAGATCTCTATCTTTCACCATTTCTGAGAAAAAGATACAGAAAGTTGGTGAATTTAAAATGGCGGAGATAGGGCTTTCCTGGTCCCCTTAAAACTATATTATAATTTCTTTGAAAAATGTATAGCAATTTAATAATTTTTTATGGTTTTCAAAATAATTTTCAAGCATGCATTTTGTTGTAGTTTTTTGTTGACAAGAATTTTTATCGCGTCCAGGTGATTATGAAAGATAAATCCGCTTTTACTTATGTTAATAGAAATAGTAAAGCATTTGTTTTCGGCTGATATTGAATAACGAAGTTAAAACATCATCAATAAAATAAAATAATATAATAATTTAAATAAAGCAGAAATTTATCAAACATGTAATCGAAATAGACGCTTAAACAACCGAAATTATCAGAAATAAAAAGGATGTCTGTAAATACTGAAATCTTTTGTAATTTCTTCGGCTGTTAACTCATACAAAAACATCGCTTTTAATAAATTTCAAAATTTTATTTGCTTGCAAAATTGATACTTTTTCATTTCAAAATGCATTTTAGCGTTGTTAAAGAACAATCTAAAAAATATATATTAATGTAAAAAAATGGTTTTCTTTTATATTCTGTAACATGGGAGGCCTGGGTTGGATATTCTTCTATAAAAGCCTAATGGTATCGAAATGGCACCATCTGCAGACTGTTACCTTTAAGAAAAAAGTTCAAGAAAAATGTAACAAAATCGGGCCATACATTCAAGAGTGTCGTGATGCTATGTGTTGATATACACAAAAAAAAAGATACAAACGAATTGTATAATTTACTTCATTGAAAGCTGGTTAAAACATAGACAGTAACAAGAAGTAAAAAATAAACTCAGATGGGATTTTCATAATCTCTTCCTGTTCGGCTGTGCTCAAGATTTTCTCTTTTGTCTACACGTTTAAAGAAAAACAAATAACAGTGGCTTTTTATTGTGTTTTTTGTTGTTGTTGAATTTATATTTTTGTGCCCAAAACAAAAAAGTTTGTTTTCGTAGAACAGAAACAATGATTTATTTAAAACAACTTTAATTCAAAATCGAATCCTAGAAGACACTAAAAATACTACACATCACAGATATTATTAATTTGATAATAAGGTTAAATTTCAATTATATTTAGTTCCTTCAGTTTTAATGATCCATCGTTTATGTAATGATGTTGTTGCAATAAAAGTAATTTTTTTCTCATTGACCAAATTTATCTATGGAACCACATCGTACAAAAAATGAACACTTTTGAAATTTACATTGCCTACTTACCTACAATAGATAACAAGTTAATGCATAATTTAACTTTCATTTGTACCCACTCTTTATAGTACCTATTATAAGTGATCCGCTAATCGTAGAAAATTGTCATCGGCGTTTTTGATGTAATGTCCTATGTGTCTATTCAACTGAACCAATAAATAATTTCATTGTAAAATAACAATCAATATACAGTATATCCAATAAAGTCCCTTACCACGCTCTTAACTTCGTAACGGCTGCTGCTATATTCATAAAAGATGTGTCTAGGTATAGTAAAGTAGCTATGGGCTACTGTACGAAACCACTTACGGCGCCATCTGGAGGGAAACTACGGAGTTAGCATTCCTATCTCGAAAACGGAAAGAGATAGAGAAAAAGTGATTTACAAAATTGTAGAGCATCATCGATTTAGTAAGAAAAGACACCTTGTAGACATTAATGCAAAGAATAGAACGATGAAAACGTCCATTTCTAATTTCGCCATTTCCAACACTCTGACGTCATGAAACTTGGAAACAGGAGAAATGAATATCTTTCGGACAAATAGGCATCCAAATATGCATTTCAGCTGATGGTGATAACTTTGAACATCTGAAATAAATGTATCTTGTTATAACTAGTTGTTTTTTCTTTGTAAGATCGTTTTGCCACGTCACTGTGTAGAAAATCACGAAAAACAAAAATGCGCGTTTTAACCATTCTATTCTTCGCATTAATGTCCACAAGGTGTCTTTTCGTACTAAATTGATTATGCTCTACAACTTTGTAGATCACTTTTTTTTTTCAATCACTTTCCGTTTTCGAAATGGGAGTGCTAACTCCGCAGTTTTCCACCAGGTGGCACCGTAGACGATTTCAGTCTGTAGTATGGCTACTTTACTATACGTAGACACTACTTTTATAAATATAGCAGCAGCCATTCCAAAAATAATAAGGTGGCAAGGGACTTTAATGGGCATACTGTATATAAAATTTGAATAAAGACTTTATGCTTTTTTGCTGATTTTTTTAAAGAAAAAGAGAAGATTAATGGTTCAAAGAAAAGATTAACGTGTCATACAGTTTTAAAAATGATTGGTATTAATATTGGTACAGTTTTTTTTCTCCCGAAACGAGGATTAAAGATGCTGGATAGGGATTATAGTATCACATTCATTTAAAATCTTCTTGCTTAAAATTGGTAAAAGTAATAATAAGAAAAACTTCAAAATATAGAAATGTTAAGAGGAAAAAAATTGCCTTAAAATTTGCTGAAATGTAAGTGTTAATTCGTCATAATGTTAGAATATGTAGAATATTATATTTTCGTCAAATAAAGTTTTTCTGTAGCTATAGAATAAATGAGACTCTAGAATTTCAATACGTAGAAAATCTTATAAAAAAAAAGTTAATGTAATTTATTGAATTTTCAGCATATAAAGCCTTACTTAAATTATTTTGTTATTCGAACTTTCGTCTTTAAAAATAAATTTTATTTCAAATCTTTTGTTCTTAAATTCAGTTACTTAAAAGTGGTTAAAATAAAGAAAGCTAGCATGAAACTTAAATTGAATTTCAAAAAATAAAAAGATTTGAACGGAATTTTTAAAAAGAAGATGGAGTTTAAATAAAAAAAATATTTCAGAATAAAAGCAAATAAAACAAGCGTTAATTTAACAGTATATATAAATATTATACAGACATACATATAATAAATGCAATAAACCCAACTGGAGTGAAAAATTAGCCAGAGCCAGGAATCGAACCCGGGACAACAGCATTCCAGGCTGTCGCTCTAACCACTGAGCTACTCCAGCCAGTTGGTTCAGCCGGATCACTCAAGTTGGGTTTTTTGTTTTTATTGTACGTATGTCTGTATAATATTTATATATGCTGTTAACTGTTGAAAGCAGGCATTATTTGTGGGCATTATATTATATATTGTATTGTGTGTGTATTAGATTGTTAATTTACGGAAATAATTAATTTGATGTTAATTTGATGTTCTATTTTTTTTCAAACAGAAAAAAGTTAATATCATTTAATAGAAAAATGATTTATTTGTATATTCTGGCTAATATTATACACTCGTGTTCGAAATTAAGGACTAATCACAAAATGCTAATTTTCAAGTACGCTAATATTCAAAAGGAAATAATATAATTCGAATAATTACTATCTCTACTGCACAGCTGGTCCGTATAACATCTCATTCATGTCACACATGGTCACACATGGTCACAAGTGTCACAGTCAGTACGGTGAAGCAAAAAAAGTAGGAAATTCCATACATCTCATTACGAGTCTCAAATGATCACTATATGTAACTCCACTGAGTCGTCACTGTGACTGCTGCTTTGTGACGAGTCACCATGTGACTTTACAGTTACATTGTGACTCTCATGTGACTGTCATCTGTAGATTCAATTTAAAAGACATCGTGAACGCTGCATTGTGATAAGTTACCAAATAATGTCACATTAAAGTCACACGATGACTTTCAAGTGACAGAGAGACTACTGTGAAGTCACCATTGTGCTCTTTTGTGAAAAGTCAACATGTGACAAAAATGTGATATTATTTGGTGACTTATCATAATACAACGTTCATGATGACTTTGAAATTGAATCTAAAAATGACAGTCACATGAGACTCAGAATGTAACTACATTGTAAAGTCACCTGGTGACTCGTCACAAAGCAGCACTCCCATTGACGTCTCAGTAGAGTCACATATAGTGATCATTTGAGAGTCATAATGAGACGTGTGGAATTTCCTATTTTTTATTTCACCGTAGTGACTGTGACACTTGTGACCATGTGTGATATGAATGAGATGCTATATGGACTAGCTGTGCTGTACGGATAATAATTATTTGAATTATATTTTTTCCTTTTGAGTATTCACTTACTTAAAAATTAGCGTTTTGTGACTGGTCCTTAATTGTGGACACCACTGTACAATTTATAAAGTAATCTTTTCTTTTTTTATACTATGATCATTTTATTATATTAATCATAAAAAAAAGATTTTTAAATAATCTTATCTATAAAAAGACACCAAAATTTATTCAAAATGTATTTTAAAGACTGTAGCATGCGACGGAAAATTGCCGAGGAAATCTATAAACGGCACGTTATGTTGTGTGTGTGTGCGTGTGTGTGTGTGTGTGGGGGGGGGGGGTAGACTGGGGCTAGCTGGCCCGCTTTTCCTTCTAATATATATATTTTTTAAATACTGTTCAATATTTAAAATTTCTTTTTTTGTTACCGCTATCAGTGTATTTTCAGGAAGAAGTCACAATACTAAAACTTGAAAATATTAACTATAAGTATTAATATAGATGCTCAAACTGACACCAATTCGCTTCTGCCAACCAGTCCCGATTGCGGGGTAAGTTAGCCCACGTAACTTTTTAATGTTCTGATAGTGTAGAACTTTAAGAAATGTTCAAAAGACTGCCAAATTATAATTTTTATTTCGTGCGAACCTGCCCCGTGCCAAATTGGTCCACTAACCCCATATCGCCATTTTTATTTTTCATGACTGTAAGCAATTATTCTGAAAGCATTTCAATTACCAAACATGTCCTACAATAACTGGGAACAATTATTTTTCTAAATACTATATAATTAGCAAAATTTTGCAAATATACACTGGTTCTTTAATGAACATTCCAACTTCAATGTCACTGATGTTGGAGGATGAAAGCGAAAACACGCATACTTAGCTGGACTGACAATGCCATCTAATGGAAAGTTAAAAAGTATTGCGACTGGGCCTACATGCCCCTATGACCAACTATCTCCGGTCTACCCCAATTAGTAAAAGAGTATGCGCCGACATTCGCCAGCGTACGATACCTGTCACCGAATGTTATATCAATAAAAGAATCATACGAGTTGTAGTTTTTGTAACTCAATGAAAAAGTGTGCTGGTCAGGATTCAATCCAGGGACCTTTGGCTTATGCTGTCAATACTCTGCCAACTGAGCACCGTGGACTAATAAGGTTGACACAATTTACTCTGCCAACCTATGCAATAAAAGAATTCTCTAGAAACTTCCCGTTTGAATTTTAATATTTGTTAAAAGATTTCTTTTGCGCAGGATATCTGAAGTCGAATACTAACGTGAAAGTTTAGAACGCTTTCGATTTACGCTGCAGTTTCTATCTGAGGGTAGTTTTGATTTTGTAACAGATAAGGATCGAGGTGTTGTTTCCTTTATAAACAACCGAAATTTATTCTATAAATTTAGAATTTTTTCATAAATTATTACAAGAGCCTCTGACATCAAAATCCTAAACAATATAAATAAGTTTAAAATATTGAAATCCAAACGAGAAATTTTTACATACAATTGTTTACAAATATCATTGTGAATCAGTGAATTACACACTGGTGAATATAAACTCTCCAAAGCTTACATTTGTCAGAATACGTTCAGCCAAAGGGAAAAAAATATACACACATTGGATAACAAAGTGATAAGAGTCTCTTATGCAACTATCGAAGTCTATTTGATGTACCAATATAGTGCTGAGTCGCCGATCTCAGAAACGCTTATGCGAGATAGATTTTCATTCTGAAAGAAAATAAACCTATGTGACATTTTTGGTGCACAAGGCTTACTGTCATTAACTAATTAATCCACGCTATATGGTAGGTTTTTAAAAACAAGGTCTAAAAATTCTCCAAAAGTAAAATACAGTCGAATCTCGTTATTCCGACACTCTAATGACCAGGAAAAAGTGTCGTCATAAGCGGAGTGCTCCGGTAACTGGAGTTGGAGAAAAATATCTTTAAGAAAGCTATATTTTTATTTAATTTAAGAAAATTTTAAGTTCCAAACTGTTCTTGCAGCTTTAAGCATTTTATTAAACAAAATAAACACAAAAGTAAAATTTATAAAAAGAAAAAAAACAGATTTATGATGGCTTGTTTTTTTATTGTTACATGAAATATTGATGAATTAAGGTTTGCTTATCCCTCAATGTGCTTCCTACAATTCATTTTTCAATATTATACAACGAATTGTAATCAATATTCGTTGTTTCAGAAAAATAGATATTAGGTAATATGCGATAATTTCAATGCAATGCAAAGCTTCGGTTTTAGTCGGATGGAAAATGCTGTGTAACCACAAGAAAGCGCCGCCTGAGCAGAACAAAAACACCGCGAGTAGACTGATACGTCTATCGGGAGCTTTCATGGATCATTAATAGAGTGTGGGTTAATTTATTCTGATAAAGGATTGAAATACATGTAAAATTTCTCATTTATTTCATGGGTATTTTAGACACTTTTATGAAAATTTTGACATTTCTTACTGCTTAATTTCCGTGTTTACAAGATGGATTATGAAAAATTCACAATTTTGCTAAACCTTCGGGATATTCGGACTCTGAAAAATTGACTTGAGAAGCGGAGTGACTTGAAAACCAGGTGTTGGGATAACGAGGTCCAACTGTACATACTAAATCGTCCCATGTAGCCAAGCCAGAACTGAAGATTGATCCCGAAAGAAAACTTTGTTAATTTTAGATATTATATTCAAACAAAGAATAATATGTGAATAAAATATTGATTAACTCAAAATACAAGTAACGTATATCATTTCAAGAAACAAAAAAGAGATATCCTTCAGGAAAAGTTCGGTAAATAAGATACCTTATTATTAAATGATTCACACAAAATTTTCCAACAGAATTTAATGTTAGCGAGCGTGTACGTACTGCACTTACCCTTGTGTAATACTATCATTATAAATGCATGATTTTTTCATCACATTTTTAAAATAAATTATTTTATAAAAATACAGTAGCGCTCAAAAGTATTTTGACAAAGACAATAATTGACATAAATAAAAGCAATAATAAAATGCAAAAATCAATCATTTATTTTATTTAATCATATTAAATGTTTTACAGAATTTTAGCAAATGAACTAGAATCTTTCACGGGTCGGGTTGTACCCGCCCCGAATTCGCAAATTCCATTTTAAGTCAATCCGCAACCCGACCCGAACTCGACCAAAAAAATTCCCCTACCCGAACCCGAAATGAAAGAAAAGTAAATCATGTTCTAATGCCATTATGAAAAAAATTCTACAATTGCATCTCTAATACCATTTTTATATTTTTCATAGAAGAATTAACAAATCTATATTCTGTAATATTGAAATATAGTAAAACCTCTGAATAGTGGACACCTAATAGTGGAAAAAATCTTGCGGGTCATATGTAAGTTTTTTGCCACTCAGATTGTTGGCATTTTCACAAAAATTTTGAGCACAATTATGTTTACCCAACAATTTTGAGTGGAAAAAAACTCATATATGACACGCAAGAATTTTTTTAGTGTGACCCCGACCTGCAAAAAGAAAATTAGATTCATTCCGAGCATAAAGAAACAAAATTCGGGATAACCCGACCCGATGCTTGACTCCATTTAACGATCCCGAGGTGATTTAGAAGTTTTACTATATTTGAACATTACAGAATATAGATTTGTTAATTCTTCTATGAAAAATATAAAAATGGTATTAGAGATACAATTGTAGAATTTTTTACATAATGACATTAAAACATGATTTACTTTTCTTTCATTGCGGGTTTGGTGCGGGTGCGGGTTGAAATATCTCGATTGCGGATCGGGTTGTCAAAAATTATTTTTGCGGCTTCGGGTCGAGTTGCTGGGTGAGGAATTATTTTTGTTCAGTTTGGGTCGGGTTGCGGGTTGACTTAAAATGGAATTTGTGGGTTCGGGTCAGGTACAACCCGACCCGTGAAGGACGCTAGTTCATTTGCTAAAATTCTGTAAAACGTTGAATATGGGTAAATAAAATTTTTTATTTTGTTATTGCTTTTATTTAAGTCAATTATTATCTTTGTCAAAATACTTTTGAGCGCTACTGTATCAAATCTTCCGGTCTTATGCCGCCAGCAAGGTAACACCGCATGGATACGTTAATCTTAAGTGAAATGAAAGTGTTTAGATTTTATTTTGAAATAGGCAAAATATTTTTGTTTAAATTTTTAACTAACAAATTTAACTAACTTAATTTCCATTATAAGTCAACGAATTAATATTTAAATATAAATGGAAAATTATCTCCATTACAAGTTGAGAACTTGTTAAAGAGAAGTTAATTAATTTCTCAGCTATAAGATAATCGCTTGTGTGCGTATAATTTTGACTGCCGAATTTTCAAGCATTGTTTTCAATGTCCAGTTTTGGTTACGAAGGATGTTCTGTCTTACCCTATGAGAATGAGGATTGGAAAGAAAACCTTAACATAGCTAAAAATGTAAGCATTATTTTCATTGTGGTAAATAAATATTTATTGAAAACAATAATGTAAAAATAATGTAAAATTTTCAGTAACATTTGATATGTTTATATTTAATAATTTTGAAAACTAGCATACATTAATGCAAAAAATAATACTGTCCAACACAGAAAATACACAAATGCCAATTCTGGAGGTACCGTAATGGTCATTTTTTTAACCATTGTCTGATAGCAAGCTGATCATGCAATAGTCAAAACTGAGATATCCGGTATCAAAGACTTTATTTTACCCTGATTCCGCCCATTTGTTCCTATTTATATACATTTAAAGATTTTGCCATAGTGTAATGTGGATTTAATTTGTATTGTTGTTGTTTCCTTTTCTACAATTTAACTTATTAATATCATATGTTGGGAAATCAGATTGCAATAGTAATTGAAAACTACCTAGACGCAGTAAATGATCTGGTTGTACTAGTAATTGACACTGGGTTTTTCTGTATAAAAATCAAAATATAAACGTTCTTAATAAAATTACAACAATAAAAGTACACACTGCTAAAAGACGTACATACCATGTGATATGAAAGTCAGGAGACATTTGAAAAATTAGTAATTCACAATCTAATAAATATTGAAAAGTGACTGTTTCGATATTTAAATTCAAATATGTCTAGTAAAGTCCTTTCTCATCCTCTTAACTTTTGAATGGCTGCAGCTGCATACGAGAAAATAGTGTACTACAAAGTTATAAGAAATGTCTATTTAGTACAAAAATACATTATTTTCACACAACTGCTGACGTTTGTGCGCATTTCTGATTTTAAAAGCTTTTACGTTGAGAAATACAACAGGAACCAGTTGTCATTGAATGTAGGAAAATGCGAAAGGAAAATGAGCGTTATATCTTTATTATTCTTAAATTTCATGTGCACATTTATGTACTACAAGTATATAATCGATGCTGCTATAAAACTTAACAACTGTTTTCATATAGTTTTTGAGATACACGCATGTACTTCTGAATTTGTCTGTAAGAGGCGCTGTAATCAATCTCTTTAAAACTTTTATTGCCGATTTGCTAGATCTAGACATTATATTTATTACTGTATATGTTGGCATTCAAAAGTTAAGATGATAAGGAAGGACTTTGTTGATACTCTGCATATGTAATCGATTTAACACAAATACAAAAATATCACTATAAGGGACAGAATAACAGTGCATAAAACATTATAACGTAACTATTTTAAATTTATTTTTATTTTTAGTATTACAGAGTTATGTAAAATAATATCCGTTATAATATTCCTTATAATACCTTATAACACTCTTTAAATTATATTTTCAAGATCAATATTTCTAATTTCTTAATAAAATTTTAATAAATCATTGATCTATCTATTATCGGCTTTATTTTCCTAAAATGAGTTGGAATAACCATTTGCATATTTTTATAGAGTGTTTCAAAAAAGCATTCGTTGTTGTATTCCAACTGGTATTTTTTATTTGAATTTCATTAGTTGCATAGAATATGTGACTAATGCAGCTGTAAAAATTGTAGGAGATAGAAGTTTTCATAACTCAGGGTATTTACCTTTTTTAGGGTTCCGTACTTAAAAAGTAAAAACGGAAACATTATAGGATCACTCTTGTGTCTGTCCGTCTGTCTGTCACAGCCATTTTACTCGTAAACTATGGAATGTGGAAAGTTCAAATTCGGGGAAGTAATAAAGACTGCTGACCCACATATTTTTAGATTATTAAACATTTATAAATATATTTAGTAGATATGTATAGGGGCAAATTCAGTTGCTTGAAAAAAAAATATTTTCTTTGTATATCGTGTGGGGTATCGTGTGAAAGCTTTCGTAACGCTGAATTCAAAAATATATTTCTTTTAATTTTAGGTATTACATTTTCAAACATATAGTCGAAAATGTAGCGCAAAAATATGTCCCCCCCCCCCATCTAATTCCGAATCTACTGAAGCTAAAATTAGGAAAAAATTAGAAGGAGTAGACGTTAATTTAAACCTTGCAGGAAAATTATAGCGATTACTCTAGGTCACACAGTTTTTGAGAAAATCGCATTTTTCCGTTACACACAAATTTCGATTTACGGGCATTCAGCAAAACTCTTGAGAAGCACTGGAGGTACCTATCGTAGCAGAAGTATAAAAGTATTGTTGATCATGATTTTCGAAAAAAATCGTTAGTAATTAGCCGAGATATAAACCCTTAAAGATATGGACGGTTTGGACACACATAATGGCAGGGGTGACGTACTCTATCTACCATTGGCTTTTAAAGCCTAGATAACAACTTTTAATGATATATGTGTGTATTGCAATGGCCAGCAACAGTATAAACGCAATAAACGTCAAATTGTTAAAAACAGACTAATTCAAGGGGTCTCAGGACTCTTAAAGCTTCAAAAAGTTTTTGATTTTAATTTTTTTTGGATGTTAATTGTCGATCTTTTCTGAACTGTTTAATATAATTGTTTCCTTCAAATTCTCATTAGAACAGGTTGGTTGTATTTATGGCGGCCAATTATCTGCACGAGGGATATAGGCCCAGGGGGAAGAGTGCCCTTCGTGGGGGTCTTTTTAAGGGAACCTAACCCGTATTAACGCTTGGAAATCCAAGGTTCGAAGAAAACCACGAAAACTCCGAACGATTAGGCCGACGGGCGCGATTGGGTTCGAACCCAGCACCTCCCGTCTACCAGCTTCGAGAGCAGAACCTCTCAGCCACTCGTGGGGCCATTAGAACAGAATTTATGGCTTTTAGACTTATACCCGCTCAATAGCTTAAGCGGCCTTTTCGAAACTTTTAAGTCATTTTTCTCCAATTGACTTTTTTTGGCATAACGCTCACGATATCTCAAAAACTTTTGAAGACTTTTTCACGAAATTTTCAAAACATGCGTTTTATATTAACTTGTATAAACTGAATCTAAAATTTCCTTTTTATTGTTCAAAAAAATATTTTTTAAGTAATTATATTGTTCAAATTTTCAAAATTTTCTATTAGCTAAATACAACTTTGTATTAAAAATATAAAAATGCTTTAAATACAAAGATATTTAGGTTCGGGGTAATTATCATAATCTGAAGTATAAGTAGGTGCCAAAGTTTTTATTCTAGTTACAATATTTATTCTCTAATCATGCGCCTAAGCTTTTATACCAATATTCTGCTTATCAAATGTCTGACTGTTTGGAGCACCCTGTAAATGCTAATTCTTCATCTTGCAAATTTTTAAATACATAAAATGAAAGAACGTACTTATATCTTTCGTCTCAATAAAAATTGTGTTTTAAAATACATTTAAAATCACATACATTTTAAGTTATTAAATGTTGAATATGGTCTCTTTTTTCATTTTTTCCAATTTTTGAGATCCCTGAGACCCCTTAATTAGAATGAATTACATAAATACTATGGGATTCACGAAAATTTGCATCGAATGACTCTTTCAATACGCCTCAAGTGGCTTTAAAAGTTAATTAAAAAGCTATTTGGGAAACGCGGCAAGGACCAAGGCGGCGTTGCAAAATTGTGACCTCCTTTCGAAGCGCGCTTAGCACAATGCCAAATGGAAACTTTGAACGAATGTTTTGCTTTAGCTGCACTTTAGAAAGAAAGGTTATTACTATGATGAATTAAGTTTTATGAAATGACAATTGAAGTTTAAATATGCATTTCTTTTATTGCCAGTATCGAATTAAGTTCATTATAAAGAGATTAAAATAATATTAAACTAGGCGGATGTGTCAATCCCAAAACTTTCTTCTATCTCATACATGTCAATACTTCCTGATAAATGCAGCACAGCAGCGCCACCGGTTAGGCGATTTATACCAAAATCTAATCAGGGACAACTTTCGTGAATTTCTAATCGAATTTGAAGTTTGGTGAAAATTCGTGCATTCCCTCATAGCATGCATGGTCACAGTGACGTCATTGTGACGTCACTGTAGGTCACTGTGGTCACGTCACAACTGTGACCAAAATGCCACCACTCAGTGATGTCACATTGTGACTGATATGTGAACTTCTTAGAAAACTTTAAAAAATTACAAAAATTCTTCAAAACATATTATTTACTGTAAAAAATATTTTTCAGGCAATTAAAAAAAAATGTGACATCAGTGTTATCTCACTACATGTAACGTACGTCTCATTATGTGAAAAAAAAAAAAACCTACCATATTGTAAACTCACAGTGTGACAAAACATATGTTAAGATTAAAACGTTTTCACTTCAAACAATAAAAATAATTCAGTGTTTGTTTCCGGCTAATATTTCACAACGAAATTAAAAACTTCAGCAAAAATGCACATAAATAAAACACAAATTTAATAGACATGTAATCAAACTGCTCGCTTAGACTACTAAAACTATTTGAATTTAAAAAACTGCTGTAGGTAGTAAAATATTTTGCAATTCTTTCGACTATTAACTCTTGGAATGTTGCTAATATGAAAGTATCGCTATTGAATTTTAAAACTTTATTTGAATACATAATTGATATATTTCATATAAAAATGTTTTTTGGTGTTATTAGTGGTCAATCTAAAAATTGTATTAACTGTAAATACATATTAGATATTTCAATAATAAGAAAATGTTTTCCTCCTGTATTCTATTATCCGGGAAGTTGGTTTGTTATTTATAAATTATTCTTATCAGCGGAAATGGCAGAAATTAATACACAGGTGGAGAATGCAAAGATTTGTTTGTGTGTAGGTATGGGAAGGGACGAAGTTTTGTAATAAAGCAATACTTTATTATAATAAATAAAAACACTTGCATATTTTCAGTAATAAATTTTTCTGCTAGTGTTTAATTATTTTAAGTAATTCTTAAAAAAATTTTTTTTGCTCCTTGTGTCACACTTTTGAAATAAATTTAACTTTTTCCGAATATAAAACAAAATATTCAAAATGTATGCAAAACGCATGGCATAATTAATTATTCATATTTATATAATTTTTTTTTTGTTGTTTCTAGAAATTCATTTCGAAAAATACTGTTATTTTGCAAGCTGTTTTACTCTAGAGGAAATTAAAATAGAAAAAAAGAGTAATGAGAGCCTGATTCTCCCCCCTCCCCCACTAAAAATATTATTTCGCCAGTTATTTTATTTCTTTTTTATGCACATATTTACGGTAACTACGTATAATATAAACTTTACTTTTCTATTTTCAAAAGATCTTGCATTATTGCATATTAAAATAAATTTTAAATACTCTAAAAATGTAAACATTGTTTACTTTGTTATACTTCCCGTATTACTATAATTATTGTCATATTTGGCAAAAAAGTAGCTTTACAAAACTTAAAACATGAATTATTTTGAAACATACCAAAAAAAAGTTAAATGCATCAAAAAATTCTTGAAACAAGAAATTTGAATTGGAACTGTGCTTATAAAAATATTACGTCATATAAATGTATAAGAACGGAAAAGACATCTGTTTTTTGCTTTGATAAAAAAAAGTCGGAAATTGCTCGTCAAACGTGGCAAATGAGGTGCGTTCGTACTATAACTAGTTTTATAATTATTTTTTGTACCCCATATTGTACTCAATGTATATATTTTTTAATTTCATAAGTGCATAGTCTATAACATCATTAAAATGCACTTGCAATAGTTTTTTTCCCATTCCCCGTAATGTAACGGAAAACTTTTGACTGTCCCTGTAATTAAACTATGCATACGATTTTCATAAAATTTGAAATGGCTCGACAAAATTTTGCAACAATTATATATTTAAATTTTCAGACCATTCGGAAGGCTGTAACATCATTGAAACGCACTTGCAATATTTTTTTCCCATTGGCCGTAATGTAACGGAAAACTTTTGACTGTCCCTGTAATTAAACTATACATCCGATTTTCCTAAAATTTCAAATGGCTCGACAAAATTTTGAAACAATTATATATTTAAAATTTCAGACCATTCGGAAGGCTGTAACATCATTAAAATGCATTTGCAATAATTTTTCCCATAGGCCGTAATGTAAAGAAAAACTTTTGACTGTCCCTGTATTTAAACTATGCATCCGATTTTCATAAAATTTGAAATGGCTCGAAAAAATTTTGCAACAATCATACATTAAAAATTTCAGACCATTCGGTAGGGTAGTTTTTGCTCTGTTATATGCGGTTAGACGGACGGACTGAACGACGACTATAGGTGCTACGTATTTATATAATTACGAACGCACCTAAAAAAGAGCGCTAAACCACAGACGATAAAAACAACATATTGCGTTTAATCTTTGGAATAGATGGAGGGAGTTTTTTTGCTGGACAATAGTTAGTGTTGTGAACGTGCAGTCTGTCAGATATAAACATTTAACCTAAAAAATTCCTAGGAATAATCCAATCCAAGAACTTTAGACAAAAATATCTGTTCGAGATAACTACACTAGCTTTGGTGTGGTTTAAAATGATTCCCATCGTTGCTTTTGTATTTATTATTGGAGATATTTTCAACTTCCAAAATTCGTTCTTTCTAAAACATGGATTACATCGGAATTTAGAACGGCGTCAAGGAAAAAAAAGGTATGAAAAAATATTTTATTTTAGAGTTTTCTTTTCTTTAAATTATAACGATTTTAGTATTTTCTTATAAACATTTCATTAACCTAATAAAGTTTAGTAGATTTATTATTTAATTTATTGATATAAATAACTGTCTATCAACAATTTTAATCAGATGATTAAAATCAATTATATAAATTTATTTTACTCAGATTTGTTTTCCTTTAATATATTATAGGTTAAAATCATATGTTTTCTCAAACTTTAAAATGGCGTAGAAAAATGTTATAATCAAAGTTTAACATAATTAGAAAATATTTAAATGTCTTTAACGTACTAAATAAAAAGGCCTTTTTATAGAATAAAATTTTTTAATGGTCTGAAACAATTTGCGTTGCACATTTTTATTTAAAAATTAATATCTGTTCAGAAAATATATTTAGAAGAAATAAGAATTTTTTTACATAATGGAGATGTACAATTTAAAGGATATCATGCACTAGTATTAAGGGGCTCATCTAGTATTAAGGGGCGAAAAATCGGTGTCAATAAATATTATTCGATGTGAGAAAGGTTATAAAAATTTATAAAGATATATCCTTAGCTGCTAAGAACTTTTCAGTTAAACATTATGAACGAAAAGTTTTCAAAGTAAACCGGTGTTTCAATTTGTTGACAAATAGAGAAATTATGCTACCCAGTGGGAATTTAAATATGGTTTTATTGAAAGATTTTAATTATTAAAAAACATATCCATGTACTTGAATGAATGAAGCTAAAATGTAAAATATATTTCATTATTTATTTTTTTTATTCTGGATACTTTTAATATTTTATTTCCTGAATGGTTTTATACGTATAAACTTCAAAATATCTATACTATACACTAGAAAACATGATTAAAGAAGGCTTGTTATTTATAATTATCATCTAATCCTGTAAATAAAATAATAATAATAATAATGATCCAACGTGTGTTTCTATTTTGTGCTTATGGTTTGAATTTTTATACTTTATTCACATAAAAATGGCTAACTATTTTATATTATTTTCATTATTTTTTTATTTTACTGTGTCATATAAAAGTAAATAGGAATACCACGTTATTCTAAAACCTTTATAGTAAATTAAAAACTTCATCAAAAAATGTACATAAATTAAACACGAATTTTATAAACATGTAATTGAACTGCTCGCTTAAACTACTAAAACTATTAGAATTTAAAAAAAAACTGCTGTGGGTAGTAAAATCTTTGGCGATTTCTTCGACTATTAAGTCTTGGAATGTTGCTAATATGAAAGTATTGCTATTGAATTTCAAAACTTTATTTGAATACATAATTGATATTTTTCATATAAAAATGCTTTTTGGTGTTATTAGTCAAGTGTGTTAATTGTAAATATATAATAGAGATTTCAATAATAAAATAAATGTTTTTCTCCTGTATTCTATAATAGGGGAAGTTGTATTGTTCTTGATAATATCAGAGCTATAGTGGTATTGACAACGGACATCTAGCCAGATAGATCCTAAACGAATTGTATAAAAAATTTCACATTAGAATCCGAATAGAGTAGCTGAAGTGCATAAACATTTAATGATTGTTGTTTCCTAAAAATCTTAGACAGTAAGAGTTGTTATTATTGTTACTATATAATTTCATAAATAAAAATGTAATTTTGGAAATCAATTTCTAAAGTTATTTTTTAATAACCAAAAGATGTTTTTAAATATGTGTTTTACTGCAAGCAGACTTTGATATAAAATGAATTAACATTTTGTATCCCCTCACCGTGCTGCATATTTGGAAAATACCCTAAAGTCAAGGTGAAAAAAAAATCACACACACACACAAAAAAAAATGGATTTTTTAAAATTTAAATCAGATTTAGATTTTTTAAAATTTAAATCGGATTTTTATGATTTTTTTCCTGCATTAAAACACGGACTAGCTTTCAATACTTTGGGGTTTCTAAAACAATTAAACCTCTAATTGCTAAGATAATCTATGTTTTAAGCTTTAATTATAATTATTAGTTAGTGTAATTAGAGTGATTATAAAACACCATTAATTTTCATTAGTAGTATGCAATAATGTTACATACATTGATATATTGTAATAATTATCTAAAACTGTATTAAATACTATTCATATTTACAGTTATTAAAACTATTAATCTCTGCACTTAATATCAAATTTTTGACAATGTTTGAAATTAATCATTTTTTCAACAATTAACTTTCTAATTAGGAAAAAAAATTATTTTTATGCTTTAATTCCTAAAATGATAATTTAATAGTCATTATAGAAAAAAAGGGATGCTATTTCAGTTAAAACAGAGCATTACATCACGAGTAAATGTATTAGTAATGTGTTTAGTAATAATATAAGAAAAAAGTATATAATTTGTTAATATGATGAATAAAGTGACATTAATTTTTAAGGATTTTATAAGTTACAAATTGAAAAATACAATTAAATAGCGACATGATTTAGCAATAGCTTGTATTTTCTAAAGAAATAAAGTTCTATAATTTTTGCAAGGTCTTGGGCACACCGGTTTAAAAATACTGTGATATGGGGAAGTTTTTTACAAGAAATCTCTGATTGCAACTAAAGGTGAATTTCACTATTTTTTTTTTAAAAAAAAGGGTGTATTTCGCCTATGTTAAAAAGAGCAGGGGGCTGAAACTTTAAAAAATGGCCTAGAGGGAGCAGTAAGTAATTGCAGAATTAATAAAAACTGCAAATAAGCATCATTTAGTTAGTGGCACAAATAAGCATATATGTATATCACTGTATATGGCATAATAAAACGTGTGTATATGATATATATTGTGCGTCAACTGTTCAGGGCTCGTATTTCCCCTAAAATTCCTAAATTTCCTAACTGTTATTTTACTCCATAAAATTCCCAAAAATCTCCTAAAGTTTTCTTTTTGTTCCTAAAAATATACATTAGATCGTTAACTCCGTAAATCGCAAAGTATTTCGAGATCGCCAAAATTTGACCGAAAAACATCGTGAATTTTGTCAAATAGTAACCGAAAAAGACGCGTATTTCGTCAAAAGGTCGCTAAAAAAAACACGAATTTCGTCAAACGATCGTGATATAAACACGAATTTAGTAAAAAGATCGCGGAATAAAGCGAATTTCCACAAAGAATTGGGGAAAAAACTCAAATTTCGTCTAAGGGGAAAAAGCGTCCCTTTCACTAGGAAAAAAGCGAATTTCGACAAAGAATCTAAAAAAACACTCGGATTTCGTCTAAGGATCCGGGGGGGGGGGACTAATTTCTTCAAGGGATCGCGAATTTTGCCAGAAGATCTCGAAAAAAAAAAAACGCGAATTTCTTCAAAAAATCCCGGAATAAACGTGAATTTCGATAAAGAATCGCGAAAAAAAACCCCTTAAATTTCGTCAAAAAAATCACGGAAAAAAAAAAAGAATTTCATCTAATAATCGCGGGAAAAAAGTGAATTTCGTCAAGAGATCATGGGAAAAACGTGAATTTCATCTAAGAATCTCAAATTTTGTCAAAAGATTGCAGAAAAAACACGAATTTTGTCAAAGAATAACGAAAGAAACGTGAAATTGTGTCAATAAAATCGTACAAATATGATGAATTTCGATTAAAGAATCGCAAAAAAACGTGAATTTCGTCAAAGGACCGAGACAAACGCAAAACTTAATAAATCTCGCATTTAAGGTGAATTTCGTCAAAGGATCGCGAAAAAATGCAAATTTCGTCAAAAGATCGTGGGAAAAAAAGCGAATTTCATCTAAAAATAGCAAATTTTGTCAAAAGACTGTTGAAAAAATGCGAATTTCGTCAATGGACCGCAACAAAGGCGAAATTTTGTAAAGAAATCGCGAATAAGGCGAATTTTTTCAAAACATCGCGAAAACAATTTTCATTTCTTCAAAAGGTCGTGAAAAAAAACGTGACTTTCATCTAAGAATCACAATTTCATCAAAAGATTGAAGAAAAGACGTGAATTTCGTCAAAGGATCGCGAAAAAAGCGAATTTCGTCAAAGCATAGCGAAAAAAAGCTAATTTCATCAAAACATAGCGAAAGCGAGTTTCGTCAAAGGATAGCGAAAAAACGTGAAATTTTGTCAATAAATCTAGCAAATAAGAGGAATTTCGCCAAAGGATCACGAAAAAAACGCAAATTTTGACAAAGGATCGTGAAAAAAGTATTCTGAAATTTTTCTGTGAACTTCAGAATTTTCTTTTACTCATAATTACTCCTGCCTCCATTTTCGAGGTTCATTGATTGGACTCGAATAGCGATTTCATTTTTCAATAAATGTCTTGCATCTTAATGCTGTCACAACATTGTCATTGTAGTCACATATTCGTCACAAAGTTAATGACAAAATCATCACAAATCACACAATTTTCACAAAATTGTCACAATGTGACTTCACAATATTGTCACTGTCGTCACAGAATCATCACAGTGTTAATGATAATTTCGGTACAAATGACACATATTTCACAAATTGGTCTCACCGTGACTTCACAAATTGGTCACAATGTGACGTCACAAATGAGCTCTAAAACGGCCATAACGACTTCACATTCTAGTCCCTATGACTTCACATCGACGTCACGGGACGTCACATCGACGGTCATAAAGTCACAGCGTGACTTCACATCGACGTCGCCGTAAGGTCACCATGCCTTACGGGTTAGTTTTAGAGATGGAGTTATTACGGAAATCGTGAAAAGTTCTGAGTTACAGTGGAACCTCTTGGGCAATTTACACCAAAAACATATCAGGATCAGTTTATATCAGGGACTAACTGAATCTAAAGTTTGATGAAAATTCATGCATTAGTTCTTGAGATACATCTATTGCGGAAATCGGGAAAATTGCAGCATAGTAGCGCTACCTGTTGAGCGATTTATACCAAAAAGTAATCAGTACCAATTTATATCACGGACTAAATCAATCTAAAGTTTTATTAAATTCCGTTCAATAGTTCTTAAGACAGAGCGCAAACAATATTTGCGTCACACACAGATAGACAGACTCACAGACAGACATTTTGCAAAAACATGTTTTTCATTACCTCTATACCCTAAAAAGTATACATCCGTCTAAAACCGGTATTCGAAAATTTTCACGAATCCAATACTTTCTTCTTGTAAAGATAGAAGAAAGTAAAAATGAGTTATACAGATTAGAAGTATTTGAAATTTTTTAGGTTCCATATATCTTTGAACTTTCATGGCATATCCATTTACATTTTTCTAGTATATACTGTTATACCCAACCCTACTTTGCATAATTTTTAACAAAGTGTTAGTATTCTTTTAGCAACGGTTTTTTTAATAATGCAATTACTAATTCATATATTTATTGTACGGAACCCTCTGTGCGCGAGTAATACTCGCACTTGACCGTTTATTTATTTATTAAATTAGAATGATGTATATTCAGTATATTGGCACTTTTCCGATTATTGCCTTATTACTCCCATATTTTAGCATTGCATATTTCAAGTCCTCTTCGAAATCATTAAAAATGCTGTCGATTACTCATATGTAAGAGTATTCAAGTTTTACATGCTCTTAAACGAAGAAAACATTCGTATACTTTTATATTAATTTGCCGTTTAATTTTCAGAGTACGAATTTAATCTTACTCCGACTTAATTATCAAGAAATTTATTGCCCGACTTTTTTTTTTTTTTATAATACTGGGAAAGTGCACAGGCACACGTGTGAACAATGGGGTATATGTAGATAAACATATTTCTTTCCCTCTGATTAACATGATTTTAACTTGTTGTTTACAATGCTTCAAAGTCAGTTTAATTTATAAAACTTACAACTGACTGTGTGGATTTAATCCAGAAAAACACCTGGTCTGAAATTAAAGCTGAATACCCTAGAGAAAGATATTAATATAAGGGCACTCCCATCGCATTCATCGCTTTCGGCAGTTTCATAAATTAAATACGAAGCAGTAATTGGACCTATTGCAATCCTTTTGTTGAATTACATGAGGTAGTTACAGTAAGAGAAATGTAATCAAAATGGATGAACCTTTAAAATTTAACATAAAATTCTTCAAAGAAAACATAAATTGTAATATTTAAATATATGAATGTTGAAGCAATTAAAACTTGTATAATGCTATTAAATTTTGCTGAAAAATTTAAACATATATTAATTATTATTAATTCATTTAAAAGTACTCACAATTTATTTTTTAAAGCTACAAGAAAGTTTTCGCATTTAAAATAAATTATCGACACATTTAAAATAGATGTATTAATTAAAATATTAACTAAAAAGAAAATCGATTTTATTAACCCATTTATGCCTGACGTCCCATCTTTGGGACACTTCGAATTTTAATAAATTTGTATCATTTTCTTCTTCTTTATAACATGAAAATTGTATGAAATAATTATTTATAAGTGTCTTCATCTGTTACCGAAAGATGACAACATAAGATGGATATTTATTTGCTTAAATGAAGGCTTTTTTCGGAGTTTATAGATTTTTCATTTTTCAAGATGGCGAAATGTAAAAAGTAAGTTTATTTGTTTTCTTTCTACCAAGAATCCAAACAAATAAGTCATAATTTTAGCTTGTAGACTTCTTTGAAATACATATGTTTTAAAATTGCGAAATTATATGTTCGAGCTTATTTTTTATGCATTTTTGTAACTTACAAAATATAGGACGCTAGTCATGAATGGGTACATATTTCTATTACCCATTTAGAGAACAATTATTTATGTAAAGTTCTTTTAAAGATGATTATGAAACAATTTATTTTTAAGCCTCAGATACGATTATTCTGAATTTATTATTACTAATACATATAATGTTATTAGTCTCTGTAAAGAAATGAATATATATTTTTTTAGTAATTCATAAAAATACTAATTATGGTATATAATACACAATTTAAAACCTTTTTGTTATAAATTTAGACAAAACATATAATTGTGCATATAATACTATTACAAATATTATGAATACTCTCATGTTTAGTACCTTTACCTTTTGTACATTGTACATTACATTACATTACAAATAAATAAAAAAATATTTTAACGTAATTTTTTTTAGTATTTTGCCAGTTCATTTTTCAATATTTTAAATTGATTTTAACAACAAATTTGAGAAAACAAAAATTCAGGCGCAAATGGGTTAAAAAAAAATCTTTTCTGATAAAAATATAATATTCATATGTTACATTTAACATTCTACTAAAAAATATTTATAATTCATATTTTAATCCTATATTAATAGTAAAGTTTTAAAACCCTAGCCTCAATCTCATTAAAGACGAAATCGTCACGAAATTAACTTCAAAATTCAAAGCTTTTTAAAGAGATTAATCAAACCATGCCCATCTGAAGAAAACATCTTTACTTCAAACTGTTTTACTACTGAACAACTGTAGCCAAGTGGTTAAAGTACCCGACTCGTAACTGTAAGGTAGCTGCTTCGATTCTGAGGTCAGCGACTTTTATTTTACCTCCACTTTCATCAATTGGTGTATATTTTACCTCCTGTAACGGAGAAAAAAGGAACCAGCATTCGCCAACTAACGGAATAAACCCTGTACCACTGCTGCCAGGAAAATTTCCTTGAATTCAAGAAAGTGATTCTAAGAGTATACACTTTTAAACCAGTTAAAACATACCACTGACAGTGTGTTTTTAAAACGGAAAAATACCTGCTCTGAAGTTAAGGCTGACACGCCTACAGAAACATATTAATATAAGTGCATTCACATCGCATTCATCGCTTTAAGTAATTTCATAAATTAAACATGAAGCAGTAATTGGAACTAATGCAATTATTTCTTTGGATTACATTAGGTAGTTACAGTAAAAGTAACGTATGATTTTTTAATTATTAACCTAGAATTCTACAAAGAAAACATATATGTTTGATGACATAAATTGTAACATTTAAATAGTTTATGAAGGTCGAAATGATTAAAACTTGAATAAATCTAATTAATTTTTGCTGAAAAATGTAAACATATATAAATTATATTTTAAATGTTTACAGATTATAATCTATGTTTGCTGGGTTACAATAGGTGAGATTCTTTAAAAACATAAATTAATTTCCATTACAAAAATTGTCAAAAAAAAAGCAGATTTAGTATAAAATGCATGGTAATGAGAGAATGATAATTGGAATGACTCACGCATTGTTATTAAATGAAAGGTTTCCTTTTTGTATCCGGTTGAATTTGATATCATTTATTATATAAACTCTGCGGCCATAGAGAAAAAACCATTGTTGTACAATTTCTGATTTGTGAAAAAAAAATATTACCTACTTAATCTTTTCTATATGCTATTCTCCTAAAATATAAAACTAACACTATTAACTATCACATCAAGCGTATAGATTTTTTTTTTTTTTTTAGATCAATCTGGATTATTGACACTTGCTCATTAATCTCTATAACATTCAGCTGTTCCGAAAAGGGTTTTTGTATCTACTTTCCCAAAACAATATCCGTGAATTGAAGCTTTTTTCCATTGCTTTTTTTTTTTTTTTTTTTTTTGCTAAAGCACAAAATATTTTGCTTTTCTAAGCATATTTTCACCCAAAATGCAGAAAATTCACCAATCTAACATAATATTTACTTGAAATCCTCCTAAAACACAAAGCTGAATTTCCGTCAAATCACAGGGGTGTTCCGACAACTGTGCTGTTTATTACGTTTTCTTATTAAAACGGAATATTTACGTACGTCCTTTTTCCTTTGAAACTCGAAAAATTTGAGAACCAAAGCTCAAAAGTTCCCGAAATTCTTCGGTCAAAAGATGATAATGGTCTCTATTTACAGAAAAATCTCTTCCAATTACAGGGATGTTCCAGTAACTTGTTTTATATTTTTTTTACGATTTTGAGAGGGTGTTGTAAATACACTCTCAGAAATTCTTTCTTCAATTCACGGAAATTATCGTTAACAGGATTTATCCGTTAATTGACGAATATCCGTTTATTTTTTTTTCTCCGTTATGGGAGGTAAACTATATGTAAATTAAAGAAACTGACGAAAAGTAAAAGTTGTTGACCTGGAATCGAACGAGCTATCTTAGTGTTACGAGACGAGTACGCTAACCATTGGGTTACAGTAGCACAGTAGTGAAGCGCTTTGAAGTAAACATGTTTGCTTCAAATGGATATAGCTTGATTAATTTCTTGAAAAAAGCTTTTAATTTTGAAGTTAATTTCTGGAATATTTCGTCTTTAACACGATAGTCTCTGGAGTTTTAATTATTAATAGTATTAAAATATGTTAAAAATATAAATTATAAATATTTTTAAGTAGATTGCTAGATGTAATATATGAATATTATATTTTTATTTGATAAGAATTTTTTTTTTCTTTGTAGACTAGAATAGAATATTTTGCCTTTAACATTTAAATTAAAAATCTTATAAATGTGTTCATTTAAAATATATTTTAAATGCGATTTTTTTTTTATAAACAACTGTATGGATTCAACTTTATTTAACTTTATTTAACTTATTCAAAGTTAAAAAAAATAAATTGTAAATATTTTTGAATCAATGAGAAAAATAATTATTATTCATTTTTAAATTCGAAAACATTTTTGACGAGTTTTTCTGACAGTGTATTGAAAATTATTATGTCTAATTATATAAGTACGTTAGCAAAGTTGAATGAAATTGTGTAAATTGGTTGTATGCAATCACGAATGTCATGAAAGCATAAACAAAAGTTCGGAGATAACGTATTACTAATAGAGAATTCAGCATGAAGTTAATTTATAAATGAGAATATATTTACTAATCTTAACAATTCTGCTGTGTAAATAATTAGTTTATGTGATATATTTTAATTATCTTATAGATGAGATTAGCTTGCACACTTTAGCACTTTCACGACTAAGGGAAAGATTTCACCATTTTAACCCTTTATCTACTGCATTATGATCGACTAACATTTTTTTCATGTAACTTTTTTCCCAGTTACTACAATGAAAATTAAAGGATAAACATAGAAAAAATACTCACTCGTGAGAAATTTAATTCTTTAGCGCTAATTAATTAAAGTGGTACTTTAAAGTACCGTAAGTACACTATGGCTAAAATATTATCGTAACAGAAAACCCACAAGCTATTTCAAACGGCAACAGAATTGTAGTAAAATGCTTTCGATTTAATAAGTATGTGAAATATAGCATTTTTCTTATTTACAAGTAAATGTTTTGGCAAATTCCGGGGCCAATAATTTATTTCAGCACTTTAGCATTGAAAAGTTTTGCCACTGAAAGGGTCAAGAAGACTTTTTTTTTTAAGGTTTCGATCTTGTTAGCAGTCCTTTAGCTATGCGACGTCGATCTTCCAGGGCCAACGTGTTCTCTCGCATCTCCACATAATGCAATATATGAATTTACATATGCCATTTCTAGCATAGCAGAAAAGAGCCGGTGTCACAATTTTTTCGATCTCCTATAAAAAATAATAATGAAACAGAAAAGAAATACTAGAGAAATCATTACTACTACACTACATTTTAGTAATTACATTTTAAAGTAGACGAAAACGATGGATAGCTACACAGACGAAAAGTAAACAAGAAGTTTATCTCCAACACCCAGTGTACTGACAGTACTTATAAGTACCACGGAGTAATTCAACTGTTAAATTAAATACATGCACCGTTCACCTAAAATAGCTAGTGAAATTGTATTCTAAGATCATAATGAAATTGTCTTATATCCTTGTGTTTGCAGCAATTAAAAGACGAGCGTGACAATCTGTACAAAATGTCGGCACAAAACACATCGACTGTTTCAAAGATAACCTCCTTCCTCGCTAAAATAATAAACCTAGAACTACTGCTGCCATGTATCCAGATAAAGTGGAGTTAAAAGTGTGTTTTTCAAAAGTACCATTAGAATATTTGTAATATTCACTTTGGGATGAATGCTTAAAGTGAGTGGTACTTATAAGTACCGTCAGTAGATAAAGGGTTAAAATTGGTGATTTTCGTATTCAAGTACAACTTTATATACATTTTTTATACAAAATGATAAAATAGAAGGTATGCCGACTACAATTACGCAAACGGGAACGTTTTGAAAAAAATTAGGCCGTATAAAATATGTACTATGTGCGATGTCTATCTTCGCTTCACAACCAAAAGAAATTGCTTCGCAGAATATCATGATTAGCACACAATTTTATACAGTAATTTTATTTCATATTTTTGTATTATATTGGTTAACATTTTGTAGCTCACACTCTCGCTATATATGTCTTGTTCAAATTTTCAATCGTTAATAAAATACTTATTATTCATCCAATCAAGCTCAAATAATTTTTTTAAACTTGTAGTGGATGACACTTGATGATAATCCAGTTTTTTCAAATATTAATTAATTAATTAAATTAAATTAAATAATTTTCAATAATTGAGAGAGCCCCCTTCTTGATCAAGGTATTTTAAGACCGAGAGAGCCCTCTTCTTGATCAAGGCATTTTAAGGGCCACTCAAAAGGAAAGAAGAATAAGAGAAAAAAATTCTCTTATTGACCTAAGTAGGAATTGACTTAAAATATTTTTTTTGTATTACTTGTTTATATTACTTAACTATTGTTTTTATGTACTTGTATTGATGACTTTTAAGTTGTGTTTAACTGTTAGTTCCTACCTATAAACACTGTTTTGACGAGGTTTGTAGATGTCTATGATGGTTAGACATGCAGTAAAGCTAGAGATCCACAATACATACACAACTGCCAGGTTGTATAATATTTTAACGAAGCTTCTGACTGTAAAATAGTCAATGAAACATCGTCTTCATTTTAAAAGACCTATCCAATGCTATGCCAGTCAATAGGGTGCGTAATTTTGTTTCGCCTCTGCGCCATTTTGAATTTATAAAAACAAAACCTAGCCTATAACCATTGGGCCGTTGAGACGAATTGATAGAGACCTCATTCATTAAAATCCATCTAGCCGTTGGGATGTTTCGAGGATATAAAGAAATCCACATACACAGATACACGTGAAACACATCACCCTTCTTTTCAGTCGGGTAAAAACATTGCATAATAAGCCTGACTATAATTTGTGTTACCTTTGTAGTCCATTGGGAAAATATTTCGTATAAAATTCCAAAGAAACTACACATTGTTACGCATTTTTTTTACAGTTTTTATTTATTATACCTCTATACAAACTAAATTAAACAGTTACATACTCTTAGCAATGTTATGGTCCTCTAAGAGTTGTCTAGCTAAGTCCATTGACAAACTTTTAATACAATGTATTTTTTAATTAAACTGATAGGTACTACCCTTTTCTAAAACCGGTTAAACCTAAACGGGTCGTTTACTGTGCTGATTGAATCCAGAAAACACCTGCTGTGAAGTTAAAACTGACACACCTATATAAACGTATTCAGATAATTTCACTTCCATTGTATTCATCGCTTTTAGTAATTCCATAAATTATACATGAAACAGTAATCGAACCTAAAGCAACTCGTTCGCTGAATAACATTAGGCAATTACAGTAAGATAGAAACAAATGGAAAATTTGATGAATCTCCGACATTTAGCCTAGAAGATTTCGAAGAAAACTTATATGTGTGATACATAAATTGCACTATTTAAATAAGTGAAGTTGTTAATGAATAAAAAGTGAGTAGCTTTAATTAAAACTTATAGGTAAAGACATGGCATTTATTGATGACAAGTTATGTCCAAAAAACTTTTGTTATGAAAATGATCAGAAAATATCAGATTTAAGAAACAAGAAAATGCTCCTAAATGTTTGAACATATATAAACACATAATGATTAAGCAATAAACTCGCTCACTGCTGTACATAACTGAAAAAATTACCTCGATTACGAAACGAAACTATAGTTATACCATTCTTCCAATTTGGAGATGAATCTATTGTTGAATCATTTCTGTATGCTGTTGATATCAAGAAAAAAGTAAATGCTAGATTATTTTGCATCACTTGGCAGAGTTATTTAGTTTGAGATGAACCAATATTATGGAAAATTTTATTAATTTCATTTGTTAAAAAAAGTTGTTATATCAATTGTATGAAATAAAAGTTCTGTATGCAAATATGCGTATATGTTATCCATGTATGATAAAATTATGTAGCAAAATACACAGAAAATAGTTGCTACAGTTAATTAGCCCTTCTCAAAAATTTCACACAAAACTCCACTTTTGTGATACAAAAAATATACAATAAAAAAACTACAGTTTTACTAATTCCAGTGGAATTCTCACAGATCTGCAATTTAATCAAACAGAATCTATGGCAGACATACACAGAAAAAAGCACTTCTCTTTAGTAGCCCATATTTAAAAATATGTAGGGTAAAGTGCCCATATTTCTTACCCCCAGTCCCTTTTAGGCCCTAAATGTTGTAATTTTCAGTGAAAACCTACCGAATTTGGATTTTATATAGATTAACTACCCACGCACATAGAAACATACGAAAATATCGTAAAAAAAATTAACAATGCGAAAAATTGTTTTTTCAAAAGTATCTAAAAAATGCAAAAGAAAAAAAATGGTCCCAATTTTGTTCCACAAAAAATTCAATACGCCGAGGCTTACCTTATAACAAAATCAAAATTTATTTCTAAATGAGTTAGTAATTTAATTTGCATTAAAGTAAGGTACAAAGAAATGTACTAATTATCAGTAGAAGAATAACATAACGAAACATTAGCCATCTAAACATGAGGAAAAAATTGAAAAAAATTGGCATGAAAAAGCATTCCTAATTTCGTCCCGGAGACGAAAATAAGCACTGCAAGAAGGACGAAATTAGGAGCACTGTACTTCCCAATATGGCGGAACTTCAGTTGCCGTAACATGAACTTATAGTCCTAAAACTCACTGTATGCTACTGTCGGCATCTTATCTACGTAAAATACATGCAATGAATAAGAAATAAATACAGTACAGTAAATAACATCCTACAAACGACGTAATAAGAAATCAGGTTTTCTAAAAATAGGAAAATCGGCGTCTTTAATTTATGTATGCGTCTTGGCGAACGAAACTTTCAATACTGACCCCTTTTACCTTCTATCTCCTGTGCCTTGCGCCATAAGTGGCGCCACATTCGCAGAAGCGGAGAAGTTAAGGAGGGAAAATTAGGAAAGGGAACGAAATATAGGCACTTTACCCTATATCCGTAATAACATATGTATCAATATGTAAGATATTCTGTTTAGGTGAAATAAAATAACACACCAGATCCCATAATCAATAAGGCTATCTGGGTAAATTAGGTCTAGTAGATTCATCTAGAATAGCTCAGATGGCAGAGCATTGAAAGCTTAGGCCAAAGGGTCCCTGGTTCGAATACTGGTCTGGACATTTTTCACTCAGTTGGAAAATAACAACTCATATGATTTATTAACAAATAGAATAATTGTGTTAAAATTAAACAAGCGTATTTATTTCCAGAAATTCTTTCTGTGCAATCGATAGCACAAAATTTCTAGATAATGAATTGACAAACATAAGGAAATAGCGATTTTAAGGGGACCGGGAAAGCTCTATTTCCGCCATGTTAAAATACACCAACTTTATGTACCTTTTTGTCAGAAATGGGGAAATATAGAGGTCTAGAGTTTTTAGAGTGATTTGAGTAACATGCTTTACGTAATTTAACAGTTCATTTTCTTTCTAATTGAGCCTGAAAACTAGTTATTAATTATTTATTGAAAGGCCTTTTTAAATTAGCATTTTTGGTAAGATTTCACTGCATAAAATCAATAATTCTCAACAAACCATTAAATCCCTGTGTTAAAGTTTACAATATAACATAATAAAAGTATTAAAAAAATTGAGTTCTTAAGTTTAATATATATTGAGAAAAAGGAACACAAACATGAAAAATCCAAGTTTTGAGAAAAAGTCAATTAAAGATTTAAATGGCCATTAAGCTGTAAAGTACTCTTAGAAAGAATGAATAATTCCAACTATTCTTTTTTTTAAATATATAAACATGTGCGACACATCATTGGAAAGATAAAAGTTTAAACTATTTAATGATATAAAAAAGTAGAAATCGATTTTTCCCCCAAATTTCGCTTACCTGGTCCCCTTAAGAAGGTTGAAATTACTAACTATAATTACTCGTCATAAAAAAGCGATAGTTAACCTCTTCCATGAACCTCTTCCAGAACATGGCTTTAAAAACTTTTCTTCGTTTTACATATCGATATTGAAGAAATTTTTTGGTACACATGGCAAATATATTTTTATATAGCCGTGTATTATTATTATACAGCCGTGCTTTACATCAATTGATAAATGTTCAAGGAAAAAAAAAACACTTCGATATAAGAAATTACATTGTCTTTCGAAGTTACATGTTTTCATAGAAAGCAGATTTTATCTAGCATTATTATATAGCTGTGATTTACATCAATAGATAAATCTTCAAGGAGACAAAATAAAGAAAAACTGCTTGATATAAGAAATTAAATTGTTTTTCGAAGCTAATATAATATAAATTCCCGGCAGATATTTTCATGCGAAGCCGAATTTATCTAGCCTTATTATATAGCTGTGATTTACATAAATTGATAAATTTTCAAGGAAACAAAAACAATAAAAAAACCTTTGATATTAGAAATTACATCGTATTTCGAAGCTAATATAATATAAATTCATGGCAGATATTTTCATAGAAAGCAGATTTTCTGTAGTATTATTATATAGCTGTGCTTTACATCGATTGGTAAATGCTCAAGCGGGAAAAAATAAAATAAAAAGCTCTTTGATATAAGAAATTACATTGTTTTTCGAAGCTAATATATATAAATTCACGTCAGATATCTTTATAATGAGCAGAAATCTCTTAACGGATTCATCACTGATTTCTGATTGGCGAAGTCAGTAAAGGATTAGAAGGGAAACCTTTGAAATCATCAAAAATTATCTCCATAAATGTGCGCGAGTTGTAAATTCTCACTAATGGGAGTTGCACACTTCTCAGCGCCCAAACAGGATTATGATTCTAGAGGAGAAAGAGTAATGAACCATCTTATTCCATTTTCAGGCTGATAAGATTGTACGACTTCCAAACAGTTAGCATATCATACAATATCTCTTTCTTTCTCATTTCTTACTTCAAGGGTAAAACGTTGTCGTTGTACGGCAAAGTTAAAGTAAGTGAATCGTTTTTCGTTACTTACTAGGAATAGTATAAAAATATAATTTTTTACACTTTCCAACATAGTTGAAAAGTGTTTGTGATTTCGGTTTGTCTGTCCGCCTATATGTCTGCCCGTCTGTCCGTGCTTTAACTCTTTTAAATACAGTCCGATTGCCATGAAATGTATATATGTTATTGGAGTCTACTAGGGCATATTCGGTATCGAAAATGAAGTGTATAGCATATTCGGTTCATTTACAAAACCATTCAAAAGCGTGCAGTTACATTACTGTCATTACGGGTAAAAAATCGTTTGCCATGTATTTTAATGCCATTGCAGTATTTTAAACATATTGAAATTGATATACATCACTGAGGTGTACTACAAGATTCTAACTATAGAATAGAGTGTGCATAGAATTTATCGTTTATTTACAGCGACACACAACAAATTTGGCTACAGAAGAAAATGAGCAATAATTGAGCTATTGAAGCCTACGTACAATAATTGCTGGAAGTGCGTTTTACATTGTGGCATGCGTTTTTAAATTTAACTATTTTTTAAATATTATTTGATGTATATAAATTATATCGATCATGCACAGGATCGCAAGATCGCTGTCAACAACATCCGTTTATTGGCGGAAATTGTTCAGTGGAAATTTCCAACTGTGCTATGCGTTTAACTCAACTAACTTTTAGTATACTATATAATATGCATATATGTATATCTGTATATCATATACAAGGCTGCAAGAAAAATTATATATTTTAATGACTATTCATGGTAATACCAGAAATCACGTTTTCAAACGTGTTATGCGTTCTCAAAAGTCATCTTTAACCTTGGTAAACTACGAAGTTTTATTATAATATTCTTAATGTATTGGAAAGTGTTTCAAAATATATGCTGTACTCATGAGTTTTTGTTCTTGTTATTTAAAAAAAACGTAACTAAATTAAGGAAATAAAATTACTTATGAAATGATGCAATATGTTCAGGGTAACAGTTAAACGTTAATGCATTGTTTTGTTTAATGCCTGCCGTATATTTTTGAAGAAAGAAATAAGTTAACAGCAGATTTAATTAACTCTTAAACGGAAATGTGAAAGTCCTGTGCACAAACTGAACACTTAATAATTTACCAAATAGTGAACTTAAGCATTTAATCTTTAATAGTAATGCATTAACAGAACCTATTTTTTAATATGACAGCATAAAAATAAGTTTAGAATGCCGGAGAGAGAAAATATTAAGGGCAGATATGAAGACGCAAACATCTCACAGACGTACCTTTCTCATTAAAGGTTAAATTTAAAAAAAAAAAAAAAAAAAAAAAACGACTACTTAAAAAGCAAACTAATTAATTATTTCTCATCAATGTGAAACTATTTTTATATTACTTACCTATTTTTGTCATTTACTTGTACTGATGACTTTTAAGTTGTGTTTAATTGTTAATTTCTATCTATAAACACTGCTTTGACGAGGTTAGAGCTGCAGTAAAGCTGGAGGTCTTACCTACACAACTCCCAGGTTGTGTGATATTTAAACGGAATTTCTGACTGTAAAAATAGTCAATGAAACATCGTCTTCATTTTGAAAGACCTAGCCAATGATATGCCCTTCAATAGGGTGCGTAAAAAATGTTTTTAGGCTCTACCGCCATTTTGTATTTTACTTCTGCCATTTTGAATTTATAAAAACAAAACCTACCCTATAACCATCGGAAAGTTAAGACGAATCGATAGAGACCTCATTAATTAAAATCCATCGCACCGTTTGGATGTTTCGAGGGTATAAAGAAATCCACATAAACCCAGATACGCGTGAAACATATAACCCTTTCTTGGCAGTCGGATAATAAAAAAGTTTGAATTTTATAGATGCTCTAAACGTAAAAATTTTAAATATAATTAAAAAAGTACAAATGAGATAAATATTATCTCACTTTTTTTATACTGCATTTAAAAGAGTCTAACGATTATTACTGCATCTAATCACTAAATGAGTAAATAATGTCTAATTTATTTCTTTCCTTTCCAGTTTCATCTTTATTCTGTTGGGTAAAGAACTTTTAAATAAGGTAAGATTTAATACTGAAATACATTAAAATAAATCTGACTTAAAATAAGATTAATTACATTTGCAACACATTATGAAAATATTTAAAAAATGTTTTCGAGTATACTAGTATTCCTGAAGAAAATTACGAAATCGCTTTTTGTTTTTCGTTTTGTATGATATAGATCTCTCCATTGTGCATGACATTTTAATTAAATTCATATATTTATTATTATTATTATTATTATTATTGAAACAAATGGAAATGTTGCTAGAATAGATAAATTTAATAGCATATTTTATTTATGTACTTTTTTTTCTAAATAACTAATCATTTTTAATAAATATTTTTTAAATTATTTTTATACAATAAGAATTTTTCAAAATTTATGAAACGATGAAATGTCCGCAGTTAGTGGAACTAAAAATGTAGCATATTTAGCAAATGTTTTCTTTCAGTTTTTTGGTAAACTACACATTAATCCCTTGAGGTTTAAGTAATTGTGTTTCTGTAATGTCGAATTCACACCGAAATAGGAAAAAGATTTATTGCAAATTAAGGACAAGCAATTTTACGACTTTTTTCCACCAAAGTTAGAAAAGTAAAATTTAATAAAAAAAAAATTCTTGTTGCAAATCTTCATTAATCGTTGGAGGGATAAAATATATCCCCCCCCCTCAAGGGGTTAACATATTAGGCTAAACATACATAGTTTGTAATTTAGAGTTTATTTTTAAAATGCATTTTAATAAAACGAAATTAATAATTAAGGGAATATTAAATACATTCGATGAAAGTATGAAAACATTATTTATAATTTCGTAGAAATTATTTTGGCCTTTTAAATTTGTGACAGTCAACAAAAGACTGGTTAAGAATAAAATATTTTAATGAAATAAAATGTTATTATTTTTACTTTTATAATATGATATTAAATAAATGAGTGTTTGAAACAAGATCCTAATTTACAAATTGTGGAAAGTTGGATATTTTATGGAATTTTTTAGGAGTATATTTGTTAAAAATTTCAATTTCATAGTATACAGGTTTGTTTACTTTAAATAAAAATTTAAATTAAAAAATATTATTAATTTCCTTACCCACCTAATCAGTTTTACACAGCTCAGCACGAAGACAAAGTGGAAGGTAATTAAAATCAAAAGAAGGACTTATGGTGCAGTCACAAATATTCTCAGGACATTACTGATCAATGACACTAATAGTTTTTTCTCATTTCTCGAAATTTTAAATTTGAAACGTAAACCGTCCAGTCACCCATTCAAATAATCAAGATGTGTAAAAAAACATTTATAGATATCCAGCTTATAAATAACAAAACATATTGAAAAACGATTAAAAGAACGGACAAATAGGGGCCAGAAGTGAACCACTTATCCCTGTCGTAAATTTTCTAAAAACTACTTTTAAATTTCTAGATATTCATGATTATTGACCATTGTAGATCTCTTTTTATGCAGTGCTTAAAATATATTATGAAAAGCTTGAATAAACAAAAGAATACTGTACATGTAATTTCCAAGTGTTATGGACTTCGTCTGCTATTACAGTTTACATGAAAATCGCGGATGAAGTTTTGTCACATGAAACTATTTCTTCTTATTTTTCTCTAAAATAAAAAAAATAACCCAATAGGTAGATTTCTAAGAAAAAATTATACGTGGTCAAAGAAAATATAGAATGCGCATAAGTTGGACAAAAAGAATGCTTTAGTATGTGTATATGCAGCTAAACTTGAGCGTACAAATGATTATAAGATGGTTAAACACACAAAGTTTACCTTTTTTACGAGTGATCAATGTAGCTGCAGTTGTCGTTACAGTTGTTAGTGATATCTCAAATTCCCATCGTTATTGTTAAACCTATTTTCAGGGAATACTTTCTGATTTTTAAAATACCTCATCAGGAAAAAAATATTTTCAACTTCTTTTTTCTGTGAACGCTCCTTAAAATATGTCTCCTTTTCTTCGTTGCCAATTTTTTTAAAATATTTACTTCTTTTTATGTTAAAGTGTTATGATTAAGTGTTAAAATCTTACTTAAATTCGCTAAGAATTTAACACACAAAAGTATAAATTAAGTATGTATTTTAGAAATACGGGGTTGTTATAATTAAAGTTCGCCTATTCAGAAGGCTCTAGAGCCGGTTCTATGGCTCCAAACGAAACAAAATTTCACTAGTACGTAGTTGAAGAGATCCGCTCAGCGAAAATCGAAAAAAAAAATAGTTACATTTTTCGTCAGTAGGTGGCGCTGCGCCAATATTTAAGGCGATGTTTTCAGATTCGTTATATCAATTTCAGTCAATCCAGACGAAGCACAAAAATTTAAAAGTTTCAACAAACTTCGAGGAACTGCGAATTTTTATAATTAAAGTTCACCTAATCAGACAGCTCTAGAGCCTAACCTATGACTCCAAACAATACAGAAAAATGAATATAATTTCATGTGATGTAATCTCCATCAACAAAAATAAAACATGTCGTTCGGCAACGAGGAAATAAGATAACGCATGCTCAATGAATCCTCCACCATTTTCAATAACGCATTCCATTCTCAGAATTGTGCTTTCTACAGCATTGCGTAAACTCTCCTGTGAGATTGAGCGAATATGAAGTCTAATACTGTCTTTCAGATCAGAGATTATCTGACATCTGTCTTGAGATACAGAATCTTTCAAAAATCCACACAACCAAAAATCGCATGGTGATAGATCAGGTGATCGTGGTGACCAGACTGTTTGAAAATAACGACTTATGATGCGGTCTTCTGTAAAATGGCTTGTTAAGAAAGTCCGAGCTGCTCTAGTAATGTGCGGTGGTGCACGGTCTTGCATAAACACGATATTTTGAAGGCAGTCTCGCTGTTGCAGCTCGGGAATCAGAAAATTTGACAACATATTGCGATACCTTCTCCCATTAATGAACATGTAATGGGTCCTGTGGATGTTAGTTCCTCAAAGAAATATGGCCCTATCATAAACGAAGCTGCGAAACCGCACCACGCCGTCACTTTAGCTGCATGCAATGGAACTTCTTGGACAATGTCGAGACCAGAATGTCGAGTTTTCCTGTTTCCTCGAACTTTTTAATCATTTTGTGTACTTCACGATACGACATTGGTCCACGTCTAACATCTTTTAGTTTCCGGAATTCTCGAAAAGCTGCAGCTGCGTTGCTGTTACTTTGATAAAATAACTTTACAAGAAGTGCCTTTTCTTTCAACGTTACCATTTTCCACAAAGCATAGATTCAAATGCTTTTCAGAAACAATCAACTGTTCCAGCGTCAAAGAAATCACAGACACACTTTATCAGCAAGTTTTAAATCGTCAGGTGGTTAGAAGGGTATTTCAAGTTTTTGAAGTTGCGTCGTTGGGTGAAATTTTGTGATTTTGTGTGTTTCATTTGGATTGACCGAAATTGATATAACGAATCTGAAAAAGTTTACTTTTACCAACTGTGAAATAAAATTTCCTGTATTTTGATTTTTTTACCAAATAAAGGAATCTGCAAATATCGGTTTAAATATTGGCGCAGCGCCACCTATTGACAAAAATTTTAACTATTTTTTTTTCGATTTTTGCAGAGCGCATCTCTTCAAGTACGTACTAGTGAAATTTTGTTTCGTTTGGAGCCATAGAACCGGATCTAGAGCCTTCTGAATAGGTGAACTTTAATTATAACAACCCTGTATTTTGTGAACTAAGAAATAAAGAGACATTCTTTTAGAAAAGCACAAAGTAAAAAGAAATTAAAAATAGTATATACCTGAGGCGATATCTTAAAAATAGCAATGCGTTCTACGCTATTAAAAATAGATGTTGAGAAGATTTTAAAATGTCAGTGATCAACACCCTTATTCTTCAATTGCCCCATTTGTAAGTCTTGTCGTATATTTTTGAGAATGTTCTCATTGAGCAAGCCTAGAACACAAAAAGGATGATGAGAAATCATGAACTACAACTCACTCAGTCGAGGACTTGTAACACCTAGCGTCATATCCGCAAACTCAAGAAACAATTCTAATAATCTGCCATTTAACAATTACCTTGCAATTAATATTTAGTAAATTATTCAGCTACAAAATTACCCAACTAATTAGTGTCCTTTGCTGTATTTAAAAAATATCGTCCCTTATTTCAGTGCCGTAAAGTATCAAAATCGAACCGTGCTTGGAAGGTTAAAACAACAACGATTTATTGTGTTAAAGTACGTTTGTTTTAACTTCAATTTTAGAAATGAGTTACATAAAATTGAAAGGTCATAGTTGAAATTAAGTGATCATACATACAGCGAAACCGCTGTGTGCGACCACCTCCCCTGCACGATCATTTTTTTCATGGAACGAAATTTATTCCCATAGACTCAATATTACTTTTACCTCCATTTAGTGACCATCCCAGGTGAACTCCCTCCATGAGAGACCAATTTCTTTGAAGAAAATAAAACAAATTCCTTTTTTCCCTGGTCGCTTGAAGAAGGTTTTATTAGAAAAACAATTCCAGAGAGCGCATTATTCATCAAACTTCTAAACTAAGTCTAGATTTTTTTTATTATTATTCCGCTAATTTTTGAGTATTTCAACGCCTTTGTGCCTTTTTAGGCAATGAATTTAACTCTTATGACATTTTAAGAATGAGGGTCAATAAACTCTTCCCGCTATTCTGTAAGGAAACTCTCAAAGAAATAGATAAATTAATAAAATCATCATTGTTTGTTTCCGTCGAAAAAAAAGTATATTTGTTTAATGAACTTCGAAAGGACTTGAAAATAAAAGTTATAAAAGATAAAACCATAAAATCAAAGCAAACATAAATGTATTCATTTTTTAAAATCTTCAGTAATTAATTTATGTAATTAACTTTTGTTTTGATATTTAAATATTTATATTTTTTTCCTAATGTGAAAAATAAATTTTAGTAGCATTAATTGTTACCTTTTTTCAACAATTAAAGTCCATATTTTAATATGACCTCCATTAAGAGACCACCTCTCGGAGCGACCAATATTTATTGGAACGGAACGTGGTTGCTTTAGGGAGGTTTTACTGTATATCTTTTTAAATGATCCGTTATATGCATCATGTTGATCTGCTTCCTGATGAATTATGTACTTTCATTCGCAGATTTGACTATGATTGGATTACAGGAGAAGCACCATCTTTCAATTGAACATACTAAGTTTTTTTCTTTTTTTTGAATTTCTTACGCAGTAAAAAGAGGAATATTTTTTTATTTGGCATTACACTGAAAAATTTTGCATCGGTGAATCATGTTTGTATTTTTTCATTTATTCATATGATATTCTTGTATTTGCGCTGTGATAAATATCATTAATTTTCAAATTGTTTAGCATGGATGATGTGTTTTCTTATAGTTAAAAGTTCCTAGATATAATTTTATACTGACATTGTTTAGGTTTCTATTTTATTCATTTATTTAAATATTCTTCTTTCCTCTGAAACTGTTGATTTTCTCTTATGAGCCTGTTCTAATTTTAATTTTTGATTTTTTATATTCATGTAAACCACTTATGTGATAATACGTTATTCTTATAAGACACTAGGCTATCATTTCTCGTTTAGTTTATTTCAAGAAGACATTTTCCCCCTCATTCTGTATCAGGATATTGCGTTTAACATATGTAAATTGAATAGCACATTTTAGTAAAATTCTTTAAAAAATAGATCCAACATTTCGAGTTAAAGTGAACACTTTTCTTGGCTTCACACATAATGGTATGACATACACTGTCATTCGTTGAGCCAATTTAAATTCAACAATCTATTATTTGTCTTAAGGATTCCAGCCTTACGGGCAATAAAGTACTAAAACAATAAAATACCTATACTAATAATAGAAAGTTTTGCTCTGTGTGTCTGTGACGGTTAGCGAAATCTATCGCACGTACGAGGCTAAAAAATTTTGTGAAGATAGTTGAAGTCCTCTCCTAATGCACCTGAGACTGGGAATTTTAATTTTTTTATAATTATCTTGGATAGTACCTAAAAACGCATCCAGCGGCCCAATTAAAATATATATATATTTATTTCTTCAAAACAACAAGCTAACGAGAATTGCACCGTGATGGGAGGGTCCCGCACAACTGTCCAATCAATGCACTCCCCCTGAAATCGCATCGAGGTTAGCGGTTTCCAGAAGAAACAAGAAAGAGAAAAAATCATGCTTCAAGCATAGATTATGAAATACTTTCCAACACATTAGGAATAAAATACCAAAACTGCAGCATTTAAAATATTAAAATATTACATCTGATTGAACCGTATGGAAATGCATAACACATTTCGAAACTCAATATCAGCGGTTCCCATCTACAATCGAAAAAGTTTCCGATTTTTCTCAACAGCCCTCTATATGATATATAGATTTGTATCTATTAACTACATGCATGCCAAAATTTAGTTCACTTAAGAGATACATATACATCAGTTAAAAATTCCCCTTCAGCAATTTCCTGTAATAAGGAGAATGGTACGTGAATACGTTTTTGCAGCCCTGTATATGAGGTATAGAATTTATAGATGACTAGTATCATACAAAATTAATGCGCTTTTAAATTAATTACATTTCAAAAGGCATACTGAATTTTAAACCGTACACTCCAGCAATTATTACTCAAAGAAAGTACTGTAATCGATTTCTTTTGTGCGTCTCTGTAAATGAATAAAAAATGCAATGATGCCCTGTTATAACGTGATCGTAGTGACATTCAGTGATTTATATCCGTTTAAATACATTTGAAACAGCGTAATGTCATTAAAATACTCTGGCAACGATTTTTCCCCATGTAACATAATGTAATGGAATAATTTTGAGTACCCCTGTAATCGAACTATTAATACTACATATTTCATATACAATACCAAACATGCTTTGATGACCCTAAATGACCTTTATCAATTTCATTAAAATCCGAGTATATTTACGGGAGTTAGAGTGGGGACAGACGGCCAGACAAACCGTACGCATAAACACTTTTCAACTTTGTTGGAAAGTGTTAAAAAGCATAGATTTAAATCGGGCCGCAAAGAAAATTCTTTCTCAATTTCTTATTTAACAGGGGGAGGGTTTACCAGAATTTCTAGTTCGCCTCGCCATGTTGCCTTATTTCAAAGCACACTAGGAATTTTTAAGGGATGTTATATATATTTTAATGCTGCTTCTATCTATTTGAAATTAATACACCCTTGCGTAATTTTTTTAAATGACGAATCCAAAGATTTAATTTTCTTTGAAATCCGACCGCATTTAACGAATATGTATTAATTAACTATTTTTATATTTCGAGTGTTTTTCTTTTATCTGGCAGCTGTTTGATAAATCATTTCAGCAGCGCGTGCACAGCAGATATAAAATTATGGAAATTTAAAGTTTATTTAAGAATATGATCATGGACACGGGCAACGCCGAGTGGGTCAGCTAGTCAGTAATAAACGTTATATAAAAACTAGTCGTTGGGGGACACCGTAATACTTATCCATCATGGATATGCATAATACAAAATATGAAAATAAAACATGTGTAAACTAGTTATAAAATGCATTGCAATTTCAAAATAAAATTTAAAAATATATTTAAATATTTTAATACATAGTAATGCTCTTTTATTGAAATGCGGGTACTACTTGATTATCCAGGCAGCCCATTTCGACAAACTGTATAAATCGCCAAACTACTCACAAAATTATACAAATTGGCATAATTTTTATTTTAAATAACGAAAGAACATACCAATTAGTAAAACATTAATATAAATGCAAATAAAACGTCAAATTAAAAATCACGGGCTGACACAACAAACATGTGTAACGTGTTTAATGTCAAGTAAATGTGACATTTACGAGAAGCCATTATTAGCATTTAATCTTATAGATTGACGATAGTTTTTTTGGTCGACCGGATAATCAATTAGTACCGAATTACGTAAAAGAAACATCCTTATAACTCCAAAAAATTATAATTATATTAACTAACAGTTTACTGCGTCGGATAAAGCGTCTCATTTCCAATTAAAACACACCTTTGAATTGATATTTGAATGAAATACAGGGTCATGAAAAATCGAAGAGTGTGAAAAATATGATTACAAATATCTCAGCAACTAATAATCCAATCGATTTCATTCTTTATGGAAAATTTATGTTTTTTTTTTTTTATTGTCTTTTATATCTACCCCTTAAAATAAACAATTTTGAAAATTTTTATATACCTTTTATCAGAACGAGTATTTCGAGAGTCCGAAAAAAATAGTTCCGGATAATTGAGGTTACTGATATTTAATGGGTTTCATTCCGTTATTACATATTAAGTGCACACCAACTTTCTCAGTTTGTTTACAGATAGTTTGTTGATAGAGAGTTTACAGACATACGCACACACACACACACACACACAGACGGACGGCATTTTTTTTTTCTAAAAATATGTTATTCGGAATCTCCTGTGTTTGAAACGTGTAAATCCGTCAAAAAAAATTTTTCGATTTTTAAAACGATTACAAGACTTACCCTGTATTACGTACGATGGGTAAGTAAAATGCGAATTATGGGCTTGTTTACCCTTCTCTATATCTTACTAATAAAGTTAAAATAAAATTATTTTACGTGAGAGTAACTTATCAAAGAAAATATTTTGAAAAGAAAACTTACTGGTATTTTTAATCATTTATTACAACAAATGCATACAACTAATTATTCTGGGACGCGAAATAACAGTGGAGCTTTTTTCTTATTTAATTGATAAATAGCAGAATTCCTACGAAGGAATTTATTTAATTTATATTTTTGGAATGAAATTACAAAAATGCCGTAACAAGTTCAAAGTAATTAATATCGTACTTTTATACACCTAAAGAATTTCAAAACGATAAGATAAATCTTCTAAAATTGCTTGTTTTGAATTTATTTCTTTTCTGTTTAGATTTAAAACGAAATATTTTTACTTTAATTATGAAGAACGTTTTGTCATTGGAAATAGCATTATAGTATTTTAACGTAATGAAATAATCTAAGCAGAATATTTATTTTCATTTGTAATTTTTCAATAATAATGGAGTAATACTTATTTTCTCACAGTTTTTATCCCTTAATTTAATTCGCTTAATATTGCTTAATTGTTTTTTTTTTTTTGATTAAAAAAATATTTTTTCACTTAATTTTTTTTTCAAAAAGTATACCAGTCAAATTAGGTTTTTTTTTTCTTTTTTACAAAATTCCGAAAGTTTTGAAACTTTTTAATATTATTACTAAAAATTCTGATGGATGGGAGTGAGCGGGGGGGAGGCGGAAGTAAAAAAAAAAAAAAAAAAAAAAAAAAAAAAAAAAAAAAAAAAGTTACTTTTTTTATTATCTCGTAATCTATAAGTCCTACGAGGAAATGTTATTGCCAGAAATTAAGACAAATAAATTCTCTACGGTAAAAGGTTGTATGCATTTCTCTCTAGAGGCCGTAATTAAATAGATAATCGCATTAAAAAATGAATAAATTTGCCAAAAGTCACATCATCGCCAAAGAGCGGGTCAACGGGGCCACTTACATTTATCTACTTAACTTAAACTTAAACAAACTTTAATAAATGTTGTGGTCACGTGAGTGGACGCCTGAACAATAACTTCAAGAATACGTATTTGCGCACAGTTTTTATCCCGTAATTTAATTCGCTTAATATCGCTTAATTCTACTTTTGATTATAAATTATTTTTTCACTTAAAGTTTTTTTTTTTTTCAAAAAGTATTCCAGTCAAATTAGTTTTTTTTTTTTTTTTTATCTGAACATTATTCCGAAAGTTTTGAAACTTTTTATTATTGTTACTAAAAGTCCTGATGGATGTGAGTGAGCGGGAGGAAGGCGGAGGTAAAAAAAAAAAAGTTATTTTATTTTTATTGTTTTGTAATCTACAAGACCTACGGAAAAACTGTAATTACCAGAAATTAAGATAAATAAATTCTCAACGAAAATGTTTGTATGCATTTCTCTCCAGAGTCCATAGTTAAGTAGATAATCGCTTTAAAAAATGAATAAATTTGCCAAAAGTCACACCATCGCCAAAGAGCGGGTCAACGGCAACTTACATTTATCTAGTTAACTTAAACAAGCTTTAATAAATGTTGTGGTCAGGTGGGTGGAAGCCTGAACAATAACTTCAAGAATACGTATTTGCTCACAGTTTTTATCCCTTAATTTAATTCGCTTAATATCGCTTAATTCTTCATTAATTAAAAAAATTATTTTGACACTTAACGTTTTTTTTTCTCAACATAATTCCGAAAATTTTAAAAGTTTTTAATATTGTTACTAAAAGTCCTGATGGATGGGAGTAAGCGGGAAGGAGGCGGAGGTAAAAAAGGGGTTACTTTTCTTTTTATCTCGTAATCTATAAGTCCTAAGGAAAATTGCTACTACCAGAAATGAAGACAAATAAATTCTCTGCGAAAAAGTTTGTATGCATTTCTCTCTAGAGTGCGTAGTTAAGTAGATAATCGCATTAAAAAATGAATAAATTTGCCAAAAGTCACACCATCGCCAAAGAGCGGGTCAACGGCAACTTACATTTATCTACTTAACTTAAACAAGCTTTAATAAATGTTGTGGTCAGGTGGGTGGAAGCCTGAACAATAACTTCAAGAATACATATTTGCTCACAGTTTTTATCCCTTAATTTAATTCGCTTAATATCGCTTAATTCTTCATTAATTAAAAAAAATATTTTGACACTTAAAGTTTTTTTTTTCTCTACATAATTCCGAAAATTTTAAAAGTTTTTAATATTGTTACTAAAAGTCCTGATGGATGGGAGCAGGGATGTAGTGGAGGGTATACGGTGGTATACGCCGTATACCTTCTGGATTTTTTTAAAGAACACCGTATACCCACTGTTTCTCAAAGAAGCTATAGTATATACACTGTAGGGTATACCTTCTGCCTTGAACGTATACCCTCTGCTTAGAGTGTATGCCCTCTGCTTTTTTTACGACTACACCACTGGATGGGAGTAAGCGGGAAGGAGGCGGATGTAAAAAAGGGGTTACTTTTTTTTTTATCTCGTAATCTATAAGTCCTAAGGAAAATTGCTACTACCAGAAATGAAGACAAATAAATTCTCTGCGAAAAAGCTTGTATGCATTTCTCTCTAGAGAGCGTAGTTAAGTAGATAATCGCATTAAAAAAATGAATAAATTTGCCAAAAGTGAGACTATCGCCAACAATTGGGTCAACGACCACTTACATTTATCTACTTAACTTAAACAAGCTTTAATAAAAGTTGTGGCCAGGTGAGTGGAAGTCTGAACAATAACTTCAAGAAATGACATTTTTTTGTAACTAAAACCATATAGAAATGAAACCTGTCTAAAATACAATAGTCCAGTCAAATTAATCATATTTTGGATTATTATAGGATATAATTCCAAAAGTTTTGAAACTTTGCAATATTGTTCGGGAGAGTCTACTATTGAACATACTAAAAGTCCTGATGGACATAGGGTGAGAAGGAGGTGGGGGTTCAAAGAAGGTAATTTTTTTTTGGGGGGGGGGGTTGTGTTGTAAATATCTCGTAATTTATAAGTCCTACGGAACAAAAATTAAAATGTCTTGTTTTGCATAAAATATTTTTCTTACATAAAGTAGCAATATTTTAACAATTACAGACAGTTATCTTTAATTTGATTAAAACTTAAAAATATTTAAAATTTCTGAAGACAAAAAACAATTAAAATCCTTTTTGGAGTCTTAATTATTGAAATATTTTGACTTTCAACTACTTTCAATACTCTTGCAAAATTGTGCTATAATATATGATGTACGGTGCAATGATTATTTAAAACAAACTTTTGGGACATAAAATATGTAATGTGCACTTTAAAAAGTCCATAGTTTTACTTAAAAATACTGAAAAAGATGTTACTAGTTTAAAATATGCATTTTTATTTAAAACTTATTAGTACTTACAAGCTTTCCAAGCTGATCATCAAAGAATATTTTAATAACTAATTGTTGTTTATTTATACAAATATGTCACTTTGTTTTGAAAATGAGAGAGCCAATAATTACTAGAGTTGAAAGTAGATGTAGCAGTAGCAGTTTCTTGGATTGAATTTAATTAGAGGAAATGTATATTATTATTAATTGTAGTCCCGTTTATTTTTATGAAATCACTCTCTCATTGATAATCTGTCATTATCTGTGATATGCACAGTCATTTGATGAGTCAATGTAAATTCAACGATACATCATTTGTCATAAGGATTCTAGTCTAGACAAAAGCCTAAACAATATCTTCTTATTTAATAAAAATGTATATTTTAAATTTGTAACATCTTTTTAATTACTTTAGTCGCCTTTTATGTAAAACTGTGGACTTTTTAAAGTTCACATTATATATTTTATGTTGAATCAATGTGAGAAATAGTTTCGTCATGATTTTCTTTGTAAACTTTTGGGATTTACTGAGTGAGTCATATCCGAAATTGGGTTTTTTAATTAGTTATGCATCTTCCTGATTATTTATTTTGATATCATATTTCTTCTTATTAAACGCGGATATTTTCGTTACAGTATTCTGAATGGTTTTGAAAGTGTTTTATAATCCACGTGTGATGCATGATTTTTCATTTTTAACATTTTCCAACATAGGTGAAATGTGTCTATGAATTGGATTTGTCTGGCCGTCTGTCGGCTTTACTACAACTCGCATAGATATACTCGGATTGTCATGTAATTGATATACGTTATTCAGGTTCACCATGGCATGTTCGGTATTGAAAACGAAATGTGTATCATACATAATTCATTCACAGGGGTACTCAAAATTATTCTTTTACATTAGGGTCTATAAGGATAAATCATTTGCGGTGAATTTTAGTAGTGTTGCGATATCTTAAACAAAATGAAAATTATATGCATTATTGAGGTGTACCAGAAGGTAGTTATTATTGTTCGAAATTTATTTATCGTCTGCCAACGCTCAGTGCGAGCATTTTTGTGTAAGTTTAATTTCTAAAAAATGGCAACGTTCTTTTTTGTTGACATGTAATTTATTCTATTCTAAGAGTGTGAAACCAAGAGGGTTTATAATTAAACGTGTGATACAGTTCACTTTGTTATTTATTAAGTGTTGTGAGTTATTGACGAGTTTGTGTTTATTTAATTTCAACCAGCGCGCTACAATTATAGAATATGTTATGTGCAGCTCTTACAGTACTCATACAGGAAAACTCAAAAGTATTCTGTTATATTATTATCTATGTACATTGTAAAAAAACAGACTAAAAAATGGAGATTCTACTGGCAATCGAGACGCCAATACTACTTCCATATTTTAACGGAAATTTCTCCCCATAAATTCCAGAAATCCATATTTTTACGGAAGTTTTTCCCCATAAATTACAGAAATTTTTCCGTTTTTCTGGAATTTATGGGGGAAATTTTCGTTAAAATACGGAAATAGTACTGGCGTCTCGATTGCCAGTTGAATCTCCGTTTCTTTTTACAATGTAGAAAAATTGTTTGCGGCGTATTTAAATTATGTAACTCTGATAGAAACATACTGGAATTCATATGAATTTCCGAGGTACACTAACGATTTCTATAGTATGTCGGGATGCAAAGCATATATTAATCATTTACGGAGCCACACAGAAGAGTTCGATTTTTCAGTTGTCTTCTACAGGAAGAACTTTTTGCAGAGTATTTCAGTTATGTTACACTATTTCAAAGATGATAAAACCGATGTACATTACTGAAGTTTACTGAAAGATGCTTGCAGTAGAATGTGATGAGCATTTAATTTATCATTCATTTACATAGACACATAGTAGGTTTGGGAAACAATTTCGCATCTACCAGTTGTCTACCAGGGATGATTGCTGAAAATGATTTTCAGTTTTGTATGCGTTTTTAAATTTAACAAAATTTTTTCATACAACGTGGAATGCATGAATTCTATAGACCATATACAGGGCTACACGAAAGAATTCGTAACTATTACTGAGAATGAATGTGAATTGCTTAAAGGTACTTTTTAATCTGAGTTATGCATTTTTAAGCTCAACTACATTTAATATGTGATGCATCTGATGACAGCACTACTAAGTGGTGTCTGTAGCTCATAAATAAAATCACATACAGGGAACTAGATATATGGCCGCCTATGCAGTTTCCTGGAAGTATGATTTCACTAGTTTTAAGAATGTTTTTGCCTGAATTAAATGTCAGCTAATATCTGGCGTTTATAAAAACATGTAATTAATATACAGTACTGTATATCCTGATTTTTTTAAAACATTTTATTTTTTATATTTTACATAACCTTAAAAATGCACTTGAAAAATAGCAATGAATTGAAATGCCTCTGTTGTTCTATGTTATAATGCTTTTTATGATATTCATGAATCTATATCATGAATCTATTATCATGAATATATCATGATATCATATCATGAATATCTATAATCATGAATCTATTCTATATAAATAACAAAAACATCATGCGTCAAACATATATTATGAAACACTATACAACACTTACAGAATACTTTAACAAAACTTCGCCGTTTAATAAGGCGAAGAAGATACCTAAATAATCATTTTTGAAAAGTATAAAACATTTGAAAACCACATTACAGCAATTACCATCCATAGCCGAAAAAGGTACTCCAGTTCATAGGTTCATCCCTGTATTTAATATACAGGGATTCAGGTATGTTTCTGTCTATTGATAGAAATTGCTGAAGTTGAATTTCAATTGTGTTATTCGTTTTCTTACTTAACTAAATTTTAGCGTACTATGTAGAATTTGTACAAATCTATACATCATATACAGAACTGCCCAAAAGAACTGGGGTACCTTTTTGGCTATGGATGGTAATTGTTGAAATGTGGTTTTCCAATGTGTTAAGCGTTTTCTAAAATGTTTACCTACACTGTTAAAAATTTTGCAGCATTCTGGCAGGTCATTCGACCGTTTTTTGAAAAAAACATTTTCATAACCGTAATTTAACTGTATTCTGACCATAAAATGGCCAATAATATGGTCAAAATAGTGTTAAATTACGGTTGTGTAACCGTTTTTGGAAAAAACGGTCAAATGACCTGCCAGAATGCTGCAAATTTTTAACAGTGTAGGTTTCTTCTTTACCTTATTAAACGGCGAAGTTTTGTTAAAGTATTCTGTAATTGTTCGAAAGTGTTTCATAATATATGTTTGACGCAGGATTTTTTTGTTATTTATATAGATTCGTGAATCGTGAATAACGCATTATATGTTAACGTTATATGTGCGTGTAAAACGTATTATAACATAGAACAACAGAAGCATTTAAATTCGTTGCTTTTTTTTTTTTTTTTTTTTTTTTTGCATCTTTAAGGATATCTAAAATATAAAAAATAAAATGTTTAAAAAAATATGTATGGAATATTAAGGCCCATCATCTAATATATAAAAATGAAAATTTGTCTGTCTGTCTGTAATGCTATGCAAATCCACAGTTTGGGAGCCAGAATTGTGAAATGTTATGTACACGTGTATACAAATACGGCCGAGGCCACTAAAGCAATCGGATTTGAAATAATTTACAGTTAAATTTAAATTAATAAAAAAACACCAATTTAACAGCATTTTCCTATCAAATTTAAACTTTTTTCGTTATAGCAGCTGCCAACAATAAAAAATTCACAATAAAATCTTTTTTTGTGTATTCAACACGTAATCACTTGAGTTCTTTAACCAATATAATATATACAAATTACGTACGCCACGCTGCAATACTAAAACGCTGTAGCGGGTATTACGATATTTATTTTACCTCTCATGCAAATAATTAGAAATTATTTAATTGCGCTTAATTATTACAATTAAAAAAATAACGGCAAACATTTTATCACAAACATTAACAAAACATTTTATTCCATTTATTCCCTTATTCCAAAGATATCGTTTTATCGTCTGCTGCCATAGTAACATGATAAATTAAGTTTCATTTAAAAATGCACAGTAGTAGAAAATATTTTACTAAATCGAATAGTTATTTTTAATTTTGGTTTTAGAATTGAATTAATAAACTCCCGTGCATAGAACGGGTTAAACAGGTAGTGTAGATTAAAACTGAAGAACGTCAGTAATTAAATGTACAGAGATGGAAGCACGATAACCAGAACGTTAGTTCGATAACGTCGTACTTAAATAATTACTGTAGCATAAAATTATTTTACTTCGCTGTAATTTCTCAGAGAAAATAGCAAAAGAAAACACTGAACGTGCTAGTGAATAGAGCCATTATTTACACTAAAAAAACTTTACCACTAACTATATTCGAAGAGGAAATAACATAGGTATTTTTCTAATTTTAATTGATAAATAGCAGAATTCCTGTGAAAGCCTTCATTAAGTTAGGTTTCTGGAATACAATTACAAATGTACCATGCGTCACCCACACTTTTTTCCGACTTTGTCATAGATAAATAACAAAACTATAATGTAATTACTTTACGTGGTGCGTAATTTGTCAGAGAAAATTGTAAAAGAAATGTTAAATGTACTGGTGTTTGGGATCATTTATTTAAAAAACTATGGAACTATTTGTGCAGGAGAAGTAAAATAACAGAGGTAGTCTTCTAACTTTAACTGATAGAAGAATTCCTTGAAAGCATTCATTTAACTTTTTGGAATAACATTTAAAAAATGCAGTAAGAAGTTAAAAAGCGTGATAAATCTTACGAAAATGCTTATTTTAAACATATTTCATTTCTTATTACATTTTAATGTAAATTCTACCTAGTTTAATTAAGAATAGCACTTTGTCATTGTATGTAACATTAAAATGTGTTAATGTAATGAAATATTTTTATTTGTTGTTTTTGCAATAAAAATACGCATGTATACGCATATTTCTTGGTTCTTATCATTTTAGATTAACAAACATTTATCTTCTTTTACATAAAGATATTTTTAACACTTTCCAGCATAGTTGAAAAATGTTTATAAATTTGGTTTGTCTGTTCGTCTGTTTGTCTGTCCGAGCTCTAACTTGCGTTAATATAGTCAAAATACTCTGTAATTTATATATTTTATTGGGATTTACTATGGTTATTCAGTATTGAAATTTTATTTACAGGGTCATGCAAAATTATTCGGTTATTTTCTATGGGGAAATGTCGTTTACAATGTATTATAATAATGTTACACTATTTCAAACATATAGAAAATTATATATTTTACTGAGTTGCATATCCTTATTATTCAGATCATTATTACAAATAACATTTACACGTTAAAACACATAAACTTGCTCAATAGTGCGCATTAACATGAAATTTTATATGAACTTGTACAAAAAAAATTAACGATTAAGCATAATATCGACATTTCAATCTGCTTCTTCAGTCATCTTCAGGATAAATATGATGTTGAAATGCTTAAAAATCTATCGACGAAAGCTTTCTATCGAGTCTTGATCAATTATATGAATGGAAAACTGCTATGAGTACATCAGAAAATTTTTTAATGAAATAAGTTGTGATGAATCGAAAGTACACTTGAAGACCATGGGTTGTCACCAGATATGAAGGGGAACGGATTACATTCAAGCAAAGCTATGGTAAAAGAGATAAATTTGGAATATTGCAAACAAGTAAATGATTAGGACGTTTTTATAATATTAAGCCAGGTTTTTGGTATATTATAAGACCAATTACCGTTACAGGCATTATGCTCACGTGAATATTTCGACTGATTCTCTGATCATGCTTTCTAATTGGTTATTATCTGGAACTATGACTTTCGCCTCCTCAAAATTAATATCACAGCCTTCGTTATCAAAATAATAATAATAATAATAATAATAATAATAATAATAATAATAATAATAATAATAAAGAAACGAGAAAGAACTATATTCTGTTTCAATTGTTTAATGTTCCTACGATGTTCCTTAATTCTTTCAGAAATCTTGCGTTTTGTCTTGTCAGTACTATGTCCCACTTATGTTAAAGATCATTATTGTTGAATACGTTGTCTTAGCAATAAATCATTCATATGCAGAGACACACAAAAGTATTCGATTAAATTATCGTCTATAAGCAATAATTGCTGGAAGTGCTTTGCAGTCAGTTGTGGTATACATATTGAAAATAATCTGCACAGTTGCTGTGCACGTCAATGAATAACAAGATCCTCACTGTTAATATGAGGTGCATAGCAATTATGATTCACATACAGGAACACAAAAAAGTATTTGGCATGAGCAATAATTGCTGGAAGTGCTTTTTCGGTTGGGGTATGCATTTATAAATTTGAAAAAAAAAATCATATTGCTTCGTGTTTATCAATATAGAGGGTATATACAGTTTATCATATACAGGGCTGTTCAAAAGAATTGTTATACATTCCCCTTTATCGAAAGAAATTGCTGTAAAGTGTTTTTTAACGCTATTAAGTGTTTCCTAACTATATTTTAGTTTAATATGTAATATATATAAATATACGGAGATACAGAGATTGACAATGGAATTTGAATTATTATACTATTTTACATAGTAATTGCCGAAATTGAGTCTTCAAAGCTTTTATGCGATTTACAAGTTGTTTATTTATATATATCATTTTTCACCTTATTAAATTTTGAAGTTTTGGTAAAGCATTCTGAATGTGTTAGAAAGTCTTACATAATATATGCTTAAAGCATGATTTTTCTTTCTTGTTTCATCTGAAAAAGGGTTTAATGTTAACTTATTTTAACTAAATCCTCAACTCAAAATAATCTAGAATTGCAGCTCAAAGAAGCGTTACTGAACTTGATATGAGGTTTCCATGTGATACACGAACAAAAATAAAATATTCACAATTAGATAAATGAAAGTTAAAGTAAGTTAAAGTAAGACATTTGAAAATATGAAGCATACCCTTTTTACATATCATGTAAAATTAATCGCAGATATTCCCCTAAAGTTAAAAATCGATTAAATACGAAAATGGATCCCTGCCCAAGCAATCGATAGATCCGGAGTATACATTGTACTTTTCAATAAATGATAGTAAATATTTCCTTTATGTAGATATGACGATGAGAAAATTTTGTGATAGAATTAAAGAACATAAAGCAGATCTCAGATTAAATAGACCCTATACTGCGTTTTCAAGATTAGCTCTGACTCAGCCTATGAATGTAGATTTTAATAAATCGAAAATTATGTTTCGTACAAATAATCACCAGGAAAGAATAAGAGAATCAATTGAAGCATTATAAAATCAAACATTATAAGAGAATCAATTGAAATAATTGCTAATAAAGATATAGCTTGTAACGATACACCATCATACGATATCAATGGAGTAAGGAAATATTTGCTGCATAATAGATGAAAGCTTGTTTTGTCGAAATTTGAATGCCTTTATCTGGTATTTGATCTGACATACAACCTTTATATTAAAATTTCTTCTAGACAATTCTCGAATAAGCGCAAAGGAAAATAATAACAACATTTAAATCTCCACTGATGACGTCCGTGTAATGGCTGAAAATGTTTTGGGTTTTTAATGGTTCTTAATGTATTTTAAGATATTTTTTATATATTTAAAATAATTTGATGTTATATTTATGCAACTGAAAGTAATTTTAGTACATTTATTTGCGCTTTTTATATGGATTTTAAGACACAGTTCTTTCAATGATATTTTTCAATACAACCTCGTGTATACGAACAGGTCCACAAAATGCATCTTTTTTTCTTTTTTTATTTAAAGAAATACCTTTTCTCACCTGGAAAAATTTTTAGGACCACACAAAAAAAATATTGAAATAGATTAATCTAGTTTTGTTTATTATATTTCAATAAAAAATAAAATATCTCTTTATACATACAGCAGTTTCTTTTTTCTTAAAGTACTAATATTTCAGTAATTCGAAGATATTTGGAGAAAACTCGGAAATATGAAAAATATTTAGACAAGAAAAAACGGTGAAAATCAAATTTATGTGTAGTCATATTTATTGACTTGTAATTACTCCCTATACTTTTCTACTGTATTTTTTTATGTGTTTTGAAAATTGTAAAACAATTGTTTTGTCAGTAGAATACAGATAAATAACACCAATTATTACAAATATGTAAATAGCCACGCGTACACTATAAGTCTATTTGGACTTAGCTATTGTTAGACAATAAAACTAAAATTGAATTATATTACGTGGTTGTAATTTATCAAAGAATATAGTACAAGAAAATACTAAACTTGCCGCTATATAGGATTTTTTTAATTAAAAAATCATTGCGGCTAATTTTATACAGGAAAGAAACAACAGAGGTATTTTTCATTATTTATTTTTCGTTTACATAGTGGCAATGAATTTCAGATTTTGAATATCACTATTACGAACTAGTAAAATTCGTCCTTTTTTGTATCAAATTTCCATCAACAAATAAATCTCTATTATTTTACACTATTCAGTGCTATTTATTATGGGCGTGTTATATTTCTTTACTTTTACGTTGTTATTATTATGTGATTTTTATTTAGTTTTATATGTGTAAATTACAGAATTGAGAAATTATGCTATTCAAAATCCATCATCCTTGGCATGTATTCAAATATGTGGATAGCCAAGCGTAAATTACAATGTTTTCGCGGATCTGCCATAGTTAGATTATAAATATAATATAGAATTAATTGGCACATAATTTATCAGAATAAATAGCAAATTTAAAAAGAAAAAATTAAACTTATCAGTAATTGGGATTATTTATTTCAAAAACTAAGCATCTATTTAAACATGAAAAATAAAATACTAGAAGAAGTTTTCTAACTTTAATTGATAAATATTGGAATTCCTGTGAAAGCATTCATTTCAGTTGCATTTTTGGAATAAAATTACAAAAATGCCGTAACAAGTAATTGCTAACATTGTTTTGTAAAACGAAACTATTTTTAAAAAAGCATGATAAATGTAACGGGAATGTTTGTTTGAACACATTTCTTTTTCGCTTTACATTTAATTTTTTTTTCATTATCTAATTAAGAATAACTATTTGTCATTGAAAATAACATTACAATGTTTTAATGTAATGAAATAATCTAAGTGAGCTATCTATTTTCATTTGTCTTTTTTTTTTTTTTAGTTAGAATGTAGATATATGCATTTGTTCACGGTTCTTATCTCTTTAGATTTAAAAACATTTATCTTCTTTTAATTAAAGAAATATATTTTCTCATCTGGAAAAGAGATGTAGTGTTGCATTGAAATCAAATTATAAAAGTGGATTAATTTTGTTTCACATATTTTAATTGGAACAAAAATTTCAACTTCTTGCTGCACGTAAAACAACTTTTTTTTTTCAATATAAGTATCAACATTTCAGCAATTTAAGTAACTTTTTATTCGAAGAAGATTGGAGAATACCAAAACAAAAATTTTATACAAGAAAATAAACTGTTAAATCTATTTTATATGATGCCAAAATTATTTGTCTTTGTCTTTTTTCAAATGACTATCCCTTTTTTATATAGGATGTAATGAAAACTTTAAAACGGCTTAAAATATTTGATTGCAATTTATATTTGAAGCAATTTTCAAAACAAGGTAAAAGTAATGAATTAATAATATTCAATACCATAAATTAAGTTCGCCAGTTGAAAATAGAACTGTGAAAAATTGTAAAATCGAAACTGTGTAAATATGGAATTTTTTTGTAAATAAAAACTTATTAATTAAAGTTTCAGAAGATTATGAATGGCCACATAGATATTAGGAACTATAAAACAGCAATATACAAGATGTGTCTAAAAAGTTCGGTGAATAGATGGGTATCTCACAAACAACGCGAGTTAAAATGTGTCCCTGCGCATACGCAGGTAGAGACCAATGGAGAGACGACACGTAGAAAGAAGTGCAAGAAACCAGGGCAGAATAATTTGCTATGGGAATTCGAACGGTATATGTTTGAAAACTCACGTCATATTGAAATTGAGCAACGGATAAACATCAAGTTTTGCTACAAATTGGGCAAAAACGCCACTAAACGCATGCAATGTTAGTCCAGATGTACAGAACAGACGCAGTGATTAAAAATTGCGTGTACAAGGGATTTAAACGTTTTCGGGAGGGAAAGGAAACCGCGGATGACAAAACTATATATTTTCATTTGTTAATTTTTTTCAGTAACAATGAAAATATCCCCATTTGATAGTGATTCCTATATCTTTAGCTTCAAAAATATTTATCTTACTTTAATTAAAGGAAGATGATTTCTCATCTAAAACGAATTATAGCATTTCTGTGGAATGAAATATCAAAGTGGATTTATTTAGTTTTGTATATTTCAATTTTAGCGAAAATTGAAAGTTCCTGCTGTACATAAAATTATTTCTTTTTAAATAAGGTAATAACATTCGAACAATTCCAGATAGTAAGCTTTAATTTGTGGAAAGCTGAAGAATGTCGGAAAGACTTGAATGAAAAACAGTTAAGAACATTTAAATATGACGTCATACTTATTCAGATGGGGGAATTTCAATTACCTCAAGGATTTTTCGTCGAGAGGTTTTAATTTTTCAACATGTGATGTTATTGAAACATTCAAATATCGTTAGATATTTGATTGACGAATTTATTTGAAGTAATATCCATAAATAAAATGTAATGAAAGAAATTTTCCCCAAAAATAGAACAAAGCTGAAGGAAGTTATTATAAACAAGGAAGTCTAATTGTAAAAATAAGCAAATAAATTTGCGCATAGCTACTAGCAGATCAAAATCAAAGAAGGGCAAGATCTAATCTAGAGTTTGAACTGAGTTTTTAAATGGTGAATGTAATCATGAAATGTTCTAAAGTAATTATTTTTGTGAAAAACCGCCCAAAAAAATTTTTTTTAACATACAACAACATCAAAAATTGTGGCTGGTATTTTTGTTGTTGTTTATTTGTTTATTTCTAAAATGGAGGATTTCAAAATTTGAAAGTGATATTCCATTTTTTGTGAGGCAAGCCAACTCTCCTCAACCCACAATTTAAGATAAATTTAAACATGAACATAAAATAAAAACAAAATGAAAAATTATCTTCCGGGGATACGTAGGTGCAGTTATCCCAACTCCTCCATAGACTAAAAATTCCCAGTTCTTTTTTTATTGTGTTTAATTATTTTAAGTCTATAAGGAAAAATACAATTTATCACTTTTTTTTCAAAATCAGAAATAGGGTTTAATTAAATTTCAAAACAGAGTAGCAATGTTCTTCTCCCCTCTTGCCGGCACCTACCAATTAAAGACAAGTTAAGCTGGAAAATCACATCGCAGTTGAACTTTTCTTTCATTTCATAACTGTGAAAAGTTTGTTTTTTAGATCAACAAAATTTATTTGTCCTACCATCAGAGTTACTGGTCAAAGATTTTGTTCTTTGTTAGCAAAAGAAATACAGTGGAGCACCGCTTATACGTTTCTCGTTTATACGTCTTTATCATTTATAGGTTTTTGTGAATGGTTCCGGCAAAATCTAATGGATATTAACGTTAAATAATTCCATTTATACGTTTTCCTTTAAATCGCAGATTTCATTTATACGTTTTTTTTTTCAAAAATGTATGCAGTCAGAAAATGCGACAGAAAATGCGCATTTCAACCTCAGATTCCCAACTCCCGATTATTATTCTTACAAAAGGCATGTGACCTTAACCAACACCTGCCCAGTTGAACAAAAGCCTTACCCTGAAGGTATGTGAACATCCCACTTTTTATAGATAAGGGTTGTTGTTGTGCTCTCCCCAGGCCCATTAGGGCAAGTTCTTTTCCCGGCAGCTTCAGTGTCTGGATTTGTATCGTCCACTAGCGGTTCATGATGACTTCACGTAACAGAAAATCTCTGTCGTTAAAGGAAAAAAATGTGCATTTTTAAAAAAGTGGATGAAAACCAACATTTAAAAAGAGTGGATCTTGCCAAAGAATTAGGCTTACCATTTCAGACTTTAAACACGCTAATTTGTAAGCTTAAAGATCATCGAGGAAATCCATCATCAAAGTGGTTGTAGTGCTTTAAAAAAACTTTGATTCCAAAGCGGAAAATTCGCTGATGTTGAAAAATTGCTTTTACAGTAGTTTAATGAGTGTCGTAGTGTAAAAATTCCCATCAGAGGTCCTTTGCTTATGGAGGAAGCACGAGAAATTTCGAAGAAGCTGAATGTGTAATGCAATGCATCATTTCTTCAGGATGGCTTCACAAATTTAAATTAAGACAAGGCATAACAGGCAAAACTGTAAGTGGAGAGTCTGGAGATGTTGATTGCGAAACCGTGGTTGATTGGATTCAAACCAATTGCGAGATCTGATAAAAGAATATGAACAAAAAGACATTTTCAACGCAGATGAAACCGGATACGTGTCATGCTGGAAAAAAGAGCCAAGTGCGATTAACAGTGTTATTGCCAGTTTAGACCACGGTGACTTCGAAAATGTGAACATTAACATCTTACAAGCTATGAATTTCATAATGATGACTTGGCAAAATGTTTTATCCAAAACGATAAAAAACTGCTTCGGCCTTAGCGGATTTTTAACTCCAGTGGATGTTAATCCCATTGAAAACGCCGACCCTGATCATTTTGCTCCTCCACGAGAAAACTTGTCAAATTTAAGTGATGTTACTACATTTGAAGATTTTGTGCAATGTGATTCGGAGCTTGCAGCATGTTCTCTTCTAACAATCAATGAAACGATCGCAAATGAGGACATTAGCAGTGAAGAAGAGAAACACTGCACTGAAAAGCCACTGCCAAGTTTTCAAGAAGCTTTGGCGGGTTTTAACACCATGCAAGAATGCCTCATTAGCAGTGATTTGAATGATAATGTTAAGATGACACTTTTAACTGTGAACAATAAACTTTTTTTCTGTGCATTCCAAAATTTCCGTACAACAATTCTCAAAAATTCCGTATAGCAAAATATTTGGTACATGGTGAATGAATATGAATAGTAGTAAGTTGTAAATTATATCTGGAATAGGAAGTTTAGTATTACATACCTCTTGCTTTTCATGCATTTTAATTTATCACTGATTTCTTTATTGTTGGTAAATTCGGAAATTTCGTACTTTTGAGAATTTCGTTTATACGTTTTTTCATTTATGCGTTTTTTTTCTTGGTCCCTTAAAAAACGTAAAAACGGTGCTTCACTATATTTCAATTAAATCTCGAAATTTAATTGAAATATTTCTTTTCTTCGTTGTATTTGAAGAAATAAAAAAATAAGCAAATTTTTTTATAGCTAATAAAAACAATTATTGCCTATGGAAAATACACTTAAAATAACGCCACTTTCACTAAAATAATCTTACTTTTGCTTTGGTATATAATACAGAATTGATAAAATATTATTTTCGAAACTGAAGATATTATGGTGAAATTTAGAATTTGGGATGGAAATAATAAATAAGGAAAAATTTCAGTTTTGTTTATGGAAATATTTAATAACAATAAATAAAATCTCCGATTTTTCAAAAAACGTTTCAAATGGAAAAAAATGATGAAAAATTTTATGAGTTCAAAATCTAACTTTCCTTCCTCGTCATAAAAAATAACAAATAGATTTATAAATCACAAAATTTGTCTGATCAACTACTAGTAACGGCAATTTCACTTGTCAGAGCTTATTCATGTTGCTAGCATGCAGAGAAGAAATTTAGCTTTACTCGTTTCCCGTTGTTGAATTTGAAGAATGTAAAAAGCGAGTGGAATTTATTGTAGCTGAAAAAAGAAATTTCCTGAAAATAGACAGTGATAAATAGTGTCATTTTGAATATATTATTGTTTCTTTGGTACAATTTACAATGTAGACCATTTTTGCTAGCCCGCTCTTTTTCCTTTTTTTTTAATTTTTGATTGCTTGATTGCTGCCAGGTTTTTAAATAATTAATATTTTGCTTTTTTATTGATAGCATAAATAAGTCGACTGGCTGGAAAGCCTCTTACAAAGGCTGGAGAAAATCAATCAATCCGAATTTTTAAAAAGTAACGGACATGCAACTATGATATAGACTAAGTAATGTCATTTTGAACATATTACTGTTTTTTGGTACAATTTACAATATAAACAGTGATAATTACTGTCAATTAGGATATATTATTGTTTTGTATTTGAAACAGTTTACAATATAAACAGTGACACAAGGTGATTCCAAATTACTCGTTAAAAAATTAAGGACAATTCAGGAGTACGGAAGCAAACAAAATTCCCACAGTAACATAAGATAGGAATTCACTTGTGTTGTTAAAAATACAAGGTGTCTCATTCAAATCCGATCCTGAATATTCATTCATTACTTAAGACATTTTAAAAACTATTTTGATAGATATATCGTCCTATTAAGGAAATATTATTGCATCCGTTAAGTGCTAGAAGTAATTGATATGCGTTTCCAAGGAACTCTGAGCCAGACGCTCCATATTTCGAAACACAACTGAAAGTCGGTGTTAGTGATTGAATTACGCTATGCTTCCAGAAATTCTTATTATGCAAATTGTTTTTACTCAAATCAAAAAGCAAATTGCTGAGAATGTCGTTGGAGTGCACAATTTTCATTATTGTTTAAATTGAACAAATTGAACAAGCCAAAAATTTTATAACGTACAATTTAACAATCAAATTACGACTAAAACCGGTCTGTATCCATTTAACTATACTTCTGACAGCGAGTTGAAATTTATTTCCATTTAAATATCTTTAGCTTGATCCATTATACCATTTTTGCTCTTAATGAGGCAAAATTCTGTTTAAGTAATATCAAACCTAATTGTCTTCCTAAAATGGCATTAATCACTATCAGATAATGTAGGGTTATCGAAAAAAAATCTAATCTTAGACAAAAATAGAGGGAAATTTTTTTTTAAGCTCGTGTGCTTTTTACATGATCGGCCCATTAAAGATGTAAATTAATTGCTAAATCAATAAAGGTTAGTAATGTAAGATGTTAGAAAGTTGTTCTCTAAGTTTCATTGGGGTGGAGTGTTATCCATCAGCCAGAATTACTTGCAAGTTTTATCAGTCATGAATAAAGTGATTAAAGTTAAAATGATATTACTTCTTTACAAGATAAAGTCTAAAGGTGAAATAAATTCTAAATATGTCAGTCTCAATCAAGGGTGGTTCCAGAAAAGTAGCCTGGGAGGAGTAAAAATATTAAAATATTCTTGACGACGGGAATGTGTTTCAGAGGGTTTGTATATTTTTCCATACAAGATGAGAATCGAAACTTCAGAATTTGAAAGATTTGAGAAAAAGTGGTAACTATCCCCTTTACCACACTCATAAAATCACTAATAGTTTTCATTCCAAATACTTGTCCTATAAAATATATAAAGTTAAATGATTATTTGCATTATTTTACTTAACATTAATTTATCATTCTATATCTTTTAAATAATGCAAATTACTGACTTTTTTGTAATTATACAAATACGTAGCTATAATCGTCTTCAGGTCCGTTCGTCTGTCTGTCTGTCTGTCCGCATATAACAGCGCAAAAACTACCAACCGGAAATTTAATATATATAATCGTTGCAGAATTTTCTCGTGTCATTTCAAATTTTATAAAAATCGAATCAGAGCTTAAAAATAAATTAAGGAAAGTTTTCTTCATTCTATTTAATCCTATCATACATAATTAATTCAATGAATCCCATGATACTTAATGATTCTAGGTTGCCATGGTGATTACTTCCTATTTAAGATGGAGTCATATTATTTCCGTACTACTGAATTTAATATATATAATTGTAATTAATTTTGCATTCATGCATTTTTGCATAAGATTCCAACAGCTATTGCACCAAGATCTGAATATTTATAAAACTGGTTATAGTACGAACGCGCCTCCTTTGCCACGTTTGATGTACAATTTCCGACTTGTTCTTTATTAACTTTAGTTTTTTTTTTTTTTTTTTTTACTTATTATCCTTCATTAATTTTCCAATCAACATATATTTAAATTTTTAGTAATGCAATTACATTTTTTTTCTTCTTATCCATTTGGTTGCTTTAAAATTTGTTCATTGCAATTTAGATCCTAGAAGAGAGCATATGCTTTTTATTTTCATAAGCTCACTATTCTTAACTATTTAACTATTTCGCTTCACATCATTACCCAGCCGCATTTACTCTTTTTTGCTTGGTGGGTTGTTTAAATTATTTATTTAGTTTTTGGTATATTTTTATTACTTTTTTCATTCATTTCTTTATCTATGGTATTATGTTTGATATATGATAATGAGCTTATAATATCGACATTTTTAAATTTTGTCATTTCAACAAATTCGAGAAAGTAACATATCGTTACTATTAATAGGGATTGTGAAGCTCCTTTGAAGATTCCACAACTCTTTTATTTTTTCGTGTTAAAACAACTTAGTTTGACTTGCAAATTTAAAGGCTTAGAAATATATTAATACAAAAAAACATTGAGCTTATTTATTGATTTTTACATTCCTATATGTTTAATTGAAAGTTGTATATCTTCTTAAAAAAAAAAAAAAAAAAAAGAATAGGATAAAAAGTAGTAATTGAACTTTTTCAAACTCTGTCGAAATGAAAAATTTCATACGTTACGCATATTATATTTATAAAATCAAAGAAATATTTTATCAAACCTTTCTACCGTAAAGGTATCTTTGTCTATTCTTTTAAAAGTTTGAGTTATATGTTTCTAAGAAACTACAAAAGATGCTTGTAAAAATATCATATTTAATAAATTTCATCGTTAGATAAAGCAAATATTTACTGAACCATAATTGTGTTTTGAGTTATACTATAGTGTTGAGTCCAGTTCTTCTTATTCTTTCTTCTTAAGTGTGTGTGATTTGAGATTACTTCTTATACGTATTGTCAAATACTGTCGTTGTTAAAAGTGGGATGTTTTCAGTAGCTCCATAAATCATCATATAACTTCCTTAATTGAAAGAATAACATTTTTACCAAGTTCAATTAAAAATACATCATTAGTGATAAAAAAAAAGTGACAGACATTTATCATTTTCATCTCTTTTGTTCAATTATTAATGTCTTCAAGAAGAAATGAGTGTTGCCATTCATTTTTCGTGCAGTGATGTTTGAACTTGACCAAGTTAATAAAACGATAAAAGCTTATAAACAAAATTTTCTTTAAAATGGATTTATCTATTTAATGGTCAGCTATATACTTATGTATTTAGTTTTTGAAAGCCTTTCAAATGGAAACAGACATTTATTTTCACCAGAATGTCAATTGCATATATTATAGTTGTTCAAATGCATAACAAACATAACATCCAGAACAAATTTTTCAGTAATAAATATTATTTCATGTGATTGTGGGAGAATACAAATAACATATATATATATACATATTTGTAATATGTATTGAAATACAACACTTATTGAATTTGTCTCAGATGAAGACACATTTTTCTATTGAAATATTACTTTATTTGTGTTATGATTTGAGGAAAAATAAATTTTATTACAAATGCTCTTAAAATGCACAGCTTTATCCATTTTTTGAAAAAAGTAGACAAAAACTTTAGAGATCACATGGAACCTTTTCTTGAAAGCAGCTTTTGTGGTGCATATCATAACATCATAATATTAATATAAGTGTCCAAAATCAAACATATTGTATTGTTCATAAAACAGCAAGTATTCATGTAAGCAATTTTTAGGACATTTTTTTTTCAAAAAATCAATAAAAACCACAAATGCAGTGCTTGGGCGATATTATCTTCTGTATCATATGGGAGGAATATCATTTGTTTTTAAAAATCTCCTATTAAAATAAATTAATAAATAAACACCCCACAAATAATGTTTTTTTTTTTATTTATAAAAGGAAAATTTTAATGTTTAAACTAAGCCTTTCACAAATTAGGATATTTGGGGATATAAAAACAACATTCAATTCCACTACTTCTTTTTTGTTCAAACTGTTAAGGTACCTTTGTGGAAAATATAATCACAGGAAATAAGGTTTTCTTTTCTTTTTTTTTTCAGCGCGGATATTATCACTTTCAGTGAACTAACTGTATGTAAATGGCTTAAACTATTCAATTATAACAGTATTGTGTTAGAATTTTCTTATAATGTATTACAAAAATTATGCTTTAAATTTTTTATCTGCCTTAGTAAATGAGATCTGTTGTAGAAACTCAACTTGTCTAGGTACTTTCCTGCATGTAATGTTGAAGCATTTGCGTTATGTTTTATTTTTGAAATTTCGTAGGAGTATCTTCTACTTTCTCTTCTTTTTATTTGTTTTTTACGTTCTTCTATTAGATCCAACGATTCTGGGTTTTTTTCTTCCCATTTTTTTAACAGTTTCCAACATAGTTGAAAAGTGTTTTTGACTCTGTTTCCTTTGGCGTACTGTGTGCCTGTCCGCGCTCTAGCCCCGGTACATATAGTAAGATTACCCTACGCTTAATATATGTTATTGAAGTTTGCAATGGAATGTTCTGCATTTAAAATGAAGTGTGTATTTATAATTAGTTTGCAAGGGCATTCAAAGCAATGCCGTTACTTTATACACTGTTAAAAATATCTGTAAAAACAGAGAAAATAAATGGTCAAGTGTAAGTATTACTCGCGCACAGAGGGTTCCGTAGTATAAATATATGAATTTGTAATGGTATTATAAAAAACCGTTGCTAAAATAATACTAAGACTTTGTAAAAAACTATACAACGTAGGGTTCGGTATAACTGTATATATTAGAAAATGTAAATGGGTATACCATGAAAGTTCAAAAAGATATGGAACCTAAATAATATCGAATATGGCTATTCGTATAACTCTTTATTTAATATTATCCTAATCTGTTTATGATGAACTTAATTCGGTACTGACAATAAAAGCAGTGCATAGTTAAACTTCATTTGGCATTTCATGAAACTAAATTCAGCGTAGTAATAACCTTCATTTCTGCAGTGTAGCTAAAACAAAACCTTTGTTCAAAGTTTAAATGTGGCATTGTGCTAAGCGCACTTCGAATTGAGGTCTCAAAGTTGCAACGCTGCCTTGGTCAGTACCGCGTTTTCCCAGATAGGTGTTTAATTAACATTTAAAGTCACTCGAGGCGTATTGAGAGATACACTCAATGCAAACTATCTCGAATCCCACAGTATTTATGCGATTCATTCTAATTAAACCTTTCGAGGGCGGTGCCCTTAAAAAAAGGACACATAATGTTAATTCCAAAACAGACAATCGGCACCAAGAATATTTAATTAAAATTTTCCTTTTATCATGTACGTGAAAATAAACAAGTTCGCATTTTCTAATAAATTCGTTTATAAATTCTGGTGTCAGTTCGTTATTTCATGAGTTTATAAATAGAATTACTCCGCGCCAGAAACGGTTAAGCGGTCGCAGGAGCCTTAAAACTTCAAAATTTAAGAAATTTTAATTTTTTTAGATGTTAAACTCCTATCTTTTCTGAATATTTTGATATAATTGTTTCCTTAAAATTTTCCGTTAGAACAGAAGTTATGGCTTTTAGAATTATACCCGCTCAATAACTGAATCGGCGATTCCAAAACTTGGAAGTCATTTTTCTCCAAATGGTGTCTTTTGGGCATAACGCGCAGGATACCTCAAAAACTTCGGAATATTGTTTCATGAAATTGTTAAAACATGTATTTCAGGTTAGTCTGTATAAACTGAACCTAAAATTTCCTTTTTATTGTTCAAAGAAATATTTTTTTAGGTGATTTTGCTGTTAATATTTTCAAAATTTTGTATTAGCTAAATGCAACATTGAATTAAAAATATAAAACTGCTTTAAATACAAATTTATTTGAGTTCAGGGAAATTATTACAATCTGAAATATAAGTAAGCGCCAAAATTTTCATTCTAGTTGCAATATTTATTTTGTCATCCAGCACGTAAACTGTTATCCCAATTGTTTGTTCGACAAAAGTCTAACAGTTTCGAGCCCTCTATAAATACTAATTCCGTATCTTGCAATTTTTTAAATTCATGAAATGAAAGAACATACTTATATCTTTCATCCCAATTAAAATTGTGTTTTAAAATATACATTTTAAGACATCAAATGTTGAGAAGGGTCTTTTTTTCATTTTTTCCACTTTTTAGAGTCCTGAGACCCCTGACTGAGGCTCAGTATGTTTTTAACAATTTGATGTTTATTGCTTTTATACTGTTACTGGACATTACATTACACATATATATTATTAAAAGTTGTTAACTAGGCCCCTGTCCTTATGTATGTCCAAACTGGCCTATCTTTAAGGGTTAATATCTCAGCTAATTACTGATGATTTTTTTTGAAAATCATTATCAAGAATGCTTTTATACTTCTGCAACTATAGGTATATCCAGCGATGCTCAACTTTTTTTCTGAATGCCCGTAAATCGAAATTTGTGTATAACAGAAAAATGCTAATTTCTCAAAAACTATGTGACCTAGGATAATCGCTATAATTTTCCGGCAAGGTTTATATTAACATCTACTACCTCTAATTTTTTCATAATTTTAGTTTCAGTAGTTTCGGAATTAGATGGGGAGGGGGGACATATTTTTTCGTTACATTTTCGACAATATTGTTTAAAATATAATACCTAAAATTAAAAGGAATGTATTTTTGAGTTCAGCGTTACAAAAGCTTTCACAGGATACTCCACATGATATACAAAGAAAATATTTTTTTTTTCAAGTAGCATAATTTGCCCCCTACATTTTTACTAAATATATTTATGAATGTTTATTAATCTTAAAATATGTGGATCAATGGTCTTTATTACTTCCCCGAATTTGAACTTTCCAAGTTCCATAGTTTACGTTTAAAATGTCTGTGACAGACAAACGGACGCACAGACACAGGAGTGATCTTATAATTGTTCCGTTTTTACTTTTTAAGTACGGAACCCTAAAAATTGAGACTTGCTGTAAATTTACGTTAGTTCTCTGTTAAATCCATTTGATTGAGATTCTCGGTTATCATTTTACCGACATTTTCCTTTTCTTATACCAGATTCTCTGTAAGAATTTCAATTTCTTTATTTAAAGATATTTTTATCTTTGTTATAATCTGTAATTCAAAGTACAACACATTTAAAATTCTTTTACAATTTTATTAGAAAAGGAATATAATTTGATTTAAAAATTGTTTTATTAAAATGTAGTATATTTTAGAGAGGGAAAATTCGTCTGCGAATTTAGCGGGGATTTTTATCAATAATCACTTTGCAGTTGTTTCATTCCCCATGTGCGTGGAGCTTGGTAATATTAAAAGCAAATTAATAGTATTTACTTGCTGAATCATAAGAAACATCCTTCGAGTAAAGTAGTAACATCTCCTGTAGCACAGTCAATAAAGTGTTCGTCTACACCCCCGAGGACTCGGGTTCAAATCCCGGGCCTTATCGAAATAAATACTATAAAAACTATATGGTACAGCTGTCCAAATTCACTTGCAAAACTCTAATTCTTCGGAGTTGAAAAATTCTCTAATTTCGAAAATCAAAATAAATTAAATTATTATTAAAAATAAATAAATTTACGGGATCTTTTATATTTTTTATTGATGTAAATTTACAGGTCTATTGTAAATTTCGTAATACTTTCTCTGTTACCAGTCTATTGATTATCAGTAGATTCTCTGTATTTCATTGAAAAATTTTTAACAGTGTGGTCCAAGGTGAAAATTTGTCTGCAGTGTATTTTAATGATTCTACACTATTTGAAACATATAGAAATTGATTTAAGCCATTGAGGAGCAATACACGGAACTCAGTACAGACTACGGAATGCATAATTTGTGTTTTTAATTTCTATAGTATAGGGCTCCACAAAAGAATTCTAGTACATTTCATATATTGATGGAAATTGCTGAGGGGGAATTATCAACTATGTTATGCCTTTCCCAGCTAAGTAAATTTTAAAGTACTATGTAGTATATATACAAATTTGTAGATATTATGCAGTGCTTCGCAAAATAATTCGATTACTTTTCTGACTATTGATGGTAATTGCTGAAATTAGATTTTCAAATGTGTTATCTGTTTTCCAATTTTTTTTTTTTTTTAGAAGTCATCTTTTACATTACAAAATTGTGAAGTTTTGTTTCGCTATTCGAAATCCGTTGGAAATATTTCCTAATCTATGCTTGTTGCATGTTTTTGCTTTTTTTATAATTTTGTATGCAACAATTTTCGACGTCTTTCTTTGTAGGTTTTTGGTACAGTAATATAGGAACAGCATGCATATCGCAGCAATGACATCACTCATTTAAATATGGAGAGAGATATTTACTTACAAAATTGGAAGAAGACTGAACATAGAAGACGAATTGCCAAAATTAATTGCCGTCGTTTAACATTCATTAAATAATTCACGTAACCTTTAGACAAATATTTCAATATCAGTTATCAATTCGTTATAAATCATCGAAAAGATATTCCGTTTCTTTTAGCATGTCGTACTTTTAACTGCATTTTACGGCGTTCTATTTACATTCGTTCCCACTGTTAATCTCGAAGTAGGGTTTTTATAACCGCATGGCAATAGCGTCGGTTGCACTTCGCTCCGTATATAGATGCATCAGCTCAGAACCACACAGTAATGCACTGATCATAAAATGCAATTAAATATCTATTAGTATATGTATACATATATAGTTCAAAAAATTTGTAATCATAAACCATTTAAAAAAATGAAAAATTGACCATAAAATGACACCTTTCATGATACGAAAAAAAAACTGATTATCCAAACTGCTGTAGATTAAAGTGGAACATTTCAAAATGCAATAGGAAAAATTGTAAAAGGAATGTAAGAAACATGAATAAAAAATTGAAACTTATATTGTGAAACTCTCGCCAGGGGCTTTATTGCCCAATGTAAGCACCGTAGATTTCTGATTGACAATGGCAATCTAAGCTTTGAAGGCCAATTCTTATAATTCCCTACCAACTGTATACAGGAGGTTATGATATAAACAAAACATATAAAACGGAAATCAAATAAACCATGAAAGTGGATAACTGAAAAAAAAATTTCTATAAAAAAATGAAATTAATATTACCAACCAATATTTATAAGATCTTAAGTTCCATAACAATCCTCGTCAAAACTTTAACATTGAATGTTACTTTTACGTGTAAGTATAATACAGTTACGGTTATCAATCAAAATTGACTATTTTAATATTAACAAAAAAGTTAAATATTTATATTTTCTTGTAATAAAAACAAACAAAATCCTTAAAATAATATAAAATATATTATTATCTGAAATTAAAACCAATGTTTAAAAACATTAACTGATTGGCAAAAGTTCGTAGTTCTGACATCTGCAGACTATAAATGATACTATAAACAACTAAAGGAAATGTGAATTGATATTGAAATTATTATATTGTTGTATATATTTTAAATTATTTTAGAAATACAAAGTAAGGGGATAGTCTTAAATATATATTAAAAGGAATAGTTTTAATTAGCAAAAGGTAATGATGTAATAAAAAAAAAACTATATATCTATACTTCTATACTAATATTATGAAGAAGTAAAAATTGTTTGTTTGTTTGTTCGAGATAATCTCTGAAAGTACAGAACCTGTTTCAAAAGTATTGGTATCAAAATGATTGTGTGGACCCCCATTCGAGCATAGTCTATATCGTATGTCCATTCCAGAAACCCAAAGGGGGTGAAGGAGCAAAAAACGTTCTAAAAATTCGATTTTTGTGCTATTGAAGGGCCTAGAAACATGAAATTTGGCATGGTAGTTACATATCTATACTAATATTATTAAGAAGTAAAAATTGTTTGTTTATTTGCTTGAAGTAATCTCTGGAACTACCGAACCGATTTCAAAAGTAACGGTATCAAAATTATTGTGCGGATCCCATTCGAACATAGACTAAATCGTATGTCTATTCCATTAACTCAAAGGGGGTGCCGGAGCAAAAAACGTTCTAAAAATGCGATTTTTGTGTTATTAAAGGACCTAGAAACATGGAATTTGGCATGGTAGTTACTTATAAAAAATTAAATTATATCTAAGAGCATTTCTTAAAACATTCTAAATTTAAAAGGGCGAAAAGCGTTCTAAGAGACCTTCTAAATGGCGATTTTTACGCAATCTCAGGAAGTACAGAGTCGATTTAAAAATAATGGTCTACAAATGATGGGAACAGCCCTTGCTCCAACATAGGCAATATTTTATGTCGGTGCCACTATCCCAAAGGTTTTCAGGAGCAAAAAAACTTTTTAAAAATGCAATTTTTGTGTTACTGAAGGGCTTAGAGACATGAAATTTGGCATGGTAGTTGCCTATTACATATAAATGATCTCTAAGAACATTTCTTAAAAATTTCGAAATTTGAAAGGGGTTATAATTCGCAAAAAAAAAAAAAAAAAAAAAAAAAAAAAGAGTTCTAAAAACGTTCTAAAAACGTTCTAAATGGAGATTTCTACGCAGTCTCAGGAAGTATCAAACCGATTTTTAAAGGAATGGTTGGAAATTGATGATGACAACCCTTTCTCTAACATAGGCTCTATTTTATGTTGGTGTCACTGGCACCTTGGGGCTGCAGGAGCGAAAAACGTTCTAAATTGCGCTTTTTATGATACTGAAGGGTCTAGAAACATGAAATTTGGCATGATAGTAACTTATCACATATAAATTATCTCTAAAAAATTTCCTAAAAAAATCTAAATTTAAAAGGAGTGAAAATGCGTGAAAAGCGTTCTAAAATCGTTCTAAACTGAGATTTCAACGCCATCTCAAGAAGTATCAAACCTATTTTAAAAGTAATGGCTGGAAATTGATGATGACAACCATTGCTCTAAGGTATGCTATGTTTTACGTCGGTGTCTCTACTCCAAAGGGGGTGCAGGAGCAAAAAGCGTTCCGAAAATACGATTTTTGTGTTACTGAAGGACCTAGATACATGAAACTTGCCATGGTAGTTACTGATTAGATAAAAATTATATCTAAGAACATTTTCTAAAAAATTCAAAATTTAAAAGATGTGAAAATGCGCAAAATGCGTTCTAAAAAAAGTTGTAAATGTCGATTTCTACGCAATTTCAGGAAGAATCTAACCGATTTCAAAAGTAATGATTGGAAATTGATGGTAACAGCCATTGCTGTAACATACGCTCTACTATATGTCGGTGTCGCTACAACTTGGGTTTCGGATCAAAAAACGTTCTAGGTGCGATTTCTGTGATACTGCCAGTGGCTAGCAACATGAAATTAGGCATGGTACTTACTTATAAGATGTAAATGCTCTCTAAGAACTGTTTCCGAAGAATTCAATATTTATAAGGGGTGAAAAGGCGTGAAAAACGTTCTAAATTACTATTTCTACGCAATCTCAGGAATTATGAAACAGATTTCAAAAGTAATGGTTGCAAATTAATGGTATATGTACCTGCTACAACATTGCTATATTTTATGTTATTGTCACTACCACCTGAGTGTTACAGGAGCAAAAAATGTTCTAAATTGTGTTTTTGTGATACTGGAAGATCTACCATTTTGAAATTTGGCATGGTAATTACTTAAAGGATGCAAATGGTTTCTAAGAACCGTCGGAAGAAAAGTCTAAATTTAAAAGGATTAAGTGAGCGAAAAGTGTTCTAAAAACGTTCTAAATTACGATTTTTAAGCAATCTTATAAAATATCAAATGGATTTCAAAAATAATGGTTGCAAATTGTTGGTGATAGAACTTGATCACACATAAACTATATTTTATGTCGGTGACACTTCCACCAGAGGGTTGCAGTAGCAAAAAAAGTTCTAAATTGCGATTTCTGTGAAACTTAAGAGGCAAGAAACTTGAAATATGACTTGGTGGTTACTTATAAAATATAAATGCCCTCTAAGGCCAGTCGAAAATAAATTCGGTATCTAAAAGGGGTGAAGCGAAGGGAAGGAGCGAAAAGCGATCTAAAAAAGCCTTAAATTACGATTTCTATGCAATCTCAGTGAAATAATAAACCGATCACAAAAGTAATGGTTGCGAATAAATGGTGACAGTTTTCGATCCTACACGGGCCATATTTTATGCGAGTGCCACTACCACCTGGTGGTTGGCAGGAACAACAAATGTTCTAAAAAAGCCCTAAAACTTTCTAAATTACTTTTTCTATGGAATATTGAGAAATACCAAACCGAATTCAAAATTAATTTTGGCAAATTAGTGATGACAGTCTTCTTTTCAAAATTGGCATTTTATGTTAGTGCCACTACAACCAGAGGGGTGATACACCGTTATATAAGAAGCTTGGAATTTGACATGGTCGTTAATTTTAAGATGTAAATGCGTACTAAGAACGGTTCTATATAAAAAATTCAAAACTTCAAATGAATACTGAAATGAGCGAGTGAAATGTGGATAAAAGCTTCAAAATACTTTCTAAATTATCATTTATTTAGAATTAGCTTTAGTTCTTTTTTTTTAAATTTAAGTCTTTTTTCTGCTAATGCAATGTAATAATGAAGTGTAGTCAAACTGTATCTTAATTAGTAATTTTTGATTTATTCCTAAAAGTATAATATCTTCTCTTAAAAATTAGACATACAAATATCCCTTTGCATATTTCAACTATTATGCGAGCAAAGCCGCGGTTTTGCTAGTATAACAAATAAAAATAGTATGCTGACAACATAATTCAGTTCTGCCATCTATTGCTATAAAATAATTTATAGGGAACAACCAACAAGATTATAAGCTGTATTAGTAATAAACCAAAAAAATATATACTTTAGTATGAAATTAAATTACATAAAATAGGTATACTAATTTTTGATTACATTTTTGTTGTTATTATTTCAATTATCATTTTTATTTTTGTAAATGGTAAACTTTTAATAGTTATGATCTTATTAGTCGATATATTTTTGTTGATAAGTTAGCCCCAGCTAAAAATATATGCAAGCTATTTAATTTATTTATCTTTTTATAATTTATATTCATTTGAATAAACTGAATTTTCTTAAAAGTAATAGAATTTATTTTTACAATATCTTTTACCCAACATAATAAATCAATTTTAGTATATTCGGAAATTTTCAGCATGGTTATATGCTTTATTTTCAAAATAGGAAACAATAAAAATGCACTTCAATTTTGTTTTAAGATGTATATTTATTATCGGAAATGCTTGCTGTGAAATCAATAATACAAAATTTCTAGAGAATAAATACGAAGGAATGAAGCCTTTACTACTAAAATATAGAAAGAAAAACAAACATTGAATTTTCTTGAATTGATTTGAATTGTTTCTTGTGTTCGAAAATTCCTTTTATAACATATTTATAGTACAAAAGATGCTTGTTTTTTCTTCAATTGAACCTATATTTAAGAAATGAAACATCTTACATATTTTTTCATTCGTAAAGTAAACAACAAAATGTTGCAGAAAATTGCTTCTTTGTATTCGAAGCTTCTAAAAAAAGTCGGACAAATTCAATTGCGTTAACAAATCTGAGCAAAAATATTAAATCATTTTGTTTATTTAAGTATAACTATAGAAACAAATGTTTTTGAGTGTTATTTTTTTTATGTGTAGTGCAATAAAAAAAGATTTTTTAAGCAGAATAATTTTAATGATAATTGCGCATTTTGCTACTGGACTCAAAATTCTGTAAACCTTCCAGAAAACATTTTGAAAATTTTCATCTGTATTTTCGAGTATTTTATTAAATTATTATGTTGACTAAAAAATCAAAATAGAACCCAGGTAAAAACGTGTTGTAATGAAATTTTCCTTTGTAAAGCTAATGCTGGATAAATTTATTGCTAAATTATACGGGATTTATTTTTTATTGTTAAGTATAGCATTTGAAACTTGAGTTTTAACATAACATTTTGAACTATTTTTCTTAAGTAAAATAATTTAATTTTCTCAGGCAGTTATTAAGTCCATATTCAGACTCATTTTAATGCACACACAATGAAAAGAATGAACTTTTTTATTGGTCATGTGTACGAGAAAAATATGCAACACCTTTTTAAAGATTGCTATTCTTCAAAAATAAATCCGCTGAACTTATTATTTTAATAAATCTCAGCAAGGAAATAAAAAATTTTTGATTCCTTACGTATAACATTTTAAACAAAGCTTTTTGTAATAATGAGTTTCATCAATAGTTCAATTTATGTCTAGTATTTTTATGCAAGAAATCATGTAATTTTGTGATATACGAAGCATTGAATCAAAGATCTCGCTCAAAACCATTTTTTTAACCATTTAAACTCAAATCTGTTTAATGATTTCCATCTGTATGTTAAATGAATTATCTTTGAAGGAAAAAAATATTAATGATAGTTTTGAATTTAAGCTGAGTTAACTTTTTATTCATTAAAGTGAGGTGTATTAAAACAGATGCCCAAAATGTGAATAACTAGATTAAGGATATCAAGATACAGTAAAACCTCCCTAAAGCGACCACGTTCCGTTCTAATAAAAATGGGTCGCTCCGAGATGTGATCTCTTAATGGAGGTCATGTTTAAGTCTAGATTTTAATTGTTCAAAAATGGTAACAATTAACGTTACTAAAATTTATTTTTCACATTAGGAAAAAATATAAAAATTCAAGTATCAAAACAAAAGATAATTGCATGAGTTAATTACTGCAGAGTTTAAAAAATGAATACATTGATGTTTGCTTTGATTTTACGGTTTTTTCTTTTATAACTTTTATTTCCCAGTTCTTTCGAAGTTCAGTAAATAAATAAAATTTTTTTGGACGGAAACAAATAATGACGATTTTATTAGTTTATCTATTTCTTTGAGAGTTTCCTGACAGAGTAGTGCAGGGACTGTCTTTCTTAATTTGTCATCAGAGTAAAATTCATTGCCTAAATAGGCGCAAAGGGTGTTTAAACACTTACAAGTTACCGGAATAAAAACAAAAAATCTAAACTTAGTTTAGAAGTTTGATGAATAATGCGCTCTCCGGAATTGTTTTTCTAACAAAACCTTCTTCAAGCGACCACGAAAAAATGAACTTTGTTTCATTTTCTTCAAAGAAATGGGTCGCTTATGGAGCGAGCTCTACTGGGATGGTCTCTGAATGGAGGTAATTAGTATTGAGCCTATGGGAATAAATTTTGTTTCATGAAAATATGGTCGTTCAGGGATATGGTAGCTTAATGGAGGTGGTCGCACAGGGAGGTTTCACTGTATATCAGAGTGACCTCCATGCATGATAGTCGATCTATAATAATTTCAATGATAAAGCAGACTTTCTTATTTTTTTTTTTTTGCTAGATGTTTATTTTTCTTCCGATATGTTTTAATGAATTTTCCAGTCTATCAGATTTTTTTCCCTCTGCAGATTGATATTATTTTTTAAAAAATTTACATGAAATAATTTTTAATTCTGAAATGTTCTTATAATTTTTATTTATATGATAATACTCTTATGAAAATGTGCAGTTTATCCATATATTGTTATTTTCCGGATAAAAATTAATTTTAATTTCTACCCCACGTTCTTTTCCATTTTATGATATTATTTTAATTGAAATTATTTTAATTGACAATTTTTAACAATTTTTATGATATTCCACGTACTTTTGGTAATAAAACTATCCGTATTTAAATTTATTTCTACTTGAGAATTTATTCTTCTTTTTTTTAATTCAATCTCAGCAGAATAAATTGAATTCAATAAAGCAAAATAAAAATTCTTCTTTTTGTATATTTTACAAAACATACAAGAACTATTTTCAGTTCATTCGCAGAATTTAAACACGTTTACATTCTTTATTTTCATTAAAAGAAAAAAAAAGCCTCATAAAGGTACTCCAGTTTTGTTTTAGAATGAATGTTTATTAATCTAGAATGCTTACTATAAAATAAATAACAGATATTTTCAAGAAAATAAACCGGAGAAATGAACCTTTTATTACTAAAATATACATAAAACACAAAGAATGTTCGAAAGAAATGTTCGAAATGTTCGTTGAATTCAAACATATTTAAAACAAAAAAGTGCTTATTTTGTTTCAATTGAATTCATATTTCTAAAATAATAACTCAAAAATATACATTTTTATTTCTAAGGTATACGAGAAAAATATGCAGTACATTTTAAAGATTTTTTTTTTCTGTTTTCAAAGCTTCTAAAATAAGCCTGCTGAATTCAAATAGTTTTTTTAGTAAATCCCAGCAAGAAAATAAAATCTATTTGTTTACTTATATATAAAGTATGAAAGAAATGTTTTTAGAGTAATATATTTCTTAAATAGTATAATTCAATTTTTGAAGATTTTTTTTTAAGAGTGTAAGCAGAATAATTTCTAAGATAAGAAAGAATTTTGTCGTTGGACTTTTTTTCTTTTTAATGCGAATTCTTCAAACATTGCACAAAACATTTTAAATTTTTTTTCATGCATTTTAATGTAATATAGAAATCCGTTATACCTTTTAATAACCAAATTAAAACCACAAACAGTATTTTTAATGCTTTTTATTCTTATCTACTTATTTCTTCTTGTGTTATTTATATATTCATTTTATGTTGAATAAACGAAATTTTCCTAAATGAAACGAACTTTTTTCCATCAAGATATTTTACGTAGCAAATAATACTTTCTTTCAGTACATTTGATTATATTATTTATTTTCAAAAAAGAAAGAAAAAAAAGGCAACAGGAATGCATTGTTTTTGTTTTAGAATGTACATTTACACTGATGGACAAAACTTAAGGACAATTGGAATGGATGGGTAGTATAAAAAAATTAAGTATGGTTGCTGGTCTATAGAAAAAAACTGATTCTACCTAAGTAATGTTTAACGTAATATAAATCAATTTTTTTGTGTAGTAAAATTTTAGAATTACTGAGTACTAATTACAGAAAACGTTAAAACAGGCTGTTGATGGGAAATGTAGGAATTTATGTACATTTTGGTGTATGTATGACAGATAGATGTAGATCTAAAAAATGTACATTATTAACCTCAAATAATCATTTGAGACATATGATCATGGGATGTCACCAGTATGAAGTTCGTTTCAAATAATTACGCATCGTGGTATGCTTTGAATCACATGATCTAAAAGCTGTTACAGAAATTTGCGCCAATCCTCTTTCAACTCACTAATTAAGGTGTCTATATTTATTAGGTTAATAATGCCGAGAAAAAGAGATCGTAACAAACATCTGAAGAAATCTTTATGGGATTTAGGTATGTGTAACGCGAAGGCCAGAAGAAATGTTGAATATATTTTCTGCCATGACAATAGTGCATAGCAGCTGTGCCCGGTAATTGCGCTTTATCTCTCATTAAACAGAATGTATCGAAGAATGTGTCACTTAAATTCGAAAATTAATTGACAATTATATGAGAAGAAATGTATTAATATACCCACCAATGACAATAGTTCTACATGCAAGCATATGTAACAGGGTGCGGAACTTTAATATTATGAACAATACCGTGATTCAAGCCCCATAATTGTCATATCAGTTATTATTTCATGATTTGATTTCTTAGCGGAAAGCACTGCCATTCTAATGCCAGAACTGTTGCTGTTTATTATTAAGAGAACCCGTTGTCGTTTCATGAGAACCCGTTGTCGTTTTTGTTTCAGTGGTACTCTAACAACAGGTTTAGCGGCTTGTTAATTTGTGAACCGTAGTTTGCTGTTTCTTTTTTGTTGTTAGGACGATGTACCTGTGTTGAATTAAGATTCTATCTGCAAGTCCGAATTCTACTCTTTCATCTGCAACACATTACATTTTTTGTAAATCTTGACCAAAAGTAGGAAATGGTACTGCGGCTTACGTCGTATTTATTGGCAGAGTCGTTACCGGGCGTTAAGGTGATCTCCCGTCCGTGGTACACAAATAAGTTTTTTCTTGCTTGTTAATTGAGAAACTGTAGTTTGCTGTTAGGACGATGTACGTGTGTTTAATTAAGCTTCGATCTGCAAGTACGGAATCCAATTTTGCGCCGGCAACACATTACATTTCTTGAAAATCTTGACCAAAAGTAGGAAATAATACTGCGGATTACGTCGTATTTATTCGCAACCGTTACTGGTCGTTAGGGCGAACTCTCGTCAGTGGTACACAAACAACGGGTTTTCTAGTTTGTTAACTGATAAACTGTGATTTGCTGTTTCTTTTTGCTGTTAGGACGATGTACGTGCATTGAATTAAGCTTCGATCTACAAGTGAGATTTCTACTCTTGCAAACGTAACACATTACATTTTTTTTTTTTTTTTTACATAATATAGGAAATAGTACTGTGGATTACGCCATATTTATTCGCAATGGTCGTTACCGGTCGTTAGGGTCAAAGCATTATATATGTCATATTTGTCAAAATACTTGAGAAAAATAATGTAGATTTTATGTATTGCACTTTGTACAGTATATTCTTAAAATAAACATGCTGAACGCAAATATGCTTTTAGTAAATCTCAATAAGAAAATAAAATTATTTAGTTTCTTTAAGTACAACATCTGAACCAAAAATTTGCGAGATAATATATTTTAAAAATTATATAATTCTATATCCATCGTAACTTTATTGGCGAATAAGTATTCTAATGCAAAACGCAAAACAAAATCCTTAAACATCACACAGTTTATTAAATTTTCCCTACTTATATATACTTCTGTGTTTTTTTATTAATTCGTGCCAAACTGAAAATGTTGAAATTCTCTAAACGAAATGAATTCCTGCTTCCATATTTACAAAGAGCTACTTATAGTACATTGGCAGAATTTAAACACATCTAATTTTTTTTTCTTCAGAGAAAAACATAAATATGTTTCAATTTTGTTTCAGAATATTTATTTATAATCAGAAATACTTCGTATTGAAGCAGTAGCACAAATTTTTCCAGAGAATAAAATGAACCTTTTATTACGATAATGTACAAGAACAACAAAGTATTACATTTTCTGGAATCGTTTTTTGTACTCGGAACTACTCTTAAGACCATATTTATAATACAAGAAAATGTTTACTTTGTTTAAAGTAAACTGATGTTTCAAAAAACAAAACAAAAGAATAAACCTTTTTATTGATAAATTACACAAAGGAAGAGTGCAATACTTTTTTAAAGATTGCTTTTTGTGTTGGAAGCTCTTAAAATAAATCTGCTGAACTCTAATATTATTTAAGTAAATCTCAGTATGAAAATAAAATCTTTTTGTGCCTTGAGAATGTTTTGAAATAATCGTTTTCTTAAACAGCGGAGTTCAATTTTTGCAATTCGTTTTTAGGTGAGTAAGCAGAATATATATACATATATATATATATTGGTGATAAGTAACTGTATCACTGCTGGTCATTAAAGGAATTTTTTAATATTTTAACATCGATTTTTTTAAGTATTTAATTTCTTGAAGGTACATATATTAAGAGAGACATGAACACAATTAATACAATAATCCGACAGGAGTGAAAAATTAGCCGGGTCCAGGACTCGAAGCTCCAGGTCCACAGCGTACCGTGTTGTTGCTTTACCACTAAGCTACCCTGGCCGATATCCTATCTCAGCAATTTTTCACTAACAAATACATGTAGGGGAATGTCATCGTCCGGCAATCGTACAGCACGCGATGACGAAAAATAATTAAACATGGTTTATTAGTGAGCAATCGTTGAGCTAGGACCATCGGCCAGCGTAGCTTAGTGGTAAAACAACAGCACGGTGTGCTCTGAACCCAGGTTCGAGTCCTGACCCCAGCTAGTTTTTCGCTCCTTATTGGGTTATTGTATTAAATATGTTCAAGTCTATGTACCTTCAGTAAAAATGAATTCGGACGTTAATTTACGTGTGTTTTAATATTTAATTTATGTTTTTAAAATTTAAAAATATATTTTTAATTATCTCACAAAAAATATTATTTTCATTGTTAATGAAACTCATGCTGTAATTTGATAACATATTACAGCATGGAAGATGATTTATTAGAGATTAATTATTATTTTTTAAATATTTATTTACTTTTATTTAAACCTGTATTTTCAATTATCTTAAAAAATATTATTTTCGTTTCGTAACCAAATTTAAACATTGAAGGTGATTTATTAGAAATTTGATAGATTTATTAGAGTTGCTATAAGACTGAAATAACACCGTTTGCTGAAAACGTTATAAAAATACAAAAGAAAATATAGTAGAAGGATTTTGATCTTTACAATAAACTTAAGCTACTTTTTCTTATATTTTTTTCTGCGAATTTACATCTGAAAAAATATTTCATTCGCTTTACGTTTTCGATCGCTATAATTTACTCTTATTTAACTGTTGACACCTTAAAATCCGCAAAATTGTGAAAATCTATAATCTCAGTGTTTGCTGATTAGTAAAGATTATAACTCATGTGGCACGCAACGCCTAACTTATGTTGATTTGCAGATTGCGTGCTAAGTCATAAGTTTAAAATACAGATTTGTGTATCTTACAAATACATACAAAACATATTTTTTTTTTTTTTTTACAAAAAATAAATGCAATTTCTAACGATGAAAATTTTTAATTCCGTATTTTCCAGTTTACTATCACAATTTTGGTCGTCGAAGATTTTAAGTTTTTTAATAAATAAAACATGTTTAAAACGACAGTTTTGTCGATCATATTTATTTTTTTAAATATTTTATTCATATTATTTTCAACAATATCATACTGGCGTGAATATAATTACGCGACTTAAAAATAGAAAGTTCTGTTTTCCTCTTAGTATATATATACAGGGTGTCCGGTCTCAACGGTGTCCAATGGCTAATTCCTAAACCGTTAGTTATAGACATATAGTTCCAAATACAAAAATGTTTTAAATCAGGTAAAGAAATATTTTAAAAGCGATTTGGGTGAATAAAAATATTTCTTAAAAAATTACGAAATTTAAATTTTTATACGGTCCCACGGTCCTATAGGTTATATTTAGTAAAATTTTTCTTTTACACTGACAAGTAATACACAAAAAGTCCCGTTATTCTACGATTAAAATTGACCAAGTAATAGCTGTTTAAAGTTGGAGCATATTTTTTTCCTGCAAATTGGGGGTCATTCACAAATTTAGTCGAAATATAATTACGTCAGATATATTAAAAAAGGGTTGAGAGTAAAATTAACATTGCAATATAAATTTGAAATCTTTAATCATTCTGACATATTAATGCAAAATATACAATTTGCCTTAAACATTTAAGAAGAAAGAAAAAACAGAATTTTTGTTAAATAAAATTATGCTAAATTAGCACCTTCAATACTTTACAAAATGATGCGTATTTTAAAATATTATTAGATTTCACTAGCCTGCAAAAGTTGGCTCATGTTTTTTATGTGATGTTTTTTAGCTTTTGATAATTGATTCTCATGTATTCTGTACCGTTGAATCCGAAGTTGGCCTTCATTTTTAACCATCACATCAGGATTTTTTTACAAATTTCAAATTTCAAAGTTAAAAAGTTCAAAGTTAAAATTGAATCTCCTTCCCCATCTCATCAGACCACTCAGCTGTTTAGCTGTAAGAATCCCAGGATAAGCAAAAATATCGAATAAATTACTGCATAAAATAAAATAAAATAAAATAAAATAAAATAAAATAAAATAAAAAGTTTTACATATGTTTTATAGTATGAGATTTTCGCTATATTTTAACTTTATATTTACGATTTGCAAAAAAATTCTAACGTGATGGTTAAAAATGAAGGTTATTTTCAGATTCAGTGCTAAAAAGTACGTAAAAATCAATTATCAAAAGTTAAAAAACACAACCATCTCCTCTACTTTTAGTATCCGATTTTTGTTATTCTTTAACTTTGACAATTTATGATTTACGAAATATCCTGATATGATTGTTAAAAATTAAGGTGATTTTCGGATTCAGTGCTAAAAAATACATAAAAGTTAAAAACCCAACACAAGCAGTCTTGTATTATCTAATCTAAAACTTTTTTTTTAACTTCTTGGCGGTAATCTATCCAAATTATTTTGTGTTTTCCTGTAAAATAAGTATAAAATGTAACCACCGAAGATAATTATAATAATCTAATAATCATAATAATATTAGATTGTTATCGGATTTGCGCCAGTATGTAAAATGTAATCTCGGTCGGATATTTGAAAGTGAGTTAAAGTTCGAGTACAAATTTTCAACTGGAAAAACATACATACGATCGTTGAAGTAACATAAAAACTTATAAAAATGACATAATTTTTGTTAAAAGAAATCATAAAAGAAACAGTCTCAAATCCTGACAAAATAAAACATATGTTATTTTAGCCAATCTGAAACTTAATAAATATTAACTTAATCGTAATACTTGTACGATTTTTTTCAAAGCGCCGATACACATGAAATAAGACCTTCGAATACTTTAAGCACTTCGTATGTGACCCCTCAAAGCCAAGTCGAACTCATTTGTTTTCAGAGCAGAAAAGTGGCATAAGTCATGCATTTTTAAAGTTTCATAACTCGCTCAATTTTAGTGTTATATGAATGGGACTTTTTTTGTCTTACTTGTCAGTGTAATAGGAAAATTTTACTAAATATAACCTATAGAACCGGGGGAGCGTATAAAAATTTAAATTTCGTAATTTAAAAAAAAATGTTTTTATTGACCCAAATCGCTTTTAAAATACTCCTCTACCTTATTTAAAACATTTTTGTAATTGGAACTGTGGTGGGTCGCTCGTATAATATAATCACTCACTTAAAAACACTTTACTACCTTTATTCGTAGAACATTGATAAACGTCGATTCTGACACTCATCGTATTCGAACACACAAAAACGCAATGTAAACATTTTCGTCTGCGCTGCTATGACAACGGCTCTGGCCAGCTGCCATTCCGAACGAAGAATTTTCTCCCTTGCCTTTCTGCGGCTGCCACAGAGTATCCCCCCAGTGACGTAGGGTACCGAAGAAACGATATACAAGTGTATACTATTTTTTTTTTTTTTGACTATCTGTGTCAGAATCCACGCTTGTGGAGAAAAATTACAAGGATATTTACATGAAATAAAATTGCAATATATAACAAAATATAGGCATAATGTGTAGTATGCAAAATGAACAATTTATCAACAATTTCAGTAAGTAATATAAGATGCCAGTTTTTTAGGAAAATGGACATGTCTGCCCGAACGTGTGACAGTTTTTGTTTGGTCAGGGTTACTGTCCGCTTTAAGAGAGAGTTTTAATTTAGAGTTCTCTGGAACAGTTTTCGTGGACAAGTCTGAAGTAGAAATCAAATGAGCTGGCTTCACTCGATCTATTGATACCGTAGACTTACGACCATTAAGCTTGATTGTTATAGTTTTCCCAGTTCTACTTAGGACTTTGTGAGGACCAGTATATGGTTGACACAATGGAGGTTGTACATGATCCACTCTTAGAAAGATGTGTGAACAAGATGTCAAGGAAGGGTGTATATAGAACTTCTCTTGGCAGTGAGATGATGTAGCAACTGGACTTAACTGCCGCATGGTGTTTCGTAGTTGCGTGACGAAGTTATCGTTGAAAGGTCGGATCTTGTATTCATCCAGCATATCACAGGGCAATCTCAACGTAGTGCCGTAGACAAGCTCAGCGCAAGAAGCTTGTATATCTTCCTTCACTGCTGTGCGAATGCCTAGTAAAACTATCGGTAATATTTCAGTCCACCTACTGGTTTCGTGAGCTTTGATGGATGACTTTAAATGTCGATGAAATCTTTCGATAATGCCATTCGATATCGGATGATATGCCGTTGTGCGGATCTTCTGTGTTCCCATCATTTTCGTAAATTCATCAAATATTGCTGATCGCATTTGTGGGCCTTGATCCGTGGTTATGAGCGAAGGGCAACCAAATCTTGATATCCAATGCTTTAATATGGCACTACAAATTGTTTTAGCTTGTGTATCAGATATAGGTACGGCTTCTGGCCATCTGCTAAATCGGTCAATCATCGTTAAAAGATAGCTGAAACCGTCAGATGGAGGCAAGGGACCTACGATATCTATATGTATTTGGGAAAAACGTGCATCAGGAAGAGAGAACGTGCCAAGAGGTGCTTTGGTGTGCCTCTGTATTTTTGATCTTTGACACTTCTCACAGCCACGAACCCAGTTTTTGATGTCTCGTTTCATATTTGGCCATACGTATCTGGAACAAATTAGTTTTGTGGTAGCTGCTATGCCTGGATGGGCTAGGTTGTGCAAATGTTCATATATCAGCCGACGAAAGAAACTAGGAACTAAGGGTCGAGGCGTACCTGTTGAAGTATCACATAGTAGGCTACAATCAGAAATGAGGCAAGGTTTCAATTCCAATTTGAGCAATGTACTATTATGCAGGTTCTGTAGCTCTGAATCATTTTCCTGAGCTTTTGCGAATTCCTCAAAATTTAAGATTGGAGATTTTGAAATAGAATCAATTTCAATTCTTGAGAGGCAATCTGCAACAATGTTTTCGGAACCTGGTACATGTCTAATGTCAGTGGAATATTGGGAAATGTAATCTAAATGGCGTGATTGCCGCGGCGAACATTTATGGGGATTTTGCTTAAATGCATAAATTAGCGGTTTTTGATCAGTATAAATTTGAAAAATTCTCCCCTCTAGCATGTGCCGAAATTTTTTTATTGCCGAATAAATAGAAAATAATTCCCGGTCATATGCTGACCAATTCCGCTGACTGTTGTTTAATTTCATGGAAAAAAATGCTAAAGGTTCATAACGTTCCTGATAAAACTGCATAAGGGTGCCGCCGATCGCGACATCTGAGGCGTCAACCCATATACTCAACTGAGCGCCTGGAATAGGGTGCCGTAAAAGAGCAGCCTGAGATATTGCATTTTTGGCAGATACGAAAGCTTTTTCAGCATCTTCGTTCCAATTAAGGGGTTCTGTTTTAGGAACACGGGAACGAGATTTCTTTTTGTTTGTATGGCCTTCTAACAATTTCACTAAAGGCGCAAGTATGTGTGCAGCTTGATATATGAAAGACCTATAAAAATTAAACATACCCAAAAATCTTCGAAGTTGAGATAAGGTTGTGGGCTGCGGAAAATCGATTATGCATTTAACTTTATCTGGAAGTGGTTGAATACCATGTTCAGATATTCGAAATCCTAAGAAATCAATGGTAGGTTTACCAAATGTGCACTTGGATACATTTATGCACAAACCATATTCTGCTAATTTGGAAAATAGTGCTTTTAAATGATGATAATGCTCCTCGGCATTTTTAGAGGCTATGAGTATATCATCGACGAAAGCATAGACGCCTGGTAAATCACGTATTACCTCATCTATGAATCTCTGAAATGTTGCAGACGCATTGCATAAGCCAAATTGCATGCGTGTGCTTTCGAACAATCCAAAAGGTGTGCATATCGCTGTTTTGGGAATATCATCAGGATTGATTGGTATTTGATGATATGCTTTGATGAGGTCAAGTCGACTAAAAATTTTAGTGTCACGTAAATTAGCAGTAAAATCAGCTATACATGGTATCGGGTATCTGTCTTTTTTGGTTTGCGCATTCAAGGCACGATAATCACCTACAGGTCTCCATTCCAAAGTTCCCTTTTTTGGAACCATGTGCAAAGGTGATGCATAGTTGCTACGTTAAGATCTTAAATGTCCGAGTTGTATCATATTTTGAAATTCTGTTTTAGCAATTTTCAGGCGATCCGGAGCCAACCTGCGGGGTTTTGCCACAACTGGAGGTCCTTTTGTTGAAATAAAATGCATTGTGTTGTGTTTGACAGGCTGATTGGGATCTGGTAATTTTGTAATAGATGGGAATTGTTTAAGAAGTTCATTATATATATTATCAATATTGATTGTTTTTACTGAATGAATTAATGCACATTTCATGTGACCTGTTGTTTCAAATTTTGTTTTTAAATCTCTTAGACATTTGTGGCGGAGATCTGGAACCAATTCGAAATTATGGAGAAAATCTGCTCCCAAAATTGGTGTACTAACATTTGCCACTAGAACAGTCCAATTAAATTTTCGTCTTAACTTAAAATCTAGAGAAAGGGTTTGTTGACCATAAACATTTATAGGGGAAGAATTAGCAGCCAAAAGCGTTTGTACGGGTGGATTCCGTTTTTGTACATTGTTGGCAGGAAGGATTGACACGTCCGAACCGGTGTCGACCAGAAAAGAAACATTTGTAGTCCGGTCTCTAATGAACAGGCGACGTGACTGTTGAGGCAAAGAATAAGTCGCCTCTACTCTTTGCTGGTTTCGTTTCCCGCCCAAGAACACGGCTTTATGCATTTTTCTTCCCTACATTTTTTTCCAAATCGTCTATGATACCAACAGATACTTGAATCCCGATTATCACTATTACTTCGCCCTCGAGGTTTACTCCAGTTTCTGCGGTATGGGGACCGACCACGTGAAACAGCAAGCTGATCGATGCGCTTATTTAATTTTTCGATTTCTTTCAATAATTTACCCTCTATCGCCTGTTCATTCGAGCAGGACACGGCAATTGCAGAAGCTGGGGAAGGGGTAACTTCTGAAATACGATCTGAAATTTCCGCTGCTTTATCAAGGGTTAATTCAGAAACAGCCGCTAAAATTGTCTGAACAGAATTTGGTAATCGTTGCAAAAACAATTCTAACATTAAATTGTCTGGAACATTTAGGGATTCCGCGCGACGTTTCATACTACGTAATAAATCTGAAGGTTTCCGATTTCCTAGTTCTTCTCCAGACAAGAGCTGTCGTATCTCTTGCTGGGATGATTCACCTGAGCGCGCAATTAATTCCTTTTTTAAGACACCATAAGGGTCAGTAGCATCTGGTTGCATTAAAATATCACGAATGATTGATGCAACATCGGGTGGAAGATGCGAAACTATATAATTATATTTTGTAACAGATTCTGATATTGCTTTGGGGGTAGCTAAAGCAAATGTGCTTTCGCACATCACAAACCATAGCGCAGGATCTGATCTGTTATATAATGGAATTTGAACAGCATCGACACTAGACATGATTTATGGTAATAAATATATAAAATAGTACAATCAAACCAAAATAAATTCGCGAGTTAAATTTTTCTAATAAAATAACAGAAAAAATATCAGGAAAATGACTCAGAAGAACTTATCTGCTTTCCATCGAGCCGCTGTAGAACGATGTATTCTTTGAAAGATGAAGATGATCGGATAACATTCCAACTCATCTAGGAAGGCTGATGCTCTATATAAGAACAGTCCATGGTCACCATTGTGGTGACGTCGCTCGTATAATATAATCACTCACTTAAAAACACTTTACTACCTTTATTCGTAGAACATTGATAAACGTCGATTCTGACACTCATCGTATTCGAACACACAAAAACGCAATGTAAACATTTTCGTCTGCGCTGCTATGACAACGGCTCTGGCCAGCTGCCATTCCGAACGAAGAATTTTCTCCCTTGCCTTTCTGCGGCTGCCACAGAACTATATGTCTATGACTAACGGTTTAGGAATTAGCCATTGGACACCGTTGAGACCGGACACCCTATATATATATATATATATATATAATAAAGATGTAATCACAAATATATGAACAAATTAGTAAAATTCTAAAGATGAACAAGATATGAACATTGGACACCAGTATGCAAAATAAGAAACTATGAATAAGCCACAGAATCATCACAGGAGCGTGCAGGTTTGATTCATAGTGAACACGTTGTATGTCATCCAACTTTGCTTCATTAAGCCTAAAGTGACAAAATTTAGCTCCTAATAGCACATCAAAAACAAATAAATTATAAGAAACGAAGAAATCTAAAGAAAGATACACCTCACACAAGATAATAAAAATTGAAGAATGATTAGAGCACAATATCTCAATTATATACAAAAGCCAAAACTCCAGAAATTTGACCCACTAAATTATAACATGTGAGGATGCAATCAGATTTAAGACTATTAAAATATGTGGCATAGATGAAAGTGTCAGCAAAACCAGCAGATAGAGAATGAAAACAAAACCACTGCTACCATCTGGTGTGAAAAAGGAAAACTATATTGTAACTAGATTTTTTATTAAATGTTTAGTGCTGCCATCTATACCCATAGAAAAGAGTGAAATCATTTGAAGAAATCAAGAACTTACTTAAATTAACATTAATTTAAGGTACAATGAAAAAATAGGAATAAACTTAATAAGTACTGAGTAAATATTAAAAATAAATAAATAAATAAATAAAAGGGCATTGATTAAATAACCATTTTAAATCAAATATTCTAAAATAAAAAATGAGCATATAAATAACATTTAAAAAACTATGACGATTATTTTGAGATAGTAAAATATAGCCTCGAATTATGTGCCAATATGTGAAATATTATTGAAAAATTTATGATGTGAAATGCAGAATACCCATTTTTTATCTATACAATATATATATATATATATATATATATACATATACATATACATACTCACACGCATACACACCTATAACGTTCTTAAACTTTTTTTGCATTCCCTACCTCAACCCTTCATAATGATACTTTGATTTTTTATATGCATTTTTTTTATAAGAGTGTATAATGTATGTAAAACATACACACACATACTTTAAAAAAATTGTGTATGATTTTATAAATTTTTAAGCAATCCTCTTCACACCCTCCCTAATAGTGTTTTCGATTTTATATGTATGTATATATATATATATATATATATGTGTGTGTGTGTGTGTGTGTGTGTGTGTGTGTGTTATATGTATACCCATACTGGTAAAAAGTAGAAAAAATGAGTATTAAGTTTTGGTCCATGCAGAAATAAAAGAGACAGGATAATTATAAGACAATGCTAACTGTTTTAATTTAAAAAAAAAAATATTAGGCTTTTTAGAATTGGGAGGAACATAAACGTTTGATACGAATACTATGATTAAGTAGAATATTTCTATAAAATGAAATATGTAAACTGGAATTGAAGTTAGTAAAATGAATTACATTAAATGAAAAGTCATTACGGTTGTCATAAATATAGAATATTAGGGTTTATTAGGCAGAATATTAACTTTAACATCCATAAAATTGATACTAGAATTTTTGAATGAATAGTACTAAGTTCTAGATTAGAAGGGTACTTTACAGGAAGAGATATAGAATTATTATCATTAACAGAAAGAATAATTATATCATCTATGTATCAGCCGAGCAATATATTATCCGAAGTCATGTGACTGTCATCAACAGTTCCGGTCTGACTGCTTCACTTTTTATATGCCAAACGGACATTTCGGTACTTTTATATTAGTCGGGCGCAAGGGATAAACCGACAAATATTCTTCCATCGCCATCATTTCATTAAAAATATAAACCTATCTCTCATTTCATTTAAAACAAATATTTCATTTCATTTACCTCCTTTTAATAGAATAAATAAATAAATAAATAGATATTTTTCCAGCATAGGTTCTTGGCGAGAAAAAAAAATATGGCATCGTATTTTCCGGCAATCTATATCCTATTGCATATACATAAGCAATTTTTTCCATATGTATACAACTTATTTAATCTAAAGAAGTCAATAATCTATTTTTATATAGAAACTGAAGTAATTTCTATGTAAACAAATATTGTATAATAAGTGTAAATAAAATGTTTATATGCAAATAAATACATATAAATAAAAATAAAAGTTCTCCGGATTTGTTTTCATAGCTATTTATATATTTTATCAACGTATTTCACGTTCATAAGCTCGAATTGCACCAAGCTTTAAAAAAAAATAATGCCAAGGCCCCTGTAATGGACAAGCACCTAAATAAACAATTAATCGTAATAATAATAACATAAACTAAAATATTTCATTTCAACATCAAAGTATTGTTTCTAATTTATATTCAAATAAATATGTATTCCAAGATCATTTGAATTGAAATTAAGTTGACATTTATTTATTTATATATTGAATAACAAACGTACGACTTGTGGGCTTGACATGTGAGCCCGCTTATAAGTCGGAGACAAGATATCACAAGGAAATATTACAACACAAGAGAAATACACCCTGGGAGTTCCACACAAAGTGTGTCTGCAATGGTACCAGCGGGAATCGAACCCACAAACTCTAACGCACAAGCGATCAGCTGACTGGTGCTTCGATCACTCAGCCGCAGAGCCCCCTTAAGTTGACATCTTTCTATTTCACTTCCAAAAGTAAACAAACACAAGAGATTCATTCATCATAAACAGTAGAAAATATTAGACCATGGTGGTAATCATTCGTAAAGCAGATTCTCGAACAATGAATGGACAATATTCTTATGACGTCATAGTAGGTAAATTGGTGGCGCTAACGTTTGTTAACGGCTTGCATTCACGAGGGTTTTATTTTGCTATTTTTCTTAGTTATGTTACTATATTGTCATATTTATGAACTCAGAAATCAAATCTATAAAAGCAAAAGTATATATATTCATTATTCAGTTATTACGTAGTGAAAAAAAATATATAAATGCATCATTTGCAAAATTTAAATAAATTTATTAATACTAAAAAATAGCATTGAAGTAACACTATGTTTAAGTAAAATAAGTTTAATTTAGATAATTTATGAACAAATCTCCGTTTAAACACTTGAAATTTCTCATTTTTACAGCTGCGGAAAATTAAATGATATTTGTCAAAAAAGACGAAGTACGCATAAGAACAAAAATGCATGAAATGTTATCAAGTTCGCAAAATTCTTGATTTCTCTATCAGAATCTTTGGACTCGGGGAAGGATTTAGAAAGTCAATTAGTTTAAGAATGAGAGTAACATGATGCAATGCTTAGCATATATTTAAAGGAGACCAAACTGGTCGCCAGAGGCGGCTAGTTTTTAATAAAGTTTCTTTCATAAACATAAAGATATATATATATACAGGGTGTCCCAAAATTCCCTGACACATTTAAAGATTCAATATAAAATCAAGTAGTTTTCGTAGAGGTGTGAGGCTTGAAGAAAAATGCTTCACACGACGAAAAGCTTTCTTCATGTGAAGGAAAATAATTACTTCCAAACTTCGATCATAGATGACGCCACTTGTCCGTATGTTTGTTTTCCAATATGTGTTTTTTCTGATCTTCACATTAATTTTGACGCTGTGGCGCAAAAAATGACGACTCCCAACGAAAAAGGAACTATTGCTGTGGCTGACATTGAAGTACTGAAGACGAGAATCAAGCATGTATTCCAGTCACAACTGGAGGTCCTTTTGGATTTAACTCGAGCTATAAAGGGTACTAATGGAACTTTGCTAATGGTTTGCACAAATTATTTTTATTATTTTATTGAACACATGCATGAGACTTGTGTGCTTGACACCATTTTGACATTATAAGTCATCGTCGATATACAGGGACGAGATAGCACAAGGAAATTTACAACACCAGAGAATTACATCCTGGGAGATCCACAAAGAGTGTGCAACGGAGCCGGCGAGATTCGAACCCGCCCCCACCTACCACAAATTATTACTCTGTAACTGCTTTTGGCAAAATAAAATAATCTGTAACTGATTGTCTTGAGTTTTTGATGCTTTTTTTCAGATAATTTAAGGTAAAGCGCCATCAATGGACGAAGTTTCGAAGTATGTTTTTTTTTCGCTTGAAGAAAACTTTTCATCGTGAGAAGCATTTAAGCCAAACAGAACTCCTTTACGATTACTTGATTTTGTATTGAATTTTTTAATTATCAGGGATTTTTAGGACACCCTGTATGTGTGTGGGTGTTTCAAAGAGGTTTTAAGCTAAAACGAATCACCGTATTTTAAAGGGACTTTTTTACAGGAATTCATCAAAAATTTCAATATGTCATTGTCTACTGCGCCATAACTGTGAGCACGACTAAAATACATTTATAGATAAGAGAGTAGCGACATATGAGCAATAAAATTTGATTGGTCAAAAAGGTTTTACGCAAGAACTTAGTGAACCTGCCATAATCATGAAGCAAATACTTGTTGACTTGTGCCATGCGTCTAATGTGACTTGCTTAGATGCGTAATGGCAAGTGTTGGAATATAATATGCCATAATATATTTGCTTATCTCTCTCTCTCTCTCTCTCTCTATATATATATATATATATATATATATATATATATATACATATATATATGTACATATATATATATACATATATATATATGTATGTATGTATGTATGTATTACTGAAGATAAAAGTTTAAATTTAACATTTAATTTTATCGTTATACCATTATTTAAAATATTTTTATGACTAGTGTACATGCCTGTCCTAGGACGGTGGGTAAAAATTGTGTTTTTAACTTAAAATTTGAAAAATTGATTAAAAAAAATAATTAACAATATGGAAGCGTTTAGATGAGCAAAGTTCGGCTACTTTATATTCTAATAAACACACAATTAGCATTTACAATATTTCTGGGTAAACCAGGTTTTCCGGCTAATATGCTATAACAAAACTAAGATTTCTTAATAAAACAACAATTTAATAAATATGCAATAAAACTACGTAATTAAAACAGTCTGCTGAAACTATTGAAATAATACTATTTTTTTAAAATAACACTTTGAAATTGTATTTTATCGTTTACCCCCCCCCCCACTTCCTCTCCCCTCCAATTTTTTTTAAATATGTATATTGATTAATAAATAAGTATCTCGGGTTGAATCCCAACCGTCTAATCCCCTAAGCTTGTGTCCTCCTGATGCAAAGCTATAAATCAAAAATTATTAATTGTACTTTTCGTATAAATATTAATTTTTTACTTTTAAAATATGGGATATGTTTTTTTTTTTAAGTTTAAATTTACATACACCTGTATATAGAAAAGGAAAATATAAGTAATGTGTAATTTAAAAATAATTTACAAAATAATAAGTCTAAAATATCTAAATTGAATACTTTTTAAAAAGAAAGTCAGTTTTATCAATTTTTTGCAGGGAAAAAAAGGATATTTTTAAAACTACCATATCATTGTTTTCCGGGAATCACTTTCTATGAGAAATAAATTAAAATTCCTTACATGTCGCAAAAAAAAATTAATATGAATGCAACTTAATACTTGAAATAATTTCAAGTGACACTTGACGACTTATTTTGGTGGTGAAATGCGATGTGCCTTCTGATTTGTTAGGAAGAAGTGTCTACCACTGCTCAATTACCAGGACTTGTAACCTTGAGAAGTAATCGAGGGATTCTTGTTTCTTGTCAACCAATGGGAGAATGGCACCTTTCACCCTTGAGTCTCTTTCTCGGAGACTGCTAAGATTGATGGATTCACCCCGGATGCGTTACACTGCCTTTTATTATATAGAGATTTCGTCTGTTTAATGCATGAACTCAATGTCCCAATTTTCCGCATCAGTCGTAATTGTTCAATCTACTTAACTGATGTGATTGTTTCGCGTTAAAAGCAATAAAAAATACTAAACAATATCGAATGTGAAAGTCAATAAACTAGTTTTACCAAAATAACCAACGATTTCGCAATTGTCAAAATAAAAGTCAATATCTTTTAATACTTTTTACAACCAGAGTTAGTTTAAATAATATCAGACAGCAAAGACATAATTGACATGCTTATTGCTTAGTTTGATTTACTTAAAGTGCATGCATTTTGCTTGTTTTTACACTTTCATGTCGATTTTCTTTAATTCATTGCTTTCTATAGAAAAATATTATAATAGAAGAAAATAACTACATGAATTCTTAAAAAAAAAAAAAAAAAAAAAATTCTTTGATAAATCTTTGCAACACTTATTTTTATATTGTTTTTCTTTTCTTTTTTCTTCCTGGATTGTTTTTTTTTTTAATTGTATTTCTGCCTGTAATTTGGAAACTCGTTTGCTTCACCTTTTTCCTTTTCTTTGACGCCTAAAAATATTTATTGTTAAATCGATGTTTAGGAGGTATTAAAAATGGGGATTTGAGAGCTGGGTAAAAAAAAGATCAATTAACCCCTTGACACACAAACTGCTTTTTTCAAATACGGACGTATATACCAGCGTTTAGGGTAAATTTGTATTTTCATCAGTATTGCTGCATCTGGGTGATCTTTTATTTAAGCATTCCAAATTCTCACCAGTAAGTTTTAATAGTTATTTTTGTTTGACAAAATCCAGTGTTGTTAGATAGTCGAAAGTCAGTTTCCCCAAAATTTCTGAAATTTTCCCCAAATGAATGTTTTTTTTTCCGAAAAGTCCCCAACTCAGTTTCTCCTCAAAAAAGTAAATTTTCAGTTTCCAATTTAGCACTATGAAAAATGTTTAACTAATTTAAACTCAAATTTTTTCCCCAATTCAAGCCTTTTTTTGAAAAAATTCCCCATTTACAATATATAAATAAACATTTAAACTCGTCAGAATTTTGCATGCATATTCGCATCTAAACGAAGAGAATTGGAGATACATTTTGTAAAGACCAGTTCTTTTATGCTTGTTTTTTTTAACTGTTTACAATGGATAATGCTGTCCTACCATTACATTAGCTCCATCTACGCTTATGCCAATAAGTATATCAAATTTAGACCATCTCTAATCAGTTGAGATTTGAATGAATCCGAGATGGTGATGGCATCACCTGCTTCTATCTGACTTAACATGTAAAACGTTCTTTTCAATTTTTTGTCATCCCTACTAAAGTACTAATCGTACTGCAAAGCACCTTCGTTGTATTAATCACTGTGCTTTCATAAATAATCAAAGGAAGATATCTGCTTTCCAAATCTTTAATTAAATCTTTTAAAAAGCGCGGTAAAAGAATGTTTCGGGTAAGTCCTGCAGATTTAATAATGTGAAGATTTATGCAGCTTAAGACGGCAATGTTCTCATTCAAGTTTCTTATAAGGAAAATTATAAAGTCCTCTGCATTCCTTGAGCAATTTCAGTTATAAAAGCAGCAATGTGATTGTAGTATGCAATTGTGTGTCTTACATAAGGCTCCATGAAGCACAAATTAACCAGCCTTAAACAAAACAGTTATAAAATTGTTTCTATTTCTCTTATATAGATCTATACTAATAAAAGGAATGTGTATATATGTCTGTCCGTGATGACTAGGAAAATCTACTGCACTTATATAGGGGCCTGGAAATTCAGGTGGAGATATTCCAAAACAGATTGTTATGCATCGGAGATACGTGTAAACTATTATGTTGTAAACGACAAGCACGACCCTGAGAACAATGATTGATATCTCCGATTTCTGTATTTATTTTCGTTTTCCGTATAAAAATCGAGTGTTGTTAGATGACTAAAGGTAAACGTTAAGTGAAACAAATTCCCGAAGTTTTTCCCCAAAAATATTGATGGTTCCCAGAAATTTCCCCATGAACTACTTGTCCCCAAAAAAATCCCCCGGAGGTTGGAAATCCCCCAAAATGGGGACAAAATCCCCAATCTGGCAACACAGACAAGATTATAAATATTCCATAAATAAAATAAAAGAAAATTGCTATTCAAAATTTTCTGGTTTGTGTTTAATATTTCTATATAAAAAAAAACGCCAGATGATGCAACAATGATTTTCATAGTCCACATGGACGCTGTATGTCTGGTAGCTGTCTATGGTAAAATCAGGACGTACGCATCGTACGTCCTGGATGTCATGGGGTTAAAGTAGTCCCCGGAATAAGAGAAGCTGATCTCGCAAGTTTGCGAAGAGTAGATGTATACGAATAAGCAACAATTTTTAATTTAAGAATAGTGGTGGTGGAAAGGGGGCGAGAGATTTAAAAATACTCAAAGGGTCAATCGATTTCAAGTGGTCCAGAAAATCATGTATTCGTTGCTTGACAATTTTTAAAAAATCTGAAATTTTTTGTGCAACAACCCTAACATGATGGAAGTTCAAAATGACTATTATTTTAATTTTATTAATTTTTGTTTATGCATGGCGGCCATCTTTGTTTCATCGTCTGCAGCAATTTTCTCTCAAGAAGGGTTTACGGAATTGAAATAATTCATCGTTTATTTATTCAATTAAACTGCAGATTAAAGTAATTTGTACAGAATACTTTGGGCTAAAAATCTGGTAATGGAGTAGTTTCCGAAAGTGACTGCTTATTGGTAAAATGTAAGCATAAAGTTTCAGTTTTTTTCCAAAGGTTGTTCGTTTACAAGAGGACATTTTTCTAGCAAGTAATACTGTCAACATGACATAATTTTTTTTACAAATAGGCCGAAAGTACTTGTATTCACACGCCGAGTTCCAGATCTGGAACTTGCTTTCTCTTCGCCAAAAAAAGTCCCGAATTTTTCAAAAATGACAAAAATCGCACTTTTCAGGCTTTGATATCTCTGGTGGGGCACGAGATAAAAATCTGAATTTTTTTTTATAAGAGTATTGTATGGTAGTGTTATGCGCAAGAAATTTCAGGATGGATATTTGACTACAAGCTGAGATATGGCAACGGCAACATGTCAAAACAATAATGCCAAACTATTGTTTTGTTGTAGTCACAGCTAAGTATTTATCTCAGAGTTTCATTTAAATTTATGTTTTGGATTATCTTTAAATAACAGTAGCAGAAAATAAAGTCCTGTGCAAAGCTTAGCAATTATTTAAAAAAATAATTATGCCTAAGGCCATACATTTTGTATAGATTCAGTAATTTTTTTGTAAGTAATTTTAGTAACTAAAAGAAACCTCAGCACTTTTACATAAAGAAAAAGAAATATTTTTATAGAAGACCTGAGACAAAAACAACATAGGGAAAAAGGAAAGCTGTTAATGTTGTCATACTTTTTGAGACATTATCAAACGCGTCAAAACACATTCTTGCTTGTTGGTTCAAAAAGCACAATTTTGATATTTCTCAAAATTGTATTTGTTGGAACCAAGTCTTGTCTCATCTCTTGATAACTTGATTGAAGATTTTGGCCCTGCTGGCTCATAGAAATATGCTTTGAAATCACTATATGCAAGTCTCAATTCATTAATAATTTTTAGCTTACTTCTTATGCAAAAATGTGATTTTTCTGCAGTATAAATTTTGAAAAGGCTTTGGGTATCTTTACTTTCTGAAAATTACTTGAGGCTGATGCATGATAACATCGCATAATGTTTCATTTACAGTAACATACTTATGGTAGGAACGAGTTTCAGGGACTGGCAAGCAGCATTAAAATTGTGGTTTTTTAACCAACAAGCAGGGATGTGTTTTGACACGTTTGATCATGTCTCAACAAGTATGCCAACATTAACAGCTTTTCTCTTTCCCTATTTTGTTTTTGTCTCAGGTCTTGTATACATATATATGTAAAAGTACTGAGGTTTCTTTTAGTTACTAAAATTACAACAGAAATTACTGAAACTATACAAAATGTAGGACTTAGGCATAATTATTTTTCAAATTAATTGCAAAAGGCTTTATTTTCTGTTACTATTATTTAAAGATAATCTAAAACATAAATTTAAATGATACTCTGAGATAAATATTTAGCTGTGACTACAACAAAACAATAGTTTGGCAGTATTGTTTTGACATGTTGCCCTTGTCATATCTCAGCTTGTAGTTTAATCTCCATCCTGAAATTTCTTGTGCATAACACTACTATACAATACTCTTATTAAAAAAAATTTCAGATTTTTATCTCGTGCCCCACCAGAGATATCAAAGCCTGAAAAGTGCGATTTTTGTCATTTTTGAAAAATTTGGGATGTTTTTTAGTGAAGAGAAAGCAAGTCCCAGATCTGGAACTCGGCGTGTGAGTACAAGTACTTTCGGCCTATTTGTAAAAAAAAAAAAAAAATATGTCATGTTGACAGTTTTCTTTGCTAGAAAAATTCCCTCTTGTAAACGAACAAATTTTAGAAACAAACTGCAACTTTATGCTTAAATTTTACCAATAAGCAGTTAGTTTCGGAAACTACTCCATTACCAAATTTTTAGCCCAGTGTATTCTGTACAAATTGCTTTAATCTGCACTTGAATTGGATAAAGAAACGATGAATTATAGTCAATTTCGTAAACCCTTCTTTTGAGAAAATTGCTGCAGACGATGAAACAAAGATGGCCGCCATGCACAAACAAAAATTAATAAAATTAAAATAATGGTCATTTTGAACTTCCATCATGTTAGGGTTGTTGTACAAAAAATTTCAGATCTTTTAAAAATGGTCGAGCAACCAGGTTGGACCACTTGAAATGGATTGACACCGAAAAATAAAATCTTCTGTCAAGTGTTATATACCATGATTCTTATACCATTTTTCAAAATCTTGTCTCCAATTTTTTATATATGTTATCAGTTATAGGAATATTATTAAATATTTTGGTACATCTATATTTTTTTATTCCGACAGGCAGTTTATCTTTTAAAAAATCAAAATCTTGCACTAAACTGAACTTTCATTAAAAAATTACTGCATATTAATAGACTTTATTGCTAATTCAAATATCTTAATAAGTAAATATTCCTAAACGAATGCAGAGATATTTTTAGTACCAAGATTCTATCAAGATTCTGTTTAAAATATATTATTTTTTTTAACTAAATTCAAAACTCATGAAAGATTTTTTAAATGTGTATGAAAACTGTAAATCGTTTGTTTCGCGAAAAATTCATTTGAAATGTATTATGATATGTTATTCTATTTACTTACATTTACGAAGTTTGCAACATTATGGGAAAAAAGGCAATATATTGTTTTTTTTTTTTTTTTTTTTTTTTTTACAAGAACATTTCACATAAAAACAAAAGCATTTGATCGATTTTTCTCAAAGACCAACATATGCTTAGTGCCGGAGTTGCCTGCTCTTAATTCTTGTGTCCAACCGATTCAATTAATTCGTATTAGAATAACAATTCTACTATTCTCTGAACATTTCGTGAAATCAATCGTTAAAAATGAAGCCTAGAATATGACCTTTCAGCGGTCGCACTGTAATTTTTTTAACATATAGGCATGTGTGCACGCGACGTACACTTCACATACAATAGTTACGCTATTACAAATGTAAGGCATTCCAAAATAGTTTGAATTATAAGTAAAAAAAATAATAATAATGACAAGCTTTTATTATAATGTACTAAAAAGAAAGAAAGTGTTGAAGAATAATTGATTGAAATAAATAACCTTTTTGAATTAAATAAATTAAATAGGGAATAATTTTCTTATCGGTTTATTTTTTTTTAATAAAATGGTCATAAAATATTATATCCAGCTTCTTGGGAAAAAAAAATCGAACGATGTCCTCGTAAAGCTCAAACCCACACTCATTCACACCCTGCTCCGAACTGATATCTGGCGAATTTACCAACCATTCCACTGTTCAATCGAAGAACATCAGCTTATTTATGAAGCAATCAGTGAATTTATGTTATCACGTACGGCATGACATTTACGTACCCTTTTTCGACCCCCCCCCCCTTGAGATGTGGCGTAGGCAGATTTCAATTATTATTATTATTATTATTATTATTATTATTATTATTTGGAGAATATTGTATTATTATCGGAAATACCTCAAAATACCAAAATTATGTCAATTGTAGCACAGGTATTCTTAAAATTGGATAGCAAGATTTGAGCCGAGCGGACACAAAATTTAAGTTAAATAAAAGCTTGTAAAAACGAGGCAAATTAGACAAATACTTAAACACATCGGTTGTGAAATTTAAATTTAGTTTTGACATATGAGAGAATAATGCATAAGAAATAATATATTTATAGTAAAATTTGCGACCACGAGCTCGCTGAAATTATAATTTAAATGTGATATTTATTCTACTACACATGAGGAATGATTATTCATTTACTAACATTTGCTCATCTGCACAAAGAAACCAATTTATACAAAATAGTTGCAGTTTCAAAACTAATGTCCAACATTATCATATTTGAAAATATACAATAAACGGATAACGAAAAGTATTCCAGATCATCATGAATATAAGAACATATATTTCTATACGGTATAATTTCAATCTCAAAAAATTCTCCAAGGAAACTGATGTCCAAACAAAACAAATAATCAGAAACCTACAACTATTTTGACATGTGAAATAACACATTTTTACACACATTGATAAAAACACTTCGCAGGACTATATACATAACTCACAATGAAAAAGGTAAAAAGAAAAAAAATATAAATATTATTTTATTTTAAATACATAATGGGTTTCAAGAATGCAGCGAGCATGTACTTTGGACTAAATTATGAAAGACTGGTTATTTGTTTCATTAAATCCTTCGTTCCCAGCGTTTCCTATGAGCAACGCTTGATATGTCTCTCCTGTGACATATGATGCTTCTTTGCAACGGGCTGAGGTTGGTTGGTTATGTTTATGACGGCCAATTATTAGCACGAGGAATATAGACCATAAGGGGGAGGAGTGCCCTCCGTGGGGGCTTTTCTAAGGGAACCTAACCCGTATTTACGCTTGAAGAACCAAGGTTCGAAGAAGACCACGAAAACTCCGAACGATTAGGCCGACGGGCGCGATTGGGATCGAACCCAGCACCTCCCGTCTACCAGCTTCGAGAGCAGAACATCTCGACCACTGGTGGGGGCTGCGACGGGCTGAGAGCGCAGTTATCGATTTTGCATTTAATATAACGGCACTTATAAAAAGTAATAAAATATGTCATATACGAAAATCATAGTATTTCAATGAAAATATAATTTTTATTTTTATTATTATTTTTATTTTTTTTACGCATTGGAATTTTTTTTTTCTTTTTAAGATTGAACGTTTCACTGCACACAACAGAGTTGTACTGCAGCGAAACATAAGAAAGAAGCCTCAGGATTCCACACATCTGGGCTTCACTTTAGCCTACCTGGATCGCATGGCATATCGAAACTTGGGAAGAAAAAGCCTATCTTGTTCACGTGATAGGACAAAATGGATGGAAGTATCGCGATTTGACTGGGCACAGTTGAACACTTCACTTTCGCTGCGCTGGCAGATAACGAATTACAGAAACCGTCATCAACTTGTTAATATCTTTTGTTGTCGTTGTTCTAACAAAGACTGGATAATTATTTGAGAAATCTTTTATATTTCCTCAACTATTTTCAAAATAAAATAAAATTAATGATTATAACATTTGTGGTTTAAACACAAAGCATAACGAAACAGCTTTTGTTTTTAACTTTAGTTTATTTCAAAGTAATAAATGGAATAAATTATTTACCAGATTAAATTAATATACATGAGCTGAGAGACGGCACAAAGAATCGTTACACTTAAATCAACATGAGCACCCAAGTGTAATTAAAACTTACAAAGCATTCATAGGTAATCCATTTACCATTTCAGCATACACGCAAAGTAATAGTTACTTCCATTTTTACATAAAATAAAAAATTATCCACCTATTGTTGGCACTTTTGAGTACTATAAAATAAGGAAGCCGATAACGTCTGTTGATTAGTAAAGGGCATCAGAAAGGTCACACGCAACGGTTAAATTATTCTAATTCTTCTTTTGCGTGTAAAAGCAAGATCCAAAACTTTTCAGATTATGGGAAATATTACAAATTTGTTTTTAGAACTAGTTTTAAGATTAGCAATGATAAGATTGCATATTATAGTTTCAACACAAAATGCACTTTTATGAATATATTTACAAAATAATTCATGTATTAATTAAAAGGAGAATATTAACACCCACATCAATAATTTAATTTTGAAAATTAGAGTAAATAAAAAACATTATGAATAACTTGGAAATTATATTTTAATGATAATTTTCAACCACTTTTATCAATAATGACAGGAAACAAATTACAAAATAACTGGAGACACCTTATTGGGATGGCAATCTGTGCAGATGTCACTGTAGTACCTATGAAAGGTTTTTAATGCCTTCGTTGACCTACTATCAAAGGGAAGTGTTGCCAGATAGTAGAAAGTCAATTTCCCCAAAATTTCTCAAATTTTTCCCAAATGAGGGATTTTTCCCGAAAACGTCCCCAGCTCAATTTCTACTCATAAAAGAAAATTTTTAATTTTCGATTTACCACTATAAAAAAATGTTTAACAAATTTAAACTCAATTCCCCCCCCCCCCCCCCCCCCAAAAAAAAATGACGCTTTAAAAAAAAAAAAATTCCTATTTATAAAAAATAAACATTTTAAAATAAGCAGAATTTTGCATGCAGATTTGCAACTAAAAGAAGAGAATGAGAGATACATTTTACATCATGTTCTTTTATGCTTGTTTCCCAAATCATTTCCAATGGAATGTGCTGGCCTATTATTACATTAGCTCCACCTACGTTTATGCAATAAGTTTTTCAATGTTTAGACCGTCTTTAATCAGTTGAGAATTGAATAAATCTGAGATGGTGTTGGCCTCACCTCCTTCTATCTGATTTAACCTATAAAACGTTGTTTTCATTTTTTTTCTTTTGGCGTCCCTTCTGAACTGTGCATCTATCCGCAATGACTAGGAAAATCTGCCGTAGTTATATAGTGGTCTGGAAATTGAGGTGGCGATAGTCCAAGGCAGGTCATGATGCACATGTGATACGGGTAGACTGTCATGTTGTAAACGAAGAGAACGACCGCGAGAATAATGATTGATATCTCCGATTTCTGTATTTTATTTTCCTTTTCCAACTCAAAATTGAGTTTGAGCCAGATCCAGTGTTGTCAGATGATTAAAAGTAAACTTTACGCGAAATAATGAAAATATTCCCCAAGTTTTTCCCCAAAAATGTTAATAGTCCCCAAAAAAATTCACTATGAACTACCTGTCCCCAAAAAATTCCCCTGGAGGTTCAAAATTCCCGAAAATGGGGACAAAATCCTCAATCTGGCAGCACTGTCGATGGCAATTAATCTGAGTCTTGATGCGTAGAACTTGAACAGGTGAGGTGAAATTCCGGGGCATTGGCACTGTTAAGCAAAATTTACATTGTACATTATTATATGAAAAACTGGGTTTCATTTCCGGTGAAAACACAAATGGTATAAATACTAGTGCGATGTCTAAATACAACATAAATACATATAAATAAAAAAACACTTAAGTAATAAACATTAAAAAAACATGAAATCCGTTACACCATGTTTATTACATCTCATTTTTGCTGATTTTTAAAATTTTTATTTAATAGATAGGTCAAATCTGTGATATGAGAATTAATTAATGTACAGAAATTAAAATTAACTCTTAAAATCGAAGTTGGAGTTATTTTTTAACGTTCGTATAAAAACCGGGTAAATATTAGAAAACCATTTAAAAAGCTTTAATAAAATAAAAATTAAATTTAAAAAATCAAAAAACTCGACTGCGTAAAAAGCGAACTAATTAATTATTTCTCATCAATGTGAAACTATTTTTTTTAATAGTACATACCTTTTTTTTATTTATTTACGTGTATTGATGACTTTTAAGTTGGCTTTAATTGTTAGTTCCGATCTATAAACACTGTTTTGATGAGGACTATAGATGTCTATGATGGTTAGAGTTGCAGTGAAGCTATAGATCCTACCTACACAACTTCCAGGTTGTATAATATTTAAACGGAGCTTCTGACTGCAAAATAGTCAAGGAAACTTCGTCTTCATTTTGAAAGACCTACCCAATGGTATGCCACTCAATAGGGTGCGTAATTTTTTTTTTCGTCTCTACCGCCATTTTGTATTTTACGGCCGCCGTTTTGAATTTATAAAATCAAAACCTAGCCTATAACCACCGCACTCTCAAGACGAATTGATAGAGACCTCATTCATTAAAATCCATCCAGCCGTTGGGATGTTTCGAGGGTATAAAAAAATCTACATACCCAGATACGCGTGAAACACATAACCCTTCTTTTCAGTCGGGTAATAACTTAACATCAGAAAAATATCTGAATTTATATTTTCTTATGCAGAACCACACCCCTCCCCCCCCCCCCCCGCTTATTTTGTTGTTGTATTCTTATCGTGATTTTCATATGAAATATAATTAATATTAAAACTGTTTAAAGTTTTACCCTGTTATGTAGAAAACTTTATCAAAATATCAATATTTATCAGTTTCTTTAATATATTCAAATATGGAAGAATGAATTCAATAATGGAAAAATTCAATGTATCCGCATAAAATTCTGAAAATTATCTAAATAATAAAAATATATATATATAATGTGATGTTTAATGTCATTTAAGTTTCTGTTTATTTAAATTATTGCGGCATAATTTATCAAAACTTCTTTACAAAAATAGTCACAGTGTTTTATTAAATCCCCACATTCAATTTAATCAGACACATTCCTCAAAGTCGTGTTATCAGTCATTCAGGATTCCGGTTAAAATTTTAAGTGAGATATTGCGTGCTACATATTGCATACAATTTTATTCCTTTCGAAAATTTCATGAAAAAAAAATATCTGCTTGCTAAAATATGAAAATACTTATAAACGATACGTTCATTTATGTTTTTGATATCTGTTTGAAAATTACATTTTGGAGCACTTTCATTATAAAAACAATTATCTTTGTTTTCATTACATTAATTAAGTTAGTTTATACAAGTTTGAGCTGTTTGATCCAAATGCTACAGTTTATAATATCAAAACCTTTATGAATAAGGTTATTTAGAAAAAATGACGTGTATAAAGGAAAAGATGTTCTACCTTGATCTCACGAAAGCCGAAAATCGATAGTCAGTATTCGATCTTTTATAATACAAAAGAGAAACTAAAGAGAAAAACAAAGAAAAAGCACGAATAAAAATGAATTCATATTTAAAAATACATGCTACATATAAATGTTCTCCTAAAATGATCTGAACTTTTAACTATTAATATTAAAATTGTAATTCATATTAAAATTATTTAATTTTTTATTTTGTTATGTAGAAATAGCTTTATCAAAATATCAATATTTATTAGTTTCATGAATGTATTCAAATTTGATGGAAGAATTCAATGTATTCCGCATAAAATTTTTAAAATTATTCTAGATAATAAAAGAAAATAATATGGTGTTTAATATCACTTACTACGTTTCTGTTTATTTAAATTAATTCATAATTTATCAAAACTGCTTTACGAATATAGTCACTTTTTTTATTAAATCCCCACATTCAATTTAATCAGACACGATTCTCAAAGTTATGTTATCAGTTATTCATGATTTCGGTTGAAATTTTAAGTGGGATATTGCGTGCTACACATTGCATTCAATTTCATTCCTTTCGCAAATTTCATGAAAAAATGTCTGCATGCTAAAATATGAAAATTCTTATAAACTATACGCTCATTTATATTTTGATATCTTTTTCAAAATTACATTTTGGAGCTCTTTCAATATAAAACAATTATTTTTATTTTCATTACATTAATTTAGTTTATACAAGTTTGAGCTGTTTGATCCAAATGCTACAGTTTATGTTATCAAAACATTTATGAATAAGGTAATTTTGTAAAAAAAAAAAATGGCGTGTATAAGGGAAAAAAAGATGTTTTATTTTGATTTCACGAAAGCCGAAAATCGATGGTCAGCATCCAATCTTTTGTAGTACAAAAGATAAGCCAAAGAGTAAAATAAAGAAAAAGCACGAATAAAAATGAATTCATATTTAATAATACATGCTATATATAAAGGTTTTCCTAAAATGATCTGAACTTTTAACTAACTATTAATATTAAAATTGTAATTAATATTAAAATAGTTTAAATTTTTATCCTGTTATGTAGCTTTATCAAAATATTAATATTTATTAGTTTCTTTAAGGTATGAAAGTTTGATGGAAGAATTCAATGTATTCCGCATAAAATTCTGAAAATTATTCTAGGTAATAAACGAAAGTAATATGGTGTATAATATCACTTACTACGTTTCTGTTTATTTAAATTAATGCGTATTTTATAATAACGGCTTTACAAAGGTAGTCACAATTTTTTAATAAAACCACACATTCAATTTAAACAAACACGATTCTCAAAGTCATGTTATCAGTCATACACGATTCCGGTTAAAATTTTAAGTGGGATATTGCGTGCTACATATTTGATACAATTTTATTCCATTCGAAAATTTGATGAAAAAAAAATATGTCTGCTTGCTAAAATAGGAAAATAATTATAAACTATGCGTTAATTTATTTTTTATATAAGTTTTTCAAAATTACATTTTGGAGCACAATCATTATAAAACAATTAACTTAATTTTCATTATATTCATTAACTTAGTCTAAAATGGCTGTTTGCTCCAAATGTAATTGTTTATAAAAACAAAACATTTATGAATAAAGAAATTTTGGAAAAATGAAGTGTATTAGCGAAAAAAAATGTTCTACGTTGATCTCACGCAAACCCAAAATCGATGGTCAGCATCCAATGTTTTATAATACAAAAGGTAAAACAAAGAGAAAAACAAACAGAGAGCGAGAATAAAAATGAATTCATATTTAAAAATGCATGATATAACATAAAGTTCCACCTAAACTGACCTTTTAAATAATTATTAATATCAAATTTCTAATTAATATTAAAATTGTTTAAATTTTTATCCTGCTATGTAGAAAGCTTTATAAAAATATCAATATTTATTACTTTCTTTAATGTACTTAAATGTGATGGAAGAATTCAATTCCTACCGCATAAAATTATAAAAATTATACTACAGAATAAAAATACATAATGTGATGTTTAATGTCACTTAAGTTTCTGTTTATTTAAATTAATGCGGCATATTTTATCAAAACTGCTTTACTGCTTTATAGTCATAGTTTTTTATTAAATCTCCACATTCAATGTAATCAGACACGTTCCTCAAAGTCGTGTTATCAGTCATTTACGATTCCGGTTAAAATTTTAAGTGGGATATTGCGTGCTACATATTGCATGCAATTTTATTGCTTTCGAAAATTTCATGAAAAAAAATGTCTGCTTGCTAAAATATGAAAATTCTTATAAACTATACATTCATTTATGTTTTTTATATCTTTTTCAAAATTACATTTTGGAGATTAATTATCATAATTACACTAGATAATTACACAATTATCTTAATTACACTAAATTAATTTTAATCCAATTATTCTAATTGGTAAATAAATCATATTAAATGTAAAATTCCAACTGGGCGAAAAACTTCCGGACTAAGATTCGAACCAGGGATCTTTTGGCTGAAGCCGCCAATGCTCTACCATCTAAGCTATCCCAGACGAATCTGGTGGAACTTTTTCACCCAGATAAACTTATTGATTATAGCATCTGGTCAGAAACCTAGCTCAGTTCATTTACCAATTAGAATAATTATGTTAAAATTAATCTAGTGTAATTACGAATCCAGCGATTTCAGGAGTTCCAGTACCTGCGATTTATTCTATTGAACTGAACCAGGTTTCAGATCAGATGCTATAATCAATAAGGTTAGCTGGGTGAAAAAGTTCCACCAGATTCGTCCGGTATAGCTCAGATGGTAAAGCATTTGGCGGCTTCAGCCAAGAGATCCCTGGTTCGAATCCAGTTCCGGACGTTTATCACCCAGTTGGAATTTTGCATCTAAAATTATCTTAATTTTCATTATATTAATTAATTTAGTTTGGAATGGCTGTTTGCTCCAAATGTAACAGTTGATAATAACAAAACATTTATGAATAAAACAATTTTGGAAAAATGAAGTGCATAAGTGAAAAAAAAAAATTGATCTCACGCAAGCCCAAAATCGATCGTCAGCATCCGATATTTTATAATACAAGAGGTAAAACAAAGAGAAAAACAAACAGAGAGCGCGAATAAAAATGAATTCATATTTAAAAATGCATGATATAATATAAAGTTCCTCCTAAACTGACCTTTTAAATAATTGTTAATATCAAAATTTTATTAATATTAAAATTTTTTTAATTTTTATCCTGCTATGTAGAAATCTTTATCAAAATATCAATATAAATTACTTTCTTTAATGTATTTAAATGTGATGGAAGAATCCAATGTCTACCACCGCATAAAATTAGGAAAATTATACTACATAATAAAAAATATATAATGTGGTGTTTAATGCCACTTAAATTTCTGCTTATTTAAATTAATGTAGCATAATTTATCAAAACTGCTTTACGAATATAGTCACAATTTTTTATAAAATCCTAAATTCAATTTAATCGGACACGATTTTCAAAGTCATGTTATCAGTTATTCATGATTTCGGTTGAAATTTAAAGTGGGATATTGCGTGCTACACATTGCAAACAATTCTATTCCTTTCGCAAATTTCATAAAAAAATGTCTGCTTGCAAAAATATGAAAATTCTTATAAATTATACATGTTATTATGTTTTTTTTTTTTTTTTTTTTTTTTTTTTTTGTTTTTATCGTTTTCAAAATTACATTTTGGAGCACATACATTATAAAACAATTATCTTAATTTTTATTATATTAATGAACTTATATTGAAATGGCTATTTGGTCCAAATGCTACAGTTTATAACAAAAAAACGTTTAGAAATAACAAAATTTAAGAAAAATGAAGCGTATAAGTGAAAAAATATCCCTGCCGGCTCGGCCTATAGGCGGAGGTAGATTTCGAAATTAAGTATACTATTTTCACCAACAAAAACTAAATCAAGATTAGCGATAAACACAGTTTCAATTTATCTGGCCGCTTTTGACGAATTGTTAATTTCATTTTTCTGTAAGAGCTGGTTTTATCAGAATCATACTAAGGCGGTATTAAGAAAAATATTTTTTCACGCTCAACAACTCGAAATATTCTGACACATTTTCAGACTCATTTTTAAAAGTAAAAACATGAAACTGGCTGACGTGACTTTTTTGAAGAAATTTATAAGCAACCTGTGTTTTTATTCTTTGTGAAATTAATTTGAACTTGATTTACATTTTTTTTTCTCAGTACGACCATTTTTTTTTCGTTTCCAGCACTGTTGCTTCGGGAAATTCGGTTCAAAATGTCCACTTTGACAGCATTTTTTGAAATATATTCTGCCTTTATCAAAACATCGAACAATACAGCACATTATATAGTTTCAGAATAAGAGAACCTGGCAGTTGGATGCGTTTGAGAGCAAAAAGGAATTTAAAAATGAGTCAGAAAAAAAAAAAAAAAAAAGCCGTTTGGATTTGAGTACAAACTTAATACGATAACTTTTTCGCCAACCCCTATTTCTGTTTAATTTTTTTTTCCTCTGTAAGAGTTGATCTATCAAAATCTTGTCAACATGAAAGTTGTAGATAATATTTAGAAGATGTGTAATAAATTTTAGCGGATTGGATATCTTGTGAATTGACAAAGTTATGAATTTTTTTTTCTTCGGTAAAAGTTGGTCCCATCAAAATCTAGTCAAAATAAAAGTTCCAGGTAATATTAAGAAGATTTATAATAAGTTTAAGTGCATTTTATATCTTAAGAATTGGCGAAGTTATGCATTTTTTTCTTCATAAAAACCCTATTATTTTCGCCCCTTGAGACCATTTTTACTTCTATCTTCAGTAGAAGAAAGTATTGTAATCGAAATTTTTTTTGACTTCCCATTTTCAACGGATTTACACGTTTTAGGGGTCAGAGATCCCCCAAAAACATGTTTATAAAAATATATGTCTGTCCGTGTGTCTGTCGCCTTTCTACCATCAAAAAGTGTATGAAGTTATGCATAGAATTGAACCAAATTTTTACTTTAAGTTTTTGGCTATCACAAGTAGGTCCTCCCTCAATTAAGAAACAATTCGCCGGTAGGGAGTGCTGTAATAGCGATTTTTGTGCAGTTTTGAATATTGTAACATCGAAAAGTGTATGAAGTTTTGCATAGAATTAAATTAATTTTTTTAAGTTTTTGGCTATAGCAAGCAGGTCCTCCCTTGATTTGGAAAAAATCGTCCGAAAGGGGGCGTTGCAATATCGAAAAGTGTATGAAGTTATGCATAGAATTAAACCAAAAAAGTTTTTTAAGTTCTTGGTTACGGCAACCAAGTACTTCTTTTATTTTGAAAAATTCGCCTGTAGGGGACGCTGTAATAGCGATTTTTGTGCGATTTTGAATATTGTACCATCGAAAAGTGTATGAAGTTATGCATAGAATTGAACCAATTTTTTTGTGTTTGTTTTTGATCATGTACGAAGGTCCTCCCTGAATTTGGAAAAATTCCGCCGGAAGGGGAGCTATAATTGCGATGTCTGTACCATTTTCATTATTGTACCATCGAAAAGTGTTTGAAGTTATGCATATAATTGAACCAAATATTTTGTATATATTTCTGGCTGCGGGAAGCAAGTCCTCCGCTGAATTTGAAAACAATCTGCCGGAAGGGCGGCGCTGTAATAGCGATGTTTGTGCCATTTTCTTTATTGTACCATCGAAAAGTGTATAAAATTATGCAAACAACTAAACCAATTTTTTTTTTGTTTTTTGTTTTGGCCAACAGGTCATTCTTGAATTTGAAAATATTGCACGGTAAAGGCGCTCTTTGATCACGATTTTTGTATACATTTCTTTATCTTTCGTAGTTCTATTGTCCATCGGCGGGAACTCGCTTTCTGCTAAGCTAGCTATTCGTAAACAGCTGATACAACAGAAAAAGGAAAAACTATTAATTTTAACAAATATCATGATATAGATTAACTCGTTTTTAGTCCATTTAATTGACTGAAGCAGAAACTTAAGATTTAAATCAAAGTTGGTATAGCATTGAACTAATAATATTGAAGTATTGGCAAGTGTAACTAGTTTTTGAAATATTAAGATGTATAAGATAGAAGAAAGTTTTGGGATTGGCACATCCAACTAGTTAACTTTATCAAAAATCTGTGATGCATAAATTTTTAACCCTTTCACTAGAATAAATAATAACTTTAAACTGGTTTGATATGTAATTAAGAAGTTATGGGTTTTTTTCGGTTTTTACAAAACCACTCCCTACTTCTACCACCTTCGTCCGATTTTGCCCATTAACGAACTTGACCGAGATTTTCTGCCCCTTGATTTTATGTATCAGTTTGGAAGATATTTGTACAGAATTATGGAAGTTATCGTATCCATAAAAAAGTTATATATATATCAGACTTTATCAAAAATTGGGTTTTTTTTCATATGTTTCATATAGATTTATTGCCAGCAATATGCTAGTGAATTAGTTGCAATTAATAAAATTCTGTATTACTAGTTACATGTTCCTTCTCTATTCTGTAAAATGTCTGGGTTATGAATATTTGCTATATTATAAATTTAATTTCAATTATTGGAAATCGATGACGATTTGTTATATATTATGGTTATATATATATAATACTTTTTGTACAATAATAGCATATATATATATATACATATATATACATATATATATATATATTACATCATTTCAAAATGCCTAAACACCATAACTCCAAAAGGAAGGTGTATATCTGCAGAAATTTTTTAACTATAAAATACATAAAAGAACAACAAAGGCAGGTAAAAAAAACAAAAACAGTCTGTTCTTCATCAGTGGGAGGACAGACAAAAAACTAACTCCACCCCCACTTTTAAAATGTAATATGTTTTATTGCATTTGATATGTGCTGCTGTAGCGCCATTCATGCGGTAATTTTTCATTAATTTTGAAATAAAATACACACACACATATATACATATAATAAAGATGAAATCACAAATATATGAACTAATTGGTAAAATTGTAAAGATATGAACATTGGAATCCAGCATGTAAAATAAGAAACTATATATATATATATATATGAGTTCTAGTAGTCATCATCAGTGTAGATGTTAAAAAAATTTTCAGAAATTCCAAAATAGGGGAGAATGCAATAGGTAGTATTTCGTACAAAATGTACTTAAAAATGTTCTCCCTTGATCTCATGCAAGCCCAAAATCGATGGTCAGCATCCGATCTTTTATAATACAAAAGGTAAAACGAAGAGAGAGGCGAATAAAAATTAATTCATATTTAAAAATGCATGTTGTATATAAAGTTTCTCCTAAAATGAACTGGCGATTTAACTATTTACCCAGGCCAATCATAGCTACCCAGCAAAACTTGAAGAGATAGCACGCGGACACTTACTTGCGTGCTCATAGTTACCTCTGATGGCACGTAAGTGTACGGATTTGCCTCAGTTTTTGCTAGTTAGTAAACGGTGTCAATTTTTGAAGTTATTATTGCAGGCGATTAATGTGTGAATTCCAGAACTTCTTTACTACGCTTCCGTATTTTAACCCAAAATATCACCGACAGGTGGCGCAACATCTTATTCTGTCACAGGCTCTTAGGACGCTCACAGTAATTTATAAAGACAGATTTCAGTTCAATCACTTTTTGCTTTAAGTTCTGTTTAACTTTTATGTACTGAATTATTAATGCATGAAAATTTTGTCTTCTAAAGCATTTTTCGTGAATTGTTTAAACTACATTAGAATATTTACATAATCATTTAATAAATTTTAGAAGGATTTTAGAAGGATTGGAGGATTTAGAAGGATTGATTAAATTTGAATTTATATGGATTTTGTGCAATATTTATAATCCTACTCAAATGTTCTATTTTAAATAATTTTCTTAGTATTTTGTAGAATTAGAAAATGTAAGAATATAATGTTCTTACAATAGAAATATTTCCGAATTGAAAAATTCCCTCCCACACACCTCCCCCAACGTCAAGAAAGCTGAGAAAGATGCAAAGGAAAAAGAAATCATCCTCTTAAAAATATTTTTGCTTTCTGTAACCAATAATGCTTTTGGAACAAGATAAATAATGCATTTATAACTCATTCTAAACTGTATTCCTACTAATCGATGTATTAAATAAATTTTATAACAAGTTATTTTAATGGTACATATAAGTACCGTCAGTAGATAAAGGGATAACTATTGAAGCGCTTGAAGTAGTTTGAGTTTTAAAAACGAAGAATTACGTTGTATTTGTTAGGGTTTCGTTCATCTGACGAAACCCTATTCGTCTCGCTCCTCTGTCTGTCTGTCTATCAGTGACAGTGCCCGTTCTCAGAAACTGTATATGGTGGAGACTTGAAATTTTGCATACTTATAGCTGAACACCTCATATCAAACGACAAATAATAAAATTTTGAGAAAGTCTTATATTTAACCCTTCGCGCTCTAACTTGTGTATTTTAAACCTTTTTTTCTAACTGAGCCCCTAATTAAGTTGAAGACCTGAAATTTTGCATAATTATAGCTGAACACTTGCGATCACATGATAATTAATAAAAATTTCAAAATGTCTTATATTTACCATTCCGGGTTGTAACTTGTGTATTTTAAGCAATTTTTCCAACTCAGCCCCTAATTAAGTTAGAGACTAGAAATTTTGCATACCTATAGCAGAACACTTGCGATCACAAGAAAAATCATAAAATTTTCAAAAAGTATCCGGCTGGCTCCGGGCTCTAAATTGTGTATTTTAAGCCATTTTTTGACCTCCCCCTTTTCACCCCTTGGGGCAATTTTCTAACTTTTTTCTACACCCCTTTGACCGCTCTTTCATATTATGCACCATAGACTTACATATTTTAGTTCAACTTTTTAACAACAGGGGGCGCCTACCTATCTCTGGTGCCATGGGCCCGATTCCCTCAACTGGGTTGTAAAACGGAGTTTCGTTCGGATAAAGATTTTCTTAAAATAGAGTGCGTTCCCTGGTTGCGAAATGTGTAACTAACAGATTTTGTAAAATGATAAAGTGTTTTGAAAGGAATATTGAACGAAACCATCTGTGCGATCTGTGATCACACTTACCCACTTGTTACAGTTTGAGACTGCGTAGCTCCATTTAGTGGGGATATTTTAAACTGAAACAAGCAAGCATGGTGAAGTTCTGTCTTCCCATATTACTCTCCTACAAGAATAACATCATTAGTGTTTACCGTTTACTTGTTATTGAATTTTGTAGATCATCAGTCCAGTTTCAGACTATTTTAGAACACCCTGAAGAAAAGAAAAAAAATTACTTTATTAATAAACTAAGACATGATCTTCTTGTAGAAAAAGATATTAGAAAATCCGATAATTAATTTGGCTGGAATTGAAGCTAGTAAACGAAAAGAAATGTTTACAGCCTTTATCTCACGAAATTTATTAATTAACTAGTATATCAACTATCTCAAAAATGACGGAATGTTGATCTGCCTTTCATTTCCATAAGACTTCATACAAGCAAACAGCATGAAGATTTTATTACTGAAAGGTTTGTGTTCTAGAAAAATACATTTAAAAAATTACAAACAATTTCCACAAATACAAATGATGAGGATGTTTTTTTTTCAAAAAATTCTATTCCTGAAATAGTTCAACGATCAATAACGGGTCCAATTCTAATCTTTACAATTCAGAAATGAAAACGCCGTGAAAATTCCGTCATATTGATACAATCATACTCCTTAGATTAAATAATAAAAAAATGTGTATTTCAAGATAAGCATAACATCCCCTGTGCAAACTTTTCAAACATACTCTATATATGTACTGGTATGCTTAAAAACAGTATATTTAAATAATAAACGGTCAAGTGCGAGCATTACTCGCGCACAGAGGATTCCGTAGAATAAATATATGAATTTGTAATTGTATTATATATATATTAAAAAAAAGAAAAAAAAAAAGTTGCTAAAAGAATATTAAGACTTTGTAAAAAACTATACAACGAAGGGTTGGTAAAACTGTATATATTAGAAAAGTGTAAATGGGTATACCATGAAAGTTCAAAGAGATATGGAACCTAAATAATATCAAATATAGCTATTCGTATAACTCTTTTTTTTAATATTATCCTAATCTGTTTATGATGAAATTAATTCGGTACTGACAATAAAAGCAGTGCATAGTTAAGCTTCATTTGACATTTCATGAAACTAAATTCAGCGTAGTAATAGCCTTTATTTCTACAGTGTAGCTAAAACGAAACCTTTGTTCAAAGTTTAAATTTGGCATTGTGCTAAGCGCGCTTCGAATTGAGGTCTCAAATCTGCAACGCCGCCTTGGTCAGTGCCGCGTTTTTCCAGATAGGTGTTTAATTAACTTTTAAAGTCACTCGAGGCGTATTGAGAGATACAATCAATGCAAACTATCGCGAATCCCACAGTATTTATGTGATTCATTCTAATTAAATCTTTCGAGGGCGATGCCCTTAAAAAACGGACACCTAATTTTAGTTCCAAAACAGACAAACGGCACCAGAATATTTAATAAAAATTTTCCTTTTATCATGTACGTGAAAATAAGCAAGTTCGCATTTTCTAATAAATTCGTTTATAAATTCTGGTGTCAGTTCATTATTTCATAAGTTTATAAATAGAATTACTCCGTGACGGAAAGGATTAAGTGGTCGCAGGACTCTTAAAGCTTCAAAATTTAAGAACCTTTCTGAATATTTTGATATAATTGTTTGCTTGAAATTCCCATTAGAACAGAAGTTTTGGCTTTTAGAATTATACCCGCTCAATAGCTGAAGCGGCGTTTCCGAAACTTTAAAGTCATTATTTTCCAAATGGCGTTTTATGGGCATAACGCGCAGGATACCTCAAAAACTTCTTAATATTTTTTCATAAAATTTTCAAAACATATATTTCATGTTAGCCTGTATAAACTGAACCTAAAATTTTCTTTTTATTGTTCAAAAAAATATTTTTTAGGTGATTTTACTGTTGAAATTTTCAAAATTTTTTTTTAGCTAAATGCAACATTGCATTAAAAATATAAAAATGCTTTAAATACAAATTTATTTCAGTTCAGGGAAATTATTACAATCTGAAGTATAAGTAAGCATCAAAATTTTCATTCTAGTTGCAATATTTATTTTGTAATCCTGCGCGTAAACTGTTATACCAATTTCTTGTTCGACAAATGTCTAACAGTTTTAGAGCACACGACTAGAAAAACAGCCTTGTGGTTTAAAATATATTAATGGCATGGTTCGCCCCGGTATGATTACCTACACCTTCCTACTCTTAGATTTCATATAAGTAGAGGATGGTTGTCTTTCTCTGTTTCTTTTCTACACTCTTTAATTTTCCCTGAAAAACCTGGCAACTATTTTTTATTCCATCTTTGTTTAACTAGAACTTTGAGATGTAGAAAACCATTCATGAGTGTTATTGGGCTGCAATGCCGTTTTGCTAGCTGGGGGTTTTCAGGGGTGAAGGAAAGATGGGAGTGTCATTGGACTTAAGCATTTCGTATTCAGCTAATGATTTTTTGTTTTAAGCCATGTGAATTCTTTCGATGGCCATTATTTTCTGTCTTCAGTTATTGCTGATTCAGGTCTGAATGAACAACACTGTATACAAAAGATACGAAGGAGTACCGGGTGCATAAAAAGATTGTTACAACTTTGAAAATCTGGATTATGAAACAATAACGTGACCGTGAATAACGTTGACGTCATATTGACAGTGGCAACACCTGACCAATAAATTTCGGATTTAGTGCTTCTTTTTTTTTTTTTTAAAGCATTGCTTACTTTTAATCTTTACAACGTCGAATCTGTAAAAAAAAAATATGTTCTTTCACATGAGATTTGTTTTAAAACCTATCTTGGTTGAATTTTTTTGTTCTTTTAAAAATAATTTTCATGCATGATTTTTTTAAAAAAAATCTATGTCTATCGCGTGTAAGCCGATTACTAAAGATGAATCCGTTTTTACTTAAAACAATATAAATATGTCAGTGTTGGTATCCGGTTACTAGTCCATAAAGAAATTAAAACTCCATCAAAAAATAAATCAAATAATATAAAAAAAACAGACATGTAACCGAACGACGCGCTTAAACAGTTGAAATTATCAGAATGAAATAGGTTGGCATGTGCGTTTGACGATTTCTTCATCTAGTAATCTCGTGCATGTGGATAATTTGAAATTACCGCTTTTAATAAATATCAAAACTTTCTTTGAAGGCATAATTGATATTTTTCTATAAAAATAATTTAACTTTGTTTTTAGTAGTTATTCTCAATTAAATATATAACTAATGTAGAAAATTGATGGTTTATAAAGTTCATAAAAAACATATTTTTTGTAATAAAAAAGTTTTTGTTTGGTAAATGAGAAAATAATATAAAAAAAGAGGGTTTTAAATGTCTTAATTCTTTCTTTAAAAATAAAGTTTTAAAGATCTAAAAATTTGGTCACAGATTTTCACCTTTCCCTATCCTTAAAAATGATCATTTTCAAAAGAAGGAAAAGAAGGATGAATTCATGCTTTCTATGGTATCAGTATTAAATTTATTCTCGTTTTTTTTTCTGTTCTTATATTATAAGGAAAAATGTTTTTTTTTTCTCACTCTCTAAAATTTTTATTCGAAATTCGTACTGGGTGAAAGAGTGTTTCATGCTAAATTTCAAATATTCTTTGAGCAAGCTTCCTTCGCCAAAGCATGAACATAAATAGTGAAACACGAGAAAAACAAAATGAAAATTATGAATAATTTTTGTAAAGTGATTTATTTACAAACTAAACTTTTCGGAATATATGTAAGGGAAAAAGAAGAATGTAAGATATTTTATGCGATTCGTAGTTGTTCTGCAATTTTACACCCAGGAATTTAAAAGAGATTTTCTGAGATAGTGGAGGACCTAAAGTCTATCAGTAGTACATACAACGCATAAAGAAAAAATTAAAAAAATTAAGTAAACTAAATAGATTAAAAACTTTCAATATGAACATAACTAATGTTAAATTTAAAGTTTAAATTTATAGTTTTAATTTAAATTTAATATTAAAAAATAAAATTAAAACAAGTAAATTAATTCCTAAGGTGAAGCAAAATCTATGTGAAGATGGTGGTACTCAAGAGGTACCGGAGTCTTGACCAACCTTTTCAAAATAATTAAGAAATTAAATAAATAAAGGGCACTTTTCAAAAGCCGCTCATTTTCCTTTTGATACTATGCAAAAAACTATTTTTATGGTTATTTAATGAAATGATTACTTTTTTGGGGGGGAAGGGGGAGGAATTAATTTATGTGGAAAATTGACTCTTTGCAAAGGTTATGAAAAAACATGTTCTTTTTTCTAATAAAATTTTTTGTTCGGTAAATGAGAAATTAATATGAAAAGAGAGGGGTTTACAAGTTACTAATTTAAAAAGCTTAAAAGATCTAAAAATTTGGTCACAAATCGCCCTTTTTTCAACTATCCCTATCCTTAAAAATGATCATTTCACAAAAGAAGGAAAAGAAGGATGAATTTAGATTGTCTATGATATATAACGTCAGTACTAAATTTATTCTCGTTTTCTGCACTGTTCTTATATTATGAGGAAAAATGTATTTTTCCCCCGCTGTCTGAGATTTTTATTCGAAATTGATACTGTACGATAGAGCGTTTTATGCCAAATTTTAAACATTCTTTGATTGAGCTTCCTTTTCCGAAGCATCGATAGAAAGACTGAAACACGAGAAAACAAAATGAAAGTCATAACTAATTTTTCTAAAGTGGTTTATTTACAAACCACACCTTTCGGAATGTATACATGGAAAGTTCAAGAATGTAAGATATTTTATACGATTCCTAGTTGTTCTACAATTTTACACCCAGAAATATGTAGGGTATTTTGTGAGATATTAAAGAGCCGTTAAAAAGTCTATCAGTAGTCCACACTACACATGAAAAACAAATTAAAAAATGAAGAAAGCTAAAAAAGCTAAAAGCTTTCATTATGAACATAATTAAATTTAAAGTTTAAATTTATAGTTTAAATTTAAATTGAAAAATTAAAAATAACAACAATTCAATTAATTCCTAAAATAAAGCAAAAGCTAAGTGAAGAAAGTGATAACCAACAGCTACTGGAGTCTTGACAGAACATTTCAAAATAATTAAAGAATTAAATAAATAAATAAATGAAGGGGACAAGCATTTTTCTTTTGATACTGTGCAACAAATTATTTTTTACGGTTACTTAATGAAATTATTACCTTAATTTTGGGGGCGAAATTAATTAATGTAGAAAATTGACCCTTTGCAAATGTTATAAAAAAACATGTTTTTTTTTTCTAATAAAAAGTTTTTGTTCGGTAAATGAGAAATTAATAGGAAAAGAGGGGGGTTTACAAGTTACTAATTTAAAAAGCTTAAAAGATCTAAAAATTTGGTCACAAATCGCCCTTTTTTCAACTATCCCTATCCTTAAAAATGATCAGTTCACAAAAGAAGGAAAAGAAGGATGACTTTAGATGGTCTATGATATATAACGTCAGTACTAAATTTATTCTCGTTTTCTGCACTGTTCTTATATTATGAGGAAAAATGTATTTTTTCCCCGCTGTCTGAGATTTTTATAAGATTTATCTAAAAATTTTCCGAAGCATCGATAGAAAGACTGAAACATGAAAAAACAAAATGAAAGTCATAACTAATTTTTGTAAAATGGTTTATTTACAAACCACACCTTTCGGAATGTATGCATGGAAAGTTGAAGGATGTAAGATATTTAATACGATTCCTAGTTGTTCTACAATCTTACACCCAGAAATATGTAGGGTATTTTGTGAGATATTAAAGAGCCGTTAAAAAGTCTATCAGTAGTCCACACTACACATGAAAAACAAATTAAAAAATTAAGAAAGCTAAAAAAGCTAAAAGCTTTCATTATGAACATAATTAAATTTAAAGTTTAAATTTATAGTTTAAATTTAAATAGAAAAGTTGAAAATAAAAACAATTCAATTAATTCCTAAAATAAAGCAAAAGCTAAATGAAGAAAGTGATAACCAACAGCTACTGGAGTCTTGGCCAAAAATTTCAAAATAATTAAAGAATTAAATAAATAAATAAATGAAGGGGACAAGCATTTTTCTTTTGATACTATGCAACAAATTATTTTTTACGGTTACTTAATGAAATTATTACCTTAATTTTGGGGGCGAAATTAATTAATGTAGAAAATTGACCCTTTGCAAAAGTTATAAAAAAAAAAAAAAAAAAAAAAAAAAAAAAAAAAAAAAACATGTTTTTTTTTTTTTTTTCTAATAAAAAGTTTTTGTTCGGTAAATGAGAAATTAATATGAAAAGAGAGGGGTTTACAAGTTACTAATTTATAAAGCTTAAAAGATGTAAAAATTTGGTCACACATCGCCCTTTTTTCTCCTCTCTTTATCCTTAAAAGTGACCATTTCTCAAAAGAATGAAAAGAAGGGTGAATTCACAATCTCTATGATATATAATGTCAATGTCAGTATTAAATTTATTCCTGTTCTTAAATTATATGGAGAAGTGTATTTTGTCTCGTGCTCTGAAATTTTTATTCGAAATGGATACTGTGTGATAGAGCGTTTTATGCGAATTTTTAAAAGATTCTTTGAGCGAGCTTCCTTTATCGAAGCATGGATAGAAACAGTGAAACACGAGAAAACAAAATGAAAGTCATAACTAATGTTTGTAAAGTGATTTATGTACAAATTTTTCAGAATGGATGTGTGGAAAATGGAAGAATGTAAGATATTTTATGCGATTTAATTGTTCTGCAATTTTACACCTAAGATACATCTAAGAGATTTACTGAAATATTAGATAACCGTTAAAAATAATGTTTATCAGTTGTATTATACTACATATGAAAACTAATAATATTTAAAATTTTAAGTAAAATACTTGTTTGTTGAAAATATGTAAAGTTCATGTTTAAATTTAAATTGTAAAAAAAAGGGAAAAAAAAGAAAAAAAAACAATTCCATGAATTCCTATTATGTAGAAAAAGCTAAGTGAGGAAGGTGGTAGCCAATAGCTATCGAAGTCTTGGCTAAGCTTTTCAAAATAATTAAATAAATAAATAAATAAATAAATAAGTAAAGGGCACTTTTAAAATCCACACCTTTCTCTTTTGAAACTGTGCAACAAACTATTTTCTATGGTTAATTGATGAAATGATTAAATCATTTTTGGGGGGCTAAATATTTAAAAAAAAAAATTTGATACACATTGAAAATGTGCTGTATGAAAATGAAATTAGAATCGTATGAGCCTATATTATGTATTTCACTTATTCAGCCTTTATTGTTATTTTATTATGAATATACAAGCATTAAAAAGGTAAAATATGCGAAAACTAAATCTTGCTTTAAACAAGTAATTTAATGGTACCAACTAAATCTATACTTTATGCTTATAATAGATGCATTTTTTACTCAAAGACACTAGCCTGCAAAATTTGGGTTGTGTCATGTCTTACAGATTCTGATAATTTTTTCTTATGTATTTTGTTGCGCTGAATCTGAAAATGACTTTCATTTTTTACGATCACGTCGGGAGTTTTAGCAAATTTTTAAATTGTTCAAATATTGCGAAGAGCTGATACTATAAAATAGGCGTAAAACGCATATTTTCATAGTATTCTATTCATTTTTTTTGGCTTATACTATACATTTTTACAGCTAAATATGTAATGTGTTGTGTATTTAAAATTCTTGAAATTTTATTTCGTATGTATAAGTTTCTTTGGACCGTTCACTATATGCCTCGCGCTTTTACTTTCATGTTCTTTATGCCATCTCGGTTTATGTCTCTAGGTTCATCTCGGTGTAATATCCATCAGTATTCCGCCATCATCGTAGTAGTCCATTTACCTTGATGCCTCTTTTCACTTTCTTTGATGTCCTGATGAAACCTCTTACCCATCCCTTCGCTAACGACATTCAGACTTTTCAGTAAAATACCCCAAATGTGCTTTTAGGAACTTTACCTACAAGCACATGTAAAAGCCTATAATATCAGGGCCCATAAGCTGCGTTTTTGGCCCATGAAATAGACTAAAATCCGGTTATGATATACTGACTTAATTATTTCACACTTTAATATTAGAAGGTATATATTGTACGATTTTAACAATAGTTTTTGTATTTTATTCGGATTTATATGACTTACACAAGCTCACAGTTCGTATAATTCATAGTTTTGATGAAAAATATGCAATATCTGCTATTTTTACCTTAATTTACTCTCTATTTTTAATATTTTACTATGAGCGCTGCTTTTCAACACATTTATTTTAACATATTTTGTATATTTTGATGTGTTTTATAATATATGTCAAGAAGAAAGTGTTGCACGATTACGCTCATATAAATAATTGAGGTAAAAATAGCAGAAATTGCGTATTTTTCATCACAACTACGAATTATACGAACTTAAGTAATGCATTTCTCCCTCTCTCTCTCTCTCTCTCTCTCTTTTTTTTTTTTTTTTTTTTTTTACAAACTTACTTAATTCTAAAGCTTGAATACTTTTAATTTAAACTCAGTCGAATCACAAAAACTTATTAACTTTCAAATATAGTTTGGTTAGGAAAATATATATACTTTAAAATTGGTTAAGAAAAAAATATACATGAAATTTTGATTTTATTTTTGATGATTATTTAGCAGTATTAGTTGACGTTACTCCTACTAACTTTTTGGTATAAAAAACATGCATTTTTTGTATCGTCAAATTATTAATATATTTTAAGGAAAATTATGATATTATATTTTATACTAGCCGCCCTTTGCGACCAGTTTGGTCTCCTTTAAATCTATGCTAAGCATTGTATCATGTTACTTTTATTCATAATTTAATTTACTTGCTCAATCCTTCGCCAAATCGGAAGATTCTGATACAGAAATCATGAACTCGGTATTTTTATGTTAGCCGAGTGCAGGTGATGTATCGCCAAATATTGTACCCGTCGTATTTTTTCTTATTTCATTAATTTCATTACTTTCACTCATTTTATTTAAAATGCATAACTTTAATTTAAAAATGAAATGATTAAAGTTTATGACTCTCAATTTTCTCTTATTTCTTAAAAAAGAAAGAAAAGAATGAAAAGAAAAGAAAAAAAGTAATAAATAATACTATAAACTATGACATTTAATTTCAAAATCAAAGATTTGTTTTAATTTACCTCTTGAAAAATTGTTTATGATAGTCGCATGCGATGGACTATTATAATACTGATGATATGATGGCGATGAACATTATTTGGGCGATTTATCAACTGCGCCCGGCTAACATTAAATTATCAAATTGGCTGTTTGGCATATAAAAAGTAAAGCGGTCAACCCGGAACTATTGATGACAGTCACATGACTTGGGCTATTATTATAGAGATTAACAATTTTTTAACATAAAAATTTAAAATAAATTAAAAAATATAAAATAATTTATTTTACATTTGGAATTTTTACACATTGGATTTTATTGGAATTTAAATTTTCGTAAGCAAGCATTGCATAGTGCTAAAAAAATGGAATAAATTACTTGGTGGCTGTGCCAGATATCTAGCAATTTTTCTTTATACTAAAAGTTTCCACATTGTTTGATTTTCCTATGGCACATAATAGATAATCCCGTCCTTCGTCTATTTTATACTGTGGACGAAAGTAGTAATTCTTCTACGTATGGTACGGGTTAACCATTCTTTCGAAACTGCTCGGAACAGTAATGGGCCTGATCGCGAAAGATCCCACCTGAAAAATTTAAATGCTAAATTCAATAAATTTTATACGTCGGACGTTCGCAGTTGCTTCGACCTTATCTGTTGGAGTATTAACCTAATCTTAAATATAAATTTATGCTTGAAAAAGTTATAGTAAAACCTCTGAAAACAGATCCTGTCTGAACAGCAATCTGATTTAAACGAAGAATTTCATGATCCAGCGAAAATAATGCAATACATGTACCACAAGTGATCAATCTGGTAAAAAGGAAAATATATCTAAGAAGAATTTTTATGGTTTCCTATAATTCCCTTATAGCAGGTTTTGTTAGCTTTTTCTTCCTCATAATGTTACAGTTAATATTGATTATGTTATTACTTTATTTAGCATCTACTTTCGAAATTATTTGAAGCAAAACTGTAAAAAATGCTTCATAAACTTGAAATTATTATCTTTTGTGCTTGTAGTCTATATTTTTATTTTTATTATCTTTGTTGTTATTTTATGTTGTGTACATGCTTATGCTACGGAAGCATAATACAATTCTCGATCATAACTCGATATTATTATTCCCACAGGAGCCATTCGGGATTGTTTCTTACACAGTAATTTCTTCTAAAGGTAAGATTTAATGCTCATTTTATGTAATCTTAATTTTTATCGCGAATTCTGTAACGTAGTGGATGATAAACAAGAAAAAGCTTTCTGATATTATGGTTTACAAGCAAGTGATTAATTGTTATTCTTTTCACATTCCTTTGCTTTCAGACAATAACCAAAAACTACCACTCAAATAAATCAAACATACATTTTTTTTTTTTTTTTTTTTATTGAATGATTTTTCTAAGTTTTGAAAGAATAGATAAATAAATGAACTTTTAAATATTTTGCGTACTTAACAATAAATAAATCTTTGAAATAATTGTTATTTTTTTAAGAGCTTTGTATTTCATAATTAATAATAATAGTAATTAATATTTTGAAAATAATAACGAAAAAACAAGTATCAACACAGCTTATGAAACACTTTCCAACGTTAACAGATTATTTTAGAAAATTTTCATTTTTTTACACATAGTTCTGTAAAAATCCTATTTCCAAAATTGCTATTTATATCCAAAGATGTTTGCGATTTCTTTCATGCAGGCCTATATATGATTTATAGAATTTATACACATTAGTTAACCCATTTTTGCCTAGCGTCCCATTCTTTGGACTCTTCGAATTTTAGTATTTTTTTATAATTTCCTCATTCTTTGTAACATGAAAATTATATAAAGTAATTACCTATAAATGTCTTTATCTGTTACCAAAAAGTCACAGTAGAAGATCGATATTTATTTGCTTAAATGAAGGCTTTTTCGGAGTTTATAGATTTTTCATTTTTCAAGATGGCGAAATGTAAAAAGTAAGTTTATTTGTGGTTTTTCTACCAAGGATCCAAAGAAATAAGTCATAATCTTAGCTTGTAGACTTCTTTGAAATACATATTTTTTTAATTGTGTAATTAATTGTTCATACCTATTTTTTATGCATTTTTGTAACGTACAAAATATAGGGTGCTAGACACGAATGGGTACATATATTATTAACCCTTTCGGTGACAGTTATTTATGTAAAGTCCTTTTCAAGATGATTATGAAACAAATTGTTTTTAAGCTTCAAATACGATTATTCTTAGTTTATTATTAGTAACATTTATAATGTTATTAGTCTCTGTAGAGAAATAGATATATTTTTTAGTAGTTCATAAAACTAATAATTATAGTATATAATATACAATTTAAAAGCCTATTTTATATAAATTTAGGAATAATATATATAATCATGCATATTGTACTATGACAAATATTATGCATATTTCTATATTTAGTACATTTACATATTATCAATAAATACAAAAAATTTTTAGCGTAATTATTTTCAGTATTTTTATTATTCATTTGGAAATATTTTAAAGTGATTTAACCAACAAATTTGAGAAAACAAAAATTCAGGCACAAATGGGTTAATACCACATATAAAACCCCACTTCCAGCAATAATCGATCGTATACAGTCCTATAATTGAATTCTTCTTCTTCTCTCTGAAAAACTAACGATAAATGCTACGGACTCCAGATATTATAGAAAACATATTTAATACATATCATTGATTCCTTTTAATTGCATTAAATTTGAAGTATTTTAGTATCATTTAAATGCACTGGAATTGATTTTTCTGAATAGATAATGCAATGGTATTATTTCAAGCATTCCAGTACACGAACTATAAATGTTACTTATTCTATACTCGTGAGACAACATGCCGGAATCAATCTCAGTGATGCACATAAATTTCATTATGTTTGAAATATCATAACTTCAATAAAATACACAGCAAAAGATTTGCCCACATAGACCATAATAGAACTGGATCGTTTTGTATGTATATGACCGTAAATAAACTATAAATACAACAAACTTCATTTTCGATACTGAACATTTTTTTAGTAATCCTCATTAAATGGTAATCCAGATATATTAACTACAGTAATGGAACACGGACAAATGGTCAAATAGACATATATGAGGCCAGACAAAGCGAATCATGACTAGCAGTTTTTTCACCCTCGAGCCTAAATTACAATATTTTTCACGTATATTTTGCATTTTTATTTAAAAAAAAAAGAAAAAAAAACAGGAAATAAGATTTCTCCATCGTGTGAATCTCTGGCAATGGAAAGCTTGTTTTAAAATATTTATCGACACCGTAAATGGATGTTGTATATTTGCTCAGAATACGCAACGTAATACACAACGTCCGCACATTTGATCAATATTCATTATAAAATAATTTCCTCCATTTTTATTTACATACTAAACATTAATCATGTTTTTCATTCATTCTTTGTTGTTTGTGCACAATGCTCGTTCACACTCAATTTAAATATATTATTTTTTAACACTTTCCAACGTTGTTGAATAGCGTTAATGAATTCGTTTTGTCAGGCTGTGTGTCGTGCTCTAAATCTCGTAAGTATATTCGGATTGCGATGTATTTTTATGTGTTATTTAAGTTTATTGTAGAAAGTTCGGTATTTAAAATGAAGTGTTTAATGTTTATTTTTCTTTTAAAGAGACACACAAAAGAATTCGTAAGATTATGGCATATAGGAAAAAATTTGCTTGCCGTGTAATTTACTGATGTCATGATATTTGAAACATAATGAGATTAATATAAAAATATGTATGTTAATCACTTATAATCAAACAAAGCTAAAAAATGCTATAGAAGTGATATAATATCTTTATTTTAGATTTACGCACGTTTCATCGCACAAACGGCGACATTTTCAAAATCCTTCTAGATAGATATATTTTCGCAAATAATTTAAAAAGACAATAACTTGGTAAACAACGTCACGAGACATCATGCGTATTGAAAATCCGTGCAAACATAAAATAAAATGAAATTGGATATTTATGAGCGTGGATTAATTTTTACTATTGTTACTAAAATTGCATAGCATCTCTTTCCAAATGTTAGGTAACTCAAAGGACACTGAATCATTGCAAATATTCTCGTTGCGTAAAAATCCGGGAATCAATAGTGATATTTTTACGCAACGAGAATATTTGCAATGATTCAGTGTCCTTTGAGTTACCTAACATTTGGAAAGAGATGCTATGCAATTTTAGTAACAATAGTAAAAATTAATCCGCGCTCATAAATATCAAATTTCATTTTATTTCATGTTTGCAAGGATTTTCTTTACGCATTATGTCTCGTGACGTTGTTTACCAAGTTATTGTTTTTTTAAATTATTTACGAAAATATTTCTATCTAGAATGATTTTGAAAATGTCGCCGTTTGTGCGATGAAATGTGCGTAAATCTAAAATAAAGGAACATCACCTCTATATCATTTTTTAGCTTTGAGATTAATATGGATGATACTCAGATGGATTATAAAATGCTTTCTCAGAAGTACAGAATAAATAACATTTATAGTTCTTTTACAGGGATACGGGAAATAATTCCATTACATTATGATTCATTGGGTAAATCGTTTGCGGAACCTTTTATCATTGTTGTGATATTTTAAAATGATAAGGGTTACTGAGATGACATGCGTAAATGTTTTCTGAAGATCATGGAGTGCGTAGCATTTAGCGTTCACTTACACACACAAAATAAATCTGTCACAGGACTGCCTATGAACGGCAATTGCTAGAAGTATGTTTTCCGCTGCGATTTTTATTTTTAAACATACAATTTTCACTGTATTACGTTGCGTGTATAAATTTTTGCGATCATATACAAGTCTGCATGAAAACATTCACGTACATTACTTGATATGCACAGAAATTGATGAAATTTTGATTTTTTCTGAGTTGCCTGAACTTTAAATTGGTTATTTATATTACAATATTTTATCGCATGAAAAAATATAATTTCTTAATAATATTCTGTTAATAGCGAAAGTGTTTCATAGTCTATGCTTGACGCACGATTTTTCGCTTTTGTTAATTGTTGCTTGCCTTTTTATTTACATACATTAATCTTTATTTTCAATCGTCGTTTTTTTCTGATTTTGTTTGTTGTTGTTCTTGTTTTTACTGTGTTATTGATAGTTAACATTACTTTCGACAATAATATCGGTTTTTATCTTGATGTTAATGTCAGCATTAAAATAGCGTACAAAATTCATGTCCTTAATGATCACAATCCTTTAAATAGTTTTTATTTTGAATTTTTTCCTTGAGTTTGTATTGCATCCTAAGCATTACTCATATTTTTCAGTCGTCGTTTCTTGTTTTTTTTTTTTTTTTTTTTTTTTTTTTTTTACGATTATTTACAATCTACATTACTCTCCAAATTAATTTGATCTTTTGTCTTTACAATCGGGGGGAAAATGTGCAAAAATTGTTTTCAATGGTAATTATCTCTGAGATCGTATTCATTTTAAAATTTTTGCTTGCACTTTTATCTATATACGAATTATTAATCTTCATTCCCAATCACTCTTTGTGTCGTTTTTTTTTCGGTTACAGACAACTCACGTAACTTTCAAAATTAATACTAACATTTGCATTCATTTTAACCCGGGAGAACTCGCTAGTGAGAATTTCTCTCACGGTGCCTAATTGCTTTTCTTTTACTTTACATTCGCTTAATATATATATATATTTTTTTTTCTTTTTTTTTTTTTTTTTTTTTTTTTCTTGCTTGGCTTAGTACTTTTATTCACAAAAAGGTAAAATAATTGAAAAACATTTTTAAATCTTAATTAAAATGAAAAATGGTTTAAATAAGAGTCTTAAAAAAAGTACGACGGTGAGAGAAAATCTCATGCAGCGAGTTCTTCCGGGTTAAACAAAACGAACAAACAAAAACTGCGAACACTGCTCACAATCATTTGAACGGTTTTCGTTTTGGAATTTTCGCGTGACTATTGTTTTCATTTCTTTCATAGGTTTTCAATTTCCAATTTTCCTTCAGCGTTTTAACCCTCCCCTAAATCCATTTGAGAAACATATTCATGAAACATGTAATTAATTTTAAATTGTAATTAATTGTATTTGGACATTTTACTTCATAGTAGCAAAGCATTTATGAACTGATAAATTTTGGGAAATTAAGCTCTTGATTACGAAAATATTTTACTTCTTTAATATCACATAAACTCATTTTAAATTATTGTATAACTACTGCGCAAATTCTTAATTAGGAGACGATCATTCGCATTTTTTTTTTTATCTTTTTTTTTCTAAATTTTTATGCCCATTTAAAAAGTATTCATATAGATATATATTGTAAGAAATTTAATTTAAATTAGTATTGAAATTATTTCATACAGGTATTTGTGCATTGTGCGTATATATAATAAATTGCCGTAATGGACTGTAACGAGTTCAAATATAAATGCGAAGATAGTCAAATGATTCGGAGAGTCTTTAATAACAAAACAGTTCTCTTTATATACATATATACAGGGTGCAATATGTTATCTATCGCCGACCTTTAATTTCTCAACCGCTGGTCATAGACATATACTTCCAAATATGAAAACGTTTCAAATGAGGTAAATATTCATGTTGTGGCATTATTTAAAGTAAAAATTCAATTTTATAAAAAATACGAAATCTTACTTTTTATACGGTCCCCCAATCCCTATAGTTATATTTAGTAAAAGTTTACACATATCATAACAGATATAACACAAAAAGTTTGACATCTGTGCTACAAAAATTGACACTGTTATTAAATTTCAAAGTTTGAGATTTTTTCACATGATTTTGTCTTTCACTGAGGGATCAGTTAAAAGATGAATTAAAGTAATTCGAGACCAAAATCAGGGTGCAATGTCCTTTTCACAGCGAAACCACCTTTAGCCGGTATCGCCAAATCGGGGTATTACCAAAGAGGGTTACTTCATCTAAAAATTTGAGCTGACTTTTAGGGGTCGTATACAAAGCGAAGAATGAAATATCGAAATTAAACAGAAAAATAAATATCAATTTATTATAATATCAGAAAACGGTGTACTATAAAAAATGAATACATCAAGCGCCAGAATGTACTATGGTCTATGTGACCAAGACCAGTTCTCTGGTTTATCTGCAGCAGCGCATCATCCTTGATTGTCGCTCAGCTTGCACACCTGCGTGCCCACCCTCTAATGGGTCCAGGACTCAGTACTGTCATCCATTTAATTGTGCATTGCCACCAATGGAGAACACTTTGAGCAGTATCTATAGTAGATTCCGGCGTTTGATGTATTCATTTTTATAGTACACTGTTTTCTGATATTATAATAAATTGATATTTATTTTTCTGTTTAATTTCAATATTTCATTCTTCGCTTTGTATATGACCCCTAAAAGTCAGCTCGAATTTTTACATGAAATAACCCTCTTTGGTGATATTCCGATTTGGCGATATCGGCTAAAGGTGGTTCCGCTGTGAAAAGGGCATTGCACCCTGATTTTGATCTCGAATTACTTTAATTCATCTTTTAACTGATCCCTCAATGAAAGACAAAATCATGTGCAAAAATCTCAAACTTTGAAATTTAATAACTGTGTCAATTTTTGTAGTACAGATGTCAAACTTTTTGTGTTATATTTGTTATGATATGTGTAAACTTTTACTAAATATAACTATAGGGACCGGGGACCGTATAAAAATTAGATTTCGTAATTTTTATAAAATTGATTTTTTACTTTAAATAATGCTACCGCATGAATATTTACTTTATTTGAAACGTTTTTGTAATTGGAACTATATGTCTACGACCAACGCCAACGGTTGAGAAATTAAAGGTCGGCGATAGATAACATATTGCACCCTGTATATACACAGGAACTTGAATCAGAAATGACACCATAGTCAGTTACGAAACATTTTGCGATATCGGTTGGTGGACAATACCGCTCGAATTAGAGACATACTCTGTATAATTCTTTTACATCAATAAAATAATAGACATTATTACTAACAATAATGACTTCATTATCATTTTAGCTAACGAAATAGCTCACTAAATATGGTTTGTTCCTTAACAAAATTCTAAGTTCGTGAACAACAACAAACGAACGAGACTAGCTGTTGCCAAACGGCAAAACACAAAGTCTGGCAAAATGCGCAAGGAGGTGCGCTGGAAACAGTGTCAAGGCAAGCCGTAACAGTATTCGCAAAAACCAACAAACAGGCAAATAAAAAATAAAATAAAAGGAATCGTTTTTTATGTCAGACTTTAAGGGTATTTTTCATGCATTTTATAAAGATTGTTCTTATGATGTCAGAAATTTACATTTTCTACTGAATTAATATTAACTTTTTATTTATACAGAAAAAAAAACTTCCAGAGTGTACTTGATGGTCGCTATCATTTAAAAAGCTTTCGTTTTGCAATTTTCGCGTGACTATTTATTTTATTTTCGTTTCCTACATAGATTTTCTATTTCCAATTTCCCTTCAGCATTTTCACCCTTCCTGAATCCATTTACTATCGATAAATGAGAAACTGATTTATAAATCATGCAGGAGATGAGTAACTGTGCAGCGAAGCTTTTGCACTGAACGCTTAGGTCGTGCGCGAACAAGATAAACGATTGCTCCGTTTGCGGAAATGAAAAATGTTTCATTTTTTTCAGTCACAAATTCGGAATAACAGATGCGCTAGAATTGCGTTTCCTAATGTCCCGAACAGCTGCAAAATAACATTTGGATTCAATTTATTTTGCGCAACTGAATTTTTATACGGCTGATTTGTAATTTTTTATATCTGAAAGTAGTCACAGCTTTTGTTTATTCGATTCATCGCTTGTAAGAAATTAGAGTCAAACCCCGATATCACGAACTATTTCAACTCAAATGCTTTGTTATTTCGGTGAGTAAATTTTTCTTTGATTGGTACTTTTTTACATGAAAATAACCACATTGAATGTTTAATACTTTTTTTTTTTTCTTTTCTACTTACTGTCAAACCACGATATCTCGAACTATTTTATTTCGAATTTGCCTAAAAAACATTTTAAATGTTTCATTGATGTATTTCTTGAGTCACAAATTCGGAATAACAGATGCGTTAGAATTGCGTTTCCTAATGTTCCAGATTGCTGTAAAATAACATTTCGTTTCAATTTATTTTGCGCAGCACGAACGAATTTTTACACGGCGAATTGGTTTTTTTTTCTTTATCTAAAAGGAGTCGCATCTTTTGTTTATTGAATTCATTGCTTTTTAGAATTTAGTGTCAGTCTCCAATATCGCGAACTATTTTATCTCAAGTACTTCGGTATTTCGGAGAGTAAATTTTCCTTTGATTTGAAATTTTTAACATGAAAATAATCATTTTGAAAGTTCCTGTAATTTTTTTGTTACATGCAGTCAAACCACAATATTCCAAACTATTTTATTTCGAAAGTTGCCGGAAAATTTTTTTAAATGTTTCATTTATGTATTTTTTTTTTCAGTCTTTAGTTTGGAGTGATATATGCGTTTGAATTACTTTTCCTCCCGCTACGCACAAGTGCAAAGCATTTGTATTCAATTTATATTAAGCAAAGGAATTTTTATACGGCTGATTTGTAATTTTTTAATCTGAAAATAGTCACAGCATTTGTTTATTCGATCTTTTAAGAATTTAGAATCAAATCCTGATTTCGCGAACTATTTCAACTCATATACTTTGGAATTTCGAAGAGTAAATTTTCCTTTGATTTGTACTTTTATACATGAAAATTATCACAATGAAAGTTTAATAAATTCATTTTTTTAAAGTTACAGTCAAACTACGATATTTCGAGCTTTTTTATTTCAAATGTTGCAAGAAAAAATCCATCTACTATTGACAAAGGAAACGTTTATTCATAAAACATGCAGGACATTTATAACTGGGCAGAGAAGCTATTCTGCGCTAAATACTTCTCTCGTGTGTGTACAAAATAAAGCATTGCTGTGTTTGTGGAGATGAAAAATGTTTCATTTATATGTTTTTCCCAGTCTCAAATTCACTATACCAGATGCGTCAGAATTGCGTTTTCTAATGTACAGGTAAACTGCAGAAAAAGATTTGCATTCAATTATTTTTTTTCTTTTGGAAAAACATTTTTATACAGTGTATTTGTATTTCGTCACATAAAAGTAGCCACAGCACACAGCTAACGCAGCAAATTACAAAAGAGCTTCCATCATTATTTGAGAGTTATTGATCTACTTTGAATATAATAGATTTTCTTAACTTTGCTTGTTGCATTAAACGAGGATTGGCATTTTTATGATATACCTAATCATAATGTTGCATCGTTAATTAATGATACTTAGCCTGTTTAAATGAATATTTTTTAATTTTTTTACTGCTTGCAAAAAGTGTTAAAATTTAATTTTCTCTATTTCTACATGTGCTTGCTTTTATGATTTATATTTTTTATTATCATTAAAAATATATCGTATTTGTATATATAATTTGTAGCCGCGTAACTAAACAAAGCTCTGGTATCGTAAAACGTACGACGTGCGCTGCCCGTGAGAAATATCACAGCGTGCCCACTAAAGCGACTGTTTCCGTTTTGAGATTTTTTTCATTAGATTAAATAATAACATCATAAAATATATTAAAATATATTTTATTTTCCTTTCTTACTTATGTTTCCGATTTTCAATTCCTTTTCACTGGAAAAAAAATATGGTTCTGGCATCTGGAATCTAAATTGTGGCTCTAGAAAAAAATAGTTCCGTGCCATCCCTATAAATTCTAGTTCCCTTTACTAGAGGGTTCTAGAGAATACCTACTAGAATTCGGGAGCGTTTTCCTATATTCTCGTGGTGAAATTTATTTAAAAGCCTTTGTAAATAGATGTGAACATAAGAGGTTAGTTTTAGTAACTATAATTCTAGTTTATTCCATTATTATAATTCTAGTTTTTTATTTTATTAAATTAGTTATAATTCTAGCCCTTCCAAAAATCAAGCGATAATTTCTCGCTAGTGAAACGATTCATTATCCTTTCGTCAAAACAAGAGACTAGTAATTCTAGATCATTTCGTCTATTCAGCTTAGTTGTTTACCCGATTCGCATAGCTCGGAAATCTATATTTTTATTTTAGGGATTTAGAAAATGACTACCTATTCATTCTAGGTGAAGATGGTATTTTTTTTTCTCAGTGTTCAGCATTTCCACCCTTCTTGAATCTATTAATTGTAGGTAAATTAAAAAAATAGTTCATAGATCATACATGAGATAAGTGACCATGCAGCGTAGCATAACCGCTGAATGCTTCGCTCGTATATGTCTAAGATAACAATTAACGATTACTCCGTTTACGAAAATAAACAGTGTTTCATTTATATGTATATATATATATATATATATATATATATATTATTATTATTTATTTATTTTTTTTTTTTTTTAATTTTTTATTATTATTATTATTTTTTTTTTTTTGCAATCACAAATTTGGTATAGCAGATGCGTCCAAATTGCGCTTTCTACTGTCCCGGTGAATTGCAGAATAAGATTTGTATTCAACTTGTTTTCCTGAGAATGAATTTCTATGCCGTTTATCTGTATTTGCTCACATTACAGTAATCACAGAGAACAGTTGGAAACTACAGAAAAGTTTCGAGCATTTGCTGAAAGTAATAGATCTACCTTGAAAAAAATAGATTTATTACATTTGTCTTCTTGCATTAAATTACGCTTGATACATATTTTTCTGAAATACCGTCAACCGTACTTTGGACCACTTTTTCCTTGTTCCCCTCACATTTCTATTGCTAAAAAATATTATATGTGATTTTTCAACGTCAAAATGGAGTTTTAAACGATTAACATGAAACACCGAAACAAATTGTATGGTTTTAAAGAGGAACTTTTTTATTTTTTTTTTTGTCTTTTAACTATTTTTAAAGTTTTGGAACAAAGTAGCCCCGGCTGGGGGCTTCTTTGGTCCATTCCCTTAGTTTTATATAAAATGAACACATTTCATATGCAAATGAATACATTTTTATTGAAACCACACTGCAATAGCATTTGCTAATAAATTAATACTGCAAACTCGATACACTGCAAATAGAAGCGTCTTAAATTTAGACACATATGTGACTGAAAAAGAAATTTAGACACTTAAGTGTCTTAATCTGAAAATTCAGAAATTATAGATGTCTTAATTTAAGATACATAAGTGTCTTACTATGACCATGGTGTAAACGAACTGAGAATAATGTCTAAAATATCCGCAAACGTCTTATTTTAAGACACTTCATTGCTTTAAACGTGTCTTAATTTAAGACGTTTTGATTCTTCCGACGCAATAACCACCAGGGGGCACTAGCACTCCCAGTTGCGCATGCGTTTTAGATGTCTTCGTTCGAAGTGGTATACGTTGTAATTCAAAGTTTGTTTTTATGTACGCGTGTATTTTAATTCGTTTTTTTTTTTTTTTTTTTTTTTTTTTTTTTTTTTTCGAAATGTGAAGTACTGCGATTTTAATTCGTATTAACTTGGATTATTTATTTATTGAATACATACATCTGACGTGTGTGCTCGACATCAAATGTCTCTTAGAAGCTGTCGTCGATATAAGGGCGGGATAGACACAGAACAGATGTAGACGACGGTTGAAGATTACATCCGGAAATTCTACAAAGCGTGTGCAAAGGGCTTAGTGTTAACTCGTATTAATTTATATCAATAGTATTGTGTTATTCATCTTCGTTCTGTCGAAGCTGGCAAAAAAAAAAGAAACTTTTGTCTGGCGGGTTCTGTTTTGAGGATAAAACATCTCATTCTTTAAATATGGCTAGTCGGATGTATTATGGGATCACCTTTTAAACTGATGAAAATCTTTCTCCCTCACTGTGGTTGTGGTAGTTTTTAAAATTTCAAATCGAGGAATATTTCTTACCTCTTGCAAACAGCGATTGAAGTAAGTGTTATAATTTCTTTATAGTACTAAAATTAGTGTCTTTTATGATTTTATTTATTGTACTAAACAGAATCTTACATGAAATTTAATTTGTTTTGAATCTTTTTGCAAAAAAAACACTAATTCTAGAAGTATATATTTTTAAATTTATGACGCTGTCTTTTATTACAAATTATGTATTATTTATTCTCATCTTTTTTCTCAAATTTAAAGTAATAACATCACTAAAAAACAGACATATTTAAAAGTTAAGTTCATTCTCTTGTTTTGTTTTCCATATGGCAGTTCTTAGTTTCAATGGATCCGGATTGAGATCCCGGGATCCCGCTTTAATTTTAACCCCGAAAATCCCGGAATTTTTACTGGAAAATTCCGGGATTTTCGGGATTGCCTTTTTTTTCCATTGAACAATATTCAGCTGAAATTAAAAAATATATTTATAAACTTTCGCTTTTTGAAAAGAAAATCAATTGCTTTTCATGAAATTTATATGTAATTGAAAATGAATGTTTATCTCAAGTATTTCTTAGATATATTTCTAAAGCTATTAAATCTTTTAATGTGTGAAAACTTTTGAATTGGAAACATAGAAGTAAGCCAGTCAGGAAAAAGGAAATCATTTGTTTATTTAGATTTCGCTGCATGTGTGGATTCGAAGGTCATTTTCCAATTAGACTTTACTGATAAGCATCGCAAGTTTGTATCATGTATAGTTTGTATTGTATAGTTTGTATCATGTGCTAACTTTTTTGCTTTAAAGATGTCTTGTTTAGTAGCTCATAGGAATGATAACAATAAGCCATGCGGCAATATAATTTTTTTAAAAATCTAATTTTTAAATGATAAGGATTTTTATTTTTTTTTCGGGGGGGGGGGGCATTTTGTATGAAATTTTCGTAAAGTTGATACCTTAAATCTTGCACTGATTATAATGAAAGTTTTGAACTTTTAGAGTATGACAAGATTAAAAAACACAAAATATAAATAAACAAAATACCGAAGTAATTTTTTTCTCAATATTAACCCTTTGCACTCGAGGGCTCCGGAGCGGAGCCATTTAAAATTTGTCTTCAAACTCGAGGTCTCCGCAACGGAGACAATGCAAATAATTTTGTGATACCATGTAATCTTGGCTTTTCTAGACAGGTATCACAAAATTATTTGCATTGTCTCCGTAGCGGAGCCCTTTAGTTTGAAGACAAATTTTAAATGGCTCCGCTCCGGAGCCCGCGAGTGCAAAGGGTAAAGTAGAATATTTATTTATTTATTCATAGTTAAATAGCTGTTGTGATTATCATCTGATATATATGTAAAATTGCCTATGTGGCAATATAATTTTTTAAAAATCTATTTTTAAATTATATGAAGTAGAGTAGGACAAGATTATAAGAAATATACATATTTATCCATGTACTTTAAAAGCCCTCAATAGCCCTTGCCGCTGAATTTGTCCGATAATCGGAGATGTCTGCTTTTGTGAGGTAAAAATATACAAATATGTATGCCATGCGGATTAAAAAAGTATTCGCTAAATAGATGTTTCAGAATAGCTATTCGGGAATGTCCATTAACCTCCACAACGGATACTCCCGAATACCGGACATCTCAATTGAGATAACAATAATGCAGGGTTGCATTTTTTGCAAAAGAACTTCTTGATTAAAGAATGGGCATACTGGGCAGTGTCCCGCCCCCCTACGATTTTAGTGCCCACAAATTTGATGTGCAATATTTGTAAAGCTTATATTTTAAATCTGTTTCGAAATTGTATTGATTATAATCAATATTTTGAACTTTTAAAGTAAAATAAGATTAAAAATAAAACAAATTTTAAAAATCTAATATTTAGATAAATATTTTTTGTTTTAATCTTGTTCTACTCCTGAAGTTCAAAATATTGATTATAATCAGTAAAATGTCGTAAAAGATTTAAATTATCAGCTTAACAAAAATTGCGTACCAAAATTGGGAGCACCAAAAAAAATCAGGTTGTAGGGGGGGGGGGGGGGGGGGGGGGGCAGGACCCCTGCCAAATATTTTTCCAGGATTCAACGTGGTCAAACATGGCTACGTATGATGCTTACAAAAAAAAATGGATGCTATTAAGACGTTTGAAGTGTGAAAAAATTCAGACATTTTAAAATGTCTGAAAACTGAACACTCCGTTTCAGACACTTAAGTGTTTGAATTTCAGACATTTTAATTTACAGTGTAAAAATAAGTTTTTTTTTTAAATATTTAAACACAATAAACCAACTGTTGATATTAAAGAAACGAGAAACAGTTTTCGTCATGTTATCTTCAGCAACTGGAACAAAAACAATTAATGTAACATTTTGCTACAGAAACATTTCAATTTTTTTTTTTTTTTACTTAAAACATCTTTTAAGAGATTTGGTTGTATAAAAGGCAAAATCTATGTAATTGATGCTATTTTCTGACAAAAAAAATGCCTGGCACAAAGTAGCCCCGAAATACTAGTTTTTAGGTTAGCTTTATGAAAACGTAAACATTTTCTGTCAAAATAAAAAAGTTAAACTGTAAATTATGATCACATATGGGTTATATGTTACTAAAGGTAATATTTTGACATTTACCTTATTTACAGCACTTATACAGATTGCCTCACTATAGAAAGTTTCGAGAGTTAAAATTTACCCACGAAAACAGTTGTTTACAAACACATCCAATGTTGCCACTAAAAAGATTTAAATTACCCCCAAACTATTCAAATACCCTAAAGTAGGGTATAAAATATTTTTCAAGGGCAAAAACTCCAAATTATCTTGTATTGTTTGTTAAATACAAAGAATAAAACCTTTTTTTATGGGATGTACCAAAGTAACCTCGCAAGGACCAAAGTACGGTTGACGGTACAGGGACAGTCAAAAGTTTTCCGTTACATTACTGTCAATGGGAAAAAATTATTTCAAGTGCAATTTAATGATGTTTCAGCCTTTCGAACAGAATGAAATTGATATGCACTTATGAAGTGCACTAAAATGTAGATTCAGTACAATATGCAGTTCGAAAAATATTTATAAAAGTAGTTATAGTACGAACGCACCTCATTTGCCACGTTTGACGTGCAATTTCCAACTTCATTTTTTGTAACAGAGTCAAAACACTGTATTAAACATATAAACTGATCTTTTCACCCCTCTACAGCGAAATGGACTGAACTCCGCTTGCGCATGCATACTATTTTGTTTTTGTCTTTAAAATATATTTCTATTCAGTCATCTTTTCCCTTTGAAAATGAACGCGTGTGTGTTCGAAAGATCTCATGGTTGCATTAAATAATATTTTTATATGCTTGTGACACCTTTTAAGTAGTTGTGAGTATATTGTAAAGTTGATTTTTTTTGTTTATTTATTTATTTATTTTTTTCGAGTTTACAATTAATTAAAGATAAACTATGACAGGTAGCGCAATAAAAGTGGTAAAGAATGGTCAGGGAAATTTTTAAAGTAGACAGTAATTTTATTCTTGTTTTAAAGCGTATGTATATGAAATAGGTTAAAAATTGTAGATTTTTATAATGAGCATGCATCCACACACTGATTTTTTTTTCTACATATAGTCTAGCAGAACCAGCCACATTTGCCCATGCTGACCATGAGGAATTCTAGTAAAATAATTCAATAATAAAAAATTTAATTTAAAATTGAGTAATACGGCGATCAGCATAATGGATATATGTGCATTCGCTCGCATAAAGCGTTAAAAAGACAGTCCTTAAGAAAAAAAAAAAAAAAAAAAAAAAAAGTTATTACTTTGAGAAAATCATATTAAAGTCCCACAACTTTCTAAATGAGAATGCAGGTGTTCTTTGGCGCATGTAAAAGAAAAATATAAAATTTCACTGACAAGGAGAAATTAAAAAAAAATCAATCAAACAGTATATCAATATCTATCCAATAGTTCCATCAATATCAAATATTTTCCATACGATTCCACACGCCCCATATATTTTTACCGGACACTGATGCCCATTACAAATTAAAATTAAATATTTGAAGTTAAGAATATAGTTTCTGTATCATTAAAGTTGAAGACTTGTACTTTACTTTAATAGAGTTATAACAAAAGGCTTCAGTTTGCACCTTTCATACGACTGCATAAGATACTATAGAGATGACCAAACGTAATACATTTTCGTCGAAAACAGACTTTCGAATGCTAAATACATCAGTTCGGCTCACGAAATAAACTATATAATTTGCAATAAAACCAAACATTGTCGCATTTCGCTCCAATTTAACTACTTTGTGAAACTCCTGGTAAACTTCTAAAACTTTTATGCAATTTTGTGAAATTTTCGAAATTATATCATATGTCCGCCAAATTCGTCTGAAATAAGTGAACCATATAGATATGTGCTTCGATATGAAACCGTAATTATATTTTCTGGTCGTTCTTGTTAGCAGTAGAGTGATATTAATGTCTATTAAGTATTTTTAGAACTAAAGGCAATTGAAGTATATATTTTTAAATTTATAACAAATTAATTAATAATTTTATTTGACATTTTTACTAGTTTAATAAATGAAATTTTGGAATAGATGTGTTAGAGATTCACAGTTTGAAATTGACGAAAAAACGGCAAAGTACCGTTATTTTTGGTAACTCAGATTAAGGCTGCTAGTCATTCAGCTTCCGAATTTTTCCATGTAATGATAAGTCTATGGGCGTTTGAAGCATTCTTTTGTTTAACATACCTCCTCAGGGAATTAATAATTTAAACTGCTTTTTTCAGTGTTGTCCTCTTAAAGTATGTCACTTTTTTCTTAGATGCAAAATATTCCTAAAATCTATGCTTATTTTAATATTTTATGTTTTAAAAACTGACTAACTGTGAGTAAGATTTCAACGCTTCATATAAAATTAAGCATAGTTTTTAGAAATATTTTGAAAACTAATAAAAAAGAGACATCCTTTAAAAAGAGAACATACAAAAAAAAGAAGTTAAAAATATTAATTTCCCGTTGAGATATTTTGAATATAAAAAGGCATCAGAACGAAAATGCTTGTTTTCATTTTTAAAAAATCATACGTTAACGGCGTGGCTTACAGAAAAATGCATTTATATCCTGTTGTCCATATTTTTTTAGATTGTAAGACATTTTATATTAAATTCGTACATTGAAAGACATTTACCGATGCATAAACTTGGGAAACCTATCTAGAACGCCAATTTACAAAAGACTTTCAGAACAGAGAGGAGCTTCTACTGTTTTAAAATTCAGATTTGATAAAAATTGCTCGTCGGTAATGTGTTAAGCTATCATCAAAACACAAAGATATAAACAATTACTTCTAAATTTTGCACCTGAAGCATAGATTAATGGTCTAGTAATTTGCGTATAAATAAAATCTCCAATTAAAATATTTACATTTTTATTTTACTTTATTTTATTTCTATTATTATTATTACTATTATTTTGATGGGCAAAGGAACAGGTAGAAAATAATCGGTCAAGTGCGAGTTTCAGTCGTGTACAAAAGATTCCATAAAACAAAGACTTTGTACAAAGTTGAAGCTTGGCATTGTGTCAAGCGCGCTGCTAATGGAGGTATCAAAATGGATGCGCGGTATGGTCCATGTCGCTGTTTCCTAGATAGGTTTTTAATTAATATCTCCGCTAATTACTGAAAATAATTTTAGAAACTCTTTATCAACAATTCTTGTACGATTCTACGTCTATAAGTACATCGTGTGCCTCTCAACTCCCCCACTGAGCGCGCACAAAGTAAAGTTTGTGTGTAGCGGGAAAATGCACTTTTCTCAAATACTGAGAGAGCTAGGATAACCGCTATGACTTTCTAGCAAGGTTTAAATAAACTCCTAGCAATTTTAATTATTTGATCATTTTAGTTCAGTAGATTCAGAAATAGGGTGGTAAGAACATATTTTAGCAGTACATTTTAGCCGATGTCTCTGAAAATATAATAACTAAAATTTAAAAAAATATATTTTTGAGTTTGGTGTTATAAGATATTTCGAACAACACCTCACATGATATACAAATAAATTATTTTTTTCAAGTATCTGAATTATTTCCTCTAAAGTTTTCCTAAAAATGTTTGTGAATGACTAATAACCTATAAGTATGTTGGATAGAACTCTTTATAACTCTCCCAAGTTTGAACTTTACGTTCGATAGTTTTTAAGAAAAACAGCTGTGATAGAGAGTCACGCGAATGATCTTATAATGGTTACGTTTTTACTTTTAAGTATGGAGCCGTAAAAAAGATTAAAATTTGTATTATTATAATTGATTTTTATTAGGAAAGAAATAGAGAGAAACAATAGTTGATTGACCATTCAAAGAAAATTAAAATTGAAGATTTAAAAAAGTCATAAGGATAACTTGTACATAAACTTAATTATTCATTGCGAGGAAAAAGGACTTTATTTTATTTTCATTTTAAAATATGTCTTTCCTTTCTTCTTTCTTTTCCAATAATTTCTTACGTCTCAACATATTAACAAAAGTTTTATAGCCTGAAACATAAAAACGACGCTGAAGTTTATTGAGCTATTGAGCCGAAAAATCGCTTCAACAATTGCAAGCTTCCAAATAACAAGAATAATTTTATTCTTAAAATTTATTGTTTAATAAAACTTTTAACTACTTTAAATATTAAAAGCCTTTTGATAAAACATTTTTATAACGTTAAATTTAATAACGTTTTAGTAACGTTTTAGTGCCTTATGCATTATATTATTAGTTTTATTTTTAGATGGTACTTAAACTAAAGAATTATGCTTATTTGCTAATTTGAAGTAAAATAATAAAATATTTTGAAACAGTTTAAAAAAATCAGTCATTTTACATTTTATGTTGTGCATTCGATATATATGTCATATATATATATATATATATATATATATATACTTATGAAACTAAATAAAAATAAAGAAAACCCTGAAATTTATCAGTAAAGTCAAAATTCTTAAAAATTGATAACGTATTATATAATTTTCCTTTAATCACTCTGTGTAAAGTTAATTTATCTTTAAACCTATATACTCTTGTATATGAGTTTTAAAACAAAATGTTTTGTAAACTATTTAGATATTGTTTATGCGAATTCTCAAAACTTCTCAAAACCCGGTTTTAACGATAAAAAAGTAAAGAAATTGTCGGTCTTATAAGTACATTTTATAAAACTCAGACTTAACGAATAACATTTCTTGCATGCTTACGAAAAGTCTTCAGATTATTCTCAGTTTTGTACAGGCAAAATATATTAATTCAAGTGTGTTATACTCTTTAAATGACATGACACGAAGCATCTTAAAGAAATTTTCATTTATGAAATTGTCAATGTTTAAATTTCATTAATTGCTAAAATGTATTAAATAAAAATCATAAAAACAGTAAAGAAGTTTATATATGTATATATATAAACGGTCTACATGTTTCGGGTTCATTGAAGCCTTTTTCAAAACAAATGAAGATGAAACATGTAGACAGTTCATACATTTAAAAAATATATTTTTATGGGGATTTATTTAACACTTATGGAAATTCATTAAGTATATTATCTTTGAATAATCGGACTTGTATTTTACAATATGGTGTGTTTATAATAATATAATATAGTGTAATAATAGTGTATTTGACAATTGTTTTCAAAATTTTAAAAACAATTTTTTTTATAATTTTTTCTTTAATTTTACCTAAACCTTTTGATTCTTATAACCTCCTTTTGTGTAAAACTAGATTGCCTTACACTGAAAAAAATGAAGTACTCAAAAATGAGTAAATCGATGTACTCATATCGAATTGAGTATGTTTGGATCAAAAATGAACATATGTTTTTTCAATTTTGAAACATCACATGTTATCAAATCCAAACAAAACGATAATTTTGTACCGTGTAATGGTTTATTTCATTTATGGCGGCATAAAAGATGTTCGATGATTCAAATAATAAATTATGTACAGTAGTTTAAAATAATTTAAAAGTGCTTACAAATAAAGCTCTTGTTATAAAAATATTCGATTTGGGTATCTTGCTAATAATTTTGCTCTTTTTCTTAATAAATAATCAATTAAACGTTTCTTGTTAGTAATTTAGAACAGAAAATAAATGTTAGTACATTTTTACTTTAATTTATAGGTTCAGGGGGCAGTACATAACGATTCATATTTGAATACAATCATGGGATCAAAATGAGTACATGTGCTTCTCAATTTTGAGTATATTTCCATCGGAGCTATTTTAAGCATGTCACGTATTTAAAATTGAGTACTTTCGCTCAATTTTGAGTACCCATTTTTTTTTTTTCAGTGTACGGCAAGCCAAACGGCGCATCTGAAATCTGTCATCGTGAGCCCTTATACGCATGCACCGCATATGCCCCTTATGTGAACCCTTACACTAAAGGTTACCCAGGACACCATCGCGGTAACGTGCTATCGGCAAAGGAAGAACACGGCCCAGCGCGCGTCACTCTCTCTGCACGTCAAACTTAAGGGGAATACTGGTCGTCGTAACAGATAAATTTCAGCTTCTAGAGAGTACAAAGTGCTCCGTTCGGTGTCACATCTCGCTAGTCTCCTAGAGCTCCGAGTAAACGGGACACCGAAAACAGCGCCGCACTCTAGACATAAGAACATAATGTAACGGAATTTTTTTTGTGTATCACTATAAACGAAGTGGAAATGCTTTTCTCTTCGTCTTTAATACTGAGCATGCCATTGTAAGTCTTGTAATTTATAAAAGTTACGTATCAATCAGATTATATGTACGAGATGTAGGGCACGGAGTGACGTATAGACAAACCCAGTTCTCAAACACTTTTCATCTATATTAGAGAATAATAAAAATGGTATTATAAAAAGCATTGAAGAAAAATAGCACTTTTTTTTTCATAATTTACTAAATAGAATATGAGTAATATTTTTTTAGGTATATCAGTTATATTCAAAAAACTAACTAATTTTGTACGATAAATTTTAATTTTGAAAACACTTTGAATTATTATAAGTAGTTCAAATTAAAGATTAATAAAAGATGGGGGTTAGCAGTGGTAATTCGGGAGAGTTATTGAGTACTAGTGTTTCTTTTTCTTTCTTTTCTTTTCTTTTTTTTTTTTTTTTTTTTTTTTTTTTTATAACGCTCTTGTTTTGGGATACATGTAGGAATAGGAGTAGCTACATCCATTATCAATCGCTCTTATTTTTTTATCGGCTTTTTTTTTCTTAAAACCCTAAGGAATAATTAAAAAAACTCCCACTTGCCTATTTTTAGTTTCGAAAGTGCTTAGTTAATTTTGCTCGCCTACACTTTAAAATATTTTCCATTTTTTAACTTGTATAAAATAATTAGTTTTTACTCATAAAATAAAAGTTTAGACATTTAAGAAGATGTTTTACGACTCTCATTTTTTTTATTACCTACAAAGTGATGTTTTAGGGATGGAGGTAGTAGGAAAAGTTAAAAATCAATTAAGTCTCCCGCTCCTCCCATTCCTGCGCGGAAATGAGCATTAAAAGTTTTTTTCATTCATTTCCTACTATTAGTTCACACTCTTCCTATATTTATTTATTTATATATCTTGTTCAAATTTTGAATCGTTAATAAAATACTTATTATTCATCGTATCAAGTTGAAATAATTTTTTTAAAACTTGTACTGGATGACAATTGATGTTAATACAGATTTTTCAAATATTAATTCATTAATTAAATTTTAATTAATTAATTTTAGTTTTATATGGGAGACAAAATGGCGGCCATTGGTTATTGAACAGCATTTAATCCATCTTCATATCTATAAGGGGGTTACCATAGGCGGGACCCTGTTCTGTTCCCCAAATACCGCCAAGTGTGTCGCCAACTTGGCAATATATCGCCAAATTTCGCGACCAAAATAAGTCGCCAAAAGTGACGCCAACTTGGCGATATCTCTAATATTTCGCCAAATTCCCATAGACTTCCATTGTAAACCTACTTGCTTATAGAAAATCAACAAATTGAGATATTTTAATGCAACAAAAACTAATATTAGCTTAAGGGATTATATTAAATTTTTCTTTGATGACCTAAGAAGAATTGTCTTTATAAACAAAATTTTTATATTACTTGTTTTTAGTATTTGGATGAGTTTCTGTTGTTTTGTTTTTCTAAGATGTCTGAAGAGGTCCTAAGAGGTCTCTTAGGAAATGTGGCTCATATTAAATAAGGAATTTGAAATTTGAAGGTTTGAACCCACATATGGGTGACAGTTTTCACATGTAGGAAATTTGGCATAGTTGTATTTACTTTTTTATTTATTTACTGACTTGTAAACATACATATAATTTTTAAAGTTTGTGTCGTATAGAAAATCTTAAAACATACTTAATTTAATCTAGGCTAGTTTAATAGATCCGACAATAATATTTTAATGAAAATCGCCCCGATTTTTAGAACGATTTGAGGTCGTGTAAATTATTTTGTTTCCCCCCCCCCCCCCCCCAAAAAATAAATATTATTTTTCTTGTTTATTGAGTTTATTTAACTATATGTAACGTGATGTACCTAGTTCAGGCCATTGGGTGTTTTTTTTTTTTCTAATTTTTACAAAAAATTGTAAAGATTTTTAACCTAGATTTGTACTTAGACCTAGGCCATTGGGTGGTTTTTTTTAATTTTTACAAAAAAAGTGTAAAGATTTTTAAAACGAAATTCAGTCTCCTGTAACTCGACTTAAAAAAAAAAAAAAGGAAAAATATTATAACAGTAATATCGCATTTAATACATTGTTTTTTGGAATACTTTTAAACAACCATTTACTGAGACAATTTATCATGCTCTCTGTGAAGTGATACTTGTAGTACACAATTACTCCCAAGGGGGTAACTGGGTACGAAGGTACATTTTATTTTTTTAAGTTAAGCACTTTTACATTAAGGTCAATTGTTCGAAATCTGATGAAAATATTGTATTTTGATGTCGTATGTTAAGTAGTTAAAAATTTAAAAAATTGGGAAGTCTTCAAAAGGCATTTTCAAAAGACAGAGTACCCAACCAGCGCTCCTTTCTCAATCCTCACTGGCCTGCTATACAAAAATCACAATATATTTTTATTAGATTACTAATAATTATTTAAAGGTAAAACAATATTTTAACATATAGTTTATATTTCTAAATCTATACTTATAGTGGTAGAAATATTGGTTTTCGAATGCTATTAATTTTTAAGCAAAACATTTTCATGTCCAATAAACAGGTTCAACAAACATGCTTAATTGGCAGCGTAAAATGAGCATTATTTTGTTATTTTGACATGTATAAATTCTGTTAAGCAACTAAAAATATTTACCTGAGAATTGATAACATGCAAACAGATTTTTTTGTGTTTTTACTGGATTGAGAAAACTAATTAATACAGTGGTTGGTTGGTTGGTTTTTGACGCCCGATTATCTACACTAGGGATATAGGGCCGAGGGGGGAGTGCCCTTCGTGGGGGTCTTTCTAAGAGAACCTAATCCGTATTTAAATTAATACAGTGTAAAAACTACTTCGTAACGTTTCCGAAAATTATGGTCAGCAAAATAAACTTTTCTTTTAGAAATGCTTTTTTATATCTAGGAAATTTATTTTATCCGAGATTTCTGAAGATAAAGAATGCTTTTTGAAATCGTAGACAACTCGGAACAGGTTATATTATGTTTTCGTAAACCTTGGTAAGTCAGGAAAGATTTTTCTTTTTTTTTACAGTGCAGTTGTACATGACGGAAAAATATTTACCAAACAGCCATCGAGTTAAAGGAATTTAAAAAATATACTATATAATGAAATTTTTATAATCTTTAGAAAACTCAATATCTGGTTATAAGGACAAAACATTTTTATACTGAAAAAAGAAACAATATTTAGCTTCAAAATATCGTTGTTTTAGGCAGAATTATATTTCAATCTTTTTTTTTTTTTTTTTTTTTTTAATCCAGTTTTATCAAGTCAAATATATAACTTAGTATATTTCACTTTCCGACGCTGAAGGAAAAATGATGTAAAATAAAAATGATATAATGTTATTTGTCGTTACTCTATATGCCTTTAATTTGATTTTATAGAATTAGCTTTACTGAAATTAGAATGGAAAAAAAACCTCTTTAAAATCTTGATCTGTACATTGAAGAGTTGATTTTCGAATCAAAATCATTTGTATGCTCATTTAAAGAATTCGCAAATATGTTTTCACTTTCTTTTATACAAATAAGTTTTTACCCCTATGAATTTACCCCTATGTCTCATAATGTTTTATCACTAAGAAATTGTGCATAATATATAGTCTAGAGGGATTAGAATAATATATTGTGTGTATCGTCTTTTCGTTTGTGGTACGCTGAACACTTTTTAGATTTTTTATGCGTTATAAATTATATAATGTCAAAAATGAAATTTGAAACAAATGTAATTTTGATTTAATTTTTTTTTTTTTTTTTTTTTTTTTTTTTTTTTTTTAATAACATGAATGAAAGGAGAAAACATTTAAATATTTTACCACAGTGTAATATTCATAGCTGCAAAATGCTACCTTTTTTTGCTCCCAGTTTTACTGAATAATAATATTCGTCTTACTAAATTGAAGATTTCTGCTATAAAAAGAGGCAAATATGCGTATTCTGAAATAATGGTATCAAAAACTCGTAGTAACTGGCAGTTAGGTTTAAAAGTAAATTTACTATCCATGGTGTTTTTTAAATCTAATAAATAATTTTTGTGCCCTATACTTTTGATTAATATTCCGATAAAACCTTTATTGTTTTGTTCTTAACTAACTAACAAGCCCGGCGTTGCCCAGGACCATAATAATAACCTTAAATGAATCTTAAATATGTATGATTTTATATATTTAACTCCATTTTGTCTGAATTTATATTTTTAAATGAAAAAATCGCGAAAAATATTAAGTGAAAAGTATATTTGTTGGTATTTTATTTTTCATCGAAATTTTCACACATTTAATTTTATAAAAAACATTTCTATCGATTCGAACGTTTCGAAATTTTTGTAGGTGATGTAAATCTGGTCTATTGAGATGCTCTAAGAAGATTCTGTTAAAATACGGACGTTTATTTGCTTTTAGCGTAGACAAAATATCGTATCCGTGTACCGCAAAATGACCTGCGTTCGCCGTTGTATTTAAAACAGTTAACATTTATATTTTTTAAAACAAATTACACCATCGATTAAAAAAAGTTTTCAGTATTAAGAGCATATTTTTGGTTTGTCGGTATTTCTAAAATTGCGCCCTGGACGGACGATGACATAAGGATGAAAAACCTTTCCTTCTGATAAAAATTGATTCCAATAAATTTTCTAATAAATATAAATTTTCCTCATAAAAAAAGTGAATGAAAAACGATTTGAAATATTTAAATGAGAAAAACGAATTATTAAATTAGAGCAATTAATATGGAATGCGAATCAAACGTCCTTGCTAAAAATAAAAACTCAAAATACACACATAGAGCCATTACTATTTATACAGTTTTTAATTTACACTATAGCGCTTGAGAAAAAAAAGGAAAACAAAAAAAAAGGAAAGATTAAAAAAAAGAAAAGTAACTTCTAAAATCCTAACTTAACAACTTTTACTTTTCATCAATTTATTCATAACACAGGACAAATTTTGACCAAGGTAGTTTGCGAAAAAAAGCTACTATTTATGTACACCCACGACGAATCTCTTTCTCAAAAAGCAACATTCTGGAAAATATCTTATTCATAGCTCAATAATTCGAGATATGAAATGGAAATCACGATATTAGAAGGAAGTAATGGCAAACCCCGATTTTCTAACTCACAAGATATTTATACGATTACGCCATCGTGGTAAGTGCCCCACAAATTATGTTCTAATAAATAGAAATTTCGTTTAAAAAAAAAAAAAAAAAAAAAAAAAAAAAAACAGGTGACAAATGTTCGATTTATTTAAGGAAAAGTAGAAAAATGAAATATTAAATTAGATAAATTATAAAAGAACGCGAATCAAACATCCTTGCTGAAAAATGAAAACTCAAATTATTATTATTATCATTATCAGTATTTTTATTTATGCATGTAATTCCACCCAATTATACACTAGTGAGTGAGAGGGGGGGAAAAGGCAAAATAGTAAACAAAATTCTAAATTAATACTTTACATTTCACCAATTTATTCATAACACAGGACAAATTTTTACCAATACACGTTTCCCAGACACAGTTTAAATCCACAGCTGTGCGGTAAAAAGCTTCTATTTATGTACATCCGCGGCGAATCTTCTTTCTGAAAACGCAACATTCTGGAAAATATCCCATTCATAGTTCAATAATTCGAGATATGAAATGGAAATGACGATATTACAGGGAAGTCACGGCAAACCCCCTCATTTTCTAACCCGCAAGACACTTATACGATTTCCCCCATCGTGATAAGTGCCCCGCAAATTCCCTTCTACGGTCTGATATGGGTTGTAAAGTGTTACATGAATCATAGCGTGAACAATGATGGGTTAGATTCGGAATATGATAAATGAAGGGTAACAGTATTCCCCGGAGGTCAAATGCTTGCCTGCAGGGCTGAACAGGGGGTTTGATCATCGCGATTGGGAAGGAGAGCACGTGCCGTTATGTATTGGAGATTTTATTATTAAATATGTTGAAATTAAAATGGACTTGAATTTAAAAAAAGGAAATTTTTGTTGAAGACAAAAGGTACGTTTCTATGTAAAATTTTCAATGTAATTTTAAAAGTTGAAGAAATTTTTTCATGTGAAAATTCTAATCTTTATTTATTTATTTTTTAATTGTATATCACCGTGGGCTTCAAAAGAAGAAACTGGAGAAGGCAACTGCTCCATCCTGTATTTTGATATTTGATTATATAGTTCTGTTTTTCTCTTTTGGTTTTGCAGAAAAAAGTAGCAACATTTATTCTTTATAAGTGATTTATACTATTAAGTACTAAGAGAGAAAGGAACAAAGTTTTACAAAAAGTCCCGGAAAGATTAATTTTAGTTATGTGTTTATTGTTAAGTTCATGCGTTTAAATCCTATATTCAAAGGGGAGTAGAAAAGGACGGAGCATGACCAAAAAAAAAAAAAAAAAAAAAAAAACGGTCAACCCTTTTTCAATTTTTAAAAAGCCGGATTTTTTATATCTCCTATAACTTGCATTTCTGTATTGCTTTTCACACTGATTGGTATAAAAATTGAGTGCAAGATGTGTTCTTAGACAAATTCTTGTTCTAGCTTATTTCATGTTTATATTCATTTTACAGACACAACCCCGCGTGCCGATCTCAGACACACGTGTTCCAAAATTTTTGCCGTCCCTCACACATATAAATAAATTAGTAAACGAATATATCTAAACTGTCCGTTGTTCTTCATTTTAGGAAACATTTTATTTACTATATCATCATAAACTTTTTTTTTTCCTCCTTAGCTTTTTCCTTAAGGAAGCAGAGTGAGAGATAGGAGTAAAGCTTTTTCTTGCACTCTCTTTCTTTCATTCTTTTTTTTTAAAATTATTATTGTCATCCGTTAATGTTGTTGCTTTTTGTAACATTTAAGTAATTATTTTTTTAAATTATTTAATTTATAATTGAAGGATTTTAAGTATGAAGGTTAACCTATAAAAAAGAAATACTTTAAGTAATTTTAGATCAATATGAAAAATTTTCCGCTGAAAATTTTAATTTGTACATTATTTTCATGCATTATAATATATATATACATATATATATATATATATATTTACGGCGTAAACTATAAAGGACCATTATAAGATTTCTACTATTTTTTTCTATTCTTTTTTTTTATACGAAGAGAGAAGCATAATATGAAATGCGTGAAAGGTTTTCCTTTTAATATGTCTTCTATCGATTATTGATATACATCCTAACCTAATACACTGCTCAAAACAATTAAAGGATATTGCAGTTTTAGGTAGATTTTGTATCTGGTAAACTGTTTAACTGATTGATACATGGTCGACAGACATAGTAGGTTATATGAGAATAAATTACACCTGTTTGGCAGAAAAAAAATGCATTTTATTGTGCATTTGTGTACTAAAGGAAAAAAACACAATTTGTGCATATGAGAAAAAAAGAATAAGAAAAGGTGTTTTCTTCAAAGAAAATCATTTTCAGTAGGGGGTATGGTTTCTACGGGCGGCCAGCAACGTTGAACACCTTTGAGGCATGGATTCAATGAGGCTATTAATGACGAGTTGGGGTATTCTGCCCCACTTTTCCAGATAAGCTCTTTCCAGTTCTTGGAGAGTTTGTGGGGGTTGTTGGCGGCCAGAAACTCGTCTTCCCAGAGCGTCCCAAACGTGCTCGATTGGATTCATGTCTGGAGATCACGCTGGCCATTCCATTCGAACGATTCCTTCCTCGAAAAGGAAATCCTCCACCAGGTTTGCACGATGTAGCCTGCAGTTATCGTCCATTAAAATGAAGTTATCTCCGATTGCTGCAGCGTAAGGGACTACAATAGGTCTGAGGATCTCATCCCTATATCGGCTACCAGTCAGAGCTCCATCTCGAATGATGTAGAGGTCAGTGCGCCCGTCAATGGAGATGGCACCATACACCAACACTCCTCCACCGCCAAATCTGACACTTTCGTGCACGAACGCAGGATTATTCCTACTGCCACCGATCCTCCAGATGAAAATACGCCTATTATCCGGATGCACAGAAAAACGGGACTCGTCAGAAAACAGGATATTGCTCCATTCATTTCTCCTCCAGTTGACATGCTCGGTTGCCCACTCCCTGCGGTCGCGACGATGCCTTGATGTTAATCTAACACATACCATCTGTCGGCGAGCATACAGACCTACAGCATGGAGCCGGTTTCGGACAGTCTGAGTTGAAATCGTGGTGCCTGTAGCCGAGCGAAGGTGTTGTTGGAGAAGAGTAGCGTTCATGGTTCGGTGTCTCCGAGCTGTTAACGCTAAATACCGATCTTCATTGGGCGTTGTTGCCCGTCTACGACCTTGCCCTGGTCTTCGGCCTGCACATCCACTCTCCAAAAAACGGTTCCAGATCCTGGAAATGACACTTTGTAACACTCCAATGGCTTGCGCTACTTCGGCTTGAGTTTGGCCCCCTTCTAACCTACCAACAATTCTCAAAGCTTCTGAATCTGTCAAATGACTTCGCTGAGACATCGTACTCATCGAAACAAAGCAATCACTGAATGCCGATCATCCTTGTCTCCATTCTCTTTTATCCAGTTGAAAGTCAAATTTCATTCGTTGCCGCTGAGGCGACGTTTTTGACGTCGAACTCAAAATTTGCATACTCCACAGTTTGAAAACCAGAAAAATTTGCATTTGTGATTCTCTTCTTCTATTTTCGGCAAAAAAATTTCGTTTATATCTTTATTTTATATAAAACTTCAAATATCCTTTAATTGTTTTGAGCAGTGTATTTCAGTAGAACTTCGTTAGCGTAAATTATAAGGCGAAAGAAAATTTGTTCATGTTAACAGTAATTCATGCTATCAGAAACTAAATCTCTCTATTCATTTTGACAGGATTGTGAGAACAATCCATGTTAAGCTTGTTAACGTTAACGAGGTTCAACTGTATTAAAATCTCTGTTTCGGCTATCCGATGTTTATAAAATTTAATATATATAAAAATTTTATCAGTGTAGATTTCTTCGATTTTTAATTTCTTCAGTGTTTAAAGATTTACGGTGGCGATCATTTTTGGTATGTAGGCCGGTGAGTTTTTGGATTGCCTGTGGACTGCCAAGATTGCTGTCATGCTCAGCGTTCGTGTTTTCACTCTGTGGTTCTAAGTAATAGCTTTATAAAAAATAAAAACAGATCAGTAAATAAGAAATTCTATTGCTAACATGCTAAGCAATGCAAGCAAGTAAGAAAAGAATTATATTTTTTTTAAATTAAAAGCATCATGAGTCCAGTATTATTTTTATCAACCTTCTAATCACGAGTACTAGAAACACAACTTATTGCAATCTTCTGTAATTAAAAATGGTGCTCCTGTTTACTTACGGTAATTATTTTCTTGTTAAATACAATAACGTATGTCTTATCTTGCATGTTTATTTATTTATTGATTTTTTATTATTATTTTATTTATTTATTTTAGCATTGCACGAGAGTTATGGCCTTTGAAAGCCATACCTGCACCTGTACTTCAAGAAGTTGCATTTTTCTTTTATTCCACCAAGTTAATTTCGTTTCTCTTCCGTTTCAAAATTTTCATGTAAGGTAACGGCAAACAGTAGTGGAGCAAATAATTACATTTATCTAATTACTATTAAAGTGTTAGTGAATTCCAAAAGATATACATTTATTTTTAGTGTAGTCCCAACCTTCATGTATCAGAATGAAAATTCAAAGTTTCAAAATATATTCTTTGGAAAAAATGAAAAATAAACAAATTTACCAATCTCAATGATTAAGTTGTGAGCCTAGTAAATTTCTGATGAATGAGTCTTTAAGTTTTCGGCTTATACAATAAATTATTTATAATGTAATAGAGGGTATCAACAGTATCTTAACGCTCTCGCTGCGTATCCCGCGATTTCCACGGCCAACGCAAATGTAGCAAAATTTGCGCAACCCGCGATTTCCGTGGGGATGTATTTTTTCGTCTAATTAACCCTCCTTGATTAGTCCCACCATTTATTTTTTATCGTAATTTTTGCCTTATTTAATTAGGGCATTTTCCCGATTAAATTAGATAAACAACCCTATATTGTAAAACCGGTGATAAAAGATTAAATATTCTATAAAAGATGCTCATCGCGAAGGTGTTAAACGCGCAATTTTTGAAACTATTTTGATAAAACAATTACGCAACGAGAGGGTTAATTTAAAATAAAACATAATAGGGCAGTTTCGTGGGTTTCTGTAGTGTATGTCACATGGCATAACTGCTATGCTTGTTGGACACCGTTATTTTCGAAAAATTTGCTTCGCCTTATTCAATTAATGAGATATCGCAGTTAAAATAAATCACATTTTTTTCCGTTCTAAAATACTGGTAGCCAAACATCGTAGCATGTGTCTTGCACTACAACTCATGGAACTAGCCAATAATAAAGAAACAGTGTTTTAAACAAAAACTTATGTCCTGAGGAAATCTCTAAGAATTTGCCACGAAATTTGTTTTTGAAGACACTCTAGAAAATAATCAAATGCACCAACAGAAAAAAAAAAATATATATTCTAAACGTTCGCGGCAATTTGAGGGACCACAGGAAAAAAATCAGTCTTCGGTTTTTGTTTTATTCTGAATTTTTTTTAAATTTCCCAATAATATGCAATTAACTCCATTAAAAAAACTGCATTATTTCTTGAGTTATGATTATTTATAGATGGCGTGTATAATCAGGGCTGCCACAGGAGACTATTTTTCTATTCTATTCGCACTACTATTTAAAAAAATAATTTTGTAGTATATTTCTCTTGCGAAAATTGTCAAACTGTATATAAAATATTTCTCTTTTGAAAAAGTGGTGCGAAATAGAATTGAAAAATCGTCGCCTGTGGCAGCCCTGTATAACTGTACACCCGTAGATATTGAAGCTTTAAAACACATTTTCTGAGATTGGTAAATTTGACGTTTGTGCGCATTGTTACTTTCAAATTATGTTAACCATAAATTTATTTCAAAAAATTAACCATATATGCGTTTCTTTATAGTCTACCTGCTAAAACCAAAAAAATTCATGTAGTTTTGATATTTATTATTTTGCACTTGAAAAACTTGAAAAAAAAATTGAACGCAGCATTCAATGATATTAATCCACGCATTAGTGAGATGAATTTTCAAATTTCAAATTTAAAAATGAATTTTGTATAGACAACATTTATTTTTCTGGATAATGTAGTTAAGAATGTATATTTTAGGCAGAAAGCGTAAAAAATGATCTTAATTGCATATTATTTGTGTTTTAGTATTTTGAACAAGACGATGTTTTTTTATCGTTTCGACAAACTCAAAGGTTCTGTGCTCCCATTAACATTTATTGAGGCTAATCAATTAGATTTCTTTCGGTCGTTTTCAAAAAATGTATTTCAGGCTTGTTTTTAAATTAAAAAAATAATGGCCCAATACTGGTACATGGCCCACCGTAAGTTATGACTTAGTGAGGAGTTTGAATTTAGTCAAGATAATAGTATACATTTTTAATGAATTCATATGTAGAATTCTAGCTACTTTTTCTACCTGTATTTCTTTTCACACATTTGTTATGATAAATTTCCAAATGTGGGCTAGATTTCCTGAACTAGTGAATAATTTCAAATTAATAAAAAGTACACCTTTTCGAGCTATCACTTTTCGCAGTTGAAATTTTTAAAGCGATATAATCAGAAGTCATATTCTTTCTCCTCTTTAGGAATTCAGGCGTGGTATTCTGCGCTCTTACTATTATACATTACACCTAATAAGGAAATTTTTGTTGCTTTGTGTTCGCCGCACACCATTTGATACAGTACTGAACAAAGGATAAAATGGATTAAGTTAAATAATGCTATAAAAAGTGATAAAATATCTTTATGAAGATTGACGATCGTTTCGTCGCACCAACGGTGACATTTTCAAAATCATTCAGGATAGAAAATATTTTCACATAATTTAAAAACTATAAACATAATAAACAACGTCACGAGACATGATGCATAATGAAAAACATCGTAAACATAAAGTTAAATTAAAATTAAATTAGCTATTTGTGAGCGTGGATTAATTTTCATATAATTTAACAAAAAAAAAATAACTTGGTAAACAATGTCACGAGACAACATGCATAATGAAACACATTGCAATACATAAAATAAAATTTAAATTATCTTGGCTATATTTGAGCGTGGATTAATTTTTACTATTGTTATTAAAATTACATAGCATCTCTTTCGAAATTTTAGGTAAATCAAGGGACACTGAATCATTGCAAATATTCTTGTTATGTAAAAATATCTCTATTGATTCTCGGATTATGGATGGTAAATAAAATATTGATGTATAAATTAACTTGCTATTTTTAAAATCGATCTGTAAAGGTTCTTCGCTGCATAATCTGGCCAAAGCTGTGGTTCTTCTGTTGTATTTGATGTCTGCTATATGTTCTTTGATTCTGGTTTTAAATTTTCTACTTGTCATAAAAGAATACTTTTGCCATAAAAGAACTTAAAAGAATTAAATACCAAAACATAAATTAACGAAAAACATACAAAGCGGTTTGTGGAAAAAATAACAATAATGAGACTTGTGGAATGAAACGAGTGTTTTCCTTAACACATATTGGGTAATTGTACCATAAAATATAATAAATAAGACATATAATCTTGCTTAATGGTACACAAAACACGACCTTTAATAAGCAAAAAGTTAAAGTTTATGTTTCGAGCTGTTTCTACAGCCGTCTTCAGGAAAAATATGATGCTTAAATGGCTAAAAGCTCAGAGATGTAGGCTTCCTGTTCGAGAGATAATTTGTCGAACCTTTGATTTCCTGTTGTTAAAATACAATCGAATTGAATTCTGACTAAAACTTGATTTTTTTAGTATCAGGGTTCGTACGGGTCCTTGAATTTCCAAGCGAAGCAATTCTTCGGTACCTGTATTTTCTTATAGAAAATCTCTCCTTAAATAAGGCGAAATCTCGCGCGTTTAAACTAGATTTATTTTTCTGTAAAAAAAATACTGATATTTTACCTTGAAAATAACGGTATCCGTACAGACCTTAGTATTTTCACGACATTTATGTTTTCGATGTCTTCTTTTTTTTTCCAGCAAAGACAATAAACTGCTTGGAAACGAAACCAGTTAACAGAATTCAACCTTAAACGGAAAAATTTCATGGTTACAGCGAAAACAATGTGATACATTTATAAAGTACTGTGTACATGTAAGACGTAACCAGACCTCTCTGAAAAGGAATTTTTGCCCGGTTCTTTTCAAATTCCGTCTTAGATTTATTTTAACTCTTCAAAATCACTTTATCAAAATAGATGTTTATTTTACTTATTTTCAAAGTTATTTTCTTTTCCCACAACCATACATTATGGATTTCTTAAAAACATGTTTCATTAAAATTCTCTTGGTAAGAGAATTGCAACATTCTGAAACACAACTAGTCAGTATATTTCCTCAACATAAAATAAAATAAATTATTAAATAACTTTCCTTTCTAGAAAACGCAAAATGCTATCTAGAAACTCAACCAACCAATTCATTTCCCTAGCACGGTAAAAAATTAGATTTAAAAAATGTACTGCATTTGCGAATTCCTACCCCATACTATAACACGCTTGAAACGGAACCAATCACTTTATCACCCACACTCCCCAAAATTACTGCCAACAGGGGACAAATAGGGATGCTGGGCTAAGGTCGTTTATTGGAAGAATGCCCAGAGGGAACTGAGTTTCAACAAAGCATCGACGTTGATTGATGTGACATCGAATTATTTGAGCTGTCATCATGTGCTTAACTATAATTCCTGACGAAATTTTTAGGAGGAAGGCGTGCTATTAAGGCAACGGTTTAAATATTTTATTGTGATCTATGAATGTGAATATTGAAGTTTGACCATTTGTTGGAAAGCTTCTCACATGGGCAATATAGTTAAGCATTAGTTTGAAATTGAATGGATAATTTATATTATTTCAGTAGAAAGTAAGTGCTAGGTATTTTCAGACCGTACGAGTTTACTAATCTCCAAATATATATTTTCGTAAATATATATTGTTTAAAACATTAATTATAATTTTGAAAATAATATTTTAAAATGCCATATTGTGTATAAGGTATTATGCATGTTCTCATGACTACACGCTTATATCTGTAAGCTTATTTTTTCTTATACTTTTTCGCAAATAGACGTTTTTCACTTAAATAACACGAATGATTCAATCACTTTCAATAATTTGCTCCTGAAACATTTTATATTTTAGCTGACTTTGAAGATAATGTAATGCAATAGTAATATAGAGGATGATAACTGATGTCGTTTATAGGAAGAATGGTCTAGGGAACTCAGTGTAAACAAAGCATCGATATCGACGTTCATTGATGTGGGCAATAGGCCCCAGGCTCCTCGACAAACTGTCAGAAGTCTCTGACATCGAATTATTTAAGTTGTCATCATCATCTGCTTATTTCTAATTCTTGACGCAGTTTTTAGGAGACACATGCATGCGTGCTATTAAAGTAACGGTTTAAACATTTTATTGTAACCTGTGAATGTGAATATTGAAGTTTAACCCCTTAAAGGGCGGTCATGCCGCTGTGGCATCACATAATTTTAATCCCTAATAGCTGCATTGGCACCATATTTTTTTTTTAATGAAAATTTCACTTTTGTTAAGTACATGAAAATATACTTTTACTTGTTTACAAATAAATTTTCTTATAAATACTGGTGTCATTTAATTATTTCAACATTTTACGAATAAATGTATCTTGCCCCTGAAAGGATTAATGATTTGTTGAAATTTTTCTCACATAGAATTAATGGATAATTTATGTTATTTTAGTAGTAATTGTTTTTCAGGTCGTAAGATTTAACTCATTTCTAAATGCACAGTTGCATAAATGTATTTTTGCGTTTATAACGCCTTAATTATAATTTTGATAATAATATTTTAAAGTCATGTTGTATACAGTCGAACCTCGTTAACGTGAACACGCTTAACGTGAATTACTTTTAACATGAACAGTTCCCACTGTCCCCGTCAAAATGAATACGGACTCTTGTTTTTTCTCCGTTTAATATGAACACGTTTAACGTGAAATTTCGTTTAATATGAACACTTTTAGATGTCCCTATGAGGAATTTTGATGCTTAACGTGAACAAAAATGCCTAGAAAAGTGTGAAAGCTTCCTTTTGCCTAGGGAACAATGGGTAATTCTTTAGAGCTTCGTGAAGAGGGTTATTTTTTATAGCGATGAAAACTAGTACTATTGCCATTATAATGTTTTTACTTTTGGACAATACAATACGTGTCATCAACTACATGCCACCAGGATTAGGGAAGGTTACTACCTAAACGGGATATTTTTATGCATTATACCTTTCTTCACACGTGAAAAATTTATAATTTAGTATTGCAGCTTTCATATGAAAGATAGCATGCGTTCAGTCTTTTATTCTTTTTTATTTACTTCTTTTACCCAAATGAATTTACAAAGGCATTCACATATACAGTGTTTTTTCTTTCTTTTTTCTTTTACACAATTATTTCTGACAGTTTTCTGTTAATGAATAAAAAAATATATAACTAAAAGTTCAATTATTAAAATCGAAATAAGTGTTATGTGTTCATGTGTAACACTGGAAATGACATTTACTGACAAATTTTGACAGTTATATTTTACGAGAAAACCCTGTTGTTCCGTTAGCTCCCATGTCCCATTAGCCCCCAGTCTCATATGTATTTTTTTCAATATTTTTTATCTGGATTTTTTGTTACTGATAGCATGAACTACGGATAACATGAACAAAAATTTAATTCCCCTTGAGGTTCATGTTAACGAGGTTTGACTGTATAAGGCGTTATGCATATTCTTACGAGTGCATGTATATATCTGCAGGTTTCTTTTGTACTTTTTAAAAAATAGAAGTTTTTCACTACAGTAGCATCAATGATTCGAGTACATTCAACAATTTTTGCTGCTAAAATATTTTACATTTTAGCTGATTTAGAAGCTAAATTAATGTAGTTGAGAAAATATAATGTATATGATAATTAGAGATTAGGCATCAAATTCGTTATAGAAAGAATGCCCTGAACAAACTGTGTTTCAACAAGGCACCGACGTTGATTGATGTGACATCGAATTGTTTGGGTTGTCATCATGTGCTTCGTTATAATTCGTGATGCTGTTTTTAAGAGATAGGCCTGCTATTATGGGAACGGTTTAAATATTTTATAGTGACCTATGAATGCGAAGGATGAAGTCTGACAATTCGTTGGAAATGTTCTCACTTAGAACGATATAGTTAAGCCACCAGTTTCAAAATGAAATGATAATCATATATTCTAATGTCAGCCTTCCTTTTCTGAACACATACATTTCTGATTACAAACTCACAACGATGAATGAGGTGTTATACGCTATATGGCCAATAATGACCGGTCACTTGCGATTTTAGACGTTTTGTTAAATATTTAAAAAAATCCATGAGGAATTATCCTGAAACTAGAGGTGCGTAAACAGAATAGTATAGGTCATATATTTCCGCGAAGATGTTTTCCCGAAATCCCATAGAGGACCGTCAACAAATTGGAAAAGAACGAATAACTTTTGCATAACCCTGTAAAAACTTATGTAGAAAAAACTTTCAAACTGTAGAACGTGATTAAGAGGCTTAGTGTAATAAACTGTGTTCATTTTTATGAGGATAGCATGTATACTCGTGGAGAAATTAACGTTTTTATAAAAACAGTCCCAAATTTCGCCAAGTTTTTTGCTTTTAATTTCCACATTTCTTAATATATAAAAATGTTCTTTTCAGAAACCATGTGAAACAGCATTGTACATAATACCCTGGAATCAAAATTAAAAAATAAATAAAATTATATGAAATATGAGCAGGTTTACTGAATAATGTTTTACTGCGCATGCGCGAATGCAATCAAAATATAATGTGTATAATGTATTAGCTAAATGTATAGAGTAACTTTTGTGAAAGTCTCAAAAATATACCTTGAAAATTCTGAAAGTGATCGTCGATAGAATAAGCTTGAAATCCGTTTCCCAAAAGGAAGCAAAAATATGAGGGGCTGTATCCAAATCTAGTATATGTTACAGATTATTGCCAGTACACAATATTTCACGTACTATATTTGGGTACATCCCAGGGGCGCCATTTCAGAAATTTCTTGAGGGGGGGGGGGCAAACCTTTATTTGGATTTTGTTGAGTATATCTGAGGAGAACTATATAGTACATTGCATTATAGAAGAGAAGCATTATTGTTACAGTTTGATTATCACACATCTTTTAAAAAATAGCCAAAGTACTCATTAATAATAAGTGAATCTCACTTTGAGAGTCTTCCAGTAACAAGGTTTTAGAAAATATTGATAATTGTCAATTTGTGTGCTTAAACTGCTTTTTTAATGATATCTTTTTATTTTCTTAAACTCTGACGTTATTTTGGCTTTTGTACAATTTCAGAAATAAAATTGAGTAACACGTGATGACTGATGCATTTTGAAATATCATATTCCTTGAAGGGGGCAATTTCCCCCCCCCTAGCCTTCCCCAAATGGCGCCCCTGGTACAACCCCTCATATTTTTGCTTCGTTTTGTGAACAACGAATTTCGAGCTTATTCTATCGACTATAATTTTCAGAATTTTCAAGCTATATTTTTGAGACTTTCACAAATGTTGTTCTATACATTAGGAAAAAATATTCTCTGAAATGTATGACATATACTATTCTGTTTACAAACTTGGAGTTTCAAGAGAATCCCTCATGTATTTTTCTAGATATTTAAGAAAACGTCTAAAATCGCGAGTAACCGGCCATGATTGGCCATATAGTGCACTGTTAAAAATATTTTTGTAAAACAAAAGAAACTTTCTGGCAGCAAAAAGTTGCCAGAAACTATTTGTTTTCAGAAAATATCTGTTAACGAAAGAATGCGTTATCAGACGACAGAAATACGTAGTCATACAGGCACTTCGTGTTGACAATCGACGCCTTTCCCAACAGTCAAAATCTGTAGGTCGATTCCTGTTGGCGAGGGGGGGGGGGGGGGGGTTCTATTTAACAGAAGAATCGCAAATTATAGGTTAGGTACACGGGGAATTTCTATTTACCGATCGATTTGTTTATATTAATAATAATAAATATTTATAGGAATTTCTCCTCCAAACTTTTAGAAAATTAATTTAAATAGCTTATTCGCAATAAAATATTTAAACAGTTGAATTTATATAGATTTGTAAATTAAGTATATTAAAGACTGGAATAAGTGAAAGAAGTTATCTTAAACTCTCCCCCCCCCCCCCCAGAATAATAAAAAAATATATATACGATATAAGATAATTCCCCCCTCCCCCATAAAAATATTTCTTAATAAAATAAATATATGTATTGAATGTGATTTGTAATTAAAAGAACTTTAATATTTATTCATGCAATATTTTTGAAAATTGATTAGGTGAAATTAGTGACTTTGGTTAATTATGTAAATAATATCCTGCCAATTTTTATAATTTTTTCGAATAGAAAGCTTTGTATATATAAATGTGTAAACACTGACAGCTATGAGCAAAGATGAGAAATGAAAAAGAAGAGCCACTAAAATCTATATAAACATCACCATAAAAAAAAGTATTTCATTCCAGCTAAAGTGATAAAATGAGTTTTCATCCTTCTTAACAATTTACAATGTTTTTCCGTATAAAGTAAATGATCATCAACTAAATCAGAAAAAATATTACAATATAATTTAAATTAAAATGTTAAACAAAATTAAACTTGCTGATTCTATAAAATGAATGGTTAAAGCTTAAATAGGAATTATTTTCAAAATAATTCACACAGTTGTAGCTCAAAATTTATTTCATTAAATAGAGTGAATAAAATTTACAAATTTTAACTTAACCACTACAAGTAACTCTAAGATTGTACTTAAAAAAAAAAAAAAAAAAAAAAAAAAAAAAAAAGCATTTATTTAGAATCAACATATGGAACGATTAAACAAAATATCAACCACTCCATTTTAAACAACATAGTAAATAGTAGGAAATGTGATAAATTTAAACAATAAAAATATATGAACAGCGTCAGATCTAATAAATATTACTCTGGTTAATGTTAAACGAAAATATCAGTTATCTATAACTATAATAATTAATGCAGCTACTCCGTGTTTATTATTAAAACTATCACTCCAAAACTAATCACGTATGTCAATTGATGACAAAATAAATTTAAAATCTCAATCAAAATTTCTGGATCTAATACATATGAAGTAAAATTAAACTCTTAGTCATAAAAAAGTTAAATATAATAAGTAATCATTCTACAGCTAAGTAAAAATTAAAGATTTGTAAACTAATCATAAACTTAAGATTATTTATTTAACTTAAAATAAACAACCGATCAAAAAATAATCTCCAGCTATTAACAGAATTAGATCAACTAAGTTACTAATGTGCATAAATAAATGAAGTATAAAATAATACTAATAATAATAAATAGTATTGCTTAATTAAGATTTTTAGCAAATAGGAAGTGTTTTTCATACATATTGTTACGTTTCGGAAAAACATTGTTACATATTTAAAAGAGGATGAAAACATACCTTTTGCTATGTTTGTTTTCTAGTATTCCAACTGTAAATCCTAATCATCGAAGAAAGCGGTTCTGATGCACAGGTGTGTGTCGCGGGTTCGAATTGTGAAAATGATTCTTAATTTTCTGTTAAAATTTCTTTATGTATTATTCTTTTTCAATTAGATGAACTGCTTTATTAAACGAACTGCCATTTTCAACAGTACACAGACAAGACACTCAAATATTTCAAGTTAGAAGATACGTCTTAGCGTGGGGTGGGATAACCAATGCTTATTGGTCATTCTAAATGACCTTCTAGACGTCATAGGGGATGACCTCCCGTTTTTCTGTTATCCAAAATATTTTCCTGTCGCAGTGAAAACTGATGGCAAAGAAAACAGAATTTTTTGTTGTTTAACATGAAAATAAGCGATATGAGGATGGAATGACATAAGAAGACTGTTAACGTAATTTTTACTGTCGGAATTCGAAGATTTTTTTCTGTTGTTTTAAGATTTTTTTTTACAGTGTGTACGAACCGTTTTTGTATTGGCTTTTGACATAGTTCACTCATATTTCGTGAAAACATGTTGACTGAAAAGTACAGTTCATTCAAAATTAATGAAAACGTACTAGCAAATAATCACAAAGATTGCCGGGTGATATCCTCGTATCCGCATATCACGGTCTGTTGGTTTAGTATTTTTCCATTATTAAGTGATTTTCCTTTCAATAGTGCTAATGATTTAGTAACCTACAACAATTTTGCTCGTTAAACATTCCACATTTTTAGCTGATTTAGAAGGAAAATAAATGTAATTTTGTAGATGTAATACAGAGGACAATTAGAGACTCTGATTAAGGTTATTTATTAGACTAATATCTACCGAGAACTGAATTCCCACTATGCGTGGACGCGTTGATTTATGTAACAGGCGATTATATGAGTGTTCATAGAGTTCTTAACTATAGTTTTGGACAAAATTTTTAAGACATAAATGCAATGGATTAAATAATTTAATGAGATCTGTGAAATGTGCATTATGAACTTTGTGGATTTGTTTGAATTCTTTTCAAGTGGTAAATGTATTAGTTTGAAAAAGGCAGAATTATTTTAGGATATTTATTTAGTACTAATTATGCGGTAAACATTTTCGAGTTGTAATTCAGCATACAGTAGGACCTCGATTATCCGAAGTAATTGGGACCGAACCTCTTTCGGAAAATCGAAATTTTCGGATAATCGAGAATGCTTAAATTTTAAGATTAAGGAGAAATACATATGCGCTATATCTCTTATTATGGTAACAAGTGCTTAATAAAAATAAAGGGCACTTCTTAGTTATCCCGTCGACAAAATTACTGGTGCCAAATTATAAGATTAATTGCCAATAATTGTTGCCATTAATTAATTGTAAGATTAAATGCCAATAATGGCCAATAAAACCATTAATTCGACGTTTTATTTGTATTTTTATTAATGTTTTACTAATTTATTTGTTCTTTCGTTATTTAAAATAAAAAATTATGTCAATGTGTATAATTTGGCAAGTGGTTTGGCGATTTACAGATAATGGCGAAATTGGTCGACAGGATAACTAAGAAGTACCAAATAAAGGCATAGCAAAACAGAAACAAGAATAAATTACCTGAATAAAGCCATAGCAAAACAGAAACAAGAATAAATTACCTGAGCTTTGATTTTGAAATTAAGTGCCTTTTACATATTTCACAAGAGTTTGAAACAATGTTTTGTTTGTCGCAGTTTCGATTGCCTTTGCTTTGAAGCTCTATAAAGAAGTTTTTTAATATTGTCAGTTTACCAGTGTCAGAGTCTGCTTGCTGCTCCAGCCATGCCAAACCTTTTGCAAAACATTCAAAAGCTTCAGAATTGCTAATTTGTTCCTTCCATCCCGCAGCTTACGGGAATTCAAGTTAAATTCAAAGGAATTCTAAGAAAGGAGATCAAAAATATTTATATACACTCGCGGAACGGAAAGGAACACTTGCGCACAAGGAATATAATAAAAGAATATAATAGTAAAAAAAATAAAGCTTTCAAAATGGATTTTGCACACAAGAAATGCGATAGTTGAAAAAAAAAAATCTTTAAAATTGGATTTCGGTTAACCGAGAGTTTCGGTTAAAAGAGGTTCGGATAAAAGAGGCGATACTGTATTAACTCATCTGAAAATACATTTCTACATAATAATAATAGTAAACCTTACTTTTAATTTGCATATCCCCCCCCCCCCTTAAAAATGACTCATATTTTATATCATGCAGTGCTCCAGACTTTCATTAGTAGATGTACTCATTAAAAGTATAAAATAAGCCTGGATATATATGCATATACTCATGAGAGCATGCAGCACAATTCATTTAATTATATAAATTTTATGCATTGGACAAATAATCATGCCGACTAGAATCGTTTATTTGAAGAATATCCACAGTGAACTGAATTTCAACAATGCATGGACTCATTGATTGATGTAACACGGAATTATACAGACGAATTTTTTAGGAGGGAGATATGCTATAATTGCAATAGTTTAAATACTTTAATGGTATCGGTGAAATGTGAACATTGGAGTTTAACGAATTTTTGGAATTACTTTTACTTAGGAAAATCTAGTTAAAAATTAGTTTTAAAAGAATCAATAATTTTTGTGTAATTAATATTAGTTTAGATGTAAGTATGGGCGAGATATTTACTGTTCGTAAATCAATGAAATCGCATTTGGAAATTATATTTACTGAATTAAATTATGCAAAAATAATTTTCCAAAAATGCTATATATTTTATATCATTTGTACCGTGCGATCTCGTGACTTAATTTTATGAGGACTGAATTCATAAAATTTCATGATATGTACTTTTTCATAATGAGGTGAAATCGTTTCATTAACGCTGATAATTCAATCATCTTCAACAGTAATTCCAAAAGACATTAAAAAAGACTCATAATAGTGAGAGATGCGTATAATATCTAAACGTATTATTGAGAGGTTATAAAAATGTATATTAATGTAGAAAACTTTAATTTTTTTTTTAAATATATTAGGTAATCCAGAAAGTAAATTCCGTTTAGCAACACAAGAAAAAGAAAAAAATCATTTGGAAATAACTTTCATTAAATATTGAACTACTGTGGTCAGACTAATTTTCGACATAGGTACCACCATCGTTTATGCATTTATCGTAGCGGGGTACGACTGTTTGGATGTCCTTTAAAAGACCGATGCCATCTGCGATTGCAACCATTGGGTAACAGCGATCTTACCTCGTCGTAGTCCCTGAACTGGTTACCAGCAAGAAAAGATTTCAGGTGCTTGAAAAGATGACAATCACTTGGAGCGAGATCCGAGCTGTAGGGGTGTGAAAAAAACCCTTTGTTTTCACGTCCTTCATTGAAGTGCCGCTACCACCTTCTGACCATAGAATAGCTCATCGCATTGGGTCCGTAAACCTCACAAATTTATCTATGAATTTCACATGCTTTGGTGTTTCTCGCAGGGATGACAGGGATAACGACCTCGGTAACTCAGCTGACGCGTAGAAATCAGATGACCGACTATATCTTGTATGCGGCGGGATAATCGAATGTTTTAAACATTTTAAACTCTCACAAATATGTCCCCGAATATGTCAGCGATCTGAAAATGACTTTCCTCACTTACCAATGAATCATCAGGAAGAATGCGTATGCTTGAACTAACGAACACAGCTATTCCGCGGCGAAAATGGAAGACGGAACTTACTTTCTGGATTACCTGATGTAAAAATCATTATTGAACAAACACTCATCTTAGCATTGACAAAAAGTTGAATTCCATTTAATTAAGGTTCTTTATGAAACTCAAATACAAAGGTATAAACAATGACTGTGATAAGTAGTTAATTGTGGAGCATAGTAATAAGATAAACTACAAAATTAAAAAAAAATATATATATTCAAAGACAAGGGAAATAATACTTTAAATATATATAGCTTGATTACGGTACAAAAAGTTTTATAAAATTATCTAAACCTGCTTTTAAAAATAGGGCTTTTTTCTTGCTGACAGAAATGCACGTATCAAAACAATGACAACAAAATTAAAAATAATAATGATACATTCTTACAGACTGTTTGTTATTCAAATCTAATGAAACTTCAAAGACCGTAACTATGTTTCGGTTTTCATATTTTCTTTTATTTTGTACACTCTTTTATGAACATTTGTTATTGTTTGTGGCGACCGATTATTTACAAGAGGGATATAGGCTAGAGGGTGAATGTCTTCCCTGCTTGTCTTTCTAAGGGATTTTAACCTGTATTTACGCAAAGTTCGAAGAAAACTACGAACGATTAGGCTGACGGGCGCGATAGGGTTCGAACCCAGCACCTCCCGTCTAACAGCACTGGTGGGGACACTATTTTATTAAACTCAGTTTTTGCATCTAAAGATGCAATGTCGTAATCGTTTTTTCACTCTCTTCAAGATAAGATATAATTATAAAAATTAGGTACACATGTGTGTTTGGATGACAGTACAATAATTCAATATTTTTAGAACTTAATTATAAATTAATAAATTAATTTTACTGCATTTTTCCGCAAGCCGGCTGCTGGCGATAAATCGCCAACTATTCTTTATGGTCATACAATTGTTTACCAGTTAGAAAAGCAATGGCACTAATTATAATAAAACACTCAAACTACAATATATATTAAAACACACATACACGCATAAATAACGCCTGAATTCAACAGTTAAAGGTATATATAAATATTATGCAGACATACAAACAATAAATACAATAAACCCAACTGGAGTGAAAAATGGTTTATTAGTGAGAAATTGCAGACTCAAGCATCGGCCGGAGTAGCTCAGTGGTTAGAGCAGCAGTTTTGTATATTGTGGACATCGGCTCGATTCCTGGCTCTGGCTAATTTTTCACCCCAGTTGGGTTTATTGTATTTATTGTATGTATGTCTGTATAATATTTATATATACCTTTAATGGAACTAATTATTCGTCAAACTATTCTCGCCAAAATCTGCCAACGAGTTGCGAAACTTCAACAATGAAATACTTTAAACACTAAAACGTAGATAATATAAATAGAAAATAAAGAGTTCATTTTTTTAAAATACTCTTTCATTATTTGAAGAGTTTGGTGAAAGAACATGTCATGATACATTATCTCTCTCTCTCTCTCTCTTTTTTTTTTCTTTAATGGATGAATGCGTTATGAGCTATAATATATAACAAAACTGAATACTAAAATTCTACTTAGTATTGCTGATATGAGACGGTATATTTTAATATTTAATATTTTTATATTTAATAATTTAAATGGTGAAAATAATTTCTAATATTTAATAGTTAAATGTTAATTTTTTTTTCTAAGAGAGTTTAGTATCACCTATTAAAATTCAAACATATGCCAAAAAGAAGGAAATAAAAAAAAGAACTAAATTACAACAAAAAACTTTCACTTCAATTTTCTCGAATTCTAATATTTGTTACATAACATCATCTTCTTCCACTCTGGTCTTCATTTAATAGTTTAATATTAATAAGATTGTACGTTGAAAAACAATTTAGAAATACCGAATAGATAGAATAAATAATGCGTTTTTCTTTCTTTGCTCTTACCCTACCTTTAAAAAAAAGAAGAAAAAAATATTTTTATATAAGCTAGGAGGGCTCTGCCCCCCTCTCGCTACGCTCACCAACCCCCCGCGTAATCGCTTCGTGATTCCTATTTTCTAGCCAATCTCAGACGCAATTGTTTCGCGTTTCCATTCTGGATCGGTTCGACATTCCTCATTTTCTTTGCATTCAATTTTTAGATTCCACTTGGTAAAAACGCGCTTCTCCCCAGCTCCTGACAATTTCATTTCCTTATCTCCAAGCACATAATCATTAGATCTTACAGAGTTTCATAATTATAAGAATTATTAAATATAAAATCATTAAAAAAGGTAAAATTTAAAATTTATTTGAATAATTGCAAATGAAACAATAACTATATATAAAGTGTTATTAATATTGTAAATAGTTATTGTTTGTGCTTAAAAATAATGTAAATAGTTTAATTAAGCTCCATACATGAGCTAATATTATCTTTTGTTGCATTGAAATATCTCAATTTGTTGATTTTCTGCAAGCAAGTAAACCCTATTGGGAGTCTATGGAAATTTGGCGAAATACTGGAAATAGCGCCAAGTTGACGTCACTTTTGGCGACTAATTTTGGTCTCCAAATTTGGCGCTATATCGCCAAGTTGGCTTCAAACTTGGCGACAGAGCCAGGTGCCCTCTACCTTGGTAACCACCCTTATAGCGTCAGAAAGCTCTGACCAATCAAATGCGTTTCGCGGTATCTCCACAGCTTTTCATTGTTCCATTTCCAAAGAGTTACTTTTTTTTATATATAGAAATAAGGTTTTAAAGCGTAAATAATAACGATGAATTTTCCATAGTCGTGACCCACGCCAAATTAATTTTTTGTGCCGGAACTTTTTTGGGACTATTGGAATTCCAATAATGAAATTATGCGTCATTTTTAAAATAAACCTTGAATGCGTTTAAAAGATATATTTAAAAAATATTCTTACTATTCTTACTACCAATACTTTATAGTTATTGTTATCATTTAGTAATTTATTTTCAACAACACTGTTCACATCAAAGATAGCATGACCGAAAAATACCAGAAGACATAATATGTCATGCGTGATTTTTGCTATAGGCATGCCTGTTTCATATAGAATTATAATTTCGATATGTTGGTAGGAAGTTTAGTTACATTTTTTAGCGAAACCACATTTACTATTAAACAGCCATAATTTGTACCGAAATATTTAGGAGGCAGGCAGGCATTCTTTTGCTGCAATAGATTAAATAGTTTAATATGTAATCGATAAAAACTATTGAAATGTAATGATTGAAAATTTAATGTTATACTGAAATTTATTGAAATTATTTTCACCATACGGCAATCTCGTTGAAACATTTCACGACAATGCGTAATTAGTGATGTTATTTTAGTAGTCAATATGAACAAAATATTTTCACTTTCGCATTTGATCGAATGTACTCGTTTGTAGATATATATTTAAATAATTTATAAGATTGCTGATGCTAATCCACAAATAATTCAGTTTTCCGATGTTAGCTGAATTTTCATTTCTCTCTTTTCCTAGATATAATGATATACTACATATATATTATATATATAAGCTCAAAAAAGGTTAAAAATAAAAATAAAAATAAAATCCATTCTATAAGAGCTACAGCTGCAAATAACCACACAGATTGTATATAGCACACTATGTATGAAATGCATTCGGCAGACCCAGAATCTCGCACTATAATTAAACTGAGAATAAACAACAAACATTAAATAAATTTCAACAGATATAAACTGTACAATAAAAACAAAACAAAAAAGCTGTGGCCTCGTCAGCAGTGGGGATTTTATAAAGGCACAGCAATGTTTCAGACTAAATACCATACACAACAAACTATTATTCTGTAGTGGCGGTGGGTTTTGGCCAGAGTGCCGTAATGAATAAATCAAATGCCCAAAAACAATTGAAAGCATATCACGAACACTCCCCAACCGGAGCCGACGCCCCAATAAATAGCACATCTCACAGCCTGAAGATACAGCTGATTTAAAACAGATGTGTAATATACACATATATATAAATCAGCATTATTCAGCAATATTCAATAAGTCAGGTTTGGGTAAAATAATGTTTATGGGTCTGCCAAATGCATTCCATACATAATATGCTCTCTCTCTCTCTCTCTCTCTCTCTCTCTCTCTCTCTCTCTATATATATATATATATATATATATATATATATATATATGTTACATTATTAGATCTAATTCCGCGATTTCCTTATCTTATTCTAAATTACTACTTTATTTTCGCTAAATCCTTATCCTTAAATAATCTCTATCATTAACTCTATTTAATTCCCTTTAATTTAATTTTTGACTTGTCTTAATCGTAAATATTACGCTTTTAGTATTCTTAAATTAAATGTTCCATTCCCGCGCTTTTTTCTTTCGAGAATATTCTTTTAGCTTCCATTTTTACTTTCCCGCGCATTTCTGAGATTATCCTTTTTCCCTTCAAATTCATCCGCGTGCTCTGTTAGCACTCTTTATATGACGTGACATTCTTAATTATTCATTGGTTGAGAGCGCGACTTACGTCATATTTGTATTCTTACACGTGAGGAACAAAAAGTTTGATACTCGCTGTGTTTCAGCAGATTTTGAAAGATTTGAGTCAATTTCCCAGTTTACATCCATCCCTTGGTCACCGTCCTTTTATTCGATTATCTGGAACTTTGTTTAAACCTAATTACTACTACGGAGAGATGGCTAATTATCTTGGTGGAAACTGCACCTTTTTGCAAGATGTTCTAATAAAGTGCTTAGCTGATATTATGAGTTGTTTCAATTTCTTCTGGGGAAACTTCACGGAACGATGTATTCCATTGTTTTCACTCGACAACTGCATTTCAACAATTTGTTCTACTAATATAACAGATTCGAATTATCTGTTCTGACCACTTCTTTTACGCCATTATCGCTGGATGTGATACACAACTACTATCGTGACTGCCAGTACTCCATTTTCAACGATAAAGCCAATCCAGTGTTGCTAGAATGTAACACATATATATATTTATATTATATATATTTATATTATATTATATATACATCTGTTTAGCATATTTATTTCACATTTTCCTTCTTTGTGTCTTTTAAACTTATTTTACAAAGAAATTTCTGGTTCGAACCGAAATATATTCATATGGTAGGAGTCAAAATGACACCCACACGGTCTTTTTAGTGTTAATAATATCTAATATCGTTTTTTTCTTTTCTGTCTCTTACCGTTATCATGAATGAAACACTTAAATCTTCAAAAACTGTATGTAAAAGCCATCAAAATTTTCCTTGAATACAAAGCTAAATTCAGTCACTTATTCTGCTATGTACCTACCATCCAAGAGATGACAGAAATGAGACTAAAGTATATTTATGAGGTAAGGGACAGCTGCCGCATTGAATAATGTAATGAAGTCTAGCAGCAGAAAGGGTGAAGTGGCTGAAATTTACTCCGGTTGCCAATAGGGAGTGATAATATATTATTGATGATTATCGCTGATAGGGGCGGTAATATAAATGGTAAGGAGTGAAATCAGCTTTTTCCTAATTAATATTCATTCATAACAGATTGTTAATGCTGAACGATTTTCCGAAAATCATCTGTATTGTCCCTGTCTAAAATATTAAAATGGTGATTTGACTTTAAAGCGCGTTTTAGAATGAGTTACTTGAATATTTAGCCGAAAATAGTGGAATCTCATGTAAAATAATAACCAGAAATCAAATACATTCACTGGTGAATGTGGAGAAAATAATGAAAAACTTCATTCATATAATAGGGTAGACCGGGATACGTTTACGCGGTTTATTTTTTATTTCAATGAATTTTCTAATTTTTATGTTTTAACTTAGGAAATTTTAGACATTGTGGTTTTATAAAGCAGTTAATAAAGTCAAAATTTGTGTATTCAGATATCGCCCTATTTGTGTTGTTAACTGTATTTTTTTTTTTCAGGTCCAAGTCTTTTGCATAAACTTGCCCCGAGAACGGGGCAAGTTTATGCATCACGTTGGGCACATTTATGCATATTATAAGTGATACCAAGGAATAAGTGCAATAAATATTTAATCAAATTGAAATGTTTTATTTATAACTTAAAACACTGTTTAAAAATAAAAAAAAAATTAAAGAGAATTATTTAAAGAACATTTATAGGCTAAACTGAATTCATAGGGTTTATTGCTAATTAAAAAACAGTAATTATTTAGTTATCTTCATCATCACTGTTAGAGTTTTTACAAACAAAAAATAAAGTATTTCCTTTTGCACACTTGTCATGGGACCCCTTTTTGCATCTAAGACATTGAACCCAGTCTTGTCCTTTTTTACGTTTACACAGTAAGAACATGCGTAAAAGTGCCCCGATGTCAATGTGTAAACGTGCCCCGTCACCATGTTTGGATTTATTTTTAACGTGCAACGAAATTTAATAACATTTCTGTTCATAAAAATACAGTTCTCAAAAAAGGATAAAATTCTGTTATGTTCATATATTTGTGTATCCTTAACTAAGTATTATTAGGTCAAAATAAGTTTCAATAAAATCAGCACAAAACTTACTCACCTTGACAGAAAACAGGTTATTCTTTCCGCATGCTAGACCGAAGCTCGACTGACGCTCAAAAACGTGTGAGAATACCCGCTAGGGAGCAGCGTCAATCTGTCATAACTGGTGTAGCGCCAGCTATAGCTCGTTTCGGAAAAAGTGCACTGCGTAAACGTGCCCCTGTCTACCCTAATGTTGAATTTCCCTTTAGGCTATCAAAAACTGGACGCGATATAGTGACACCTTTTTTGTAGGAAGCTCTATGCAACATCTTAAGAAAAGTATTAGGTCGCATATTGATGAGACATAAATAATAGAAACAGACTATGAGATATATTCTCAAATTGATGCAGTTAATAAATAACGTTTGATTCTTGAACAATGTCGAAATTTTACCGACTGTCCCATCTTCTAAAATAATGAACTACTTCTTAAAAGTAACATATAAAATATCTACTGCTTATTTTATTTTTAAAAAATAGAGTTTTATAAAGACTTGTATATTATAAACTTGTTAAAAAGGTGCTCTCGAAAAGTAGTGCTGCTATGGACTTAAAAACAAGTATTGTGCTATCGAAAAGAACCATGGTGTACCAGAAAGACTACAGAGCATTATAATAGGAGATAGTACGGTGCACATGGGAAACTAAACAGTGCAATGTAGCTGGAATGTAGTCCAATGTAGTTCGCAAACAAAGCTAGTGTTTTCATGTAGTCTTTCGCGCAATAAAAGTTTTCTGAACTATTAACTTCAGAAGTATTTAAAATTATTAATTCCAATAATTTATAATACATATATATATATATATATATATATATATTCTAAAGTTATTAAAAAGAATTTTTTAGTATGAAAAACAAAATAAAAAATCGATGGAAAATAATAGCTTAAAAATATTGAGTAAATAATGAAAATGTTCTAACTTAACGGAGCAAAAATACTAACAATATCTTGTTACGATTATTTTTGCTCATTATATTTATACTGATAAAGAATAGCAAATACAACTTAATTTATTTTCTCAAATCCTCTGTTTCTCAGAAGTCACCTAGTTATATTATTTAAACATTTACTAATAACTCGTTTTCCTTGTACATTATGAACAATCAATAAATAAAAAACAAACCAATTAGTAACCTGAGGCAAATAATTTATTTAAAAAAAAATCCATCATTAAACGAACTAATGAGGTTTTTTCGGATAAAAGATAATTGTTGAGACTTATTATTGTTTTTATTCAACTAATTTAAATCTTCCCCAAATCATTTTATTAGAGTAGCGTCTCATGATACGAATTTTATTTCAAAATATTAATAAAACTTTATCTCTTTATGTTTTATTTTATTGATTTTTCAAGCTGGATAACTTAAGCGACCATAATTTCTAAGCTGATATGCATTTTGCTAAAAAATCAATTATGGGAATGCTGTTTAATAAATAGAAAATGTAATTAGAAAGCAAAAATTAACCAAACCGAATGGTCTCAAATTTTAAGTATATAATTGTTGCAAAGTTTTGTCGAGTCATTTCAAATTTTGTGAAAATCACATGTATAGTTTAATTACAGGAACAGTCAAAAGTTTTTCGTTACATTACGGCCAATGGGGAAAAAATATTTCAAGTGCATTTTAATGATGTTACAACCTTTCGAAGAAAAATTAAATTGATATGGGCTTAGGCAGTGCACTAAAATATACATTCAGAACAATATGCGGTGCAAAATATTTTTATAAAACTAGTTATAGTACAAAAGCAACTCATTTGCCACGTTTGACGTGTAATTTCCATCTTGTTTTTTTTAACTAACGATATTCAGAGTCATCTATAGCCCGTTCTAATAACCGGAATGGCGCTAAACCTGATAACGGGACTAATGAAGGCATGGGAAAAAAAATCCCGCGAAGAAGAATTAGTTCAAAAGATCACCGATAGGGAAATATGGCGTTGTTGTAGTTTATGCAGCCGAGAATGAGCATAAAACACGGGTTACAAGTGATAATGCAAATTTATAACTATGTATGTGACAACAGAGCTAAGAATTTGGAATATAAACGGATGCGAAAATCTCTGAGAAATATTTTCAACTCTTGTTGAATATGAGTTACACGTTATCGCAGTGCGCATATAGCCCAAATCATTGGCTCTATTGTCGCATACGTAGCTATAAATTTGCATGTTTTACGCTCATTATCGCCTGCTTAGACTACAACAGCATCATATTTCTCCATATCAGATTCGTTTTGAACATTTTTTTTTTCCTCGGAATCTCCTTTCCCATGACGCAATTAGTCCCCTTACCAAGTTTAGTGCCATTCCGGTTATTATAGAACGGGCTACAGATGCTCTGAATAGTGTCAGTTAAAAAAAACCCTGTATATCCATGGTCCTAATTACAATTGTTGTGGTTTATTATTGTTTTTAGTCCAACTGTGTCGATGTTGGTCATGTTAAATACTTTACACAGATTAAACAGTCACATTTTTAATAAGGACGACACACGAATTATATACAACTTCGCTAAAGCGCGTAGAATATATTGAAGCTACATATATCCGCTTATAACACATCAAAACTTCAATAGGTGAGACGCATTTCGAACACATATCTAAAATCTACAAACCCACGCAATCCAGTGTTGCCAGACAGTCAAAAGTCAATTTCCCCAGAATTCCTGAAATTTTCCCCAAATCAGTGTTTTTTTTCGTAAAAGTCCCCAACTCAGTTTTTACTCAAAAAGGGAAATTTTCAATTTTCAATTTATCACTATAAAAAATATCTAAGTAATTTAAGCTAAAAAATTTCCCCCAAAAAAAGCCTTTTTTTGAAAAAATTTCCCATTTACAAAAAACAAACTTTTAAACTGGGCTGAATGCATATTCTATAGCTACATGAGAATGAGAGATATTTTGCAGTGACAAGTTATTTCATGTTTGTTTTTAAAAGTATTGTCTAACAATGTTGGGCTATTGTTACATTATCTCCATAGCTTTAGACAACCTCTTATCAATTGGGATTTGAATGAATCCGAGATGGTACGTTGTTTTAATTTTTTTGTCATCTCTATACTGAAGTACATAATCATAATGCAATGTATTTTCGCTGTATCAATCGATGTGCTTTTGCATATCATAAGAGAAAAATATCTGCTTTCCACATATTTAAGTTAAAATTTTTTAAAAGTACGGCGAAGGAATTTTTCGTTAAAGTCCTGCAGATTTAGTCACGTGCAGATTTAAGCTGCTTAAGACTTTAGAGTCTCATCTCTCACGTATTTGTAATATGTGTAAACTGTAATGTAGTAAACAGTGAACACGACCACATCCAAAAGAATAATGATTGATATTTCCGATTTCTGGATTGTATTTTCGTTTTTCAAATCAAAAATTGAGTTCGAGACTAATCCAGTTTTTCTACAGGACTAAAAGAAATCTAAAAATTCCCCAAGTTTTTCCCCAAAATTTTTGTAGTCCCCAAAAGTTTCCCCACGAACTACTTGTCCCCCAAAAATTCCCCTAGAGGTTCAAAATTCCCCAAAATGGGGACAAAATCTCCAATCTGGCAGCACTGGCGCAATCATAATTACTTTAATTCCCTTCACTTCCTGTATGGCAAAATATCTCAGGATATTGTGCCGAAAGTGGCACTAGCGCCATCTATATGTTATAAAAATCAGGGAAGGCCATCATTTTGTTACAAAATTAATTTAAATATTCTCCGAATAATTTTATTAGAGGTGAGTTTCCCGATACGAAATTTATTTCAAAATATGAATGAAGCTTTTTTATTATTTTATAGAATGAATAATTTGTGCGATTGTATTTCAGTCCGAACGACTCAGATTCGGTTAATTGAAGTTTCACCATATTCCATTATTATAATTTGATAACTTTGACTTCTGTAATCATACTTATGGGGTTAAAGTTAAAAATCTGCAGAAAAAATAATATTTTTAAAGATATTTCTTTTATCATAAGTGAAAAAAGATTAAAAAAAAAAAAAATTGTTGGAATATTCAGTAGAATTTAAACAGCTATGTTGCAGCTATGGTGGTAGTTAAAATTGTTAGAATTTATTATTGACTTTACTAAAATAATTTAATTTTTATTAGTAAATTAAATTAATTAATTTAGTTTTGTTCAAGATACGAATATCATATTCACGATAACAGTGAAATTTATATCAACTGTCTAAACAAAATCTTGTGTAATCAAACTCTTGTCGTTAAAATCTGATACTTTTTATTGATTTTTCAAGTTACGACTGTATTTTCAAAGCTGATATGCATTTCAGTGAAAAATCAATTTGAATAATGTTGTTGAATAAATAGGAAATGGAATGTTCTTAAAAATATATATTACTGATATTTGGTAACATTTTAATCCATATAAAAAAACAATGACAGCACTGTCTTTTAAAAAAAGCGTTTTTGAAACAAATTATATAACAGTTCTTTCATTTATGCAATTTATAAATTCTTAAAAAGAAAAAAAAACCTTATTGTGCCATCAAACTTGTTTTTTTTTATCTTAAAATCCCTTAATCTTTTGATTGATTTTTGAAGTTCAAAATTTTCTGAAACCTTATTTCGAGGATGATATGCATTTTACTGGAAAATGAATTTTTGGGATATTTTCAGATAAACCGAAAATGGATTGATAAAAAAATGGTTATTAAAACATGTATTACATTTCTTATTATTGAAATATTTTAGCAAACTAAAAATAATTTAGGTAATCAAGATTATCTGTTTAAAATATGATAACAAAAAAAAAAAAAAATATTTTTTTCATAATTTTTCGTGTACCGCAATTGAAACATTGATAAAAAACATAAAATAAGATTTTTGTGCACATAGTAGACGTCAAACTATTTTGCCTCTGTGTTAAGTGGTAATTACAGTGGTAATTACGTTCGGATTTTCAACAGTTTTTTAAATGCTTCAAACAGAAAAGGAAAAGAAATACGAAAGAAAATCGATCGTTACATATGTGTCTATGTACAGTAGCGCTCAAAAGTATTTTGACAAAGATAATAATTGACTTAAATAAAAACAATAATAAAATACCAAAATCAATCATTTATATTATTTAACCATATTCAACATTTTACAGATTTTTAGCAAATTAACTATGATTTGCTGTAAAATAACGTGAAACCCAAGTAAAATCAAAGAATATTAAACAAAATAAGAGCGAATATAATGTTGTCAAAATACTTTTGAGCGCTATTGTATATACAGTAGAACCTGGTTAAGACGCGTCTCAAGGAACTGCACAAAAGTCGCGTATTATGCGGGATCGCATAATAAAAGTGATTTGCAAAATATTACAGGGACTGAATATATTTACATATCTAACCGTCTAAATAAACTTCAGAGGTTTCGTCTATATGTTCGCAGTCAAAAATTGCCTGTTACGCATTTTTCATTTACGCATGTCTGATAAGCATTTGTAGATTAAAACATTAACTGTATTCAAGTTTAACCCATGGAATATCTATTTATACTGGATCTACTAGACTGAAAATAATAAGTTGGAAATTTCTCGTCAAACGTGTCAAATGAAGTGCGTTTGTACTATAACTAGTTTTATAAATATTTTTTGCATCGCATATTGTACTGAATGTATATTTTAGTACACTTCATAAGTGCATATCAATTTCATTCTGTTCGGAAGGCTGTAACATCATTAAAATGCACTTGAAATAATTTTTTCCCATTGGCCATAATGTAACGGAAAACTTTGGACGGTCCCTGTAATTAAACTATACATCCGATTATCATACAGTTTGAAATGACTCAACAGAATTTTGTAACAATTATATATTTAAAATTTCAGACCATTCGGAAGGCTGTAATATCATTAAAATGAACTTGCAATAATTTATTCCCATTGGCCGTAAAGTAACAGAAAACTTTTGACTGTCCCTGTAATTAAACAATTGATCCGATTTTCATAAAATTTGAAATAACTCGACACAATTTTGCAACAATTATATATTTAAAATTTTAGACAATTCGGTTGGGTAGTTTTTTCTTTGTTATATGCGGACAGACGGACAAACAGACGAACAGAACGACGACTATAGGTGCTACGTATTTAAATAATTAAGAACGCACCTAAAAATGGATTCAAATATGAATTTTAGTGGATTATTACGTTACAATCGAAAATAAAACAGGCACTGGATGAAAATAACGAAGAAATAGAATTGAAAATTAAAGGTTTCCCTTTCTCTTCAAATGCGTTTAAATGTATAGAGTACTAAGGTCATATTGTTTCCTAAAGTGTGCAAAATACAAGAATCGGCAACATATAGCTCAAAAGGAGGAGAAAATAAGTAACAAAAAGAGGCAAAAATTAATTTATCTTCTGTCTAACTTCAGTAAAAACAAACACGAAGCAAGAAGCAAAAAATATCAGGACGTGGAATAAAAGAAGAGTTGCAGAGTTGCTGATTTAGCAGGATATTTTTATTCAAACATCTACCATTATTTCTAATAACTAATATTCGCTTTAATTAATCTGTAATTTAATAAGACGGTAGATATCTGAATTTAAATATTCCGCTATATTTTGAACCATGGAGAAAAGAAGAGAAATTCACATCTTGGTCTATGAATTCGCGTATTAAGCAAGATTTTTTGCCTAAGAGGACCGAAACAATGTCGCGTATTAAGCGTGATTGCATAATAACCGTTAGCGTATTATACAGGATATTTTTACATTAGTCTCATTGGCGATGGATAATTAACCGGAAAAAATCGTATTAAATGTGAATGCCTTAAGCGGATGCAACTGTATGTATTTCCTGGAATTTTCGCAATAAATACTGAACTGATTTCAATTCAACTTTTGACACCACAATTCAAGTACATCAGGGAAAGTTTTAAAGCAAAAATGATGATAATATCAGATATAGTCTTTGTAAAGTAACACGTAAAATGTTTTGAAGTATAATTGTCTACCGCACGTGTGTGCAACGTCAATGGTGCTGGGAAATATACTGCCTTTATAAATAACATGTTGGCACTATATAAGCAATCAAATTTGATTGCTCCGAAATTATTTTGGACAAAAACTTAGTGAGCACTTCTGAGCTGAATTAAATTTTATAGAGAAGCTCATGTTTGTTGTGTAATCGAACATGTCCAGGCGAGTATTTTCAAGTTCAGAAATATGTGTTGTCACTGTTTGGATAAAACCTTCAATCTGAACATGCAGCCTGAGTGTGTGTCGCGACTTTCTTGTTTATAAAAGCCTTCCATTTGCAACAGCGTAGGTTAAATTGAATGTAGCTAACAATAAAGTACTGTCGCAAAAAATATTGCAAACCACTCGCGCTTAAGTGCGTCAACTGGAGCGAAATAAGTAAACCACTACAACAAAAAAGTCAGTGTAAATAACATGAGTGATTTTTAAACAATTGAAAGCAAACCGAAAGACTATCATTTGGAGTGGCTTTATTTTTCCTTAAAAAATCACTTTATTATTCAATTAACTTATTTTTTCTCCGATGCTATTAGAGTTGAATTTCACAACGGGAAATTCATTCCACATCATCAATATAGCTCTGTCCCCCAATGCCTTTTATTGGTTTTTCATGTTGAATAATTTCTGAGACCTCATTTCAAAGCTGATAAGCATTTCAGAGGAAATTGTTGTGCTGCTGAATTAAATTTTCATTTTTTTTAAAAAATCGTAACTTAAGAAAAAAAAAACTCTTCTTCAATCATACTTGTTTCGTTAAAATCAGATAATCTTTTAATGCATTTTTATTGATTCTTCCACTTTAATAGTTTTTGCGACTGTATTTGAAAGCTCATGTGCATTTTAGAGCGGAAAATGAATTTTTTGGAAAGCTTTTTATTAAATAGAAAACGGAATCATTGAATCATTAAAAAAATGTATTGCACAAATTTAACTATGATTTTAAAATTACGATGATACTCCACATTTCTTAAAGAATCATTAAGAAAGAGAATATGCAATAATAAAAAAATATATATTCACTTTCTAAAAGTAATCTTGCGTAATCAAATTTATTTCGTTAAAATCTGATAACAGAAACTAAATTTTTGAAATATTTTGTTTATTATAAGTGAAAACAAAAATTAGATATCGGTGTATGCAATAGGCGTAAAAACTGTTAGGTCCATTTGAATGTACGTAAATGAATAAATTTGTGTGTGGAATAAGGGTATATTTCTTAATATGTACGTGACTCAGTACGCGGGTATATATGTGCATGTGCGTTAATGTATGTTCGCATCATTAATGTAAATACTATTCTTGTCATATTTAGTAAGGCATAATGCCATTCATTTTCTTAGCATTCTATTTCCAGTTTAAGAATGAGCCATGCTATTTTACGATTGAATTTTGCTAATTTTAGAGACTGATTTTCGTGTTGACTTTTTTTTTTTTTTTTTTGTGTGTGTGTGTGTAGAATAAACACTAAGTAATTTTTGCATGTGTGTGTAAAATTGTGTGTAAATATATATATTTTTACAAGATAATATGAATGTGTTTGTGGGATCAATAGTGTATGCAAAGCATTTTCTCTGGAGAAAGATTACACGGGAAACACTAAACTCTTTATAAGGCTAACGAAAAAAAAGTGATCTCCTTCTAAATCAGCTTTAACCCATTTTAGGCCAAGCTTAGAAATTTTATAAAATGTGGTATTATTTTCATTTAAATATGCCTAAATTACATTCATTAAGACAAAAAAAAATTTCGTGCATGAAAAATAATATTTTATTTGAGAAATAAAATGCATTCGGCCATTTTCCTGCATTCGGTCAATGGTGCGCTAACGCACCATTAAATTTCAAATTAATAATTCTTTTAAAATATTTTATGACATTTGTTTTATTGTTATTTTATTCACAGAACTTGCAAATTTAATCCATTATAAAAACATATGATTAATCTCAAGTGGAATAATTATACATTTTCAAAAAGTCGAATTTGTCAATAACCGTTTATATTTTAAAAGACTAACGTATTTTGAAAATTTCTCAACTGAAAGTGTTAACTGCAATTGAATTACTGATATTTTATAAATGTCTCCAGAACTCTTAAAAATAGCAGAAAAATAAAATTAGTGAAAGATATTCGTCACAGTGTTAATAAAAAATTATGTATTGAAATTGTGAGTTTACGCACCTTTGGCCGAAAATGGATTAAAACAACTGTCGAATTTAATGAGATTTTTTTTCAGTATGTCTAGTTTGATGACAACAAAAATGTTTATGTTTAAAATCGCTATGAACGTTGCTTGTCTATTTACAAATGAAAAAAAAATCACATTAAAAATGCCGATGAGATTTATTGTATGATCATTGATTGCTTGAATCCAGAAAAAAAAACTAAAAAGTTTAATATCTTTCTTGAGATATAAATGCACTGAGTATATATATATATATATATATAATGATAGCTAGTTTATAATAACTATGCACAGTATGCTTAGTGGCAAACCGATACTGGCCTAATATTACTGCGGTGCAGTATTGCGTTTAATACAAATATTCTCTATGTAATGCCAATATTTGTTAAATATTGATTGGTTGCATGCAAAACGGTCATATTTTGTTCACGTTGGCTACATAGACTAGGACCTCCTAATTTAGAATCATTCTCGATGAAAACCAGTACTACATAAATATTAGCTTTATGATGCAAGTGTTTGCAGTGGAAGACCAGCTCAATCCGATGAGGTTTTTTTTTCTTTTTTTATGAATTATGTTGTAAAAACTAAATGCACTGCAAGCTAATTTACAACCGTGTAAAATGAATTTAACATTAAGCGTTCCAAACTTTAAAACTTTCATGATTCCCAAAATGTTTGACCCATGAGTTACCGTTTTTAATTTGAGGGTCAAGTGTATCGAAACATCCAAATATACTGCCAAAGTTGGGTTTTTGTATGGAAAATGTCAGATCATGGTACAATTTAAGTATGAAGATGGGCCTCTTAACGTATTTATTTATATATATAAATAGAGATCGATCGAAAATTCATTTTCGTTTTCGGCTCAAAATCTGAGTTTAGCCGAAAATGTTGCCGAGAGTTTGGCCAGACCGAAAATTGACCGAAACTACCTCTATTCCAAAAATTTTCTTTCTTCCTTCGGGAATTTTTGACATTATTCATTGAATTGCGCTGTTTCTGCTCAAATGACACGCTATTTAATGCTATGAACTTCACTGTTTGTAATTATCAGTCAAAACGGACTCAAGACGTGAGTACAAATTATAAAGGAAGAAATTCATATATGACTAAATTTTGAAAACGCTGTTCACTTGCTAATTAAAATATGCAGATGTAACAGTAAAAGAAAATTTTTAGTTTCAAACCACAGAAGTGTTTTGAATATACTCTTTGAGAAAGTTGTAGTATAACAGATGAACATTTTCAAAACTCATTATAAAAGATAAATCGAACTATGTATACATATTTTTTTTAATTACATGAAATTTGTATAGTTACAAAATTATGTTGTGTATTTGATGAATTAGTCACACTTTACTTTATATGACAATAAAAAGATTTGTTCTGAAGCACACAAAGCCAACTTAGGCCATACTTACGTATACACATTGGAATAATTAATAATTATGTATATTTATGTATGTATTAATTACTTTAAAAAAATTGGACGTTTTCGTTTTCCGCTGAAAATAGGAAAATTATTGAAATTCGGTTTCGCTTTCAGTTTCGGTCGATGATTGAACTTTATGGGGTGTAGCGGGTTTTTTTTGTATTCTGATTGCACATGCTACTGTAAAACAGTTTCTTTTTCTTTTTTGGGGGGGGGGGGAGGAGGCTGGGGTCACAAGTTACTCATTCTCAGAATAAAATTCCTTATCTGTTTGTATACACAACAACGCAAGATCAGAGAAAGTTACAAATTCTAAATGCGCAAAAAAATGCAAACTTACAATTCTCCTCCGAAATGGGGACATTTTGTTTCACTAGATTATTGAAAACTGTTCTTCATAAGCACAAATTTCGTGTCGACGAGAAAATTCATTGAGAGTACTAAAGCTGATTCAGAGTATTCCGAGAATTAATTTATTCATATACATGGTAAATGTAAATAAACCTGTTATGAATAAGAACAAGACTAATCGATTTAGAATTACATTGATAATGTAAAGCTTAGAATAAATATTCTTTTCTAAAATAATCATACTCTGGGAAGAAATTTTTTATAATTTTCTTTATTAAAAAATCAATGTTCTTTTCAAATATAGTATAAGAATTTAAACAAATTGAAGGTACGGATAGCCATCATTATATTAATTTGGAGAAGCATGGTGCACTTGAATAAAGGCGCTGTGCACCAAAACTTTTCATTCAAAACAAAAAACAAACAAGCATGGTTGATAAAAAATGCATAACAAATTTTTTAAATAATACTTCGGCGCAGTTAAAAAGCTAAATGTTTAAGATTCATCTCTAGGAACACAAACTTGATTAAAATAAAAATTCGACAGACATGGCCCATAAAATACTTTTACAAGATATTAGCTTAAGTCTTAAATTTCAGCCTGAAACTAAAAAAAATCTCATTAATAATTAATTTTAAAACTATTATAAAACTGTAATATGAATCAATTTATTTGGGCGTAGTCTTGTTGCTAAACTTAGCTGAAATCTTAAAGAAAAAGACTAGCGACGAAATGATGCTAAAGAAAATACCCATAAAAACGAACATTTATAGTAATTAAAGCAAAATATAAAATTTATGAAAACTCGTCAATTTATTAGTTATTCATTAAATTATTTTCTGATTTAGAATCCGTTTTATGACAGGTATCTAAGAAAAGTGACTGCAGAAGTTTTAAGGTTAAGTATAGAATATACTTAATATTAAAAGCTGAGGAGAAAGTTCGAGTATTATGCAGTACCATTAATATTTTTATTTGCAAGTCAACATAAAAAAATTCAGATACATTAAAATTTAGTAAAGAAGAAAAAATGACTATTTCTTAACCCATTTACAATGCGTTTAAAGTAAAAAAAAAAAAAAATGCATATCAATATTTCGCTTTTAATTCATTCGAGACACAAATCTTCCCTTACACAAATTTTATTTGGTTGACACCGCTTTTTTTAAACAATTCCCTTTACTTGTAAAATACCAAACAAAACTCTAATTAAAAAAGACAAATATTACATTTATCTTTTAATGGTGCACAAAACAAATCCCACATACACCTTTTGACGATGCATATATGCATCACCCGTCCCAAAAGGGTTAAAAATAATTACCCTTTTAGGATATTGACAACATCTCGGGTAATATGAAATACGGTTATAAGGAATATTAAAATTTCAAGAAAATCCTCGAATTAAAAGAATAACCAAAATTATTTAATAAATTAACATTAGTACATTATCAATAAATCATCAGTTTCTTTGAAAAATAACTTTAATTTCCCCCTAAACACAAATGTAGTCTATTGAGTCGGCGCCATCCCACTTCACATGAACTCATCCACTCCTTCCCTCTTTCATAGTCTGAATATTTTCAATTGCAAAACAGGCACACTGCATCATCCTCATCTGGAGTACAATATGATAAAAAGCCCATTTCAAATTATACATCTTAGTTGAATGACTGCTCGTCTTCACTAGACTTTTCTTGAAACAGTTGTTTAGCTGACATTCCATATTACCCGACACACCATTTTGAAAAACATGACCTCTTCACTTGTCAGCAAGTTACGAAAGAGGAAACTGATTAACACAGTAATAAATATAACTGTTTAACTTTATATTGATTAACATCACTGACAATGAGGTTTCACAATGAATACGAATTTTATAAAATTTACCTGCCAAAAACTTCAAAAATTGAGAATAATATTTTAGTTCACCTCTTCGCTCCAACAAGAGGTATCTGACAAGAACTGAGCACAGTGCCTCATGGGAAATCTAGGAAATCATTTGGTAGTTTTACGCTTGGATGCAATACCGTATATGCCAAATACTGAAGTATTCCTTATTGTTCCACCATTCCATAATAAGCGAACTTCCTTTACATATAAATATATGATTTATATATATCTAAAACATATTATAAATTTGAGCATAAGATATATCGGCAGTTTAAGAAAAAATTGTAGATGATCTGAATGTTTTCAATTTATAAACACTTTGTTAATTTTTTTCGTTCTTTTCTCCTTGATCGGGGTTCATTGTTAGAGAAATATCTACGGTATATGTTAAAAAAAAATCATTGATGTAACCACAAAATATATTACATATACAAAATGGAATTACACACAGTAATCCCTTAACATTCTCGACGGTTAGGTTAGCGGAAACCTCCGCTAATGTCAAAATCGCAAATGTTGAGACTACATTTCGGCGCTTAAAAAGGGGTTAGGTTTTCATTTTTTTTTTTTAATGGAAAAACTCAATTTAAACGTAAATATATTTATAAAGGATTAAAAAGTGCATGCTGTAAATAAATTCGAATAATTATAAACATATTATACAAAATTTATTTGCTAGTTGATGGCTGAAAATTTCAGTGATATGTAGAACAGATCTTTTGTTTGTGAATTTCAATATGAGAAAAAGTTGCGGCTTCGATTTCTTTTTTTTTTTTTTATTTAAGACTCCTCACCAGTGAAGGATCGCATTCTATTGCTTATACAATAAGTTTCTTGATGTTTTAAAAATTTCCCAATAATTTTTGCAGAAAATATTTCACCTTAAATACAAAATTTGCAATTTAGAAAAAAAAAATCTATTTAAAAAATAAAGAAAATTACTGATCAATAATTTTCCTCAACATAAGGGCTGAAGTTCTCGCAAATTCCATATAGTAAATAGATATCCAGCATCACGTAGTTCGTAGAATCGGTAAAACAAAGTGAGTTTACTTTCTAAAAAAACATTTTTTATAAAACACAATTCGCGAATAACCAAGTTAAGTATTCACGAAAGTTGAAATGTTCTGCATTTTCTATTTCGTGAATAATTAAAACTCACGAGTGTTAAATCCGCGAATGTTAAGGGATTAGTGTAGAATGTTACCAATTTGTTCATATATTTGTGATTTCATCTTTATTATATACAGTGGCGGTCAAAAGTTTCCGGCCAGTTAGTTTCTTTGATTTGTTTGATAGAACGTTTTAGTGAAGAAGAAGCACAATTGCTCCAAAAGTTGGGAATAAGTAAAGTACCTCTGACCACGTGATCATTTTGATTGGATGCTTAAGATACTTGATACAAAGGGGAGGAATTCGAAATTCGCGCGTGCAAAAGTTTCCGGCCATTCGTCATCCATTTGTTTTTGCTATCGCTAAAGTGTTTTTTTGGCCATGTTTGTTAATTAATCAACGTGAATAATGCATTTGAAATTCAAAAATGAAAATTTTAACCATTTATTGTTCCTAAACGAGTGATTTGTTAGTCGCTAAAGGGACAATCTTCTGGTGAGATTGCGGCAAAGTTGTCGATCGGAAAATTTGCTGCAAACGATATTTAAAAAAATATAAAGATGGTCATGGCCTTCGGAACTTTCCACTGCCCGGGGAACTCCGGAAAACGACTATTCTTGTAGACAGAATTATCAGACGAAAAGCAGTTGATGACCCGCGTAAAAATGCTGCTGCAATTCCACCCGATTTATGGTGTTAAAATATGTCTGAAATAAGTCTGTCTACAGTATCAAGACGCTTATGTGACGTAGAACTTTATGGAATAGTCGGTGTTAAAAAACCTTTCATAAATAAAAAAATTCAGAGGGCCCGACTGGCGTTTGCCAAGGAATACAAAGACTGGTCAAGTGAAAACTGGATAAAAGTACTATTTCCCGTTGAATCGACGTTCAATCTTTTTGGGTAGTGATAAAAAACATTATAACCGACGACCTAAAAACAAAAGATAAGATGCGAGATATATTATTCCTACAATTAAGCACGGCGGAGGTCACGTTATGCTGTGGGGAGCATTTTCTGGAAAATGCGCATGTCCGTTATTTGAAATCTGCGGCAAAATGAATAGTGAAATGCATAAAGATATTTTGCAAGATCATTTGCTGCCTTATTGGAGGAAAAATTGTGGTCGCAACTATTTGTTTCATCATGATAACAACCAAAAGCATGCATGCAAGCTCGTCAAGCAGTGGCTTTCATACAAAAAAATTTCGCTTTTGAAATCGACAGCCCAATCATCCGATTTGAATACAATAGAGAATCTTTGAAGCTAACTTGAAAACGTGTGTGGAATTATAAATATTCAAATTCAGCAGCATTTTCACAAAAATTGTGAGAACCGTGGACAAAACGTAACACTGATGATCTACAACCGTTCATTGAATCGATGCCACGTTGCTGCTCCGCAGTACTTATTGCTAAATGTATGAATACAAAATACTAATTGTAAATGTTGTTGATCACTGTTATTTTATTTTCTGATATAACACCAATTTTTCAAACTTGCAAAGGTAGCCGGAAACTTTTGAGAACATACGTTTTCTTTAGCTATTAATTTTGTCAATTAAATTTATTAATATTTAATTTTTATTCCATAAATAAGTTCTTAACTGTTATGTCAATAAAGTATATAAGTATCACTTTGAGATTCCTCTTCATATGGATATACTTACAAATTAACCAAAAATTTTATACTGGCCGGAAACTTTTGACCGCCACTGTATATATATATATGTATAATTAAGAATATGTTTATTAGTCAGTAAATGTTCGTAAAAATTGAGACACATTCCATAATCAGAAAGTTTCATAATTACTGGACATAATGCTTTTGCAACAGTCGAAAGTATAAAAAAATGTGTTGTTTAAACAAAACTAAAAGGAAAAGAATCATCGTTTGCCTTCGTATTATAATTGAGATGGTTTTTTTAATAAATCCAATTCCATTACTATTATTATTTAAAGATAATTTGCCATATTTCTAACTGAATAATAACAATACATGATGGAATCTTTTCACCTTCAAATTCATTTTTTATTTTATCTTAACGTTATATTTCTAGAAGTTTCATTAATTTATATTTTAATTAGAGAATATTCTTGGATATTCCCAATTTTCGCAAAAACTTTGAATCTTAAATGTCCTCTAAATCTCAATATTTTGAAATTCATCTGAATAGTAAACTTCCGATTATCCATCACTCTCTCAACTGCCACCCTCCGTTAACCGCCACCCCGACTCCCCTATTTTTTTAAATATCAGAAACGAACATTGGCCTAATATTGTTTATAGTACAGAAGATGCTAAAGGACCAGTGATGATATGGAGATATTGATCTTGGTGTCAAACGTACCACGTTGAAAAAATATTTTTGCAAATGAAATTACAGACTGGCTTGAATGTGACAAGAAAGATACTCGAATGAATTATTCAAAATGCTGTGCATCCAGCGAAATCTGAAGCGGATGAAGTGATGAATCGGGGAATGATGATGCAGGAGTCAGTCATACAGAAGTGAAGACTATGCCTCTCTAAGTGCATTAATTGGTTTGAGATGCAAGAGGACGCCGATGTAACCCAAGTACTTTTTTATTACCCGACTGCCAAGAAGAGTTATGTGTTTCACGCGTATCTGGGTATGTGGATTTCTTTATACCCTCGAAACATCCCAACGGCTAGATGGATTTCAATGAATGAGGTCTCTGTCGATTTTTCTTAACCTTCTTATGGTTATAGTCTAGGTTTTGTTTTTATAAAATCAAAATGACGGCCATAAAATACAAAATGGCGGTAGAGGCGAAAAATAATTTTTGCTCACCCTATTGAGTGGCATATCATTGGATAGGTCTTTCAAAATGAAGACGATGTTTCATTGACTATTTTACAGTCAGAAGCCCTGTAGAAGCTCAGTTTAAATATTACACAACTTGGAAGTTGTGTATACAAGATCTCTAGCTTTACTGCAACTCAAATCTTCACAGACATATATAGGCCTCATCAAAACAGTGTTTATAGATAGGAGCTAACAATTAAACACAACTTAAAAGTCATCAATACAAGTAAATAAAATAAATAAGTAGTATAAAAAATAGTTTCACATTGATGAGACATAATTAATTAGTTCGCTTTTCTACGCAGTTGATTTTTTTAATTATTTTTTAATTTAATTTTTTACTACGTAGAATTCGTAACCATGCTGCAATAAAAGCGCAAGCTAAAATCTATAATGCACTACTTTGAATGAAAACGTGTTACTACATATTTATTATGTAAAATTCTAAATTTGTATCCTTAGTTGTTTTATTTTTATCAAATAAGTTTTTTATTAACGGAAGTGCACAACTGCACAACTGATTAAAAAATATATTAAATATTCTTTTTTATGAACTGACAAATATATATGTAATTTTTGAAACGGTTTTATACTGTCTTTTGATTATTCGTCTATTTTTAATATCCGCCTCACCGCCGTTACCGTGAGAGACGGATAATCGAAAGTTTACTGTATACTGTGAAAATATCTTAAAATTACCAGAAATAATAGAAAAAAAATCAACCAGCGCGGTTACATTCAATGCATTCTTTATCATAAATAAATTATTCAATTGTATTTGCTTTTTCCATAAAAGTTCGTGTTATTATCCTGTCTTGAATGTTTTCATCAAGCTTGTTGCTTGTTTCTTTTTTCTCCTGTCAGTGTCTATCTCAATCAATGAACTACAAAGGTAGAACATATATCCAATAACTGTCGGCAGGAAAAGCCATTTTCCTTCAATTTTCTTTCCTTGTAGTATTGGATTTCTTAGATTATATACCTGGTGCATTTCGAAAGTCACAATTTATTTTTCTTTCGGCTCCTCAAATAATGCTTATTTACAAATAAATAAATAAATAAATATACACTTCAATTGCTTTTTCTTTTACATTTTTAAGAAGTTTAGGCCTTTTAATTTTTTTTTTTTTTTTTTTTTTTTTTTTTTTTTTGTGGCAAATGCATTTTTTTTCTATAGTAGTTGCACTACTTTTAATATTTCTCTCCATATACTATCTAAAAATATATACATTATTTTCCACTCTTGAATTCATTCCTTACTTTTCTTTAAAAAATTATAGTTTTAAATTAGTTCAAATTACATTTAAATTAAACAGTAGAAACAGTCATTTTACTCCAATTTCTTTCTCTTGTAGCGTCATGATACATTTGCAAATTCACATTGTATTTTTCTTTCTTACAGTGTATTTATACGAATTAAAAAATCGTTCAGAATTTTTTTTAAAGAAATTGAAATATATCAGCATAAATGCATTTATTCAACGTTTATTAATAGTCTTGGATCAATATTATTGTGTTGGCTGTATTTTGGTATTTCCTGCTATCTTAGCATTTATCATTTTTTACATACGCACATTTTTTTGTTGTACTTATTTATTTATTTATTTATCATTATTTTTGTGTGTGTGCTGCAATACTTGGTCCTATCAAAAATGTGTCAATATAAAAGTTTTAGATAAGATTAAGAAGATTTACATTAAATTTAATTGAATTTGATATCTTGTGACTTGACTCAGTTATGAATTTTTTTCTTCTTAAAACCCTATTTTTTCCTCGCTAGAGCCCATTTTTAATTATATCAAAAATCTGTTATACATAAATGTTTGCCTTTTTCCTAAAAGTAATGATAACTTTAAACTGATTTGATATGTATTGTAATTAAGGAGTTATGGTTTTTTTCCGTTTTCACAAAAACCCTCCCTATTGCCAACCCCTTCGTTCAGATTTTGCCCATTATCGAAGATGACCGAGATTTTCTGCATTTTGATTTTATGTATCAGTTTGGAAGAGATTTGTGTGACCACTTATCCACGTTATGCACTCCCGAGCCCCTCTCCCAAATTTACCCCTCGGGGGGCATGAACGATGTCCGCAAAATTTAGAAAAGTGCCCCTCGGAGGGCAAATTTTGTGGAAAGACCTCGGGAGGTGCATAGCATGAATAAGTGGTCACAGGTATTTCCAACAGGTGTACTATCGCGCCTCCTACAATACATCCTCGCCCCTCCCTTTGAAATACCGTTTACAGAAATGTGTTACTGCACACGGTGACTATATAGAAAAGGACTCATACAATGTAGCAATTTCATAAATTTCACTCAATTATGTCTATATGAGGGCAAAAACGTATTGATACACCCTCGTATATAGATAATTAGATAGATGTATAAAGTTTTTAACTGGGATGGTTTTGGGTTCTTGGGGGTCATGATTGGCGTAGATTTGCAAGAAAAAATTCCGAAATTCTAACATAGGGGAGAATGTAATAGGTAGTATTTCTTACGAAATCTGCCTAAAAACATCTAATAAACAGTGAAGTCATTTCTTCTCGAGCAATTTCCGAAGCTTTGGTTTCATCTTGTTATCAATTTTTTCGGCTTTTCTTTAACAATCTTCTTTCTTGGATTTTATACAAGTGAGTAACACCAATTTGGGAAATATAGTCCTGTTTCTGTAAAGCAGATATAAATTTTTCAGTCAAATTTATACATTTTTCCATTGATATCTTTTCTTCTGCCGACAACTCGTCTTTGCTGCTCTAATTGCGTCGTTCTATTTAGTTCAGTGTCAGTGGTCTCGCTAATCGCCAATAATTCATCGCTTTAGATCTCAAAGTTTTCATAAACAATTTCCATTTTTCTTTCTAACTTAAGTTGGAAAAAAAGAGGACGGGGGGGGGGGGGGTGATATTGAATACAGGATTTTCGTGGTTACACAGTACTTATACGAAGTTAAAAAATTGTTTTAAAAGTTGTAAAAAAAATATCAGATTTCATAAAATCTTCACATTTTTCTTTTGTTTCTTAACACCCTTAATTCTCGTTTCCGTGATATTCTCCGGCTGTGTCTTTTACTCAAAATGTTTGATTTCCACCAGTTTTATAAAATAGTGTAATTATCTTTATTATGGTATCATTTTACCTGTCATTAAATAAGGGAATATTCCTTTTTCAAAAAAGTGGTGCCAATGAGCAATTTCATTTTTCAAACCGTAATTTAATGTGGCCATTAAGGGGACCGGATAAGCTCTATCTCAGCCATGTTAAAATACACCAACTTTATGTACCTTTTTCTCAGAAATCGTGAAAGATAGAGGTCTAGATTTTTTAGCGTAGTTTGAATAACATGCTTTACGTACTTTAACAGACCATTTTCTGTCTAAGTGAAACTGAAAATTAAATATTAATTATTTATTGAAAGACATTTTTTAATTAGCATTTTTGGTAAGATTTTACTGCCGAAAATAAATAATTCTCAACAATCATTAAATCCCTATGTTAAAGTATGCACTATAGCATAAGTATTTAGAAAAATTGGTGTTCTTAAGTTTAATATATATTGAAAGAAAAGAAGGAACACAAACCTGAAAAATAGAAGTTTTGAGAAAAAGCCAATTAAAGCTGTGAAGCAATGTTGCCAGTGGATTACTTTTTTAAAATTCTGATTTCTTGATTAGCACCTTTTTTTGAAATAGTAAAATTCGCCTTATTTAATAACATATTAATTAAGGCGAAAACAATGGGAATTTTACCACTTCAGAAAAATGGTGCCAATTAAGAAATCTGAATTTAAAAAAAAGTAGCCCACTGCCGTGAAGTGCTCTTAGAAAGAATGAAAAAAATCCAACACTTTTTTATATATAAAAACATGTGTAATGCATCTTTGAAAAGATAAAAGTTTAAACCATTTAATGATATAAGAAAGTAAAAATCAATTTTATGGCTGAATTTTGCTTACCCGGTCCCCCTAAGGGGACAAAGAATTCCCTGTTCAGTTCAAGTAATTTCATTTGTCTAATGTTGTCAGCGTTTATATAATTCCATGCATTTTTTTTTTAAAATAAAGATGTTATTCTAAAATTTTTACTAATATTTCTGAGCATAGTATTCAGTGAGATGTCACTGAGAAAAAATCAGTAAAAATTACTTTTAGACTTCGCAGGTGTTACAGTAAAAGCTACAATCTCCCATAGTTTCTTTATCATTTAGAAATTGTAATTTTTGTGTTCGTTTTTTCCTTCTTTAATATGACATAAAAAAACCTCTTTTTCGCTAGTGCAATTTTTTATAATTAAGTAAATGAAACTTCGGTTGCGTTAAAAATAAGACACATAGAAAAAAAAAAAACCCAGCAATGTTATATCCCATATTTTCGTTATACCCAATGAATTATTTACATTTAATGTCATGCTTTCAGCAGTTTTTCCATTATGGGTTATTCTCTGGCATAGAATGTTTTCCTCCCGCTGTTGGTTGCGCTTTTCTCCTGTCAATGTCTATCTTAATCAACGAACTACGAAGGTAGAACATATATCCAATGTCTGTCGGCCGGAAAAGCCATTTTCCTTCAATTTTCTTTTCTTGTAATGTCCGATTTCTCAGATTATATACCTGATGAATTTCTAAGTTAAGAATTTATTTTTATTTTTACTACCCAGATAATCTCGAAAAAAATCTCGTAATAATCTGGTAAATGCATTTTCTAAAATTTTCTCTTTGATTTAAAAATAATATAATATAATATAAAAGTACTTTGATTTAAAGGCTGGGAAAAACTTATGTAATATTATTTTTTAATTTAATAAATTGTGAAACATATGGTTATTATTGCATTGATATTAAATTGTCATTTAATAATTCAATTTTTTTTTGTTTATTTTAAAAGATCTATTTTATTTCTTTCATAAAGATAATGTGTTTTCTTTTTATCACCAAACTCCGTCGTTCATGTAAAAATGTAAAAAAACGGTAATTGTGCGAAAGAAATAGAACGAATTTTTATGTGCATAATTTAAAATTTAAAAAGTAAACAAACATTGATAATTTTTTTTAAGAATAGAAAAGAAATTGTTTTTAGGATATTCCAAGTCTTAAATAGAATAACAAATTAAACGAAATGAATGAATTCATATTTTGTTATTTAACCTCGTAAATGAAGAAGTATAAATTTAATATCTTAGCAAGATGACTTTTATTATTTTTGAATGAAATAGATTTCCTTGTCTACTTTTTATTCTCATTCCTTTTTTCACATTCTTGACAATTAAATCACTATTTTGTTTTACATTTTTTGAAACTTCCTTCGTATATAAATATAAAAAAAATTGCAAATACATTTTTATATGCAAATGAATTGTCAAGTAATTTTATAAAATTATTTAATGTAATATGATAAAATTGTATTGTTTTACAATTTATTCCAATTTACAAATTTCTATATAAAATTAAATCTTTAAACCTAAGTTAAAATGAATATCCTTGGATACATCTTAGTATTTTTATTTATTTTTTCATTTTCTTTAAATCCTTTGCTTAGCTGGATAAAATTATTTATCTAGCGTTTCAGGTATACAAAGAATCACATGTTTTAATTATGATATGCTACAGCTGTTGCTTTTTTTTCTAATTACTGAACATTGAATGAGATTCTGGTATCCAATTTACATGTAATGAACCAAAGTGAGAAAATACTTCTAGAAGTTGCAGATACAGTAAAAATCTACAAAATTCTTTACGACACAAATATTATAATTTATGTGTTCGTATTTTCTTCTTCAATATAAAAAATAATCTTAATTCAGTTATTTTAGGTTTTTGTAATTAATAATTTGAAGTTTGTTCTCGTGCAAGTACGAGTAAGACAGTTGGGTTTAATTTTCGAGTTTAACTCCGAATGATACCCTGTATTTCTCACTAAGTGCACTGCTGCTTTATGTTCATATGCTATTTTTGTTTGTTTCCTTGGGATTAGTAAGCTCATAAACTTCAGTCTGATATTTTAGAATTACTTTATATATCAGGATGAGGGACGTCATTGCAATTAAATTTTGATTTATTTTAAAAATATATCTATATTTCATTGTTATTACAGATTTTTTTCTCGTCTTAATTTCTTTTTAATAAAGTCTATGGATCGTTTTGTATAAATGTTCTTATGAAAATAAATTCTTGGTTACATATATAAATAAATTTACTATTTTTTTTTTTTTTATGATTATAGCAAAATCAGCGGCTTTGCACGCATAGATGTTTAAATATGCCCAGTAGTATTTGCCTGCCTTTGAAATGAATTTGGAATTAGTTAATTAACACATATTATGTAAAATTTCATAGAAATATTAATTTAGAACAGCGTTTTTTAAACTACGATCCGCGGACCCCTGGGGATCCGCGAGCTCACGGGGGTCCTCAAGCGCAGTACTGTATTCAGACATTTTTTCTTTCGGGAGGAATTTCTGTAGCTGTAGTTGTGGATAAATGCAGGACTAGAACTTCTAATCTAGGACTATTATTGAATCCTAGACTTTTTAAAATTCTGTGGGAAGAAATTCGGCGTCACCACAAACAGTTCCTTTTGCATACAGAAATTGGGTGGCTGTCCTGAGAAAAAAATTTAAATCGCTATTTTGCACTGCGTGGTTTATTTTTATTAGATTCCAAATGCCACTTGAAAGAATGTTTCAAATATTTCTCCTGGCTTGTCAAGGCGGCATATTTAATAGGTATTTTTAGTTTTATGAACTAGCTGGATTTAAGTTTACAAGGAACAGGTAGGTATTTTCCAGGACAGGACAAAGTAGATGCTAGACAATAAAAAAATTGATTTATGGACAAATCGACTTGAAAATAATAATTTGGAATCATTCCCAACATTATTCGATTTCTTACAAATCTCTGGCGATACGATTTCCCCTGATATTGTTCAAAATTTCGTTGTACAACTGAAGAACTTGAGAGAAGCTTTCCGATATTATTTTCCTCCCTCAAAGTCAGAAAATGAGTGGATGACGGGTCAATTTCATTTCCAAGATATTAGTGAAATGCATTCCTTAACAGTCTTAGAACAGAGACAACTTGCGGAATTATCTTGCGATGGTTCCATGAAAATTGTTTTCCAAGTGAATAGCTTTCCTAATTTTTGGTTGTGTGTGAGAAATATGTATCTAAAACTAGCAGCATTACCATCCAGCATTTACTTACATTCTGTAAAACACAGTTGTGTAAAAAGACTTTCTCCAGCCTTGTGCACATAAAAAGCAAATATAGAAATCGATTGAATGTCAAAACATAATTGGGAATACTTGTTTCGGACATTGAACTAGACATTGTATATTTCGTAGGAATAAAACAGCAGCATACTTCTCATGGGAAATAGTAGTGTATATTTTAGCTGTCTTAAAATAAGTGGCGTTTTTCTTATCAATGCAACTGATTTTTTCAACCACTAAACACTGACAAGTAAATAATCTCTATACTATAAAAAAATATATATATATTTTTTAAATCTTACATTAACAAAACTTTTGTTGGGGTCCCCGAAATGGATACGATATCAAAGGTCGTCCGCAAGATCCCAAAATATAAGAAACGCTGATTTAGAACATTTTCCGCTCATTTCGCCGTTTTAATTTTTGATTTTTTTTAACCATTCTTAACGAGCATTTGTATAAAAAAAAACCTAACCGCCATGCTAAATCCCTAGTTTCAAGACAAGAACACGTCAAAAGTGTTACACAAAAAGTGTTACACGTCAAAAGTTATCACAAAAGTTGTAATTTAGAACCTTTTTTTCTTCTACACACTTTTAAATTTTGATTTAAAAAATGACTGTTGTATGTTCAATTTCATGTTTCCATCCTTAACATTTAGGATGTTTCTAGAACGCTTTTCGAGGAATTCATCTTTCTAAATTTTGAATTTTTTTAGAAATCATTCTTAGTGAATATCTGTATCTTAAAAGTATCTTAAAATTTCCATCTTCTAGTCACTTCAGTATCACAAAAATCGTAATTTTTTGTTTCGATGCACCCTTTTAAATTTCGACTTAAAAGTAAAACTGCTCTTTGTATATATTAGCGTGATAAAAGTAACAACCATGTCAAGTGTTAAGATTGTTTGACTAACGCTTCCGTAGAAATCGTAATTTTGAATTTTTTAGAAACCATTCCTAGCCAGCATTTGTATCTTAAAGTAATCTCCGTAAGAAATTTTTAATTTTTAGTACCTTCAGTATAGCAAAAATAGCAGATTTAGAACGTTGTTTGTTTCTACAACCCATTGGGGTTAATGGAACCAACATAAAATACAGCCTATATTGTCTGTCACCATCAATTTTCTACCATTATTTTTCAAATCGGTTCCGTAGTTTCATAGATTACCTCTTACAAACAAACAAACAACTGTTACTTATTTATAAAATTAAGTATAGATATATGCATAAACTATGATCGAAAAATGTTTTCTTTTCTATTTTTTACACTCCTCAAATCTTGTAACATAATTAATTTTTCTGCTTCACTTACCTATAAAGTAAAGACTAGAATTTTTGATTTCGGAAAGTTTATCTTCACACAAAATGTACACGTTTCTTTTTTGTCTCCTCTACATCACGCTAAAATGAAATTTCTTCCAATTAATGAGGTTTAATAAAATAATAAATATCAAAGTATAGATGGCAAGTCTTTGTTATATACATATTATCTCGAAAATGGACACCCGAAGTTTTAAAGTCAATAATTCTTGAATTATAACAGATAGAAAGAAAGAATGAGTTTAATTTAAATATATTTATAATTAAGTAAGTTTAATATTAGAAATATTTATCATGAAGCTCGTAAATTTGGTATTGATTAATTTATGACATAGCGCACATTTTACCCAATCGATGCATAACTGGATTAATCTCTAAGAGAGACCAAATTAGCATCAAAAACTTACCTTTCTTAATATTAACAGAATGAGAATAGAAAATTTAGGCAGCACAATGTGATCGAATTGTTTAAAATATTTTTTTTATTGCTATACTTAAAGTATACCATTATTTATGAACATGCCCCATATTTAATCTTTATATTTATTGGTGTTAAATAATTATTTTTAGTTCAGGCACACTTTGGACACGCTGTAATGAAATTTCAGCGTGATTTTTGGTATGTAAAATACAATCAACTAACGAATATGTAAACATTGTTTTTCATATTAGTGAAAAATTTAAATACATCGATACATTCTTTATTTATCTAACATTCAGTTTGCTCTTTTCACAATTTGCACCTCTTTTACTGTCTAGCATATATTTTCCCCTTTATTGTACATTTATTTTTTTTCTGCAAGTGTCTATCTTAATCAATGAACTGCGAAGGCACATGCGTAAGTATTACAGCGTGATTTTTGGTATGTAAAATACAATCAACTAACGAATATGTAAATATTGTTTTTCACATTAGTGAAAAATTTAAATACATCAATACATCCTTTATTTATCTAACATTCAGTTTGCTCTTTTCACAATCTGCACCTCTTTTACTGTCTAGCATATATTTTCCCCTTTATTGCACATTTATATTTTTCTGCAAATGTCTATCTTAATCAATGAACTGCGAAGACACATGCGTAAGTAAGATATTTCCAGCTGAAATAAAAGAAACGAGTTTCCTTCATTTTCCTTCTCTACATTCTATTGGATCTCTAGCGTTCTTTCAACTGACGCTTAAATTCGCATTGTTTCGTTTTTTTTTATGAACGTATCTAATATCCTCCTGTAAAAAATTTAAAAAAAGCTCAAAAATGCAAATTAAAACATTATATACTTTGCATGCTTTTCAGTGATTTTGTTTTATTTTTTCTAACAAGCCTGGTATTAGATTTGGTAAATAGTGTTAATTTTATACATAATGATTTGTTTTCTGTTTTAAACATTTTTGGATTTTATAACCACGATGGATTCCCTCTTAATTAGTATACAGTCATTCAGGGTAACTTTGATCCGCATTTTCTCTATTTTCATATGCCACACTCTTATTTTAAGAATATTGTTGCAACTAGGGGCGTAAAAGAGAAGAAATGATCCTAAATTATTGTTTGACTATCAAAAATTAAGGAATAATAAGGATATAAGCAATAAAAAAAGAATTTTTAGCCTGGTTCAAAGTTGCCCAGTCATTTAAGGTAACTTTGCACCATATAATAAATATTATCTAAAATAATTCATTATAAAAAAAAGTATTATAGTTAGGACAACTTTAAACCCCCAAAAATGTTTTCAGATATGTAAAGGCTCCGAATTTACATTTCCCAACATCACAAGATTTGTATAATTTATGATATTGCAACAAATATCAGGCATAAGAAAATTGGAAGAAGAGAACCATGAACATTTTGAAAAAAAAAAAAAAAATCCAGTTATTGTTTATATAAAACATAAAAATGCAGTGGAAAACAATTTTCAATATCTTATCTCAATAATATATCCATAGTTACAGTAATACATACTAGTACTAGTATCATTCAAACAAGAATAAACTAGTATGTTGTGGCCATCACAAAACTTTCTTCTATATAAATCACGTCAATTAAATCATTTAAATAGTATCAGAAATTACATCAATTTAGAACCAATTCGTATCAAAGTATACCTGAATTCGAAGTTTGATGAAAACTCGTGCATTAGTTATTGAGATAGAGCTGTAGGGGAAATTCTGAGAAATTCAGCATAGCAGCGCCACCTGTTGAGCGATTTGCACCAAAACACAAACAACACTAATTCATATTAAGGTATACCGGAATCTGAAGTATGATGAAAATCGGTGCATTAGCTCTGGAGCTAGAGCTATTGTGGAAATCACAAAAAATGAAGCACAGCAGCGCCACCTGTTGAGCGATTTACACGAAAAGGTACAAAACATCATTTCATGTCAAGGACTAGATGAATCTGAAGTTTGATGAAAATCCGTGCATTAGTTCTGGACATTGAGCTATTGTGGAAATCGTGAAAAATGCTGCATAGCAGCGCCACCTTTTGAGCGATTTACACCAAAACATAAACAGCACTAATTCATATCCAGGTATACCTGATTCTGAAGTTTGTTGAAAATCCAAGTATTAGTTCTTGAGATAGAGCTATTGCGGAAATTTCAAAAAATGCAGCATAGCAGCGCCACCTGTTGAGCAATTTACATCACAAGAGGCAAAACGTCAATTTATGTCAAGCACTAACTGAATCTGAAGTTTGATGAAAATCCGTGCATTATTTCTTGAGATTGAGCTATTACGAAAATCGTGTAAATTCTACAAAATGCAGCATAGCAGCGCCATCTGTTGGGCGATTTGCACCGAAACGTTACCAGCACCAATTCATATCAAGTATTAACGGAATCTGAAGTTTTATAAAAATCCGTGCATTAGTTCTTGAGATAGAGCTTTTGCGGAAATCCTGAAAAATGCTACATAGCAGCGCCACCTGCAGGGTGATTTACACTAAAAACTAATCAGCACTAATCTATATCAGGGACTACCTGAATATAAATTTTTATTAAATTCCGTGCATTAGTTCTTGAGATAGAGTGCCCACAAAATTTGTGTCACATACAGACAGACATACGGACGGACAGACAGACAGACAGACTCACAGACAGACATTTTGTAAAAACATGTTTTTTGGAATCTCTGACCCATAAAACGTATAAATCCGTCGAAAACTGGAATTCGAAAATTTTCATGAAACCAATACTTTCTTCTTGTCAAGATAGAAGAAAGTAAAAATGTCGATTGTATGAAATGTCAAATTTGAGTAGCTCCGCCCCGAAAAACGCCTTTAAATGAATTGTATGTATTTTATACATATTTGAGAAAATATTTATATGTTATATCTAATGTTCACTTTCGGCATTAATATAAAATATACGTGCAAATATGGGAAATTTTTGACAGTAGTACATATAATCAGTAAATTATAAACATCAGTATAACTTTGAGCCGGCTCAAAGTTACCCTGAAAATGGGGTAAAATGTTAGTGCCTTCTTATTTTATATTTTATTAACTATTAATAAATAAATAATAACAAAATATTATCACATTTACAACATTTAGACAATAATATGTCTGATAAATGAGTATATTGTTACTTACTATGAAAATTAAATAGGATTACAACAACTTCAAAACAGCATTCAAAATTAGCTTGAAAACAGTACTTCACTAAAATGGTTAGATGATGCAATTAATAGCGCATAATGTTGCTAATTTATTTTCTAAAATAAAGAGTAGAAATCCCAGTTTATAACCTTGCCAACAGAGCTCAGTTCTGGAGTTTATTTAGTCTTTTGGAGTCAAAAATATTGAAAAATAGGAGGTGGTGCAAAGTTACACCCCATGGTTCAAAGTTACCTTGAATGGCTGTAGTAACTTTAGAAGTTTGTATTATTATATATAAAGAAATTAAAACCTTTTGTTTTGTGTAACCTACATGTTTTGCTTTGACAGTTTTTACTGCTCTTTAAAATCTTTTCCGGTGTCATATATAGTACCTCCTATATAACTAGCGCTTAAGTTAATCCAGTTATAAGTGTATTCTGTGAAGGTAACTTTAGTAAGACGTTTGTTATGCTAAAAAGAAGCATTTGTAGTTGCACTTTTTTCTGATTTAACATATACACAGATTTCATTCATCGATGATTTATTTCTTGTTTTATGTATACATTACTTCATGAAGTTTCCCATTGAATCCTCTGCTACAGTCTAAGGAGTTTTCTTTTCACTTTTCTTGTTTCTTTCGCTGTCAATGTCTATCCTATTTAATGAACTTCGAATGCCTGGTTTATATCGGTTGGCTGACAGGAGTTTTTTTTAGGGTTTTGTTCATCTGACGAAACCCTATTCGTCTCACTCCTCTGTCTGTCTGTCCGTCACAGATCCCGTACTCAGAAACTATATATGTTGGAAACTTGTAATTTTGCATACTTATAGCTTAACAACTCATATCAAACAACAAATCATAAAATTTTGAAAAAGTCTTATATTTAGCCGTCTGGTCTCTAACTTGTGTATTTTAAGCTTTTTTTTTTCTAACTGAGCCCCTAATTAAGTTGAAGAATTGAAATTTTGCATACTTATAGTTGAACACTTGCGATCACACCACAAATCATAAAAATTTCTAAAGGTCTTATATTACTTACCCCTACGGGCTCCAACTTGTGTATTTTAAGCAATTTTTCTAACTCAGCCCCTAATTAAGTTGGACACTTGGAATTTTGCATACTTATAGCAGAACACTTGTGATCACACGAAAAATCATAAAATTAAAAAAAAAATCTTATATTATTTACCCCTCCGGGCTCTGACTTGCGTATTGTAAGCAATTTTTCTAACCTCCCCCCGGGGTGGGGAGGTTAACGGGAGTTAAACGTGGGGAGAGGGGCGCTTAACTAACTTTTATGCACTTACATATTTTCCATATTGCCTTAAATATTTTAGTTCTACTTTTTAGCGCCTACCTATCTCGGGTGCTCTGGGCCCGATCCCCTTGACTAATATATCTACGGATAGGTTGTAAAAGTGAGTTTCGATCAGATAGAGGTTTGTTTAGAATAGAGTCCGCACCCTGGTTGCGAAATGTGGAACTAACAGATTTTGGAAAAGAATAAAGTGTTTTGAAAGGAATATTAAACAAAACCCTCTGTGCGATCTGTGATCACACTTACCCGTTTGTTTTCAGTTGCCCTCCTATAAAGTATTCAATTTCTTGTGTTATTTTGCCTCACACATTTATAAAGTTCCATTTTAATTTTACTTTTTCATTTAAAAGAGGGGAGACCAGGCCTAGTTAACACATGGGTTAGTTGTTACAAACGTCATTTATGAACTTATATAAGCTGCGTCAGCTTATAAATTCATCATTACATATGCTTGACGATGTAGTTCAACGGAGAACATTCATGCTCTCATAACATTTTAGCATTTTCCAACATAGTTGATAAGTGTTTATGAATTCGTTTTGCAATTGGTTATGAATACTGGTCGTCTGTCTGTCTGTCTAGGCTCTAACTCGCTTAAATATATTCGAAATTTCATGTAATTGATGTATGTTAATGTTTATCATGGCGTTTTCGGTAATGAATATCGAGAGTGTAGCATTAATAGTTCATTTACAGGGGTACTAGAAAAAATTTCGTTACATTATGGTCAATGAGGAGAAATCGCTTGCAGTGTATTTTAATGACATTAAGCTATTTAAAATGTATTCATATTTACACAAATCACTGAATTTCCCTATAATATGATTATTATAGAATAGGGTATCCATAGCATTTATCGCTCATTTACAGGGACACGCAAAAGAAATATGTTACAGTACTGTCTTTGAGAGTTTTCAAATTCGGCATGCTCTTTTAAATTTAACTAATTTTCTGCATGTTTCTCGCTGTATATAATTTCAATATCACGTATACAGGGCTGAATAAAACAATTCACGGACCATTCTTTTTATCTGCGGAAATTGCTCAAGGTAAACTTTCAACTGCGTTACGCATTTCCTAACTGAACTAGATATTTGCATGCATGTAGTTTATAGATGCAGATCTATATATCATATACATGGCAGCTCAAAGAATTATTGAAAGAAAGATGGATATTGCTAAACTTTGATTTTCAAAAGTGTTATGCGTTTCTAAATTGTTCAATTAGACATCATATTTCAACATAATAATCGGTGAAGTTTTCTTACATTATTATGAATGGGTTGGAAAGTGTTTCATAATCTATGCTTGATGCATGATTTTTTTTTTGTTTAGTTTTGCTTCTATCTTTAAAAAACGTTGTTGTATGTCAAAATATTTATTTTTAGTGGTGGAAGTTTTCGTTTCGCGTGAACTTTTATTTTATATCTTTCTAAATTTTGATTCCATATTATTTATGTATTATATTCCATATTATTTATTAGCAGATATTTTTTATGGAGCATTATACTTGAAACAAATAATGGATTACGCTCTAAAGATAAAGCAAATTTTCATTCTTTTGAACAGGATTGTTTTTCCCAGCTTGAGTGGAACAAGTTCTCTCATTTGACAACCAACTTCTGTCGCAGAAACCGCAAATAAGCTCTATTTTATTTCAGGGAGGAAATTCATTCCTTCTTTAAGATTGTGAGGAATTTTAAAGCAATATAATTTGTAGAGAAAATACTCGTGACGCTGCACTCAGAACACCAAGGATGATAAAAATTGAGCAAGTTTCAATTTAACAAATTGCCCTTGATTTTAACATCAGTTATCATAGTTTAGCTAGATATGTGCCTATAATTAGAGCAGTGGATATATAAGGGTTCACTAAAAAAAAAATGACACCGTTTTAATCTAGAACGAATAATCATTTTCTAAATCACTAAACTAGAAATATAGATTTCCGAGTTATGTGAGTAAGTTAAACAAATAACCTGAATAGACGGAATAATCGAGAGTTTGTCTATAGTTTTCTAAGTGATGAAACGATATATTATATTATGAATCGTTTGAATTGCGAGAAATTTTAACTCGATTTCTAGAATTAATTCATAAACTAGAATTATAGTTACTAAAACTTACTTCATATGTTCGCATTTATTTGCAGAGATTTTTGAATAAATTTGACCACGAGAATATAGGAAAACGCCCTTTAATTTTAATACGGATAATTAGAACTTTGTAACAAAGGGAACTAGAATTTATAAAGGTGACAAGGAACTATTTTTTCTAGAAGCAAAATTTATTTTCTAGATGCCAGTAGCAGAATTTTTCTTCAGTGTAATATTGATGTACCATCAAAACTAATACATTTGGTTGAAAATTGCCAAGTATTTTCATTTGGAGCAGGAAATGAGTTTGTAAATTATTAGCTGAAACACTGAATATTTATTGCAGTTAAAATCCAAAGGAGCTAAGAAAGTTAGCACATCAAGTACTAGGAGAAGCACATATTCGAAACATATCTTAAAACTGGATATTTAATGAAATCCGGTTTTTTCAGCTGATGTGTTATTATTATTTTTTCTTTTTCAATGATTTTATTAATCTTCTTTTAATACTGTGTCACTACTGCACATATACTTTCTTTGTATGATGTGAAACAAATAATAAACTTTAGTTTATATTTTTTTAAATTAACACATTGAGAGCGTGACGACACGTGAATGAATCTTTTCCGGGCGCTGAATGTTATTTTCAGAATCTTTAATTTTGTAAGCACTTTACTATCACCAGTTCCATATACCGTATGTCCCGGCGTATAACACGCATCACTAATTTGAGAGTATATATTTGTATTTCAAGCATATAATATTGTATGACACCCATCAAGTTTTCGTCACGAAATCTAACGAGAAATACTAGCTTTCCCCCCTTTCAGATAATGTGTCTTTTCTTTGCGACATGCGAAATTAAATTTTCTGGAATTAAAACATGTAACATACGGAATTTAAAAAGGAATAAACAAATCTAATACAGATTTGGCAGTAATTCCACGTGAACTGACTTCGTTAGTTCAACCATTAGATGTTTCCATAAACATACTTTTCAAAGAAAGTTTAAGGCGGCAGTGGAACGCACGGATGCTAGAAGGACAGAAAACATTCACGAAAGAAGGAAATATGCGGCATGCATCATTAACACAAATGTGTGAATGGATGTTATAGTCATGGAATGAAATCAAACCGGAAATATTTAAATCATTTTATAAATATGGAATATCAAATGAACTTGACGGTACCGAGGATGACTATTTATGGCTAGATGAAAGCAAAAGTTAGGATAAAATGCACGAAAGCAACAGTGGGGAAGAAGATGATTTTCCGAAAATATAAATGAAGACGATTACAATGAACTTTTCATGTTATCTGATAAGGAAGATTAAGTTTGTTAGAAAATATATATTGTAAGTTTCTTTGTTTATACTGATACAGAAATTGATATACATTTACATATACCTCTAAAAATTTGGAATGTTTTTTACTTATAATTCTACATCAACCATTTTATATTCGGTGTATAATACGTACACGAAAAAAATGAAGCGATTTTTTAGTCTTAAAAGTGTGTAATATACGTCGAGATATACAGTACTTATCTCTTTGGAATATTTAATCACAGAATATTCTACCAAAAAAAAAAGGCGAAGATTAGTGTTCGAAATTTGGGATAATAAAATGTTTACAAATGTTTAAAACTGAGAGAAATCCTCTGTAAAGAGCATGGAGAACCACCAAAAAGTCAGACATTAGCCGATTCTGTCTATATTAAAACTTTATAGTAAATTATTCACAGATATCCTGTGGGACATATAACATTATACATTATGACCACCAATCTTTGAATGAGATAAATTCTTAAAAAAATTCTAAAACTTTCATAAGTGTAAAAATTAAATTTCCGCCAACAATTTTTTTTAATCTACAAGTCTAAAAATGTGCATTAAATAAAAAAGTTTCGATTTGAGTAATGTATTTTTAATAAGAGGAAACTTAAATTTTTGAAAATTAAAATACTTGATTTTTGTGGGTACCTTCCTCAGTCTGCCTTACTAATACGAACTAAAATAATAATAATAAAAAAAAAGCTTAATACTTCATATTTTTTCAGGCAAACTCATACTTTATTCCGTTTCTTTCACTAAAACAACAATAACAACTACAAAAAAAGTGTAGTATTGATTTTGGGAAAATCATTTGTTCCAATATTGGTCGAATTTGTGTTGGTAGAATGTTTACGGAAAAATTTACAAGCATAAACTTTTATTTTTTTTATTTTGCGAAAAGAAATTTTTCACTGCCGTGTAGTATGTTTTTGTCAAATTTGGAAAATCTTATCAAATAATATTTTAGAATGTGAAGCTTTGTCATCCGAAATTCAAGAAATATCTTGAATAAAACATTTTCGAAATTCATTTTGCCTTAAAAAATCACGATGTTCGTTTTCCTTCAATAAACTTCCTAACATCTCAAATACTTAAATCTGCTGGACATTAAATACCTTCCCTTTATATAATGAAGTATCTAGCTTTCAGATAATACAATCTATAAAGGGAATCTATTTAATTTATATTATTTTCTAAATAAATAAATGTAACTACCGCTTTCTAACTATATACTCTAGAGGTAATTTCAGTAAGACGTTTCATATATAAAAAAAATACCATTTGTAGCTGCATTTTTTCTCTTTTAATATTGATAGAGTTTTAAAACATCGGCGATTCCTTCTTTATTTGATGCATACCTTAATTCATCAATTTTCCCATTTCTTCCTCTTTTCCAGTCTAGGATGTTTCTCTTCCGCTCTTGCTTGTCCCTTTCGTCTATCAATGTCTATGCCATTTAATGAACTACGAAAGCCCGAGATATTTTATATTTGTTACCAGATAGAAACGATTTTTCTTCTGTTTCCGTCCCATATAGTATTCGATTTCTTGTATTATTTCGAGAAGCGTATTTACTGGATTACATTTCGTTTGTACTTTTTGCATTTAAAATAGACTTTGCCAAACGTTTTTTTACCTTTTATCCTGTTAAGACTTTTTAAACTGTTTGTTGACCTCTATTGCCTTGTTATTTTCTAATCTATATAATACGAAGGTGGTTCAATAATTTTTGTCCCTAGTGCATATAAAATATTTGTACTGCGATGGTTACTGTGGAATATCGAAGCCTAATGTCTTATATGCGTATATGCTCAATTTCAGAACCGTAGCTGCTATATTCACATATTTTTGGAGGGAGGAGTGAAAGGGGGGGTGGTGTGAAAAGCTGATTTTTAGCTTATGGGACTGGATTTGTGACAGTGGATGAGACGTAACTACTGTCCTTTGGACTCTGGATCATAGTGATGTAGCCACATCTCATCCATTATCACAAATGTAGCCTCATAAACTCCAAACCAGCATTTCACCCTCAACCACCTCCTTAAAAACTACCTCAAAAATAGGTCTTTAAAACTTCACCCCTCCCTCCAAAACTATGTTAATAAGGCAGGTATGGGTCTAAAATCGAGCACATAGGCATTTAAGACATTAGGCTTCGATATTCCAGATCAACCATCGCAGTACAAATATTTTATATAGACTAGGGACAACAATTATTGAACCACTCACGTACAGCAAACACATGTCCGTTCAGAACTCAGAATGTATAATATTCTACAATGAAATTAAAACTTCATAAATATAAAAATAAATTTATATATATAAAATATATAAATAACATAAAATATTTAAATTATATAAATAAAATAAAATAATATAATATTTATGAATGAATAAATAAATAAGCAAATAAATAAAATAAATGAATAAAACTCAAATTTAGCAAATATATAATTGAAGTCGACGTTTAAACTCTGCTATAATCAGAATAAAAAGGCTGCTACAAGTAGCGAAACCTTTGCCGCTATTGTTAACCATTGGTATGTAGCTAATACGAAAGTATCCCTTTTAATAATTTTCTAAACTTTATTTGAATACAAAATTGATATTTTCCACTGAAAAATGCTTTTTGTTGATGTTAGGGAAAAATCTAAAAAATCTATTAAAAAAAATTATTAGAGACTTCAATTTAAAATTATTTATACCTATGCTCGGAACACCCGGCAGTATATTCTGCAATCCTTGAATTCTTCTTATAATAAAACAATAAAAAAGAATATGCAAATTTAAGATATTTTATTATTTTTATTACATATATTAAACAAACATTTTTATTACATATGTTATTTATATGTAATTAGATGCGTTATAATGAAACTTTTATTAAGTTTCTAAGTTTGATTGAATGCATCGGAATTGAATGGTTATTCTTGGCACTAACTTCAAAATCCATGAGTTGCAACCTTAAATGCTCACAAAATTCAATATCTACGTTACTTTTTAGGGTTTCGTTTATCTGGCGGAACTCAATTCGTCTCACTTCTCTGTCCGTCTGTCTGTCCGTGATATAATTCGTTCTCTGGAACTCTATAAGTTAAAGAGCTGAAATTTTGCATTCTTATAGCTGAATATATCCGATCACACGACAAAAACTATAAAATTTTGAAAAAGTCATACATTTTAATTAAATGAATTAATTTAATGACATCCGACAATTTCAGAGATTTAGATTTTAAGAGAACCCTAGAGTCTTTTTCGGTAGACTAGATGGCTCCGTGGTAAAGCATTTGCCAGGTACACAAAATTTTTCTGGTTAGAAGATATCAGACGGGGTTGGAAATTTTTTCCACGGAAAAGATTTATTTATATAATAATTCAACTTTACAAAATATTTGCAATTTTTTATACCATTAAGGACAAATGTTGTTGAAAAATATTTAAAAAATTATTTTTTTAAAAATATCGCGAAATTTTAAATTTTGTTTAAACTTCCTCTAAATATTTTAAGTTACGGAATATTAAATTTAGTTTAAACAATTTGTTTTGTTTTGAGAAAGATCGGAAATTTAATTTTTCTTGAACAGTCACTAAATTATTGAGAATTTTTCACATTTTAAATTTTGTTTTGAGAAATTTTAAATTTTATTTAAGCATTCGCTATTTTTTTAAATTTCGGAATTTTGAATTTTGTTTAAATAATTTGACTTGGATATTTTTAATTTCATTAAAATGTAGCTTCTTTTTCTAATAATTTTAAATTTAAATTTAATGGTGCTGCCATATATTTAAGGATTTAATAATTATTAGTAATGATTTGTTTTAATTAAAGGATAATTTTTTTTGAAAGGAATATTAAATGAAAGAATTGTATGATCTTTGATCACGCTTACCCGCTCGTTTTGTCTTATTACGATACATTGTGCATCACAGAAACCGGATTCGACCCTATACAACCTTGGAAGTGCAAGCAAAAATGGAAGTACGACTTTAGACCTTTTCGAACGTTTTCTGTTGAAAAGTAACTAAAAGTCCCTTTTTTGTAAAGTATATTATCTACAAGATCAACTGACAACTAATTAATTTCATCCTCCAAGTTATATCGGATACTTTCAAAATCTAGTGAAAATGGTCATGTAATAAACCCACTAGGATCCGAAACCAATTTTCAAATTTTTTACTCATACATCCAATATCACCTCTAGTGTAACATCATAACATTCGATAAGAAGTTGTACAAAAACTTCCGCTTCTTAGACTTTTATCATAATAAAGCTTTAAACATGTTTTCTCCCCCGATCCCCGATGCCTAATCGATCTCTTTTAACATCTAATCGACCACTGGGAGTCGATATCGACCACTTTGAAGATCGCTGATTAAAGTAATAGTTCGACGTAAAAGTAAAAAGCTCAATACTTTATATTTTTTGCACAAACTATATGGTACTTTCTTTAAGTTTAAAAATAAGTTATAGTCTTATTTTTGGAGAAAATCATTTTTGCAAATTTCACAATGCCGGTTAAATTTGTAAAACTTTATACGGGGAAATGTATAATTCTAAAATATTATTTTCACCAAAAACGAAAAGAATGGATGCAGGGACATTTAATATGGAATAAGTGGAAATTTACAGTATGGAATTTTCACATGGGAAATTAAAGTGATTTATTTTCTACATCTAGCAGAAATAATTTTCGCAAATCATTTTTTTTCTAGTAATGCGTGTTAATTTTTTTCTACGTTATGTTTTCTTAAAATTCTCAGATTTTTTTAGTCTGTTGAACGTTAGACGGATCCCCACTTTTGGTGCGTTCGTAATTATGTAAATACTTAGCATATAACAGCGCAAAAACTACAAAACCGAACAGTTTGAAACTTAATGTATGTAATCGTTGCAGAATTTTGTTGAGTCATTTTAAATTTTATGAAAATCGAATAAAAACTAAGAAATATGTTAATAAAAGTTTTCTTCATTCTATTAAATCCTATCATACGTAATTAATTCAAAGATATCCCATGATAGGTAATGAATCTAGGTTGCCATGTTGATTACGTAATGTTTAAGAGGAAGACATTTATATCCGTATTACTGAATTTAATATATATAATCGCAACAAATTTTGTATTCATGCATTTTGCATAACAGCGCAACAGCTATCGCACCAAGATCTGAATATTTATAAAAATAGTTATAGTACGAACGCACCTCATTTGCCACGTTTGATGTACAATTTACGATTTGTTTCTAACGTTTAATTAGAAACTCTGACTCACCAAGAGATAAAACTGAATGTTTTATGTTTTTGTGAAAGAGTGCATTTACAATATGGCACGTTCACATCGGAAATTGAAATCATTTATCCCCTATATCTACCATAAATGATTTTCGTAATTCATTTCGTCATGCAAAAACGTGACGACACCCCTACATTTTACCCCTACATTATGTTTTCTTTAAATTCTCAGATTTTTGAGATTGTTGGATGTTAAATGGATCCCCTTTTTAGTAATGTATTATTAGAATTTAGAAATTCTGACTCGCCAAAGGTTACAACTGAATGTTTTATTGTCCCGTAATGAAAAAAGAAATAGAATGGCTATCTACAGCAGCTGATTTAATATTTTATGCAAAGATTTGTGTTTACAATGTTAAGTAATTTCTGTAGGAAATAAAATTTGGCAAACTCAAGCATAAACGCATTTTTATTATAGGTCAATTCCATCGTAACTGACATAACACTTAATTAACGGATTTTGTTTTCAAAACTGTGTAAGAAATTTACTAATAAAGCTAGAACAAATTTTTACAATTTCAAATATTTCTTACAAAGGACTTAATAACCAAATTCCAGCAGATTATTTCAATCTCTCTTTTAGTCCCAAAAATTGCAGTTCAAAATTCTGTAACTGATGTAACATAAAATAGACAAATATTTTTTCTGCCTTCATTGAAGTGTAAAAATTATCAAGACTATCCCATTAAAAAAAGGTGATTTAATGTTCTCAATAACACTAAGTAATGACAAATTATAACAGTAACTTATTTAATTAATTTCTGAAGAATAAAAAATAAAAAATGACATTTACACATATAACTGACGTAACTTTTATTGCCTAACTGACGTAACAATATGAATTTACAAAGACAATAATGGTACTTAACTTAGTTTGTAAACAGTAATTTACAATACTTTTTATTAGGATTTTATTACAGAACATAAAAATATGAAGCTTTCCAATCATACCCCTAAATTAAATACATTAAATATAATTTTATTTCCCCCCCCTAAAAAAAAGGAGAATTTTCTGTGGAATTACCCTATATTTTGTTTGATATCTTTTGTTATTGTTCAAAATTTTTATAGCTGTTTTTTCCTGATTCGACAATCTGCATAAATGATAAAAATATTAGTTCATTATAAAAATTATTATTAATTAACAGTTTTATTTAGTAAGCTCTTAATAATGTTTACTATTTTTTTAATTGCAGGTGATTCTTTATGAAAGTCATTCGTTTTCCTGTGTACATTTGATTTTTTGAGGATCTCATAATGTTTTAAGTAAGTACCCATTAGTTAATGTTAAGTATTATGCTAGAGGTATGTGTTTTCGTCTATAGAAATTTTCAGGAACAGATGTCGCTGTGGAAAATATCAGTCACATACGAAATAAATGAGGTACTTGCCTATAAATTAATGAAATCGAACTAATGTATTGGAGACTCAGAAAGGTATTATGATATTATGTCAATTCTAAAAAGAAAAACATTCAAGTATATACATATTTAAATATAGAATATCTATAAACGTCTCTCATTAAGTTTATCTTTGTTCTTTTTATCATATATTATAATACGATCAAGTCTTGTTGTCTCTATGTGTGTGTGTATCATATTTATCTAAAAAACGGCTCGAATGATTTTTACTCAATTTTGTATCCTACAGTTTTGGGGTAAGAGAAGACCTTTGGGCTAGGTCACATGCTGGAGAAATTTCGATTAGTGAGTCCATTTGGGGTCACAACGGATCAGTGCATTTGAATGGGAATGAAGATACATGCAATTAATACAATAAACCCAACTGGAGTGAAAAATTAGCCTGAGCCAGGAATCGAACTTGAAACCACAGCGTACTAGGCTGTTACTCTAACCACAAAGCCACCCCAGCCGATACCTGGGTCTGCAATGTTCCACTAATGTTGGGAATGTCACCAGCCATCTATCAGACAGCCTTGATTGCGGGACAACGATTAATAGATTTTACTATTCCATCGATCTATAATATATATTAAAACACATATACACACATAAATAACGGCTGCGTTCAACGCTTAAAGGTATATAAATTATACCTTTTATAAATTATACCAGTGGTCCCAGGTTCGATTCCTGGCTCTGGCTAATTTTTCACTCCATTTGGGTTTATTGTATTTATTGTATGTATGGCTATATAATATTTGTATACACCTTTAAGTGTTGGATGCAGGCGTTATTTATGTATGTATGGTTGTTTTAACAGTTATTAAGCTGTTGAAGAGTTGGCAGTAAGCTATGTCTCAAAGTTGGTAACATTTAACCAAATTTGGCAATATTTGGCGAAATATTGGCAATATTGCTGAATTTGTGCGCTAAAATCGACTTTCAAGATTACCAATGGCAAAACATATCCTTGGCGCTAAATAAACGAATGTCTCCAACTTTAGTGATAGTTGGCGATATTTTGTCGACATTCGGCGAAAAAAATTGCTTTCATAATCAGAAGGAATTTTCTAGAAATTACCAATAGGAGCCGAGATACATTATGATTCAACCAACAAGACTCCATAGAATGTTCTCGAAAAACAGAATTAAGCCAATCAGGGTACATAGTACTTTCTAGCAATTAATCCCACACCTATTTAATGAAGTTCTTAGGTCGAGACTTAAAATGTGTGAAGTTGGACAGTGAATCTTGCTATTATGATTGAATATGTATAGATTGATCATAAAATTTTTTAGAAATACAGTAAAACCTCCCTAAAGTAACCACGTTCCGTTCTAATAAACACTGGTTGCTCCGAGAGGTGATCTCTTAATGGAGGTCATGTTTAAATGTAGATTTTAATTGTTCAAAAAAGTTAACAATTAATGTTACTAAAATTTATTTTTTACATTAGGAAAAAATATGATCATTTAAGTATCAAAACAAAAGTTAATTACATAAGTTAATTACTGCAGAGTTTCAAAAATGAATAAATTGGCGTTTGCTTTGATTTTACGGTTTTATCTTTTATAACTTTTATTTCCAAGTCTTTTCCAAGTTTAGTAAATAAATGCAAATTTTTTTGGACGGGAACAAATAATGACGATTTCATTAATTTATCTATTTCTTTGAGAGTTTCCTGACAGAATATGGCAGGGGAGTTTAGTGATCATCATTCTAATTTGTCATCAGAGTTAAATGCATTGCCTAAAAAGGCACAAAATGGGTTTAAACACTTAAAAGTTACCGGTATGAAAAAAATTCTAAACTTAGTTTAGAAGTTTGATAAATAATAATCTCCGGAATTATTTTTCTAATAAAACCTTCTTCAAGCGACCAGGAAAAAACTGAATATGTTTCATTTTCTTCAAAGAAATTAGTCGCTTATGGAGGGAGTTCAACTGGGATGGTCTCTGAATGGAGGTAAAGTTAGTACTGAGCCTATGGGAATAAATTTCATTCCATGAAAAATGGTCGTTCAGGGAGGTGATCGCTTACTGGAGGTGGTCGCACAGGTAGGTTTCACTGTATGTACATAGTATTAATATTGGTAGTTTCTGCAAATGATAACTTTTTAAAATAAAATTATTCATAGCAATACAGCGAGAATTTATTGTTGTATCGAGTTGAATACAAAGATAATTTTAACCGAGCATAACTCGGTCTATCCTGCTGGTTATATATATAATACTAATTTACGTGTCCTCTTCACCATCACATCGTTGCATTATATTATAGATCAACTTCAATTACAAATTACTTCAATTTCAAATTACAATAAAGAAAGTTTAAGAATTTAATTTGTTTTTTCTCTTAGAAAAATCACAGACTTTATGAAAATCGAATAACAAATACTTTGACTATATTTTTAAACGCGACTTCAACATGAAGACGTATGAAAACATAAATCAAATCTATAGAAGTAGGGGAGGGTGAGCAATTTCCGTTCTTTGTACACATTATTTCTTTGTATTAGTAATGCAAAATAAACTGTAGTACTATTAGATAGTGATAGATGATACAGCAATTCTACTTCTGAGTATAATATGAAATTCATGCGACTCGCAGGTTGGAATTTATGCAGCTTTGTTTATCTTGACAAAGTTGCAGTAAGTTTATATTTATTTATAAGTATTTATATAGTATAAAAAATAAAAGTAAAAATATCTAGAACGAAAAATAATGGATCAGTGACAGATTATGAAACATTTTCCAACAGTATCAGTATATCATACTGGAATTTCATTTTTTCGTACAATGAAATGAGGACGAATCTAAATAAGGAATTTAAAAATCACATAACTCTGTAAATACACAATTTCAGCAATTGTTGTCCATATCGATCATAGAAGCTTTAACTGTAGTCTTATTGTGCTTCTCTGTAAATGAAAGACAAATGCTACGTACTCTATGGTATATATAAAACATGTTGTAGAGCACATCAGTGATCCTTTTTAATTTCATTATGTTTGAAACATCATAACTTATTGGAAATGCACGGCAAATGATTTTTCGGGATATGTTATATGTTTGTGCACCCTTGTTAATAAACTGTACAAGCTACTTGCTCTTTACTCCTGATAAATCATGCTGTAGTCGACCTCAGTGACGCATGCCAATGAATCGTGACATCAATCAAATGCATCGCAAACAATTTTTATGTAGAATAATATATACAAATAGTACAAATAGTCTTCTAAAGTACACCACCCTCCCTTATGTATCTTTTTTTATGCTTTTTCAAAAAAAAAAGAATTCCTAAGAGCAAAATTATATGGAGCCAGTATAGCGTATATTAGCTCTTATTTAATAATGTTTTGATTATATTGGCAATATTGTGATGAAATTCACTGGGACCTTTATATGTTGTCAATATTGAGAATAAATGTTTCCTCATGTCATTACTTCCAGTGTAAAATCAATCTTATGGAATAGTACCCTTCACATAATAGCCTTTCATACGAAATATTTCCAATCTAAAGTTTAGCCAATATGGTCATAAATAATTTCCAAACTGCGCAGTTACTCTTTGCCAGTATTTACAATAAATATTTCCCCATTTCATTGCCAAAACTTCAGATGTAAAATCAAATTCTGTAATGGTTCACTTCACCATATACTATTTAATTGGAAAAATTTGGAATGTAAATTTCTGCCGATATAGGTAATATCATCAAAAAATTGCACTACCGCCGGGGCTTCTACTTTTCATAATATATAATATTTCACCATTTCATTGACAATACATTTGATATAGACCGATATACTGTAGTAATGCGCTTCACAATGTCACAATTGGAATATTTCCAATATAATGCAAATATTTACCCAACAATTGTATTTAATTGAATGCATTTCCAATGTAATGCAAATATTTACCCAACAACTGTATTTAATTGAATGTATTTCCAATGAATGCAATACTGGGGTACCAACCACACCAAAACTTGTTACTAGAGAAATAGCATAAATACAGCATTGTTTCTTGTAAGATTTATAGTTGGAGAAAGTAGAGGAATGGCGCTCACTTAAGGGAAAACATGAATAGCTAGTCAAATTTAGACAAATAAATCAATATTTTATAAACGAAGTATAACTCATATGCATAAGGAAATGTTTTGTAATGAACTAATTTTCAGAAAAGTTTAAGGAATGTTTTTGTCGTTTTATTTAAATAACCATCGATTGAGCGGTAATGCCCGGTATGGTAGGGTAATTGCGCTCAGAGTTTGAATACAACGTTTAAATAAGACAAAAGTTACATATGTAGTTGTGTGAGCTGTTCACACCGCTGCAACTTTTTGCGACCATTTTACACATATCCTGCACGCATATTGTGTTGCACATACAGTGGGCTACTTTTTTAAAATTTAGGTTTTTTGATTTTCACCACTTTTTTGAAATCGTAAAATTCTCCTTGTTTAATGACACATTGAAAGGCGAAAACGGGGGAATTTTACCATTTCAAAAAAGTGGTGTTAATCAATAAATTTGAATTTCAAAAAAGTTGCCCACTGGCAACACTTCTTCTGGAATTCCACGCGAGCGTCATTACCCGTTATCGCCATGTTGTAATTTAATGCATTATAATTGGCGTAACAACGCACTACAAAAAAAAATAAAAGCATGAAAGTATAGCTAAATGTATATATTTTGTAGGCATAATGGGTAAATTAATATTTAAAAATAAGAGTGTATACTTACCTTAAAGTTAGATGTTATAGAATTTTATAATAAAATAACTGCAAACTAATAACACGAGGACACAAAAATACTTTCCTTCCGACGGTCACTATATCCTTACTGGGAACTTACGATGAAGTTCGCTAGGTACCGGTACCGATCGCACGTTTTCAATTCTATTCTGTTTAGATATATTGGGTGAACGGGATTGCCCTTCTGAGCGTCATTACCCTACTTTCCCCTATTTACTGTCTTCCATCAGCGGCTTTGGAAATGGCAGGGTTCGTAGACCTCGAGCCTTCCTGATTCAAACTTTTATATATATATATATATCACATGCGCTGTGCCAAAAGAGCATAATCTTCTTTCTAAAATGTTTAATAATTAATAATAAAAAAACCATTTTTCTATTTAAAAAAATACTATAATTATGGGTCATTTTTAGGGTTCCGTACTTAAGAAGTAAAAACGGAACCATTATAAGATCACTTCTGTTTCTATCCGTCTGTCTGTCTGTCTGTCACAGCCATTTTAATCGTAAACTATGGAACGTGGGAAGTTCAAATTCGGGGAAGTAATAAAGACCATTGACCCACATATTGTCAGATTAATAAACATTCATAAATATATTTAGTAAAAAAGTAGTGGGGTTATTTATGCTACTTGAAAAAAAATTCTTTTCTTTGTATATCATGTGGGGTATCCTGTGAAAGCTTTTGTAACGCCGAACTCAAAAATATATTCTTTTTAATTTTAGGTATTATATTTTCAAAGATATTGTTGAAAATGTAGCGCAAAAATATGTCCCCCCCCCCCCCCAACTAATTCCGAATCTACTGAAACTAAAATTATGAAAAAATTAGAGGTAGTAGACGTTAATATAAACCTTGCCGGAAAATTATAGCGATTACCCTAGGTCACATAGTTTTTGAGTAATTAGCATTTTTCTGTTATACATAAATTTCGATTTACGGGCATTCAGAAAAAATTGTTGAGCATCGCTGAATATACCTATCGTTGCAGAAGAATAAAAGCATTGTTGATAATGATTTTCGAAAAAAAATCATCGGTAATTAGCTGAGGTATTAACCCTTAAAGGTACGGTCAGTTTGGACATACACAAGGACAGGGCGGCGTACTCTATGCCTAGTTAACGACTTTTAATGATATATATGTGTAATGTAATGTCCAGTGACAGTATGAAAGCAATAAACGTCAAATTGTTAAAAACATACTAATTTAAGGGGTCTCGGGACTCTAAAAAGTGGAAAAAACTAAAAAAAGTCCATTTTCAACATTTAATGTCTTAAAATGTATCTGATTTTAAAACGCAATTTTAATTGGAATGAAAGATATAAGTATGTTCTTTCGTTTCATGTATTTAAAAAATTCCAAGATACAGAATTAGTATTTATAGGGGGCTCGAAACTGTTAGACATTTGTCTAACAAAAAATTGGCATAACAGTTTACGCGCAGGATTACAAAATAAATATTGCAACTACAATGAAAATTTTGGTGCTTACTTATACTTCAGATTGTAATAATTTCCCTGAACTTAAATAAATTTGTATTTAAAGCATTTTTATATTTTTAATGCAATGCTGCATTTAGCTAGTACGAAATTTTGAAAATTTCAACAGTAAAATCACCTAAAAAATATTTTTTTGAACAATAAAAAGGAAATTTTAGGTTTAGTTTATACAGAATAACATGGAATATATGTTTTGAAAATTTCATGAAAAAATATTCAGAAGTTTTTGAGGTATTCTGCGCGTTATACCCAAAAACGCCATTTGGAAAATAATGACTTTAAAGTTTCGGAAACGCCGCTTCAGCTATTGAGCGGGTATAATTCTAAAAGCCAAAACTTCTGTTCTAATGGGAATTTCAAGGAAACAATTATATCAAAATATTCAGAAAAGATAGGAGTTTAACATCTAAAAAAAAATTAAAATTTCTTGAATTTTGAAGCTTTAAGAATCCTGCGACCACTTAATCCATTCCGGCACGGAGTAATTCTATTTATAATCTTATGAAATAATGAACTGACACCAGAATTTATAAACGAATTTATTAGAAAATACGAACTTGCTTATTTTCACGTACATGATAAAAGGAAAATTTTAGTTAAATATTCTTGGTGTCATTTGTCAGTTTTGGAATTAAAATTAAGTGTCCGTTTTTTAAGGGCATCGCCCTCGAAATATTTAATTACAATGAATCACATAAATACTGTGAGATTCACGATAGTTTGCATTGATTGTATCTCTCAATACGCCTCTAGTGACTTTAAAAGTTAATTAAACACCTATCTGGTAAAACGCGGCACTGACCAAGGCGGCGTTGCAACTTTGAGACCTCAATTTGAAGCGCGCTAAGCACAATTCCAAATTTAAACTTTGAACAAAGGTTTTGTTTTAGATATACTGTAGAAATAAAGGTTATTACTACGCTGAATTTAGTTTCATGAAATGCCAAATGAAGTTTAACTATGCACTGCCTTTATTGTCATTACCGAATTAAGTTCATCATAAACAGATTAGGATAATATTAAAAAAAGAGTTATACGAATAGCTATGTTTGATATTGTTCCATATATCTCTTTGAACTTTCATGGTATACCAGATTACACTTTTCTAATATATACAGTTATATTAGAAACGTTATATAATATACCAACCCTACGTTATATAATTTTTTTAAAAGTCTTAGTATTCTTTTAGCAACTTTTTTTTTTTTTTTTTTTTTTTTTTAAATAATACAATTACAAATTCATATATTTATTCTACGGAACCCTCTGTGCGCGAGTAATGCTCGCACTTGACCGTTTATTTCTAACCTAAAAGTCTGCAGACCAGAGATGTAAACGACAGCTATGCAATTATAAATTTTCCTTTTAAATTATTCAGTTTATTATTTGAAACTCGGAATCCGTAATTTATTTTTATTAACATTAGTTAATCAGTTTCTAGTTTTACGGCTTGGAAATTATTACACAAAGTACGCTTACATACGCCAGAATGTTTATTTTGAGTAAAAACTTTTATTATAGCAGAAACTCTCTGATAAATGTACCGGGTGTCCCAAAAAGGACTGACTGATTTTAAAATTCAATAACTTGCAAACGGTGACAGATATTTAAAAAATTCTTGCAGGAGGGTTATGCATAAGGTCAAAAGTTTTATTACAGTGATTTTCGATTTTAGTTCGAATTACAAACAATAGATGGCACTGTAAGCAATAGTCGCTAAATACAGGCTCGATTTCTGGTCCTTTCTCTTGTTCCATGCAGAAAAAGGAGATGGAAATGTATTATCCGGGCCACGAAGTACCAAAAATCGAGCCTGAATTCAGCGTCTATTGATCGCAGCGCCATCTATTGTTTGTAATTCGAACTAAAATTGAAAATCACTGCAAAAAAACTTTTGACCTTATGCATAACCCTCCTGCAAGAATTTTTTAAATATCTGTCACCGTTTGCAAGTTATTGAATTTTAAAATCAGTCAGTCCTTTTTGGTACACCCGGTATCTGATACAATATATAAGGCAATTAATGCAAAATAAGGTAAAGCTTATGAGAAAAAACTATTTTTTTGAATTATACATAAATAAAGGAAAGAGAATCTTGAAACTAATTATTACTATACATTCCTAAGTCTAATTATTTGATTTATTCGAAAATCACTATTTTAGCTCCATCCGTAATATTTGACATGCAGCGTCACTGATATCTTCACAGAAAATTTTCGATACTGCTGATAAGCCAATTAATACAAAGTAAGATACGGCCCTTAAGAAATCTCCATTTATATGAAATATAAATATATAAATAAATAAAAGGAAATCTTGAAACAAATTGCAGGGCTATTACAAATGACGGACCGATTTAAAAAGAAAAATAATATTTTCCAAACTATTGCACATATTATAATAAGTGATACATGAATTTAAAGAGAAATATACTAAGTTTTTTTCAGTTACAAATGTTTGATGTGTGACCCTCTTGTTACATGGCTTGCGTACAATCTGTAATCCAGTTCGTTCCAAACATTTAGTAGCATCACTTTGTCAATGGCTCTGAATTCTGCACAAATGCGTTCTTTAAGTTCTGACAATGTCAAAGACATTGTTTATGTACCATCAATGCCGAAAACAAAATGTTCAGAACTTAAAGAACGCATTTGTGAAGCTTTCTGAACTATTGACAGAGTGATGATACAAAATATTTGGAACGAACTCGATTACAGATTGGATGTATGCCGTGTAACAAAAGGGTCACACATCGAGCATTTGTAACTGAAAAAAATTTAGTATATTTCTCTTTAAATTCAAGTATCACTTATTGTAATATGTGCAGTAGTTTCGAAAATATGATATTTTTAAATTGGGTCCATCATTTGTAATAGCAATCTATTATTAATTATTGATAACTGTAATTATTCGATTTATTTGAAAATGGCTACATAAGCTCCTCTCGTATTTTTAGGTAGATTTCGTATGAAATACTACCTGATGCAGATCTACACCGATCATGACCCCTAGAACCGAAAACCACCCTCAGTAAAAAAACTTTATATATATATATATATATATATATATATATATATATATATCATTTTCTTCTGGACACGATAACTTCCACAATTTTGCACAAATCTCTTCCAAACTGATACATAAAATCAAGGGGCATAAAATCTCGGCCAAGTTCGTTAATGGGCCAAATCGGACCAAGGGGATGGAAATAGCGAGGGGTTTTGTAAAATCTAATCTCTAATCATGATTTAGTTTTTGTTGGTGAAATTAGTATACTTAACTTCGAAATCTACCTCCGCCTGTAGGCCGGGTCGGCTGGGATTTTTGAATTGCTACGCCATCTTCAGAAAAACTGTTTTTATTTCTACTACAATTGCTAAGCCAATTAATGTAAAATAAGATAGAGCTCTTAAGAATACTCTATTTATATCAATTATAAATACATAAATTGAAAAAAATAATCTTGAAACTGAAAGGATTCATCACAAACTGAAGACCCATTAGAATATTCAATGAAGAAAGATCAGCTGCCGTAAATGGGAGACAAAAAAAGGAGTGACCTGATAAGATGGTTTAAAAGTTATCCAATCAAATGACAGATCACGGGATTTTAGTAATCCGATTTTTTCGCTAAATGGAAAAAATAGATATAAATAAATCATCTGTTTTTGCAAGGTTTCATTTCAAGCCGCTCAAATCTCTGATGGCGTACAATGTGATAAAAAAGGGTGAACATATATGAATTCTCCCACAATCGACTAAAATAGTGGTTTTCGTGTCTGAATGGGGCATGTATTTTGCATTCTAAGCAGGAAACTAACACACAGGGATAAGACCAATTTTACTTGATCTTTTATGTAAACAACTTCATCTTTTTTTCTCCTTTCTTTCTTTCTTTTTCTTTTGCCTTATGTATAAGGAACAATAACATTTTTGTTACTGTCAACTGTAACAAGAAGAATTAAGGCAATGGTCGTTCTTTTTCAAACTTTAAATTGAGACTTCGGTTTGAAGGTTCTATCAAGCTGTAAACAATCCTGTGTAAAATTTGGGCTGGTATGAATAATAAAACTTAAAGGTGAATAGATTTATAGTTAAAGTTTAAAAATGTTTTTAACTGCTATGCATAGTAACAAAACTGTGACAGATATGCATGTTAAAAAATATGACTTTTGTCTATAAACATAATACTTTTGTCAAACTTTTATAATTATGTTAAAGATTTTTAAAAAATAATTTGTCATTTTATACTTTTTGTTTTTTTTACAGTTTTTTTTTATTTTTTGCTTATTTTTTACTTATTTTTATGTACTTTTTTTACCCTCTTTTTAAAAATTTATATATTTTAAATTTTTACTTTTTTTATACTTATAGAATTTTTTTAATAATAAATAACACTTTTTAAAATAAACTTTTAATAGTACAACAGTATAATATTTATAACAATGTAGTTTTTTATAGGTATTTTTCATTGTATAACAATGCAAAATTTTAATTGTATAACAGTATGTTTTTAACAGTCTAACAGTATACCTTTTGGCTGATATGCATATACCAAACAGTTTTTGGCGGCATATATTAAAAAAGTATACTTCGCCAAAGGGAGAGCTTAAGAAAGTCATCGCTTATTGCATTATTCAGTATTTTAGGAATTTTATAAGTACGTAGTACTTTTAATGGTAAAGTCATCTTCTCGCTTTTATTACACTGTGTCATATGACTTAATTTTGTAGTTCTTTCATTAATTTGTAAATTAATGATTAATAATGATAAATATTTTGATTTGTTATTAGTGGAATGTGCAGTAAGGGAGTACAAACAAATATTACTTTTGTAATTTAGTTTATAAGACATTACTGAATTTCATGTATGTTTATAAAATTTCCTTTTAATTTTTCAATAAAAAAAAAAAAAAAAAAAAAAAAAAAAAACAATTACCACTGTAAATTTCTATACTGCGTAACCTTGCTATGCAAGTGTTTATTTAATCATTTATTTTATTGCTAAGTTCATATAATAATATCATTTGATACAATGCCCCATCAAATATGTATTGAGTTTATCAATGTTTCTTATTAATGTTTCTTTTTTTCATAACCTGTTAGTGTTGGAATAATTTTAATACCGTATTCTTTATCAGCTTCCCTAAAATATAAAAAATTATGTAGCACTCAACTCAACTTTAACTATACATTGCAGAATACAGTATGCTAAAAAAATAGAGTAATTTAAATATAACTAAAAACTTCGAATTTCAATATAACTAAAACCTTAAAAAAAAGATCAAACTTCACAAAGATAAAAAATTTCCACTGGTAAAAAAGACTCAATTTTACGGAAAATCCATCCCACTCCTGCTGAGATTAAGGCCGTTATGTTTCAATAAATTTTTTAATTCAATTTACACAGTTATTCTAGTAGGAAGAAGTTTTAATTAAGATTGCTTTAAATGTAGATATTTTATTCTTTTTCTTTAACAAAATACAATACTTTAATTTCCATTTGCCTTTACTAGTCTAATAAAACTGGTTTTTGAACGGAAAAAAGTACCTTGTTAAGTCATATTCTATTAAAATGTCATTTTTGTATGACATAACATGATCGTGAGCAATAAAAATATTTTAGTGAATAATTAAAATAAGAAAATACTTATGGATTTTCTCTGGTTACAAACTGGCCGAAAAATGGTTTAAAAAATGGTTTAGGTGCCAAATCCGTTGTTTCATTTGTTCGAAATTGTAAAATAATTCGTCAGCAGCTTATTACGTAACAGCGAATCGAAAGTTCAGACATAGCAACATATCATAAAAACACGAAAATCGTCTCTGGGTACCTGAAGCCGTAAAAGAACTTTTGCCTACACGATATCGATAAATCGTGCTCGACTGTCGTTATTCGATATCGACTGCACGCAGTATTCATGCATTTACATTATGAGGACAAAATCGCCATCGAATGAATGGGAAGAATTTACGGATTCATATTCACTGTGACTACAAGATCATAGTTTAATCAATAAGTGGAAAAATGCATTCTTATACTCTTTGACGACAAAATTGTCATCGCATCGGTAAGTGGAAAAGCGCATGATATATTTGCATACATTTTGAATGCACCGATCTCGAATAGCGACAATCGTGTATGATTCATCGTTGTTGTGTCAGCAAATGGAAAAAAACTGTACAGAAACACCAACATATTTACATGCATGGATACAAACGCACATATGTACAGAATCTTTCGAAAAATATTCTAAAGCAGATTCAGTTGACTTAAAAACATAAAACTATACCAGAATTCCATAGTCGGGTTTTTTATCATAATTACAATACTTTCCGTATACAAGATGTGTTTGAAAAGTTATTGTCATGTTTGTATTTTAATTTATTAAGTCTAGATGGCAGCACCAAAGTTTTCCTCCCACACAAACGAATATCAGAAAAAATGTTCTCCTCTCTTGTGTCATGTGTGACGCATTGTAAGTGATGTGATTCTTTGTGAAATGATTAGTAAATGTTTATATGTCTACGAGCTGCCGCATCAATTAAGAGTTGTATTAATTATTATTAATTACTTAATTAATTATTATTAATTATAATAATAATTATTATAATTAATTAATAAATGTAATTATACAGAATTATTGTAAAAAATAGCTAAAGCGGATTCGATGGACCTAAAACGTAAAGCTATACCAGAATTTCATAATCGGTTTTTATCATGATTACAATACTTTCCTTACACAAGATGAGTTCAAAAAGTAACACTTACCACTTGCTTCCAGAGAAAAAGATACCTTCTTGAACAGTGTTATTAAAAATTTTATTAAAATACTTGCTGACCCGGCCGGCGTTGCCCGGGCCCATGGTAACATTTTTAAATGAACCTTAAATTTGTATGATTTTATATATTTAACTCGATTTTGTCTGAAATAAGTACCCGCGCACTGTGTTAAAATTGGGGCAGAAACTGCTAATTGTTGAGATATGTTATGTAATTTTTTCAGAAAAATAGTGTGCGTTGTAATGAACATATTAAATCTTTAAAATGTCCTCTACTGATGAAAAAATGAGTTAAGAAGAAAAGAGTGAGTGCTTAGTAATGTAAAGGCCAAAAGCTTTAAAACGATGTCACATGAAAAAATTCATTTCCTCCCGCAAGGGGAATGCCCCCTAAGGGTCAAAAATAGACCTCACCAGTCAAAGGCTAGTGAAGACTTTCACCTTCGGTTAAGGCTGCGTACGCACGCGTATTTTGTCTACTTTTCCAGTTTTCTTGGAAAAGCTTTTGTAATGGACCCATCTGCGGTTTATTCACAAAAGAATGAGGGGAATCAACAATGGGTCAGGAGATAAGGAGCTCGACTCTACTTGAAGGAAAGGTTCCTCTTTTGCCGGACATCATTTCCTTTCCTGCTAAAGTCGTTAAAAAACAAAGACACCGCGTTGCCACAAAAAAGGAAGCCGACACTGCTAACAGTTAGAAGGATGGTCGCAGTTTAAGCCTTCAAATGAGGTCGAATATAGCTTAATTAGGAGCTGAGTTAGAAAATTGACCCCCACGACGGGGGGGGGGAATTAGAGTGAAGGGGGAAGAAAGGATCATAATATGAAAGAGTGGTCCGATGGTTTTCCGATGATATATCACACGAGGGTTTAGCAGGTGTACTGCACAGATACACACTGAAAAATCTTGAAAAAAAAAGATTTCGAATCTTTTGTTACCACATTTCACCACCACACGACTATAGCACACACAAACATGATACCCCATTATTTTTGTACAAGTAATGCCTGATAAAATCGGTAGAGATGTAAATGTATAATATTTCCTTTATTTGAATAAAATAAAGCACAAACAAATACATACAGCGATCTGTATTTCTATTTTGTTTCTTTGAGTTTTGATATCTTCCCTTGAAGACGAACAGTCTCTATTTGAATGAATAATTTCAATACTAACCCCTCAGCATAATACTCTTTATCTTACATACATTGATATAAAACTGATACATCACGTTTTCTAGCTATTTTTTACATAATTTTTGACTCTCTAGGCATAAATACAATTAAAAAGAGGAGAAGGAAAAAAGAAGATATCTGATAAACAAAAGTTAGTTGAGAAATGAAGGAAAAATAAATGTTAAGAAGGTTAATGCAAATAAAAATTTGACCTTCATAATAATTTGCACCTTCTTATTTTTCAGTGAATAAATTTTAAATGAATTAATCTTCATTACAATTGAACTTGATTGTATAACGGCGCGATGGGTTACACGTAAATTGCATTATATCTTTCGAATGTTTGGGAAGAAAAGAAATTTAATTTTTATTGTATTTAAAATTAATTTTATGATTATTAATTTATTTAAATTAATTTAAAGATTTACAATATTATTTTTGTTAAATACTAAATTTCAAATACGAAATCGCATTTACAAGATACGCTCATAGTTTTCCTGGATGCAAACACTAGTTTTAAATGAAATAATTTATTAGAAACATTTCATTCTTTCAAGATTTAGTTTCTAATTTCGGAGCTGATAGAAGATGAATGACAAACTTATGCAAAAGCATTCCAGTTTTACGAATTACGAAATAAAAAAATCAATCCTTAGAAAATGTCATTTTTACCCATTAAATCATTCCACTTATTGCAACCTAGTGAAAAAGTTAAATCTGTCAGAAATAATTACTTAAAAATGAACGTTATATCTTAAAATTAAAACTTCATAAATAAGGAAGAGTTAATTGCTGAAAAGTTGAATGCAGGAGCTTAAACTCGTTTAACTATTTGGTTGGATGTAAATCAAAAGGGAAAAAATCCCTGCCGGCTCAGCCTACAGGCGGATATTAGATTTCGAAGCTAAGTACTAATTTCACCAACCAAAACTAAATCAGGATCAGAGATAAACCCAGTTTAAAAATTTTGTCTTACCAGCTTTTGACGAATTTTTAATTTCCTTTTTCTGTAAGATCTGGTTTTATCAGAATCATTTTAAGGCGGTATTAAAAAAAAAAAAAAAAAATCCACGCTCAACAACTCGAAATTTTTGACACATTACAGAACTTGCTTACGTGATATTTTGATGAGATTTATAAGCGATGTGTGTTTTTTCTTTTTGTTCAGTTAATTCGAACTTCATTTACAAATACTAGGTTGAGCAAAAAGTTGTGGGAAATTTGTGAAAATTGCGTTGTTATGCGCAAATTAACAACAAAAACAACAAGGACTATTCATCAAAGTAGAGACCATCATAGTCCACTACTTTCTGCAATCGTTCTTCCAGATTCCGGATTTGTTGGACTACCATGGCGGCTCCTTGGAATTGAAAAACTCTTGACATGCTTCTTCAACTTCATTCGTTCAGAATCGTTAGACCTTTTCTCCAATATGCCGGATCAACACACGCAAATCATACTGTTCAATAGGAATTTTGGAGCCGAAATTCCTGAACTCCTATAGATATACCATTTGTACTTCTATATACGATATAAATTCTCGTACCTATTAGATTAAAAATTTCCCATAACTTTTTGCTAAACCTAATAATTATTTCCCCATACCGTGCAATATTTACAACTCCACTCAAGTCTTTTATTTAAATTATATATTTTTCAATTTTATAGAATTAGGAAATGTACATGTATAATGGTTCTTGAACTAGAAATATAGAATCACTCCCGAACTGAAACTTTTCTTCCAGAATCTTTCAACGTCAAGAAAATTGAAAAGATGAAAATGAAAAAGAAATCATCTTTTTAAAAAAACTTTTATTTTGTGCAACCAATATTGCTTTTGGAACAAGATAAAATAACGTAACTATAACTCATTCTAAACTGTATTACTGCTAATTGATGTATTAAATGAATTTTATAACAATTTATTTTAATGGTAATTTAAAATACCGTCGGTGCATAAAAGGTTAAACAACATATAGTAAAGTAAAGAAATAGCACACTTTATAGCAAACAAATAACTTATAACAATTATTATCCCTTTAAGACCCGATGTATTTGTAAACAAAGCTCGTCATGCCTGAAGAAAGTAAAACATGGGCTGAAACGGCTACCTGTTGATAAAAAATGATACTTTACTATATCTGCAAACCAGAACGATCATTCGATTCTAGTTTTTATTACACACGACTTAGAAGCAAACATTTAAATGAATGTCTAACCCGCACGATCGTGCGAGTTGGGTCTTGAAGGGATAATATGATAACACAGTGAAACCGCGTTTTTCAAATACCATAGAAAAGGACGTTATATGCTGGAAAACGTTAAATCGGGGCAAGAGAAAAATAAATCACCAAGTATAAAATAAAAGGCTAATTTAGGTAAAAACCTTTTATTTCGAAATAAAAGGTTTTTACCTAAATTAGCCTTTTATTTTATACTTGGTAATTTATTTTTCTCTTGCCCCGATTTAACGTTTTCCCGCATATAACGTCATTTTCTTCAAAGCATAAATAGCTTCTATAGCAGAAGTAATTTTTGTCCCTCATCATCATCTTCATTAATATCAGAATTCCTCGATTCTGACTCTATAAAATCACTTGCACCACTTGTGGCATAAAATTTCTGATGCCACAACCCGACATTTGAATCGCAAGCTAGGTAATTCTCGCGATCTCTATCTGAGCAAGGACAGAACTTATCCATTTTATTAGAATCCTTATTTTTGTTTTTTACTTCTAGTATTCAAACTCATCTTTTTTGCTCCCCGGAAATGCACCTTTTGCAAAAGAAATACATTTTCTTGCTGCTCTCTCTCATGCTGAAGAAATAATATGATGACGTTCTAGAACGTTTATCGATACTTTCCTGCGCTTCAGATTTTAACTAATAAGAATTTTTTTTTTTTCAAATGTAGGTTTCTGCAGTTTAACCCCTTAACCGTCACTTAATATTTGGAAAAACCATAAAAAATGTGCCTATTTTTTTATTACAGAAATTGAATAATTATAATGTTTCTATATAAAATATGCAATTGGGTTTTTTTAAGGCGAAAAAAAAAAAGATCTTATAGAACAAATTCAAATTTGTGGAAAAGCCATCATGCGACAATTCTGAGTTTTAATGTTTGTTTTACACCATACAAATTAATGGGAATAAGTCCTTTATTTTTCACATCTTAGATTTTCATTTATCATCGTCAACCATGTTTTACAAATAATATTTGAAATAATATAATATACATTAAATTTTGATTAATAATAATTTTTTTTTGCGTGCGATATATTTCGAAATATGCAATACAATGTCCAACATCACAATCAGCGCCAAAAACCAAACCCGAACGCTAATATTCAAAGACTTCACACCGAAATGCTAGTTAAATTTTACTGGTTTCAGAAGTTTTTTCCAGCAATAGCAATAAATCTCCAGCCCGGAAATAGGACAGGCACGAGAAATAACTAACGACACCTCAACCCGTGATATTGGCGGGAGCAAGAATTAAGGGGTTAAGAAGCTACTTCAATCACCTGAAAAGACATTAAAATTCAAACGAGATATCGTTAAAAATTTGTTCCATAGGATTAGCATTAGCGAGCGAGTCTCTCCAGGTGACTGAAGTAGCCCCTTAATGTAAACGAAAAATCGTTAATTACGGAATAAATTGTTTCTCTTTTTAAATTCTGTCTAACCATTTGAATCTGTGAATCTTTGAATTCTCTGGTTAAAAGTAATTTCTGCTGTTTTCTCTTTCAAAATAGGGCCATTTATAGGAGTGTTCGGTGAACGAACTTCGTTAAACCACTGGAAATGTAAATTTTCCAGAGGAGGGATATCGAATATAGTACCTATAATTGGTAAGAGAGGGTAAGGTGGAGGGAGATTCTGAGTTTTGAACGTATTGATAGGATTTTATTTATTTATTTTTTTTTTTTTTTCATGAGAATTTCTCACTATTTTAGGAAAATGTTATCGGATTTTTACCACTGAAAAACATTAAACGTGGGAAATGATTCAAAATTATAACGCTAAATCTAGAACTTTTTAACATTACAAACATAGGGAAAAAATTGGGACTAATGTAAAAGGACGTTATATGCGGGAAATCGTTAAATACGGGTTACATTAAACCGAGGTTGCACCGTACAATAATTTCGGAGTTTGGAGGGATTAAAAATATCCACAAATACAGTAGAACCTCTTTTATCCGAAACTCTTTTAACCGAAACTCTCGGTCAACCGAAATCCATTTTTAAATCCTTTTTTATTATTATTATCACATTCCTTGTGTGCAAACTCCATTTTGAAAGATTTTTTTTTTTTTTACCTATCATATTCCTTGTGTGCAAGCGGTCGTTTCCGAACTACGAGTATATATAAATATTTTTGATCCCCTTTCTTAGATTTCCTTTGAATTTAACTTAAGCTCCCGTAATTTGCGGAGTGGATTGAAGAAAACGAACAAATGAGCAATTCTGAAGCTTTTGAGTGTTTTGCAAAACTTTTGGCATGGCTGGAGCAACAGAAAGACTGTGATACTCGTGAACTAATAATATTAAAACACTCGATAGAGCTTCAAAGCAAAGGCAATCGAAACGGCGACAAACAAAACATTTTTTCAAACCCTTGTGATATATATAAAAGGTACTTAATTTTTATATAAAAATTCAGATAATTTATTCTCGTTTCTATTTTGCTATTGCTTTATTTTTATTAAGCACTTGTTACCATAATAAGAAATATATCATATATTTCTCCTTATCCTAAAATTGAAGCATTTTCGATTATCCGAAAATTTCGATTTTCCGAAAGAGGGTCGGTCCCAATTACTTCGGATAATCGAGGTTCTACTCTAATATCATTGTCTCGTAATTATACGGAAATGTTACCGTTTTAAAATTACTGCTTTCTTTTGAAAATGTCGTTAAAAATTTCACTTTTACGGTCTTAATGAGATCCTCGGTGTTATTAAATAATGCTTTATCGAATATATATATATATATTGGTATTTTATTTTATTTTATTTTATGATGCACTATTTGGTGCTAAATTTTGTCGTTTTAGGCTTAAGACGAATGTCAGACACAATGCTATAGCATTGTGAATGGATAATACTTAAACAAAAAACACGCCCGTCTGACATTGGTCTAATGCCGACAAAATTGGATGAAATAACGCATCTTCACTATGAATTAACCAATAAGCACCTCTGATGATTCTGTGGGTGTTCATAGTTTTTTATTTTACATACTGGTTTCCTATGTTCATATTTTGTTCATCTATTAGATTTTACCATTTGTTCATATATTTATGATTTCATCTTTATTATGTATATATATGTATATATATATATATATATTACTGAGAAAATGACATTAGTAAAGATAAATTAATTTATATTATTTCTGCTTTTAGACAAATGGCGCCATTAAAGATGTAATAAATCTCCCTTATTAACATATTTCCCTTTCTTTCACAACAATAGAAAACCTAATTTACACCATTTTGAAGGAAAAAATCATTGCATTTAAAAAAAAAAAAAAAGAAAAATATTTTTTTCAAAGTAAATATTCTGTCGCACCTACAAACAAAGAGCTTCGAGTTAAAAAAATAATTATTAAATTTGTTCAGTTGAAAGTGGGGCATTATTACTAAGGAAAACAGCTGGCATTTTAAATATAGAGATAACTGTAAGAATGCATCATTCGGCTAGAGACTAAATCCAATTCAAAATTCTCTTCTCAAAAAAATATCAGTAATAAGTATATAACCATGTTAATGCGAATTAATTACCACGTTTTTAATATTTCTTAATAAGTGATTAGCGGCTATCATCGGTTATAAAAAAATTTATTTCTTTCTATCTTCTTTTTCTTTTGTTTCTTTCTCTTAAATATTTTATGTCTCTTTACTTCTTAATTATAAAATTACAAAGAAATTTGATACAGAAAAAGCTCATAAAATTGAGGTAAATTAATTGTAGATTAATTGATTCATTATTTGAATAAAATATGTCATAAACAATTACATGTTGCTATCAATTTTTCTATTTTTTCAATTTGCGTTTGAAATGTTCCTTTGAAGATATATATATATGGATGAAATAACGCATCTTCACTATGAATTAATCCTGCAAGCTCCACTGATGGTTCTGTGGGTTATTCACAGTTTCTTATTCTACATACTGGTTTCCTATGTTCATATCTTGTTCATCTTTAGAATTTTACCTATTTGTTCATATATTTGTGATTTTATCTTTATTATATATATATATATATATATATTAGTTTTTATTTAAAAAAATGTATTTTTCTGATAATAAATAATTGTGTATTCATTTTAAATGCATCATTTAACGACAGATGGCAGCACCATATCTTAATATTTATACCTGTGTATACTCTACAATATTACTCCTTGGTGCTACTCATAATTATTTTTTTTTAAATGTGTTAAGATGTGCAAATCATCTCTACTTTTTTTTTTTTTTTTTTTTTTTTTTTTTTTTTGCTAAATCATTCAACCTCAGGTTGGATCTTCAATTAGTAATATGCTTTTCTTTTTTAATCTATTTCAGTCCATATTTTTTTTTTTAACTGGCATTTCATTTTATTGATTTATTGTGCGCTGTAGCCCTAATTTCGCATTCTTTAGCTTCTTATGGCTAATGCGAAGATGAAACCGTTGGTTCAACAAATTTCCATTTTTCCAATGTTTACTGTGTTTTCAAATCCATGTTGCACTTGTTATGGGGATCTGTTTCATAGACTTTTACTTTTATAATCGTTTATACATGGTTTTTAATTTGAATAAATACCTTTTTGCCGAAACGTCAGTGAAGGCTTACTGTGGAGACACGAAAAGTTTTGGTTTCCGTTAGTCTGTCTGTCTGTTAGTCTGTCTGTCTGTTCCGCGATAACTGCCGCAAAAAGCATCCGATCGGCTTGAAATTCCCTGGGCATGTTGATGAGCTCCCCGGATTTAGCTGTATAGTTTTGGGTTAAATTTGGTTCATTCGTTCGGAATATACAGAACATTTTATTTTGTGATATAATGCTTTTCTATGGGAAGTCAGACGATTTTCAAATTTTCATTTGTTGAAAGAAATCGCTCATATGAATAATAGATTTAAATGGTAAATTTTTGATGCTGAAATTTTTAAATAAGAGTATTAAATTATTCTTATTAGTTTGCAATTTTGTCAAAACATTTGTCAGAGCCTTTAAATTAGGTGTATAACTTATGATAGAATTTTATACATGTGTTCGAATAATATAAAACATTTTATTTTATGAATTTACTTATACACTGCTCAAAACAATTAAAGGATATTTGAAGTTTTATATAAAATAAAGATATAAACGAAATTTTTTTTGCCGAAAATAGAAGAAGAGAATCACAAATGCAAATTTTTCTGGTTTTCAAACTGTGGAGTATGCAAATTTTGAGTTCGACGTCAAAAACGTCGCTTCAGCGGCAGCGAATGAAATTTGACTTTCAACTGGATAAAAGAGAATGAAGACAAGGATGATCGGCATTCAGTGATTGCTTTGTTTCGATGAGTACAATGTCTCAGCGAAGTCATTTGACAGATTCAGAAGCTTTGAGAATTGTTGGTAGGTTAGAAGGGGGCCAAACTCAAGCCGAAGTAGCGCAAGCCATTGGAGTGTCACAAAGTGTCATTTCCAGGATCTGGAACCGTTTTTTGGAGAGTGGATGTACAGGCTGAAAACCAGGGCAAGGTCGTAGACAGGCAACAACGCCCAATGAAGATCGGTATTTAGCGTTAACAGCTCGGAGACACCGAACCATGAACGCTACTCTTCTCCAACAACACCTTCGCTCGGCTACAGGCACCACTATTTCAACTCAGACTGTCCGAAACCGGCTCCATGCTGTAGGTCTGTATGCTCGCCGACCGATGGTATGTGTTAGATTAACATCAAGGCATCGTCGCGACCGCAGGGAGTGGGCAACCGAGCATGTCAACTGGAGGAGAAATGAATGGAGCAATATTCTGTTTTCTGACGAGTCCCGTTTTTCTGTGCATCCGGATAATAGGCGTATTTTCATTTGGAGGTACCGTGGCAGTAGGAATAATCCTGCGTTCGTGCACGAAAGTGCCAGATTTGGCGGTGGAGGAGTGTTGGTGTATGGTGGCATCTCCATTGACGGGTGCACTGACCTCTACATCATTCGAGATGGAGCTCTGACTGGTCGCCGATATACGGATGAGATCCTAAGACCTATTGTAGTCCCTTACGCTGCAACAATCGGGGATAACTTCATTTTAATGGACGATAACTGCAGGCCACATCGTGCAAACCTGGTTGAGGATTTCCTTTTCGAGGAAGGAATCGTTCGAATGGAATGGCCAGCGTGTTCTCCAGACATGAATCCAATCGAGCACGTTTGGGACGCTCTAGGAAGACGAGTTTCTGGCCGCCAACAACCCCCACAAACTCTCCAAGAACTGGAAAGAGCTTTTCTGGAAGAGTGGGGCAGAATACCCCAACTCGTCATTAATAGCCTCATTGAGTCCATGCCTCAAAGGTGTTCAACGTTGCTGGCCGCCCGTGGAAACCATACCCCCTACTGAAAATGATTTTCTTTGAAGAAAACACCTTTTCTTATTCTTTTTTTCTCATATGCACAAATTGTGTTTTTTTCCTTTAGTACACAAATGCGCAATAAATAGAATTTTTTTCTGCCAAACATGTGTAATTTATTCTCATATAACCTACTATGTCTGTCGACCATGTATCAATCAGCTAAACAGTTTACCAGATACAAAATCCACCTAAAATTGCAATATCCTTTAATTGTTTTGAGCAGTGTATTTCATTTTTTCTTTTAACCGTTGCGTAGCAACAGCATCTCATCTAAAAATATCATAAATGTGAAAGTATGTATGGTTTTTCGAAGTCAAATCAAAGCAAAAGGAATGAATTAATGAATGCCTTTGTATAGATATTTGCATATAGATTTATTTAAACGCAGAAATGAAAATAGTATTTATATACTATATAGAATAATATTTTCATTTATTTATTCAACTATTTGATTATAAATGAAAAAAGTTCGTTATTTTCATACAGAATAAACTGACATTATTCTGTTAAATTTTATAAACTTCATTGTTGCCAAAAAAAAAAAAAATGAATAACAATTTCTCCCAAAGAGTTAATTTTAATTTGTAAGATTTTCACGTGCAAAAGAAAAATGGAATAAGCAAATAAAAAATAAAAAAAAGGATATATAGGACAGGAATGAATACATATAAACATTTCACACCAAATACCACCTAAAATAGTTTTTGTAGCAGTATTTTCCCAGCACTACGAAGAAAGATTCCTCGATTTACACGATTTTACTTGGCCTTCCTTTTCTCATTCTTTGCGATTTCATTTTCGCAATTGCGTGCATTAATTGGCACAAAATTTTACATTTTTATGACTGAGATATATGTAAGGCCATACAAATAAGAAATTCCGTATTGTCTCCTATAAAATGTGATAAAGTGTTGGTTAATCATATATGTTTTTATTAAGAGGAGCAGAGCTGCCAAGCCTCCGGCGTTCTGGATACCAGTATTTTAATACAGAAAAAGTTACTTTATTTAATTGAAACATTTGCGCGATTTAAAAGAACATTTTCTCTAAGATAATAGTGATGTGCAAAAAGCTTGAGACTTGGTATGCCTGGTGGGGAGTGAAATGTTTTACTTAATGCATTTATCTCTATTTTAATGCTACGTGAACAACGTCCGTGTAACAGCTTGTAGAGTGTAAAATAAATTAAATTATTAAAATAATCCTTATTACGAAAAATGAAACAGAAAGTCCGGCTAAGGGAAATGAAATGTTAGTTAAACTTTCGTAATTTGACCTGAACATAGGTTTGCGTCAAATTTCAACGGTATTTGTAACATCACGATTTTAAATTAAATGTAGATACTATTAAAAGAAAATCACAAAAAATACTTAAAGGCGCCAAATCATGTTTATCTATTTAACGATGATGAATTATTAACTGTTAGGTTTAGAAGCCCCCCTACTTTAGGGTGATTTTAGTAAGTTAATGCTATCGAGTACATTTTTTGATATTTAGATTAGATCTTAGATATAAATATTGCAGAATGGTAATCAAAATTATTTTTTTATAAACAAAATTTATAAAGGTATTAGATTTCTAAATTAGATGTTTCAGTTTACATTTCCAAAAGTTCTTTATCCATTAGATACAGGTATTTGTGGTTAGCAGGCAAGTAAATACTGCTGTATGGATATTAGGATAACGTAAAATGCTTGACCGAATTATTGCTTATCCTTATAAATCGCAGTGTAAAAAGAAATCTAAGATATAGGGTAATCATTAACTCAATCAGTAGAAAATTACAAATGCAAAATAAATTACACAACGGGGGGTTCAGGGGGGCAGAGCCCCCCTGAAGAAATTTGCTTTATTATATAAAAATTACTAGAATAAGTAGCTCGTGAGAATTTCAGAATATCCTTACATAACAACGTGTTTAATTTAACGCTTTTAATATCTGAAACCATCGAAATATTTTTTTTCCTTTTATAGATGTTTGTGTAATTTAAATAGTTTAAATTTTGTTTTTGTAGAAAAATTAATATTACGCAAAGTTTGATAAAAACAATGAGTTGCAGAGATGACTTTGAGGCTCTTGATCTGCAGATTTACTAGTTGCCGAAACGTCAGTGAAGGCTTACTGTGGAGACACGAAAAGTTTTGATTTCCGTTTGTCTGTCTGTCTGTCTGTTCCGCGATAACTGCCGCAAAAAGCACCCGATCAGCTTGAAATTAATTGGGCATATTCGTGAGATACCCGGACGTAGCTGTATAGTTTTTGGTTAAATTTGGTTCATTCGTTCGGAAAATATGGAAGATTTTATTTTTCTTTATAATGCTTTTCCACGGCAAGTCAGACGATTTTCAAATTTCGATTTGTTGAAAGAAAATGGCACGTTTGATTAATGGATTTAAATGTCAAATTATGGATACTAAAATTCCAAATAAGGGTTTTAAATTATTCCTATTATATTGAAGTTTTATCAATATATCTATCAGATTTTTTTATTTACGTGTATAATGTTTTGAGGACATTTATACATGTATTCCAATAATATAAAGAATTTTTAAATTAATTTTCTTGTTTTACATGATACATATTTCTTTTTTTTTTCCTTTTCTTTGTTGCCTAGCGACTGTTATTCGTAGCCTATCATTGCGTCAAATATGAATGAAGTTAGTAAATTACGTTAATTTTGTTGCAGGTACTATTAAAAGGCTATCACAAAAAATATTTTATCGCGCCAAATCGATGCAATTTATGCAATTAACAGTGGGCACGATAGTGAATTATTTTCCAGTAGATTTATAGATCTCCAGATATGCATATTTTGGGGGGCTTTTAATATGTTATTGCTATCGCATGGATTAGGATGTTTAAACTAATGTTTAACCATGCTATAAGTGAAAAAAAGTACAGTTAAAGGCATGTAAATCCTTTTTAACACTTTCCAACATGGATGAAAAGTATTTATGACTTCAGTTTTTCTATCTGTCGCCTGCCGTGTTTCTCTACGTGCTCTAACTCGCGTAAATATAGTCGGGATTACATGTAATTGATATACGTTATTGAGGTTTGCCAAAGTATGTTTGGTATTAAAAATGAAGAGTGTAGCATTCATAGCTTAACTACAGGGGCACTCAAAACTATTCCGTTACATTATAGTCTTTGGGAAAAATCGTCTGCGGTGTATTTTAATAATGTTACACAATTTTAAACGTAATGAAATTTATATACTTTATTAAGGTGCACTAGAACCTGGTTACTATAAAATATGTTATGTGTAGCACTTACAGCATGCGTACAGGGAACTCAAAAGTATTCATAATATTACAATCTTTGAAGAAAATCCTTTTGTGGCGTTTTTTAATGATGTTACTCTGTTACAAAATAATAAAATTGATATGTAATTTTGAAACATTTTTGTAGTATATGGGGTGCAAAGCATATGTTTTTTTTCAGGGTCACACAAAAGTGGTCGATTAAAATGTGGTCTACGGGGGAAAAAAAACTCTTCACAGCTTATTTTAACACATTAGCGACGGGAAACGAGAATTCTCGTTTTTATCCAGAATACATCATTGGCTAAGGGAGTGACTTCTACCTTACAGAAAAGACATTTATATTGTGTTGTCCATATTTTTTATAGATTGTAAGACATTATATATTACATCCGTACATTGAAAGATATTTACTGCTGCATAAACATGAAAAACATATCTCAGAAACCAATTTCCGAGACACTTTCAGAAGAGGGAGGAGCTTCTACTGTTTTTAATCCCAGATTTAATTAAATTGCCTGTCGTCAGTGTGGTAATTGTGTTGCACTAATTTAAACATTATGAAATTAAATTACATTACTGTGGTTGACTACAAGAAGCTTAATGATGATTTGTATCGTATTTATCGTTCATTTATAGGGTCACATAAAAAATTTCGGATACAGTTCTGGTCTATTAGGGATGATTGCTGAAGAGAATTTTCGATTATGGTGTGCGTTTTAACGTTAAGTAAATTTGTGCTTAATAAGTAGTGCTTAAATATTGTATAGACCATGTACAGGGATACACAAGTGAATTCGTAAGTATAAATGAAAATGAGCGCGAATTGCTTCAGTGTTATTTTTTTTTTTTTTTTTTTTTTCTGAGTTATGTATTTCCCAGCCCAATTACATTTAGTATACTAACAAATGTTTGCAGAATTTAAATAGAACCATATACAGGACTCCGCAGAAACTGGATATATGGTGCACACTATGCATACTAATCCTCGGAAATGTGATATGAGCATTTTTAAGAGGGTTTTTTGTCTGCATTAAATTTAAATGTTATAGACGACACGTAAAAATCTTCACGTAATATACAGGGCTGTAGAAAAGAATTCATGAACATTCCCGTCTATTGGTAGAATTTACTAAAGGACATTAACACAATTAATTGATAATTACAAATGTAAATTAAATTACACTACGAAGGGGTTCAGGGGGGCAGGGCCCCCCTGAAGAAATCTACTTTATTATCTAAAAATTACCAGAATAAGTAGCTCATGAGATTTTCAGAATACCATTACATAACAAGGGGTTTAATTTAACGCTTCTAATGTCAGAAACCTTCGAAATATTTTTTCGTTTTATAAATGTTTATGTAATTTCTAAACTTTAAATTTCGTTTTTTGTAGAAAGATTAATATTACTCAAAGGGTGCTAAACACAATGAATTGTAGAGCTGACGTTGAGGCTCCTGATCTGCAGATTTACTAGTTATTTATACATTCACAATATGTAGTTGTTGATAATTTGTAATGGTTTAGAATGGTTAAATATGTATATATATACACTAACTGTACAAGGCCAAAGAAAATTGTAACTGAATTTTTGTCTTTCCTATAATTCAGGTATAAGAAATTCAAATGCAATGATATAGAATAGAGTCTGGACTGTGTACTGTGAAAGGGTATCATATACATATAAATATACTCTAAAAAATACTTGATTTTAAAATTTCTTTGACATCTCACTTAAAAAAAAAAAAAAAAAAAAAAAAAAAAAAAAAAAAAAAAAAAAAAAAAAAACATGATACAATTTATTTTGTATATATATTTTATTTTCTACTTTTTAGCGTTTAATCCTTTGGACTCCGGCGTCTCTTTATTCTTTATTCTTCGGCGTCTCTTTAATTTTATTCGGTCGACACCACTTTTTAAAAAGAACTTTCATTGAAGTACACAATTTCAAAAATGCTCAGATTAAATAAGGCAAATTTTATTTTCCTTTATTACTGGTGGCAAAAACAAATTTTGCAAAGAAAGAGGATGTCGCCGCAGCGGCAACAACGGAGTGCAAAGCATTAAAATATTTCGTTTCTGCAGTTTCACAGTTAGTTGGCATCTTTCAGCAAGCAAGATTCAGTGCATAAATAACTCCATCATTGTAACTCGTATGCAGTTGTAACCATATTGTTTTCTCAACGCATAAGCGCAATTTAATTTTGTACTTTTTTATTAGCCGGTCGAAAAATTAATGACAGACCCCCCTTCGCAATAGCACTTTTAATTTTTGTCTATGTAAATAATAAACAATGCTTTCATATTGAAATAAAATGTTTTTGATTGTATGATATTATTTATTAGCATTATTTTTTTTTTCTATTTCAAACTAAATGAGTGAAAGGTATATATTTTAAATGCATTTAATGGATAAATTTTAAAGGAAGGTTATGTATTTCAATAAAATGAGAAGGAATATGTTGCAAAATAGTTTTGCAATATATCAATAGTGCCTAGCTAATGGAAAATATATCTGAAAATGATATTTTTAGCTTATGACTATATTCTAAAAACATTAAAACATTACATAGACATGGGAAACAGGCATGTTTTCATAATGTTAATAATTGTAGTGCTTTAGGAAGTACGGAAAAAGGGATTACAAAGCTCATTTTTACATACATATTACAAAATTAAAAACTTTTTCGCCAAGGTTAACATTATTCTATATAAATTTTCTTTTTAATAATATTCCATATTTTATACCGGCTTATAAAGTTAAAACCCTATTCTTAAACTAATCTAACAGTCTTCAAATGCAAAGATATAAGATCTTAACATACACATTACATAAAGCTCATCTTTACATACATATTACAAAATTAAAAAAATTTTCGCCAAGGTTAACATTATTCTATATAAATTTTCTTTTTAATAATATTCCATATTATATACCGGCTTATAAAGTTAAAACCCTATTCTTAAGCTAATCTAACAGTCTTCAAATGCAAAGATATAAGATCTTAATTCATCTAGTAATATTTATTCCAAATTTCTTAAATCTAAAAATGGCGCTAACTACTTATATTCCTTTAATAAAGCCCTTTTATTATTTAAATGCCTATTAAAATTCGCTATTATTTCCCGGTATATCAAACTCTTCTAAAATTTATTTAATTGCTAAAATATCATAATTCATAATTTATCCCGTCTAAAAATCCTATATATTTATAATTATTCTTTTATTAAAATGTCAAAGTGGCTACTATAATACTTCAATGCTTTAATATTCTAAAACGTATTCCGCGGCAATAAATTCAATTTTCATATTTCTGTTAAAATTATCTTCTGACGGACTAAAATCTATTTTTAGCTGCACCCTCGATCGCAGAGATTAATTTTTATTAACATCTTGTGTAAATTGGCGGAGGATATAGAATATTCTATAAGAACGTTTTCACACTAAGGAAGTTGAATCACTGCTATATTAATCCACTGAAACTACCCGGAACAAATTCCTCTTAAAGCGATTATGATTGGGAAAGAGAAGTCAGCTGACCTGGATTGAGAACGTTGAGCCGATGTAGGTTAAATACAGACGGGCAGACAGATACGAGATAAATTGAGATGTGAATTTTGGCAGTAAGCTTCGAGATGGAAGGGTCTTTGAGACTTCGAGTTTATTCGAAGCTCCGATTTTTTCTTCAAAATTTCGATTACCACCTGGAGATGGACAATATTTTTATCCTCGATTAAAATGAGCATTTCTCCGAAAAACTGGTCCTGAACATGTAAATAAAGTTTGGGAATTAGCTCAGTCGACTGCGTCTACATTTATTATTTTCATCTATTTTCTTCTTAAATAACCAGCTGGACAACACGCCTGTGCAATAATATTGGAAACCCAGATAACCAACGACTTTCGCCAACTGCTAATGTGATTACGTCACGTACACGGACCAAGTTAAATAAAATAAAAGTGTGTTAAAAACATCCATTTCCATGATTATTTAAAAAAGCACCGCAGTGGTCAATGTGTTAAACGTCGCATCCCTACCGATCCCACTTTTTTCCCACATTCGAAGACATTTTGTCGAGAGAACTTGCCACACATCCCCAGAGAATAGCATACGTAGGATAAAAAAATGTAGTAACAAAAAGCAAAACAATAGGGAGACGGGTGCATGTGTGGAGAAGGGGTGTGTTCCTAAACTGGAAAATTCAGCTAATGGAAATAGGGAAAAAACTAGGGAAAATTTAAAGTTTAATGATAGGAAAATTTAAGTTAAACATAAAAATATTATAAATAAAGACACAATCTTGCTTAATGGTACACAAAACACGAACTTTAATAAGCTAAAAATTAACTTCTACGTTTCGAGCTGTTTCTACAGCCGTCTTCAGGAAAATATAATGGTAAAAAGGCTCAAAGTTCAGAGACGAAAGCTTCCTGTGCAAGAGATAATTAGTCGAAACTTGGTCACTGAATATAAAAATGTAGTGTTGCCATCTAGTGAAAATAAATAATTATTAATGAACTGAGATCAAATTAATCAAAAAGGTCAATTCAAGAAACCACGAGTGCCGCCATCTACACATGAGGGACAAAACCACGTTCAACTAAGTTTTCACTCAAGTTTTGGTAACATAATATAAGTTTAAACTTATATATTTTCCTAAAGACGTCTGTAGAAACAGCTCGAAATGTATAAGTTAACTTTTAGCTTATTAAAGTTCGTGTTTTGTGTACCATTAAGCAAGATTGTGTCTTCATTTATTATAGTTTATGGTGCAATTGTGCAGTATGTGTTATATAAAAATATTAATTTTAAAGTATCGAAAAGAAGTTAGTTCTCAAGAACAATTTTGAAAGCCGTAGCTTATTACCCGTCACCAACCAAAAATTTTAATTTCGTTTCAGCCTTGAAAAATGCCATTTGTTGCATCATGACAGGCACATTCACAACGACTGATAAAAAAGCTTTTCGGTGCTGACTTAGTGTCTTTAACTTATTGAATTTTCCTTTTAAATTTTACGGTGAAATGTTTCGCGATCGTGTCTACCATGAACATAGAATAAGGAAGGACTTCTCACGAAATGGTGTGAATATCGTGTCGCGATTTTGGACTTAAATGAGGTGATGGCAAAGGTTAGCATAGAACCGTGTATATACCAGCGCCTCTAGCGGAGAACGTTCAATTGCTGGATCTCAGTGATCAAAGAGGTTATTGGTAGAGCATATTGAAGCAGACGAAACCGAGAAGAACCGTGCGACACAGCGCCATCTATTAGATAAATTTTCAAGGAACGGTTTTCTTCTTCTAAAACCTATTTCGTGAGAAGTCCTTCTCTATTCTATGTTCATGGTGTCTACTATTCCACGGACTGTTTAAGGCTGCATATAAACGCTTGTTTTGCCATACTTCTACAGTTTTCATGGCAATCTTTTGTTCTGGATCCTTGTGGGGTTTATTCGCAAAAGATTAATTAAGTAAAGTTAAGTAAGCGGCAAAAGTAATTATTTCGTACAAGTAATTACCAGGAAGCCATCATAAGAGAATCAATTGAAATAATTGCTAATAAAGATACAGCTTGTAACGATGCACTATCATACGATATCCACGGAGCATGGAGATATTTGCTGCATAATAGATGAAAGCTCGTTTTGTTGAAAATTTGAATAACTTTATCTGTCATCTCATCTGACGTACAACATTTAAATTACAATGTTTTCTTCTGGACAGTTTACGAATAAGCGCAAAGAAAATAATAACAACATTTAAATCCTACTGATGACAGCCTTGTAATGTTGATAACGTTCTAGGTTTTTCTGATGTTTTTAAAGATATTTTAATTGGTATTTTATATATCATTATATTATATTTATGCACCTGAAAAATAATATTTTTACAATTATTTGTGCTTTTATATATATTTTGATTATTTAACTCAAGGTGAATATAGCACCAGAATTTTTAATTTCCTTTATCATTTTTTCTGTTTAAACTAATTTCTTTATGTAGGTGTCAATAAATCAGTATACAAAAAAGTGTTTTAGCACATTAATGATTATTTAAAATCATTCTTCGTAAAGGATTTGCAGTTTTAAAATGCTGTGGAATTTTAAATTCCAAAAATATTCTTCTCAAATGTAACACGATGCATCGTTTCACTCTCAGTAGCAAATTATTTATTGTGTTTATTAAAAACGAAAACCTAATAATAATAATAACAGCTTTAACCCTTAAATGCCTGATTTTCTAAAAATCATTGTAATAATGTTTTTCGGATTTCATTTTTTAAATAAATCATGGGAAAAATACTTTAAAAAATCATATTTTGTTTTAAGTATGGTTTACAGCTAAAAAACAGTTTGTTACTAATCGTCAATACTGGTCTTTAATTGAAAAAATAATTTTCCTTGATAAAATTCTATAATATTAAACACACAAGAATTTTAGGAACTATAATAAGAAATAAATTTTACTTGCTCACTGCAAAACAAAATAGGATATTTCTCAAGCTTCCAAACAAAACAAAAAGAACAAGTAGCAACAATCGAAAAAATAAATCTATCTTTATTCTTAAACAGCACAAATGTTGCCATCTACATGTTGAAAATCGATTTAATAGTATTTTCTGAATGTATTTTATTGGCAACATTAGGCATTATAGCTTCAATGTTATTCTAATAGTATTTTAGAGCCTAAATTGGGTATGTTGCCGAAAAGCAACACCCGCATTTAAGGGTTAAGGTTTACACAAAATTTTTACGAAATTAAGCTTTATTTAGACGAATTTAAACATTATTTGAAACAAATTTATAAATATATAAACATTTGCAGAAATTTATCGATATTTTTAATTTTTTTTTTCTTCGAGTTGAAAATATTTATTTACAGAATCTATTGAATGCATTAAATTGCAGACTAACCTCTCAACATTGAACTTCAATATCTTATATGTTTGATTTATTATAGATAAGTCACGTTTTCTAGATTTTTTTTCTAAAGACACGTTGACACTCTAGGCATAAATAAAATTAAAAAAGGAATATAAAAGAGAGTATATTTGATTAAAAGAAAAGAAATCGGGAAATTGTATGTACTTATTTGACATTTTATTCTTTTTCTGAATTAATAACTAAAAAAAGAAGCTAAATAAATCTTACGAAGGTTAAATTAAATAAAATATTGACCTTTAAAACGAATAAAATGATTTATCCGCTGCTATTTTTTCAATGTTAAAGAAATTGTCTAATGGTATAATCTATTTTTCCTTTCATATAAAAATTGAGTATATTTATAAAATTAATTTGCAATGTAAAAAAATAGACAAATATCTCTTAACCCATTCAGAACCATGGGTGCATATATGCACCTTCAACAAGAGTATACATAATTTGTTTTTTCACCTGTAAAAAGGGAAATTAATATTTGCTTTCTTTAATAAGAGCATTTTTGCGATTAATTAAGAAAAGTAGCTTGTTTAAAAAAAGTGGTGCCAATCGAATAAAATTTGTGTAAAAGCCACCGGTCCCGAAGGGGTTAATCAAGAAAAATATAATGGAACCACGAACAAGAAATTTCAATACCTCTTCCTAGTTATTCACGACTCTAAAAAGCATTGTTTATCTTTAAAACATAGAATCTAATGTATTTTCAAGATTTAAAGAAGCATTCTGATATACAAAGTTTCTTTTCCTGCTGCCTATTTCCGAAAATGTTTCCGATTAGTTTTTATAATGCATTAATCAACTTTCTCAACAAGGAATATAGGTGTTTAGGATGAATAATTTTTTTTTAAAAATAAGATGCATAAGTCAAAAACACATAAATTTGCTCAATGGCACTCATAATCAAAACTTTTATATGAACTTGTACTAATAAAATTAATGATAAAGCATAATATGATGTTTCGAACTGATTCTGCAGTCATCTTCAGGATAAATATGGTGCTGAAATGCTTAAGTCTAGAGACGAAAGCTCCCTGTTGAGTCTTGATCAATTATAGGAATGGAAAACTGCAGTGAGTACATCAAAAAATTTTTTAATGAAATAATTATAATTAAATATTTGTACTTTGAATGAAAAAAAAAATACAAAAAATCTACATTTATGTTCCTTTTAACAAGACTAGAATCGTACTGAAAAAAAAATTAATTCCCCCTCTGTTCATAAGAAAATCAATGTTCTAATCACATAAATGCCGAATAATATAGGGTCTTTCGGAAAATCTTTTACGTTTAAGAAAAAAAATTTGTACCGGAAAATTCTGCCCATTAATTATTATACAATAGATATCGGAATTAATGTCTAGTAATTAAATAATAAAATTTTCCGATATGAATTATTTTTATCAAATGGAAAAGCCTTTCCGAACGACCCAATAATACTATTAATAAATGTTATTTTCAGGAATTGCTGATAGAAGTTGCTATAATTTTGTTACCCATGTAAAATGATATGAATTTTTCTAATACAAAATGTACAATTCTTCGGGTACACATTGCAGAAACCTTAATTTTATGGTTTAAATAAGAACAAGTAGGTAAGTGTGATCATAGATCGCAAAGAGGGTTTCGTTTAATATTCCTTTCAAAACACTTTAGTCTTTTGCAAAATCTGTTAATTCCACATTTCGCAATCAGGGGGCGTACTCTATTCTAAATAAACCTCTATCCGAACGAAACTCCGTTTTACAAACTATCCATAGGTATACAAATCGAGGGGATCGGATGAATAGCACCCGAGATAGGTAGGCGCACCTTGGAGGTAAAATTTGGAACTAAAATATGTACGGATATGGTGTATAATATGAAAGAGTGGTTAAAGGAGTGTCGGCAAAAGTTAGAAAGTGCACCTCGGGTGAAAAGCATGGAGGTAAGAAAAACTGCTAAAAATACAGAAGTTAGAGCCCGGAGCGGTAAATAATATAAGACTTTTTCAAAATTTTATGATATGTCTTTTGATGTGGGGTATTCAGCTATATGTATTCAAAATTTCAAGTCTTCAACTTAATTAGGGGCTTAGTTAGAAAAAAAATACTTAAAATGCACAAGTTAGAGTCCAGAAGGGATAAATATAAGACTTTTTCAACATTTTATGATTTGTCGTTTGATGTGAGGTGCTCAACTATAAGAATCTAAAATTTCAAGTCTCCATCATATATAGTTTCTGAGAACGGGCTCTGTGACAGACAGAGAGACGGACAGAGGGGTGAGACGGATAGGGTTTCGTCAGATGAACAAAACCCTAAAAAGTACACTGTAAAAAAGGCGAATGTTTCTTAATCTGCAAATATAACCGCGAACTAAGATACACAATAATCTCTTCCGATTTATCCGCGATTCCGAAAAGCGTTCGTTATCTTACAAAAAGAAACGAGTTTATTTTCGAAATATAATGATGCATTTATAAAACAATGTTTCTTTTGTTGCCACCAATTTTCAGAAACATTTTCGAGTACTACTTAGAGTGTGTATTAATCTGTTTTCTCAAATCGGTATATCGTTTTTTACGATGCTATGTATTGAAGACTAAAAATGGAAAACGCTGAAAGACCAAAAGAGGAAAATTTTCAAGAGAGTGAAAAGAGGAAAAACTTATTTCTGGTACTTACGACGTTTTCCACTCCACTCCTTTTGGGCTCTTAGTTCAACAGTTTAAAATGTAGGTACCTAGCTTCCTTTTACTTAGTGTTTAAATAGCTAATATTATAATTTGTAAGAAAAATATTTTATTTATTTATTTAATATTTTTCACCTTGCTTAACCCTTAAATGCCTGATTTTTCAAAAATCATTGTAATAATGTTTTTCGGCTTTCATTTTTTAAATAAATCAAGGGAAAAATACTTAAAAAAATCATATTTTGTTTTAAGTATAGTTTACGGCTAAAAAACAGTTTTTTACTAATCGGTAATACTGGTGTTTAATTGAAAAAATAATTTCCCTTGATAAAATTCTATAATATTAAACACACAAGAATTTTAGGAATTATAATAAGAAATAAATTTTACTTGCTCACTGCAGGTCAAAATAGGGTATTTCGCAAGCTTCCAAGCAAAACAAAAAGAACAAGTAGCAACAATTGAAAAAATAAATATATCTTTATTCTTAAACAGCACAAATGTTGCCATCTACAGGGTGAAAATAGATTTAATATTTTTTTCAGAATGTATTTTATTGGCAACATTAGGCATTATAACCGCAATATTATTCTAATAGTATTTTAGAGCCTAAATTGGGTATGTTGCCGAAAAGCAACACAAAGCATTTAAGGGTTAAAACAACATGATCAAGTTTTGTAATGGCCCACAGTTGCAGCGCATCTTGTCACCGGCACTTCCAGCGTTCTCCACTTCACTTCGTGTGGCACATTCAGCGTTCTCCACTTCACATCGTGTGGCGTGGCACATTCAACCACTGATATATTTCTACTCTTCTTTGAACTATTTCTACTTGAGTTGGCACTTCAAGGGTTCTGCTGTTTGTGAAACATGGCATTTAACATATTTTTTCTTTAAAAAAAACAAAAAAACAAAACACGATATTCGTTTTTTGATATTTTTAGTCCTCAATTCTTAATTAAACATTTTCAGCTGAGTAATTGAATTTATGATATTTACTTATAGCCCAGTGGTAGGGGAGCAAAAAAAGGCCCAGTTCGGAAATAATTAGGGGAAAGCTGGAAATTGTTTTAATCCCTTCAGTTTATGTCTAGAATGAATATGCTATGTTTCCACCCTCGTACTATGTGAGCGTTAGGAATTATACATTGATTTATATTAAAAAAAACACGTATTTTTAAAATACCATAACACTATCTCGAAATCACTAACTTTTTCCAAAACATTGTCAATGCAAATGTTGTAGAGCTTAAAATTCTGAATAAAATGAGTACCTAAACTTAGTACTTTTGTTAAATTTTAAGGTTGCTATTCTACTTTAAAGTTTTAGCCCCGTGGTCAGAGGGTTGAACAGAGGGTTTAATTAGGGGAAAACTGGAAATCGTTTTAATCCCTTCAGATTAGGTCTAAAATGAATATTCTATGTTTTCCCCTTCGTACTAAGTGAGCCTTAGGAAATATGTACACATTTGTATTCGAAAAACACGTTTTTCTTTAATATTTTTAACAATATCTGAAATTTAGACGTTAATTTTGAACAAAAAATATTAATGTGAGTATTCATTTTATTCTGAATTTTAAGCTTTACAACATCTGTATTGGCAATTTTTTGATATAGTTAGCTGTTTTGAGGTATTGTTAAGGTAATCTGGTCTCTCCTATCTTGAAGCTCTTGATTAGTGATTAAGGCAAAATTTTGAAATGAAATTGCAACTTTAATTTTGAACAAAAATATTAATGTGATTGATAATTTTATTCAGAATTTTATGCTTTACAACATTTGTATTGACAATGTTTTTGATAGACTTAGCTGTTTTGAGATATTCTTATATAATTTGGTCTCTCCGGACTTCAAGCTCTTGATTAGCGATTAAGGCAAAATTTTGAAATTAGACTTGCGACCTTAATTTTGAACAAAAATACTAATTTCGGTGCTCATTTTATTCAAAATTTTAAGCTCTACAACACTTGCATTAACAATGTTTTTGATAGAATTAACTATTTTGAGATATTGTTAAAAATATTAAGGAAAAACATGTTTTTCGAATTTAAATACGTACATATATCCTAACGCTCACTTGGTACGAGGGGGAAAACATAGAATATTCATTTTAGACCTAATCTGAAGGGATTAAAACGATTTCCAGTTTTACTCTAATTAATTCTGAATTCAGCCCTCTGACCACGGTGCTAAAACTTTAAAGTAGAATTGTGACCTTAATATTCAACAAAAGTATTAAGTGTAGGTACTCATTTTATTCAGAATTTTAAGCTCTACAACATTTGTATTGACAATGTTTTTGAAAAAGTTAGTGACTTCGAGATAGTGTTATGGTATTTAAAAAAAACGTGTTTTTTGACTATAAATCAATGTATAATTACTAACACTCACCTAGTACGAGGGAGAAAACGCAGCATGTTCATTCTAGACCTAAACTGAAGGGGTTAAAACAATTTCCAGCATTCCCCTAATTATTTCCGAATTCAACTCCCTAACCACTGGGCTATTAGGAATTGATTGCATTCGAAGAACTTATGTTTCGGATTACAAAAACGGATTAGTACCCTATTAAAAAGTACTTGGAAACGTTTTCGAAAATCAGCGGTTGCAAAAGAATCTTTGGTCGTATAAATGCTTCATTAAATTACGAAAATATATTGGTTTCTGAACTTTAGAAAGATAAAGATTCGGATTCATGGGTAAATCTAAAGATATTATTATATTTTTTCGTTTGTGATTAAATTACATTTTGCTAAATAAAAAATTATTTGTCTTTTTTTACAGTATAGGTATACCTGATTAAATATTATTATTTAGTTTAGTGGGGGTAAAAGAGCTAGGGTTTCTACGCGGAAATTTTATTTTCAGTTTTCCGAGATTTTCTGCCTCTAAAAATAATATGCTACATTATACAGTAAAACCTCCCTAAAGCGACCACGCTCCGTTCCAATAAAAATTGGTCGCTCCCAGAGGTGGTCTCTAAATGGAGTCATGTTTAATTCTAGATTTTAATTGTTGAAAAAAGGCAACAATTAATGTTACTAAAATTTATTTTTCACATTAGGAGATAATATAAAAATTTAAATATCAAAACAAAAGTTAACTACATAAGTTAATTACTGCAGAGTTTAAAGAATGAATACATTGACGTTTAAAGTTAAAAAACGCTGTAAAAAGTGATAAAAAATCTTTATTAAGATTGACGATCGTTTCGTTGCACAAACGGCAACATTTTCAAAATCATTCAACGATAGAAAATATTTTCACATAATTTAAAAACAATAAACTTAGTAAACAATGTCACGCGACATGATGCATAATGAAAAACATTGTAAACATAAAATTAATTTAAAAGATTAGATTAGCTATTGGTGAGCGTGGATTAATTTTCAAAACAATAACATGGTAAACAATGTCACGAGACAACATGCATAATGAAAAGCATTGCAAAATATAAAATAAAAATAAAATTATCTTGGCTATTTGCGAGCGTAGATTAATTTCTACTATTGTTACTAAAATTACATAGCATCTCTTTCCAAATTCTAGGTAATTCTATGGACACTGAATCATTGCAAATATTCTTGTTGCGTAAAAATATCTCTATTGATTCTCGGATTATGGATGGTAAATAAAATCTTGATGTATAAATTAACTTGCTATTTTTAAAATCGATCTGTAAAGGTTCTTCGCTGTATAATCTGGCCAAAGCTGTGGTTCTTCTGTTGTATTTGATGTCTGCTATATGTTCTTTGATTCTAGTTTTAAGTTTTCTAGTTGTCATACGTTATACTAGTAGTCGTTTGTGCAACGAAACGATCGTCAATCTTAATAAAGATTTTCTATCACTTTTTATAGCATTTTTTTAACTTTATCTGTTTATAAGTGATTATTATACATGTGTTTATAACATTGACGTTTGTTTTGATTTTAAGGTTTTATCTTTTATAACTTTTATTTCCCAGTCCTTTCGAAGTTCAGTAAATAAATGCAATCTTTTTGGGCGGGAACAAATAATGAAGATTTGATTAATTTAGCTATTTCTTAAAAGAGTTCTCCGACAAAATAGGACAGAGGAGTTTATTGACCGTCATTCTTAATTTATCACCAGAGTTAAATTTATTGCCTAAAAAGGCATAAAGGGGTTTAAACACTTAAAAGCTACCTAGATGAAAATAAATCTAAACTTAGTTTAGAAATTTGATTAATAATACGCCCTGCGGAATTATTTTTCTAATAAAATCTTCATCAAGCGACCAGGAAAAAATGGAATTTTCTTCAAAGAAATTGGTCGCTCATGGAGGGAGTTAATCTGGGATGGTCTCTGAATGGAGGTAAAATTAGTATTGAGCCTATGGGAATAAATTTCGTTCCATGAAAAAATTGTCGTTTAGGGAGGTGGTCGCACATGGAGGTTTCACTGTATATGTATTTTAAAAATTAAATTGTTCATTATGCAGGCATGCCCATTTACGGTAATTGTTTGGTTGGGACATTTTTTTACATTTATTAAAATAGCATATCAATCCTTACATTTTTATAATGGGTGTTATACCTAATTCGTAATATATATTAGCATTATACAATAATTTTTCACACAACTTTTGCCAAATTTTATTCTTTGTTTTCATTTATAGAAACCATGGAGTTAGAGAAAATGTTTCCTATCGTCTTAACGGCACTTGTTGCTGTGTGCTACAGCAACTCCCTGTGGTGCGATCTTGTTTTTGATGACATCGCTGCAATAAGAGATAACAGAGATTTACGACCTCACACTCCTATATACAACATATTTCAAAATGATTTTTGGGGAACTCCTCTTAGAAAAGTAAGCTGAAATCTTTTCTTTATTAAACTCATTTCTTTAAAGTTTAATACCCAAGTATGTATGTTGCTTAAATTTTCTATTGTTATTTGTAATAATATGCATTAGTGCACAGATATGCTGTTTGTAACCCTTATCGGTCCTATGTCACTTCCCACGTAACATCGGGACAAGCATTTCTTACACGAATTTCATTCTCAGCGCAAACCCTTTTCTTTAAGAAATACTTTTGTTGTACTTCGACAACTTGTACAAGACAAATATACTGAAAAATTATTTTTAAAATATAGGTGCGCGAATAGAATATAAAAATAGAATCATGTATAAAAAGCTAGAGTCCGATAAGGGTTACATACGATTTAGCCTTTATAACACGAAACATGAAAAACTGGAATACCTCGATAATCTGACATTTATGATTCATGTGTTTGGTTGTATGTTGATATCAGTGACGAAAAAAATCCTTAACTCGACATATTTTAGCAGAATTTGGCTTAAGTCAACTATAATAATATTCTACAACAATTAATCTTTAAAAATTGCTCTTTCATTTCCTTCATTGATCAATAATTTTCAAATAAATATATAATATGCTTCTTTAATCCATTTTTATTTCTTACTCAAACCACTTCTTGTGTATTAAATAAACATTTCCCTAGAAAATTCAATATAAGTTATTATGGCTTCCTGATTTAGAAACAAATTGAAATCAGTAGTGGTTCAACCGTTTAATAATTCTAATATTTAATTTATTTTTTTAAATAATAGTACTTAAACAAACTTTGAGATACATTTAACTGACTGCTGACACAAAATTTGAACAAGATAGAAGTGATTACACAAGACTGAAATTATATAGAGTATCGTAAACTCAATATCAGTTTATGAGGTCTTTTTTGTTCCCGTGAGGTATCCTTTTATGCGATTCACCCGTATTTACTTTGCTTATCCGGAAAACTTAATGTTATATAAAGACTAAAATTTTCACTAGAGGTTGATAAATAAGTTTATTGACTTTTAACCCCTTGGGGACGAGCGACCCGTATATGTGCCGCGTAAAATGCTGAGAATCCGAGATTATTCTCACCAGTACATTTTTATTGTGAATTTTACCTTATTTAATCTGAGCATTTTCCCGATTCAATTAGCCAAAATTTTCTGTTTTTAATAGCCCGTGATAAAACATTAAAAATTCTGTAAAACACTCTCGTCCGGAAAGGGTTAAGGGGTCGGACGACAATTGATTTATTTTCTTTTAATTTTTATAATAATATATATGAAAGAAGATGATATGTAATAAGTTATTAGATTACTTGGATTACACGTTGAAATAACAACACATGAACTTTAATATAAATCTACCGTGGTGGCCAAAATCGTGGACACTTTTAAGTAGCTTTCATTACGAAAAGTAAAAAGCTACCCATTGCAGCAGTCCGAAGGAATACAATTCGGGAAATTTTGCTATATTTTCGCCGATCATGACTATCAGATACCAAAACCATCCTCCGTTGAAATACTGACTTAAATAAATAAATAAATATATATATATATATATATATCTGAATTTTGTCATGCAGTAACTCTCCAATTTTTTAACCTATTTGGATGAAATTGTTCATATGCATAGTACATCCTAATGTCTCGACCGAGTTCGTTGTCCAGCTTCATCCACCATCTTGTTTCAAATTGGAATTTGAATTTTGTGGAAACTTTTGGAAATTTTTAGGTTTCCTAACTTTCTCTTTAAAAGGACCTATGTTGTTAACTTACAGTGTGTGACTCTTCAAAATATCTTTCAATGTTCCTAACATTCTGTTTTAAGATTTTGCATTTTGTGAAACGTAATATTTTCTATAAGTATACAATGTTAGAAAACATAAAAGAAATCAAAAATTCATATGGCCGCCATTTTGAAACAACATGGCGATGAAGCTGGCCAACGAACTCCGTCGAGACATGAGTATTCACTATACTTATAGAAAATTTCATCCAAATCGGTTAAAAAATTCGAGAGTTACAGCATGACAAAATTAAGATTTATATATATAGCAAAATTTCCGGCTGCAATAGGTAGCTTTTTACTTTTTTTAATGAAAGTTATCTAAAAGTGTACACAATTTTGGCCACCACTGTATAAAAATAATTTTACAAAGCTTCGTTGGTAGCTTCTTCAAATATATTACATTTATCATTTAAAACATATAATACACTTTCTTTCGAATAATCAAATTAGGCCTAACAGTGCCTTCCTTGGCATTCCATATGTCGATACTTCATGAATAATAAAAATTAATAGACTGCCTCTTTTCTAATTTTCAAATCCCCCATACCTTGTGCTCGTGAATTTTCGTAGCTCATGCTTTCAAATCATGGATAATAAAAAATACCAGGGGGTCAGTTATATTAATGATCACGCGCGTCATAAAAAAATAAATACAGTATGCTTAAATTCAAATCCTACGAATATATGCAAGAGCAACATCTTCTGATCATTAAATATGTAGAAAAATGTTCCTATAATTAAACTAGTGGTGATTAAAAATGTCAGGTGCCCTACGTAAACATTGATTAAAAATAATATTTTAAATCTATTTATTTCAAAATGTCATTTTTTTCATAATTGTGAGCTATATCTCCTTTTGAACATCTTGTTATTTTTACATGAAATTTTCATCGAATATATATTACATTTAACTTTTAATTCTTAACCCAAATGTCTTTGCTTTTTCACTCACAAAAAAAAATAAATAAATAAATAAATAAATAATAAAAATAAGGATAAGTAAACTCAATAGATTTGTAAAAAAAAGTGCAATACTTTCAACATTCGTAAATTGACATTTTGCTAAAATATAAACAATTTTGTATTCAGAATGTGCTAGAGTGTTAGAAACATATTTCTAATACTGAATTTAGCAGTTAAATGTAAGATGTTTTGTGTAATCATGTATGAAGGTATTCATATTGATTCTATAAACAAAAAGTTATTAAATGTTTTGAACTATAATATTATCTTTAATAAGGAAATTCTTAAGATTCTTTTTTTACATTCTAAGCTTAAATGTATAAAGCACATTTTATTTTATTACCAGTTTTAAAATTGTAGTTTTAAAGCATGTGTTTTCCAATATATAAAAAGTTAAAAATTATGATTTTATTTTTACTTTTAACAATCATTTGGCTTTTTATAAAAGAGAAAAATAAAATAGAGGAGTCTATAAATAAAATCATAAGAAGAAACACAATTTTTCACCTTGATTCAAACATAAAATATATAATATGAACTGTAAAAAGTTCACTCTTTTATTTAAAACTTCTTAGTACTTTCAAGCTATTCCAAGCTCTTCATCAGAAAATTTTTTAATAAATAATTGTTGTTTATTTATATAAATACGTCACTTCGTTTTGAAAATAAGAGAGCCAATAATTATTAGAGTTGAAAGTAGAAGTAGCAGATTCTTGGATTAAACTTAGTTAGAGAAAATACATATTATTATTCACTGCAGTTCTACTTATTTTGTTGAATCACTCTGATCTCATATGTCTCTTTTTATTTTAAATAGCTGGAAAGTCAAAGTAGCAGGTTCTTGGATTAAACTTAGTTAGAGAAAATACATATTATTATTCACTGCAGTTCTACTTATTTTGTTACATCACTCTGAGCTCATACGCTTCTTTTCCTTTTAAATACTTAGGTGGAAAGTCGAAGTAGCAGTGTTTCAGATTAAATTTGAGTAGAAGAAAATATTTAACTGCCGTACCATAAATTTTAATGCGTCACTTTGTTCAAGTTTTCAGGATATTGAACCATAAACTGGGGATATTATACGAAGGGCGTCATTTCGTTGAAGCTGGTGTATATGTCATTCCATTTAGAACAGATAGCTATAGAATAATGGAATACATTGGACCAAAAATGAATGACCAAAAGAAAACTCAAAGAAAGAATAAAAGAACATAAAGCCGATATAAAATTTTGTCGTCAATCGACAGCTCTCTCGCGTTTAAATTTCAATCAAAATATCACAATAGATTTTGGTCATGCAAAAATCATATTTCCAACATACAATTATTACGCATCCACTATCAGAATATCCATTGAATTCCCGTGAAAAAACTATCTGCAACCTATCGTACAATATCCCTAGTTTACGGATCTTGAAAATAAATCCCGAAAACTTGAGGAATGTGACGGATTAAAATTCATGGTACAGGAGTTAAATATTTTCTTCTACCCAAATTTAATCTAAAACACTGGTACTTCGACTTCCCAGCTACGAATTTAAAACTTAAAGTGACGTATGAGAATAGAGTGATGTAAAAAATAAGTAGAACTGCAGTTAATAATAATATGTATTTCCTCTAATTAAGTTTAATCCAAGAAACTGCTACTTCTACTTTCAACTCTAATAATTATTGGCTCTCTCATTTTCAAAACAAAGTGACGTATTTGTATTAATAAACAACTATTAGTTATTAAAATGTTCTCAGACGAAGAGCTTGGAATAGCTTGAAAGTTTTAAGAAGTTTTTAAATAAAATGTAGATTTTTAACTTCTAACATATCTTTCATTATTTGAATCACTTTTTAAGTAAAACAGTGGACTTTTTAAAGTTCATATTATATATTTTAGAGGAATCTAATTTTTAAAAAAATTATTAATGCAATGAAGAAAAATAAATCCTTCTTTTAAAGTAAAATAAACATTACTTGTGTTATATATAATAAGTATGAATAATGTCTTCACATAAATATATTATCTTCCATTGTTGCCTTTACAATATTAAATATGATAAAACCAACACAATTTGATATGATAAAAAATTGCAAAATTTTTAATTTATTGTAGCACTAAATCATGTATTTTTTAAATGTAACTATTTATTTTCCTTTAGTGTAAAGTGGGTACAAAAAAAAAAAAAAAGGGTAATAAATGTTGTTTATCGAATTTTTGAGATTTTAAATGTCATATCAAGGTAGATCGTGTAATTGATGTTTTATAGGTTTTCATTCTACTCTTTTTAAGCATCTGTAATTCTGTTATCACTCTTTTGTTGTCTTTTATTAGGAGCAAAGTCACAAATCATACCGTCCACTGACTGTACTAAGTTTTCGTCTTAACTATGCCATCCACGGTCTCTCCCCTTTTGGATACCACATATTTAATGTCATCTTGCATGTCTGCGTTTGTCTGCTGTTTTACAGGTAAGAATAAGCAAGCTTATTACGTAAAGTGAATACCCCTATGTACACTGCGTAGTACTAGACGACATCATTTCGTTAAACTGAGAAAAGTGTGAAATACTATAAATAAATTATTTTGTGAAAGAGATATACCGTGCATTGTTTTGTTTTTTTAAAGTGGAGGAGGTATTCTCAAGTGTCTTTTCAAAAAAAAAAAAATCACAATTTTAGCAACTTGTTTTTGACTGTTTTTGCCTAATCGTAGACGTAGTTGCTTCTCTTTGTCTGCGCGCAAACGATCACTAACAAAGCAAACGATTTCAGCGACATGCTCAATACTTCAAAAATTTCCCTTCTTAAAAAAAAAAAAATCAAAACAAAAACAAAACAAAATACAAAACACAGAAAACAGGCAATATATAAAAATACAGGCAATATAATAGCATTCTCTGAAATATAACAGTAAACACTGAAATATAATAGTATACACAGTACATTATTAATAGTTTTATATAATATGTCGTAAAACAGTATGCAGGTCCAGTTATGGGTTTTTATAAATCTACACTGTTTCCTTTTTTATCGAAAAAGTTTGGAGTATTTAAAATAAATAAATAAATAAGTAGTGGAAACAAATTAAACACAATTACTATGCTGTGTTTATATTCCATTAAATTATTTTTGTTATAGAAAGTTATAAATATATAGAGAACTTTGAAGAAATTTTAGAAAAACTCAAAAAATACCGTATGCAAATCTAATCACCCGATTCAAATAAATTAAGGATCAAAGCAATCCCCACGCACTTATCCAGGGAATGAACTAAATTTTTTAAACTACTACTGGAAATAAACATTTTAGTCGAAGAATCAATACAAAATATTTGGCATATTTTACATCATCGTTATCCAAAAATTACACATTATATAAACACATTAATATTACACAAATATACATATATATTTATTATTGAAAATTTTCTTATCGTGAGCATTCTTTTAATTAATGTCCTAAGCAACATTGTGAAGGAAAAATATATATGAAGTAAAAAAAAAAAAAAAAAAAAAAAATAACATTTTGAGTTATCATTTTAGAAAAGAGTGAAATAAACGAAAAAAAGTGATTTTGAAAAAAAAAAAAATTAATAAATATGACAAAATGAATGCTGCCAGATTTACATTAAATTCTTCGCTTAGCATAAAATGTAAATAACTTTAAATAATAAGAAAACAGACTTTAAAATTATATCTGCTGAAATATATGGTATATTAATTTTGTTTGAAAGCTTTAGAGGCTTACTTATGGCTTTTTTAATTATCACTTCCGGTTTCTGGAACATTACAATTTATTTAACTCTTTATCTACTAACGGTACTTATAAGTACCATTAAAATAACTTTTTATAAAATTCTTTAATACATCGATTAGTTGTAATACAGATTAGAATGAGTTATGTATACACTCCTTTATCTTGTTCCAAAAGCTTTATCGGATAAACGAAACAAAAATATTTTTAAAAGGCTGATTTCTTTTGCCTTTGCCTCCTTTCAGCTTCCTTGGCTTTGGGAAGGGTGGGGGAGATTTTAAAATTAGGAAACATTTCTGTATTTCTATTGTAAGAACATTATATTTGTACATTTCCTAATTCTACAAAATACTAAGAAAAATATTTAAAATAAAAGATTTGAGTGGGGTTATAAATATTGCACAAAATCCCTATAAATTCAAATTTAATTAAACCTTCTAAATCCTTCAATCTTTCTAAAATTTGTTAAATGATTATGTAAATCTTTTAATGTAACTTAAACAATTCACGAAAAATGCTTCAAAAGATAAAATTTTCATCAATTCATAATTCAGTACATAAAGGGATAATACATTGCCTTCTAATTGATATAGATACAAAATGAAAGCAATTATGGAAGTCTTAATAAATCTCCTATTTAATAAATTCAAAAAGTGAGACTTTTTTTTTGTGTGAAAATTGAAAATTTCAACATATTTGGATACGTCATCCTAATTCTTATCATGCAACAGCTGATTTAATGATATCTTTTCCACACGTACGATATTATTTTAAAACTATGCCAAGATCCTTATTAATTTATAATCGAACCACATCATTCATAAATGTTATTTGTTATATCGTTGAAAAAAGATAAACTATGAACTGCAAAGCTGGAAAAAAAATTCATTGTAATCTTAATTTCTTGACTGTTATAAAGTTATAATGATAACTCATTATGTAATTTGTTAAGAATATTTAGTTTAATAGGTTCAGATTTACGTATGCAGCTGTGTATTTGAAATGAAACATCTGTAATGAAAATTCATTACAATTCTATGAATTGCATCCTGTTTTTAAAACTGCACATAATACTAACTATGCCATTGTCATCTCATGTGTATAATAATTCCAAATATTAAATCTAATATATCTCTAATTACTGTTAAAACTTAAACTCAATCAGTTCAACTTACATAAGTGCAAAATTCCGAAGTAAAAAAAAAAAATAATAATGCTACTCAATCACCATTAAGGGGACAGTTTATCTCAAAATTTGCCAAAAAAAATCGATTTTTGTTTTTTAAAAGTTTTGTTTGTTTGTTTTTTTGAAAGCCTCTTTAATTGTGAATATTTTGACATCTTAATTTTACCCATACTGCAATTATATCGAGAGGTATTTTAAATTTTGTTAATACGTTCAGCGCAATTTCCCACACAAATTAAAAATTTTTCACCATGTTCATATTTTTTTTACTCCCATGTTTTAAAAATGTTAAGGCCTTTTTTTAGATAGAGATTAGATAGAGATTAAGACTTTTAGACAGAGATTGAAACTTTTTTATACATATTCTTTATTATATATGTGGCTAATTCCATGAAAACTTGTAATACTACGATTTTTGGCTACCAATATTTTAGAACAGAAAAATATGACTTATTTTATCTGAGATATCTCATCAATTGAATAACGCGAAGCAAACTTTTCGAAAATAACGGTGGAAAACAAGCATAGCGATTTTCAGCTGTGTGACAGACATGACAAGCTTTCATGGAATTAGCCATGTGATAAATCTCCGCATGGAATTATCCTTCAGGGCTTTTGTTATGTTTTTTAAAAATAAAAGTGCATGGAGATGTGTTAAATTTCCCCGTTTTACACTATATACATCAATACAAAATTATATTAAATGTAACTTTATATACATCTGAAAATCCATTCATAGTCTTGTGCAATACACATGTGAAAGTCTTTTTTAAAAAATTGGCAAAAATATCAATATTTATATAAGTTTTAGGAATTTTTAAAAATTCAAAAATTTTCAATATTTTTAAAATTTTAATTAAATATGCAGTTAATTTTTTTCTTCAAGGTGTACTTTTAGATGAACATTGAAATGCTGTGAGTTTTCCATTTGAACCATATTTTTAGAAATAAACAAAATTGTGAAAAACGTAAACTGTCCCCTTAAGATGTTCTACGATACTTATTAGGCTTCATTAAAGACAATTAAAAACAAAAAAAAACTTTATTGCATTGTAATTTTAAAATTTCATTAAATAGTTGTATATAAATTTTTTCCAGATTGTGCCTCCACTTTTTGTCCGGTGCTTCAAGTGTTGTGTCAAGTGCCCTGTTTGCTGTCCATCCTGTTCATACAGAGGCCGTAGGTAGCTACGACAATCTAAAATCTGAGTGAAAATTATTATTTGTTACTGGTGTCTTATAAAAATAATAACAAATTTTAAACAAATACAAGCGGAGTTTAAACTTAAATCTCAGTTCCTCAAACAGTCTATAGATATAGATTGATTTTTTTTTTTTTTGTCATTTGAACTAGCCATCGAAATAATAAAATTACCATTAATAGATTTTTTAAATGTTCTTAACTGCTGCTGAAATTAATTTAAAAATCAGAAAAAGACACATGGAACTGTGTGTCTTCTGTTTAGGGTACTGTCAACTTTTGAAGTAACGCGTTTGATGTTCAACGTGATGAATAATCAGCTTGTTATTTTAGTTCTCGGGAGCAAAAGGTGATTGGTGCCCTTAAACTAACAAGGGAACCGATTCTGGACGATACACATTTTCAACCGGCATCAAATATTAATTCTATCTGTTGAAACAGCACCGAAAAACTAGCGATAAATCCAATAATATAACAAAAAATAAAAAATAACAAAACTTCCTTTAAATCACTATAAAATCAAAACATTACGCAGGACGCGTTTCGGGCTGGAAACAGCCCAACATCAGCCACTCTACTAATTTCTCCATATCCAGAATTATTTCTACGCCTGTCTCTCCCACTCAGTTGTATTTTCACGAATCTTATTTTATTAAAAAAAAATTCTTATGAACTTGTCAATGACCTCTCACAACTCCTTTTCTCTCTTCAGCTTGGAAATTACTTTTGTAATTCTTTTCATTTTTTTCTTGTATCTTTTCATTTTTATTTTATTTTAGTTAATTTTTTTATGTATTTATTTATTTTTGAAAATTACTTCTTTATCCTATTTTAGCTTTGTTTATTTCCCCTTCTCTTTCCTTTTTTGTTACATTTTTCTATCATTGTGGCAACACTTTCCAATTCTGCATGTGCTCCACTGGATTAGTGTTTACCTTACAGCTAGTGCCACCAGTCGATCTTGTAAGCTCTCCTCTTTCCCCTTTCTGTTAATTTGTGACCTCGTCCCCTTACGGACACGTGTTTACCGTGGTCGAAGACGGACTGTTATATTTTCCAGCTCGAAACGCGTCCTGTGTATTAATTTGATTTTATGGTGATTTATACAATGTTTTATTATTTTAACTAATTCTATCAGTTATATAAGCTGAATCGAAAAGCTGTTGATTTTGGTAAATAAATAATGGTTATATTATGTGTAATAGCGAAAGGAAAGCAAGATTAATTAAAAATTAGTCGTTTTTATGCCAGTGGAAAGCAATAATTACCAAACTACCTTTTTCTAATGTTCTTCCATTTATTGTTCTTAGACACTGTTTCCTAATACATCATTCATATAAGTTTTATTTGATACTTATCTTTGAATTAAGTTCAAAATTTGTAGTGTGACTGCTCTGATATAAGTTCCTTAGTTTAGAAAGTCCCCAAATACCATAGTAGTATATGGAGAAAGAAAACACCAGTCGAGTTTGTGTTCACATGCTTCAATGACTCAGAAACTATTATTCTAAAATATCCTTCACTGAAAGTATTATAAGGAACTAAAAAGCATTCCTGCTCTCAAATAAGATTGGAAATAAAATTCTGACCTGATCATTAACCTTCTGACTGACACATCCCTGTTAACACTTTCGCTGAACTCTAGTTTTCACTGCAATGCAAGCATTGTTAAAATTAATGTATATTTATAAATTTTGTTATCTTTTCAATCGTGAGTCATAGCTAATAGTCACAATGATTATCTTCAAATTGCGTTTTTTATATTATGTTGAAAGAATTGTTTTATCATTAAAAAAGTATACAGTGAAAACAACATTTTGTTCTTTTTCTTGGCAGCCAGAGGGGGAAAGAACTTTTCTATACTTATCAGATTTATATAGTAAGTGATCACAGGAGAAGATTTAGTGTCGAAAAATCTATTTTTGAACTTTTTTGTTTAACTTATTTTAATAACACGTTGACTTGATGAAAACAAATTATGCATAGTTAAAAATAGTAATCGCTTCTAAGAAAGAGATATTTTTCCAAATGTTACATTAAACTTTATGAAATGCAAAAAGTGCAGTTATAACTGAAAGAGTTTATGAAAAATACATTAGATCACATTTTTTCAAAAGACTCTTTTCGTTCAAAATTCATACCACTTCAGTCTACAGTTAAGTTTTAATGTACACACACACACATATATATATATTTGAAGGAATATTTAAATGTTATCTAAAATTTTGGGAAGATTTCTGTCACAACACTCAGGTTATTTAGAGTGTATGTAAAGACATATTTACTATATTATGTAAAGACATATGTAATATAGTATGTAAAGACATATGTAATATATTATGTAAAGACTTATGTAAAGACATATGTAATTAGAACATATGTAAAGACATTCTTTAAAACAAAATGAAAATCCGCTGCACATTTTATGAATTTTAACGCATAAATTACTAAAAGACGACGAGGGAAAATGACAGACAGGGAAATACGTCTAATTCTAATGAACAATTTCCAATTTATTTCCTTAAACTATTACGAAAGATAAAGTAGTTCTTTTATGTTATGTGTTTTTTAATTAAAATATTAATATGTAGTACTAATTGAAAGCAAGTTATGATCGTTGAAAAATGTTCTTTTTAAAATCATGAAAAAAGGCTTTTGAAAATTACTTGTTACTCAGTATTATCTTATTACTATTTACCTTTATTGAATATAGAATAGAATGTTTGGTTGTGTAAGAAAGTTTACCTAACATCAATTTTAATTTCAGGTGAGTGGCGTTGTTGGCCGAGCAGAGCTGTTGTCAGCTACCGCCTTTCTTGGTGCCTTATTATATTACATACATCATAGATATCAACAGAAAGCCAGTGGTATGTATTGCCCAAATATTCGTATTTAAAAATTTAAAATTGAATACATATTTTGATCATTTGTGAATTGTCTTATCGTATATCTCCTCATAATTTCAATTATGGTATAGTGTGTGTTATACGTATGTGTGTGAGAAGTATATTGTGATCTCTCTCAGTTGCATTATTAACTGCATGTTAGAAGATATCTAGCCAAATTCACAGTCATTAGAATTTTTCCGCAATAAAACATACAGCATAAAGACAGATTTTTATTGATAAAAAATATCATATTTTTATCTGAGACTTCAGACAGATTAATTCATTCATTCCATAGGTAATCAAGGTATGAAGAATTTTTATCAACAACAACAACAACAAAAAAAAAACAAATTCCTTATAGTAACTATATATTCTAGAAAAAGAATTGCACTTAGATTAGCGCAACGCGCGGTGCAATTTTCTACTTCTACTTTCACTCATAGAACACTCCCAAAATGCCTTGTTTTTTGTAAATAGATTGCAACGAACGTTGCTTTAAGATGGAACGATTTTGTTACGAATAAAAATGTGACTTTACTATTGTCGACATATGAAAATGAAAGTGGAACATTGCGTCTTCCAGTATTATGATTTAAAACCGTGTAAATATGTAATATAGTGTGTATGTAAATAGTTTTATTCTCAATTAAATATTTTTCTTAAAAAGAAATGAAGGCGTCAAGGTTCATTAAGTTTTGATTTGACAGAGATACGCAGTTTCTTCTTGTTTATTATTTCTAAAGACCAGATAATTATTTTAGAATGCCTATGATGTATTATTTACGATTTGAATTTAAGTATGATTTAGAGATATGATGTGAGAGTGATATTTAGATTTTTGATACGACCTTGATAGATAGATGGATAATTCCTTTTTTTCAATATTACATGGTATCCCAAAAAGATCTGTACAACTTCAAAATTTTAATTTTTAAAAATGAATAGGCCTACAGCAAAACTAGTTGCAACAATAGATAGAATTATTAAATCAAAGTCTTTTTCTGCTGCCTTAGTAAACTTCAACATGAGATCCTTTCGTATCACGAGGAATATCAAGACGATATTCAAATTAAATTCACGAACGTTTTAGCGTGGTCACATCAACCATTCGTATTCGATCGACATAAACCGATCGACATCAATCTTTCGATTATTTCTTTGAGTTTCAGTATCGGATTTTGTTTCGATAAACCACTCGACACATTGAGCTTTCCTCATGGGATCCACAGTTTTTGGATAACTGAAATCTTTAATGATCGTTTATGTGTTGTGCAGCACCATCTATGACCAAAAACATATTGCAGAAAAAACTTTTTGAGTTATTCTATCTATTTATGTAACTAGTTTTGTTGTAGGTCTATTACTTTTTTTAATAAAATTCTGAAGTTGTGCATATCTTTTTGGGACACCTTGTGTGTATATAGAGTTAATCAAAGTATATTATAAAAAAAAATTCTATCTGAAGACAAAATTATTGAAAAATTTTGAGCCTCGATAGATATACCGCATGATTTCGCTTTTTCCAAAAATCATCTTTAAAAGTACTAGATATGTCGGTACTCATCCTGACTAGAAATGTCGGTATATTATCCGTGCCCTGAAGATATAGGTACGCCAATGCTGGCGCTAATAGCACAAATGACAGTAACCCTTATTTTTTACCAAGCACATAGTAGATTTATTTATTATAGTTTACTTTTTAATTACAGTTTAGAGTTTATTTTTGTATTATATTTCATAGATTTTCATTATTTACCTGTTATAGTATATTTAGTATAATTTATTTATTTATTTTATTTTTATTTTATTTATCATTTAAAAAATGTTTTGTATTTAAAATGTTAAATATTGTTTTGAACGTGATAGTCAAGATTAAACAAAATTGGCAATTGTTAGCCATTTTAGGCGGCATAGCTTCAGAGGACTGGTAATACGTAAGTACCAGAATTTCTATTAACAACACATTTTATAATAAAATAGCCTGCAAATTATCAGCCTTTATTAAATATTTTCTAACTTGAAAATTTAATTTTCGCAAGTTTAAGTAAAGATAAGTTTACAATCCATATTTATCTATTAATATTAGTTTGTTCAGTGCTCAAATCGAAAATTTACCGAATTTCTCTTTTCGAGAAATTTTGTCGAATGCTTCGTCTTCCTGTATATTGTTTTTACTCATGGTCTTTTATTATCTTTCGTCAGCATCCCCCTTTTCTTTTTATAAGGTGGTTACCATTCCATATTAACTTTGATATTCTTCTGTTATTCAATCTTTCATATACCCGTACTATGTCACGAAATAAAAGGTGCACTTAAATAATATATTTCCCTTTTTACCCGACTGCCAAGAAGGGTTATGTGTTTCACGCGTATCTGGGTACGTGGATTTTTTATACCCTCGAAACATCCCAACGGCTGGATGGATTTTAATGAATGAGGTCTCTATCGATTCGTTTTAACCGTCCGATGGTTATAGGCTAGGTTTTGTTTTTATAAATTCAAAATGGTGGCAGTAAAATACAAAATGGCGGTACAGACGAAAAAAAAATTTACGCACCATATTGGGTGGTTTATAGTTGGATAGGTCTTTCAAAATTAAGACGATATTTCATTGATTATTTTACAGTCAGAAGCTCCGTTTAAATATTACACAATCTGGAAGTTGTGTCGGTAGGATCTCTAGCTTTACTGCAATTCTAACCTTCATAGACATCTATAGGCCTCATCAAAACAGTGTTTATAGATAGGAATTAACAATTAAACACAACTTAAAAGTCATCAATGCAAGTAAATATAAAAAAATAGGTAAGTAATATAAAAAATAGTTTCGCTTTGATGAGAAATAATTAATTAGTTCGCTTTTTACGCAGTCGGGTTTTTTGATTTTTAAAATAAAATTTTTATTAACGTAATATTTAGTGCACAGATCGTCTAAAATGGATGAAAAACATTAAGTTTTAATGTTAATTAAAAGCAGTTTATTTTAATATATTTTTTATAACGTATTTATATTATTCGATTTCTATATCTTGAAAAATTCTTATAACTTATAACTAGGATTGCAATTCAGAACAGTAAATTTTGGTTATTCAGAATGAAGATCATAAACTGCAGTGCTATTGAACTAGAGGTAGACAGTGCTAAGAGAAAGTCGTGGTTCTGCTGTCTCATATCTCAGCATGTTCGGATGCTGTCAGGGGATATATGAAAATGTTTTCAATAGGTTTTTGTAAACAACTAATAAAAGTTACGCGGTAGAATAATTCAGTTAGTCTTGGCGATATAAACGTTATTGGCTGAAATGAAATAACTGGTTATCGCCACTTGGGTCACTGAATTTCAGAAAAAGCTCTATGAAAAAAACTATAAATCTAGCATGCCAGGTATGAAGTACAGAAGATTCTGGCTACTCAGAAATTACAGAAGGTCTGATTTCTGCGACTGTTTGGGACATTCGTGCTTCTACAAAACACCGTTTCTGCTTCTAAGTGGATAAATTATAATCCATTCTTTCATTTTCACCTTATTATGCGTATTTACCCCTTGCATAGAAATAAAATTTCAAACTGAATAAGTGCTCTGTCAAGGTCCTGGTCTCAACCAGCTAGTTCTTGGAGAACTCGACGAAAGTCTGCTTATTGAAGTGAACATTGAGAAGACCGGGCCTAAACATTCGATACGATTAGAATTTTCTGGAAAATGGTGTGAAGCACCAACATTACCAGATTTATAAGAATTTTTTGCAATTGTTTTGCATGTCGTACCTTTGAATCTGTTCCACAGACATTCTGAATTCATGGCTGGTGTGTGACGTTAGCAACGTATTACGTATCTTTAATTCTTGGAAATGGTTTAATGTTTTTGTAAATCTTATCTAGTTTGTTTAATTGTAAAAAGAATTCTTCTTTCTAATGAAGCAGCTCGAAAATTCTTGATAAATTACCTTTATTCTTGTTATGTTTTACATTTTAGTATTTATTCTTTAAAGATTGTATTTCAGAAGTTTGGGGAAAACTCATTTTACATTTGGGGAAAACTCATTTTACATTTGGGGAAAACTCATTTTATATGACTGTTATAAAAAACAATTGAACTTAATATCAAAATTCATGCTTCGATATACGACAGTTTAAAACTTTTAAATGGGATGAACTTAATATAAATCCTTTTTTACATATGAAGTGGTAAATAGTATAAAAAACTATTTGCTACGAAATTATTTGAAATGGTATTACTTTCATATAATATAAAATTTGAAAAAACACTGTTAATCTGTATTCAGTAAAGTGTTCTCTACAGGAACTATAAACTATTGATAAGTAATATCATTAAAATATTATATTTTTTAGCTTGGCATGACTGTGGTGTGACGTCGATCCTTGCCGTTTTAGGCTTATTATGCAAAGAACAAGCATTGACAGTGTTAGCCGTCTGCTGTATTTATGAGTTTGCAACACCAAAGGTAATCAGTTTACTGTGCAACTTTTTGTAGTTTTCTACTCTTATGTTATTAAGAGATGTAAAAATATTGTATGTAAATTTGTGATGCTCACAAATCCTGTCTGCGATCCTGAAGCAAAATTTCAATTTGGTGTCCTAATAAAATTTAATATGCGCAATTTGTAACCATTTTGACACCAAAAATTCTAGTTTTGGGGATTTGATGCCCTTTTTAAAAATAGGTATCCAAGACTTTCCCCTAGACCCTTGACCCTTATTTGTCCTTAAGATAATCAGCTCTGTATGCTAATAGGCAATTTGTCTGTTGTAATGTGATCTACCACTCTTTTAAAGATTTTTTAAACATTTTTGAATAATTTTTTTAATTATGAGACTGTGCCAAGACTTTTAAAAAGTCTTTATTAAAAAATGAAGATATTTTGAACTTATCTAAACTGAATTTTTTTGAAAAAAAAATACACATTTAAAAAAAGAAAATATACTTAAAATTAGTCATATTCCCAAATGCTTTATCAATTTAGTTATACTCCCAGGTGCAAACAAAATTATTCGATAAAAGACTTCCAAATAATTTGCATTTTGTTTACAGATTTAGAGGACTATGAATATAAGCGAGTGTTTTGTATAAGTAACTCATTTTATTCCTTTTAACGACAAAAACCACAGAAAATTTGCATGCTAAGTCTGTAATTAAATTCACGTGGAAATTAATTTTTTATTTAATCAAATAAGAATAAAAATATCAAATATTTCCTGTTGTTAAATAACCCTTTAGGTATTGTTCGACAAAGTGTTAAATCAAAGAATAAAATGTATCAAGTATTCTGTTAAATGGAATTAAATATTTTTCTATAATTCCTCACATTTCATTATAGAAATTAATTAGCATCAGTAATATTTCTATTATGTTATAAAATCAATTAAACAGAAATATGCTTGTAAATTTAGGGTGTTTATTCTTTATCTTTTCTTTTCAAATTTATTGTTCTCATAAGGAGGAGAGTATTGTTTCGTTGAAAAGCAATAACTTTAGTTCAGTTTCAAGTTAATAATATATTTTAAGTTCTTTATCAAAAGCCATTTGTTATATCTCATTTTATTGCTTTGTAGCATTCCAATCATTTTGTTTAAATAAAGAACGTAATGTTTAGTTTCATAATTGGATAAATAGAACTTTCTACGAAATCAATAGTAACAGAAAATGTTTGCCGATGGCATTTCGATTAAATATAGACTAGTAATGTTGCATTTTTTAAAAATATAATAATCATCAATGTAACAATAAAGTATCTCTTATTGTTCATAGTTATTTTCTGAGAAAGTTTAAAATCTAACGTTAAATATTATTTAATTACATTAATATTTTACCTAACATTAATATTTACATTCTCTTTAATATGAGAAAATATTTCCATTAAATAATTTCTATCTCTAAAGAAATTAAATATTTTAAATAACATTTTTAATTAATTTTAGAATATGTTTAACATGTTTCTATATTTTAAAAGTTTACATTTTTAATTTGCATACGGATTTAGTAACTACGATGAGGAGAATGGAATTATCTTCATGAAAACGAAGAATCTCTATTCTGTTTAAATTGTATTTTGTAAATAAAAAATATTTGAGATATTTTGTTTTAATAAAACATATAACATTCAGATCCTAAGTAGAAATAATAAAAATGTATTTGAAAGAAATTGTCTTTTTACATTCATCGCTTTCAAATGTCAATATAAAATTAAGAGATAATAATAAATTAACAAAGACCTCGATATTCAAGCATATGATATATATATATATATATATATATATATATATATATATATATATTCGCTTTTATAAAAAGCAATTAACATAACTTAAAGATTCGCCATAGAACATATTTTAAAAATAGTAACATAGAAATATTTAAAAAAAATCTTGTTACTTAAAGTCATTTTGCATATTAAATAATTGTTTTAGATATAATATCTTAATACGAACACTCTTTTTAATGCGACCTTATTATAACGCATGTATATATATTCTAAATTCTACAAAAATTATGAAAAAAATATTTCGCAGCTTTCAGAAATATATAAACGCAGTTAACCTTCTAAAATGTAGTTGTCACTGCAATAAAAGCATGATTTTTAATTAATATAGCTCTACAGATGTATAAAGCTGTTTTGAAACATTGAATAATGAATAATACTCTTCAGTATTAAGTTCATATATATCACTAAGTTTTTTTTTTTATGTCATGTCGAAAAAATCATTTTTTTTTTTTTTTGCAAGAGAAAACAACATTACAATTGGGCCCTTTTTCTGGGCAGCCAGGGTGTTAATTCTTTCAAGCGCTGTGGTCCCACGGCAGAACTATCCAATTTTAATTCCAAAATTACAAGCGGCACCAAGAATATTTTAATAAAATTTTGCTTTTATAATAAAAGTTTAAAAGAACAATTTTTTTTTTTCTAAAAAGTTTGCTTGTAAATCCTGGTGTCTGTTGATCATTTCATCATTTTACGAACAGAGTTTTTATGTTCCGGAAAGGATTAAAATAATTGCAAATAAATATTAGTATACATAAATATTCATGCAAGTATTAAAATAAATTCTGTGCTTTAAATTTATTATTTATTTAAAAGATCTACCAGTTTTTTCACCTCTTTTAAGTTACACACTACACTCTTAAACTGCACAAAATTTTTAAATTTATGTTTAAGTGCTACTAAATGTTGGGAATTTTTACAGTCATGTGTTTTAGAAATATTAAAAACATTCCTATGAAACTAATTATAACGCTGAATTAACACTGAAATAATACGAACACCAACAGTGAATATAATTAGAAAACTAAGATTATTCAAATGTAAAGAATATAATTAAATTTCTTAATTAAAAAATAGTCTGCAGAAAAAAAACTTTATGTAAAATCTACTAATATTTTATTTGTGGACCTTTTTTTTATGGTCTGGAAAATATACATTTTTTCTGTTTGGATTATAAAATAAAAAAATAGATAGATTTCAAAGTGATCTAAGGAAAAACTTACGAAAAATTCATAAATATTATTGTAAGTTTGTTTAAAAACATGAAACATCTAAAACAGATGCCGGTGAAGAAATAGGCAGGTATGTTCTAATAACCGTCGGATATACTTTTATGAGTGTGCGGAAATTATAACTAAAAACAATTCTAATTTGGGACTGTGGAGTGTCATATTCTTTACTAAGTGTCAGCTGTTTCTTATTATTATTCGTTTACAGAATATGTTTTGTACAACTGTCTATCTTTCAATAAAACCTTTTACGCTGTATTCCTTATAGTATCCATATTCTTTGTTTCTGTAATAGCTGCACTTTAAGATTCATTTTGTATTTTACAACAAAAGGTACTGGCACACCGGCTGCCAACACAGTTGCTGTAAAATTTGCAAGTTACTATCTTTAATTAGTGATGTAATATTTCAAAAGCCTAGGGAAAGTCGCATGGCTATTTTCTGAGTGGTGCACGTGGCAGAAAGAATTCGATTTTTATTTCACTTGTTGCTTGAATTCGCTTTCACGGCATCGGTTCTTGAAAAATTAGAAAATAAAATGCAGGAAAAAATTACAATTTTTTTTCAATGCGTTAACTACTGTATTGTATTGCTGTACTGATCTTTTAAGTCTCCAAGGACTTTCTAACGCTTCTATTGTTATTCCGCTGCAAGGGCGGTCGTTGTTAGATTTCACTTGTTACTTAAATTCAGTTTCACAGCTTCGGTGCTGTAATTTAATTTCACAGCATCGGTGCTTGAAAAATTACAAAATAAAGTGCAGGAAAAAATTACAATTTTTTTTCAATGCGTTAACTGTTGTATTGACCACTGCGTTAACTCCTGTATTGTACTGCTGTACTGCTCTTTGAAGTCTCCCAGTACTTTCCAACTCTTCTATTGTTATTCTGCTGCAAGGGAGGTCATTGTTAGATTTCGCTTGTTAATTAAATTCAGTTTCACAGCTTCGGTGCTGTAATTCAATTTCACAGCATCGATGCTTGAAAAATTACAACATAGAGTGCAGGAAAAATCACAGCATTTTTTTACAGTATACTATTATGTTATTTGTATGAAAAGTAACCGCAGCATGAATTGCTTACTTAACCCTTTAAGACCCAACCCGCACGATCGTGCGGGTTAGACAATCATTTAAATTTTTGTTTATAAGTCGTTTGTAATATAAAATCGAATCGAACGATCGTTCTGGTTTGCAGATAGAGTAAAGTGTCATTTTTTATCTACAGGTAGCGGTAGCAGTCCATGTTTTATTTTCTACAGGCATTACTAGCTTTGTTTACAAATACATCGGGTCTTAAATGGTTAATAGGTGATTTCATGCGAAGTTATGTATTAAAATCCAACTCCATTTTGCATATTAGTGTATTTTTAGCTAAACATCATATTTCAAATAAATCACAAATTTTTATTTCTCTTTTTCAGAATTTTAGCCGAGTTCAGAACATCCGCCACCTGATGTTAGGAAGAAACATCGTGTCTCCTTGGTGGCGAGATAAAGTTTTACGAGCTGTCATCCTGACAGGAGCTGCTGTAATAGTTGCTTATGGAAGGTGGAAGTTTATGGGCAATCGCATGCCCGTATTTAGTAGGTAAGTTGTTTTTCTTTTCTGTTGTTTTGTAATGGAAATATAAAGAATAAATGGAGAAATCTCTTATCAATTAGTACAACAATATTGGGTGTAATTCTGTTTCTATTGGGAAGATACTAGTTAAAATTGACAATATTTATATGAAATATTTTACTAAAATGGGGGGTTTACATTTTGCTAATATAGTTCCAGTATTGACTAGAAATATTGCAACATTTAATTACCACTATTTCTTATAATATTGCCGTCTCATTGTAAATATTTTCAAAACGCCTAATGCACAACACCGTTACCAAAATCTTCTTTTAAATACCTTTTCATTCAACTGCGCCCACTTTATGTTCACATAAATTATAATGTCATTTAAAAGCCAAATAAAGTGAAGTCAATTAGAAATTTCCGATTTAAAATTCATTGTAAATTAAAAATTAGTTACACTGTAAAAAAATCTGTAAAGTTACTAAAGTTTTTCTAGGAAACTGGGATTCCTAGAACTTTTTATAGAGCGGCAACAACAAAAATTCCTGTAACACAGGCTGTTACAGGAATTTTTGTTGTTGCCGCTACATAAAAAGTTCTAGGAATCCCAGTTTCCTAGAAAAACTTTAGTAACTTTACAGATTTTTTTTTTTTTTTTACAGTGTAGGAATGTCGCTACCGTACAAAAGGTTTTGGTTAGCTCGTATAATCTTCACATAATCATTTCTGATATAGCAGAACGCTAATATCCTTGCTTACACTGTCAAAAATTTTGCAGCATTCTGGCAGGTCATTCGACCGTTTTTTGGAAAAAATGGTTTCATAACCATAATTTAACTATATTCTGACCGTAAAATGGCCAATAATATAGTCAGAATAGTATTAAAATTACGGTTGTGTAACCGTTTTCGGAAAAAACGGTCAAATGACCTGCCAGAATGCTGCAAATTTTTAACAGTGTAGCTCCCTTCACGTCCTTGACTAGATGGATGTAAAAAAAAAAATAATAATAATAATTCATGCGTGACTTACTGAAAAATTCTAAAATTTTCTTTCATATGGTACTAATAAGTCTCGAAATAGTTTTCTGTTTCATAAAACTGAGCTGTAGCATCTGAACATGATATTCAACATCGAAAAAAAAAAAAAAAAAAAAAAAAAAAAAAAATATATATATATATATATATATATATATTATGTTGGTATGCAATACATAAAGCAATACTTATATATGCAAGGTATCATCGGTGAAAACAGTAGAAATTAGTTATATTAGTTTTCTTCGCGGCAAGATTCTAATTGTAGCTACCTAAAAAAATTGCAAATTTTTAAATGTTTTAGTGTTTATGGTATAATTGAGTTTCATTATCCGCCTGATGTCTTCGGAGTACTAAACACAACTCTTAGCGGTTTTAGACGGCTTTTATTTAACAAATTCTTCTTTTAATATTTTTCGGTGTAATAGTCAGTGTTTAAAAGAAAGTTGTCAGTGTCTAACAAGGAGAGGGCCAACCTTGTTAATCACAGATTTTTATTATTTTAATATATATTGTAGGGTAGAGACCCCATAGTCTCAGGTTCAACGGATTTTATCCAACGCTCCTTAGTTCTTGAGAAACCGGGGGGTCTAATAGTAGTACACAACTTAAATACTTACTTTGTACTGCAAGCATAGGTTGGTCGTAGCTGAGTTGGTATGGTGTTTGCCGTCTGATCCGCGGGCCCAGGTTCGATACCGGGACGCGCTGCATTTGTTTTTCTCCTTTTTTGTTTATAAATATATTTGTAAGTAAAACTTAATAATCTCATTGTCAATTAAAATTTATAATATTGTATATCAATTATAATTTTAACCTATTTAATTTTTTACTTTTAACTAAATAGTTGTATAAAACATCATAAAACTGTTAATTTTTTTAAATCACTTCTAAAATGTATTTCATATATTTTTTTATCGCTGCAATGATATTGAGCAATTGTGTCAATTTGTGATTTGAAAGAATCATCATTTACGCATTGCTTTAACAAATGAAGTCAATGCGATAATACTATTATTCTGTTTAAAAAAAAACAAGCATAATTATATTAAAAATTAGCATCAGAATTAAATTACAACCGATTTTTTGCATATTAAAGATTTTTAAATTTGTAATACGTGTGCTTTCACTTTCAATTATTTTGCTTCCCTCTTTATCTTCTTTCTGCTTTTATTTTTATTTTACTAGGGGGCTCTGCCCCCTACGAGCTACGCTCGCCAACCCCCGTTCAGGCACACCAAAATCCAAAAAGCACGCTAATTTTATCGGCTTTAAAAATATTGAATTAAAATTTAAAAAAAAAACAACAACAACAACAAAAAAAAACGTAGCGATCTTTCTGTAAACGGGTTTCCATTCGTTTTCCTTGGATTGGAGATTTTTAAGGCCAAATTTGTTGCTGTTAAGAGATACAATGGCTGTTTTCGTATTTAATTAAAAAAATTAGTTAAACATTTGAAAATAAGCTAATGTAAAATGAATTAAGTAAACAGTGTCATTGTCTCCCGGTATTTTTTAACACCGCTATAAGATAGTTCTTTTAAATAATTCATTTTAAATGTATCGTTTCAAATCTGATGTAATTTACACCAAAGTTTTGTTTCTCTTATTAATATTCACGTGAAAATACTTTTGTTGTTAGACGGAAATATTATTTGCGCTGTCTTCGAATTCACGATAATAGTTGAAAAGATTATCTCAAAATATCTCGCGCAAATATATTTTTCAATTTAAATTGTTTTGCTATATTTTTTGCCATTTTAAATATGACGTAATTTCCTAAAATGACAAGTTTTAACGCATAATGATTTTTTTTATTTTAAGATTTTGTTTCTCTTTTAAAATTCAAGTTTAAATATGGTTCGGCACAGATGTCATATACCCATGTTGGCGCAATTTTTTTCTGACGCCAATTTCATATACGCAACGGGTACTTAACAGGTGCTAAAGTGTCGTTATTTTGCTTGATATGGTAACCCGGATGTTGTTGTTTATGCTATTGATGTATTTGCCAAATTGGCCTCGGAAAAAAATTGCGCCAATATGGGGCGTGTATGACATCTGTGCCTATGGTTCTTATGACGTAATTTTCCTGCTTTTAACATGTAATCATTTAATTCGAATTTTAAAGTTTCTTTTCTGTTTGTAATAGTAAATAAATTTTTCATTTGAAGTAAACATTATTGTTTGCGCTGTTTATACAACTGGCAACAGTTTAAATTAATAACATTTTATAAAATTTGTAAACAATATCTCTCGAAATGCTGAAAATTTGAATTTAAAATTGAAATAAAACCTCAAAAATTGAGTCAAATAAGAAAAATAAATTCAATCTGCATGCCGGGAACTTCTAACGTATAAAATGATCTAAAAATGATTAAATTCTCATGTATAGTTTTTGCTCCAATAAAACTTTTTTAATGGAACGATTTTGTCCAACTTTAGCATTAAATATCTCTTAAAATAATTCTTCGATTTGAAAACTGTCTACATCAGCGTGTTTATCAAACATTCAAACATTTCTCTATAATACCACCGATTTTCATATTTTTGTATGCAACAGTTTTTTTAATATTAACGATGAAAGGCCATGCTGAAGCATTCAAATTGGATGCCGATCTACCCGGAATCTCTACGCAGATTTTCATTGGTCCATTTCCAAATCAAAACGTTTTTTTTATATATAGAAGGATTTGAATATTCTTTTTTTTTCTATCATAAGTAGATGGCGCCAAAACAGGTTTGTCACGATTTTGGAATTTTCATCATTCAATAATAAATCCAATTTCTTTTTAAACCTCTTTAAAGGATGAGAAATAATAGTTTAAAAATAAAAAAATGATTAATTTAAGTTTGTTAACATTATAATTAATGTAAGATCATAATTTTTAATTTAAATTATTAAATCATGATTACAAGTATATTTATAAAACAAAAAATGAGAAAAACAAATGTAGCGCGTTCGGGTACCGAACCCGGGCCCGCAGATCAGCAAGCAAACGCCGTATCAACTGAGCTACGACCAACCTATGCTTTTTGTTACAAAGAAAGTATTTAAGTTGTGTACTACTATTAGCCCCCCCCCCCCCGGTTTCTCAAGAACTAAGGAGCGTTGGATAAAATCCGTTGAACCTGAGACTAAGGGGTCTCTACCCTACAACATATATTAAGATAATCAAAATCTGTGATTAATAAGGTTGGCCCTCTCCTTGTAAGAGAAAAGTAAAGGACTCCGGACGTATCTTTTCGTGAATGGTTGATACAAAAGATAGAGGTGGATCTTAAATAACTTTTTAAAATTTTTACTTAAAGCAAACGCTATGAAAAATAAATACTTGAATATAAGCAAAATATACACATTTATAGGTATTTGTTTCCTTATAATAGTTCACAATATTTTAAACTCAATTTCGAAACACACATGTACTTATTTCCTTTCAGTATGTACTTCTTATTTATATTACTTATGCTGTAAAATATCACTTTTACGAATGCGTCAACCAAATTCTTTAAAAATCACATATGATCACATAGAAAGCAGATTTTGATGTCTCTGCCATTAGATACTGTTTGTTGTTTGAAATGAGCAACTTTTATTCTGCAAACTACTCAGACAATGTACTTCTAAATTGTCAATGCATATTCATTAAGTAATTTTTTAAAAATGTATAACATGTAATATAGATTATTCGAGATTATGTGTATATTATTCAAGATTATGTGTATATTAAATAACAAGATTATTTTAATTGAGTATTGTTACTTATACAGTAAAAATCCTCTAATCCGGCATCCTATGGTCCGGCAAGCTGGATAATCCGGCACGACTTTCGGAAACAGAACTGAATCGAGAAGAAATAAAGGAGTGGGTCGAAGCAGATTTTGACGAGCCGACATTTGAAATTTTGACTGATGAGGCCATCATTCAGAGTGTTATCAACCTAACAGCCCCAAAATACGTTCGTTCTAATGAAGATGATGTGGACGAGGCAAACAATATAAGCAGTTGATGACTTGAATGCATGTATCAAGTTTTATGAGTGAAGAAGTTCTCTCAACCGTGCAGAAATTATGAAACTTCACATCATAAGAAATCATTTCCTTAAAAAAGAAGAGAAAGGACAACTACAAAAGAAAGTGATATTAGAGATTTTTTCAAGATGGATTCTAAGAGTAGGGCTGGATTGCACGTTTTCATTTTATAGTCATTACTTTACACTACTAATTAGTCACTACTTGTTTTACTTTACTTTATTGTGTACTATTTAAATTTCTATTCAAGTTGTTTAATGAAGAAAACACATGCTTTACTGTCATCTTTTGTTAAATTCTAACTTCTACATGTTTTTCCCGACATTCATCCTGTAATCTGAAAAATTTAATAATCCGGCATGCTTTAAGTCCCGAACGTGCCGGATTAGAGTATGTTTACTGTATATCATCATGCTTTGTACAATGGGATTTAGGAACAAAAGCAAAAATGTGAGAAATATCGATTTTGGGATTTATTTATATTTTGATAATCTATTTCACTTCTGTCAAACGATATATCACATTTATTTCTACGACAACGGGAAGAGTGATGTTTGTAAACAATCCCGTTTGTTTACATCTGGTCATATTCCTTGACCGCGCCCATAAAAAGGGCTGATAAGATTTATATATCCTATACGATCCATTAGCAAAGAATAGTTATTGAGCGATTCTTTTACGGTACAGTGAATGTATCTAACCCATTAACCCACCGACAAAAATTATAAAATATATTAAAATGCTTTTCAACAAAGTAAAAACCTTAAAAAAACACTCATACTACAATATATATTAAAACACACATACACACATAAATAACGCCTGCATTCAACAGTAAATGTATGTATAAATATTATACAGACATAAAACAATAAATACAATAAACCCAACTGGAGTGAAAAATTAGCCAGAGCCAAGAATCGAACCAGGGACCACAGTATACAAGACTGCTGCTCTAACCACTGAGCTACTCCGGCCGATGCCTGAGTCTGCAATTTCTCACTAATAAACCATGTTGGGGAAGTCACCAGCCATCTATACGACAGCCTTGGATGACAGGACAACGATGAATAGATTTTACTATTACATCGATCTACGATAATTATAATAAAACACTCATACTACAATATATATTAAAACACACATACACACATAAATAACGCCTGCATTCAACAGTTAAAGGTATATATAAATATTATACAGACATAAAACAATAAATACAATAAACCCAACTGGAGTGAAACCAACTGGAGTATCCAGTTCCATTATTTCCATTCCTGGTGAATATTGTTTGTTTCTGAAAAAATAACTTTAACTGTACTCATTTGTTCTGTTGTTTGTTTTTACAATTGTTAAATTGTACTGATGAGGCCTTGCGGTTGCTTGGCGAAATGTCTACTAAATGTATTTTTAATGTTTTTAGTATTTTAAACTTTTTATAATTTTTATTTTAAACTGTATTCAAGTCTGTCTTACTTTATTTATTTTATTTAATCTTTTAAAAGTAAAAAAAGTTATAATACAATGGAGGAAGCGTATTATATTTCTTTACTTTAACCCTTTCAGGGGCAAGGTACTTCTATTCGTGAAATGATTAAATCAGTGAATGGCACCAGAATTTACAAACAAATTTATTTCGAAATACGAAAATGCTTTTGTTCACTTACTTAATAAAAGGGAAATTTTCATTCCAATATTCTCGTGCCAATGTGGCATTTAAAAATTAAAATTAAGTGGTCCAAAAATGAACCACCGCCTTGAAGGGGTTAAAATCAGTTTTCTCAAACTGTTGTTTTTCATGTTTGAATATTATTTTTGTAACCCCTACTATACATTAACGTGTTTGTAATTAAATCCTATAAATATCATTGTTTACTCTGAAGAGAAATATTGTAGCTAACATATGCGTCCGTGTTTTTCTGTTTAAGTGCATGCGTTCGAATAACTACATTTTATACATGAAACAGCAACCTTATGTTTCAACAGGATCATTTTTAAAATACACATTATAAGTTATTTTTAAGTTCCTTTAAGTTATACGATACTTTCATAAAAAATAAAAAAGTATTATTACTTGTTAATAGAATTGAAAATGTAATAAATGTGTATTTCAGTTGAAGCTTTCTTAATTACATTTCAAAACAGATTGTAAAACAATTCAGGTAATTTCCTCATGAATTATTCCCTCCGATTTCAGTTCACGAAGATAGTTTTATAACTCAAAATTTTCTTCAAATATCTTCGTTATGTTTGTGAAAACACAGAAAGAGCAATAAGTAACGTCATATGTGCACAAAGTTCTGTGAGAAAAATACATATTTGAAAACTCTTAAAAATAAATATCCTTCCAAACACGCAAATCAAATTAGAAAACTAACGAAAACTTTTTAAATGACTGTAGAGGATAAAATAATTTAAATAACGTATGAAATATGTAAAAAGATTATTTTTAACACAGCTGCATCATAAGCCTTCAGTTCCCATATAATATCCACCGGAACTATTTTTCTTTTTTAGTTTATTTTAGTAATTATCCTTACAGTAGGACAAGTATATGCAATTTTAACGTATCTAGCCCTTTCCAACATACTAGGTTGAGCAAAATGTTCTGGGAAATTTGTGAAAGTTGCGTTGTTATGCACAAATTTACACCAAAAGCAACAAGTACTATTCTTCAAAGTCTAGACCATCATAGTCCACGACTTTCTGCCATCGTTTTGCCAGATTCCGGATTTGCTGGAAGTACCATGGTGGCTCCTTGGAATTGAAAAACTCTTGACATGCTTCTTCCACTTAATTAAATGATTCAAATCGATAGCCCTTGAAAAGTGTTGCATTGATCGAAAGAAGCCACAATCGGATGGAGTCACGTCTGAACTGTAGGCGGGGTGTGGAAGAATTTCGACGCCGTGCAAACTCATCGACGACTTTCAGAATTTGTAGACCTTTTCTCCAATAATGTCGGATCAACACACGCAAATCATACTGTTCAATAGGCATTTTGGAGCCGAAATTCCTGAACTCCTACAGATATACCACTAGTACTCCTATATACGATACAAATGCTGGTAATTATTAGATTAAAAATTTCCCAGAACTTTTTGCTCAACCTAATAATTGAAATAAATTTATGAATTCGGTTTATCTCTCTGTCTGTCTGGTCGTGCTCCATATCGCATAAAGATACTCTGATTGCCATGCAAATGATATATCTTATTGCGGTTTACCATGGCATATTCGATATTGAAAATAGAGTATGTAGCGTTTATAGTTCGTTTAAAGATGAACACAAAAGTATTCCGTTACATTATCGTTTGTAGGGAAAAATAGTTTACAGTATATTTTAATGACGTTACGCTATTTTATACTTATTGAACGTGATATACACCAATTAGGCACACTACAGGATGGTTACTATAGAATATTGCGTACGTAGCATTTATCCTTTATTTTCTGGCCAACACGAAATAATTAGGTTAGAGAACTGTCTATGAATGATGATTGCTGGAAGTGCTTTTTCAGCTGTGATATGCGATTTTAAATTTAACAGATTTTTTCCATATTTCCTCCTATTGACAGAAATTTCTAAAGGGAAAATTTCAACGATGTTATACATTTCCTAACTGAAGCAAATACGTATTTCACTTCTTTCAAACGATATATTGCACTTATTTTTACGACTTCGAGAAGTTTGAAATTTGTAAGCAATGCTTTTGTTTACGTATGGTGGCTGCTACTGCAGCACCAAAAATTGGTTCAACCTTGCTAAATTTTTAATAGTGTCCGTTTGTTTTAAATACTTCTTCATTCACGTCATTAAAAAAGTTTTTGTACTTGTGTTAAGACTGTTTTTTGGCTATGGCATTCATTTGGAATTATTTATACATTTTATTTCTTTTTACTATTTATGTGGCAATGGACTGAGATGGATTTTATTGATTATTTTTTCTTTTTTACAGATTCGACAATCCTGCCTCAGTTTCCCCTTCCCCAACTCGTCAGTTAACATACAATTATCTTCTCGCGGTCAATGCCTGGCTACTTCTCTTCCCCTGGCACCTATGCTGCGATTGGACAATGTCTAGTATCCCATTGGTCACCGGACTTACTGATGTGAGGAATTTAGCAACAGTAGTGCTGTACGCGGGCATCTTTTGTTTAATCCGTAACTTATCAAAGATGGAAGAAGAATCAAGAGTGACAATTGCTATGGTATGTTTTTCGATCAGCACATGGATACCGTTACTATGTAGATTAATTTATAAAAAAATACCAAGTGCTTCAAAAGTTTCGTAACAGCTTTAAAAAATCATATAAAAATAACAAATTGCCCTATTGACTTGAGATATTGATTAGCTATTTACAAGTCAGATGAGAATATTCTACAATTTCATGATCTATAAAGCAATGAGCTGAAACGCCATTGATCTTGTTTTCTAAATTTTCTCTGACATAACTCACGTTTATTTATTTCATCTTTTATTTTTTAGTTATCTTTATTTCCATGCTTGTAACAGTGGGGCTTTTGGTAAGTTAAATGATGCCTTATCATTTACATATAATTTTTTTACGTCTTACAGTTTCAAAGATTTCAACACTTAAAAATTAAGTTTGTAACGGTATAAGAACATTTAACTTACCAAAATTATGGGTTGAGTTCATACATGCTTGCGAGTATATATATAAATAAATACCAAAGTAAAAATAAAAAAATAAGTAATGTAAGTTATCTGAGACAGAATGTGGAAAACATAATTAATTGCACATCAAATCATTGCATTATAGATCATGTTCTAGAATATTCTAATTTGTCGTGACAAAGACTTCGATGAAGCCGAAATATGCAGGCAGTTTGATATAAAAAAAAATTACTGTTTTATTTAACACCTTTTAGCAATTAATGAAGTGTATTATAGTTGGGTGTTCCGATTTCTTATATATTTATGCGACTACTTATTAAATATGTTGAAAGCAATACAAAACTTTCAAATTGAATATAGATCTGAAATTTGTTTTCTTTAAATTAAAATAACATACAAATATATCAATTTAATTTTTCAGTTTTAAATCTGTTTTAGGATCTTTATTTATTTCAGTATTATTTTCTATAATCCTTTTCAATTATCCAATGTATTGAATTATCTGTATATTAGTTTGCATATAAATAGTTTACTGAAATATAAAATACAGAAGCCGATACTTTTTAATAAAGAGAATGTCCAGACTTCGTCTATCAATACTTTAAAAAGCTATTTTTTTAAAAAATAAATCTGTCTCATTATCACGTTATGCAAAATTAAATAATAAAATTGCATAACTTGATAGAATTTCAGCTCTATGTCGCACTCTATTATCAATCAATTATGTTTGGTTTCTTGATGACTTTCCAATATAGAATCCATTGATTACCAATAGGAGTTCTGTGAGATAAAGGAAATCTAATGCTATCTGGAGAATTCTTTTATCTATAATGTATCATCTATTAGATTGCCAGCTATTTATTATATTCAATGATTTACAAAGGGAATGCCATTACATTTATTGCATAATTTTAAGAAAATTATCACTGGTGTTTTTCTTAGAAAATGCACCTAGTATATTGAAAAACTAATTAAAGTTGTTTCTTATTATCACAAAGAATTATTTTTTTTTGCCAAAAAATTTTGAAATAGCTTTTAAGGTACAGTATCTAATAATCACTTTCTTTGACAGTGATTCATTGTTTAAAATATGTTACAAACGCTTTAACCCTTTCAAAGGCAGTGGTTCATTTTTGGACCACCTAATTTTAATTCCTAAATGCCACATTGGCACCAGAATATTGGAATAAAGACTTTCCTTTTATTAAGTACGTGAGAAAAAGCTTCTGCTTACTTTGGATTAAAGTTGTTTGTAAATTCTGGTGTCGCTCACTCATTTCAGCATTTTACAAATAGAAGTACCTTGCCTCTGAAAGAGTTAAATTAGTTAATGTTTTACGTTTTCTTAAAATTTGGAACTCGATCAAAAAGTGCTTTTAATCCTTTAACTGTGTACTACCCGTAGAAAAAGACAGAATAGTATTTCTCTCTTACTTTTTATATAAATAGCAAAAAATCTCTAAATATTGAACTCATTCTACTGCATAAAGATTAAAAAAATTTAAAATTCCACATAAGCGTATTGTGCCACTATTGGTCACACATCTTTGAAACTTCAGTTACAGATGCCGATTTCTCTAATTTTTAAATTTTCAAATGATGAAATTGTGTTTCAGCACATTAGATTACTGTTTCATTGTAAGTGTATAATACCAATGTAAAAATTATGTAAGCATGTTTTTTTGCGCAAAATAAATAAAGAGCTAATAAAATTAATTTTAATGAAATATTTTAAACAATTATGAAGTTATTCAGAATCGCAGTGTCAGCAGTCTAAAGATGATTGATTCCCAGTACTTCTAAATTTGAAATAAAGGATTTGTTAATTTTTACAAAACAAATTGTGATATTTGACTTAATTTTAAATCTAGGTATTAAGTCATTTCTTATGAATTATCTATTTATACCTAGTCCAAAATATTATTATTTATAGTTGCTGCAGCGTTTTCCTATGAAACTTTCGCCATCTAAATCCATTTACCCATTCTTATGTAATCCTTTAGTGCAAAAGTTATGGTCTTCAATTTTTTATTAATTGTTTTTCAAACGTGGGTCTAAAATAACCAAATGTATGCTTTGATAAAATATTAATGCTACGTAATACACTACACAATTCTGTCAAATCCGCTCATGTTAGAGAGCGAATTCGGTCAGATATTAGTTCCTTATAACTTCGAAAAAAGAGGAAACAAGGGCGAACACGATAACTTAACTCAATTTTGACCATGGGCAAAGAGAAACTAAAAAATTATTCTTTTAGTCCAGAAGCTTTAAACAAAAAGCATTTTAAAAAATATGCATCTTTAGTGAAATGTAATCAATTAATAATAAAGTTGCAGGCAAACATTTTTTCTTAAATTTGAACACAAAAGCGAGATATTAATAATTCCACAGTATTCCAGTAGAAAATTATGTTACAATTAATATTAGAAAGACCAAGTTTATATATTATAAATTGTCGGTGTCCGTCAGCTCTAAAACCGCTGTTCTGGAGAAAAAATATCTAGCTGAAAGTTTTTGTTAATATTTACTGACTGTGGCGAGCTCTACTTGTGTAGCTCCGAAAATTCCCTTTTATTTTTAATATCGATGTAAAACAATTACATTTAATTTTCGTGTATAAGAACAACAAAATAAAATCGAAATTTTAAACTAGTGAAAGTGGTGTTAACTCTCAGTTAATTTCAAAATTATACTCTTATTTATAAATAGCAGTGTTTAGTTATATAAATCTAGCAGTTAGACAAAGCGTCAATTTTATCCTTATTCTTATTATTAACTAATTTTTAATCCCCAAATTGTTGATTTTACAGGATTAGTCCCAATTGCAAACATTTTCAACTTCATCAAATAAAAATCTATTCTCGTCAATATATATATTTTTTTGAAATCACAAAATATAAATTTTTATATGGTCCTTGTGTCCTCTAAGTTACATTTAGACATAAAACTTTCTCCACTCTCTAAAAAGAAAAACAGTAAAAATTCGATTCTACTAAACTAGGGATGCACAACACAACCTGTGGCCCGCGATGGGTTAGCGTGTGGCCTGCGAATTTCTTCAATTTATAACTTGAAAAAATTGCAATTTTTGTCCATAAGTTCGCAGGAAAAAAAGGTCAATTTCGTCAATTGATTAAAAAATTTTTAAATTTCGCTAGTATCTTAAGAATCGCGAATTTCGTTGATCTTGCGATGAAAAATCGCGAATTTCGTTGATTATGTGCAGAAAAATAGCAAACTTTGAGGATGAGGCCCGGAAAAATCGGGCATTTTGCTGATCGGACACGGAAAAATCGCGAATTTAAAAAAAAACGAGGAAAAATCGCAATTTCCGTAGATCGGTCACGGAAAAAATCGCTACTTTGTTCGAAGGGGCGTGAAAAACATCGCAAATTCCGACGTTCGGGTACGGGAAAAACGCGAGTTTTGTCGATCGGGGTCGGAAAAATCAAGAATTTCGTTGATCGGACACAGAAAAGTCGTCAATTTTGTTGATGATCCGCGGAAAAATTGCAAATTTTGTTGATTGGCTGCGAAAGAATCGTGAGTTTCGTCAGTCGCGAGAAAAAATCGAAAATTTCGACAATTTGGAGGGAAAAAATTGCAAACACTGTCAGTCGGTTAAGGAAAATTCGCAAACCTTGTCGATGAGACGCGTGATAATCGCAAATTTCGTCGATAGGGCACTGAAAAATCAGGAGTTTTGTCGTTGAGGATTCGAAAATTCGCGAATTTCGTTGGTCGGGAAAGAAAAAAATCACAAATTTTGTCGATCAGGAGCGGAAAATCGTAAATTTCGTCGATCGGACACGAAAAAATCGCGAATTTTGTCGATGACGCGCGGAAAAATTGAAAATTTTGTTGATCAGCTGCAGAAAAATCGTGAATTTCGTCTGTTTATCGCGAAAAAAAAATCCCGAATTTGTCAATTTGCCGCGGGAAACAAATTAAAATTTTCGTCAGAGTCAATCAAGCATCGCGAATTGCGTTGATCGGGTACGGAAAAATCGTGAATTTTGTAGATCAGGCACGGATAATTAGCGAATTTTGTCGATCGGATGCGAACAAATCGCGAATTTTATAGATCAGTCGCGGGAAAATAGCGAATTTTGTCGATCGGCTTTGGAAAAATTGCGAATTTTGTCGATTAGATGCGGAAAATTCTGAAATTTCGTTGATCGGCTCTTCTTCTCCCGTTCGTCCGTAAACTTTACATTTTTTTCGACACTGCCACTTTCATGCCTATGGTTGTCTTTTGGCACTTTTATTAAAACAAAATTTACCCCCCTCTCCCCCCCCCCCGAATAAAGTCAAGGAATATTATTACTCCTTGAAAATAATCTCCTCTGTTATAAATACAAATGCAAACTCTTGTTTTTGTCTTTCTTATCAACTGATTTGGATATGTTGGCTAGGTAGGGGAACTTAGAGGGATAAAACTCCCCACTCCACCTCTGAAACCATATTTTTTATCTGATTATAGGCCACAGATTACTTCCCCGAAATAGAATTCTCTCCGTTTTACTGATGTGGCCCTCGACAACCCAGATATTTTTGTAAGTGGCCCTTCTCTTAATAAGGTTGTGCACCCCTATACTAAACCAACGCTTTCTAACTCGTAATATTTGGAAGTGAAATGATTTATGATACTATGAGTTTTATGAACCATTCGTTATTCCTGTAGTTTTGGCGTTTTCTGAAGCTAAAAAGGCATTTTCCCGTCTTCATATGTAATTTTTCTTTATATATGTAACTAGGGGGCTCAGCGCCCTTCTCGCTAACGCTCACCAACCCCCACGAATTGCTACACAATTCATATTGGGATCGCTACGCGATTCCAGCTCGCTTTGCTCGCTCGCCACTATTTATGTCAACTCTAGCCAGAATGAGTGCTATCATAAATCATTACAACGTATTAAATTTACAAATATTTTTAATGTATAAAAAAGTAATGGAAAACTGTTGAAAACGTAAATAAAAACGTACCTTGGAAACAGAATTAATTAAAAATCTTAGTGAAAACACAATAAAAAAATATTTTTAGTTGGGCCGCTATGAGATCCGAGCAAGCAACATATGAAATTTACAAATATTTTAATTCATAAAAAAGTAATTGAAAATTTTGTTGAAAATATAAATAAAAATGCATTTATTCTAAGTTTGGCGTTGTGACTTGTTGATCATCATTGAGAAAGCTAAGCGAACAGGAAATGGACGCCGTTTAAATTTAAATGACATTTTAGTGTCAGATGGGGTCCTTCTCCTTTCATTTTGCTTATAGTATTGAAAATCATGGCTTAAATTAATTTAAAACTATAATAAGGCGCTATAAAACATGCTACCTATCGCGCTATAGAAATGTAAACAAAACGTTTTCGCCTGTGTCTAAATACAACCTTGGATCAAAAAGCTGATTCGCTGAATTCCTCACGTCACCGTAAAACGGACCAATAGCAATTGTCATTCATGTATTGCTCAAACGGTTTGCGTTAAAAGAGAGATCCTGTCTGGATTTTGATTTGCTGAGTGGGTTGGGACATGTGACCGTAACTACCACTGAGAATCGTCGCTTTGGCTGTTGCCAAATAGCAAGCTACAAATACAGCCCTTTTTAGCGCTACGTAAGAAATATATATATATAGAGATATGCAACTCAGTTTTAAACTCATAGTATGTAAAGTAGCGTAACTAAGTTGAATTCGTTAAAACATACCCAAATTCTATTTTATACAACATGCGTTACAAATTGATATTGCGTCCATGCTATAAATGCAAAAATAAACTGAGTTGTTTACATCTTAAAAATAACTAAGCGTATTCTTTTCTTTTCAGAGCCTTGCACTACTAATTATCCCCTTCATTCCCGCCAGCAATTTACTTTTCCCTGTTGGGTTCGTGGTGGCCGAGAGGGTACTCTATATTCCGAGCATGGGGTTTTGCATGCTTGTGTCACAAGGGTGGAGCTTTCTCTTCGACAAAAGGTATTTTTTTTTATCATAATTAATATTTATGAAGTGTTTTAGTCAAATATCCCCTTGATCTTTTCATTGCATAACATTAAACAACATTAACGGAAATTGGAACATTACGCATAGATTATGAAAAACTTTTTAACACTAACAGAATATTATTGAGAAGTTTCATTTTTTACTTTCTTCTATGTTCAATAGAAGAAAGTATTGAAATCGAAATATTTTTCGACGTCTTGTTTTCGATTGATTTACACCTTTTATGGGTCAGATATCCTAAAAAAATATGTTTACACAAAACGTCTGTCTGTCCATGTGGTGCTATTGTACAACCGAAAAGTGTGTAAAGTTATGCACAACGAAATGTTTTGTGCATATTTTTTGGCTATGGAAAGCCGATCCTCCTTCAATTTAGAAATATTCCGCTGGAAAGAGGCGCTGTAATAGCGAGGTCTGTGCAATTTTCATTATTGTACCATCAAAAAGTGTATGAATTTAAGCATAGAATTGAACCACATTCTTTGTGTATGTTTTTGGCTATGGCCAGAAGGTCCTCCTTGAATTTGGAAATATTCCGCCAGAGGGGGAGCTGTGACAGCGATTTTTGTAGCAATTTCTCATTTTTTCGTTGTTCTATTTTTTCATCTGCGGCACGTGCAGCGACGGAAACTTTTGATTTTCTAAGCCGGCTATTTGCAAGCAGCTGATGTACAACAGAATTACAAGAAACTATTGATTTTAATAAGTATCATGATCGAGGTTAACCATTTATCTGCTGACGGCACTTATAAGTACTATTAAAATAACTTGTTATAAAATTCATTTAGTACATTGATTAGTAGTAATACAGTTTAGAATGAGTTATAGATGCATTACTTTATCTTGTTTAAAAAGTATTATGGGTAACACAAAACAAAAATATTTTTAAAAGGATGATTTATTTTGCCTTTGCATTTTTTCAGCTTTCTTGACGTTGTGCATGCGGAGGGGGGGGGGGGGGTGATTTTTCACTTCGGAAATATTTCTATATTTCTATTGTAAGAACATTATATTTGTGTATTTCCTAATTCTACAAAATACTAAGCAAAATATTTAAAATAAAATGTGTGAATGGGTTTGTAAATATTGCACAAAATCCCTATCAACTCAAATTTCATTAATTCTCCTAAAATCCTTCTAAAATTTATTAAATGATTATGTAAATCTTCTAATGTAGTTTCAAAAATTCACGAAAAATGCTTTAGAAGATAAAATTTCAGTACATAAAGAGTTAACTCGTTTTTACTCCGATTAATTGACTGAAAATCAAAATTGATATAATATTGAAGTATTAACTTCTGCAACTGCTTTTTGAAATATTGAGATGTATGAGGTAGAAGAAAGTTTTCGGATTGGCACATCCAGCTAGTTTCATATAATGAAATCGACTATAGTACTCCCGTAACCGAATTCTTTTGTAACCGATTAATCGTCCCGTAACCGAATTCTTTTGTACGTCTTTGTAGATGAATGATAAATGCTAGCCACTCGATAATCTACAGAAAACATATTGTAGAGCAGGTCAATAATACTATAATTATGGGTCACGTTTCATATCAAAATTAAAATTCATCGCAAACGATTTTCCGCCATAATGTAATAATCATAATCTAATGCAATTTTAATAACTTAACGTAATTCTTTTTTCAGTCTCTGTGAAGGAACAATAAATGCTACACACTTAATTTTCAATAATATACATTCAAAAGCAAACCTTAATAATATATAAAAATGTATGACAGTAAGATTTTTTTTTTTTTTTTTTTTTTTTTTTTACGGCAGTAAGTGCACATATAAATGGATAGGCAAACAGAAAAGCAAACCAAATTCAGACACACTTTTCAACTATGCTGGAAATTTAGAAAAGAAGGAAATCTTATGAAAGTTTAAATTGCAATGGATAGCAGGTATAAACAGAACTGAATGGTGGAATATTATGTTTTTAAAATATTTTTCTTTTTTATTTACTGAATTAGAAAACCAGAATGATTTCTCTAAGCTGGTGTTTTTTAATATTCTTAATTAAAATATTTCTTAAATCTGTTTCGAGAAAAATGAAAGGAATTGTTTTTCTGGCATTTATGACGATGATATGTAAAAAAATTAGCTGCATAAATACGTAATGGAATGTTATTTGCCGCTACTTATGCATCAACGATTTTTTTTTTCACTCCCGTATAAAAAGAATTATTTTAATTATTATTCTATAGTTAAAAAGACATTACTGCCTACATTAATGCGGACCTCAGATCAGGCTATTAAACAACAGTATATGATCAACTAAAATCCTATTTGTTGTAATAGTAGAATAAGTAGACTGTAGAATAAGTGGAATCTGCGACCCAGGTTTATGGAGAATTATTTTGTTAGACTCCAAGTGAAAATAAATAAAATATTCGGTGTATTGTAAGCTAAATAACAGTGATATGTCGATCAATTAAAATTCTAAGCAATACGAATAATAGAAATTACGCTAAAAGGCGTTTAAAACATTTTATTACAATGTTATGTATTCTTTTAATGCAAAAAGAAAATTAAATAAAATAGAAGAGCTATCTTGGAAATAAATTAAACAGTTAGTTTTTAAAAACTTTCAAAAAGAATGCAAATTTTCTAAAGTGGAGGATGAGCTAATAACTCAACGGGAGAATCAACTGATGGATTTTCATTAGCGATTTTTTTGTAATACTATAAGCAAAAATCATTTCATGACGAATGTTATGTTTTTTCCATGCAGTTTAAAACTGAATATAACATATCAGCATGAGAATAAAATGTAAAAATTGTTGATTGTGGCCTAAACATTTTGTATTTACAAGAATGCCAATCATTATAAAACATCACGTCATTATAAAAATCAATTTAGTTTAGTTTTATTTTATATTTCAGCGAGCCTTGTTGGTGCTGTATTAGAAAATAGTTTTTTGTTTCTTTGTAGAATCAGAGTGTTTAGCGGTCAGTAGAGCTTTTCCAGCCTAAAAATAATATTACATATTTCATTCTCTGCATACTTTGAAATTTTTATCACAACAGTAAATAAGATTAAATTTTAAAATTCAAAAAACCCGACTGCGTAAAAAAGCGAACTAATTAATTATTTTTCATCAATGCGAAACTATTTTTTTTATAATACTTACCTATTTTTTTATTTACTTGTATTGATTACTTTTAAGTTGCGTTTAATTCTTAGTTCCTTATCTATAAACATTGTTTTGATGAGGCCTATACATGTATATGAAGGTTAGATTTGTAGTAAAGCTAGAGATCCTACCCACACAAATTCCAGCTTGTGTAATACAGAAACGGAGCTTCAGACTGTAAAATAGTCAAAGAAACATCGTCTTCATTTTGAAAGACCTATCCAATGATATGCCACTCAATAGGGTGCGTATTTTTTTTTTTTTTTGTCTCTACCGCCATTTTGAATTTTACGGCCGCCATTTTGAGTTTATAAAAACAAAAGCCTTTAACCATCGGACGGTTAAGACGAATCGATAGAGACCTCTTGCGTTAAAATCCATACAGCCGTTGGGATGTTTTGAGGGTATAAAGAAATCCACATACCCAGATACGTGTGAAACACATAACCCTTCTTGGCATTTGGGTAAAAAAAGGTGTAAATTGATGTCATTTAAAGGAACTTGCATCTTCATCTCATTGTTGCCCACTTTTCCATAACTATTATTTTCAATACGCAGAAATGACTATTAAATTACATAAACGTAAGTTTAAAGTGATAAAAAACAGCAACGAAAAATGTTGATAACTTTTATAAAGAAGGATATTGATTAAAACATCCAACTGGCAATTAGGACATCAGCAAACAAGTAGCATCACGCAATGTGAAGCACATTCTCGCATAGATAATTTCTGAAACATAAATCTTTATGCAATTGTAAATTTAATTATTGAATTTCTGTTTTATTCTAGGGGAAATAAATCTGTTGCCGTCATCGGTATTATCCTTCTGCTAACTGTCAATATGCTGAGGACCATTTCACGAAACGAGGATTGGTTTGTATCACATTATACTATATTAAAGATTTGGTCTTAAAATTAAGATTTTCCTAAAGAAAGACAAATTTACCAAACTTAAACAAATTCACAAATTTTAACGTTATTAGTATTGTAAAAAATCGCATTTAGCAATACAAGATAATCTTTGTCTTAATTTCAAAATAAAATCAAAGAGGGGGGATTTTGTAAAAAAAACGGCCAGTTTCGGTCATATTGCTCTAGGAGAGATGCCTGCAGTGAAAAGTTTTGAAGAGAAAGTTACCCGAATTATCGTATAAGGAAAACCTTCAAAACCTTATACAGTTAGTGACCCTGAATATACTGAGACAGGACAATGGCGCGCCGGCAGATTTGAGAAACTGCCATTTTAGTTAACCCTTTGAGCTCTGCCGGGTGAATTTTCGCCCACATAAAATCAAAATCTTTTAATTTTCTTCAAAAAGTCTCCATTTTAATTGCAAAAACTGGGTTTTGTAGATTTTACTTGTCTTCTTAAAATCTAGATGGTAGCACTATTCTCAGCAAATATCTAGTAGGTTTTTAATGCGACCTTAAAAACACTCCAATTTTGAAGGTTTAGAAATTTTGTATTTTTCAAGCATTATAAAGAAATATTTTTCAAAGCAGATAACATTTTTTTCTCTTGGACACACCAAACATTTAATAATAATTACATGCAAATCACTAAACTGAAAATTTAAATAATTACAGGGGATAGAAATAAGTAATGGTAGAATTTTCTACCAGCAGAGCTCTAAGGACTACAAAAATGTGCTTTGTCACTAGATGGCAGCACTAAAATTACATACCAGACAGTGTTTCAGAACCAAAATTTAGATGCTTATAATTTAATTCCAAGGAATTTAAATTTGTGTTTAATTCAGCAGATTGACGAGCTTATTATGTTTTAAATGTTTCTAAACAAAAATTAAATATTTTTAAAATCTGTTTCATCTATAAATTTGATTAGTTTGTATTTTTATATTATGATTTAAAAAATTTTAAATTTTGAATTTTCTCATTTAATAAATTTTTAAAATATTTTAATAGTCTTAGAATTTGTTTAAACCATGTAACTGCTTAAAATATGTTGAAATTTCAGCAATTATAGTAATTTTAGAATAACTTTGAGGTGTCATTTCTTGTATTTGCGTGTTGAAATGAATGCTCTAGAGCTCTGATGTTGGAAAAACTTCCCGCGTCCCCCAGCCTAAAGGGAGTATTAAAAAAAAAATTTTAATCACATGGTTCAATTTCAGACAGTCCCTTAATCACATTTTAAGTGTTTTTCTAGCATATTTTTAAAATTTTAATAATCCGGAGCTCAAAGGGTTAAAACTTCAGCAATCGTCGCAATTGCGCAATATGAAGCTCAAACAACTTTTAGAAAAATTACACTTATCGCAGTGCGATATATTCATCCGATTTGAACTTCATTTTACGTTCACACTATTTTGAAATTTAAAAAAACTTAGTTTTTCTTAAAATTTCATGTAAAATGAATTTCACCCAGAAAATCTATATCATTATTATTTTTCCCCACTGTCTTCAGTGTCTTATACAGATCTAAACGACAGTAACTATTATAAAAAATGCTATTTTTGCATTCAAGATTACAAAAGTAAAGATTGAGCATTGACTGTATATTTTTCCTCCGAAAATAGGCACTATTTAAGCTTAGCTTAAATTCTACATCGAAGAGATTCCTATTTTATTTCTTAAATTAACTTATAGATACTGCTATGGCTTAATAAATCTAAATATATAGATTTGATAAATGTAGTGTTAGAGCAGTGAAATAATTTTTTAAAAGTATAATTGTAAAATAGGGCATTGTTGTTAAGAGAATCAGAAATATGAGGCTGAAAACAGAAATTTTATACGTAAATTAATATTCGATAGTTAAAAATGTAATAATTTATTTATTTATTTAAAACATTATTATTTTTATTTAATTTATTTAATAAATAAAGCAATCGGATTTATTGGTTTATTAAAGAACCGACAATTCAATTGAAATTATTCGATTAATAATTGTAATAGCTATTGTCAAGAGAGGTTCACAAGTTAAAAAAAAAGGAATTCTACAAAATACATTTTTGTATTTCTCTCTTACCATTTAAAAGTATAAAAATTTATTAACTTCCTTCAAGACATTCATCTACTTCCAATCACATTCGAAATATCCCTCTATTATATTAAAACACACATAATACAATATATATTAAAACACACATAAATAACGCCTGCATTCAACAGTTAAAGCTATATATAAATATTATACAAACATACATACGATAAATACAATAAACCCAACTGGAGTGAAAAATTAGCCAGAGCCAGGAATCGAACCCGGGACCACAGTATACAAGACTGCTGCTCTAACCACTGAGCTACTCCGGCTGATACCTGGGTCTGCAATTTCTCACTAATAAACCATGTTGGGGAAATCACCAGCCATCTATACGACAGCCTTGGATGGCCGGACAACGATGAATAGATTTTACTATTACATCGATCTACGATAAATATAATAAAACACACATACTACAATATATATTAAAACACACACAAATTGCAGACCCAGGTATCGGCCGGAGTAGCTCAATGGTTAGAGCAGCAGTCTTGTATACTGTGGTCCCGGGTTCGATTCCTGGCTCTGGCTAATTTTTCACTCCAGTTGGGTTTATTGTGTTTATTGTATGTATGTCTGTATAATATTTATATATACCTTTATCCCTCTATTAGTTCCTCCAAATAAAAATAAATGCATTTCACAAAATTATTATTAAATAAAGTGAAAGTATATTATATATTTATAATTTACATGTATATCTTAAGCGATATAAAATTATTTTTCCATGATTTTATTAAATCGATAGGTGGCCTAAAGCTTTTAAAATTGAATTGCGTTCAACCGAGATCCGTTGAATCTGTAACTAAGATGCAGGACATTTCGTCAATGTCAATGTCTCTCTTATGTAGGATCTCTATATACAATCACGCTTATTTAGAACCCGCGAATAACGGCACAAGTTTCTCATTGGTTAAGTAAATTGTAAAGTAAACATCACACACTTCTTAAAAAACCTAATTTTTTTATTATAAAAATTCGTATTTTTGTGAAAAATCAGTTTAAAAAAAACAAAACAAATAATGCATATATATTTTTTAAATATTACTCGTAACCAAAATTTTGTGTATTTTTCCTTCGGGTAAATTAATCATAATCTTTGGTGGGAAAATAAATATTTTCTAAACGGTAAGTACGGACAAGGCAGTGCTTTTCCTTGGCGGCGGTTCTGCACTTCATCGTTCAACTCCAATAGCAGTTTCAAACAACAAAATCAATTTCGAAACATATCAGAATATTATTTCTGATAATTTATTGCTAGAATATAATCCCCTCTCATTACATCAGGAAAATACATTTTTCAATAAAATAATGCGCCAATCCATGCATCATCCATGCATTATCTTGTTACATTTCTTACAAATATGATATATAAAAACATTAAGAGTAATATTTGTTCAAAAATTCATATAAAAATGTTATGTTTTGAACCGAAGTCAAAATGAAATGTTTTAAAAGAACAAAGTAAAAACATTCGATTTATATTTCCGTTAGCAGGTCGTGTAAAATTCATTGATATTTTTTTTCTAATTAATCTCGGAAGAAAATTTCCTGTGATTTACTAAAACTATTTTTCATATATGATCGTGTGTAAATAAATGAACTGTTTCTATTTCTTGTAATAATCTGATCTTATTTTATAATTTTCATTCATCTCCTGTGCAATTTTTATAAAATGTATGTCTATTTATAAAATAACCACCTTTGTTGAATGTCAGTAAAAATAAAAAGAAAAGTGTCCAGTTAAACTGATGACATTGAGCTCACAGGCTATACACACTAATTGTATATTATACTCTTATTTCAAAGAATAATGCCCCTCAAAACCTAAATGAAGGGGGTATGCCCCGTTTCCCCCTTTATACTTAAACAATGAACCTCTAAATCTAATCAGGGAAGGTCCTTAACTTAATAAACCGGTATACCAAATTTGAAGCAAATCAGATAATTCATCATGAAAAAAAAACCATATCGCTAAATTAAAGGGGGTGGGTCTAACCTCCCTTTTCCCTTTTATACTTAACTATGGAACCTCAAATCTAATCAGGAAAGCTCCTTATCAGATAGAACATAGAAAAAAGAATGAAAGTAAATTGGATAATCCTGCATGAAAAACCATTTATCTAAATGAAGGGGATGGGACATGCCCCCCTTTCCCCCTTTTTATACTTAACAATGAACCTCCAAATCTAATGAAGGAAGCGCCATATCGGAATAAACCGGTATATCAAATTTGAAGCAAATCAAATAATTCTGCATGAAAAGCCTATTTTTCTAAATTAAGGGGGGGCTAACCCACTTTCCCCCCTTTATACTTAACTATGAACCTCCAAATTTAATCGAGGCATCTTCTTAACATAATAAGTCGGTATACCAAATTTGGAGCAAATCGAAGAATTCTGCAGAAAAAACTCATTTATCTAAATTAAGGGGATTCCCCCCCCCCTTTCCCTCCTTTATACTTAACTAATGAACCTCCAAATTTAATCAGGGCAGCTCCTTAACATAATAATCCGGTATAACAAATCTGTAGGAAATCGAATAATTCTGCATGAAAGCCCATTTTTCTAAATTAAGGGGGGGACCCTTTCCCCCTTTATACTTAACCAATGAACCCCCAAAACTAATCAGGGAAACTCCTTATCAGAATGAACCTAGAAAAATAATGAAGCAAATTGGTTGGTTGGTTGGTTGTATTTATGTCGGCCAATTATCAGCACGTGGGATATAGGCCCTAAGGGGGGGGGGAGTGCCTTTCGTGGAGGTGTTTCTAAGGGAACCTAACCCGTATTAACGCTATGAAGCAAATCGGATGTTTCTGTCAAGAGTTATCGCGTTACGTACATACATACAGAACCGGCGGGCACATTAGCTCTCAGGCTTTGATAGCCTGTGAGTTAAAAATAAATTCACAAATGTTTATTTGTACATGTGTAAGTTTCTTCGTTGCATTTTTATATGTATTTATGCTTTAGGAAAAATGAATACAGTCTGTTCAGTTCTGCTTTGTCAGTAAATCAACGTAATGGGAAACTGTTCAACAACATGGGGCAGGTTTTAGAAAACATGAATCGGCAAGAGGAGGCTCTCCAACATTATCAAAAAGCTATTCTGTAAGTAAACAAAACTTTGCTTTCATATGTGGCTGTGCATATATAACGTTATAACTTTAGGGGACAGAGGTTGTCTGGCCCATGATATCCTATGATATCTCTTATATAGTCTGTTATCTTTTTACTGTCTGATATCTATTTTTATTAAAATAAAATTCTATTATTAAAATCATTAAGTGATTATAAAATTAATTCATTTCAAAATGTGGAATACCCCAAAGTTCCGCATTCCTATTCTTCTGTCATATGTGTATGCATATATAATCCGCTGTTTGAGTAACAGGATCCGAAGTATGTTTAAAGTGATACTAGTGTTTACTAGTAAAGAAAAGAGAAAGAATTTTGTCCATCTCTTTTTTTTTTTTGTTGTTGATAAGAAGTTCTGCCTACCTCCCCTGTGCGGGGGTAAGGCAAGAATACATTATTAAAATTGAATGTGAACGTAAATCTATTAGTATACTTTTAAATAGTAGCTATTTTTTAAAGTATAATTTTATATAACGTTAGTTCATGTATAATAGTGATATCTTATTGACTTCTCTTCATTTGAATCAATAAAGTATGCGAGTAATAAATGTATTATGATATCTGTATATCGCTTTAAAAAAGCAAAAGAAAAAAAAGTGAGCCAAAAAGAAAAAAAAAAAACCCAGCAAAATCAGAATAATCTTTAGACAAGGATAACGATATCATAAGGGAGGGGGGGGGGGCTTCATGGGATGACAACGTATAATATCGTAAAGTGTGGGGGGGGGGGTCCAAAATTATCAAAAAGTTGATAATGTTACATATGTACATCCCCTATAAATGTTATATTAAATCATTATAACTGTACATAGTTGACTTATATACTTACTCATATACAGACCATTATATTACATCCTAAATCTATTCAATTACTCCGGTATATACCGCGGGATTCTCTAGCGACGTGAAAGTCCGGGTTCACCTGAATTTATCCTTTTTTATTTTTCACGCCTCTTGCATCTCCATGCGCCCTCCCAGAAAAATGTGGCACCGGCCATGGACACACACACACACACATACAGACGTTTATGCGTACGTACTTAAATCAATTTCTTTTAAATATATACCAAATTGAGAAAGAAAAGAAATGAAAAAGTGCATCCAAATTTTCATCATTCCGATATCATGAAAAATCCTCCTACACAAAGTTTTTCAGATTATTTTTCGATATACTAATCCAATGGCATCGATGCAGTCTTTCAAATAAGATATCATCCAAGAATTTCTAAAATTTATTTTAAAGTGCAGTTTTGAGTGTCCGCAATTTGTTGTTTTTAGTTAATTTGCCCATCTCTTGAAAAACCAATTTAATTTTTAATATCGTAGTTAAAAATTTCGCAACCGGTCAAAAGATATAGACCAGATCTAACCTACTTGGAGTTACAGCAGTCGTTTTTAGTATAGAAGGTGGTTACCGAATTGAAACCAAACTCGAAATGAAACCAAACTTCGTAGACATGCATTTGAAAGTATTTATGTTATTGGGAATATTCAAAAACTGATTCCAAATATTGCATGCTAAAGAAACCTGGTGCTGTCGGTGCAAGTGTAATCAGCTAGGAAAGAAAACAGATGGTTGCAGTTGACAAAAACTTTATCCAGGTCCAGTTTACAAGTAAGACTCACTATGTTACAATTAGAACTCTTTCCAAACTATTTTTCGTTTCTTTCATATTACACTATGACGCAAAAGTTTAGACAATGAAGAAATTCTTACATACTTTGAAAAATATTTATTCAATTTTCAAATCACTGCTTGAAATTAATGTGTTGTACATATAAACAATATTTATAACAAAGAAAAGTGGAATGGTGCATATTGCAATAAATTAAATGGTAACAAAAATAAACTGCTGTCTCAAAAGTTTAGACACAAATTAAATAAAATCGAAATAAACAATTTTTAAAACCTGGTTGCGCATCCATGCTTATGTATTACGTCATATACACGAGATTGCATGGAAGAAACTAAATCTTGCATAGTTTGTGGATCGATATCGTACCATGCATTCTCAATAGATGTCTTAAGTTCCTTTTCAGAAGAGTATTGTCTAGCGTTGCTATAAACTTTGCGACACATGATGCTCCAAAGGTTTTCTATAGGGTTAAGATCTGGGCTACATGCTGGCCAGTCGAGAACTCTTATATTATGGGAATTAAACCAAGATTTTGAATGTTTTGCAGTGTGAATTGAAGCATTGTCTTGCTGAAATTCCCACTGAGGACCCCCTAGAAGCTCAGCAAATGGCAGTAGGTTTTCTTCTAATGTCTGTGTATAATGCTGTGAAGTTTGACGACCACTGGTGAAGGTCAGAGATACTTGTCCATTATAGCAAAAGGCTGCCCAAACCATCACCGAGCCCCCTCCTTGTCTGCGACTAAAAAAACGTCGAGGTTCCTTCCGCAAGTCATGCCAATACGATAAACAACCATCTGGACCATCCAGATTCCACTTTTTTTCATCGCTAAATATGACTGACTGCCATTTCTCTCCATATGACATATGCTTTCGAACCCACATAAGTCTTTGTAACTTATGATATGGTTTCAGAGCTGGTTTCTTCTGCATTTTGCTATAAACGATTGTTCCTTTTTCCAAAATTCGTCTACGAATCGTATCCTTTGATACAGAGAGTCCCGATGAGCTTTGAACTCCACGTACGCTCATTTGTTGAGTACTCGCTAGTCTTTGTATCAGGCGATCCTCTCGTACATTTGTCACACGTGGCCTCCCAGACCGACATTTTGCTTTATATTCGGAACCACTCGATAAAACTCGATAAATAGATTTTTTTGACCTATTAATAATAGCAGAAATTTCAGAAACGCTCTTCCCTTCACCTTTCAACTGCCAAATCCTTGAAACCTCATTCACTTGAATTTCTTTAGCTCTCGGCATGTCGACTATGAAGCGCAATCGTTTGCAGAACTTAAGTACTCCAAATTTGTGACATCATCGATTCTAAATTTGCATATGCCAGCAAATATTCAAAGAAATTTAGAATAGTGTCTAAACTTTTGCGACAAGCACATTTGAATTTTTATGAAAAAAATTAGTATTATAGCAAATAAAACGACTGTCTTTTGTACATAGCATTTTAAATCAGTTTTTGAATATATTTACAGGTTTTTGTAATTCTGACGTCATAATTCTACATTTTAAAGCTGAATGACGTCATTGTCTAAACTTTTGCGTCATAGTGTATCAACTCTGTATGTAAATATGCTGATTTAGAAATAAACTTTGATATTGCTTAAAGTATTTAAAGAAATGTATCTCTATTTTATTTTATTTTTTATATTTATTTGAAATAAAAGAAACACATGCAAATACTGTTCATATATGGAATTCGAAATGCTGGTTTTCTATATTATGAAACAAATGCTTAATCTCCTGTTAGAGCAAATTATAATCCCACTTCAAATTCCCCATAAACAAACAAGGTCATTAATTATCTTTCTTCTATTTCAGTAAAGAACCCGATGATGTAAGGAGTTATCTCAACGTTGGTCGCATATTGACAAATTTACGTCGGTATAAAGAAGCTGAAGACGTGTATCGGAAGGTTAGTCAAATTCATTATCTTTCTCTGTTCATTAACCCTTTGCACTCAAAGTTTTTGTTCATTCGTATTACCTGCAACTCGAAGCGATTTTAGTTATATCTTATTATTTTTTTAACTCTTTATGAATACAAATGTTATAATATATAAAAAAAACAAAAAAATTATAAAATTATTGCATAATGTAATCGTCCAAAGTGTGATACCTCTCGAAGCAATTGCCAATATATAATCTTGGCTTTTCTAGACGGGTATCCCAAAATTATTTTCATTGTCTCCATAGCGGAGCCCTCGAGTTTTAAGACAAATTTTAAATGGCTCCGCTGCGGCCCTCGAGTGCAAAGGGTTAATATACACCTTCTTCATTAGTTTAAAATCTAAATGTTTGAAGTACGTTTCCGGGGCGTAAGCAATGATACAAATCACACTTGAGGTTACTTTCTTACAGAAACGTTTATGAATATTGAAAAATATTTACGTTAACTCTGCCTAATTATCGAATATGTTAATAGTTGCTAAAAGTTATAAAAATACCCTTTCAAGGCAAATAAATACATTTATTCAGATCAACGTGCTTCATCGCTAAGACGACGACATCCTCAACATCTATAATGATACAAATATTTTCGGAAAAAAAAAATATTGAAAACTGGTAAACCAAAAATATCATGTTTTGTTTGCCAGTTTTCAATTAAAAATGGTAACCAGTTTTAAATTAATGTCGCTGTCTAAGTGATGAAACATGTTGATCTTGATACAGGTTGTATTTTTACCACTTTTAGCAAGTATTAACTTAGTTTGATGATTTTAAGTTGTTTTCATATATAATGTTATAACCTAATTTTTGAAATTGGCAAATAATATTATATATTACTTAACATAACTCATAATATTAATGTATTATAAGCTTGTTTCGTATGATATCGCTGCTTTAATATTTCAAAACATATTAAAATCCAATTTTCTTAGTGTAAAATTTAAATCTGCATTCTGATTGGTCATTGACTGAATTGCATCTGCTATCACTAATGGGGTCTATTCAATTTATTTATCTTCACAACAAACGAGAATTGCACGCTTCTTTCTTAACATTTTCAAAACTCTATATTGTCAGAAAAATATCCACTGACTCGTGTTCAACCAATTTGCCTTAATTTGTTATACGGAGATATTTTGAAGTAATTACTACATTTGGCATGAAAATTTATATAAAAATATCACAATGATTTTTTAATAGAAAAACCAAAAATCAATGAAGTCGATAAAATATTTTTTTTTCAAGAGACAATTCTTAAAATATAACTAATTGCAGAAGCACCTAATATAATTATTCTATAAAATAGCGGAACTACACTAATAAATTGTAAGAATTGTATAAGATTAGCGATTGCGTCATATGCATTAGTGATTATTTGCAAACATAATCTTCTGTTCACATTTGGAATTGCAGATAGGTAATGCAGTGTAATTGTTAAATAATTATTAATATTCATGTGTAATTTTTATTTGTTTTGTTTGCTTTGTTTGTATTCATATGTAATTTTTGTTAAATTACAAATATCTCTAAAATATCACTGTTAATTATAGCAATATCTGATTATCGAAACAATGCGCAATTTACAAATTAATTAAAAAATTTTTAGGCAAAAAGGATGTTTCCAAGTCCAGCTATAGAGTCATCTGAAGATACACATGTGACGCCAAATCACTTGCAACTATTTCTCAATTTGGCTTTTCTTATATCTCAAAACAACAGCAGACTTGAAGAGGCAGATGCTGTAAGTTGTTATATTGTTATCTTCTACAGTTTAAAATTAAAGAAAGTTTTCTGTCTTACATAAATTGAAAATGAAAATTTATAATAATGCAAAAAAAAAAATCTGTAGAATTAATTAAAATAATGGGATCTGTCTGAAAAACTTATTTTCAACCAATGACTGCATTGCTAACAAGTAATATTTCAATTGTACTGTTTTATATACCAGTAACTGCTTTCATATAAATGTATCGTCATGGCAATAAAACTTCTAAAAGTTTATTTTTTATGAAAAGTTCTTATTTTATGTAGGTGTTAAGATAAATGCTAAAATAATATTATGTGATCTGTATTTATGTTTGCTTCTTTTTCGTTATTACAGCTATACAGAGAAGTTATTACGTTACGTTCTGATTTTACCAACGCATATTTAAATAGAGGAGATGTCCTTCTAAAAATGAATAGGTAATTAATTTAAATTTTTCTCTAACTCACATAATTTTATTTTTTACATTAATTATGTAATAACTTTATTTAAATCATATATCTTAAATATCTGACTCCATTATCCTCTTCAGACCCCAGGGTTTATTTTCATATATTTTCTTACTTCAGTTATGAATTTATATTCGCAAAGTGATAACTAAGAAAGATTGAAAAGCAAAAAAAAAATTAATTTAATTTTTGTACATAAAATTTTATATATCATATATGACACATGGGACACAATAAATACATTTTTTGATATTTTTTTAGGATATTTTCTTTTGTTTTGAATGGAAAAAATAATAAATAATATTAAATAATCATGCATTTAATAAATTTTTATTTTTAATGGGCTCTCCATGTGGTATTTTAACGAATAAAAAAATTATTTACTTTTCGTTTTTGTATATTTCCCTCATTTTTGCTGCAAGTCATTTTTAAATCCCATTTTATGGCAGAAAAAAATCACTATAAGAAACAATTTGCTATTTTGCTTTAGTTTGGCTATCTTTGAAGATTCCATTCACACCATTTTCATTTTATTAATCATTATTTATATACAGGGAAAAAAATTGTAAAGATGTGTATCCTATAGGATACTCCAGGTCCGAAGAGGTTATGTTTTCCAGTGTTAATTATAAATGTCGCTCGGTAGCTCAGTGACTAGCGTATTGCGCTGCTACACTAGAAGTCAGATGTTTGCCTCTGGACTTGGGCAATGTTCACTTAACTGTTCATTCCTTCACGGTCTATAAAATGAGTAACAAGCACACTTGATAGCGAAACACTGAGAGTTCCACGTAAATTAGGCCACTTGACAAGGTTGCATGTTACATATATCAGCAAAAGAACCGTGGTCAACAAAGCGCATAATCCTTCTTGGATTCGAGTTGTGTATTTTTAGTTAATTTTAAATTAAAGAAACTTATCATTTTTCTCTTCAGTTTTTATATCGATATTCTTGTAATCCTCATAAATAACCGCTACATATAAACATGCAAGAGAAAATTAATATTTTTTAAAGCTTCATTCTGATCTTGAATTTCTTAAATTGATACTACTAACCTGCGCTATCGCGTCCCCCTTTATCTGAAATATATTAGTTTCTGAACATCGCATATTAAATTTTTATGCTATCGGTCAGAACAGTAAATGTACGTTTATTATCCTAAGAACGGGTGCCACACATATAACATGGCGTTTCCATATATCCCGCGTAAATCGGGGCTCTAAATGCTCTGGGCATTAGTACTTTAAGGTAATTTTTTTCATCTCATTTAAAGACAGAATTATCAGCCATTAAAGATGGCGAAATAAACTATAAGAAATTAATGGTGTTCAGAGCCTTTGGAAGCCTGATTTACGCGGGTCAACTAGCAACACTACGGTATATGTTCCTTAACCCTTTCAGGGGCAAAGTACTTCTATGAGTAAAATGCTGAAATCATTGAGTGACACCGGAATTGATTTTTTTTTTTTTTTTTTTTTTTTTTTTTTTTTTTTTTTTGAAAATAGGTAAAAATTTTTCTTCGCGTACTTATTAAAAGGGAAATTTTCATACCAAATTTCCTGTACTAATGTGGCATTTAGGAATTAAAATTAGGTGGTCCAAAAATGAACCACCGCCCTTCAAGTGTTTAAATGATATATATGGTTTTATTTTTAAACATACATTATTTTTAAACATATTTTTAACGTAGAATATTTTACTCATAATCTTTGTCTTGTCATATCGTAGAATTTTTGGTTTAAATAAAGAATTTTTTTTTATATGGAATTACTTGTATCAAAATTAAGATGTCGTTAATTGGCGCCCATCTTGAAAAGGCTAAATAAAATTTGTTTGAAAACTACATCTTAATTTACTGAATTTTTAACATAAAAAAAATGTCACAACAATTAACTTCTGTTTCCTACGATAATGTAAAATAGCATTTACAGTAATAGATACTAAATTTCCGATTTTGCGACACTTTCGGAACCAGAAGTGTGTCAGAAATCAAAATCGTGGAATTGGAAGAACCACGACATTATTAGTTGCATTTTTTAAATGTATAAATATTTCAAAAAGTACCATAATTAAGTAAATAGGGAACAGTAATGACATTTTTTTTTTAAAGTCTGTCATCGCAGAAGGATTATTATAAAAAAAAATAAACCAAATTTAAGTCGAAAATTCTGTCATTTTATGCATTTTATTATTTTGGTACTTTCCCACTATAGGGAACTTAGCGTTTTAAAAAGAAAGCTTGGCTCAATTCGTGCTTCAGAAAGTGAGATTTGTTGCCAGATGATATAAACAGCTTTAAAAACAAACCGGATGAACTTTTATGCTTGTTTAATGTTTAATGTTTATATCTATATCTATATCTATCTATCTATCTATATAAACATTTTATTTGTCTACATATTATTTATTATTATTGATTTTTATGCACAATTTATTTCTATTTGTATATAAAAATAGATAAATGGTTTCTTTATATTAAATGAATTGTATAAATATTGAAAACATTGCTCGTGTATGTGAAACGGTAACTAGGTTGCCAAGAAATATATCGCCAAAGTTCTTTCTTTCGCCAAGGTCATTTAACTGGAACCCTAAACTGGCCCCTAAACTGAAAAAGTAGCATTATTTTTTTATGTAAAAATAATTGTAAAGAGATTTCTAATTTAAGCAAATCATTGGTACTTTTTTGTTTTCCCATTCACTGTGATATACAAAGACAGTTCGCACATTTTTTAGACGATTTTGGTTAGCGGTAATAAAAAAGCGTTTGTTGCAAAAGAAGTAATTGCAATTGTACTATGTTTTTAAAAGTAAAAATTACCGTCTGCGGCTTGAGATTTTTGTTTTTATTCAAAATGGCGTTTTTAACGAAGCAGTGGTTCGAAGACTATATTTACGCTCTATCCGAAATGAAATATTCATATTCCGTTATCCAAAAACGACGATAACGTACAAAAATGGAAAACGATTGCCACAATATATAAATCATGGGTGTATTTAAATGATTGCAGCAAAAAAAAAAAAAAAAAAAAAAAAAAAAAAAAAAAAAAGAGCCATTTATTATCATAAAAGGGGGAGAAAAGAATTTAAGTACATGGTTCAATAATCGAAAGAAAGTTTTTCTAAGGGATTCATGATTGTTGCTGGTTTTTCATATAATGGCAAGTTAAAAATAAAGAGAGTGGGACAAAATGTCAAGATTAACTCCAAATATTATCAGGAACGTATTTTATCGCCAATTTTTTTGAATTAAATACCATCGCTTTACCCACAGTGCCATCAATCTCGTAAACTCCATCACGACAAAGCTAGCAGTCACACATCAAAATCCACTGTAAATTTCCTAAAAGAAATGGAACAAAAAACCGGTATCAAGGCCATCCCCTTAACTGATATCCCTACTAAATCTCCCGATGTATCACCATGAATTTTTATGCTTTCGGACTTTTAAAATCTGCATTTAAAACACAAGAATTTTATGTAATTTTGTTTTGTGAAAGCAATATAAATCGCCTAAAACATGTGTGAACAGCCTCGGTATATGAGACAAGATTTCGAATTCTATGTAATAAAATCACTTGCGTACCCGGTGTTTGTCTAGGCATTTATTACAGTACCATATTTCGTTAATTATACTATCTGGTTATCCAAAAGTAAAAAAAAAAAAAACATAATTAGAAATGTTTACACGATATCGCGATGCGCTTTTAACAGAGATGCATTGAATGACATGAGATAATAAAAATAAATAAAAATATTGCTTGAATAGCTCCTACCTATCCGACGATTCAAGCGTGTCGAAGTTTTAAAGAATACTAAAAACATTAAAAATACTTTTAGTAAACGTTTCAACAAGTAACCGCCAGGCCTCATCAGTACAATACTCAGATACTCAAATACGATTGCCGATATTGAATGAAGCCTGTTCCATTCCTGGTGAATATGGTCTGTTTCCGAAAAAAATAACTTTAACTTTAACTGTACTTGATTCGTCTTATTTTTTGTTTTACACTGTTTTAAATTGTACTGATGAGGCTTTGCGGTTTCTTGGCGAAACGTGTAATAAACTTATTTTTAATATGGATTTCGTATTTTTAAAAATATTCTTGCAGAGTTGGGCAATTTGTAATCCCAGTTATCCTCAGTTTAATTACAGGTAAATTGTATGTAATTCATTATAGTTAAACACATTCAAACACAGAAATTTTGTCAAATAATGAGATGGGGTTTGTTTGGGTTACAGTTCTGCAAGAATTAATTACGGCATGCCATTTTAACTGTAATTAATTACATACAATTAAACTGTAATTACATTGCAGATAATTGGAATTAAAATTTTCCCAACTCCGCTTTCTTGCATATGTTTGTTATTTATCTTAGAATGATATACTTTGTATTTTACAGAACAAAGGAAGCAGAGGCTATGTATCAAATTGCTCTGCAACATGATGGTCATAATCCAGACCTTCATTTTAACGTAAGTAAAAAAAAATAGTTTATATCAAATATTTCAATGTTAGTGTTTTTTGTAATCATTAGTGAAATATTATTTTTTTCTTTTACTGTGTCCACAAATGTTTTTATTCAAACAGTAATGTTATTATGCATAATGGGATTTAAAAAATATTCAATTTAGTTTTTACTGTGTTTTAAATCTGTTTACTGAGATTTTTATTTTCGTAAATTTCAAGACATAATTTTAAATTCAGAAATGGCAAGTTTTTTATGATTGTAATGCGACCCATAATAACCAGACTTAAATATACTTGTTATTAACAAGATAACACTATGGAAACCGTGTATCAGTTGGCAATCGGATTTTAACGGGCACACACTTATACATAGTACTGCCAGGTGTTCCGCGTAAATTGGGGCTCCAAATACTCTGGACACCAATATTTTAAAGTAATTTTCTGTGCCTTATCTAATGGCAAAAATATCTGCGATTAAAGATGGCGATATAAACTGTACGAAATTAGTGGTGTCTAGAGAATTTGGAATCCTGTTTTACACTGGACGCTTGACAAAACTACTTATATCGGGTCGTTCGGAAAGTCGTGTCCGTTAGGGAAAATCAGTTCGTACCGGAAAATTCAGCCTGTTAATTATTAGACATTAGATATCGGAATCAATGTCTAATAATTAAATGATAAAATTTTCCGATACGAATTGATTTTCCCAAACGGATACGACTTTCCGAACAATCCAATACACAACTGCCAATCATCCAGTTTTTTTAAAAGTTAATTAAATATATTTGAAAGATAATTTATTTTTAATAAAGTAAATTATACTATTACATAGACGAAATGCAACATGTTATAAAACCCAAAATAAATATATATCGATAAAAAATAAAAAAAAAAACAAAAAAAAAAAAAAAAAACGGATGGTTGTCAGCTCTTTGCATCTGCGACAAGTACCTCTAAAATTTCCATCATATTTGGAAGAACTTTTTTTTATTTTAATTTATACAAATTCCCTCCTAAATGCAAAATATTTGTAATTATAACCAGTTTTCAACGAAATGTTCACAATTGTTCATTATGGCCATCTCTAACCGCATGGCATTACATCAATTATTTTCACAAAATATCACCCGCTGGGCATCAAAAATTTTTTTAATTCCACTTCAATACATCTACAAAATTTTTGTTTGTAATTGAAAATAATATGTGTGCTGCAACATAAAAATATGCATATGTTTTAGTTTTTTTTTTTTTTTTTTTTTTTTTTTTTGTCAGCAAATGCATGTGACCAATGTAATTACAAAATGATACAAGGACAAAAATTATAGAGCCATACCCATTATTCAGCCATAGAGACAGCTTTACTGGGCCAGATTGACATAGTTCCTGGCTACAGTTACGGTATTTTTTTGCTAAATGATCATATATATTTAATGTAAACAACATGTGATCTAGTTGGAAATAGCAACAGCAACATCTATGCATATTCCATCCATAATTAAATCAATAGTAGTACTCATATAAATAATATTTGCTTAAAACTGAAATTGCCAGATATATTAAAAGAAAAGATAAATATATTAAATATATGAGAGATAGAACGGGAGAGAATACAGAAAGTATTATGCAAGAAAAAAATGGCCGTCAGCTATTCACATCTATGTCGAGTGTCTCTAAAATTTTCAACATATTTAAAATAATTTTATTGACTTTAAGCAATACATATTCGCTTCTAAATGCAAAATAGTTGTAATTACGCATAGTCTTCAACGAAATGTTCACAATTGTGAATATTTAATGAAAGGAAAAAAATACTTTAATCTAAAAAGATAGGTTTGGAATATTAGTATAGTTACGAATTTATATTCTCTCCAGTTAGGTGTTGTTCTCATGGACCAAGGAAGAAATGAAGAAGCTCTTCACCAGTTCAATAGAGCTCTGGATATTGAGCCTGATCATGAAGTAAGTATTTTAAATTTAGAATTATCACTGCTTCTTTACCATTCGAAAAATGAGACTGTAAATTTTATGTAGTGTTAAAGTATCGTGTTAACATTTTAAAGCGCTGATTGACTCAATGTGAATATACATTATTAAGAAAAAAGAGTAACAATTTATTAATATATGATTGACTGTGTTTTCATTTATTATCCTTATGTTATCTAAAATCATACGAGGGAGTATCAATACGTTTTTGCCCTCATATAGAAATAATTGAGTGATATTTATGAAATTGCTACATTTTATGAGTCCTTTTCTGTATAGTCAGTGTGAACAGTAACACATTTGTGCAACCGTTATTTCAAAGAGGGTAGGGGGGGCGATGAATTCCAGGAGTTGCGATAGTAGACCCAAAGGAGGCATTTTTCTAACTTTTACACCTCCATATGTGATATATTGTTGGAAAGGCCTGCGACCCCTTATTCATGCTATGCACCGCCTGAGCCCTTCCCCCCAATTTTGTCCTCCGGTAGACACTTTTCTAAATTTTTGCGGACATCATTTACGAACCTGTGGGAGGCAAATTTGGTTGGAGGGGTTCGGGAGTGCATAACATGGATAAATAATCACAGGCCTTTCCAACAATATGCCACATGTGAGGGTCGGCAAAAGTTAGAAAAATACCCCCCTTTGGCTCTACTTTATCACGCATCCTGGAACATCCTCTCTATGAAATACCGTTTGCAGAAATGTGTTATTGTCCGCAGTGACTATGCAGTAAAGGACTAATACAATGTAGCAATTTCATAAATTTCACTCAATTATTTCTATGTGAGGTCAAACACTTATTGATACACCCTCAGTATGAAACTTCGGGAAAGAATCAGAAAGATAGAAGTTCACTTTTATGCTCTTGACCCCATATAAAACGTAAAGAGTAATATGATTTCAAAATATTATCCATAATTTCAGAATATATACATAATTGTGTTTTTAATATAACACAACAGTGCATATATCGCTCACTCCGAAAAAAAAGTGACACAACTCAAAAATGTCACAGGGGGAAGAAGTGACAAAAGAAGATTTGGCACTTTTTACTGTAACATAAAACAGTAACACTTAGATCTGCATGCAGCTGTAAAACAATACATAAAAGTGTAAAACATTTCAGAATCAAGACGTAGAAAAGATAAGGAGGATTGAGTAAATTTATGCTCCTGCACATTTTGTCCCGCTTCTGTGGTAACAAAGTGACATATAGCATATTCTATCGGCATTCCAGATAAATACACTTTAACAAAACCAAATATTTTTCCTGTAGCTAGACGCACCTGATACAGAACTATAAGAGCAATGTAACGCAAAAGGAATATTTGTTGTTGTGTCGCTTTTCGAGCGGGTGTGTTATCGTGTACAAATATATTTTTAGATACTGAATGAGGAGCCGTAACAATGTTCATATGAGCGGTGTCAGTGCATTAAGTGCCGGTACGGACGATAAGCGTTAGTAATTAGCGATAACGATCGATAATTTTATCGATTTCTCGATTGTATGGGCATCTCGATTTTTTTCGACTGTGTAAAATGTATCTCGATGAACCCAGTTAGCAATTGCTTTTATACCACACCCGATTCGATTAATTTATCAATACACAGATGCTGATTTCCAACATCTAAAAAAATTTCCTTCTTGTAAACTAAATCAATGTTTCAGCTTAACCCCTTGAAGAGCTGTGGGATATATTATATCCCACCTAATTTTAACTCAGATTCGCAACAGAAAACTTTAATTAAGTTTTACTTTTATAAATTTGGTGAAAATAGAGCTGAAAAATTGCTTTCCCTAATTTTAAAATAATTTTTTTCCAAATTTCCGGTCGGAATTCAACATTACCGAAACGCAATTGTTTGCTCCTCAAACGGTTAAAGGTTTAAGCAGAGAGAACCTACATTACAAAGCACAAATATAAGTAAGTTTTAAAACGCATATAACTATATCGAAGCCTCTAAGGCTTCGTCATCAGCGCTTAAAAATCTAGATAAAATTAAATTAAAACTGTGGATTAAAAGAGGAGAGGGGGGAGCCAGAGTGGCATACCTCACATCTCGACTGTCAACGGCGAAATGAAATTCCCTGTTGACAAAGAACCGCGGAGTTGATCTCACGCGCACACAGGGAGACCAATCAAAAACTGCCGAGATGATCTGGGGGAGTTCAAACAAAGAGGAGAAAAAGAGAAAGGGGGGGAGTTTAATTAAAACTGCGGATTAAAAGGGGGGGGGGGACAGAGAGCCAGAGAGACACACCTCACATCTCGACCGTCAACGGTGAAACTGTTGACAAACAACCGCGGAGTCGATCTCACACGCACACAGGGAGACCAATCAAAAATTCCCCAGATGATCTGTGAGAGTTCAAACCACGAGGTAAAACTGATGGAAAAGAAACTAGTGTTAAAATTTTGCTATGCGGTTTTTTCCCGTTGGTGGCGAACCGTAGATGGCAGGCTATCTATCGATGGTTCTACAGTGCTTTTCACTGGGAAAAGCTCTGATTGTTTAAAAAATTTAATAAAAAATCTGAATTTTAAGAAAGTCGCACAATTAGAACTCTGATTAATTACAGTTTTCTTCATAAGATACATATTTTTTAAAGGCACTTGGCGTTTCGATTGCTTCTTAAGACACTTAAAATCAGAGATCATTCTGACAAAAAAACGAAGGCAGGCCATTTAAAAACATTCGCGGATTATTCTACAGCGAAGAAATAAATGGACTTATGACTTTTAGAAATTAAAAGTATTATTCAGAATTTTCTGGAGTAAATTTTAATCTTGCGTATATTTTATAACCTTTGAATAATTTAATAATTCATAACTTTTGATATCTATGCAATTAATAAATGGAGAATTAAAACAAATTTTTATCTTAATTATTCGGGAAATAAAACTTATGTAAATTGTAGGTCATTGTCCAGGAACTAAATTTTGCAAAAGTTGTAAGGTATGATTTTAATATAATCTTACTTATGGGGGGCGGGGGGGGGGGTGAATGCCGGTAGTTATCAATAAATACTAATATTGGCAGTGGCTTTATTTCGGCAGGACACTTTTCCCCCCTCTTTTTTTACACATTTACCTTTTTCTCCTGCCCAGGTGGGGCTGGAACTGAGCTGGAACTCCTTGTAAATATGTATTTCTATATAGAATTTCTTAACATATTTGTTTCAATTTTATTTGTTTGTTTTGTGCCCAGTTACGGCACACAATTACGGGGGCTTTATTTCGTTGGGACACACCTTATATAGTTACGAACGCACCAAAAAAAGGAGATTTTTAAAAGTATTTCTGTGTAATTTATTAAGCTATATTTCCAAATCTTCCGTTACTAAAAGTTCATTAATACTACCATTATTTTCACAAAACAAAATGCTTGCAAGACGAGGCTACTTCAGTCAGGTGAAAAGACTTTTCACTAATGTAAATCCAATGGGATAATTTTTTTAAGATGTCTCGTTTACATTTCATTGCTATTTTAAAATGTTTTCTTTTTTTTTTCATTGCATAAGCCTAGGAAAATTTTAAATTATATATTTAAAATTTTATTTGAAAATTATGTAGTTATTAAAAATTTATATAAGATTTATTTAAGATATATTTTTTAGAATAAATTTCTTATTTAAATGAGTTCTTTTTCCTATTATTTTCATAACTTAAATGGTAATTAATACTTTGATTAATGATTTAAAATCTTTAAAAAAAATCCCTTTTGTTGCTTTTTGGCAATATTAAATCATCTAAATCATACCCCCCCCCCAATACACACACCTTCACCTCCTCCAGAATACACATTAGGAAGGGAGGGTGGGCACGGAACAAACTCAACTTATTTTTTCCGTCGTTTCTTTCTTTGTTTAACGTCACTAGCATAACCTGTTTTGCATCCAGGAATACCTCATCTTAATTTATGTTATGGATATCAATAATGAAAAATAAACGAATAAAATAAAATATTTTTTAATTCTAATATACGCGTCTTATGCATACAATCCAATGCTATCTGCTAAAAGAACGGCCAACCACGAATTCCAGCGCCCTCGGTGTTTACCAAAATATCGTTTGAATTTTTGGCGGGTGAAACAAAGAGGAGAAAAAAATAAAGGGGGGAGGGAAGGGTCTCCCTGTGTGCGCGTGAGATCGACTCTGTGGTTGCTTGTCAACAGTGAATTTCATTTCGCCGTTAACGGTCGAGATGTGAGGTATGCCTCTCTGGCTCTCTGGCTCCTCCCCCCTTTTAATCCACAGTATTTTATCTATAATTTTATCTATAATTTTATCTATAATTTTTAAGCACTGATGATGAAGCCTTAGAGGCTTCGAAATATCTATATGCGTTTTTAAACTTACTTATATTTGTGCTTTGTAACGCTGGTTCACTCTCTTTAATATATTGGCACAAAGTACAAATCTCCCCCCTTTTATATAGGTTAAATTTTTTTTTTAAATTATTAATCTAAGCGAATGTATAAATAAATGCAATTTGTTTCAGAGTGTCTGTCATTTAAAATTTTTGTAAAACTGATCATCTTCTCTTTTACATAAAAGGGCTGTATTCATTAATGCTCAGAAAATATGTTAAAATTCTTTGTTTCTCATAAACAGGCTGTCCTCAATGGTGTCTAATGACTAATTTCTAAACCGTTAGTCATAGACATATAGTTCCCATTACAAAAATATTTTAAGTGGGATAAAAACTTATTTTAAAAGGCGTTTTGATCAATAAACGCTTTTTTTAAGCAGTTACAAAATTAAAATTTTTATACGGTCCCCCGGTCCTACAAGTGATATTTATTAAAAATTTTCCTGTTACACTAACGAGAAAGACAAAACAGTCCCATTCATACAACACTAAAATTAACCGAGTTATTGAACTTACAATTTCCTGACTTATGCCAATTTTCTGGATCTGAAAACAGAGGAGTTGAGCTAAGCTTTGAGGGAACGTACGCAAAGTGGTTAAAGTATTAGAAGGATTTATTTCGCGTGTACATTTCTGCATCGCAGTCGAAGGGAGTTACTTCAAGCAAGTTTTAAGATAATTTTATTTTTTATAAATTAAGTAAATTATATAATCTAATAGCATTTTAAAATATATGTCATTTTGTAACGAATTGCGACTGTTCTTTTTCATCATTTCATTTAACAAAAATTCTGTTATTTTTTAACATATATTTTTAGCACAAGTTGTATATTTTACTTTAATGTATCAGGATGAACATGGATTTCAAATTTATATTGTAATATTAATTTTACTCTCAGTTATTATTTTTAATATCTGACGATTATTTATATTTCTAGTAAATTTATGAATGACGCAGAAAAGATACTTCAACTTTAAACAGCTATTACACAGCCAATTTTAATCGTAGAAGAATGGAACTTTTGTTGTCTTACTTCTTAGAGTATGGGGATTTTTTTTTTTTTTCTACAAAATATAACCTATAGAACCGGGAATCCGTATAAAAATTTTAATTTCTCATTTTTTTTTTCAGAAATGTATTTATTGACCCAAATCGCTTTACAAATACTTCTCTACCTCATTTAAAACATTTTTGTAATTAGAACTACATGTCTATGACTAACGGTTTAGGAATAAGACATTGGACACCGTTGAGAGTGGATACCCTGTATATTTTAAATGAGAAAATTCTGTTATTGCCTGTAAATTGTAAAGAAGTATTTTTCCTTTGTTACAGAAATCGTTGGAGTTTTCTGCAGTTCTAATGCACGAATCTCGAATTCCAAATCATAAAAATTTAGCAAGAGTGCGGTAAGTGTTAAAGAACTTTTAAATATATTTTTAATGAAAAAAAAATTGATTTAATTTAAATTTATTTAATATTAATTTTATTTGCATCTTATCAAAATGAAACCTCGTTTAATTAATAACATTTTCTGATTCTAGGTTAGAGAAAATTATAGACAGAGGAAAAGAAACAGAGCGTATTTATATTAATTTAGGTCTTGTTGCTGTAGATAATAAAAATTTTCAAAGTGCCGAAAAGTGGTTCCGCAAAGCTTTACTAGTAAGTATGTTTAGCAATTATTAACAGAAGCGGTAAATCCGGGTTTCCCGGGTTATAGAATATATGGGAAAACCATTTTTTACATGCTTTCGGTTGACATAGAGCTTTGAAATTTGGAGTATATGTGTAAGAGCATATGTATAAGAGCAATATATGAATTGGACATCTACCCTATTAAAATCAGTGTGCGTATCTACGTAATCTCAAAAACTCGGAAACCACAGGGCGCAGGGCTACGAAATTTGGCACACGGGTTGCTGGTAGGAGGCCTATAAACGATTGGGGCAAAAAATTCGAAAATATTATGTTTTTCACGAATTTTTACCTTTTTTATGTTAAAGCCGTAATCGCGAGAGCTCTAACCAGTTCTAAATGTTTACTGCAATGTGATATATACATATTACGTACGCCACGCTGCAATACTAAGAAGCTATAGCGGGTATTACGATAATTCTTTTACACCACATTCAAATAATTACAGATATACATATTTCGTACGCCACGCTGCAATACTAAGATTCTGTAGCGGTTATTAGGCTAATGTCAGACGGACGTCTTTTTGCACGCTTTTTTCCTTACGTATTATCCCTATACAATGCCGCTAGCATTGTGTAGGGATAATACGTAAGGAAATAAGCGTGCAAAAAGACGTTTGTCTGACATTAGCCTTAAGATAGTTCTTTTTCCTCACATGCAAGTTATTAGAGATTATTTAATTGCGCTTCATTATTACCATTTTATAAAATAAAGAAAAACGTTTTATCAAAAATATCAATATTTTTTTTAATTCTATTTATTCCCTTATTCCAAAGATATCGTTTTATCGTCAACTAACCATAGCCAACCAACCATATATATGTCATAGCGACATGATAACTTAAATTTCATTACAAAAAAGTGCACAGTAGCAGAAAAATATTTTTCCAAATCGAATAGTTATTTTTAATTTTGGTTTTAGGATTAAATTCATGAACTTCCGTACGTATAATGTGTTAAGCAGCTAGTTGATTGTTTAAAATTCGATCCCTGAGGGAGGTCAACGGGGTAAACTTGACTTAATAGTTACTCAATTATAGTTTGATTTCCTAAGGGAAAATGAGAATCAGCTTCAACAATGAGTATTTGTTTAAAAAAAAGTACTAATGACAGGATTACCACATTAACGCCCAATTTTTGTCAACTTGGCGACAAAAATAAGTTGCCACATATGAATGCAACTTGGCCGTAGCTAACTAATCTAGCGAAATTCCCATTTAAATCCATTAATCTTCCATATTCGAGCTCACCACAATTTAACTTGAACTCCCCGCATTTAAGATATATCAAGACTTTTCTTCTTTATATGTCATTTAAGAAATATATCTATTTTCTACATTTGTTAACATTTATATTTATTTAATTGGAAGCTCTATTAATGTTATATATATATACATATATAGGCATCAACGCTTGCATAATTCTTTTTTATTCTGATCATTTCAGTGGTTTAAGCGCGTAGTTCAATTGCATGCCTTGAATTTGCGTTTAATTTATATTTTATTAATTTGCATATTTATTAATGAAGTTATAATTTCGTTATGTGATATAAGATGGAGACAAATGCTCAGCTATTTATATTGATTCAAGTGCAAACGGATTTATTTTTCGCAATCCTCTGTACGTGGTAGAGATAGATTTAAAAAAGGACACTCTTGAAAATTATTTTAAAAATATAAAAAAGAGCAAATTAAGATACAGTTTTAAAAGTAATTGTGATACACTTTCCAAACAAATTGCATTTGAAAGTACTTTTTCTTCGCTACTTGACGGTGTAAAAAATGAATATGTGCGATGTTTAGAAGCTTAAAAAATTATAGTAAAAGCTAAAGTTATTCGTCGGATGTTTCGACCGTCAAAATGACGTCAGATTTATGCAAGGACACGCTTGTCCTTTATAATATGGCTTGCTATTATTATATTTCGAAATACTTTTCTATTTTTAAAATTGTCACTGTAAAACGAAACAAAACAAATATGTTCAAAAATATAAATCACGTACAGAAATATACAATAACTGCTTCTGAATTATCGACAATTGCGTAATACGTCCTTAGAATCCTCAGAAAACAACATATTTTTAAAATTCTCACTGTAAAACAAAACAAAACAAATATGTCCTAATGTACAAAAATATAAATCACGTACAGAAATATACAATAACCGCTTCTGAATTATCGACAATTGCGAAAATCGTCCTTAGAATCCTCAGAAAACAACATATTTTCGTGTCATATATTCGTAACACTATATTATGTCAGTTTTACTCAATGTACGGCGAGCTACTTGCTAATTATAGAGCATCTAGATCAGTATTGTTTTTACACGGATCGTGGGAATATCGAGCAATTCTCGCAAAGTTTTTTAATAGAAATCAATGTTCGTTAAATATATATCTTTACACTAACTGTAGATTGTAATGTACTGTCGAGACGTTTGGTGATTTTTAACATTTTTTATTAGCAGTCTTGAGACATTATACACAACATAAACATAAATGTATTCTACATCGTTAGATTAAGAATTAATAACAGTTGTATATTTAATTACCTCTCCGTGTATTAGGTGGAGTATAAATTAACATGTTGAATGTTATAAAGTCAGCAGCTTACTGTTGTTTTTGCACATAGCTCGGCAGGTAGATTCAAAACATATTTAACAATATCTTTTTTGTTGTTAAAGTAATGAATGGGGATACAGGTTCGGCTTAGATATAGTCTCCTGCATTTTGAATTTATAAATTTTGAATGAAAAACCGGTTTGCTATCCTAGTTTTCTATGCACGAAATGATTGTTGCAGTGCTTATCATCACTTGAAGCTTGTGCACGATTTTTTGAGACATCGTGCAGAAGCTAAGATAAATCAAAAATATACTGAAGTATAAATTAATTATTTATTTGAAAATCAAATTTATATCGTTGTTTTAGGAACTGTAATACATATTTGTGTTTTTTTCCAAACAGAAAGATCCAACATCTAGAGAAGCATTATTTAACTTGGCCTTGCTTTTATCTGAACAGTATCGGGAAGCAGATGCTGTGCTATTCCTTGAAGAGTTACTACAGGTAAAAACTTTTCCTTTATCAATAACAGATTGAGAACAAGTAAAGTAACTGGAGAATTATACATCTAAATCTTTCAGACTGCGTACAGTTTTACCATACTTTTAAACAGTATGTTTCTACTTGTTTAATCACAGAAAAATGTTACACATTATACGATTAAACTAAGTGATGGCAAATCGTGTCGCTGAAATATTATGTAGACATTTTCTTAACTGCAATAGTGGTGCATGACTCCTTTTAAATTTGAAAGAGTATGCACACCGTGAAAGGACATACCGTAACAAATCTATCTATCATCTATTTATCTATTTGTCTATCTTTCAATTTATTTATCAACTGGTCTACCTACATATTTGTCTATTAAGCAGTCTATATAATTTCATATCTATATATCTATTGCTAGCATAGCCACTTATCTACCTGCCTAAATATCTCTCTATCCCTTTATGTTTATTTATTATAAACATGGTTACAATCTACGTACTTATTGTGTAGTTTTGCATCCCTTTATATATATATATATATTTATCTATAAATTTATTTACATATTTACCTACTTACATATCTGTAGATATGTTTAAGAACAGTTCATGCGTTTTGTACTTTTGAGTACCATAATTACGATTAGAAATATACATATGGTTTAATCGTAGATAATGTAACACTTTTCTACGATTAAATATACAAAGATCGGAAATAGTGGTTTCAAATGTAAGGACTGAACGAACTCTGTTGTCTGCACAATGGAAAAAAAAATATCTTGATTTTACGGAAAAAGATTGTCAGCCAGTACGCACAGTAAAAAACTGATTTATTACCGAAATAATCTGTATTTTTTACGAGCTTTTTGTTATTTTACATATTTTGACCGTAAATTCTTAATAAATACACATTATTTGCGTACAATTAACTGTTTTTTACGAGAGTCCTGGCTGGCAGCTTTTTTCTGTAAAATTAACAGATTCTTTTTTACAGTGTGTGTAGTGATGCATGAGTCGGTATATAATTGAAGCATTTTTATGTCTCTGCAATTCCGTTTTTCACTAACATTTCTTTTTCTTGTATTTATAGCATTATCCTGATCACATTAATGGCCTTCTTTTAAAAGCTGACATCAGTGTTAACTACTTGCGGAATCTCGATGCTGCTGAAAAGGTAGCGACGTATTCTCATTTTACCTATATATATTTTATTGATTTTGATAATTTTTAATAAGTCGTTGTTTATCAAGAGAAGGAAAGCTTTAAATAATTTTATTCTGAAATATATATTTGCACAGTTATTCAGCAATAATCGATTCTTTCAGCATTCACACGTGCACACTGCTTATCTAGTAATTAGACATGAAAATTAATGTAGTCGATTCAGTACCGAGTGAATAAATCTAGATCTCAGGAATTTCAGGCAATTTTATTTGGATGAAATAAGATTATGTAATAAATTAATTTAAATGTTTCTACCACATGAAATATATTTGTTTCAAGTTGAATTTAAATCATTAAACTAAAACACAGAAAACACAATTTTGGGTTTATAAAAGTATTTTCACTTAAAACACTGTTTAAGAAAATCGCTAGAAAGGCCTTTATAAAGTACACTAGCTGACCCGCCCGGCGTTGCCCTGGCCCGTAATAATATTCTTAAATGAATCTGATATTTTTATCGCATGTCCGTACAGAGGGGGGTGGGGGTGGGGGTGTTGACGATGCAAATTACCAGGTCCCGACTCTTGTTCAGTTCCAAATTTGTGTAAATTCACAGGTAAGTTTTTTAATTTTTATATATTTCATACTTTTTTTTATTCCAAATTAATTGATGAATTCAATTGAAATTTAATTATATTTTCAATAATTTAAATTTTTATTTAAAATCGTTAGATGAAAAAGCGGTTACAAATACAACATAAACTGTAATACTGAAAAAGAAGTAATAAAATTGTAAGCAAATATTACTATGTAGATTTTTTTTTAAAGTACCATGCAGCAAATTTATTTTCTAATAGAGTAAAGCCTGTTTATTTCGGAATCCAACTATAAAGAATAAAAGAAAGTTCCAGCTCCCCTCTCTCCCCCAAAATGCTATTATGCTTTGTTCAATTTAAATAACCTGCATAAACTGAATTTATCATTGATCTCTTTCGTTTCCGCCTAAGTAGGTTTTATTGTATCTTACTTCTGATAAGCCCGTAATAATATTCTTAAATGAACCTGAAATTTGTATCGTAGGTCCGTACAAAGGGGGTAAACAAAATAACTTTAACCTCATGATAACATTTTGTTAATTTCTTGCTGTTGATTAATTCGCGTTTCCAATACAGTGTTTTGCAGAAATTGTACATTTTACTCAAAGTTCCACAGTTTTGCACCGGAACATTTAAACCAGTAATTTGGATTTCAGAAGCAACGCGTGCATGCTACTGTCATTAAGCCTATTTTAGCGATAGCTTATACTCTATGTTTAAGGTGTTCTTCATCCAATCTATTTCGATTTTCTGTTCTTAATTCGGCTTCTTCTTCACTTTAAGCATTCGCCGAGATATTTTATGGGCATTTCAAATGATATTTTGAAGGTCTGTAATTGCAGCGAAAGAGCGAAACATCATGGAGCTTTTTTTCTCTTTCTTCCTCCACGGCGAAATGTAAATAAAGCCGATCGCCCTAAATCCTGCCAAAGGACTTTTACCAATGAGATGCGTTTCTCGGGCGTTGCCATTAAACAATAACAAATAACCGCGATTTCTGTGCCACGTACGTTAGCGTAATATATATATATATAGATTCTCAATATATTACAAAAAAAGGCTATAAAATTTCTATATGTATACCTTATAAATTTTATCAGGGTTAATGGCGGAATCGGGATAAATGACAGTGATAATGAATGAAAATTATAAAGAACTCCGATGAATATGCAAGTTTTTATAAACACTAAAAATGGCGAAAAACTTCGTAATAACTTGAGACTCAATGAAGTAAAATTATAACAAGATGTCATGCTTCTAAATTTTACACATTTTTAATTAAATATGAATTTAAAATTCGATCCAAGTCAACACTACATATTTCTGACACACATTTTTTCTTGATTAAGTGTAGCCTGGAAGAGTTAAAATGATGCTATGTATCTATTGATAAATGTGTCTGTGTTCAAGTCCATAAACCACGAAAAGAAAAACGAGGAAATAACTATGCATATGGTTGAAATTCAGTTGAACAAAAAAAGTTAAAAAAAAAATAAACAATAATAAATTTAATACTATTAAAATTGAATTGCGTTGTAATAATTTCAATAAAATATTTTTGTCACGTGATTTTTATAAGAATTCAATCAGCGCTGTGTTTTAAATCACGGTTAACCGATATTGGACCTCTGTCCTATAAATAGAACAGCTAATAAAACATTTTTAAATAAAATTGGTAAGGATTTTTTGGATGCATTTTGTTATGACGTCATTAAAATACATAGGAGTATAACATATAAACAAAAAAACAAGTAACCGATTAAAATTTAATTGAAAAAAATCTATTTAAAAAATTCTTTAAGAATTGTGATCTGGTAATCTAGAATTTTACCGTTATTATTATCTTTTTATTGGAGAAATCATAGAGTATTTTTGTACATCATAAACAGTATTTTTAAAGTAAAATAAAATATTTACTCATAAAATTAGTTTATGTATGCATTTTATATGTCCTTACTATGTGTCCTACTAATATGTCCTGTTTATAGAACAACTAGTTACTTAAAAAATTAAAAACTTTTTTTTCAAAATTTTGCTAGTATTAATTACACCTTATTAATGATATAATTGAAGTTTTAAAAAATTTCAAAAATATTAAATGGGTGTGGTCCAACATGGGTTAAATCAAACAAAAAAAGAGCAATGTCACATACAGTTATTTGAAAACGGGAATTAAACTTCAATGCGTTTCTTCCGAAACGGAAAATTAAAATTTTAAATTCAGCTATGAATTGAAAACCAAGAATTTTTTTTTTCTATCTCAAAAACAGGGAATGTCAAAAATGCGGGTCTCCCTTAACTTGATTTGTGATTTATAATCTTTGTTCATTTTCTTTCATTTCTAAACTAATTATTTTTTATTTTTTAATTTTTTTTCTTTCTACATCAAAAACAGTGAATTTCAGAAATGTGCGTCTTCCTTAACTTACTTATTCTGCGATTTATAATATTTGTTCTCTTTCTTTCAGTTCTAAACTAATTATTTTTTATTTAATTATTTTTCTTATTGTTAATCTCACTTAATTTCTATTCATATCATTTACAACAAAATTAATATAAAGATATTAATTGGACAATTTCAAATATAGAATGGCAATCTTCTGATAACTTTGCCTGTTCTAGTGAGCAACTGCAGCTGTACATAAACTCCGAAATTTTTCGTAAATAAATGGCTTTTCTAAATTTAAAAGAAGTATTCAGAAATAGGAAAAAAATATGTATGCAGCAATGGAGCAAGTTAATAAAGTAAATAAAAGGGAAAGCAAGCAGGTATTTTTAAAAGATAATTTAAATAAATGCCATGGTATAAATATTTCTGGCCAATATTTATTCGATCATTATATTTTTAGAAATTTCATTTAATACTTAATGCATTTTATTAAGAATCATTATGTTCAAAAGATAGCATAGCTAATAATTAATGTATTGAGTTAAACTGATATAATAGGTTAATATGTTTTTATACGACTCTTCCCGTTTTTGTGACTTTTTACTTTGGTCTCCTAGTAGTTATGTAAATGCGAACTTACTATATTTTAAAAAGATTTCTTTAATATTTTTATACGGTAACCTTTCGTTGTACCACGTTCGTCACATCACTCATACGGGTATGTCGCAGTTTTATTTGTCATCCCAAAAGAATAAATTATACCTAAACAGTATTTTAAGAAACTTTTAAGATAGATTTTCTTATTAAAATATAATGTTTACATAGTTAATTTTGTAAAAAAAAAAAAATTAAATCAGTGCAGAAAGTACAAAATTGGTATTCCCTGGAATAAATTAGGAACACATATTTATTTCAAGCCCCTATCTATCTTGAATGAACTAACTGTAGGTTATAATTTTTCTTAATTTTTTATATCTTTGGATCTATCGCACATGCGAGAATGACACACTGTTTTTTCTTCTCCCAGTAGGTGCGATAAAAGGAGGTGGTTCCTTTTTGATAATGATAAAAATACGAAATTAGAAATTTCTGTTATAAATTGGCAACGATTATATTTTTTTCAACTCACACTCTAGCTTGGATGAACTTACGTTATCGTTATTCTTAATTTTAACATCTCCATTTATATGACGGATTCAGGAATATCACGCCTTTTTTCCTGTCTCGCAATGCACTGTATAAAAAAAAGGATTTATATCTACAAAATTAGTTTTTGTAAAAGCTTCAGATATCTGTATGTTTACTAAAATTCTATCTGTACAGTGTAAAAACAAGAAAAAAAGAAAAAAAACCCTGGTAAATATATAAAACTAGGTTTGTAAAGCTACAGAAAAATCTGTCTACTAACTTTTATCGGTAACACGGGATAATTAGATGAATTTTCTTTTTTTGTTGCAGTTACATAAAAATTTCTAGGCATCACAGTTTCCTAAAAATTCTTAGTAAGCTTACAGATTTTTTTTACAGTGCAAACGTTAATCTGTTGCGTAAATTTCTTTCGTTGCAGTTACATGTGAAGTTCTTGGCATCCCAGTTTCCTAGAAAATTCTTAGTAGCCTTATAGATCTTTTCTTACAGTATAGGTGCGATAAAATGAGATCGTTCACTTTTATTGTTGTTGCAAGTGCTTAATTGGTAATCTTTTAATAATGTTTTTTATTCTTTTTACAGTGTTATCGTAAAGTGTTGGCCATTGATCCGACCAACCAGAAAGCCTTGCATAATCTCTGTGTCGTCCATTTTGAACGTCAGGACTTTGTGGTTGCCGAACGATGCTTTGTGCATACGTTAACTGTTCACCCTGATGTTAACTACATACGTCACCATTTAGACGTTGTTAGGAACATTTTAAGGCATGGACAGAGGAGAGTTTTCAATCATCTCGCGAATCCGTTTAGCTGACCATCAAAAAGAAAAAAATTCAACTTATTCAAGGAGCTTGTAGTTAGTGAACTTGATGAAAGTTCACTGCGTGAAGGGATCCAAGAGACTTCTAGATAAACAGCAATCTAGAACTGAAACATCCTGATATACTACCTTAGTTATATAAACTAAACAGATTTTTATCAGTACGCTGATCAAAGTGAAGAAATTTCATATTTGATATTTTCAAGATTGCCCCGCAGGTGAACAGTGCTTAGTGAGTTATTGAGTTATTGAATACTTATTTCTTATGCATACAGCAGTGCTATAAAATCACGCTGTGGCAAATGTGAAAAAAAAATATTACATGACTATTTGAAATTACTATCAATATTAACAGAATGCACATATATAATAAAATGAAATGTAATTTGCTGATTTTGCTAAGAAAGAGTAGAACGGAATGAAATTAATAACCAAATTCTTTGGATACAAATTTTTTCATAAAAAGTGGGGAAGGATTGTACTTGAATATTGCACTTGAATACTGAATATGCGCGTGAGATCAACTCCGTAACTGTTTGTCAGCCGTAGGTCGCATTTCACCGTTGGCAGTAGAGCTGAAAGGTACGCTTTTCTGACTCTCTGTCCACCTCCCCCCCCCCTCTTTTTACACAATGTCTTAGTTTTAACTTTTATTTTAAGCACTGATGAGGAAACCTTAGAGGTTTTGAAACAGCTGTATGCTTTTAAACACATTTTATTTGTGCCTTTATACGTTGTTTCTTCTTTTTCTTAATACAAATTTTTTATATGTAATTATTGAAGGGCTACTTACGGCTGAAATTATTAAACTTGTATAGTTATGTAATCAATCCAAAAGTTTATATGAAAATGTGTAAAAATACATGATTTTTCTAACGAGATTACAAGTATAGTACTGTTAGAGGAATTTAATAAGGTTGATACGAATGTAAAATTTACATTCTGACAGATTTATTGACTGTGAGATATGAAAAATATATCTGTACAATATTATATAGACTCAAAAAGAAGAATATCATCACTTTTCATTCATTTTCATAATCTATTCATACGCGTGTATATAAATATATAATATATATGTTTAATATTTTGTAGAATTTTTATTTATTTTCTTGTTTGATGATTTTAAGTAAGATTGCAATTTCATGGTATTGAAAAACATAAATTAATTGTTAAATATTAAAACCAACTTTAAGTAACATAAGTGATTTTCTAATTTAATAATCTTTATCCAAGAAAATCACTGATTGAAAAATACGTAAATACATTTACGTTCTTCCTTTTGTGTTGAAATGAGCAAACTTTGTCTATTAGAAAAAAATCGAAAAATTGTAAATCCTTGCAATATTTTTAAAATTTAAAATTTTATTATTAAATAACACAATTTAAAGATATTATGTATTTTTATGCCTTAATTAAAAGTTGGAAATAGTTGTTAATTATTAAAATAAAGAATAATTGAAGTATAATCAGTGAAATATCAAAGATAACGATTCTTAAAGTATGGGAAAGAGCATATCTTGTTTCTTTAAATTAAACGAATTATTATTCTTATTTATCAAATTAGACTGATATTTTCAAAATTCCATTTTTACTATTAATATGATTGATTGTAAGCGTATAAAAAATATATACCAAATCTATGTAATTGCCAAGTAAATAGTCATGAACTTGCGACCTTAATGCTCTGTATTCTGTATAATATTTTTTGCTAGTGTTTATTGCAAATAATTTACATCATAAGCTTCCAGATCTGTTTTACTAAATATTTAACAAATGCCTCAGAGTACATTTAAAAAAATAATTTCCATGATTATCATTTTATGTTAAAATACATAAGTGTAATGAAAAAAAGTTTTAGTAGTAAATGCACAAAATTATATAATTATATTAGATTCATGGATTTCTTCTCAAACCTTTTTCAATTATCAATTTGTTTTTAGTTTCCTCACTTCGAAATTGTATTATATAGGTTTTGCCGTCATAATTATGGCTAAATGAGTCGTGCTAAATTCATTTGAGCAACCAATAAATCTCCAAAAGCTAAAAATTCTAAAAGAAATAAAATATAAACTTTAATACGTATATTGTTACTTTTAAACAAAATATCTTGATTCACCAAACTTGAACTGAGAATAAATTTGTTTTAGAGAACGATAATTTTTTTTTTTTTTTAGATAAAAAGATTTTATTATACACAACATATGTATGAAATTTTATTTCTCATTGAAAACTCATTAAAATGAATTCTTTGTTCTTGCAAAATACGATTATTTATATATATATATCGTTCTATTACTGAGAGCAACTACAAGGATGAATGAAAAAAAATCGGACAAGCTCTGTTAGCAAAAATATGTACTACTATGTTGAAAAATATCTTTTTAAAACTGACTATCTTTTGCAGCAGTGTATAACCACAGCATTCTTATTAATGTTTCATGTGAAGTAGATTCCTTTTTTTATAAGCCAGTTCTTTTAAGATTTGAGCTCAATCTCGGTAATTGTGTGAAAACGGAAATTTTCACACTGCAATTTCATCTTCAAAATGAATAGATTGGCAGGAGCTACATTAGACGAATAGGAAACAATAACAGGTTGCAGTTGACGAGAAGGATTACTGATAGTGATAAAGGACATTGACGAGAATCGAATTCTTTGCAAACTAAAAAGAATCGTTTGTATGTTCAGCGACTATGTAGCCGTTTTGCCCCACAAAAATCAAAATTGCACGTTGGTCCGTTATTTCTAAATTTTTGTTAAAGAATGCAGACAGAGATGCCTAAAACTAAACACGAATGGAAATTGTTTTAGCCCTTGCATACAACAGCAACGGTTTTAAAAATTGTTATAAAAATATAACTTTACTTTTAAGGAACTTTAGAAGCCTGCGATAAATAATACGCTGGTTTGTCCTTCACCAAATACATAGATTTTTTATTGTGTATATTTATCATATTGTAAACAAAATATAAGATAACTTGAATTAAAATAAGAATTTTTTGTATAAATTTTTTTCTAAAATACCAAATAGAAAATGTCTGATGATTGATAAAAACGGACTATTATTGATCACGTATATAATGAACTCTCGCCCCAACATATAAAAAAAAATATATAATGTCATGGAAAATAAACGAAGTTAATTGTTTAAAGTTTGTTTCAAATATATTTTGACAAAAAATGTGTAAAAAGAGTCAGTTTTAAACTTTTAAAAATCGATTTTTTATTTTTCATATTTCTTTAAAATATTTTCACCAGGAGATACGAAAGTTGTAGCGATGAGTTTTATGGATAAAGAGAAAAAATACAATCACTTACCATTTTTCTATTTATAACTGAATTCATTTTGTATATTTGTTTGTCATTATGGAAATGTTTCGTTAGAGATTAAAGCTTGTCGCTCATGTTTCAATTCGTCATTGTCATGCAAATGGTTAATGAACAAGAAAGAAGAAATGATGCATCAGGCATAGATTATGAAACTTTTTCCAACACTAACAGAGTATTATTTAGAAATTTTATGTTTTCATACAGTTTATTGAAATATCCAATCAAGAAATTTAAATATAAAGTGCATCGTAAGCGATTTTCCTCCATAGTCCCTAATGTGACAGATTGATTTTGTGTATACCTGCAAATGAACTATACCTGCTACACACTTCAATTTCAAAAGTGAACAATCTATAGACAACAGTATTAACTTATACAAATTACGAATCATTCCTAGTGCATTTAAAGAAGTTAGAGTGCGGAACGATATACACATGGCCAGAGAGACAAACTCACAGGCAAACCCAACTCTTTAATACTTTTCATCGATGTTGGAAAATGTTTAAAACATGTCATACAGTGGCAAATTAAAAAAATTTTCCTATCTAATTATGTTTACATAAAAGTATATTATTTATTTATTTATTTATTTATTTTTGTAAAAAACGATTGATCGCATCTGTTTCAATTCTGACTTGAAGCCATTTTTTTTGTAAACCAATGTTTGTTTTGGACAATATATATCAACTATATCTTATATGTCAGGAAAAGGAAAAAATTCGGCAGCTGCCAAATCTATCGAATAGGAAGCAAAACATTTTGGTTAACTCCCGAGCGAAAAATGCTCTGTTAAATGTCTGTGCAGCCAATTTTCCCAGCTTCATGTAAATATGACGTTGTTCTTTTCACCCACCGATTTCACCATAATCTAATCGCCACGGTCTAATGACAGACTACCAGACACACGTGCGGACAAAAAGAGAACAAGCCTCGATTTTAATAATGCTTCTTGCCTTTAAAAGATTGAAGGTCACTATAGATAGATTTCTTGCTATTTTTGTAACGAGATTAACTAATCAAGAACGTGTATTTTGCGAAATTTTAGAAAAGTTTTAAAACTATGCAAAAATGCGGACTTTTAATTGGCCAAACTGTGGATCCCTGCCCAAACCTGTAAGTATGTCCTTCGTCAGACATTTGTTAAATTCAACAGAGCTTGTCCAGAAGTTTTTAGATATATCCTTGTATTTTTAATTTTTATGATTTATTTTGAAATTTTAAATCTCGTATGCGATATAATCGCAATTTTAATGATTTTAACATAAAATATAGTTTTAACAATGAGTATTGTCTTCCAAATAGTTACAACATTCCTTTTTATACCTCTTACTTTCGATTAAATAACTACAAGAAAAATATGTGTTAGTAATTTTATTAGAGTCTTTTGACAGTTAAAATGTATTGTAAAATTCTTGCACCAAAACATTTTATAAACGGATTAATTAAAAAAATCTGGATGATACATGTTATATTTTACGACGCAATTAAATGATAATCCATAAATTTTAAACGGTGGTGCAGTATGTTATAAAACCGTGAAAATGTAATACATACTTAACAGAAAAAATCAATATTAGGTTAAAAATATAAAACAGAATATGTGTAGTAAAAATACAGAGAAAAAAGATATTTTAATCTAATTTTGTAATAATTCCTATTACGTTTTTCAAATCGTTGACTATTTAATTCTAAAGAATTTTTTATGATTTCCTTAATCATAGCCGTCATTGTTTTAAGCTTCTGCAAAAGAGTCAAAAGCAAATCTGAAATGTAAAATACTATACAGCATGTTTTTTTTTTTTTTTTTTTTTTTTTTTTTTAAGATTGATTATGTATAATACTTTCTTTGAAAAATTTGAAGCAATATATTTCTTTTCTAAAGCATATATTGTCAAGTTAAATTTGTTAATTTTAAATTTCACTATACTTTTCTGTTGCTTATATTTAATTGTATTACATTAGTTTTTATATTTAATTTAACTATATGCAAGAATGGCCTTACATATGAATAACTACATATTGTGATACATATTCAAAGCTTTTTGCCCCGTAAGCATTATATAAAGTTTAACTGTTGTTTAGCTTTATTTATTTGTTTTGCTTATATTTACGCTGATCATTCTGCTAAATCGGAAAGTCACCGGTTTGTGCCAAAAATAATTTTGCAAATTCTCACTTTCAAAAATTTACTTTCACTTTGTATTCACCGCTTCACTCAATATCAATAAAGGCTATATTATTCTTTGTTTGTGTGTCAATTGTTGAAATAAACATCTATACACGTGAAAATGATTCCTAGATACACTTTTTAATTACTGCTTCAGAACCAATTGTGATTTTCATGCATCAACATATCAAAACACTCTTAACGAATAAAATATAAAACAATTACTTGAAAATTTTTTGTATAGATAAGATAAATACTCCAGTTGAAAAACTACTACACCTTTATCTACATGCACAGAAAAGTCGGGTAGCGCATGTTGAGATTTTTTTTTTGTGTTTAGTTGCATAGTTCCGAAGTCTCGTACTACTTTTTATGAAGAGTAATATTCATTTTATTTGATGACAGAAACTATGTGGTTGAATAGGACATAGATTATGTAAAAAAATACCAGTACGAGAAGTGGCAGCTATGCAAATAATTTACAAAACAACTCGACATGCATGGCTAATGAGAGGAAGTAGTTAAACAACTTCTAGAAGCTTAATAACTATACTTGATTAATCTTAACACAGTTATTCTAATTGGTAGATATTAATTGTAATTTTCCAACTGAGTGGAAACAAAAGATTTTGAACCGAGTTAAAAAATTACAACTCATGATTTAATACCAATTAGAATAACTGCGTTAAGATTAATCAAGTATGATTACGTGTCCAGCATTTGCAGGAGTTCCATTAACTGCGATTTACTCTCCTGAGCCGTTCCAGATAACAGACCAGACGTTCTTATCAAAGGTCATCTTAGGGAATTATGCCTTCAGATTTGTCCGGGCTGTCTCGTTTGGCAGAGCATTGGCAGCTGAAATCAAGGGACCCTGGTTAAAATCACGGCTTGGATACATTTTCACTCAGTTGGATGTATATGCTTAATAAGTAGCCTACCCAATAACAAATGTCTTGAGTAAAAGTCTAGAGTTCACGCAGAATGTGGGTATAATCACACACTTTCAATAAGCATGAAAATACATATTAACTCTTCTTCTGTACAGACATATAGATGCATTAAAAAATTAAACAACATTTGCGTTTTATTACACTGATAGGTATGCCTTGCAAGCCTTGCTACACGAAAAGTTTGATGTGTAGTTATCCAAAAAATCGCTTTATTATGCTGTATGCTCAGTCGTATCCGCAGAAGGAGGGGCACATTGTGTGGGGAAGTAAAATTATTCAGCCCTCCATACCTCATCTACTTCTTCATTTTTAAGGCTTTCACGCTTTTATGCACGTTTTTACTGCTGTATGCAGAGCTGAGTGCTAAAATTTCATGTTACAGTAAAAACATTCTAATCTTCTTTTGCCTCTCTGTGGAATTTTTCTTTTGTCGAGATGTGTCACTTTTCTTACGGATGATCGTATATCACATATTTTATGTATTTGTCTCGATTTTTACAGTAAAAAAAGAGTATTATTACGTGAATATTTAATATTTATACATTATTCAAATTTCTAATGGTGCATTATAGTGTGCACTAAAGGGTAAAGGAAATATATTTTTTAAATTGTATACCAGGATATTTAGATAGTCACTAGTGGGACTTCATGTGTCCCCAAACAAGTTTATTTAAAATGCTAAAGTCAAATGTTTTACCAAATACGAGGCCACAGCTAACTTGGACGTAATGGTCTAAGACACGCTGTAAAAAAACCAACGTTGCTAGATTAAGAAAGTGTTTATTTAAAATATCTACCACTTTTCAGACTTCTACCACTCAGAACTTCGTGTACAAACTTAGAAGGGAGGTAGAGAGCATCGTTAGAAACCATAATTGCATTAATAAAAACCATGGGCGGAAACGTCACCCTCACGTGATAAAGAGACACAAAGACACAGTAAGACTACAATATAGAAAGCAGTGTAAAACACTTTATTATACAACAAAGAGTACAATGTACGACTTACAAGCATCAAAAGAAGAGTTCGAAATTGCACCGTCGTAATGGATGTACGCATGACATCTACTCGAAATGGATTGGCGAACATTTTCGAGAATACGTGCCACTTTGCTGATCGTATCAGCAACGATAGAAATTCGTACCACCAAGACCATTTTTAAATTTACGGGCGTGACACAATGCTCTTTATGGCACCCCACAGAAAACAATCAAGGAGAGATAAATCAGGTGATCTGATGGAAGAATGCGACGGGATCACCACGCCCAATGCAATTGTTACCAAATATCTCATACGCACCTTGCGTTATGAGATGTCTCCCCATCATATTGAAACCACGTTCCGCCACGTGCGGGGACATAATTAAGCATTTCCGAAAAACCTCCTGAATAAAGACAAGATACTTGCAAGCGTCCAGTCAAGGTGGTAAGATGCATAGTCGGACTAACTGTGCGTCACGATATCTGTCCACGAATTAATAGTGAAGTGTTGTTGTGCAGCTCGTGGTCGGGCTCTGTATGCGTTGTCTAAGGTCCATGTGTGCGCGTTGTGCGTATTAAATTCCTTTTTACGTCAAAAGGTTGCTTCCTTACTGAACATAACTGTAAAATTGCGGATCGGCAGCACTTTGGTGAAGGAATGACTGCATTCACACAACATGTCGTAGGTGATCATCCAACTGCAAAATTGGAGCTCTCTGAAGATGGAAGGGTTGTAAGGTTTCGGGTTGTGAACCGCGATGGACTGCTGATGCAGAAGTTCCGATGGTAGCGGCAAGCGCTCTTGCACTAGTTCAGGAATTTCGATCATAGAATGCAACGGACACTTTTTTTAACATGGGTGTTCTTGCTGTTTGCGGCCGCTCTATATCTTGCGTCGTTGCTGTGAAAGGACCGCGTTCTCCAAGGTTCAGATGTACCCGGTGGAACATTTTATGATTAGGTTGAGGATTAGGATAGTTGAATATCTTTACCAATACAACCGAACAGCAGTACGTCCATTTCTGTTGACTAGGCCATAGTCGAAGTGGATATACGCCCACTCGGTGTCTGTGAAACTATTCATGTTGATCGCATGCAGCTGTCGTCCTATAATTAAGAAGCCACACGTGCCGACCTTGAGAGTTCACGTACAGCGCCACTCATCGATCTCCGCCCATGCTTCGCCCTGCAATTCTGGTTTTAACGATGTTCTGTGCATCCCCTCCAAATTTGTACACGATGTTCCGGGACATCCCACAGAGTTATGTATATGTTGCCACGACCTCACACATCTTGCTTCATTCAACACTGAAAGGTTTTATTAATACAAATTCTATGATATATAAAAATATGTCATTTCCTGGGCTTCGCGCTTCTAAGCAGTAAAAGATGAGTTTCAAATCAGTAATAATATTTCAGACTATGAATAAATTAAACATAAGAGTTTGTTCAATAGCAAAAATGATATTTGATCTTTCAGATACGTTTTAAAAATCTACTGAACTTGAAAATAGCCATTTATAACTTCTTTTAAGAAGCTAATACGTTTGAGTCAATGAAAAGAGAATAGAAGGTAAAACATAACAAAATTTGGTTTGGCACAGAGAAATGATATATAAAAAAATCATTAGGTATGATTTTTTTTTAAAATATCTGTTTAGCGATTGAGAATCATTTGTTGATGAAGCGTCTACCAAAGTTAATGCCGATTTTGAGCATTTCCCCAAGAAAGTTCATGAAAGGAAAATGCAAGACCTTCACTTCATACTTAGATAAGTTGGATCTGAAAAGGGAATTAATTGAAAATAATAAAATTATTCTGTTTCTCCCATTCCAGGTTTCTCTTTTATCTTTGAAATTTCATTTGCTCATTTTTGATATTAATACATATTCAAAATAAATTTTAACATTCTTGTAGTGACTTATTCTCCTGTACTTTAACTGTATTTTCTTTATCTTATTAATACGTTTTCAGCGATTTTGTGTCCGTTACAAGCTTTACTATAGATTAAATTGATGGCTTTGTATGTTTCCAATAAAAACTAGTCGGATGTACCAATCCCAAAACTTTCTTCTACCTCGTACATGTTAATACATGAAAATTCGCTATCACACTACCAAAATTAAACGGTAATTTATGCCCATCATGAAGATTCTAGAGATATGAAATTCCGTGCATTAGTTCTTGAGATATGGCTATCTCTGAAATCCTGTAAATCCAGCAAAATTCAGCCTAGCTGCGCCACCTATCGGGTGCTTTACACCAAGACCACCAGCAACCACTTATGTCAAAGTCTAACCGAATCTGAAGTTTGGGGAAAATCCGTGCATTAGATTTTAAGATAGAGTTATTGCGAAAATCATGAAAATTACAGCATAACAGCGCAACCTATTGGACGGTTAAAACCAAAACCTAATCATCAACAACTTGTGTTAACATCTAACTAAATCTGAAGTTACATGAAAATTCGTGCATTAGTTTTTGAAATAGAGCTATTTACGGGAATCGTGTAAAATTCAGCACAGCAGCGCCACCTGTTGATCGATTTACACCAATACGTAATCAGCATCAAGTCATATCAAGGGCTAACTGAATCTGAAGTTTCATAAAAATCCGTCCTTTAGGTCGTGAGATAGAGCCATTGCGGAAATCGTAAAAAATGAACTATAGCAGCGCCACCTATTGAGCGATATTCACCAACATGTAATCAGCATCAAATCATATCAAGGACTAATTGAATCTGAAGTTTCATGAAAATCCGTGCATTAGTTCTTGAGATAGAGCCATTGCGGAAATCGTAAAAAAATGCAGCATAGCATCTCCACCTGTTGAGTGATTTACACCAACACATAATCAACATCAATTCATATCAAGGACTAACTTAATCTGAAGTTTCATGAAAATCCATACATTAGTTCTTGAGATAGAGCTGTTGCGGAAATCGTAAAAAATGTAGCATAGCAGCGCCACCTGTTGAGCGATTTGCACCAAAAACTAATCAGCATCAATTTGTATCAGGGGCTAACTGGATATAAATTTTTATTAAATTCCGTGCATTAGTTCTAGAGATAGAGCTCCCACAAAATTTGTGTCACACACAGACACACACACAAACAGACAGACATTTTGTAAAAACATTTTTTTCGGGCTCTCTGACCCCTAAAACGTGTAAATCCATCGAAAACCGGAATTCGAAAATTTTCATGAATCCAATACTTTCTTCTTGTAAAGATAGAAGAAAGTAAAAAAAACTGTCTTTTCAATCAAGAATTTTATAATCTCGATGGAGGAAGCGTCATGATTGTAGGGATGATTAGATGATGCTTTGCAAAACAAGCTTATATACCACCGCACTATTTAACAATATAAATGGATTTTGAAAAATGTATTCATTTTCTTAAAACACCTCTTTGTAGCTGAGGTGTAATGAAGAAATTTCATATTTAACTAGGGATTTTGCTAGATTTATATATTTTCTAAGATATATTATTAACTAAGACACTCATTATCCCGAGCTTGCTGCTCTTCATACCATGCAAAAGAAAGATATGAGTTTGAGTTCGGAAAACATTTACCTAATAGACAAAAGTAGCTGTTTGAAATTTTACATTGCTAAGTTAGTACAAAATACAACAATACAATCAATATATTTCTCGGTCTCTCTGACCAATCTTACATAAAAAATGCTTGTGCAACCTTAGAAGCATAAAAATATATTATTTTGTAATAAAAAAGCGCTATGCACTGATAACAGATAAGTATAATAGGAAGCTTTGTTGCTATCGCCATACAAAATAACACAATACAGACAACAGGCAGCGTTTTGTACCATTTAAAGTTGATCCATCCTCTGGTGTAAAGCCCATGCGATAAAAGCAATCACAAATGGCGATAGTTCGTAGGCTTTTTGTTATGTATTTTTTTAATATGTAAATTTTTACCATTTAAAGTTGCCTCCAACCACGTTTTTGACTTACACCTGAAGCATCAAATTTATATGAGCTGATACGACCCTGCTTTTTTATTATTGCATTATCATGTATGATGCTATCAAAAACGTTATCTACTTTATGTGATTAAGTGTTTCTGTCAATGTGTGAGATGGGGGTAACTTTGTGGTAATTCGACAAAAGAGCCGTTTGTCCGAAGAACGACGCAGGAGTTTTATTATGTAATGAACAATTTTTTCCTTTAAAATACATAAAAATTTGATTGCTTTTAATTTTCGTACATTTTTATTGTTTTTTACGCTACTGTGTTATTTATTTAAATTGTGTTTCTACGGTGCATCACATCTTGTAAACTGTTATCTTTGAAATTGCAAAGATATATGGGAAAAATTTGTTCGTGACAAAGAAAAATTACAAATAAATTAAAATCGAAATTAAAGACGTGAACAAAAAAAAAAAAATACGCACCAACAATATTTACACATAATAATAAAACTAATAAATAAATACGCAAAACACAAATATATAAGATTTTTACAATTAACTGTTTGTTAGACAGTACATAATCAATCTTTATTTTATTTTATTTTATTTTGAAAATATAAAAAAAACCAGGAATAACTTATTAATAACTTTAAAAAATTATATCTATTAACTACGTAAAATTAATTACAACCCGAAATGAACAAAATTAATTATGAAATTACTAAACAGATACGCAAAATAGCAATGCATACAAAGTGCACATTTATTATGCAAGTTAGAATGTATGTCTTTATGCTCTAACTTTTCTAGAAAATATGTGTTGGAAAAAAACCCAATAAAACAGGACACATAACTCACTTTACATCTACAATTTATTCCATATTTCTACTCTTAAAATATATTTAAAACTTTTTATGATTCCATTTTTTATTGAAACACGTACTGAACGACGCGGGTTATTACAAATATAAACAGACGATATAAACAGTTTCAATGTATTGTATTCATCGAGCTATTTTTTCGTTCTCTACATTTTTAAAGAAATAAAATATTTCAATAATTCTGACGATAGCATATATTGAAATAATGATTTATTCATGTTAAATATTTGTGCAAAAGTTCACTGATTTGTGAAAAAAAAATTATTCATGTTTAAAATATGAAGAAAAATGTTTATACACTCATTGCCATAAAAATATGCGCACCAAGAAAAAGACGTCTAAATGAAACGAAATTTTACACGCGTAAGTACTACTGTGATATAAGTAAGTGAGTAGAAAACCAAAGAAAAAGGATCGTTTATTGCAGAAAAAAGTACAAATGAACGGAAATCTCTGTTGGACCAGCTCTAGCACGAATGCACGATGCGATACGAGCGGGCATTGACGCATACAAGTTCCGTATGATGTCCTGAGACATCTCGTTCCACAGTTGCTGTAAACGCGCCTCGAGTTCAACCAAACTCGTAGGGTGTCCAGTCCAACTTGCCGTCCTAAATGATCCCAGATATGCTCGATTGGTGACATGTCTGGGGATCGAGCAGGCCAGGGAAGGTTGATAATGTGGCGGAGGCAGGCTTGTGACATCCTTGCTGTGTGTGGCCGAGCATTGTCTTGCTGAAAAATGGCTCCTGGGAGCCCTGCCATGAGTGGCAACACATGTGGCTTAAGCATGTCCTGGATGTACCGCTGGGCTGTCATTGTGCCACGGATCCATATTAGGGGTGACCATGTATCGTAATCAATGGCACCCCATACCACCACACCAGATGTGGGAGCGGTGTGTCGCTGTAAAGCGAAGGCAGGATTGAGGCGTTCACCACGGGGCCTCCACAGATGAGCATGATTGCCATCGCTGCTCAAATTGAATCTAGATTCGTCGCTGAAGACGACCTGGTTCCATTCCGTTGCAGTCCAATCCCGTCGTGCGCGACACCACTCCAAACGGAGGCGTCAGTGAGTGAGTGCTATTGGCAGCACACTCAATGGGCGCCGCGATACCAGATGTCCTTCAGCGAGGCGTCTTGCGATGGTTCGGGAAGACACAGGTGTCCGTAGTGAAGTTGCTGCCTGTGTCTGGATAGCGGCCAATGAGGCAGTTGGCTCTACGCGTGCGTTTCACATGATGTGACGGTCTTCTCGACGACTGGTCTCTCGAGGGCCTCCCGAGCCTGGTCGCCGTGTAAATGACGTCCCTTCAGTCCACTGGTCCCAACACCTCCTCACAGTAAAATCAGAATGGCCTACTTGACAAGCTACTCGCCGAGCCGACCACCCAGCTTCCATCATCCCGATGATTTTTCCCCTCTCAAACTCTGACAGCTGCTCATATTGTCTTCGATGGCTGCGTAACGGCATGTCTACCTCAGCGTTTTCTTTGCAAAAGAAAAGGTACACTCAGACAAGTTCTGCTTACCAGTTTTATACTCCGAGGAGTACGAAGTTCAACGCCTTCTAGTGGCATTACACAATTCGCAATCACACTGCATTTCTTATCATTTGAATATCTGCCTGATATTTACCTTCATACCAAGTTTCGTTATGATCCCACAATTATTTCTTGATGCGCAAATTTTTATGGCAATAAGTGTATTAAAGCAGGAAGTGGCTGCGAAAACCGTAACCTCATCGAGTTGACGGCTGAAATTAAAGGATTACTTAAAACTCGATTCATATATTAAAATGCAATTGGTCAGCCAAGTCATATCTTTGTAGAAAACTCCTGCAAAACGGATTTTAAAAGCTGATTGGTCGGTTTACCATTGTGTTTCCCTTTTAACAATCCTCCATGTTTTCATAGCTTTGGGTGCCGATAACATAATGATGAACCTACCAATCAACCACTAAAATTGGTTCTACATGTGGTTTCACCAAGATACAACTTGGCAGACCAGTTGCATTTTACATGCAAATCGAGTTCTGGCTAATCTTGGAATTTCAACCGCCAACTCGATGGGGTGATGGTCTATGCATCCGTCTCTCGGAGAATGAAAAACAGATGAATAATTAAAATCGATTGAAAAAAATATTTAAAACAATTTGCAATACGTAAAACGTATTGATAATACTTAAATAACATGAAAAACTTCAAATTTGATGCAAAGTGTTATATTTATGAATAATCAAGAATGGCCACGTTTGAAACGCAAAAATAAATGGTATTTGTGCACACTGATTTTGGTGAAGTGCGTAGTTACTGCTCTCACTGCAAATGGCGATGGCGTTCGATCTCGCTTTTTACAAACGAGAATCGTCTAAAGCTAAAAAACGGGGACGTTAATTATAAGGATAATTATACTTATAAATTTCACATTTTTCATTAATGCGACTTAGGGTATAAAGTTAGGGAATACACCATTTTTATTTTAAGGGTATAATTATTCTGAACCACCTAGCGTAGAAATATCAATAAAATAGGTAGATAAGGCTGATTTCTAATGTTTTCCAAGCATTACGTAGAGAAAATGGGATGCTGAATGACAATTTTAAAACATATATAAAACGAAATCTGTATCAATTAAATATGCTGATGAGACAGGTTTTTAATGTTTTCACAACAATTCACAAAAAGATGGATTGCTAATGAAAATAATTAAAAGAAATATTTAAGAAAATTTCTGCAATAATAAAATATAGAGATGAGACAGATTTTTACTGTTTTCTTAGTGTTACATAGAGAACATGGTTTGAGTAAGGAAAATAATTACACAACATATGTAAAAGTAATTTGCTGTATCAATTAAATCTGCATACGAAGCAGATTTTAATGTTTTTCAAGCATTACATAGTGTAGAACTGTCTCTAAATGAAAATAATTATCAAAAATTAGAAAAAAAATATTTAATAATAAAATCTGCAGATGATGCACATTTTTAATATTTCCCCAGAATTAGGTAAAGAAGGTGACTTGCTGAAAGAAAGGGATTATAAATAAATAAGGAGAAAATTTATTTATTGACAGATATGATTTATGAAACTGGGACTGGCCCTTGGTGGCTACTAGAAAAATGAAGCAACAGTACACCTTAAAATAAGACATTTGGTATTTTTTCAGAGATTTTTCTCGGATTCTTTACACCACGAGCATAGTAAGACACTTATGTGTCTTAAATTAATCTTAATCTTCAGATTCAGTCTCTTAAGTGTCTGATATTATTTTTCAGTCACATATGTGACCAAATTTAAGACGCCTCTATTTGCAGTGCACTGTCAACGATTTGTATGAACCAGAGAATACCATAACCAGGCAAACGACGTATATAGCTGAGTAGCAAGGGGTGATAAATATCGATCAAGCTAGCATCCTGTTGATGGTATTCTATGAAAACTACTTACGACACGCGGAAAAATAAATTTAATATTCAAGGTTGTCAATCTACAAGGTTATGTTGGCTCAACGATATCCGCAGTTATATTTTTCCAGGCAGTACTTGTACTTGTATAATTACTTATATAAATTACATTATTTTCCTCTCTAATGAAGTCTCTAAATTGTAATTTGTGGAATCAAATTTATCCTTGTTGCTTCTCTGCCATCAGGATACAAATGGAATTACGCAGAAGAATAAATTGTCTTGTCAACATCTGTACCATTATCAATTACCTAGTTCGAGAAGAGTTTCATTAAAATATACTTTTTGGAACGAGTATAAAGAAGCTCCTATTTAAATCCCATTCGACATAATTTGGATACTGTTTAAAATGTGAGTGCAAGCATGTCATACCACAGCAACGTCTTTAACTGGTTTTTGGGAATTTCTAGCAAAGATTTGGAACTCCATATATCCGTAACATTTCTGAAGACATGCAGAATCTACGCCTCATCATGTGTCATATGTTATCACAGCTGAAAGAGTTGCAACGAATTAATAATTAGGTATGTATAAATCAGTACAGTTTTATTTATATATATATCTATGAAAGATGCAGTGTCGCAGCCAGGATCCTCATATGGTAGGGAATTTGAACCTTTGTCACACATAAAATGAACAATTTCTTTGTGTTACATGCTCATAAGGTAGTGTTTAGTATATGTGTGACATATAAAAACTCACTTAATGAACAGCACAAACAACAATAATAAATTTAGAACTTACAAGTTTAAAGGTTTCCTAACATAGCCTTTCTTCCAATATTCAACAGAGAAAAAAAAGAAAAGAAGAAACAGCAGTATTAGTAACGTACCTACTACTTTGCCCTTATTATTCCTAACTAATTCTATCATTTTTTTTTTTTGCGTTGAAATGGAGACTCCTATTATGAAGCTTTGAAACAGTTGAATGACAAAAAATTACAAAAAAATATTTTTTTCGTTATGTTGGTTTTTGTACGCCATATTTTTATCTTAACACAAGTGTTAATCTTTGTAGCACTTTTTAAATGCTCTAGAGGATCTCTAACTCAGAAATTTTCCTCTTCATTGTGTCTGTGAAGATGTATGTAAATATACTTCATTCTGTTATTCAAATTTAACTTCTACCAAGTGCACTGTAAATTGAAATATCTGAAACGGAGTATTCAATTTTCAGACATCATAAAGTGTCTTATTCTTTTCACTCACTTAAAACGTCTGAATGGCAGTGATTTTTTTTTTTTTTTTGGTAAGCTTTATACATAGCCATGTTTGACCAACCACATTGAATCCTAGAAAAATATCTGACCATAAATCACTGCTGCATTTGTTAAAGAAATAGGACCTGATTAAAGCATAGGCAGACTGAGCCACTGAGTCCTGACCCCTCCATCCCCAACAGCTTATATTAGGGGCTCCAAAATTTGGTATGCAATTTTTGTAAAGCTGACAATTTAAATCTTTTTGGACATTGTACTGATTAAAATCAATATTTCGAACTTCTAGAGTAGAATAACATTAAAAATAAAAAAATATTTACATTAATACAGCAAAACCTCTCAATAGCGGGCACCGGGGGACCGTGGAATTTTTTCTCCATTCGGAAGTGTGTGCTTTTCTGACATAAAAGTACATAAAAAATGCGCATGTTGTGAAAAAAAATGCTTTTCTTAAATAGTGGTATCTATTATATAGGAGTGTCCGTTATAGAGAGTATATGGCAGAACTTCATACGGACAAATTTATTTAGCGAACACTCACCTTATTCAACATATATACGTATTACTTGTTTACTTCAGAAAAGCGAACACCTTCGAGAAGCAGACAAATTGGGCGTTCCCGAGGAGCCTGCGATTCTAAATGTTTTACTGTATTTAGTTTTTAATCGTGTTCTACTTTAAAAGTCCAAAATATTGATTATAATCATTAGAGTGTCAAAACAGATTTAAAGTATAAGCTTTTCAAAAACTGCTTATCTAATTTGCGGTATCTAAAACTGTACCGGGAGGAGAGGGGACACTAACCATTTTTCCTATGGTTTCCTTTGCTAAAAAAAATCCAAGCTTGTATTATGGTTCGCTAAATAGAAATGACCGGTATTCGGGAGTGTCTGAGGTTAATGGGCAATGGGCATTCTCTAATACGGGACAGCTCTATTTAGCGAAATCTTTTTAAATCCAGCACGCATACATATTTGTATATTTTTATCTCTCAAAAGCAGACCCCGATTATCGAAAAAATTTCGCACTGTCCGCTATTGAGGGCCTTTATGGTATTTCATAAATATATTTTTTATTTTTCATCTTGTCAACTATAAAAATTCAAAATATTCATTATAAACAGTGCAAAGTCGAAATAGATTTAAAATATCAGCTTTATAAAAATTACATACAAAATCCACACCCTCCCCTCCCCATCGAAAAAAGAGAAAATTCATATAATTTAAAAATTAGATTTTAAAAAAATTGTTATTGCCATATGGGCAATTTTTTTATAGATCAGATGATAATCACAAGAACTATTTAACAATAAATAAAAAAAAATACATAAATACTTTTCCATTTTAATATCATGCAAAAAAAGGACTTCTAATTTCCGAAATTCTTTTGTCTTAAATATACATTTTAACATCTAATAGTAATTTTTTTTTATATTTCATGTAACAGCATATGAATAAAATTATAATAACAGCAATTTTAAGTGCAAAATCTAGTTCTGAAAGGAAATGCATAAAATTTTGGCTTTTTAAATTTCAAATTTATTTTTTGCTAGAAATAATCAAAAATCAATTTTGAAATTAATTTCAAATCATATATATATGTATATCATTACGTGCATATCCACAGTTAGATTAACATGCATAACGAAATGAATGTAAGAATATATATTTCTAGAATTAGCGGTTGTTTTCGCAAACAGATTAAAAACTAAATTACATTGAATGCAATATTTTATATGGTACTTAAAAAAAATATCAAGAAAACGATCACACTTACTTGAAAGCTATCGAATCAATATCGTGGATTCATCGACTTGAAATTAAAAAATAACTGTCATAGTGAATAAGAAGAATACTTGTTCTTTCTAAAAGCAAATTTCTTCATATATCTTGCCAGCTATGATTAAAATAACGAAAATTTTTCTTTCTCAAAACATAAACCGCGGGACTGGTTTGTACTTCTGGGCGCTAGTCTTATTCAAGAAGTTTTCACGAGACGAATGACACTGCATTATTGATGAAAATTAATAAAAATTAACACTAAATCGATCTCTGTTGCACATTTTTTGTAGAGTACCAGGATGTAAACTTAAACTGTTTCTTTCCCGCCATTATACGACGCGAAGGTTTGCTTATAAGCCGGCATTTGGCGTCAAGCACACAAGTCGGATGTGTGTGTTCAAACAAAAAAATAAATAAACTATGTTACTACGAATTAAATTCACAGAACTTCACATTCCACAAAAAAAAAAAAAAAATGAATCGAGTCAAAACAAATTATTTATTTAAATCTACTTGTACATAAAAGCATTCAGTTTGAATTAGAAGGAATGTCAAGTTCAAACAAAAGAAATCTATAACGCATGTGCAACTGAGAGTGCCCCCGTGAGGTTATTAAGTAACGGCAGAATGAAATTGTCTTAAATTAAGACATTTGAAAAAAAGAAATGTCTTAAATTAAGACGTTACTTAATTTCGAGACACTTTTTTCAGTTTACTTATAATATGATCATAGTAAGGCACTTATATGTCTGAAATTAAGACATCTATAATGTCTTATTTCTCAGATTATGACACCTGAGTTTCTGAAATTCGTTTCCAGTCACACGTGTGTCTGAATTTAAGACCCATCTATTTGCAGTGCGTTCTGTTGCAAATCTAGACCCAAATGTTCTTTTCCTACAACATATTTTACAAATATCACAGAAGTTAAAATAAAATTTTTATTACATATATTTAAAATGACGTTTCTAACATCTCTCTTTTTTACATTTATTCAACAACTCTAATTTCTAATAGAGTAATTAGTATCTCCCAAAAATGTCTCGCGCGATTCTGAAAAGTTAAAGAATCTAACATGAAATGGCATTTATTAAAACAGTAACAAAGAAACATCATCTAATCTTCTTCTTTAAATAAAAAAGGTAGTCAGAAAATATTTACCAAAGAAATGCATATTTTCATACTGTGTTATCGATAGCGTGTTTAGTAAAAAGCATAATTCATTTTTAATATTATCTTAATAAAAGTAACGAGTTTAAGCGACCCAGTCTTGTTAATATTCTTTTTGGCAAACATTTCAGCCTCACGGCACTGTTTTCCAAATTATTTTCCGACAACTGATTAATACCATTTTTCTGAAAACCATTTTTATTTTCACCAGACAAAGGACTTTTGTTCACCTTCATTTATTTGCTTATTTTTAATAATATTATATTAAAATAACGTAAACTAGCTAAGTAAAGGTTTTGTTCAGCCTTTTAAAAGGCAATGCTCGCAGGTATTGATATTTTTATATCGCAATTTATTTGTTTGATGAAATAATTCACTTTTATTCTTGTTCTCTTAAACGTTTGCATAATTATTTCGAAAGTTTTCTCTAGTTTATGGAAAAATATTTCCGGATCTTTATTTATGAAATCAATAATTTATAATTATATCAATCTATTTATCTCTTTAAGAAATATTTATGTTTATATCCACATTATTTTATGTAATTATTCTTAACTAGATAATTGTGTATAAAAAATTAATTATCAAAAATAATTATCTCAAGTTAAATTAAACCGTAAGATCAGTTTGGAAACAAAGTGTAAACTACAGCAATAACATATTTGAAAAATTTCAATTTAACCCATTAACCGCCAAAATTATAAAGTAGGAATTTCCAAATCTCTTGTAGGAAGTCGCTTGTCACCACAAATTCAGAAAGGTAATTTTCGTTGTATTAAAATATCAATTTCTGCTTATAAATAAGTGGTTCTAAAATAGTGGTGACAAAGTGATTAATTTAAGCTTGATCAATTATTTTGACCGTTGCGTGAACGCAACACCAGCGGGTAATGCGTTAAAAGCATCTTAAGAAATTTAAATTATGCATCGATGCATAGACCGGCAGACAGATTAATTGCATATGCCATACGTTTGACAGTTTTATATAATATTTTCTAGTTTTGTATCATTAATGAATTGCAAACTTGGAATTATTTCCATGTTCATAAATTAATCGTATCAATAATAATTTTTTAATCATTTTCATTTTGTTTGCATTAGGAAATAAGTTTAAATGAAATCAAATTTCCCCATCCGTAAAATCTAAAAAATCTATTTTACCTAAATGTAGATAGACTATGCTCCACCAGGATCGCTATAGTCTCGAAAAATTGTGAGAAATCAGCAATTCCTCTGTTATCTTAATACTGTCTTACAGTCATACATAAAAAGAATTTTTTTATTTTTATAATTTGTTTAATATTTTTCTAAATGTGAGGTATTACCTGCATAAGGGAAAGTTGAGTTGAATGTATCCTATCTAAATTTAACTTGGAGTATGATTGCCAGATGAAAGAATTCATTTTAAAATTTTAGTTATTCTGTTTTCTATCAGAGGCGCTAAGAGCGTAAAACAAACTCTCTTGTGAAAACACAAACGAAAACATAAAATTGATACGAGAGAATCTTACAATAAAGATTTTATTCCAAAAACTTAAAATATCTTATTTATTTAAATATAATTACCTTATTTCCAGGCAGGTGACGCTGTAAACAAAAAAGAAAATTGTGCTGAATCTGTACTACTTCTTTTTAACACCAGTATAACATAAAGTGGAACAAAAAAATCAATGTTAATATTATTTCGGTACCCTATTTTCTACGATGGTCAGTATTCAATAATTTTAATTTTAACTTGGTTGTCAAATTAGAAAACATATAAAAAAGACATTCTAAAGTTTTAGTTGTGCAATGTCCGACCAGGGGGTACAAACGTGAAATAAAGCCCTATCAATTGAAATATTTTGTAAAATTGTTAACAATAATCATATTAGTTAACAAAAGTCACATAGTTAAGTTATAATATATAGTTAAGAAATTTCCCACCAGGTGCGCTATCAGGGTGAAAAAAGCCCTATAAATTTGAACATTTCTGTGAAATCATAAATTTGACCCTGGCAGAATCTTGGTCTGCAGATTTATTAAAAGAAAAAAATCAATATTTTTAAAATTTACTTACCCTTTTTCTCACCAGGGAACGCTAGAAATGCAAAATGAAACTGTGCTGAATATGTGCCGATTATTTTAAACTTTAGTATAGCTGTCATATTATGAAACATAAATATACCAATTTTACTTTAATTTGCTCCCCAATAGCAAGAGATATGGGATAAAATTTCGTCCTAATACTAGAATTGAGAGTAAATGAACAGTGGTCCAATTGAGGGTTTTACACAATATCGTCTGAACAAAATCTAGAGATCTATCTAGATAATCCCATGGGCAAATGTCGGCAGGAAATTGGATTATTATTACAAGTCAATTAATCGGCAAAATATATGTATGTATGTAATCGGGCCGGAATCAGAAAGTAATGAAAATTGAATCCTTTTACTGGGTTGTCATTTTTTGTTTTTGCAGTAAAGATCCCCCTGCAGTGATGACAGGGGATGTGTGTCACGTGAATAAACTCTCCAATCCCCATGCAAAATTTAACTCACTGCCGCTCAAAATGCTTTTTCACGTTTCAAGGACATCATTTGTAAACGGACAGCCGGAGGAATACTCAGATAAAAAAAAAATACTTTTCAAGAAATGTTCTTTGGTGAAAATAAATAATTATTCGCAAATCAATAAACTTAAATCACTTTAAAATTTACAGACAGAAGGACAATTAGTGTAAATGTAAACTAACGATTTAAAAGCGTTTGTTTGTTTTCTTACTTTCTATTTTTGATAATTACTTAATTGTAATAGTTTAATAATTTTAATAATAGAGGTTCGTACTTAACATTATACTTTGATAAATTGTAAATTGTTAGAGATATTTGCTGTTTTGTTGATTTAGATAAATAAATTGAAAATTATAATATCTGAGATTTATATTATATCGTGATAATATATGATATTTAGACTATTACAGCAACTAACTATTTCCTCTAAATGTATTTTATTAATTATGAACTACACATTTCTGATTTAAAAATTAATTGATATGGAAATTATTCAGATAATGTTATTATATAAATTGTTTTCCAAAGAAGTAGATCATCTTTTTTATTCAGATAGTGAAACTTTAATTTCATTCCGTTTAAGCAGGTAAAAAGAACTGATTTCTTTTAAATTAAAATAATTATTTAGATATTAAAAGTACGAGAAAACGATATATATTTTTTCATACATAACCAGAGTATAATAAGAAGTTTTAAATGATCATTTTTGCTGTTAGGACGCAATGTTAAATCGGAATATTTTACATTGTAAGATACAAAAATTGTTTAATTAAGATGTATGAACGTTCGTTTTGATTCAAATAGTAAATATTGTTAAATAGGGATATTTTCCTCTGAAAATACAAAAATGCTTCATATCGAGAGTATAATTAATTAAAAAGTAAGATATTTTGTTTAGTTTAAAGTCAAAATATTGCTGTTAAATGATCTTGCAATGAAACGTACGATTAATTATTATTTGTAAGATCTAAAAATATTTGTATATCAAAAGTATGAGTAATTTATAAGCAATATCATTTTTAAATTAAATGTAATTTTATTTGCATGTTATAATGAAAAATTAATAGTAACTTAAATTGTAATTTTTATTGTAAAATTATTTAATAGCAGTATTTTGACTTTAAACAAAACAAAATTTCTTATATTTCAGTCAGTTGCACTCTTGATATGGAAATATTTTTACTTCTTATAGTGGAAAATATTCCCAATTAACAATATTTATTTTATAAAACGAGTTTTTTTACTTTTTAAATACCATTTTTATATCGTACAAATTATTCTATTTGATGTCATTAGCTAATCGGCAAAAGATCATATGATATTGCAATGTATTCGATAAAAGAGTACCAAGTGACCAAATTATCGAAAACTAATACGTAAATGCTTCAAAGCAGATTCATGTGTAGTCGGGATGCGATGCTCGAAAGGTGATCTTGCGGACAAGAAGTCGTATCTGCGGACGCCGGAAAATGAGATCGCCAGGACGAAATATAGTCGAGTTAGGACTTTCGGTGGAAGTTCGGCCAAGGATTATTTGTTGTTAGGGCTTACTTTATTTCCCCAACCCTGGGGGTGTTATAAACGCTGGAAAAAATTGTATTGAATCAGTACTACCCTTTGTATATTCTTTTATCTAACTGAACGTGTTTTTTATATGTAATCATGGAATTTTGTAATCAATTTTTAAACCACTTCCTGATATGACAGAATTATAAAAATTACGTTTACAGATTAGAATACAATTCTTTAATGTGTTTCCGATGTCAATACACAATTTTAATATTTTATTAATTTAGTTATAAACAGGAGTGTAGTGGAGGGTATACGGGGGTATACGCCGTATACCTTCTGGATTTTTTTAAGGAACACCGTATACCCCCTGTTTCTCAAGATAGCTATAGTATATGCACTCTATGGTATAAGCTCTGTCTTGAGCGTATACCCTCTGCTTTGAGCATACACCCTCTATGTTTTTTACGACTACACCACTGGTTATAAATTAATACATAAATTTTAAGGCATTTTCCTTTAATCCACCACAGGTAATAAATTTCCACATACATTATGTATACTAGTTGAAAAAAAAGGACTTAATATTATGCGTCAATGAAAGCTCTTTAAAATATGCCGAAAGGCTGTGAAACTTCAACAATAAGACATTTTAAAAGGTAAAAAAGTAAAAAAACAAAAGAAGAGGGCGTTGCTTAAAAACACGCTTTTATAAATTGCTTAATATTAATTAATTGACAATTATACCTTAGAAAATCAATTTGGAAATCCTAAAATGATAGTTTCGATAAGGATTAATTTTTTCTTTTCAGTCTGAATAACCGTCTAATTAAACAACTTTTAAAAAATTATATCGCATATCACAGTGAAAATCCATTTTGACCATTTTTAGCAATTACTTTCCATATCCTGCAATTCGTTCTTGTAATTCTGTGTGATATCTATAGGATTTTTATACACCACGTAATGTACTCAAAATTAGATCAGTTTAAAATTGCATAACACAGAGGGTAACGTAGTTCAAGCAAGCATCTATATTAGTCAGTCAAGTAACTGATTTTTTTTGCGTATCTCTCTAAATTAACGGTAAATACCATGCACTACATTATTTACGCACTATATATATATATATACATACATATATATATATATATATATATATATATATATATGTATATATATATGTGTGTGTGTGTAATAATAAAAAATGTTTGCCATTTTTAAATTAAATTATTCCAAATTTTTATAATTTCTACCTTTTCCCGTGTCTTTTAAAAAAATCTTAAATATCAATTATATTTTAATCCCATGCCTTTAAATCAGTACATTCTTTTATTTCTTATTCTATAAACTTTAATCTCTTAAAAGCGACACTTCTTTGTAAGAAAAACCCCAATCTATTTTATTCTTTCATATTTTGAGACAATTGATATTTGTGTTTTTTAACACAATTTTGTTTTTATTAAAATTATTATTCGATATCCCAGCATCCTTTGTGAAGGATGCTCTCGCCCATTTATTCGCTTTTTAAATTTTCGCTGCCGATAAAGAGTTCGGACATCATATGATGAATTTCCCGCCTTTCTCATCGTTTTCAACCAATCGCTAGGCGCGAACATTCCCCTGACCTCTCTCTAGCTTGAATTTCATTGGAGCTTCGAAAAGCAGCATCATCGTATCCTGGAGAGAATTGGTACTATAAAAACCGATTGCACTGCCTTAGAGTGAAGAATTTTCACGTTTTTTTTTTTTTTTTCTGATAAATCTATGTTACCGGGAGTGTTTTTCTTCAATTAAATACTTGTCTTTAAAAATCTAACATCCTAATTCTATTTTTAAGACGTAACACGGCCCAATGTGGCTAAAGCTGGATAACCGGTGGAATTGTTCGCTAATTGAAGTCTAATAAATTATTTGATGAAAAATACAGTTTATTTTATATTTACGGGAAAACACTCAATGCTTTCATGACATGGCCTTCCACTATGACTACAAATTACGACTGCAAGTTTGTGTTTCATCGAGTTGGTGATGTGTGATTGGTATATTTCACTGGTTTGTTCTCCATGGTTTATACATAGTTGGAATAGTATTGCATATATACATATTAAATTTCCTGTTTTAGTGCACTTCAGTGATTTCATTATGTTTGAAGTAGCATAACATTATTATAATGCACATCATGCGTTTTAAATATATTGATCTTAATGTAATGGCATTACTTTGTGCGTCTTTGTATGCGAAATATAAATCTACTTATCTATACTCCTGAGAAAGCATGCTGTGTCCAATCTTAGGGATGTAAATCAAACCAATGAAGTTTGAAATATTATAAAATCAACAAAATGCATCACAAACGATTTTCCCCTTAGACCATAATATAACGGAATTATTTTATGTGTCCCTGTCAACAAAATGTTACACACTTCTTTTTCAATACCAAACATTCTATAGTAAACCGGAATAACATAAAAGAATTTCATGGCTATCCGAGTACATTTATATTAATTAGAGCACGGGCAGGGAGAAAGCAAACGGACCCAACTATATAAGGACTTTTACCATAAGGACTATAAGGACTAGACCATAAGGACTTTTTAACTACACTGCTCAAAACAATTAAAGGATATTGCGGTTGTGAATAGATCTTGCGGCTGAGGAATTCTTTAAATTATTGATACATGATCGACAGACGTGGTAAGCTACACGGAAAAAAAATTGCATATGTTTGTCAGAAAACATGTTTGTCCGTTACAAAAGGAAAAAAACACAATTTGTGCATATGAGAAAAAAACAAATATAAGAAGGTATTTCCTTAAAACAAAATTCGTTTTTAGTAGAGGGTATGGTTTTCCTGGACGGCCAGCAACGTTGAAGACCTTTGAGGCACGGAATCAGTGAGGCTAACAATGTGGAGCTGGGGTGTTAAAACCCCTTTTTTTCTGTTTGACTTGGCGAAAAAGAGTCATCGCCAAGAATTATTGCAACCCTTTTTTACTTTATTGTTTTTCATTTTTGTTTCAATGTAGATGTTATAAAATTCTTTAAGCGAGCGATCAGCGCTATATCTGATCTGAACCAGGCTTGTCTTGGTCGCAATAAATATATTGATATTCAATTTTCCCGAGTATTTAATTATCTGAGTTACGATTTACTTTGAATGTTTAAAAAGTCGTTCAACATATTTTATTGAATTAACGTGATTAAATCTGATTCGAAGTAAAATAGTTTATTATCGTCTGTTTTGAAATTCTCATGGGGTACACTGTTCCACACCCCCAAAAGATCCCTTTCCAATTCTTGGGGAGTTTGTTGGGGTGGTAGGTGACCAGGAACTCGTCTGCCTAAATCTTCTACAACATGCTCTATTCCGTTTGTATGAGGAGAACATACTGACCATCCCAGTCATATGATTCCTACCTCGAAAAGGAAATCATCCACTAAGTGAGCACCATGTGGAATGCAATTGACGCACATTCACATGAAGTCATATCCAATTGTTACTGCGTAAGGGACTACAATAGCTCTGAGGATCTCATCCCTATGTCGCTGATCGTAAATGTGTATCATATAATTTCGTGTCCATAATTCTGAAACCGCTGGAATGATAAAGTTAATATAGTTTATTTTATCTTAATAAATTAAAAAAAATAAGGTTAAAATTATTTAATAACATTTTATAATAATTTTGGCCTTACGGCAATATTTTGCAAATTGCTTTCTGGCAGCGGATCAATATTTTTATTCTCAAAACCGCTTTCACTTTGCCAGACAAGAAAGTATAGTTCTTTTTCCTTTATTTGCTCTTATTTTAATAATATTTTATTAATATAAGGTTTAGTATATTTCTTACGTATAGCATTTTTTCCACTCTTGAAGAGTCATTCAAAATATTGGCCTTTTTCTGTCTATTATTGATATTTATATACTATTATAAATTATACTAATGTATTAGTAAAACCTTTTTGTGTGATAAACTTTACATAAATCATTTCATCCTATGGTATATCTTTAATTTAATAAAAAAATGCGCAAAAATTATTTGCCAGAGAAGTGCATATTTTCGTATTATTTTATTGATCGTGTGTAGATTAAAAATACGCAAGGCCTTTTTAATATTATCTTTTAAATTCAATGCCTTTAAGCTATTAAGTCTTAATAAGATTTTTTTTAACGTTTTTGTCTTCCGGCTATGTTTTCATACTGAAATCTGACGTCTGATCAATACCATTATTCTGAAAAATATTTTCATTTTCGCAATACAAAAGATTTTTGTTCTTTTTCCTTTATTTGTCTTTATTTATTAATATTTATTAAGATAACATTTAATATATTTCCTACGTACAGTATTTTCTTTAAACTCTTTTAGAGTTGTCAGTGATATTTGAGTTTTTCTTTCGGTTATGGATAATTATGTATTATAAACGCTACTAATGTATTATTAAAATATTCTTGTGTGATGCACTTTAAATAAATCCTTCCACCATCTGATCAATACCGTTATTATAAAAAATAATAAAAACCGATTGCACTGCCTTGGAGTGAAGAATTTTCACGTTTTTTTTTCCTGATAAATCTATGTCACCGGGAGTGTTTTTCTTCAATTAAATACCTGTCTTTAAAAATCTAACATCCTAATTCTATTTTTAAGACGTAACACGGTCCAATGTGGCTAAAGCTGGATAACGGGTGGAATTGTTCGCTAATTGAAGTCTAATAAATTATTTGATGAAAAATACAGTTTATTTTATATTTACGGGAAAACACTCAATGCTTTCATGACATGGCCTTCCACTATGACTACAAATTGCGACTGCAAGTTTGTGATTCATCGAGTTGCTGATGTGTGATTGGTATATTTCACTGGTTTGTTCTCCATGTTTTACGCATAGTTGGAATAGTATTGCCTATATACATATTAAATTTCCTGTTTTAGTGCACTTCAGTGATTTCATTATGTTTGAAGTAGCAAAACATTATTATAATGCACATCATGCGTTTTAAATATATTGATCTTAATGTAATGGCATTACTTTGTGCGTCTTTGTATGCGAAATATAAATCTACTTATCTATACTCCTGAGAAAGCATCCTGTGTCCAATCTTAGGGATGTAAATCAAACCAATGAAGTTTGAAATATTATAAAATCAACAAAATGCATCACCAACGATTTTTCCCCTTAGACCATAATATAACGGAATTATTTTATGTGTCCCTGTAAACAAAATGTTACACACTTCTTTTTCAATACCAAACATTCTATAGTAAACCGGAATAACATAAAAGAATTTCATAGCATTCCGAGTACATTTATAACAATTAGAGCACGGGCAGGGAGACAGCAGACGGACCCAACTATATAAGGACTTTTACCATAAGGACTATAAGGACTAGACCATAAGGACTTTTTAACTACACTGCTCAAAACAATTAAAGGATATTGAGGTTGTGAATATATCTTGCGGCTGAGGAATTGTTTAAATTATTGATACATGATCGACAGACGTGGTAAGCTACACGGGAAAAAATTGCATATGTTTGTCAGAAAACATGTTTGTCCGTTACAAAAGGGAAAAAACACAATTTTTGCATATGAGAAAAAACAAATATAAGAAGGTATTTCCTTAAAACAAAATTCGTTTTTAGTAGAGGGTATGGTTTTCCTGGACGGCCAGCAACGTTGAAGACCTTTGAGGCACGGAGTCAGTGAGGCTAACAATGTGGAGCTGGGGTGTTAAAACCGCTTTTTTCTGTTTGACTTGGGGAAAAAGAGTCATCGCCAAGAATTATTGCAACCCTTTTTTACTTTATTGTTTTTCATTTTTGTTTCAATGTAGATGTTATAAAATTCTTTAAGCGAGCGATCAGCGCTATATCTGATCTGAAACAGGCTTGTCTTGGTCGCAATAAATATATTCATATTCAATTTTCCCGAGTATTTAATTATGCGAGTTACGATTTACTTTGAATGTTTAAAAAGTCGTTCAACATATTTTATTGAATTAACGTGATTAAATCTGATTCGAAGTAAAATAGTTTATTATCGTCTGTTTCGAAATTCTCATGGGGTACTCTGTCCCCCCCCCCCAAAAAAAAAAGATCTCTTTCCAATTCTTGGGGAGTTTGTTGGGGGTGGTAGGTGACCAGGAACTCGTCTGCCTAAATTTTCTACAACATGCTCTATTCCGTTTGTATGAGGAGAACATACTGACCATCCCAGTCATATGATTCCTACCTCGAAAAGGAAATCATCCACCAAGTGAGCACCATGTGGAATGCAATTGTCGCACATTCACATGAAGTCATATCCAATTGTTGCTGCGTAAGGGGCTACAATAGCTCTGAGGATCTCATCCCTATATCGCTGACCGTAAATGTGTGTCATATAATTTCGTGTCCATAATTCTGAAACCGCTGGAATGATAAAGTTAATATAGTTTATTTTATCTTAATAAATTAAAAAATAAGGTTAAAATTATTTAATAACATTTTATAATAATTTTGGTCTTACGGCAATATTTTGCAAATTGCTTTCTGGCAGCGGATCAATATTTTTATTCTCAAAACCGCTTTCACTTTGCCAGACAAGAAAGTATAGTTCTTTTTCCTTTATTTGCTCTTATTTTAATAATATTTTATTAATATAAGGTTTAGTATATTTCTTACGTATAGCATTTTTTCCACTCTTGAAGAGTCATTCAAAATATTGGCCTTTTTCTGTCTATTATTGATATTTATATACTATCATAAATTATACTAATGTATTAGTAAAACCTTTTTGTGTGATAAACTTTACATAAATCATTTCATCCTATGGTATATCTTTAATTTATGCGCAAAAATTATTTGCCAGAGAAGTGCATATTTTCGTATTATTTTATTGATCGTGTGTAGATTAAAAATGCACAAGGCATTTTTAATATTATCTTTTAAATTCAATGCCTTTAAGCTATTAAGTCTTAATAAGATTTTTTTAACGTTTTTGTCTTCCGGCTATGTTTTCATACCGATATCTGACGTCTGATCAATACCATTATTCTGAAAAATGTTTTCATTTTCGCAATACAAAAGATTTTTGTTCTTTTTCCTTTATTTGTCTTTATTTTAATAATATTTATTAAGATAACATTTAATATATTTCCTACGTACAGTATTTTCTTTAAACTCTTTTAGAGTTGTCAGTGATATTTGAGTTTTTCTTTCGGTTATGGATATTTATGTATTATAAGCGCTACTAATGTATTATTAAAATATTTTTGTGTGATGCACTTTAAATAAATCCTTCCAACATCTGATCAATACCGTTATTCTGAAATGCATTTTCATTTTCGATATAAAAAAGACATTTGTTATTCCCCCTTTATAATATTTTATTAAGATAAGGTTTAGTATATTTCCTACATACAGTATTTTGTTTTTCAACTTTTAGAGTGGTCGGAGATATTACCCTTTTCCTGTCGATTATGGATATTTACGTAAAATAAATGCTACTAATGTATTAAAAATATTTTTGTGTGATGCACTTTAAATAAAACCTTCTATCCTATCACAATTCCTTATATTATTAAAATATATACTCGAAAAACATTAGACCAGAAAAGCTCATTTTTAATATTATATTAATCCTCGTGTATAAAGTTAGAAAACACCAGACATTTTTAATATAATCTTACGAAATTTAACGACTTTAAGTGACCCAGTCTTATTAAGATTTTTTTTTTGTGTTGTTAACGTTTTAGCCTTACGGCAATTTTCCAACATCTGATCAATACCGTTATTCTGAAATGCATTTTCATTTTCGATTTGAAAAAGACATTTGTTCTCCCCGCTTTATAATATTTTATTAAGATAAGTTTTAGTATATTTCCTACATGCAGTATTTTGTTTTTCAGCTTTTAGCGTGGTCAGAGATATTAGCATTTTTCTGTCGATTATGGATATTTACATATAATAAATGCCACTAGTGTATTATTAATTTTTTTTTTGTGATGCACTTTAAATAAATCATTCTTTCCCATAACAATGCCTTATATTATTAAAACCTATATTTGAAAAATATTTGCAGGATAAGTGCATTTTTAATCATAGTTCATTAGTTCATTTTACTCATCGTGTGTAGAGTAAAAAACATTAGGCATTTTTACTGTAATCTTATTAAATTTAACGACTTAAAGTGACCGAGTCTTTTAAGATTTTTTTGTTGTTGTTGTTAATGTTTTAGCCTTACGGCAATGTTTTCATACAATTTTCCAACATCTGATCAAAACTGTTATTCTTAAAAGCATTTTCATTTTCGATATACAAAAGACTTTTGTTATTCCACCTTTATAATATTTTATTACGATAACATAGTTGCTAACTTTCCCTGAAACTTCCGTAAAATGTGAGTTAAACTGACCCAGGTTAAACACATTTCGAACCAGAAATTTGCAAAAGAAATTAATTCAAATAGATATCATAGAAAAACATGATTTTAAATATATTATGATACATCAAATAAATTTTCTGGTTAGTAACGCGTATAACCTGGTTCAACTTAGCTCACGGAAGTTTACACTGTAAAGAAAAATCTGTAAAATTACGTAAGTTTTTCTAGGAAACTGGGATTCCTAGAACTATTTATGTAACGGTCACAATGAAAATTCATGTAACAGATACACTTTTGCACCGAAAATCGAAAAATTTGTAAGGTTACTAAGAATATTTTAGGAAACTGGGATGCCTAAAACTTTTCATGTAACTGCAACCAGGGTTACAGATAAAAATTTAATAAGATTACTGTAATTTTAGCCGATTCATTTGTAAAACTACAGATGTCTGTAGCTTTACAAAAACTAGTTGTGTAGATTTACAGCTTTTTTTCTACAGTTACAAATGAAAGTTTAGTAAGCATGTAACTTTACATGTGTAGAACTACAGATTTTTTTTTACAGTGTAATTGAATGTTGGCAAGTATGTGATAAGGTTTAGTATATTTCCTCGTATATTATTTTTCCCCACTCATAAAGAGTGGTCGAAGATTTTTTTTTTTTTTTTTTTTTTTTTTTTGGTTGATTATGGATATTTACGTATCATAAATGCTACTAATGTATTATTGGAAAGAGAGAACTTCTTAAAACACAATAACAATTTTAACAAATTCTCAAAGCTTTTCGAAAGAAATAGTCTTTCTTCATCAGGCGCAGAGTCCTACTACTTTGAAAACAGCAGTAAGACTCTCTTTCCTATCATTGGACACCAGCTTATTTAATTATACAATGTAGTATTAAAAAATGTTCTGCGATACACTTGAAATAAATCGATCTATTCTATCACAGTTCCTTAATTTAATAAAACAAGTTCTCGAAAAATATTTGCCAGAGAAGTACATATTTTCATATCATTATAGTGATCATGTGTAGAGTAAAAATGCATAAGGCATTTTTAATATTATTTTATTAAATTTAATGCCTTTAAGCCATTAAGTCTGAATAAGATTTTTTTTTTAATTTAAGGCAACGCCTTTAAGCCATTAAGTCTCAATAAGATTTTTTTCACGTTTTTTTATATTTACGGCAATGTTTTCATACCGATTTCCGACATCTGATCAATAAATTTCTTCAGAAAATCATTTTCATTTTCGCAGTACAAAAGGTTTTTGTTCTTCCTCCTTTATTTCCTTATATTTTAATAAATAACATTTTATTACGATAATGTGAAATATCTAAGTAAACGGTATTTCCCTTTTTTAATGGCAATCTTAACACATATATTGTTATTTTTGTGTTACGTTTTATTTGTTTGGAGAAATAATTCACTTTACATTCACATTCTTTTAATAATTTATATATTTATTTCGAGAGTTAACTCGAGTTTATGTAAAAACTTTCGGATTAATTATTTATTTAAAATGATTATTCAATAGTTGTTTGTAGTGTTTGCTGTTGTTTTCGGGATATGAATTAACGTTAACCGTTACTGTACTGTCGTGGGAAAAAAAACATCCTCTACTAACTCTGCAAATAATTAAAACAGAAGAAAGTTACTGGTACGAAACGATTGGAAATAAAGTCTAATTTTAAATGATGTAATATAAAGTTTGCTTAGGGGACATCTACATATCAAAACCAGACTAAACGTTGTTTTTTTTAAAATAGCAACATCCAGTTTTGACACGATTTATTAAATCTTCGTTAAACTATGCCTAGAAAATAAATTTCAAGTCATTTGGATGATAAGTTTTTTAATTATCAACATAAAAAATTTAGAGCTTCTAATGTTAAATTATATTTTCATATTTTTATTAATATTTTCTAAAATTATAACCTCAACGTGATAATTTTTTGTGTGGTTTTAAAACTAAAATCCACAAATATAAATACGTTTAATTTGTACTTTAAAATTTTTATAATATGAAATAGGAAATTAATATTCGAATTAATTATGAATTGCAACGTACAATTTTTTGATAAATTTGTATTTATTATCTCCTACTTTATGCGAATTCTCAATTTCAAAAGCTAGTTTTCGGATTATGATTGAAAAACGTCAAAATTATGGTTTAAAGGACCAACTATGATGTGCAGAAAAGCATAATTTGAAAAAATACATTTTACTCATTTTATTGAAACATTTGGGCTGGCAATAGTCGAAACATATTAACCTTTAACTGATGTGACTAAAATTTGTCACACAACTGATATGATTCGGTCTCTCAAACGCGGTCTCTCACGCGGTCTCTCAAGGAGACCGCGTGACATCAGTTAAAGGTTAAGCGAGTCAAATAGTAATATTGGCAAGAAATAACACATTAATAGAAGTGACATATTCATTCTATAGGGTCAATCCATTTCAAGTGGTCCAGAAAATCAGATATTCGTTGATTGACCAATTTAAAAAAAATCTGAAATTCTTTGTACAACAGCCCTAACATGATGGAAGTTCAAAATGACTGTTATTTTAATTTTATTAATTTTTGTTTGTGCATGGGGGCCATCTTTGTTTCAGCTTCTGCAGCAATTTTCTCACAAGAAGGGTTTACGGAATTGTAAATAATTCATTGTTTATTTCTCCAATTCAAGTGCGGATTAAAACAATTTCTACAGAATACATTGGGCTAAAAATTTGGTAATAGAGTAGTTTCCGAAAATAAATCCTTACTTGTGAAATTTAAGCATAAATTTTCAGTTTTTTTTCCAAAATTTGTCCGTTTGCAAAAGGAAATTTTTCTAGCAAGGAAAAATGTGATCATGACATAATTTTTTTTTTACAAATAGGCCGAAAATACTTGCACTCACACGCCAAGTTCCAGATCTGGGAATTGCTTTCTCTTCGCTAAAAAAAATCCCAAATTCTTCAAAAATATCAAAAATCGCACTTTTGATGCTTTGATATCTCTGGTGGGGCACGAGATAAAAATTTGAAGTTCTGTTTTCTGATAGTATCGTATGGTAGTATTATGTACAAGAAATTTCAGGATGGAGATTTGACTACAAGCTGAGATATGGCAAGGAAAACATGTCAAAACAATACTGCCAAACTATTGTTTTGTTGCAGTCATAGCTAAGTATTTATCTCAGAGTGTCACTTAAATTTATTTTTTTGATTATCTTTAAATAATAGTAACAGAAAATAAAGCCCTTTGAAAAGCTTAGCAATTAATTAAAAAATTATTATGCCTAAGGCCATACATTTGGTATGGTTTCAGTATTTTTTGTAAGTAATTTTAGTAACTAAAAGAAACCACAGTTCTTTTACATAAAGAAAAAAAAAATATTTTTATACAAGACCTCAGACAAAAATAGAATAGGGAAAGAGAAAAGCTGTTAATGTTGTCATACTTGTTGAGACATGATCAAACGTATCAAAACACATTCTTGCTTGTTGCTTTAAAAATTTTGATCTTCCTCAAAATTTAATTTGTAGGAACCAAGTCTTGTCATCTCTCGATAACTTGATTGAAGATCTTGGCCCTGCTGGCTCAAAGAAATAAACTTTGAAATCACTGTGTGCAAGTCTCACTTCATTAATAATTCCTAACATACTTCTATTGCAAAAATGACATTTTTCTGCAGCATAAAGTTTGAAAGAGATTTGGATATCTTTACTTTCTGAAAATTGCTTGAGGCTGATACATGGTAACATCGTATAATGTTTCATATGGTAGGAACAAGTTTCGGGGACTGGCAAGCAGCATTAAAATTGGGGTTTTGAAACCAACAAGTAGGAATGTGTTTTGGCACGTTTGATCATGTCTCAAGAATTATGTCAACATTAACAGCTTTTCTCTTTAACTATTCTGTTTTTGTCTCATTTCTTGTATAAAAGTAGTTTTTTCTTTATGTAAAATTGCTGAGGTTTCTTTTCGTTACTAAAATTATAATTTTTAATTAAAATTCCGTTACTAAATCAATTTAAATGACACTCTGAGATAAATACTTACCTGTGACTACATCAAAACAATAGTTTGGCAATATTTTTTGGCATGTTGCCCTTGCCATATCTCAGCTTGTAGTCAAATCTCAATCCTGAAATTTCATGTGCATAACACTACCATACAATACTCTCAGAAACCAGAACTTCAAATTTTTATCTCGTGCCCCACCAGAGATATCAAAGCCTCAAAAGTGCGATTTTTGACATTTTCGAAAAATTTGGGGGTTTTTTTAGCGAAGAGAAAGCAAGTCCCAGATCTGGAACTTGGCGTGTGAGTAGAAGTACTTTCGACCTATTTGTAAAAAGAATTATGTCATGCTCACAGTTTTCCTTGCTAGAAATATTTCCTCTTGTAAACGGACAAATTTTGGAAAAAAAACTGAAACTTTATGCTTAAATTTCACCAATAATCGGTTAGTTTCGGTAACTACTCTATTGCCAGAATTTTAGCGCATAGTATTTTGTACAAATTGCTTTAATCCGCACTTGAATTGGAGAAATAAACGATGAACTATTTGCAATTCCGTAAACCCTTCTTGTGAGAAAATTACTGCAGACGATGAAACAAAGATGGCCGCCATGCACAAACAAAAATTAATAAAATTAAAATAATAGTCATTTTGAATTTCCGTCATGTTAGAGTTGTTGTAAAACAATTTTCAGATTTTTTTAAAATGGTTGAGCAACCAGTGCTGGACCACTTGAAATGGATTGACCCTATAGCATTTCAATAATCGAGTACCGAACTTCCATTTGGTTACAACCCCTAAAATAGGCTTATTTTAAAATAGTTAATTTCTCTGAAACTAATAGTACGGTTTTCATGAAAATTTCTGTTTGCGCTAGTAGAAGGGTGCAGAATTTATTTATGGTGTCAGACGTGGGTATTGATATTAAAAAAGAGAAAGTTTGGGTTCGTTTTGATATGTAGATGGCGCCTAAACTAATATTATATACATCATTTAAAACTAATATTTCTAGTCGTTCGGTACTAATAACTTTCTTCTACAATAATTTGTTGAAGAGTTAGTAGGGGGTGTTTAATTTTCTACCACGATTGCACCTATTTAATTTATAGACTGAGCACGGGCGAGGCATGACATATTTTTATATCAGAGACAGAAAGTATTTCGGTGCGACTTACCCGTCGAATCGCCATTACTAAACTTAGCAAAAAAGAATAATCATGCATCAAGCATAGATTATGAAGCACTTTCCAAAACGTTCAAACTACGACTACAGTAACAAAATTTACTAGTTTAATACAGTCAAAGATAATGTATTGGTCATGCGGAAACTTCTGCGGTTTTTCAAAGTGAAGCTCGGTTTCGTTTAGTTATTTTACTACTACTGAAAGGTGTGACCTTGAATATTCGAGATATGTATATTCAGTATTTTCTCCTTGCGCTGCATAATTCTGACTTTTATTGTAACTTAATATTTGCTTCAGTGGAGTGCTAAGAATGGAGAACCAAAATGTTCATTTTCGTCATATGATGCTCTTTTATTTCAAAAAATGGAAAATTGCTAGTCACACTGCTCGTAAAATTAGTGCTATAAATGGACAAATTGCTGTTTTAGATGATACATTTCGAAGGTGGTTTTAGAAATTTAAGTGCGGAAATTTCAGCATCGAAGATGACACTAGCTCTGGACGATCATCATTTGTAAAAGGTGGACTTCTTAAAAGAAGCTGTGTCTGAAAATTCAAGTTACAGAGTTAAGGAGTTATCATACAGATTAAATATTCCAAAAAGTACAGTGCATGATCATTTCAAGAAGATTGAGTATGTAAGCCGCTATGATGTGTGTGTACCCCATACTTTAACACTTCAGAATATGCTTGCTCGAGTTTTGGAATGTGATTCTTTGCTGAAACGAAATAAAAGAGCTCATTTTTTAAAACAGTTCTTAACTGGAGATGAGAACTGGATACTATAGAATAATGTTACAAGAAAAAAAATATCATGGGATAAGTCAAATGAAACTCTCCGAGTAACATCGAGAGGAGGGTTGCATTGCAAAAATGTAATGCTTTATTAATGGTGGGACTACAAAGGAGATATTTATTATGAATTGTTATCACCAAATTCGACAGTCAATTCGGAAAAATACTGTTCCCAAATGTCAGTTTTGAAAGCAAAAATCGAAGAAAAGCGACCATAACTGACCGATCGCCAATGTGCTGTGCTCCCACATGATAATGCTCGGTCCCATATTGCGATGAATGTCATTCAACGCCTTATTGTGTATGGCTGGGATGTTTTGTGTCACCCAACATATTCACCAGACCTGGTCCCCTCAGATTTTTAACTTTTAGGTCACTCCAAACTTCTCTGAATGACCAGGAATTCATTTCTTTAGATTCTGTCAAATAACACTTTGATCATTTCTTTACGACTAAATCTAAGGATTTTTTTTTAAAAAAGGAATTTTTCAGCCACCAGAACGATGGCATAAAAGACATAGAACAAAATGGTGCTTATGTGATTCAATAAAATTTTCTGATGTTTTCGTGCGTCTATATTGAATTTTATCATAAAAAACCGCAGAACTTTCCGGATGACCCAATATAAATAAACAATTTGGAAAACTCAGAAGATATTTGAAAACTAAATTTCACCAATTACTTTCTGTAGTAATAAAAAAAAATCGAATTTCTTTATGGAGACTAATAATGGCTTCGAAGTAGCTAGGTGTCGTCTGGTAGCTTCATCGCCCCGAGCCCAACCCTTACCTCATTTCGGTGTCTTTAATTTGTGTAATTTCACTTTTAAATTTGTCCGGTTTCAATCTTTGTTTTTTTTTTTCCAACGTTGCTTCGCTAGAGAGTCTTTCACTGGGGACGTGGCTGGAGACCTACGTATCTTGCTTCCGCAAAAGAGTCGGACTAGAGTAGTAGAATAAAGAGCTGCGGACGAAGATGGGCCGCTCTCCGCGGCGGTCGTGTATCGTATCCTGTATTGTATATAATCTATAGATTTGTATATATTCTACGTAGTATGTAAAAAGTCAGTTTACTTAGGAAGCGCATAACACTGTTAAAAATTCACCTTCAGCATTTTCCGAGAATAAACGGAAATGTACTCGAATTCTTTTGTGCAGTACAGTATATGATGCATAAAATTTATATACGACAAATAATATGCAAACAATAGTTGAATTTATAAACGGATGCCACAACTGAAAATGCACTACCAGCAATTGTTTCTCTTAGACAATACTGCAACCGAAATGTCCGTGTGTCCCTGGGAAGGAACGCTAAATGTTATACACATCATGTTATTTTGCAAACATTTTGTAGTGTACCTCTAACTGGTATATATATTTAAGCATGTTTGAAATACTGTAACACAATTAAAATACACTGCAAAAGATTTTACCCCATAGACCATAATATAAAGATATTCTTTTGAGTGCTCCTGTAAAAGAACTATAAGTACTACACACGTAATTTTCAAAACCTACCATGCCATTGTGCATCTCAATGACGCCTAACAAATATGTTCACTTCACGTGAACTTTACAAAACATATCTATATATTAAATTACAAAATCATGGATGCGACCTGCATATTGAACTTTCATTGGTCAACATAAAAACATAGCCACTGATCTCGTATAATAGAGAACCTACAACTTTGTAAGTTGTAGGTTTTATATCCTAAAATACAACCGTGCCCTGTATCGTACAATTCTTCACACAGTTATTCAACAATATGACATGCTCATCCGACATTATTTCAATTAAATCCAAGTTAGTGGGAAAATATTCGGGATAATTCTTTATCAAAATTATGTATTCCAAGTTAAATTAAACCATAAGATAATGAACAATTTTTTTACTTAAAAAGATTCGTCTCAATTATTACTGTAAATTTATAATATTTTTATTTAATGATATAAAAATATTGTTTTCTAAAAAAATATTTTTTTCTACATTTTCGAATAAATCATTTTATTTTATGGTTAAATTAAATTATTTGCTATAAAAAAAAGCTCGTAAAACACTATCACAGATAATGTATGTTTTGCAAATATTTTCCATATTTTCCTTTATATACAGATAATCATCTTTTTTTTCTTGGATATAAATTGATTTTTTTAATCAGGACAAGAATAATGTTTACCGAACACAAATATATATTCATACTTTCTGATGAGTTGCGTGCAGAATGAAATGCTTGATATGTTTTTCATATTATTTATAAAACATTTAATGAATTTAGGTGACTCAGTTTAGTTTTAAAGCAATGTTTTCCACATTTATTGCGCAGCTGATGAACTTGTTCTATTTCTTTCTTTTTATAAAGCCACTTTCTTTTCCGGAAGAGAAAATAATTTCATTTTTCTTTATTCATTTTTTGCTTATATTTTAATTTTTTATGATAATTTTTTATGATAATTTTTTATGTGTTATATCTACGCTACGCGTTCTTCTTCTATTTTTACTCCGAATATTTGTACTTTTTGCACTGTAAAAAACAGAGACATTTCTTAAACTAGGATGGATTTCAAAAATATAATACAACTTTTTTCGTATTAGCCACAATTGCGAAAAGGGTTCTTTTATCTCCAGGACCATCAAAATGTTATAGATTTCCAATTAGAAGAACGGTTAGAAGGAACCTGTAGCGATTTCATCTTGATCAGTACAAAGCGAGTTACTAGCTTAGAGTAACTGGCTTGGCCTTTTGCTCAACGCTAACGTTCTCGGCTCCTGTTTATGAGATCCCTGGTTCGTATCCCATCGGCGCCAACCCGCCGCTCTATCTTCATTGGTGACCTGGACAAACACGCAAAAAGACCTTCAGCAACAGTCATCTCATCTCATAACCAGCAGATGGCAGCATTAAAATATCATCCCCTGCACTCAAAGCCTGTGAAACGCTCATAGCACAAAGCCTGTCATACTGCGCATCACACATGCATACGACAGCATCACTCACAAGCGCATATCGTTCGTCAGACGTCAGCAACACGTCTTTCTCACTGGGGATGGAGTGTGTAGCAATCTCATCTCACTTGATCAGTATCAAGTGAGTTACTAGCTTAGAGTAACTGGCTTGGCCTTTTGCTCGACGCTAACGTTTTCGACTCTTGATCATGATATCCCTGGTTCGTATCCCATCGGCACCAACCCGCCGCTCTCTCTTCATTGGTGACCCGAACAAACATGCAAAAACAACCTTCAGCAACAATCATCTCATCTCATAACCAACAGATGGCAACACTAAAATATCATCCCCTGCACTCAAAGCCTGTGAAACGCTCACAGCACAAAGCCTGTCATACATGCGTGCGACAGCATCACTCATGAGCGCACATCGCTCGTCAGACGTCAGCAACACCTCTTTTTCACTGGGGATGGAGTGTGTAGCGATCCCATCTCACTTGATCAGTATAAAGCGAGTTACTAGCTTAGAGTAACTGGCTTGGTCTTTTGCTCGATGCTAACATTCTCGCCTCCTGATCATGAGATCCCTGTTGCGTATCCCAGTGGCGCCAATACGCCACTCACTTCTCAAACCAATTAGAGGAGCGTTCTTTTGGTGCCCATAATTTTCCGAGCGAATTTTATAGTGCATTATTCTGTTATCTCAACCCAGTATCGACATTACATTGTTTCTTGCTATCAATTCTCAAGTGAACATTTCACGTTCAACAAGCGTGCTAAATTATCACTATAAAATGAACATTATTTTTCATGTCATATGTCATGGAGCTGACCATGTTGATATCTATCAATTGATAGTATCCGAAAAAAAAGATGCTTAAAAACTATTTGGTAAAGTTTAGGAAATATGCACAGCAAAAAGTTTTTTGTTTCCGATAAACTTCCTTAAATCTCAAAAATCTATTTATTCTGTGGTTTCTGCAGATAAATAAACAATTTCCAGATTATCTACTCATAAATCGCCATTTATTGATTACGACAGTATATTTATATTTTATTCACATTTTTTATCAAGCGTATGCGCAACCGTGTACTCGACCAATACTAGACATCACACTATTACAAATTGAAGTCCGGACACTCCTACAAATCCCAACTCACTACATGGAACACCCAACTCACTACATGGTGCCGGAACAGGTCCGGCCTTGCAACAAGGGCTTTCACATCATTGACACGGAACTTCACAGGAGAGAACCGCTTCTGGAGACTAGTGAGGGACACCTCATCACAGTCTTGCTTTATGCCCGCCGAAATTAAGGATCCGCTATAAATAAGCTACCTCTGTAATAGAAATCAGCGGATTAGACAGCAAAAACATATAAAGTAACACAAACACACAGGTGTCACAGTAATAAACAACATATTTATTAAAAAAAATAATTATGAATAAGAATGGAATAAAATACATAAATGCACGAACGAATTCAACTAAACTAAAGGAAAACTAAAGGCTGTTTGGTAAGAGGATAAATGAGTATCAGGTGTTAATCACGTAATCATTTTGGAATTCACAGCTATTTTCTTTTTCGCTGAGAGGCACACTCAGTACGCTCTCCATGCTTTTAAGTGCAATTTGTTTGATGCACTAAAATAGTTTATTTAGGAAATAAAATTGTATTTTTATATGCTTATCTATATAAAACTATATAGACTAGGAAGTGACTTCATAGATCATCGCCTCATCGAGTTGACAGCTGAGATTCCAGGATCAGACAGAACTCGATTAGCATATTAAAATGCAACTAGTCTACCAAGTCATATCTTGGTGACTACAGACCCGAGTTTAGTGGTTGATTGATAGATTTATCATTGTGTTTTCCTGCACCAAAAGGTATGAAAACATGGAAGACTAGGAGCAGGAAAGCACAATGTCAATCAACCTATCAGTCAACTACTAAAATGGATAACATGATAGAAATAAAGTTTAACTTTAACTTTTAAAGATGAATTAAGCATTTCTATTTATTTATTTACTAAAATGGAGTTAACAGGAGTTTTCCAGCATGCTATGACTTGTCAGATTTTAATATTCTAATCGATTTTTAACTAATCCTAGAATTTAAACCGTCAACTCTATGAGGTAATGAGTTTGTACAACTACCTACTAATAAGTATAATATATATATATTTTTTTTTTTTGCTTTATTTTTACTTTTTTCTATCTTTACAAGAAAAAAGTATTGGATTTATAACAATTTTAGACTTTCTGTTTTCGACGGTTTTATACTTTTTAGGGGTCAGAGATACCGAAAAACATGTTTTCACAAAATGCCTGTCTGTGAGTCTGTCTGTAAGTATCCGACACAAATTTTGTGGCCGCTCTACCTCAAGAACTAATGCACGAAATTTAATAAAAAATTATATTCAGTTAGAGTCCCTGACATAAATTGGTGCTGATTAGTTTATTGTGAAAATCGCTCAATTGGTGGCACTGCTATGCAGCAATTTTCACGATTTTCGCAATAGCTCAATCTCCAGAACTAATGCACGGATTTTCACGAAACTTCAGATTGAGTTAGTTTTTGACATACTACATTGACGTTTTTTGCATTTTGGTGTAAATCGCTCAACAAGTGGCACTGCTCTGCAGCTTTTATTAGGATTTCCGCAATAGCTCTATCTCAAGAATTAATACACGGATTTTCATGAAACTTCAGATTCAGATCCTTGACATGAATTGAACTTTTGTACATTTTGGTGTAAATCACTGAACAGGTGCCGCTGCTTTGCTGCATGTTGTGTGATTTCCGCAATAGTGCTATCTCAAGAATTAATGCACATATTCAGTTAGACCTTGATATGACTTGGAGCTGTTAACATTTTGGTGTAAATTGCCCTACAGGTGGCGCTGCTATACTGAATTTTTCACGATTCCGGAATAGCGCTATCTCAAGAACTAATGCAAGAATTTTCCTCAAACTTAGGATTCAGTTAGACGTTGACAGAAGTTTTTTCTGATTAGGTTTTAGTGTTAAAACGCCCAATTGGTGGCGCTATTATGCTGCATTTGCATAATTTGCATGGCTTTAGAGACAGTCATATCTCAAAAACTAATGCGCGGAATTTCATATCTTTAGAATCCTCATGATGGACAAAGATTGCTTTTTAATTTTGGCGCTGTAATAGTGAATTTTCAAGTATTTACATGTATGAGATAGAGGAAAGTTTTGAGATTGCGAACTCCCACTAGTTAAAAAAGGATTTCAAACGTACTGGGTACTTTAAGAAATAATACTCAAATTAAAATTTAGTCTATAAACGATTTTAAAGCATCTCTATTTATCCTGGAACTACAGTTGCTCTGAAAAACTGACAAATGAAAACGCAATGATAAAACATTCTCCATTAATATCTGAACGATAGAACAGAAATAAAATTTTAAAATCTTAATATTTTTAATGAATTTTTAAAGTTTCTTCTCTCCAAAACAACATATCCTTTTTAAAGGTACTTTTTGTTGTTTAGGAATCGTCTATTTTTCCATTTAAAGAACTCAATTTAGGATTTCGAAAACACTTTGTATTTATTTTTTATTATTCATGAAAATATATTTGTCAAAATATTATCTTTTCTTTCCTTGTAGTTTGTTAAAATATTTCGTCTTCGTGTTTGTCAAATATTTACAAATAGTTTAAAAACTTGGTGGAATATAGTGTCAGTTTATTTATTTTACAAAATCTATTAGAATTTGTAAGAAAAATAAAAAAAAAATATTTTGATTTACATTTCCCTTCATAAATGTACTGTCACATTATGTAAATATTTATACAGAATATGATGTTGAAATTCGTTCTATTTCCCATTGTACTTCCGATTTTTTTCCCTTAAACTTAAAATTTCTTTCGAAAATGCACTCTTTACATGGAAACATAAAAAATGAATAAATAAACAATAAAATGTATGAAGGAAATTTCTGATTTTTTCTACTAATATATTTTGCTGATGGGATTGCGTTATCAAAATTTACATTTAACAATTTCAGAGTGCTGAAGAGATTTCTTTTAAAACGACAAAAAAAAAAAAAAAATTAAAAACATTTTAAATGACGCAGTCAGCTTAGGTAACAACAAGTACATACGAGGGTGGATCAATATGTTTTTGCCCTCACATTGAAATAATTGAGTGAAATTTATGAAATTGCTACATTTTATTAGTCCTTTTCTATATAGTCACCGTGCACAGTAACACATTTCTGCAAACGGTATGACCACTTATTCATGTTATGCACTCCCGAGCCCCTCCCCTCAAATTTGCTCCCCGAGGGGCATGAATGATGACCGCAAAATATAGAAAAGTGCCCCACCCCAGAGGGCAAATTTGGGAGGAGTGGCTCGGGAGGTGCTTAGCCTGAATAAACAGTCACAGGCGTTTCCAACAGTATGCACTAGTGGGGGTCGGTAAAAGTCAGTAAAATGCCCCACTTTGGATCTACTGCCGTACCTCCTGGAATACATCCTCCACCTCTCTTAGAAACACCGGTTGGCATATAAGCAACCTTTACATGGATACGGACATGGGAAAAATCCTTTGCTGTGATTGGCTGATCTGTTCCGTCGTCCCTTTTATGAGAATTTAAAGGGCGTTGTCTTTCGCTCTTTTAACCGGAAATAAAAAGGCGTTTGTGTTTCCATGTTTTGTTGATGCATGTAGAAAAGTCGTTTTTCGGATCGGTTTATTTACCTACGTTGTATTTCTAAAATGGATTCATCTGCATTAAATTTTGATGAAACTGGTTTGCCGAAACAGTTTAATAATGAAATAATTCAGAAAAATGGCATTGTTATTATTAGAAGCAATGTTAATAATATCGAAGAAATCTCCCAGCACATTCCAGCTAGATTTTTTTTTTTATATAGTATAGTATTATATCGAATAAACTTAGTCTCATAAAGCAATAATTCCATATTGTTGTAGCTATGTTGTAAAAATGCAGATAAAGCATTTTAAATATTCATACAACTGACGTTGGATTTCTGGAGATCATTCGATTTTGAGTCGCTTTAATCATACGGTATTACGATGAACGAAACGAAAATGGATAATCGTTCAAATATTGATATTTTTTTCTTTGAGATCCCACATTTGTTATTTTAAATATTCTTGTGTATCGGACATCATAAAGCCATGCCGGATTGTTGTTCTCTCTCTCCTGCACTACGGCGAAAAACGTGGTCGTGCGTGACCACAGACTCGTGACGCATGACGTTGCTCCATAACATTAGCCAATCACACCGCAGGATTTTTTTCCCATGTCCGTATCCATGTAAAGGTTGCTTATATGCCACCGGTTGTATAAATGTGTTCTTGTGCACACTGACTATATAGAAAAAGACTCAAAATGTAGCAATTTCGTAAATTTCACTGATTTATTTCTATGTGAGTGAAAAATACTTATTGATTCTCCCTCGTATTTTAAAACTTGACAAGGGATTTAGCAAAACATTAAAGAAGAAGAGATTGCAAAACGTGAAACTCTACGATCAATGATTCACAAAAGTACAAACTAAATTTCCATGCCAAAGGTCGCAGGCGTAATTCGGCTAGACATCAATTACCATAGGCACGGAAATTAGTAAAATATTAAGCGAACAGAAAATGCAAAATCATAGTAAACTAGTTGCATGCGCCAGTCCCGAAACTTTCTTCTATCTCATACATCATAATATTTCAATAAGTAGTTACGAATGCTAGTGCTACAATATTATTAGTTCAATACTATAACAACTTTGATTTTCACCTTAAATTTCCGCTTCAGTAAACTAATCAGAGTAAAAACGAGTTAATATCCCGATCGAGTTAAATATATTTTTGTTATTCTATAGTACATCAGCTGTTTGCGAATAGCAGGCTTAGCAGGATGCGACGTTCCCGTAGCTGAACGAGCCGCCGCCGATGAGCAGTAGAACTACAAGAAATCGAGAAAACTTTACAAAAACCGCTATTACAGTGCCACCCTTCGACAGAATATTTCCAAATTCAAGGAGGACCTGCTTGCCATATTCAAACACCTTTATGTGAAATTCGATTCAATTCGATGCAAAACTTTATGCACTTTTCGATGGTAAAATAATGAAAATGGCACAAAAATTGCTATTAGAGATCCCCCTTCCGGCGCAATATGTCTAAATTGATGGAGGACCAACTGACCATAGCGAAGCACATACACAAAAAATTTGGTTGAAAATCTATGCATAACTTCATATACTTTTCGATGGTACAATGGCGTCACACGGACACACGCACGGACAGACAGACATTTTGTATAAACATTTTTCTGGTTATCTTTGCCCTCTAAAAGGTGTAAATCCGTTGAAAACCGGAAGTAAAAAAATTTCATTACAATACTTTCGTCTATTGAACATAGAAGAAAATAAAAAATACGAGAAAACAGGAATTCTTCTTTTTCAGAATTAAGTGACGCCCCCGATCAACAAACAAACAAAAAAAATGTATATATATGTATAAAAATATAGATAATATATAACATATTTCAGTTTTAAGACTTAAAACACACGCTTTTATTTTATACAAAATGAAGTAATTCGCATCGTTTTGCAGAATTCCTCATTTTCCCTCAGCCCTACCCCTTTCCGACGCAGTCGTCCGAGTCTGGGACACCTAATTTTAATTCTAAACTTACAATTGGCACCAAGAATACAACCAATAATTACAACGAAGAATGTTTTAATAATATTTTTCTTTTACAATGAAGGTTTAAAGTAAAAAGTGTTTAACTTCTAAAAAAGTCGTTTGTAAATTCCGGCGTCAATGGCAACAAAAATAATGGGCAACAAAACAAATGGCAATAAAAATATATAATTACGATTTTACAACTATTTTTGCTTTACTTTCTGCAGAAACGGAGTACATCCATTGCCAATATTAAGCAAATGGCTCTGAAAACTGCAAAATATTTAATATTTCAAAAATAAATTGAGATTCAGTAAAAAAAAAAAAAAAATTGCATTTAAAAGTACTTTTTTTTACCAATACGACAGTATAAAAATTTAAAATGTGCGATGCTTAGAAGTTTAAAATATTGCTGTAGAATATTTCATCTTACAATGATACATCTGCTTTGTTTTACGGCTGGCTTCTACAACGTAACGTTATTTTATGGAAACGACACAAAATAAGCTGGGAGAAAGATATAGTATACCGGGGGCTAAAACTGATGATGTGGATCGAGTTGCGTCGATGGATGCCCTAGCCAACAGTGTTGATTTAAGAGGCGGCCCCGGAGCAATGAGATGTCCCCCGAAAGATTTGAGATTTTCTGTTTTTAATGGTCAAGAAGTGCAATCCACCCCCCGGAACTCTATAATGTCCCTCCCCTCCGGAGGCACAGAAATCCCTCCCGGAGAAAAGTGTCTGAATTCAACACTGAGTGCACTTCCAATCGAGCGGGATCCGATAGATCTCCAGATCCAGAGTCGTGTGCAAGCAATTCCGTTAAGGGGACCTTCTGCATTAAGAGACAAAAAAAAATGCCCTTTTTATGATTTTTTTTGTAAGGAAACTGCATGATGGATCTTTTCTAAATTTTAACAGTTTATTGTACATATCTTAAGGTACACACAAGAATTTTCTTATTAGATTTTCTTGCTTCTACTCTAAGTTGTAAACAAATATGTTCAACTGCTTTGGAAAATTTCGTCTGGGCGGTGGGCATGATAGCCCCTTGTAGAATTATCTGAAACCCAAAAATAAACTTTTTTCCTAAGCTTCGTGACTATAGCTTTTAGTTCAATTAAAGGAACCCATAAATTTATGTAACGGCTGATTAAAAAAAATTGTTAAAAAATTTCGTTTTCATTTGTTAATAACTTTTTTTTAAATAATTTTAGTAAAAGCTTTAATTCATATCGCAGCAATTAAACAAGCTTTAATTAACAAAAAAAATCAAGATGATCGATTGAGTAGTTTTAATTTAATCTTGCCACCGTGTCAAAAAATGTGGTTGAACATATTTGTTTATACTTAGAGTAGAAGCAATAAAATCTAATAAAACAATTCTTGAGTATACCTTAAGATATGTACAAGAAACTGGTAAAATTTCAAAAAGATCCATCATGCAGTTTTCTTACAAAAAAATCATTAAAAAGTTTTTTTTTTTTTGGTCTCCTAATGTAGAAGGGTCCCATTAAGGATTATGAAAATAGATAATATTGTCTGGAGCTTTAACCACTGCGAGATCAAAAAGCAGAAAATCAACAAAGTGGCAGCGATTTGAAATAAAGATCTATTTCTGACCTTACCCGTTTCTTAAAATAACCTAAAATAACCTGTTTCTAAAAGTGGTCCAAGCTTCAATAAATTATATCACCTTTAACCCTTTAGTGCGCAGCTTTGCATATATGCAAACAATTGTGTTTTGAATTTAGTAGATTTTTTAAAATTCGTATATGCCTAATTCATACCAGAAAATTAAAATAGCAATATTTGCTGTAATTAATGCTTCCCGTATTTAAATAAAGTGAAATTAACCATTGAAACTTTCCGGTGTAAAGTCAGATTCTCTGGACGACGTAATTTCTAGAACGTATTCCATCATGGGACTTAAAGGGTTATAGGTTAAGGTTTATAAAGTAAATAATTATATAAAATAGGGTGTTTGGAGACATATTTATTAAAATATTTACTAATTTGCAATATTTTAGCGTAAAACAGCCACACGACAGCAGTTTTTACTTGTATTGCAGTTGTGCAACAGAAGAAAATATTGACGTATTATATAAAAATATATCTGTGATTTTTTTTCATTATTTTTCATGTGTGATAAACCTTTCAGAGAATCATACATAATTTTTTCGAAACAAAATAAAAAAAATCGCGTATTTAAGGGTTAACCCTTTATCTACAGACGGTACTTATAAGTACAACTCACATTAAACTTTCATCCCATAGGGAATATTATAATATTCTAATGGTATTTTGCAAAAGCACCCTTTGGAATCCACTTTTTCAGGCTATATGGCAGAAGTAGTTCTAGCTTCGTTATTTTAACTTAGAAGGAAGCTATCTTTGAAACAGATAATGTGTTTTGTGCCGAGATTTTGTACAGATTGTCAGGATTTTCTTTTTACTGCTGCAAACATAGCAAAGGACGCAAGGTAACAATTGGATTTTTTTATCTGTTCATTATGATTTTAGAATACAATTTGAGTAGCTGTTTTAAGTGAACGGTGTATGTAATTGAATTAGCTGTTGAATAACTCGGCGGTACTTATAAGTACCGCCAGTGCACTGGTTGTTGGAAAAAACTTCTTATTTACATTTCGTCTGTGTAGATATCTATCTCTTTTATTTTCTATATAATGTAATTACTAAATTGTAGTGTAGTAATGTTTTGCTTGTATTATTTTTCTGTTTCATCATTGTTTTTTACAGGAAATCGAAAAAGCGGTAGCACGGGCTCATTTTTGCTATGCTATGGTCTATGTAAATTCATATATTCCATATATGGAGATGCAAGAGAGCATGTCATCACTGGAATATAGAAGTTCCCTAACTAAAGGACTGCTAATAAAATCGAAATCTATTTTTTTTTTTTAACCATCAAATTTGAATTTTTTATTATTTTTCATGTGTAAAATAAAATTATGCCAATTTAATATTTTTTTAATGTTACTTATGAATGTCTTCTGGTTATTTAGCATTTTTAAGAGTTTAAATTTAATTTGAAATATCATGTAGGTTTTTCTATTTATGAGACTATTTTAGGCTTAGTGTACTGACGGTACTTTAAATTACCATTTTAATTAATTAGCTCTAACAAATTAAATTTCTTGCGGGGGAGTATTGCTGTTGCATATTCTATTTTCATTGTAGTAACTAAAAAAAAAAAATACATGAAAGAAATTGCAGTAGATAAAGGGTTAATTTTAAAATATGAGCAAGATCGGTTTGACAGTTTTTGTGTTCTGATCCCGCCAAGATTGAGAAAAGACATTTTCTCAACGCGTAAAATGCGTTTATTGTACTCTAAAACAGTATAAGACTACGGACGCGTTGCGCTAAAGCTCTATATAACAACAAATGCCCTTGAATTCGGCCAAATCGTAGCACAGAGATAATTTACAGACTATAGGGATTAGAAAAATATAAAAGAAAGAAGAATAGTTTTTTCAACCCCCCCCCCCCCCCCCCAAAAAAAAAGCAAATCCCGCATTAAGTCAGAAGTACCAGGATAGATTTAAGTCAGGAAATAATGGTCACAGAAACATAAACTGAGCACGGAAATTATTGAAATGATATATAAAAAGCCAACGGGTAATATATAACTAGAAGATAGATTTCTGATAGAACCAGACAACCGATTTGTGGCAATATGGTACTTTTTAAAATAGTTCCAATTCTAATCAAGAAAATATAGAAACATTAGGTTAACCCTTTATGTTCTGAATTATAAATTAATGAAAATTTTATCATCTAAAACAATGTTCGAGAATTGTTTAAACTACATTAGAAGAATAATAATACTCCTTTAATAAATTTTAGAAGGATTTTAGAAAGATTGAAGGATATAGAAGGATTAATTATATTTGAATTTCTAGGAATTTTGTGCAATATTTATAACCCCACTCAAATCTCTTATTTGAAATATTTTTCTTATTCTTAGTATTTCGTAGAATTATCAAATGTACAAATATAATGTTCTTAAGATAGATAGATGGAAATATTTCCGAATTGAAAAATCCCCCCTCCTCCCCTAACGCCAAAAAAAGCTAAAAAGATGCAAAGGAAAAAGAAATCGTCCTTTTAAAAATATTTTTGTTTTGTGTCACCAATAATGCTTTTGGAACAAGATAAAGTAATGACGCTTTAACTTATTCTGCAATAAAACTGCATTACAACTAATAGATGTATTAAATGACTTTTATAACAAGTTATTTTAATGGTACTTACAAGTACCGTCAGTCGATAAAGGGTTAAAGGCATGTGTTTTTTAGAATTCTTTTCAGGCTGACAGTTTAAAATAGTTGAAACTGAGAACTGCAAAGGAGAAACGAATAGAGTATGCATACAAGTTAAATAAACGATCTACTGCTTGCTATTGTTTTCAGTTCTCACTCTTTTGCTTCTGTTCGTACATGTAGATAGATATATAATTTTTTTTCCTCCACAAAATATAAAACAGAGAAAAGGATGTTTCAAACCAAGGATAATATGCTTTTTTCTAAAATTAAAATACATATGCCACGTTTTCATCAAATTTATTTCTTTAGAAGAAAAATTAGATAATGTAATATCGTAGATTTTAGAATACAAAATGTGCCCATAGCGAATTTCTTAAAGAATCAAAGCATTTTATGAATTAGCATTTGAGAATTTTATCCGAAAATATAAGAAATTAATGAAATAGCTATTAAATTACATCTATTATACATTTAAGATCAGCTTGTACAAAATTATTAAGTAATAAATGTCACTGCCTTCCACACTTTAATAATAACTTCTAGAAGAAAATTTTCTTTTTATACGCAGCAACAAAATCGTTTTATATATGACGTTTTAAATATAATCGTTTTAAATGCAACTTATTTTTTTCCCAATTAAAGCTTTTCGCAGACATTAATTTAATTATTTTCGTGTTTTCTGTCTTTTTTAATATCACGTGTAGATACATTTTTCAATTGAAATATGTTTGCAAATATTAGTTTCAGTTTTTAAATCTGTCAACAATAGGTAAAAAATATGATACTTGTGAAATATGAAATAAATCTCTATAACAATAATAAAATTTTGAAAAAAAAAAAAAAAACCAAAGAAAACCTAAACGTGTAGACAAATAAAAAAAATGGTTGAATTGTGCTCACAGTAGTCTAGTCTAGAATGTATCTGCAATAGATCGTTAAATTGCTAAGCAGAGATTTTGACCAAATTCAACATTAATTAGCGTTTAAAATATGTCTTCGATTGCAAAACTGTCTGCATCAACGTATTTATCATACATTACTCTATAAAATTACTAGTTTCAATATTTTTATATGAAATGTTATATGCAATTTTTATATGTACATTTTCACTTCGTTATTTTGATTTTTTTTCGAAATTTTTAATGCAGTTTTAAAAATTTATTTTCGGTTTCAGTAGATATTTTTGACATACTTAAAACAATTGGGTTTCTCACAGTATTGCTTAATACAGTAATTTTTAATCGGTTTTTGAATGAAGTTTTTTCGGAATTCGTGTAATGATTTTTGAATGTTTTGAGATTTTTAGAGTTTATTCGTATTTTGAACGATTTTTTGGACGGGCCGGACAACGCGGGCGGCTCATTAATAACGTGGATATTTTAAATTACATCTTTGCACTTACTTATATTTGCAATATCGCTGTCGTCGTGTCACCCGTTTCCGGGTATTTCATTAAACGGAGAAAATTTTATTTTGTTTTTAATTTGTTTTACTTATTATTTCTTCACAGTTTTCTTGCAAAAGGAATTATTTCCTGATTCCTCCAGTATGAAAATTCGCAAAATCGTTCCTTTGAAAATTACTGGTTTAATAGCAACATTCTGCATGAGAATGCATCGTGAGAAACTGTTATACCTCCTTACGTCACGTCCTGTCAAAAATTAATAGTTGAAGCATATGCAAATCAGAGGGAAGGCAATGTATGTAATGAATATTAATAAAGATTCGCGATAAATGATTATTAATTTTGTAGGTTGAATTTAAGAGATCCCTAATCCGTAAAATCCAAACTTTATATTATAAACTTATCAACAGTCATTGTAACAATTAATAGTATTTGTGTAAGAATTTACCACGAAAAATACTTTTTTTCAATTTGAAAACATCTTTTATACTTAACCCTTTAATGCATGAGAATTTTTTTCATTGTTGTTAAGAAAACATTCTATTTGAGTCTCTTTTTCTTAATTATCCACTTGAAAAACAGTGAAAAAAATTATTTATGTTTCTTTTGGACATAATTTCAGAATGTTACTCCAGAGTTAAACAATTAAAAATGCTTAAAATATGATAATTTTAAATTATATACTTACGTAAGTGTTTACAGTGCACAATAACAACTATTCAATACAATAACTTTTATGTTGCTTTTAAAAGTTTGTAGAATTAAAATTACTACGTTGTAAAGATAGAGAAAAAACGCCAGTCGAGCCCATTGAAAGCAGTATCAACAAAAGATGTTATAACATTTTCGTGAGAACAAATCAGTAATAAAACAAATTTCACCTCCTTAAATGCGTGTTATCACACGTAAGTAAGACATAATATTTCACCAAAACACAAATAGAAATCTTCAGGTGACAAAAAGAAAAAAAAAAGGATCATGTAACTTTCGAGTGACACAATGCATTTAAGGGCTAATGTCAACAAATTTTCAAATTCCATCTACAAATATATATTAAATAAAAATATCATAAAATCAAATTTTAGTATATAATCTTTGATAATTTTCCATATATACTTTGTATAATTTATCCATTCATAAATGTACACTAAACGTCCATAATCAGCAAACGCTAAATGTCTATAATAAGATGGCTTTTTATAAACTACTAAAAAACTTAAAAAAATCCATTCTACTCGTAATATGAAATTTTTTATGGCAAAAATCTGGTTTTTTTTTAATTTTATGTGATTGGATAAAACAAAATACATTAAACAAAATACAGTGATAACAGGCATGACCGCTCCGGGAACACGGCTTTTGATTTAGAGTATAAGTGCGATCCCGGGGTAAAGACTCAAATCCACTACATACAGGGTTCTCGCTGCCGCTCGCCATTGCTCCAAATCGTGACAAAATTCTTCATTTGGTGAATAAACTAACAGTAAAATTCGTCAAATTGCGAGCTCCCAGTTTGTGTGTGTGGTGTGTCAATGCAGCCGATATTCTTAGGCGTGCGAACTGAACAACTGATGTCGCTTTACATGTTCAATCTCACCGTGCTATTTACAAGCTCTATTTATAGAGATAATGACTCAACACCAATTTAGTTTAACAACAGGCAAAGACACAGAAAGGATTATGCCATATATATTTCTCTATTGTCAGTTAATCACTATCTATGCTCCAGCGTTGCGGCAGTAAAAACGCAAACAAAATTACTCGCACTAAGCGCCATATAAAGAAAATTTTTGCAGGAATGTTTGGCCGGTCAAATTTTCCCAATCGGTTAGGAGTCGAAATCTCATAGATATTTTTAGTGTATATTTTCACAACAGTAAATCAAAGATTGCTGTATTTAATTTTTATTTAGACAGTTAAAAGAATGTCTGAAACATTTACTCATTTAGGAGACATTTAGAATGTACTTATTTTTAATAGTTTCTGTAGCAGATACTCGAATTTGTATTGTATAAGCAATCACAAAAACTTAGGTTACTTTAGAATATATTGAAAACAAGTAATATAAAAATTTTGTTTTTAAAGTCAATTCCTACTTAGGTCATCAAAGAAAAATTTAATATAATCCCTTAAGCTAATATTAGTTTTTGTTGCATTAAAATATTTCAATTTGTTGATTTTCTATAATCAAGTAGGTTTACAATGGAAGTCTATGGGAATTTGGCGAAGTATTAGAGATATCGCCAAGTTGGCGTAACTTTTGGCGTCACTTTCGGTCGCCAAATTTGGCGATATATCGCCAAGCTAGCGACAAACTTGGCGGTATGTGGCGACAGAACAGCCCCCCCCCCCATGGTAACCCCTTATTGAAAATACTTTCATTGATCTTCAATAAACAATGGCCGCCATTTTGTTTCCCATGCAAAACTAAAATTAATTAATTAAAATTTAATTAATTAAATAATATTTGAAAAACTGTATTAACATCAATTGTCATCCAGTACAAGTTTAAAAAAATTATTTCAACTTGATAGGATGAATAATGAGTATTTTATCAACGATTGAAAATTTGAACAAGATATATAAATATATAAATAAATAAATATATAAATAAATAAATATAGGGAGAGTGTGAACTAATAGTAGGAATTGAAAAAAAAGGGATACAGTAAAGGGTTAAAGATAGATTTTTCAGTGTTTCGAGCCAAATCTATTTTGCTAACATTTCTGTTCATTTTGCTACTGTTTTTTATTTCTTATTCGCCAAATCGCTAATGTTGGTCAAAAGCCAGCGAAAACACTGACTACATACATTAAGATACACGAACAGTGACTAACTTTTACAATATTATAATACAACAGTTAATAACATAAAGAAAAATAAATTCAGTTTGCTAGTTTTGCCACTGAAACCCATAAGATGTGTCATTTGTTCTATTACATGCATAAAAAATAACAAGACATAATTATTATATCAATTAAAATATTAGATTTGGAAAATATTCAGTGAAGTGCATATGCTGATAATTATTATGAAGGTGACCATACCTAATCTAAGAGTACTCAGTAGTACTCACTGTAGCTCAATCTACGAGGGTATATCAACAAGTTTCTGCCCTCACATAGAAATAATTGAGTAAAATTTATGAAATTACTACATTGTATTAGTCCTTTTCTATATAATCACCGTTCACAGTAACACATTTCTGAAAACGATATTTCAAAAACAATGGGGGGGGGGTGTATTCGAGGATGCGCGATAGTAGACCCAAAGAGGGACATTTTTCTAACTTTTGCCGACCCCTACATGTGACATCTTGAGACCATCCCTCAAATTTTACCATCGGGGGGTGGGGGGTTCTAAATTTTGCGGACACCATTCATGCCCCCGGAGAACATTTGGGACTTGGGAGGTGCATAACAGGAATAAGTGGTCAAAGGTCTTTCCAACAATATGTCACATATGGGTGTTGGTAAAAGTTAGAAAAATGCCCCCTTTTGGGTCTAACGTCGCGTCTCCAGGAATACATCCTCCACCCCTCTTTGAAATACCGTTTGCAGAAATGTGTTTACTGTGCATGGTGACTACATAGAAAAAGATTAATACAATGTAGCAATTTCATAAATTTTACTCAATTATTTCTATGTGAGGGCAAAAGCTGTTTGATACACCCTCGCACTTACGAGAATGGAGTCAAATTTTACAGGATGACAAAACAATACATGGGACTAAGGATTCCACACACACAAAAAAAACACAGCGCTACATATCCCCGTAGCGGTGACTTTGGAAATATTTTTACTAACTACTAAAACATTACTAATTTTTGAGTAAATAAAGCATACAGAGATCGTGTAAGAAGATGAACAATTTTTCAGAGCCTACACTACACCTACAAAAATTTGCAACAAACTGTCCAGTCATTACACCGCTTGTATTGAAAACGTTTGCATAACCGCAATTTAACGCTATTATGGCCGTATTATTGCCAATATAATGGTCATAACAGTGTTGAATTACGTTTGTCTAACCGTTTTCTGTAAAAATGGTTGAACACACTGAGTAGTTTTCTGCACATTTTTAACAGTGAGTCAAGGGAAGGAAAGAGAAAGCTATTGTTAAGTCTATGGAAACTTATTATCAAATTTCTCTCTTGCATTTTAATATTTATAAATGATTACTTCTTGCATAGGAGTTTTTTGATTTATTTAGGATAGTTTCAATTTCAGAACCAGTCCTAATCGGTTCCGAAATTAAACGAAATTGTTTGACTCTCTGAATGGTTTCGACGTATTTTTCCCTTTTCCCAAAACAACTTAAATCTCTTGTGAAAAAAATATTTTACACAGAATACTATTTTAAGATGAAATATCAAATAAAGGGTATGAAGTGTATTTTAGAAACAAACAAGGGAAGAAATTTTACATTAAGATTATTTTTATAAGCATTTTATGAAAATGCATGAAACCTCTCAAGACGCTCGGGGGTTAAAAAAAATCTGAACATAAAATCGAAAAAGTAAAAAATAGCTCCGTTAGATATCCTCCTCAGCTATCCTATGCAAAAAAAATCATCCAAAAATATTTAAATCCAAGGGCAAAATTTAAAAATAACTTTCAGATAGACTTAACATTAGCCTTCTCATTTCTACCCGTGACTAATGTAGGCACCTAAAATCCTAGAAATATACACTATATAGTCACTTCGCACTTTCGAGTTTAGACGTTTTGCCGAATATTTAGAGAAATTCTAGACCGAATCTTTTAGAACTGGAGGAATAAAAAGAATTTTTGACCTCATATGTTTCAGTGAAGTTTTGAATACGACACCAAATAGAGGGCCAACAACAAATTGAAGGAGTAAAAAAATTAATATTTTAGATAATCCTGGGAAATGAAATTCTCGAAATGATCTGAAGCTCCAGCAGCTGACTATATGAATATTGCAAAAAACAAATCGTGTTCATTTGTGTAAGAATACTACGTATAGTCATTGAGATATAAAGATGTCTTTAAAGAAAGAAATTCTCAAGAAAATTTCGCTTTTTTTTTGTTTATAGCATGCAGGCTTTCAACTAAATTTAACGCCGCTTTCAGATAACTTGAGAAATTATAGTAGAAAACCATAGTGCAATAATAATATATATATATTAAATATTTTAATAATTACAATTTGTATGAAATAATTGTTAAATGCGCATGCGCGAGCGATAATATAGTTTTTCATAATTTATTAGGCAAACTTTATGGGATAAATCTATAGAGCAACTGCTATGGAATGACCAGTTGGATATCGTGAAAATTCAGAAAGATATCGGTAATAGGGATCTGGATATCAGTTGCTTTCTAAAATAGATCTTTCTTAGCTAGATCAGGGTTTCTTAAACTCCGGGATCTCGCGGACCCCCTTTGATAAAATATGCATTTCGGGGACCCCCAATAAAATTTTTACCAATCAAAGATTTGAAAAATATATTTTAATGGTATAGACCTTATTTATTTTTCATTACTGATATTCCGTGTTTAATTGTTGAAAAAATCACTTGCATTAATAAGAAAAATGGAACACATTTTAAGACCATTTCCCATGAGAAGGATGCTGTAGTTTTTTTTTTTTTTTTTAATGAGATGTGCAATGCCTGGTTTAATGTTCTAAACATGTATTTGCAAGTCTGGTTCGAAATTCAACCGATTTCTATATATTTTTTTCAGGTTAACAAGGTCGGAGAGACTTTTTCCGCACAAATAGGTTGTACAGAAGGGAGTAAATGTTTGATAGCTTTATCTGCAAGTTCTGCATTCGTATTTCTCACGCACCACCAAAAGTTAGGAAGGCTATTCACTTGGAAAGCAAATTTCATGGAACCATCGTTTCGGCAAGTTGCTCCTGCTCTAAGAATATTAAGTATTCCATATCACTAATGTCTTGAGAACAAAATGGATCTCTCATCCACTTTCAGACTTTGAGGTCGAAAATAAAGTCGGAAAGTTTCTTTCAAATTCTTGTGTAGAACGAAATTTTCAACAATATCAGGAGAAATTGTATCTCCACAGGTTTGTAAGAAATCGAATAATGTTGGGAAGGATTCAAAAATTTTTTCAAGTGGATTTGCCAGCAAATTATTTTCTTTATTGTTGCTTCTACTTCGTCCTGCACTAAGTATATGTTATATGTACCGATGTTCGTTGTCAGCTTAAAATCAGCTCATTCGGAAAACTAAAAAAATCTGTAAAATAGATCATCTTGGCAAGCCATGAGAAATCACTGAAACATTCATTCAAATAGCATTTGGAATCCAATAAAAATAACCTTACTTTTTTATGAAGTGTAAAAATGCTATTTAAAACTTTTTCTCGTGACAGACAACTAATTTCCGTATGCAAAAGTAACTGTTTGTATGAACTCTCAATTTTTTCACTGAATTTTAAAAAGTCTAGAATCCATTCCTCCATATATTTTGCTACTGAAACAACATCGTTGAATGTAGACTTAAATCTTGAGGCATTTCTTTCGAGACCAGTGATTCACAGTAAATACAACAGTCTGTCCAAACTGCATGTGATGTTTTATCTTTAACCAAGCTAATCAAACCATTAATAGGCCCACTCATAGCTCGAGTCCCATCTTTACTTATTCCGACACATTTTGACCACTTTTTTTCTTTTTCTTGTATGAAACCGTCTAAACAGGTGAATACCGCTGCGCTTGTTGTGTGAGAAGGAATGGATTTGCAAAACAAAAAATCTTCACATACAGTGCGTCTCATAAATATAAAGACACTGATATTTTCGAAATAAGATTTTAATAATTCAGTATTCAAAATTATATTTATGCATATAACGAAAAGTATGTGCCAAGAAAACATTTTGCAGTAAATTAAATTAGAATTAAATAATTTCAACTCGAAAATTGATAAATGTAAATAAATTTGCTTTCTCATAAATATAAAGGCATTTTACATACTTTTGAATTACCGTCCAATAAATAATCCATTCTTATCCATGACAGAAAATATTCTAGCTGGCATGCTTTTTATTAAGTTGTATAACTATTTAGGCTTCATATCAAACCAACTTCGTTCGATTTCTTTTGTCAACTCAAGGACGTCGGAAAATTGTCTTCCAGATGCATATACACTGCGAACGACAGTGCCACAAAGATTCCTAATTGGATTTAAATCAGGGTTACGTGCGGGCCATACCGTGACATGAACATTGCTATCGGCAAACCATTTTTTTGTGAGTTTTGATGTGTGAATCGATGCATTATCCTGATGGTACAAATAATTCCGACCACAAAGAGTTTCAGAAATTGGCAACAACTGACTATCAAGCAGTTCAATATACTCTTTAGATGTCTGTTTACCTTCCAGAAAAGCAATATCCGTAGTTCCATTAAAAGAGAAGGCACCCGCACCATAACAGAACCTCCCCTTTTCTGCCTACTGGAGAAGGTTCGAGATTAACGTCTTAAATCGTGCGAGTAGGAATTCCAACCATCTGGGCCATCGAAGTTAAATCTCTTTTCATCTGAAAAAAATGTCTTGCATCCATTCGTCCTTCCAATGCATATGATCTTTAACCCCGCTTAACCTTCGCTCTTTGTGTTCTTTTTTCAGTAAAGAAAATCTGCACGTATGTCGGCATACAATGTTTTTTCTTTCTTTTATACGACAATGTACTGTATCATTTGGGACCATACCATAAACTCGTTAAGAAACGTATCGGAGTGACATATTTTGCGACGAAACAAGTCGCATGATCTTGCAATCGAGTCTCAGTAGTTTTTCTCGGTCTACCAGATCGTTTTCTCGAATATAAATTGTAAGTTTTTGATAAAATTTTATAAAGTGCAGCTCTGATTCTCCCAGTTTTTTTACATATTTGACAAACTGTTAAGCCATTAGCTTTAAATTCACGTATTTTACAAATTTCATCTTTAGAAATTTCAATATTCCTCGGCATCTTTGCAATAGAAACAAGTCAAATAACTTTGCTCGTTTGGGTAAGTTAAAGTATATTTCTGCGCGTGCGCATTAATTCTGTACGCGCGCATTCGAAAAAAATTTGCATATGAAGCAGTTTCAAGTGTGTCTTTATATTTATGAGACAGCGTATTTTTTTATTTTTTTTATTATTCGAGACGAAATTATTTTATTCAAATTAAAACTACTATAAGAGATTCATTTCAGTGTCCTTAATATTAGGTATAAAATTTAATTTCTTTCAACGGAATTAATAAAATGTAATTTTCAAAAACATCTGTGTCTTTATATTTATGAGACAGACTACCAAATTCATAACGAACGAAAGCGAATAAATTCACATTATTGAAAATGTCTAAAGTCTCATCCACCTGTAATGCAAAATGATGACTTATTTTTACACGTTCTGTTAATTAGCTCTCAAAACATTGTTGTGACCATTGATTTAGAACGGATAGAATTGAATTCTTTGCTACCACCAAAGATGCCTGATACGAGGCAAAAACAGGCTCCTCATTATTGAAACAAGTTGTGGTCTTTTCAATTTATTTCTGACTTGATTTCAGTTGTTTAACTTGCTTCTTTAACTAAAAAAGCCAGTTAGTTTGTTTAAATACACTTTATGTTTAGTTTGTAAGTGTCCACGGAGTTTTGCTGGCTTCATGCATTCATTTGACAGTATATCGTGACAAATAACACAAACAGGCTGTTCTTCACTATTCGTTCAGAAAACCATGTCCGTTTGGGAAAATCAATTAGTACTGGAAAATTCTGCCCGGTAATTATTAGAAATTAGATGTCGGAATCAATGTCTAATAATTAAATGATAGAATTTTTGGTACGAATTGATTTTCTCAGACAGACACGACTTTCCGAACGACCCAATAATACAGGTGCTCGTAAATACCAATGTTAAATATTCTCCAAAGTACTTACGGTTACCTCCTTTGCGACAAATTCTTCTCTGTAAAATTGTGAGGCATTAAATCATCATCATCTATATCTGACTCCATTTCTTCTTTACGTTTTATAACCACTCATTGTCGTCGTCTTTAACCCCTCATTCACATCTTGTATGAAAGAAAAATGTAAGTATGTAATAAGGGAGACTAAAATACTAGTATTGCACTTAAAAATGATAATGGCTGGTTACCACGTTGCTTTCGCGTTTCTTTATAGTATGACGTATAGTCACGTGATTGCTATTATGAAAACGTGAAACAGAATGCATATGTAAAGCGCTGACGAGGAAAATAAATATTCGGTAAAAATGTTTGGCTTGCGCAGAGATAAATTCAGAGAGTCGAGCATAGAGATGCCTCCCTGGACAGATTTAGATTTAGGTGTTTATTTTATGCTTATTGATAGTCCTAGATTAGACGTTCTAGTTCTGTATTTATCCACAACTAGAGCTACAATTTCCACAGATAAAAAAAAGGAATGAATTCAACATTGGGCTTGTAATGACCGGGCAATCAATAAATTATTCAAAAAGCATTATCAAAGTATTTTCTGTCAATTCCAATACGAAACTGAGATCTTCTAATAATACTCCTGTAAATATTTTGAGGTTTTGAAACATTAATACGAAGATAGGTCCAAAAAAATACGGTTAGAAGAGTAATGATTTTTTTTATTAAAAACACACAGAAAATATAAAAGGAAATTAAGAGACATACTTATAAATCACTTTTCTAGTCATTTCTGGGCATTTTCTGATTTTCTGAACGATTAGGCATTTTTTGAACGCATAACTAACTTGTTTAACCCGGCTTGGTAGAAATCACGAGATATGTCATTGAACCAGTTATCGGCAGCAGTTTTCACAAACATGTCTGAAGAGAATCTTATTCCAGATAAGTGTTTCCATAAATTTATCAGGAAATAGTCACTGGGTGCAAATCTGGACAGTATGGGGTGGCTTCAGATTTTAACACTTCAACTTTTGCAGCAATTCTTGAGTTTGACTAGCAGTATGGTGCTGGTATTGACATGCAGGAGCATTACATTATCACTCACCATGACAGTGCGTTAGAGTTGGATAGCTTCACGTAACCTTGTCGAAATGGCACAAGCGAGACTACTTTTCTAACCGTCTTGCCCTTTAAATCTCTCTGATGCGCCTACGAGCTTACACTACCTACTCGCACTGTAAGACAACTTGTGCCATTTGTCTCTATATTCTAGGCTTAAATATTCACTCCACATTAATTACTTATTAAATATTGCTGTTTGTAAACTTTTTTGGGGGTCCACCCTCATATTGTTACAATCTTTTGTCTAATATCAACTGCATATGTGTTATGAGGAATATGTCACAAAATATGCATTTTTAATTTTATATATGGTCTACAATATTGCATTTTTTAATTGTGTATAATTCATTTAGCTTCAAAGATACAGACATGCATTTGTTTGGAAGGATCTTGTTGCAGCAAAAGGAAATATATCCTTATTGGCCAGTTTTGATTAGATGGATGGCATAAAAATTTAAAAAGTATAAAGTTTTGAAAATTAAGTGCATGATTTTTAAATAATTTAAATTTATTACCTAGTTTTTTGAACACCATTAAATTTACTTTCTATATTAATCTTCGGTAGAAAATCAAAAGACGTTTCAATCTTTTTAGAAATATCTGCATAGTGGTGTACAAAATGGGTTTAGTCACGTGACACAATAAAAATGTATGTTTGGCAAGGGCTCTTTTAAAAAGTATCATGTTATAAAATACTTTAAAAAAGGTGATGAATGATGACAAGAAAGTACTTGTAATGTTACCTTTGAAGATAGACATGATAGATTAAATTCCTGAACCATAAAATTCTTTAAAAAGAAAATTATCCTTCGGAATGTTCTTTATTTCACATGTAATATTCATTTTTATTACTTTTCAACACGCAATCAGAAATATGATACCAGAGAATAATAAGTTTACCCAATTCTTTTGGACTAAGAAGTTTATCGTTGCTTAGAGTAATTTAAATAAATATATTTCTACAGCAGTATAGCCATATATACACAGAATTAGAAAGTCGTTAATTTTAAGAGGAGAAGAAAAAAGTTGATATTTTCCAATTTTAGTCATTAATTACTCAAATTTTTGTTATATTACAAATTTATCAGATTAATTCAAGTCACTGTAGACTTTTCTAATCGTATTTTTTTCTCTTTTTTTTCAGATTTTAATCCCACATCTATAAACGTGGCTTCGTTCCTCTGAATTTCAAAGCAGAACTAATTAAAGTAATTATGCAATAAATTTTAACCGGATTTTAAAACATATAAACAAATAATCCCAATATTTTTCGATTACCTATTTTGTGTACGACGGAATAGCCATTAAATATATAATTGTATTAAAATATAGAAATCGACTTTTTTAATAATTTCTTCACGGTGTTTTTCCTTTGTACCTATCTTGTAAAATATCCTTATAACATTTTGAATCTTGCATAATCCTCATCAACAACAAAACAATAGCAATATTAATAATCTTTTCCTACGATCGTGCTGCTTTAATAACAAATACCGTGATGTATTTTTGTCGATTGAGAGTTATAAGTAGTTATAAGTCTTAAAAAGAATACAATATGCTTTTGAAATGATTCCTGAATACCCAAAACTGTAGAATTTGGCGATTCCAAAGATCAGTGATAAATCACCTTCTCTGTCTGAGGATTATAGCACTTTTTTCCGTTAATTAAACCATAAATAAGACATGAGTTACTAACATTTTGCAATTTGTTTTTCATTAAAACATTCATCAGACTATGATAGGGTTATTTAAGCAATGATTGAAGTAGATTGTGAATACGACGAATAGTTTTCAAGGTGAAGTAAAAAATCAAAAGTCAAATTGTAAATGGAGAATTCGCTCCTTTAGCTCTTTGAGGGGCAAGCAATTGTGTTCCTGTAACGTTGAATTTCAATCGGAAATTTGGAAAAAAATTATTTCAAACTAGCGAGAAGTAATTTTTTAGTTCTTTTTTGGTAAAGTTATAAAAATAAAACTTAATTAAAAGTTTCTGGTGTAAATCTTAATTAAAAGTAGTTGGGATATAATATATACCACCGCCCCTCAACCGGTTAAAGCAAAGGGCGATTTAAATGCTAAATAGTGAAGATTTACTGAGATTATTTTGGAACGAATATTTTCCATTAGAAAAATTCCGTTGTCGAAATTGCTTTAAAAAGTTAACTGCAGTGACCCATCTTGTGTAGACCAAGAATAATATGGAGATTGCTTTAGTTCCGTCTCCCAATTGGTAAAAGTTGAAGTTCTTTAAACAAAAGTTATGCTGAAGTTCATACAGTTTCATTAGCTTTATATTCATATTCATCATTTATTTTAGATGCAAGTTAAGGGCGAAAATGTCGCCCAGCGCTACAACAACTCTGGCACCTGATGCGAAAAAACTTGGTAGTTTTTCTACCGGTCGCAGTGATTAGTGTCGCCACTGATTAAGCTCCAGGATATCAACGATAACGTCTGGTGCTAGAACACTGTCCGCACCACACTTCTTGCGGACGTGCCTCGATCGAATGATGAAATAAAATTAACGGTTAACCTGACTGGACCTGTTCGCATCCAAATGTCAATCGGATTAATAATAAAATAACATTTGAGCGTCTGGCCTAGGTTTTTGCGCTTAACTGCCAATTAAGGTAAATTGTGAATACCAGCAATAGTTTTTAAGATGAAGGCTTTGTATTTTTTCCTACACTAGGGGGCTCGGCCCCCTACGAGCTACGCTCGCCAACCCCCGTCCAGACACCGCAGACTCTAAATGCACGCTAATTTGATCGGCTTTAAAAAGATTTCGAAAGATTGAATTATAACTTAAAAAACAGTGGCGATCTCCCTATAAACGAATTTCTATTCATTTCTCCTTGATTGGGGAATTTTAACGCCAAATCCGCTGCGGTACTACTTGATTATCCTGTCGACCAATTTAGCCAAATTATATAAATCGCCAAACCACTCGCCAAATTATACAAATTGATATAATTTTTATTTTAAATAACGAAAGAACAAATAAATTCGTACAACATTAATAAAAACACAAATAAAACGTCGAAATAAAAATAACTTGATGAGGTATACACGTGTAACAACATTTCAAAATAAGCTAATATAAAAGGAATTCAGTAAAGAGAGTCTTTGTCTCCTGGTATTTTTTAACAAAGCGAAAAGAAAGTTCTTTTAAATGAGACATTTTAAATTAATTCTCAAAATATCAAATAAATGTCTAGCGCAATTTCTAAATTTAAACTTTTTTGCAATATTATTTTGTCTTCATTTTATGTAATAACTATAATGTGACGTAAATATGCCGTAATTTCTCCTAAGACTTCTAACGCATGTTAATGAATTTATTATTTTACAATATCCTTTCTCTTTTAAAATTCACGTGTATACTTTTTATGACGTAATTTTTAATAAGTTCCTGCTTTTTATACGTAATTATTTAATTCTAATTTGAAATTAAATTTTTTTCCTGTTTATAATAGTCACGTGTAAATAAATTTTTAATTTGAAGCAAACATTATTGCTTGCGCTTTTTATACAGTTGGCAACAGTTTAAATTAGTACAATTTTCTGAAATCTGTAAAAAATATCTCTAGAAATGCTGAAAATTTGAATTTAAAATAGAAATAAAACCTGAAAAAATGAGTCAAAATAAAAAAATTAATGCAATCTGCACTCCGGGAAATTCTAACGCATAAAATGATCTAAAAATGATTACACTGTCATGTATAGTTTTTGCTGCTATAAAACTTTTTTAGTGGAACGATTTTGTCCAACTTTAGAATTAAATAACTCTTAAAATAATTCTTCGATTTGAAAACTGTCTGCATCAGCGTGTTTATCAAACATTTCTGTATAAAACCACCGATTTTCATATTTTTGTATGCATTATTTTTGTTAATATTAACGAAGAAAGGCCTCCGGTCACAAAAAAATCAAAACCGGCGGCGGCGGTGACAGCGGTAGTTACTTTTTTTTAGAATAGAGAGATAGTGAAGGATATTCGCGATGTGGTCATCACTGACTGTTAAAATATTTTTATCCATATTTGACAATCATCCTATAAATGAGATAGCATGCATTTCAATCTCATACTCATAAAATAGTTGAGATGTTGGTTTTATTTATAACACCACAGTAAAAGAATCATTCAATACACTGGCTTAATCTTTCTATTTTAATTCTTAATAATTTGTTTATAAGGAATTTTCCAAATACGCCAATTCTGAGAGAACGGAAGACAGTATCGTTGTCAGCTACAAAATTGTAAAAAAAAAAAAAAAAAAAAAAAAAAAAAAAAAAAAAAAAAAAAAAAATAGCAGTGGATTTGGTCAGCATTCCCATATATGTAGGACAGCTTGAAAATTTGAAGATAATAAAAGTGTGGCAATTTTATTAATTTTATGTCTTTCATGTGACTGTATAAAGCTATACCATAATTTTGGAACAAAAAATTTAATTTTTTCGATACTTGGTCAAATATGGGTTAATAGAAAACTTGAATTGATTTATAGACTAAATATTGAAAAGTGTTTATTTTCATCGTATCAAGTATTTTTAGTGAAGTTTTGAGATTAAATTTCTCCGCTTTTCTCTCCCTTGTGATGACATTTTTTGCATTGGTATTTTTGACTTTCTTAAATGTGAATACTCATTTTGACCAGATGCAAGAATGATGTCGACGTGAACGCCATAACATTTGCGTCACAGAATATTACTTTCAACTGGTCTGGAGAAATTGAAAATCACGTGAATCGAAAATTTCTATTGGAAGATAAGCGATTTACCTCAGTAAGAATGTTTGAAGATCCAGTTGTCAGTGGTTATCCACAACGATTAAAAAAATTGTAAAGAATTTTTTATGAATATGTATATTTTCAGTTGGCATGTTGCAAAAGGAAACTTTCGAATTCATTGCGCTCACGCGGAAAGGGTGATTCTTCGAAAACTTAAGGTATGTTCCTATGGGTAATTATAGTTCAAGTCAATTAATAAGCTTATTAGCGCCTGATTTACAACCACCGACTTAAATTTGAACTAATCTTGTAAAGTACATGTTTACAAAATTAAGATTTAGCTTCTAATGTTATCACTTATTCTGTCTATATAGTAACTAGAAGATAGCCCGTCAGAATGACGTGTTTGCATTTTCAAAAGAATGATAAAGCATTGCATTATAAAAAGAATTATGAAGTAATAAATTATATATTCTCTGACTAATAGGGTCAGGTGGGGTAAAATAGTTATAAAACAGCCCATTTTTCATTGAAATTTAATTTGCAAGAAAAATATTAATTGAATTGGTAAAATAATGACATAGAATATGCAAATGAATTCCACTCATAAAATTTGAAGAACTATTTCACAAAAAACGTAAAAATTAGTACTAATAAGGCTATTTTAACACACATATGGTCAATTAACTTTCGTCTTCGTTCGTTCCATTTAAAAAAAACCCTAAGTTTCAATTTCTTATAAATCAGAAAAAAAAAATAATAAAAAAGAGTCTTTCACGGCTGTGAAGAAAAAATTAAAACAGCTCGAATATAAAAGTTCTAACAATATTGCATTTAATACACACTTCGCTTGCCTTAAATTGTCATATTTTAAGGAAGTTTTTGTGCATGGAGTTCGTTCAGATCGCTATATTGCCAAAGAGCTCGATGGTCTGTATTTTAATGAATATCAAAGGAATGGATCGGAAACATTCACAATTAAACATTGTTTTTTCTAATGCAGCTTTATTGAAAAAATTAAATCTCTGAAAATTAAAATAAGATGACTGATTTTAACGAAAGATTATCGGTACCCGGATGAGTTCGGAAACCCACTTCGGAAGTGTTATACACTTAGCGCCATTATATGTATAATGCAAACAAAGTTGATAACATGCAGAATAAAACACAATTTCAACAGAAAATTTATTTGCTTTTATTAAATGCCGATAGCTAGAACTAAAATAATAGTTATATAACTTAAATTTTAAAAAGTTTATCTCAGATTAAATCCTGATTTTTTTTAAACATGCATAAAGAATGCTGTAATAAATTTGATCATTAAAAATTATCTTTTATCACATAAGTAAATTGCAATTATTAATTGTATTAACAGATTTTTTACTCTCAAATTCCTTTATTAAATTACAAATTTATTTTCCCTACAAAATACAAAATTTTATTTGCATTGATATATATATTATATATATAAAACCATTAAAAACCATTGCAAAATACCAACAAAAAGCGTGAAATTAATTCTAATTACATTTTATAAGAAGTATTCATTTTTTTTCAATGTCTTTAGAATTCAAAGAATTTCAAATCAAATTTTTTTTTTAATTCTTTTCTTTTAACTACCGATAGATAGCGCCAACAAAGCCACACGAATACGGTATCACAACGAATACGATATGAACGAATGTTTACTTTTATGCAGGGAGAGATTGAGCTGTGTATCTATTGGGTGAGTGAAAAAGTTCTACCCGTTTTGAGCATATGTAAATGTTGAGTGGAGTACGGACGTTAATGCTGATGTTTCAAGGAATCGTAATTGGCCAATAATGCGTGGAGTGGTAGAGTATGCGTAAGCGCAACGTTTTTCTGAAGAAATCATGCGGGACGGGAAACAGTATGGCAAGCAAGAAAGACCATACAGGCATTGTTTACTGTACGAGTGTGATAAAGGTGTTACAGCAGCCGCAGCATGCAGCAGCATTTGTCAAGTGTATGGGGAGGATGCCGTGGACGATAGCACCTGCTTCCGTTGGTTTAGGAAATTCTGGGACGGAGACAGCAGCTATAAATTTCATGACCATTCTGGACGTCAACCAGTGGTGTCTGACGGGGATCTGAACACAATCATAACAAATTTCCCACATCCAACAGTCGAAAAATTTGTGAAAACGTTCTCGGCACACGAAACAACAGTCGAAAGACGGATGCATGCTGTTGGCTTCATCACCAAGTTCGATCAGAGGGTACCGCACCAGCTTACAGTAAGGCAACGAGAAAAGAGGATCAGCACGTGTTTATTTGCTTTCCAGTAAAAGTAGGGAATCCTTTTTGAACCGAATTGTAACGGGTGATGAGAAGTGGGTACTGCATTGTAATGTGAGCGTCGAAGAACCGTATGACGATGTTGAAGAGTGTACTCCATCGACCTAAACAGGAGGACTCCATCCCGAAAATGTTTTGCTCAGTGTATGGTGACATTCCAAAGGAATAACCAACTAGGAAGTCCTCGTACGGACCAAACGATCAATGCAAATCTCTACTGCCAACTATAAGACAGGCTGCAAGCAAAACTCACGTCTAAGTATCCAGCACTCAGCAATCGCAGAGGGGTTCTCTTTCATCACGACAAACCTAAGCCTCATGTTGCTTTAAGAACTGGGCAAAAATTACTGGACCTTGGTTGGGAAGTTTTACCTCTCCCGGCGTATAGCTCCGACCTTGCTCCTTCGATTTATCACCTTTTTTTATCGTTACACGACGCCTTCGCTCCCCGAACCTTCAATGAAGTGGATACTTTAAAAACGGCCTTATATCAGTATTTTGATTCTAAAACAGAGACTTTTTATCGGTGTAGGAATCACTTACTACCAAACAGATGGCAAGAGGTCATACATAATGAATTGCTTGAATTCATAGGTGCTTAACTTTTTCAGTTCTCCGCCTTTTTGTTTTCGCTAAAAAACGGGTAGAACTTTTGCACTCACCCAATAATTTCAACTGAAGTTATCTCAGAATATATAGATATTTGAATGCAAATCATCTCTCAAATGTTAATTTATTTTAAATAATCTTTCAAAAAATGTAACTTTTATGAAGTATTATTCGAAAAAATAATTTTGAATAAAAATGACCGAATGGAATTCGATAAAGCGAAGTGGTGTATCGAGATCCGGATGAGTTAACTCCGGAAGTGTTATGCACTTAGCGCTATTACATGAGGACGTGAGTTTCAAAACTTGCCTTATCCAAAAAATCAAATTTCGGGAAATCGCGAAAAACCTGTAACTCCGACCCCGTGCATCGAATATCTCCAATTTTTTCTATACTTATAGCTAGTTGCTCTGTGATATCATTGTGTTAAGTTGGAAAATCTACTTTAATTCATTTAATTAATTAATTGGAAAAAGTTTCGGATAAGAAGAGTTTAGTTGTCAGCCTATGGATAAGAAGAGTTTTGTTGCCAAACAATGGATAAGAAGAGTTTTGTTTCCAACCTATGAATAAGAAAGTTTTGATATCAATTTCTTTAAAAAAATCATCGTTTATCATACTTGCTGAAAGAAATTAATTGTTTCTATTTTTCGTCATCGGGTGATAATATTTTGTATTAAATAATAATCCTTATGACAGCAATAAGTGTGATTAAAATTTAGTATTACGTTTTAATATAAAAAACAAACTTATCAAAAATCAAATAAAACTTATCATAACTAGCTTATGAATAAAATAATTTGTTTGTTTTTTAATCTGATGTAATATAATCTATATAACATATAATATTATATATATATGTATAAAAATAATATAATGTACACACAGAATATCCAAAAATAAATCAAACAAATAAGAGGCTACATCACTCAAGTGAAAAGACCCGTTCGCTAATGCTAATCCTACGGAAGAAATTTATAAAGACATCTCGGATGCATTTTAATATTTTTAAATGATTTTTTTTGCATTGGATAGCTGAGTTCGATTTCTATATCTGACGTTTTTTACTTTTTCGATTTCGATTACAGATTCTTTTTATAAGGATGCTTTCAGTTTCGAAACCGGTTCAGAAAATGAAAGTGCCCTCATTAAAAATATCTGTAAACAAAATCGAAAAACTAAAAAACGGTCTTTGTACAGATCGATCTCAGCTAGTTAATGCAAAGAAAATCATTTAAAAATATTAAAATGTAACCGAGATATTTTTATAAATTTCTTCCATAGGATTAGCATTAGCGAACGGGTCTTTTCACTTGACTGAAGTAGCCTCTTAACTCATAGAGTTTTTCTTCTGGAATAACATCGTAATCCTCCTCGACCATCTCCTTCTGTTCTGGTTCGCTAGAAATAATATTTTTATAGAAATTAAGCACCTTCATTTCTGACCTGTTTTCATCAAAATGTTATTTTTTTAACAATGCGTGGACATCCTTAAGTTTCTCTTGCTTCACGGGAACTCCCTCACCCCTTCTTTTTGAAAAGAAAGTCCAGTTTTTAGATGCCTCTAGCACAAATTTTGCACTCTGAATTTTGATATTCCAAGAATCTTCCAAAATACACTTCCACAGATATAAAAATGGCCATGGATCTTAGTCTTTATATAGTACCTTATGATAATGCATTTGAAAGCGCACTGAAATGTACTTAAAAAAAACTTTCAAGGTGAAAATTTTACTTTTCTGGATGTTTCATGGAAGAAAAGAAACCTGGACGATTTCTGGAAGGAGATGTTTGAGATGTGAACTTCAAAATAAAGTTATCTTATGCAGTTTTGTCTTTGCTTGAAAAAAAAAACAGCTTAGTGGAAGTGTCATACATCTTGCATTGAGAGAGTTGAATACTCAAGGTTCTCTTTCTAGTGAGTGCATTTTGAGAGGACCGGAAATGCCTTAGGTTTATGCCTGAGAATAAAAATTAAATCTTTTAACACCTTCTGACAGAAAGAAATATAGAAAGTGAGTCTCCATTTTAAACTTACATTTTAATCTCCTTTTGCGTGTATTCTTTACTAGCCCATCTGTTCGTATTTCTTTTTCTTTTCTTCCCCCTTCCCCCACAAAATTCAAGAGGTTATTCACTGTCCGTTATGCATAAGACATGCTGTGAAACTTATTTAATTAGTTTGTTTGAATCTAATAGATAAAACTTTAAACGAAAATAGCAACAGGTCGCATAGAAATGTCGTCCGTTGGTCTACGCATGCGCAGGGATAAAGCTAGTTTTGTTGCGAACTCCCTAGTGGATAAGGCGAGTTTTGAAACCAAACCAAAATTTTAAGAACCCAAAAATAAAGGATAAAAATACTTTTTTTTACAGATTATAGTGTTTTTTCTGTGCAGTTTTACCAATAGAGTAGATTGGTAGAGAAAACTCAATTTTTTAAATTTTGGATAAGGCGAGTTTTGAAACTCCCGTCCTCATATATATAATTATGAATGATAATATAAATGAATTACCGAATTTTAAAAACGGGGATTCATTTTTACGACTCACTGCATTACTTGAGAAAACCTGAATAAGATATGAATGATCAAGGTGTGTGTGTGGGGGGTGGGGGTGGGGGGGGATGATAGCCAGATATAGATGTATGACATTTATGCATTGTTTGTTACTTTCTTCTCTCTAAAGATGACACTATTGTAATCGAATTTTTTTTCTACTTTCGGTTTTCGTCGTATTTGACCATTTTAGGGGACAGGGTTCAGAAAAATATGTTTGTACAAAATATCTGTCTGTCCGTAGGTCATCTTTGCATCACGTATGAAGTTAAGTGCGGAATGCAACAAATTTCATATATTTGTTCTTGGCTATTTCTAAAACAACCCACGTGAATTTGCGAAATATCGCCGGAAGGGGCGTTGTAATAGGAATTTTTGTGCCATTTTCATTTGCATTATCGAAGACTACGAAGAGAGTGTGCAATCGATAGTGTGTACGAAGTTATCGATTGAATTGAACCCCATGTTTTTGGCTACGATCAGCAGGTCCCAGTTGAATTTGTGGGTATTCCTAATAGCAATTCTTGTGCCATGCTCATTATTGTATCATTGGAAAGTGTACGATGTTATGCGTAGAATTGAACAAAATTTCATATGTACGTTAAATACAGTCGTGGCCAAAAGTTTAGGACTACCGTGCAGAAACTAGCGTTTTTAAAATTGAAACCACTGATAATGTCATAAATCAAATCGATTTTCGTCAGATGGCGTCATTTCTTCTGACAGTGGAGTTACTGTATTCGCTTTTCGTTTGAACTTTGAGTAATAAATGTCGCAGACGCAATTTATTGTCTGGATCTTAAATTGAAGTGGTGGTCCTAAACTTATGGCCACGACTGTATATATATGCATGTCATATATATGTAGCGAAAAATTTTGAAAATTGTTAAATTTTATGATGGAATAAACTATATATAAAAATCATATCAAATTATCAAAGTATTTAATATATTCTGTAAGTGATAAAAATAAATTTAAAAGACAAAAGATACATTTATTTATTCACATTGGACATTTTTCATAGCATTACGGCAACATTCTCAAAAATTAAAATCATATAATATTTCCGCAAAAATGTTTTAATTGAAATACTAGCAAACAAAAATCACGAGAACACAAGCATAATGAAATTAACTGCAATAATAACAAGTTGGGAATTGCTTGTTAAACGTAGCAAATGAGGTGCGTTCGTACTATAACTAGTTTTATAAATATTTTTTTCACCGCATATTGTATTGAATGTATATTTTAGTGCAATTCATAAGTGCATATCAATTTCATTCTTTTCGAAAGGCTGTAACATCATTAAAATGCATTCGAAATATTTTTTTCCTATTGGCCGTAATGTAACGAAAACTTTTGACGTTATTTGCGGGGTATTTTAATTATGTTAAAATATTTCACGTATAGGTAAATTGATACATGTTCCTAGAGCTTACTAGAAGTTACCTCCGGTATAATAGAAAGTGCATAGTATTTACAGGGACGCACAAAAGATTTCGGATACTATACTTATCCGAAATACTGTACATTAGCGATAATTGCTGGAAGTGCATTTTTACTTGTAATATGAGTTTTTAACTTAACTAAATTTTTGCATATTACATTGTGAGTATAAATGCTGTAGGTCATACAGTGCTATAAAAGAATTCAAAAGGGTTACTGAGTATGAACGAAAATAGCTTAAATTGGTTCTTAACTGAGTTATGCATTTTTACGCTAAACTACATTTAGTATACTAAGATATGTTTGTAGAGTATAGATAAAATGATATACGGGGCCACGCAAATAATTAGATACATGGCCGTCTATGGATGATAATCTCTGGAAGTGTGATTTCAAAAGTTTTACTGGTCTTTTAGTCTTAATTAAATTTTAGCTAAATAGGGGCGTGTATATAAAGATAGCAGGTAAAATACAGGGTTGTACAAAAGTACTCAGGTATGCTTCCTTCTATTGGTATAAATTACAAGCCAAATTTCAACATAGGATTCATTTTTAACACATTTAAGCATAATTGAAAGTGTTTGTGGATTCGGTTTCTGTGGCCGTCTGTCTGCCTGTCTGTCCGAACTCTAACTTGCGTTAATATATATGGATTGCTCTGTAATTGATATATGTTTTATAGATTTACTATACCATGTTCGGTATGGATGTAGCGTTCATATTTTGTTTACAGAGACACACAGAAGTATTTCATTATATTGTGGTCTATGGAGAAATGTCTACATTATATAGATACATATCACCTATAGTCTTCGTCTGGTCTGTCCGTCCGTCTGTCTGTCCGCCTGTCCGAATATAACAGCGCAAAATTTACCCAACCAAATGGTTTGAAAATTAATACAATTTTGTTTATTCATTTCAAATGTTATTAAAACCGAAACAAAACATAAAAAGGCATTAATAAAAGTTTTCTTCACTCTGTTAAATCCTATTACACGTAATTAATTCAATGATATGCCATGATAGGTAATGATTTTAGGTTGCCATGGAGGTTACATCACATTTAAGAGGGAGTCATATTATCTCCATATTACTGAATTTAACATATATAAAAGTAATAAATTTTGTATTCATGCTTTTTTGCATAAGAGTGCAACAGCTAGCCAACCGAGTTCTGAATATTTATAAAACTAGTTATAGCACGAACGCATCTCATTAGTCACGTCTGACATACAGTCACGTTCGACTTTTTCGACTTTTAATTTTACGGGTGGTTTTGCAACAATGTAGATATTGCAATTAAAATACATATAAAAGTACAAATAATTGTACAAAAATTATTTCAAGTGCATAAATATAATATAAAGATACTTAAAATACAGATTAATAATATGTTAAAATCTATATATATATATTACGCTAACATACGTGGCACAGAAATCGCGATTATTTGTTATTATTTAATGGCAATGCCCCAAAAATGCATCGGATTGGTTTTTGTGTAAGAGTCCTTGTCAAGATTTAGGGCGATCGGGTTTGTTTACGTTTTGCTTTTTCGGTGCAATATCTTTCGCTGCAATTATGTAGCTTCAAAATATCATTTGAAATGCCCATAAAAAATCTGGGTGAATGCTTGAAAGTGAAGAAGAAGCATAACTGTGGCATGCATAACTGTGGGTGAAACGTGCAATTTCTGCAAAGCACTGTATTGGAATTGCGAATTAAACAGCATCAAGAAGTTTACAAAATGTTGTCATGACCTAAAAAGTAATTTTGTACGGACAGGTAGTTTTGACTGTATGGACCTGCGATACGAGTTTCAGGTTCATTTATGATTATTATTACGTGGCCTCCAGAAGTAAGATACAATAAAACCTGCTTAGACGGAAACCAAAACGACTAGTGATAAATTCCGTTTTATGCAGGTTATTTAAATTGATCAAAGCATAATAGCATTTTTTTGGTCGGGGAGGGGGGGTGAGAGCTGGAACTTTTTTTTCGTTTATTTCAGGATTCCGTTATAAACAGGCTTTACTCTATTAGAAAATAAATTTGCTGGATAGTACTTAAAAAAAAATCTATATAATAATATTTGCTTACAATTTTATTATTTCTTTTTCAGTATTAAATTTTATATTGTATTTGTAATTGCTTTTTCATATAAAGATCTTAATTAAAAAAATAAATTATTGAAAATATCATTACATTTTAATTAAATTCATCAGTTAATTTGGAATAAAAAAGTTTAAAGTATGAGACATATAAAAATTAAAAAACTTAACCTTTGACTTTACACAACTTTAGATCTGAACAAGAGTTGGGTCCTGGTAGTTTGCACCGTCTCCATCCGCCCCCCTCTGTACGGACCTGAGATAAAAATTTCAGATTCATTTAAGAATATTATTACGGTCCCGGGGAACGCCGGGCGGGTCAGCTAGTACATTAGAAAATCTAGAACATTTTCAACCATTACCAGGTCGCCATCAATAGAAAATAAACGTTATTATTATTTTCTTTGCGCTAATTCGAGAATTGTCTAGAAGAAAACATTATAATTTAAATGTTGCACGTCAGATGAGATGACAGATAAAGTTATTCAAATTTTCTTCTATAATTTTCTTCTTTTTTTTTAAGCTTTCATGTATTATGCAGCAAATATCTCCATACTCCATGGATATCGTATGATAGTGCATCGTTACGAGATGTATCTTTATTAGCAGGTATTTCAATTGATTCTCTTATGATGTAAGATCATATGCATCATAAGAGAATCAATTGAAATATTTAGCGGCGTCTTGCTCTGTGGACTACTGATTGAAATGCTATAAGTCAAAGCCAAATATGGAGTACGCAGGACAGTATTAAAGAACTCGTCTTACGTCTTTCAGGCTTTTCATAGGGGGAGATTGATAAGTCTGTTCCTCTTCTTTCATAGCTCCAGACTACAATCGGCGATTGTCATCATTCCTCTAATGTTTTATCAATCAGAAAATGTGTTTTTTAAAGGATTTTCATCGTTGTTTTCCTTTTACACCTATCTTCAACTGCATGGTTTAAAGGATTATCTTCGTTTATACCTCGATCGGTAAGAACACTTTAATTTTGAAATCATGAAAAAAAATTTGGGTACTACTTATAATTTAAACTGGGAAAATTTGATGTTGTAACATAATTATTACATTTCGGTTTTCAAACAGTTTAATAAAGTAATAATATATTAGGGTAATTAAACTATTGAAAATAAATGAAAAATACACTGTTAATAAATTATATGACTACTTGTCCGAACACAAAAAAGATTGTGAAAACTAATACGATATCGGCCCTCCGTTTTTCTTTTAATCTCAAAAGCTCTGTCGCTCGTTGAATTTATAAGATATTTAACTTCTGTATAAGAAATATTTTGCCATTCTCTTTCGAATTTTAAGTTCAATTGCAAAAAAAAAAAAAAAAAAAAAAAAAAAAAAAAGTTTTTTCTTGGCATAAGCTTTGCGACTTAAAATATTTTGAATGTTTAATATACAGTTCACATTTGAACTTCGAATGAGCCATTGCAAAATAAAGCCTTTTTCATATAAAACTGTTCTTATGGGTATTTAGACGCATTGTAACAAGCTATATCCTGCTAAAACATTCTCCAGCACAACCTAATAAAGGCCCATATTCTATAAGATGATCATGTAGCCTAAATTGAGATTCTTTAGATTTCATATGTATATTTTGCATACGCCTCAAAATTTACTTTAAATAACATAAATTCCTCTGCGGCATCTTCAAGTGAATGTCACATTTAAAACATTAGAGTAATTCCCGGTTAATCTTTTATATTCCAAATTCTGAATTTAAAAATCTATCTCCGCGAAACTTTTTTCTTGCTGATGATGCATGATACATTAGAAGATATATGCACTAAAAATAAAATATTTAATGCTTGTTTGTTAATTATGGCTAATTACTTGATATGGTACTTCAAACTACCGTCGCGTCATTACAATTGGAAAAAAGCAAGACTTGGAAACAAAAAACTATATCCATCGTATCCGATTTTTTTTATGTGACTTTTCATGTATATATCTAGATGTATATATGACTATGATGTATATAGGACTAGATGATGATGCTGTTGGTGAATCATCAGTGAATAATTTCGTCATCAGAAAAATATTCTGTTGTTGTATCGCTATCTTCCGTTGAAAAACATATCAGAAAGAAATTTGCAGTTGTAGTTTTAGAAAACTCAAATGATTCATAAAAATACTAGAATATTTATTAATTAAGAATATTTTTTCTGATTTATAATTTAATAAAATTTTGTTTTATAAATATGTTATATTTGTTCTAAAGAAGAAAGAACAGATTTTTTCCTTTATTATTCATCAATGTCATACTTAAGTTGTGTTATATCTTCCCCTACTTTCTATCAAAATCCATCTGTCTAGTACCCACGCATCCCTAGTAAATATATGCGTTTTTATGCGCCATATATATTCAAACGATAGAAACATATGTAAAAACATATTCAATCTATCCCCGACAGTACTTAAAAGTACGGTTTTGAAAAGTGCCTCGTAAAATAAGCCAACAGAAGATTAACTTTTATTTCGCATAATACATGTCAAGTGATCTATTTAAAACAAGGAACAAAATAGCTTTACCAATAAAATTTAAGTTGTTTCCAAAGAAAAGTGAGGGATGTTAGGCCAGACATCAAAATGCAGCAAAATTGACACACACACGCGTCAAAATAGTTTCGTGAACAGTTTTCAGCTTCCTGGAGATGCTATTTCTAGCTAGTGATGGTCGAAGTGTTCGCTATTGTTTCCTAAAAGTAACATTGCGAATGCATTCAGTGTCTGTGTTTCAATTGCAATAGAAAACTGTGGTAGTTTAAAGTACCGCCAGAGCATAAAAGGTTAATGACTTTACAAAATACTAAACACATGTTCTTTATGAACATTCTAAATTGACTTGCAATAACCAAATTTTTTCAGGTCGTCTGATACTTTTTGACATTAAACAATATTTGTCCGTAGAATTTTTTTTAATTTTAAGAAATTTTGTTAATTTCTAATGTTGTGATTAGTACAGAAAGTTTTTTACTATAAATTAATAAAACAGAAGTAGAATTTTGTATATTATTTCTTATTTTTCAATGTTTCTTGAATATCCACAGTGGTCTTAAATATGTACAATTGTACACATTGTTGGACATCTCAAATTTTACAAATATTGAACTATCATCGTTTTTTCTTAATACATTTATTATATATCTTTCAAAATAGAAATTATGGCGATTATCTATTAAACTGCTAAGGGTGCGCTGTAAAAAAATTATGTAATGTTACTCCATAAATTTTTTTTTCACCGATATAACTGGTTTTACGTTAAACTAATGTGTAATATTACACCATTTATATAAGTGTAAATTACACTATTATTTAACTCAAATTACTCCATGAAATTCGCAGGCAGCATGTTGCCACAATTTTATGGAGTAACGTTACATAACTTTTTTAGATTGTGGGAGCCGAGTTCAGCAAACCAATGTACCAAAATCAAGTATACATTGTAGGTATGGCATTTATTTTAGAAGGTGCAGTATACACATTAAAATTATAATTAAAATTTTTATACTACCCTCACTTCTTATAATTTGTATACAGAAAAATGTTGCCCTGCATCTGAAAATGGCTATTAAAGAAAAACTCCTAAAACTTATCGAGTTATGGTACTTCGGATTTTATGAATTTTCAGTATGTTTCCGTACTGAAAGCACGGTTTTCAGCTCAGTTTGGGTATCTAATAGTGGGCGATAAGTGTTTAGCATACGAGTTTTTTGGCTGTTAAGAATTTTTTATTCGAAACTACAGGCTTTTTACTTGTCCAGTGTCATATAATTAGCATAAAATGAAAAATACATTTAAAAAAAAATTATTGTAAAAGGAACAATTTTGAAAATCCCGTACTTAAAGAAAAATATTTGTTTTGTGTGTAAAAATTGTTTAACACCATGAAGAGCAATGCTACCAATATAACAATTAATTGTAATCTCGAAGTACCAGAATGGTGCCAGTGTTTTCAAACAAAATTTTATATTTATAATAAACACGAAGACAAAACTTTTACTTATTTTAAATAATTTTTTTTAAATTCTGGTATCATTGAATCATTTCCATATTTTGGAAATGGAAGTACTTTTCCCCTAAAAAGGTTAAATGAATATTTTATCTTTATATAATAATTTCATTTTACATTGGAAAACTTTAAGACCTTTCTAACAATAACATCGAAAATTTTTAGCATTTAATTATTTTGATTGTATAACAATGCTCTTGCTTTCGATTTGTCTTTCATCTTATACTACCTAAAAGAATATTTACTGTATTAAATCTTTTCATTAATATCGCACCACATATTTTATGCGAGAAAAATATACAAGCTAACCTTCTCATTTATTCAGCTTATGTCGTTTAACTCATGAATATGTTATTATATTATGTTTAGTTTTCTCTACAATGTCAGGCCCTTGCGGAAACAATGAAAGTTTCATAAATTTCTTTTGTACGTAATTAATGTCAAAATACAAGATATAGTGACACGTGAGGCTGTACCATGTTGCATTTAAAGATCCACATTATCGTCAAAATTTACTTCTTTACGATAAATTTATTGTGAAAAACAGATTTATTTCAATATAAATGAATAAATGAGTTATTTTATTCATTCAGTTCTACATTTTAGCAATAGAAGGTCTTTTCTACGTAAAGCTTAAATACATATTTTTGTACAAAAATGTCTCTTACATTGGGAAATTTTAAGACCTTTCTAATAATAACGTCCCATTTTTTTGCATATAATTATTTTCCTTGTATAAAAATGCTCTTGCATCCGAGTTGTCTTCCATGTTATACCACCCAAATGAATATTTACTGTATTAAATCTTTTCATTAATATCCGCGCAACATCTTTTATGCGAGAAAAATATACAAGATACACTTCTCATTTATTCAGATTATGTCGTTTAACTCATGAATATGTTATTATATTCTGTTTAGTGTTCTCTACAATGTCAGGCCACTGCGGAAACAATGGAAGTTTCATAAATTTCTTTTGTACGTAATTAATGTCAAAATACAAGATATGGTGACACGTGAGGTTGTACCATGTTGCATTTAAAGATCACATTATAGTGAAAATTTATTTTTGTACGATAAATTATATGTGAAAAACAGATTTATTTCATAAATGGATAAAAGACCTATTTTATTTATTAGAATCGAAAACTCATTTTCAATTTGCATGCAATTGGAAAAAAGAAAAAATATTTTTATCGTTCCCATGGTAATAGAATTTAAAAAAACCTTGAATATTAAGGGTACAGTTCACCTTTTTAACAATTTTGTTTATTTTTTAAAATATTGTTAAAAAGGTGAACTCACTGCATTTCAATGTTCAACTAAAAGTACATTTTGATTTTTTTATTGCACATTTAATTAAAAATTAAAAAAAAAATTCAGAAAATTGATTTTTTTTTTTAAAATCCCTACTACATTTTTAAATATTGATATTTTTGCCCTATTTTTTTAAAGATTTTCATTTGTGCATTACGCAAGACTGCGCATGGATTTTTAGATACATCTAATATTACATTTAATATAATTTCTTTTACTTATATATACAGTGGAAAACCTTGAAATTTAATACATGTTCATATACTTTTATATAAAAAAAAAAAATCCCTGCCGGCCCGGCCTACAGGCGGAGGTAGATTTCTAAGTTAAGTATATTAATTGCACCAAGAAAAACTAAATCATGATAAATCCACATTAACAGTTTATCTGACCGCTTTTGATGAGTTTTTATTTCCTTTTTATATAATAGCTGGTTTTATCAGAATCATGTTAAGGCGGTATTAAAAAAAAATACTTTTCCATGCTCAACATCTCGAAATTTTCTAGCACATTTTCAGATTAATTTTTAACAGAAAAAATACGAAACTTGCTGACGTGATTTTTGAAAAGATTTATAAGCGATATATTTTTTTTTTATTTCAATTAATTGAAACTTGATTAATAAACAATTATTTTCTCAGTAGGACAATATTTTTCGTTTCTAACACAATCGCTTCGGGAAATTCTGTTCAAAATTCCCACTTTGACATCATTTTTTGAAATATATTCTGTCTCTATCAAAAAATCGATCATTACGGTACATTCTATAGTTTCTGAAGAAGAGAATCTATCAGTTGGACGCGTTTGATAGCAAAAATTAATTTAAAAATGAGTAAGAAAATAAGCAGTTTGGATTTGAATACATTCTTAATAAGATGATTTTTTTTCAACCGCTATGTATTTTTAATTTGTTTTTGCTGTAAGAATTGGTCCTATCAAAAACTTGTCTATGTAAATGTTGAAGGCAATAATAAGAAAATATATGATAAATTCATGGGAATTTTATATCTTGTGAATTGATGGAGTTATGGAATTTTTTCTTCTTCACCCCCCTTTTCTTGTTTTCGTTTTTAATTTTTTTGCGGTACGAATAGATCCTATCAAAAACTTGTGAATATAAAAGTTGTAGACAGTATTAAGTAGATGTATAATAAAATTAAATGGATTTGATATCTTGAGAATTGACGAAGTTATGATTTTTTTCTCCCAAAAACCCTATTTTTGCGCCCCTTGATCCCATTTTTAATTTTATTAAAAATCTGTGATACATAAATTTTTGGTCCTATTTTTAGAAGTAATAAAAACTCTAAACTGATTTGATATATACAAAAATTAAGAAGTTATTAGGTTTTTTTCGGTTTACACAAAACCCCTCCCTATTTCCATCCCCTTGGTCCGATTTTGTCCATTAACGAACATGACCGAGATTTTATGCCCCTTGATTTTATGTATCAGTTTGGAAGAGATTTGTGCTGAATTGTGGAAGTTATCGTGTCCAGAAGAAAGTGATATGTAAAATACTGAAATATTAATCGGTATGGTGTTTATTATTTCTATTTTATATCCTATAAATATTTAAATACGTTTTATTGATTCTTCCATTTCATATTATTTGTTTCTATTCTGCTTTCATTTTTAATCAATTCACTTGATTTTAGTGGTTGTTCGGGCACAGGGGAAAATTAATTTTAGCTTTAGCTTATTTTTCCAACAGAAAACAACCATTTTGCTTATATCATTGAATTCTGTGCCCTCGATAACGTAATTCAATGTATAAGCTTTTCAATTTTTGTCGGTGTCCACTTTTTTCTTTTTTCTTCCATAATAATTCTTATAATATTTTTTAATACTTACAGCTTTAATTCATAATAATTGACGGTGGCAGGTTATGTTTAATTAATGGTAATATATATATATATATATATATATATATATATATAGATAGATAGATAGATAGATAAAGTTTTTTACTGAGGGTGGATTTGGGTTCTAGGGGTCATGATCAGTGTAGATCTGCAAAAATTTTTCAGAAATTCCAACATAGGAACGACGCCAATAGATAGTATTTCATACGAAATCTACCTAAAAAAAAAAACAAATCTGAAGGCTAATTCCATGCGTAGATTTAACACATATATAATAAAGAACATATATAAAAAAGTTTAAATCTCTATCTCAAATACAAACTAGTATGTTGTGGCTATTACAAAACTTTCTTCTATATAAATCACATCAATTAAATCATTTAAATAGTACAAGAAATTTTCACCAGTTCATATCAAAGTATATCTCAATTTGAAGTCTGATGAAAATTCGTACATTAGTTATTGAGATAGAGTTATAGTGGACATTTTGAAAAATACAGCATTGCAGCGCCACCTGTTCAGCGATTTGAACCAAAACATAAACAGCACTAATTCATATCAAGGTATATCTGAATATGAAGTTACATGAAAATTCGTGCATTTGTTATTGAGATAGAGCTATTGCGGAAATCGCAAACAATGCAGTATTGAAGCGCCACCTCTTGAGCGATTTACACCAAAATGTACAAAATGTCAGTTCATGTCAAGGACTAACTGAATTTGAAGTTTGATGAAAATTCGTGCATTAGTTCTGGAGATTAAGTGGAAATGTGCTATGTGGAAGCTAATGTGGAAATCGTGAAAAATGCTGCATAGCAACGCCACCTACTGAGCGATTTACACCAAAAACTAAACAGCTCTAATTCATATCCAGGTATACCTGAATCTGAAGTTTGTTGAAACTCCAAGCATTAGTTCTTGAGATAGAGCTATCGTGGAAATCGCAAATAATGCAGCATATTAGCACCACCTGTTGAGCGATTTACACCAAAATGTACAAAACGTGAATCCATGTCAAGGACCAACTGAAACTGAAGTTTGATGAAAATCCGTGCATTAGTTCTGGAGATTGAGCTATTGAGGAAATCGTGAAAAATCCTACATAGCAGCACCACCTACTGAGCGATTTGCACCAAAAACTAATCAGCACCAGTTTTTATCAGGGACTAACCGAATATAATTTTTTATTAAATTCTGCACATTAGTTCTTGAGCTAGAATGCCCACAAAATTTGTGTCACATACATACAGACAGACAGACGGACAGACAGACAGAGTCACTGACTCACAGACAGATATTTTGTAAAAACATGTTTTTCGGAATCTCTGACCCCTAAAACGTGTAAATCCTTCGAAAACCGAAAGTAAGAAATTTCCACGAATCCAATACTTTCTTCTTGTAAAGATAGAAGAAAGTAAAAAAAGCATTAGTACTTTGAAAACAGAAAAGTGTCGAAAACGTGAACATGGAGAAAAAGCCATTTAATGTTTTAATTTTTGTGGGTAATTGTGCTGGGTGTATAAACACATTTTACAATATCTCGCGGTATAATTGCCATAGGAGTAAAAATGAGGTGTCAAAATAGTCACAATTGAATTAGCTTTCATTTAATATTACAGAAAAAAAAAACAAATCGATTTTCTAACCAATTTTGAGGTAAACTGTGCCCTTAAAGTTACAATCGACATTTTTCTACATTTTAGTTTCCAATTATGTTTTTTTTAATTACATACATTTCTACATTTTTTTTTTGTATCAGTTATGAAGCGAAAATAATATGTTATACTTCTTTTTAATTCTTATATATATTTTATTTTCATATTCATTAATTAAGGTCTCAGTATAGAAATTGGCATATAAAATCTATATTTTTGAATCTTCGCACATTATTATGTGCATTTATTCTATGATTTTAATATATATCCAATGTTCACAAATATCGTAGTTGAGTAAAAATGTATCGGAATAATTTTAACACACTGCATTATTTAGAATCACAATCTTTTCAATTTTTTGAAAGCTCTTTATAAGAGAGGGTGGGAATATGGAATATTTTTTAAAGCTGGCAAATACAAACAAATCAAATGTAAAAATTGCACAAATGACTTTATTACCAACCAGTCGACACCGGGTGCCGGCCGGTCCCGTGATAATAACCTTAGATGTACATAAAACCAGTCTTGAATGAATATTTATTTTTAAACAAATGTATTTCTGAACAAATGTATTGGTGAGAAGAATCTGGCTTTGACAGCGGACACCGGTCTGAACTGTTCTGATTATATATTATATTTTTAACGGAAATCTCTCCCAATGGGCCGAACCCAATGTTGTTGGCACCACTGCCTTCAGCAGCGTAAACATTCTAATTTGTATTATTTTTCTTTTAAAGAAACGGTATCCAAACGAATCTAGAATTAGGGACCTTGCTACCTGAGGCAGCGTAGACCGGCAGTGTTACATTTGGTTTGTATCTGTGAAAAAAACCTCGAATTTGTATGATTTTATATTTATTAAACAAAAATCTTTCGAAACAAACAAGAAGCTACTGTGATAGCGATTGCTACTTAAAGTTATGACATTTAAATTTATTAAATTTTCAATTCTGACCAAACGCTCTTGAGAAACTTTAAATAGAATAAATGCGCAACATCCTCAGACATTAAAACACGAAATGCAGAATTCTCTTCAACGGGAAAGTTTTTGTTCAAAGCATCTAAATTACATGCATTGCTAACCATTTCAGATAATGTCATACTGAGAAAAGTTCGGAATTATTTTTAACATTTTTGGACTCTTGGTAAGACTCCCATCCCTAATTACTGGACATTTACTCGGCACATCCCTTAAAACCGGCTGCCAAGAGGGTCGTGTTGATCCACAGAAAACTCTAGGTACAGTCGTGGAAAAAAATAAGTAATCCCCCCCCCCTACTAACACCTCAACAAATTATCGTAGAAGAAAGTTACTGGTACCGAACGATAGGAAATAAAGTCAACTTTTAAATGATGTATATAGAATTTCCTTAGGGTGCCATCTACATATTAAAACGAACCATAACTTTGTTCAATGGCAGTACACAATTCTGACAGCCTAAATGAACTCTACACCCTTTAATTAGTCTAAAAACAAATTTGTATGCAATTCGTACCATAAGTTTCCGAGAAATTAATTATTTTAAAACGATCGTATTTTAAGAGCTATATCCAAATTGAAGTTCGGTTCTCGATTGTTAACCGAGAGAGCTCCATTCTTGATCAAGGCACCTTAAGCAGTCAGTTAAGACTGTTAGATTACAGGATAGCATAATAAATTTCAAAATATTTGGTCACTTCTGTCATAGACGGCCCCTTAAACCATCATTTTGCCGTTTATTAAGCATAATTTGAAAACTAATTGGAAAAAAATGTGAAATTTTGGATTACGATAAAGCAGGACTTAATAAATCTGAATCCATCAAAAAAATTGTAGGTTGCAATTCATAATTTTTTTTAATATTAATTTCATAATTCATAATTCATATCAGAAAATTATAAAAATTGCAAATTCAAGGTATTTATGTTTGGGTATATTAGTATTATTGCTACACAAAAAATTAAAACATTAGGATCATAATTTCAGAAGTTATAAATAAAAATATGAAAATGTAATTAAACATTAGAAGCACTTAATTTTGAATGTTTATAATTCAAAAACTTATCATTCAAACGACTTGAAATTTGGTGTGTAGTATAGTTTGAACCAAATATTTGAAATATCTCGTTAATATTGGGTATTGCCATTGAAAAAAGGAAGTTTGGATTCGTTTTAATATGTATATGTAGACATTAGTTTTAATGTGTAGATGTGTAGATGGCGTTCGGTACCAGTAACTTTCGTCTACTATAATTTGTTGATGAGTTAGTAGGGGGTGTTTACTTTTTTTCCACGACTGTACAAGTACATGCTGTATCCAATCCAAATGAGGGCGCAGCTACAAGTAGCTAAAAGTAGCACATCTCGCTGTAAGTCTGCAAGCCTAATCGCTCCGACCTTAATACCTTAAAGCAAATTATATTACCGTGCATGACGTAAGATGTCTGGTTCCCCTCTAGAACTCTGGGTAAAACAAACGTTCACAAGAGACCCTGTTGAATCCACTATGTATAATTTACCATAATATCCAAACATGGAAGGTCTAAGAATTTTTATCCTTAACCTACAATTTATTTATTTCTTAATGTATGTCGTTTCAGTACCTCTTTTCGTCTTTCCCTTTATTTAATGTTAACTCCCATTATTTCATATTAATTGCATTATTATTTTTTATCTTCATTATTTTTCTCCATTTTTATCCGCTGTCAGTATGGGATGCGAGTCTGATTTTATGCAGAGAAGAGGGGCTGTAACAGAGAAAATGTAAATTATTGAGTGTAGCTATTATATTGATATTTAGGCGATCTGCTCTACGACCAGTAATATCTCTATGTAATTTTTTTTATCCTTCTAAAAGTCGCCCATTGCTCGCGTTTTATTTTCCTGCGGCTTGAGACTATAAACCCATTGATGTAACCTTTTTTAAGACACTTAATAAAAGTGTGCAGGGGGAACATCTATGCTTTACAGACGTGGTTTCCATGTCTAAGTAGTTCCCCTTAGGCAGTCAATCACTTGCCCTTCAATAATAGATGGGATGAGAGTTACTGCTCGCAATCCTGGAAGTGACCGGCGAAGATCTATCATAGCTCATAGATACGGCTTCACTAAAACAGAAAGTTTTGAAGGTAATACCGGTACGTACCACATGCCTACTAACGTTTCCTTCGGGTAATTGGTTTCGGATACCCGCATTCTTCCTCATGAGAGCGGACGGTACCACAGACAGAAATAGGCTTCTCTAAGGTCCTAACAGAGGTTGAACCCGCCCCCGGGAGCATTGAAAGGTCTTCAATCGGGTTTTATTAGCGTGAAACTTATTTCAGAAGTGTTTTCTAGGCAACCGATAGCGCAGAGATGTCGGCCTATACATAGGTACATTGAACTTGTATACAACGCTATTTTACGAAGTTGTTCCGAATAACACCGTGTTTCACGTAAAGGAAATCGAAACATGTATAACACCCACAAAAGTTCGAAGGAGTAACTGACCTATCATTTACGGCCTAATTCGATCCGTTAAAGCAGAAGATATACCTCTCGGACAAGCATACATGTGGTTGCTACACGCCGCACCGGGATTAAGCTCTCAGAGAATACTCCTATTCATGGGCCCATCCAAGTTGTACTGACGGTACCGACATGGCAGGTCACCACTTCTTGATACGAATTCGTCTGTATTTCATCATCTTCGTACATACCGAGGTTTGCTACAAGCCGCCTTATGTATGGCTCGACGATAATATGCAAGAGTACAAATGATCATGCATTCAAGTGTGCATTTTCTCCAACTGCAGATGAAATTTGTAGGTAGGGTGTAACGCTCGACTCAAGCCTTTTCACTGAGTAATCGTCGGCCTTAATCTGGTCACTGGCATGAAATTGATAAAACCCTTTCCCACAGATAAGCTGAATCCCAACTCCATACCAGAACTGTAGCTAAGGTTGAGCGTCCGGGAAAACCGATAATGGGATAGATTAGAACATCTATTAACCACATTGCACCTGCACGGCTGAGGTTGAAATTAACCCTTCGACCAACACTACAGTGCACCATGCCTGGCTCCGTGTCATCATCTCCAAATAATGAGCCGATTACGGACTACCAACTGAAGTAGTCCTCTTAGACCATGAGTAAACAAATTACAAACGTCCATCACAAAATTACAGTGGTGACTGGTGAGTGGGCACTCTATATGGCGCTGTGGAACCAAATACAAACGCAGGCCGAATCTTTGACTTATCTTAACACAATATAGAAAACTGTTTCATAACCCCTCCCTGACCATCTTCACACTTTCTCTTGTAATGAATTAAAGATTAAAAGAAGAAAAGAAACGTTAAAAGAAGAAAGTTAATCTAGAAAATATAAGTAGAATTTTTGTTTTACAAATATTTCAAATTCAATCAAAACAGTCTGCATTTTCTTTGTTTTTATTCATTGAAATTTGTTTTATAATTTTATTACCAATCTGAAGTTTTCCTCATTATAAATTAAAAACCTAAATAAGATGAATAAGTTAGATATAGCATCTCGGTATTTGTGAGTTATTGGGTTCACTTCAAAGAGTAGGTTGTCAAGGAAAAATGTTTTTTCGAATACACCCTTAACGGGGTATTATAATCTTCGCGTGACGGTTTATGAGGCTGTTTTAGTACTATTTGTTTATCTCTTTGGAAGGTACTTTATAAGATTTCATTATATACTGAATGATATTTTAAACGAGCGTCGGCTGGACAAGGTTTCACTCTAATAAGTGTATTTATATCAGCAAACAAGAGGTAATAATATTTAACAGTCTTATCAAATATTCATTTTATTATCTACTAAATATAATAAGTTTATATTATTTCAAATTTTCAGTAAATAATTACGACCATTTTGAATAAATATTCACATAAATCACATCTTGCCAATGTTAACAAAATTATCATTGATAGCAAATTAAATCCAAATTTTTAATAAATAGTCCTTTAAATCTATTTATTATTCCGTTTTTTATTCATAGATCAAACACGACTATAAATAAAATAAAATCTTAAGCAGAAATTTTAGAAAATATAACTATGCAATTGTTCGATGGGGGCTTCTACGGTCAAAATGATAATTTATAATCTTCTTTTTTTGTTTTGTTTTAAATATTGAACAACCGTATATGTAGCATGTTAAGCTTTCAGAAGTAATTAAAGTTCGTTTTCGGTTTGAAATCTGAAAAGAACGAAATACAAATAAGAGATATATAAATCATTGTTATTCTTTACCATTTAAGAAACGTGTCATCTGCTTGGTGAAACTTTTGTTTGATGTTTTCAGCTTTTAAGTTTTGTAGTCACGAAACATCTTAATTACCTTCAAACAAATATCAATGCAGTTTCCTTTCTTTTTATTTTTTGGCTTAAGTTGTCAGTAGTGGCTGGATTTACGACGAGCATTTACTGCTAAACCACAAGTACGAATTCCGAATCAAACAGTTCTTTTTATCTGAGAAATATTTTTGATTTTGTATTAGATTCACTTTGATAATGATATCCTTTTAGTAAAGATTGTGTTTTATTTACACTCTTGTAATAAAAAATCAACACAATAAAAAATATATACAAATATTATGAAATTATTATTATTTTAAATAAAACATCATAAATTATTTAATTGATTTGTTTGCTATTTTTCGGATGAAAAAATCGTTTTTTTTTTTAACCCCTATAGTCTGTACGTTATCCTTGTAAACGATTTGGCCAATTTCGGAGTCCTTTCGTAGTTATTTATTACTTTAGCTCAAAGCGCCCGCAGGCTTAAACTGTTTTGAAGCACTATAAACGTATTTTACACAAAAAGACTTTTTTCAAACTGGCCGGAATCAGAACCCAAAAACTGTTAAGGGGACGGTGAACGTTTAAAAACGTCCTTCCGGCCAGTGGCGGGAGGAAGAGGTAGCTTTCATATTCCTTATTTTTTAAAAGCCAGCTTATATTATTTAAACAGACGGAGCTCAAATTAGTGGAACCAGATTATAGAAGATTAAATACTAATTTTTGTCAATTACTGAATATAAATGAGAATTTCGCAAAATTAGTCAGCGTTATCAAAGCTGATTTTATTTAAAGTGATGTATATTTGGTGGTCCAATTCGGCGATATCTTGAAGTGCCAGCCATTTTAAAACAACGTAATAGGTGCAACAAAGCTAGCCAATGAACAGGGTCGAGAACTTAATAATTCCTGTGCGCATGCTCACTCACATCTAAATCGGTTGATATATACGACTGCTGTCGCAGGTAAAAAAACAGATTTTTTAAAATGTCACCCACATTAGAAATTCAAACTGCTATATCTCAGACATTTTTAAAGATAAAGACAAAACCAAAAATACTCCGGAATCTATATATCAATCTCAAACATATTTTTAAAAAATCTTTTTCAATTTCTAATATTTCTGTAATTTTAAATTTAATTTTTTTTTAATTTACTGAGCACTGCACATGCCTTCTCACATCCAAATCGTTTCATAAATACACGTATTATCTCGTGACAAAAATCAGATCGTTTAAAAATGTCAGCCATGCGCAATATTCTTTTCTCTGGCATGTGCCGATTTTCTGTCCATCCTGATAATATCGTATTTTCATCTGGAGGGAACTTCGCATTAGAAACAATCCTGCGTTCATGCAAGGAAGTGTCATATTTGGCAGTGGGGGAGTGATGGTGTATGCTGGCATCTCCATTGTTGGGCACACCGACCTCCACATCATTCGAAGTGGAGCTATCTGACTGATCAGCACTATAGGGAAGAGATCCTCAGATATATTGCAGTCCCTTACGCTGCAGTAATTGGAGATGACTTCGTGTTAATGGACGACAATTGCAGGCCACATCGTGCTCACTTGGAGGATGATTTCATTTTCGAGGAAGGAATCATACGACACGAAAGGCCTGCGTGTTCTCCGGATATGAACCCAATAGAGCATGTTTGGGACATTCTGACAGACGAGTTGCTGGCCGCCTACCAACCCTACAAACTCTCCAAGAACTGGAAAGAACTCTTCTGGAGTAGTGGGACAGAATACCCAAGCTTCTCATTAATAGCCTCATTGACTTCGTGACTCAAAGGTGTTCAATGTTGCTGGCAGTCTGGGGAAACCATACTACTTTCTAAAAACGTTTTTCTTTGAAGGTAACAACTTTTTTATTCGTTTTTTCTCATATGCACAAACTGTGTTTTTTTTTCCAAATGCTCAATACAATGCATTTTTCTGCCAAACATGTGTTATTGTTTTCTCATATAGCCTACCACATCGTTCGATCATGTATCAATCATCTAAACAATTCTCCAGCCGCAAGATCCACAACAACCTCAATATCCTTTAATTGTTTTGAGAGGTGCGGAAGGTGTTTGCAGATATAGTGCTTCACGTACCTGCAATAGGTAGTAAAATAGTGCCGTTTAACCATTCAGTATTTTTTTTTTTCGAATCTTTTTTTATTTTATGAGCAGCTAACCATTTTTCTTTGAATTGATTTTTAATAACGGAGAAGTTTTGCTTCATCTCAGCTATCGTTGGATGACCTTCAGAATAAATTCTTCATAATTATTTATCCTTAAATTGAAGCTTTCCATCAAATGTTGACACATTTGAGCCTTGCATGATAGCATATAACTCCTTTCGAGTCTTAGATCTCAATTCAGAAGGACCCGTTAACAATGTAAATAAAAAACTAAATAGCAGTAATTTATATAAAAAATTGTAGAAACTAACAAAAGAATATTGTTAAAAATAGGGGCCGGATTGGGCGGCTGATTTTTTATCACTGCTTGTACACTAAGTGTACTTCATATTGCACAGTAGTCGTTATTGCTTAGATATCTTTGGAAATATAACAAAATCCTTTCTAAACATTATAAATAATTATTTATGCCACTGTTAATTACACCTAAGTTGTCGAACATTATGACAAACAATCGGCTGGATATTCATTAGGAAAATGTAGTGCATACTTGGTTCAGAATAATCCATCACAAAAACAACTACTAAATAGTTTAGACACAAAACTACCAGATATTTTAATACACTAAAATATGAGCGCATTGAAAAATCACACGACTATTACAGACGAACGGCATCTTCCGACTGATCGCGTTGATTGCTGCGCCTTGTGAGTTTCGCCTTTGGATGCAGTAACGTTTTGAGGGAAAATAATACAAAATAGGCAAACGCTTTTTAAAAGAATCATTTTTAGCTATATTTTGGGGCTAAATATCAGTCCGTGCGTCTGCACAATCAAATATCTTTTTACATAATTCGACGATTTAAAAATTGTCAGCTTCAGCGTGTTCATTGAACATTTGTCTAAGAAAATAACAATTTTGATATTTCTAATCTTAATAGGTTTGTTAATATTAGCAGCGAAAGACCTCCAGTCACAAAACTTTACGTTAAGACGGTGACAGTGCACTGTTAAAAATTTGCAGCATTCTGGCAGGTCATTTGACCATTTTTTCCGAAAACGATTAAAACAACCGTAATTTAACACTATTCTGACCATATTATTGGCCATTTTATGGTCAGAATATAGTTAAATTATGGTTATGAAATCGTTTTTTCAAAAAACGGTCGAGTGACCTGCCAGAATGCTGCAAAATTTTTAACAGTGTGTAGTTCCTTTTTTAATACTTTTTTTAAGAGTTAAATTTTTTACTTAAATTACAAGTGTGAATCAAATATAAGCTAGACTTTTTTAACAGGCTATTTTTGAAATACTAATTATGAATATTTCATCGATTTTATTTTTCAACATTACTTCGTTTAATATCTGTGCACTTTTTGCACGATATGGGATTTTTTTTTAAATTTATTCTTGTACCATAACCAGTAAATTTTAAGAAAAAAGAAAAAAAATGATTTCAACGAATTGTTTCTTACATTTGTGGTTGTGGAAACCCTTATCATATTAGAATCCGGCAAGGTTCACATTTTACCTAAGCAAAGTACTTTTATTTGTAGCCATGTCGAAATGTGGCCTAAATCCGAACAGAATTGCGTATGGAATAATATTGGGTTACTTGAACTGATGCAAGACTCTAATATACATTCATTTATAATCATACGAGGTGGAACCTATCGAATTTTGACGAAAGAAACTGTTTTAAAAATGAAACTGTTACACTGAAATTATAACAAACCTGGAAATTTAATTACAATAAAAAAGCTCTCTTTCATTAGCTATTGTCTAAGTCACAAAACAAATATTATTTTAACCTAAAAGTTACACCGAAATATTTTCACCGTCTCAAATTTTGCATGCGCACATTTCATATCCATATTCACAATTAAAAAAATATTTTAACGCGCAATAGGTTATTAATAAATATATTTCCAAACCTGAAATCATGTTTGTGAGCTACAACTTCACAGTTCTGGAATTTATTTTGTCTTTTGGAGTGAAAAATATGGAAAAATAGGAGGTAGTGGAAAGTTACTCCCCATGGTTCAAAGTTTTCCTGAATGACTGTAATATTCATATTTTTTTTCTCATTATATTTAAATATTTTTATCTATTTTCTTCATCTGTAAACAGATATATATGTCATATAATAATTGATAACAGGGTTTGTACGGATACTGTTATTTTCAAGGCCAAATATCAGAATGTTTTTATAGAAAAATAAATCTAATTTAAATGGACGAAATTTAGCCTTATTTAAGGCGAGAATTTCTATAAAAAAATACTGGTAGCAAATAATTTCTTAGACTGGAAATTCAAGAACCCGTACGAACTCTGTGATACAGCAGTATCATTAATATTGTGAAGTTACTTATGCGAACTCTTATGTGATGCATGAGAACTTATTTGTTTGAACTAAAATTTTCAAATTTAAGGTAGAGGTTTCATGTACCAAAAAAAGGTAAAATGATGGATGGGGATGAATTTCGAGTAAATGTGAAACTTATTTCATATTAGCGTAATTAAATAATTCTACGAAGAAAATAATTGAAAATGAATAACAACTTTGCGGCCGCGAAGCTGAAAATATATCTTATAGAATGGAATAAAATGTTTTCATACTTCAAAGTTAAAAAAAAAAAAAAAAAAAAAAAAAAAAAAAAAAAAAAAGTTTTTTTTCGTATTATATTGACGAATTCAAAACCTAAAAAGAATTATATTATACGCGTGCGAAAATGTTTTACTAGCTTTTGAAAATGTCATACATATTTTTAATCTTAGTTATTCATTTATAATAATGCTATATTCATTATTGTGAAGGTGATTTCTCTTTAAATTTTAAGTTGCCCTTTGAGAAAATACTAAACAATAAAATAAAATAAAAATAAAGAAATACAAAATTCCGGAATTTCTTGTTTTCCGCTTCCGTACTTTATGAGCCATAGAAATGATGGAAAAATTGCACAGAATACACGAATAAATACAGTATTAGAATTTTCGCCAATACTTTCATATAAAATAAATATTAAGAGGAGAGTAAGATAAATTTTCATTCAAAGGTATTTTGTATATATAACATTCTATAGTATTCTCTGGCAATGCTCTTATATTTATGGGAAGTATTTTATTAGTCTCTGATTTTTTTTTTCATTGCATTTTGCATTTGATACTATAATTTATAAGCCCGATTTGGCTAATAAATTTTATATGACTTTAATTGAGTGAAAATACAGGATAAATATAGCTGCTTTTGCACATTTTATTATATATTTATTTAATTTTTTTTTCAATACTATTATTGTTTTGTGTATCAGTTCAGCATTTCTCATTCCTTTGTAAATTCAAAATGCTTCTACTGTAACATATAATTTCCAGTTCATTTAATAGCTTATAATTGTATTTTGTACCATTATTTCTTTGTTAATAGACTATTGTCAGCATAGGGTAGGTGTACTAATGAAGTTAGAATTATTATACCGGGTGTCCCAAAAATGACTGATTGATTTTAAAATTCAAAAACTTGCAAATGGTGACAGACTTGATTTTTGGAACTTCGGGATCATTCAAAACATTTTAATCTCCTTTTTTTGCATGGGAGAAAAGAGAGGCCGAAAAATCGAGCCGCGATTTAGCACCTATTGCTTGCAGCGCCATCTATAGCTCTCATTTGTAACTAAAACTGGGAACCGCAGCATAAAAAATCCTGACATCTTACATAACCCTCGTGCAATTTTTTTTTTACTGTCTGTCATCGTTTGCAAGTTATTGAATTTTAAAATTCATCAATCATTTTTGGGACACTTGATATATAGAAAATAAACTGAATTAGATATTCATTCTGCTATGTTGGTAAATTAGTGAATAAAATTAGTGAAAATTGGTGAAAAAATGCAGACCCAGGTATCAGCCGGAGTGGCTCAGTGGTTAGAGCGACAGCCTGGAAGGCTGTGGTTCCGGGTCCGATTCCTAGCTCTGGCTAATTTTTCACCCCAGTTGGGTTTATTGTATTTATTATATGTATGTCTGTTTAATATTTATATCTACAGTTATATTTTAATTATTTAGCTTCCTGTTAAATGATATAATGCATTTTTATTAATACGTGATATTCTGGAAAACTGGAAATTTAATACTACGTGTTACTTTATCATATTTATTTCTCTTCATTATATTTTTCTACTACATTTTGTTCCAATTGTGATTATCTCATTTTTATTTCAATTTTATTTTGTATCATCAATAAATTAAATGGTTTAGGATTAAAGAATATAAACTGGAAGTGGTGTGGAACAGTAAGAACTAAAAGATCTTCTTAAAACAGCATGAAATTTCTTTTTAATTATCTAGGCCTTTCGAAATCTTTCTTCGTCAGGCGAAAAGAAGACGTGCTTCTACTATGAAAGCACGTCTCAGTCTAGCTCCTGCTTTCATAGTAGAAGAACGTCTTCTTTTCGTCTGACGAAAAAAGACTAAGATCTTTCGAAAGCCCTAAGGCATTAAAAAAATTTATGGGATTTTAGGAAGATCTTTTAGTTCTTATTGTTTAAGATTGTCAATATTTTGAGATTTACTTGTGAGATCTATTTGCCAATTAGCTTTACATTAAAGTATGTTTTAGTATAACGATTAATGTATAATACTATTATTACATCCCCTTTCATTTAGAATTTTGGTTAATATTGTTATATGAACTTATAAGATGAATTTAGATTCAAAAGTATTAGGTATATATTTTCACACTTTCAATTTTATTTGTACACTTTCTATTTTAGACATTTTGTCGAATATTTAAAACTTTATTTGTCAGATATTGATGGAACATCAGGATTATGAAGAAAATGTTCGACTTCATTTTTATCATCGGCGATTTGATCAGTAGGACAATTAGGGGGCCAACAAAAAATCAAAGAAAAGAATAATATTTGGGATCACCCTATAAAAGAAAATGCACGAAATGATCTATCGCTATAGCTTAGGACTGTATAGATATTGTACCATATATGTATTCATTTGTGGAGGAATAAAACGTATATTCATGGAAATATGTCGATTTTTTTTTAAGGTAAAAACATAATTGCAGGTTTTTTGTTTATATCATGCAGGGTTTTTTACCAAATTTTACGCCAGTTTCATACAATTTGACAAAATGTAGTAGAAATAATATGGTGTAATTGGAATGTAAATATATTAAACATTTGACGAAATATGAGCATTTGAATGAAATATTTTTTATCTGCGTATGCGCGCACGATAAAAAAATATTTTCTTTCATGATTTGATAATCAACTTTATGGAGCAACTCATAAAAAAAGCCAGTCAAATATCGTGAAAATTCAGAAAGATACGTCGGCAATACACTGAGCTAAATTTTAGTTGCTCTCTAAAAATAACTAAATAATAAGGGGTTTCCGTAAATTGTCGTTTCTAATTTTTACTTTTTTTTTTCATTTTTTCTGGATACTTTAGGTCTTCTTGGAAAATCAGCAGAATGAGCCTATTCCAGGAAAAAAAGAAGTATCAAAATCTAAGCATTTCTTCTAAATCTACTCGTTGACATTCATTAAGTACAAACTTCTTTGCTGAAATCCAGATAATAAAAAAATAACAATTTTTTATTATATATTACAAGCTTAACTCGTACATTTGATATTAGACTTCTACATAGTCTCCTCCCAATTCCAAACAACGCTTTGAACGAGTGTACCTATATACGTTAATAAACGTCTTCTGGAACGCCTCAACTCCAACACTATTGAGTTCTGATGTCACAGTGTATTGAGTTCAATGTCATCTATAGAAACTTTCCGCTGCCCCTTCATCTTCAATTTTAAATTGAAAATAAAAAAATGGTCCGCGGTGGACAGATCTGGTGAGTACGGTGAGTGGTTGATGCACTCAACCTTCTCTGCTTTCTCGCCAAAAAATGCTGAACAAGGCTAGTCTTCGTTAGCTGGGCACGTTGTCGTGAAAGAGGCATCAATTTCAACTGGCAGCGAATGGGGCGTAACACGCCGTATTCGTTTCAAAAGCAGATGTAACACACCTTTGTGGAATTCACCAGTCAAAGTCATAGTGGGCAATCAGATATCATCAAAAAGTGCATATGTTGAATATTTTCCCCACTTCAACTTGAACATGTATGAACTGATCTGTCACCTTTGGTCGGCCGACCCTTTTCTAACTTGAAACCTGGAAAAGCACTCAGATACTCGTGACTGACTCATAGCATCGTCACTGTATACAGATTAAAATATTTCGTACGTTTCTGTGGCCAATTTTCTCAATTTAAAACAAAATCTGATGTTTGTTCGCTTTTTTTCATTTTTTTTTTAATTACAAGGGCGCACACACACGCTTTACACTGTAAAAAAAATCCGACCAGTTTTCTTGTAGGAATCGGAAAAATAGTTGCCCTTATCGTACCGGAAATTTTTCCGACCCAGCTCGGAATAAAATCCGTAAAAAAGAAGGAAATAGTCAATAAAACAGTATTTTACGGATTTTATTCCGAGCTGGGTCGGAAATTTTTCCGGTCCGATAAGGGCAACTATTTTTCCAATTTCTACAGGAAAACTGGTCGTTTTTTTTTTTTTTTTTTTTTTTTTTTTTTTTTTTTTTTTTTTTTTTTTTTTTTACAGTGTACGAAAATGAAAGATACTAAGCCGGAAATTCAAAGAAATGAATGCAACAACTTGATACGCATGTCTTAAGGTCGTTGAGAGTTCATCCCGCCGGTTTCCCCATCCCCCGCCAACTGTTTTTTTCTTTTTCTTTTTTTTTTTTTTAAGATAGGGAGTTTTGGAACTTTTTGACTGTACTGTCGCGGCCAAACTCGATCCCTTATGCGTCAGTAACAAACAGTCGAAACCCCTTTGTTTTCGGGGAATCATACTTTCGCTCCGGAGAATGGGGCACTTTTAACTACTGTGTCTAATGGAGAATTTGCTTATCTTTCTATACTCTCCCTACTCTAGTCTTGTTTTGTTTTTTTGTTGTTTTTTTTTTGTATGGAAAGGAACTTTACAAATGAGGCCAATTCGTCTTCATATAAGAAGTCTTTATCAAGAAAATTTTTAAAGTTTACTTAATTTTATAATTTTTATTGAGTAATTTATTGTAAAAATTCTCAATGTTTGAAACATAACCAAGAAATTGAACGTGCATATATCTACAGATACATTTATTTATATGAGTATGGTGAATAGACTTAGGAATTAATATTTTTAAATTCTGGAAACAATATTCTGTAATTTCTAACCAGTGTTCTAAACCTTTTTCAAAAGCTATTCTGTGATGAACTGAGTACATAATATTAAAAAAAATAAACAACCTCCCCCCCCCCCCGGCTTATTGATTCTCTAATATAATGAAACCTGTGAAAATTATTATTATTTATTTATTTATTTATTTATTTTGTTTCCTCGTATTTCATGATCACCACCCACAATTTACTGAAAATCGTTCGCTATGTACAAATATATATATTTTGTAAATAATTAAGAATCGTCTAAATATCCATGTTTTGAAAAAAAAATCGATATAATTTTATTGCCGGATATTGGCGAAAAGGCTTGCTTATTTTGTTGATATTATGAAGCCTGTAAATATATTTTTATTTTTATCGTATACTTTAATATCATAACTGTTCGAAGTTAAAATATTTAATTTTATTTGTAAGTCTGTTGATTTTCTATATCTATATGCTTGTAACTTCAGATCAACACATATAATTACCAAATGCCAAACTTATTGAAAATTGTTTGCAATGTACATATATCTATATTTTTTAAATAATTAAGAATCGTGTGTTTCCATGTTTAAAAAAAAATCGATAAGATTTCTTGCCGAATATTGGCGAAAAGGTTTGCTTATTTTGCTTATATTATGAAACATGTAAATATATTTTCATTTTTATCGTATACTTTAATACAGTGACTGTCCACAGTTAAAATATTTAATTTTATATGTAGGTTTGTTATTTTTCTATATGCTTGTATATTTCAGATCTACACATATAATGGTCAAAATTATTGAAAATTGTTTCCAAAGTACATATATGGGGCATTCTCACAATCTTTTGACTTTCATGTTCTATAATAATATCTTTTATTTTAATACACTTTTTTGTGTTTCTTTTATTTCATATACTGGGGAACATCCCATTGCATGATTGCACAACAATATTAACGAGATAAATAAGTTTTAGACGATGTTCGGGGGTCCAAACACCTGGAAAACTCCCATACCGTCCCGTGTCCCTGATGCTGATTTTTAAGTTTGGAGCTGTCTGGATAAAATTGCTTGAATAAAAATAACTCGATGTAATTTTTTTCTGAAACTCGAACTATTGTTTTATATAAATATGTAGATAAAGATTAACCTGCACACATTTTTAGTGTCGTTATTATTTTTTAAACTCTGTCCCTGGGTTTTAGATTCCTTACCGGCCCTCTTCTAAAATTATCATTTCAGATGCAGCCACAGAATTTTTTCCAAGTTTTTTCTCATGCTAGAGAATTATGCTAGAGAAGAATGCTAGAGAAATAATGTCTAAAATTCGTTGGCAGGAAATTTACTGTAGAATTTAAATCAGCATTTAAATATCAATTTCAAGCATCGTGGCTTAATTGGTAGTTTCACCGTCACCAAGGTTTTTTCCTGGAATTTTCGAGGTAAATTATAAAAAAAAAAATAATTTAATCCAATGTTAACGACTGTTTCTAAAAATCAATGAACATTGTGGCTATCACTTAGTCTTAACATGATTTTCCTAAAAATAGCTAGTAATTTTCCTTACCGTTCCATCCTTACCGTCCACTTTTTTTAACATTTCGTCCCTTCTTTATCACCCCTTTAAGACAATGTTATGCAAAAATTCTGTATTAAAAATAATACATTGTTATTATTTCTTATTTGAATGTCCTGTGGGTACTATGCAAATTCATTATTAGTAAAAATTTAGAAGAAAATAAAAAGCTATAGGGGTAAAATGGTAAGGAAAATTAAACACGCAAGTTTAACTTAAACCTCAGTTAAATAAAAAATTTTCGCTGCTGACCATTTTTTCTTTATTTTGAATCATTAAGGCATTGGTCTATCAGATTAAAATGTTATTTTAGCAAGTTTAATTTTATGAGATTTTTTTCCCCCGAAAGTCAAAAGATTGTGAGAATGCCCCATATCTATATTTTTTAAATAATTAAGAATCGTGCAAAATAATCGATGTACTGAATATTGTGTAGATATTAAAAAAAAAAAAGTATTATATTTTTTATACTATGACTGTCCGTAATTCGAATATTTGATTTTACAATTTCCCTTAAAATAAAATTATTTTTTTATTTTTTTTCCTAAACATAATAGAAATCTATAATAATTATTATTTTTCTATTTCCCAATACACTTCATCTTTTGTACCTCCAATGTTTAAAATTATTGAAACAATTGTCCGCAATCAACTTTATATACCTATATTTTCCATCCGAAGTAGGGTGTAAAAATAATTTAATGTTCTAAAAATTTATCCTGATTTGAGTAAAGTTTGGTTTTTTGAAAAAGTTTTAGTTAATTTTCTATTTTGAAACTAATAAATATTATTAAAAAAAAATTTTTACTGTGTATTTTACGGTCAGAATTCTCAATGTTTCAAATAATCAAGAATTTAAATGTAAATATAAGTAAAAATTTACTTATAATTTTTGTTTTTGATGTTATAGTAGAGTGTTAATTAAAATATTTTTAATTGCTTAAAGCATTGGATTTATTTATCTCTAAATCTTTTAGTTTTTCCTGTTTATAGTATAAAGGACGCCGATGAAAAATATACATATAATATATATCTTTTATAACGCATATAGAGCGAAGTTTTTCGTATTTTTATATGTAAAAGTAACAGTTAATAAGCATTATTTACAGTAGAGAAGCTCTATTTACAGTAAGTATTCACGCCATCTGCCGGTGAGAGTAGAACATTAATGATTCCAAAACTAAGGGGAATTGTGAAGGCCAGATAAGGCAGGCGATCGAGTTTGGCCTTGGTACTGTGTAATAATAGAGGTTTAATGAGCTTTTTGGAGCAGAAAGATGGTCAAACTAGTAGGAAGCTAAGCTACTAAAGCCTTCAACTGTAAATTTTGCCAATGGATTTTTTTTTCTTTGAAGGGAAAATTACAATCTTTTGTGATAATAGTCTTTTTTTAATGTATTTGAAATTGGATAACTTTATGGGATATGTTACGTAATACGTTTTATTGGTTGTCTCAATAGGTTAATTGTGGCTTTTTATAAAGTAAATTCCCTTCAAAGAAAATAAATAATTTTGTTTCCTCATTTTTGTTTCATAATGTCCGCAAGCGGAATTGATATAAAGGAGCATAAAATATCACACTAGATATATTGCGTTAACCCAATCTTCCACGCAGGAGAAAAGACAATTTTGAAATTCTGGTGAAATATTACATCGGGGAACAGTAAGAGTGATTACAAAGCATTGCGGATCAGAAAGATGATTATCCATGCAGCGGAAGTAAGCTACTAAAAATATTTCATCTGTAAATTTCACAAAGAGAATTTATTTTCTATAGAAAAGTACATTTTTATCTCCATGCAAATTTACATAGAAATGCAGCGCATTTCATTTGAAATATTCAAGTAAAGGAACATACAAATGTTCTTATTAGGAAAATTAACAATATTAAAATTTGAATATTCGCAAATGATTTTGTTTCGTAATCGATTATAATTTGATTAAGTAAAAAAAAAATTATTAAAGTAATTTTCAATTATAAATGAGCAAAGAAAAATGTTATTTTGAGATAATCATAACATATTTATGTCAAATAATTTAAAAATATATACTATGGTTTTATTAAAAATATGTCTATTGAAGTAATTTTCAGTTACGAAAGACCAAAAAGATACATCATTTTGTGATAATCATGACTTTTGTATAAGAAATAATTGAAAATAATTACGGTTTCTACGGTTTCTTCAAAAATGTGTTTATTGAAGTAATTTTCGATTACAAATGAACAAAACAAAATGACATTTTGTGATGATCATAACATTTCTTATAACAAATAATTGAAAATAATATACTGTGGTTTCATTAGAAATTTCTTTATTGAAAAAATATTCAATTACAAATGAACAAATAGTCCAGGCAATAGGGAATTTTAACTAGCAAAATTAATGGTAGTTCTAGAAATCGGCTTACTTTATGTTTTTTGGGTCGCTGAATCCGAATTTATAACTTCCCATCAAAATTTCCCCCGGTAACCTCCCCCCAAATTTTTGGTAAAAAGCCCCCCCCCCCCCCAAAAAAGGTTTTTTTAATAAAAAAATCACTCTTTTTATTGTCTTAGGGGAAAAGTATCTAGAAATTCATAAAGTAGACACAATTTGCAACAAATTAGATATATGATATTATGACTTAGGATGAAGGGGAAGGGGGATCTGCCTCGCAACATGCGCGCGGTGCTGCGTGGACTAAGTAGCGCAATTCCACTTAACCACTCGCACGTTTACATTCGCCCTCCCAATTCCCCTCCGAACTTTCTTTATAAGGTTTACTTCATGTTTTTTGGGTCGCTGAATCCGAATTTTTAACATACCCCCAAAATTTTATCCCCCCGAAACCCCCCAAAATAGCTGTTATTAACTTAAATTTCTTATTGTTTTAGGGGAAAATCATTACGAAATTCAGAAACGAGACAAAATTTGCAACAAATAGGATACATGACATTATGACATAGGATAAACGGGGAGAGAAGGGGCTGCCTCGGAACATTCCCCGCGTGCTTTTCTCAAAAACCAAATTTTTTCAAAAAATCAATTTTTTGGGGGTTGCCGGGTGAAATTTTGGTGAGAAGTTACAAATTCGGATTTAGCGACCCAAAAAACATAAAGTGAGTCGAAATCCAGAACGAGTATTAATTTTGCTAGGTAAAATCCCCTATTTCCTGGACTTCATAACTTAGTGCACGTAGCGCCGCGGTGCATGTACAGAGGCAGCCCTACCCCTCCCCGTTCATCCTACGTCATAATGTCATATATCACATTTGTTTCAAATTTTGTCTAGTTTCTGAATTTCCTAATGCTTTTCTTCTAAAACAATAAGAAATTTAAGTTAAAAACAATTTTTTTTTTTTTTTTGGGGGGGGGGGAGGTTACGTGGGGAATTTCGGGGGGAAGTTAAAATTTCGGATTCAGCGACCCAAAAAACTTAAAGTAAACCTTATAGAGAAAGTTCGGAGGGGAGATGGGAGGGCGAATGTAAACGTGTGAGTGGTTAAGTGGAATTGCGCAACTTAGTCCACGCAGCACCGAGCGCATGTTCCGAGGCAGATCCCCCCTTCTTCTTCATCCTAAGTCATAATGTCATATATCTAATTTGTTGCAAATTTTGTCTACTTTCTAAATTTCTACTTTTCCCCTAAAACAACAAAAAAAAATATATATTGTTTTTTTTTTTTTTTTTTTTTTTTTTTTTTTAATAAAAACCTTTTTGGGGGGGCATTTTACAAAATTGGGGGGGGGGGGGTTGCCGGGGGGAAATTTTGGTGGGAAGTTAAAAATTCGCATATAGCGACCCAAAAAACATATACTAAACCTTTTTCCAGAACTACCATGAATTTTGATAGGTACAGCCCCTAGACAGTCTCTATTGCCTGGATTAAAAAGGAAATATCATTTTGTGATAATCATGCCCTTTTTTTACAACAAATAATCGAAAGTAATAAACTGTGGTTTTATTGAAAATGTGTTTATTGAATTAATTTTCTAATAGAAGTGAGCAAAAAGAAATATAATTTCGGAATAATCATGACGTTTTTTATAACAAATATTTGAAAATAACATACTGTAATTTTATTAAAAGGAATATTTATAAATGTATAAAGGTGTAAATTATTCCTAATATCAAAATTTCATTTTTACTATGTTTCAGCGATTCACCGTTGTTGTTTTTTTTACATAGAATATAAAACGACAATAATATACTCTTCAAATAACATAAGATATTTCCGTATGAAGATTTCCATGTCAGAAAGACTTCATGCTGAAATAAATTTTTGTAAAAGAGCATAAATTACCGTAACACAAATATTGCATTTACTCAATCTTGCACGATGAGCAAAAGTCACCAGGGTAATGTTAAAACGAAGCAAAACGTCGGAGATCAGAAGTCCTCCATGTGGGACACAAGCTTTTGAAACGTTTTAGCTGAAAATTTCCCGTAGAATGTTGCTTATAAATAAATGCATTTTCATCTAGTGCTTCAGCTTTAGACGGAAATTAAAGATGTTTGATTTGAAAGTTTTATGTAAGAAGGCTCATAATATCTTCTTAATAGAATTAACAATGAAAAAAAAAATCAGTTTTATCATTAAAATAAAATACACATGCTAAAAGTGATTAGAGCAAACTTAAAATCTTAAAATCCTTTTAATAACCAAATCGATTATTTCCGCACGCACAAAAAACAACGGTGAATTGCTCAAGGTCTGCCATAATAAAAAAAAAACTATTTTTTGCATAAAATAGGGAATAAGTACTTGATAAAAAACCGTCAAGAGAAGTTAAAGTTAAGCATTATTTTTTTAGTACGAAATTAGTCAGTTTGTTTATTAAGAGCTTTTTTTAGCCTTTATGTTTACTATACAGGCATCCCCCGGCTTACATATTATGCAACATACGTAAATTCGTAGTTACTTAGAGAATCTCAAAAATTACATTTGAGAACATACTAGTGCGTTTGATACGCAGTTGCATACTTTTTATATTTATTTTATAAATAAAATACATAGATAGAAATCACAACCGAAATATAGTTTATATATTATATAGAGTTATATTTTTATTGGTATGTACAATTAAATCTATAACAAAACAACCTAACCTTTATTCTTAGATATTCATAGTAGTCATCTGATTCATAATATACACAGTTAGCGCTCATCAGGGATTATTTTAATGTCTGAGTGCTGTTCATTTGTCTTGCCATCAGAAATTCGTGGTGAATACAGACGTGTGAAAATTATTAGAATAATTGTGAAATTTACATTAAAATCTTGTTATATTAAAGAAGTAATACATTTAAAAATATTTGCCCATTTAATATTTAGTGTGCATCCCTTGTTTTTTATTAAAGATTCGATACGCCTTGGCATATTTTGTATTAGTTTTTGGAAATTAATTTGTATTTCGTTGTCATGATACCAAATTTGGATGATTTTTCTATCAGAATATTCTTGTTTGTGATGTTTCATTTCTTTAATTTAATTAAAGAAAACATTTCCATGGCCTGGAAACAGTTCAGATATGAACCCCATACAGTACCTTTGGGCCATTGTAAAGAAAAAATTAAAGGAATACAACATCACAAACAAGACTAGTCTGATAGAAACACTCATCCAAATTAAGCATCATGACAACGAAATACAAATTAATTGCCAAAAACTCATACAAATTATGCCAAGACAAGTATTCTATCATTTCTTTAATAAAAAACAAGGAGATGGACACTAAATATTAAATGTATCGATATTTTTTTAATATTTCTTTAACAAGTTTTTATTGTAAATTTCACAATTATTCTAATAATTTTCACACGTCTATAGATTAAATTAGATCTGTTAAATTATTTATTATTTTTATAGTCGTTTGATTTCAAATATATATATATATATATATATATATATATATATATACATATATATAATAAATATTGCAGTTTCTTACAAAATATTGCCTAAGCAACTTCGAAATTCGACTTACTTAAAATTCCAGTTACTTAAAACTTTACGGAACGCATTACTTACGTAAGTGGGGGATGCCTGTAATCAGTTGTAGCATAAGTATTATACTTTAAGTTTTTAATAATACAGTAAAACCTCTAAATAACGGACACCTCGGGAGCGTGGTAAATGTCAGCTATTCGGAGGTGTCCGCTATTGGGAAAAAATCAGAGATTGAAAAATTGCTAAGAAATGCTTATTGTTTCTTTAATTGACTTTTATATCTCCTAAAACCTGTATTATATTATTAATCAGAAATTAAAATTATTTATTTAAGCAATAAAACTGAAATAAAATTGTGTATACCTTTATCCACTGTTTATTACATTCTTACACTGTAAAAATAAATCTGTGAAGTTACTAAAATTTTTCTTGGAAACTGTGATTCCTACAACTTTTTATGTAACGGGAACAATGAAAATTCATATAACAGATACACTTTTGCACTGCAAATCAAAAAATCTGTAAGAGTGCTCAGAATTTTTTAGGAAACTGGAATGCCTAGAACTTTTTATGTAACTGCAAACCGGGTTAAAGATAAAATTTTAGTAAGATTACTGAAATTTTAGTAGATTATTTTGTAAATCTACAAATTTCTGTAGATTTACAAAAAATAGTTTTGTAGATTTACATCTTTTTTTGTACAGTGTACAGATCAAATTTTAGTAATCATACAGATTTCTGTCATTTTACGCCTGTAGAATTACAGATTTTGTTTTACAGTGTACGAAAAAAATATGTTACAAAAGTTGCTTTTGCTTGCGATTACATGTAATTTGTTTTTCAGTGTGACGTTTTAATTATGCCAGTAGTTTTAATCCTTCTGTTCATATTTTTTTCAAAAAAATTGTGTAACTGCTTACTGTATTTTGCCACTTCCTGGAAATTATCGATATTGCAGGAAGCATCTCCAGTTTCAGCATCTGTTTCATCATCACTAATAGAGTCAGATTTCTCGAAACTTCTGAAGGAATATAATCGAATACATCTACTGATTCTTCTTCAGTAGGTAACTCATCATCAATATTAATGAAAATTTCGGCAGTTTCTTCACTCCTGATACATTTCAGTAATTCACTTATTTCGCTTAATTCTTCATTTGTGTCGGAAATGTGTGTTCCATTTTCTTTTAATATAAAGCCTTCTTTTCTGAAACATTGTCGTACGCTTTCCGGTTTTATGTTTTTTTACAGCTGAGGAAATCCAAATTATAGCATCAAGAGCATTAGCTAATTTTAGACAGTCTTCAAGTATATTCATAGAATCTAACTTTGAAAGAATGTGGCGTAATAAACGCTTTCTGTACGTGGCTTTAAAATTGCTATTATTAGCGTAATAATTTTATTAAAGTCTTGACAAGTGGCTGGTATACTGAAGTTGTGTTTAGGGATAAAAAAACACAATTTTAACATTGTCGTATTTCAAATGTTTTGGATGAGAATTTGCATTATCCAGAAACAAGAGAACTTTACTTTATTGTTTTTTCATTCTATTATCAAAGGAAGTTAATCATTCGATCATTAAAGGATTAATCATCCACGCTTTCTTATGCGCGCTCCACACAATACCAAATTTATTACATTGAATGTTCTTTGGGAAATACCTGGGTTTCAGATATTTTCCAATTTCAAATTCTCCTAACACATTGTAACATAATAAAATAGTGAGTCGCTCTTTTGATTTTTTTTTTCGATACATTCATCCTTTATAAAACACAAAGTATTAATCGGGGAAATTCTGAAAAAGAGTCCGGTTTTATCGGCATTAAAAATGTTTCTCTCCTCATAATCTTGACAAATTGATTACAGTCGTTCATGCCAATCTTCCAACTTGTTTAAGATCTACAATTTTTTTTCTTCACATATTGTTTTGAAAGAGATGTTGTGTCGAAATCGAACTTTTTCCGGCCACCCACCAGAAGTCTTAAAATCGTGTAATCCGAGTTCTTTAGCAGCTTCTAAAGCCTTTTCCTGAATCAAAGGCCCACCGATAGGAACGTTTTTTTTGAACGAACTGAAGTAAACCAATTCAAAATTATAGAATCAATGTTAATGGATTTAGTCATCCTTTTGGCCCAAATTTTTGGTGTTCTCGTTAGAGCTAGTTATCCACAAATTTCTTATTCCTTCTTTATTTTGTAAAATCTTTCCCACCTCTGTTTTACCTATTTTAAAACATTCAGCAAGTATCCGTAAACTCAAGTTCTCTTTCTCAGATAAACTTACAATTTGAAATTTTTCTCTTAAAGCTAATCGTTTTGTTTTTGAGACCATTATCGAAATATTAATCACAAAAAGAATGAAACAGTAATCGAATTGCGAAATAGTTTTTTTCCTGCTCTCGTCGCCTTCTTGGTGCCTTTAATTATCGCTGCCAAAAAATCAGTACTCAATTTCCCAATAAAAAAAAAAAATAATAATAAAATGGAGTAACTCCTTTCTTTGTTTTATAAAAGAGTAAAAATAAATAAATAAAATCGTATGTTAGGTTTTCAGTGATTATTTTTCTTTTTCTCAGAATATATGACGCCATGTGATGCCTCTGATTTCTCTCTTCTATGTTATGCAATGATATAATCCAGTTAATTACTTTCTAAATTTTACAAACGAGCCCTACAAAAATTTTTTTTGCTTGTTTCTTGACACTGTATAAGATTATCCGAAAAATTGTTTGAGCTTGAGTATAATGAAACAAACTAGTCAGCGTATTATCCATCTTGAAGTTTCATGCCAATTGTAAACGAAGTTATCTTATGCGCATTTAAAACGAAAGAGAAAATTATTGAGGTATTACAGAATTATGCGTGGGCAGCGTTGAACACAGACGTTTATACTCCGGGAGTGATTTCTGTGGCTCCAGTGGGGACATTACAGAGTTCCGGGAGTTTGAGATTTACACTTTTTGACCATTAAAAGCATAAAATATCCAATCTTCCGGGTGGGGGACACTTCAATGCTCCGGGGGGGGGGGATGCCACTCCAGGGCCACCCTGCGAATTCAACACTTGACGTGGGAGGGGGATTTTCCCAGCCCACCCTTTAAATTTCTGTATGATCACGAAAATTATGACACACTGCCCGGATAAATTTAGAGGCTTTTTACATTTCTTTCTTTATTTTCTCATTCAAAAATAATTTTCATCCTTTATCGCCAAAATTACTGTCCGCTATTCGGAATGTCCGTTATTCAGAGATTAAACATACAAAAATTTAAGTTTTGGCAGTAGGGATTGGAAAACTGTCCGTTAAATAGAGGTATCCACTATTCGGGAGAGTGCGTTATGGAGGTTTTACTGTAATAATTTTTTAATACAAACAAATTAAAATTTTTATTATAAATTTATTATTTTGAAATGTTTCATAATAAATTTATTATTTAATAAGCAAAAATATGAGAAATAATTTTGTTATACAAACAAATTTAAAAAATTATTATATAGTTTCCTCTTATTACAATATTTTAAAATTTAAAAGATATAAAACAATTTTAATAAAGGATTGTAATGATTTTAAGGAAAGGAAAATATTTCAGGTTTTGTCAATTTTAATGAGTTTTATTTTTTATGTTATACGTCGATAAATTACTTTGAAATTTCTTATACAGATAATTAAAAACAAGATTATGCAGTTCAAAAAAAAAAAAAAAAAAAAAAAAAATCAGATTTTGGTTTTTAAAAAATCTTGCACAGATAATAAAGAAGAAGAATATACATTATGAAAGAATATGAAAACATATATATATATATATATATATTTAAACGGAAATCCACGCATAGAGATGTATTTCTGTAGAAGTGCATAAACTGACAAAGCATAGATATTACTTCTCGCAGAGAAAAAGACATTTTTCCAATTCGGGAGATTCATCAAAGTGGCAAAGTAAATAGCGGTGAAAAGATTTGCGTATCAAAAATATGTTCATGCATGTTGGACATTATATTAATAAAAGTACTAGAAATTGTACATAGGAAAATGCATTTTTCTCTTTGGCTACACAGAGCTGATTAAATGTAGCTGCCAGATCTCCACTGACGACCAAACTATTTTAAATGGCGACTGGAAGCATGAAAATTAAATTATCTAATTATAACTTATTTGAAAGGCCATTTTGATTGTAAACCATACAAAACAATTGGTGGTATTTTGATGTAAAAAAGGGAAGAACAGCGTCAGAAAATTTTTATTTAAATTTCTTATTTAAGGTAAAATGCCATTAAGCTGATACTTTATAGAACGAGCGGCGGCGACAGAAATGACTACTTCATCGAGTTACGGGATGAAATCACGATGCAGGACAAGATTTTTAGGAGTAGATTAAAGAATGACTGGTCTGCCTTGACATTTCTCGGTACGATAGGCGCAGCAGCAAACGCCAACTCGTCATTTTGGCGACACTATCACGTCATCGAGTTACCGGATGAAACCGTTGCCATATTAAAGGTAAAAAAAGCCTTTTAAGAATATTTTGGTCTGCCTGCGCATATCCTGGTAGAACCTCCTGGCATACTAAAATCTATAACAAAAAAATACGTCATAATATGCGATTGAGACTCTATAAACATAAGATTTTACAATACATTGTCGTGTATATCACTTCGAATCGACTTTCAAGATGAATTAAGGGTTTAGGGAAAGATTATTAATAATACGTGAGAAAATGACTGATTCGGCATAACTTGGTACAAAGGGAGGAAAACAATTAAGAGGGCGTCAATTCCCTATTTTGACAGTACTATTAAGTCATCGAGTTACGACTTGAAATTTTGGCTGATTAAATATACCGATTAGTACAATATTTCAGTCTCCCTCCTCATATCTTGGTAGGATGAGAGCAGAGCCGGGCGCCAAAATTAATTCTGTCGGATAATCACGTCATCTAGTTACGGCTTGAAAATGTGGCACATTAAAGGTACATATCAGTACAATAAGAATATTTCAGTCTGCCTTGTCATATCTTGGTACGAGACGAGCAGAGCGGGGCGTCAATTCTGAATTTTGACGGTTTTAACACGTCATCGAGTTACGACATGATATCTTCATGCAGGACAAGATTATTAGGAGTAGGTTAAGGAATGACTGATCTGCCTCGACATTTATTGGTGCGATATGACCAGCAGCGGGCGCCAAGTCGTATTTTGGCGTCACTATCACGTCATCGAGTTACGGGGTAAAACCGGTGCCAAATTAAAGGTAAAATAAAGTCTTTTAAGAATATTTTGGTCTGCCTGCGCATATCCTGGTAGAAACCCCCGGCAGGCTAAAATCTATAACAAAAAAATACGTCATAATACAATTGAAATTATACCGCCAAATTTAAGAATTGGCGCCCCGCTCTGCTCATCTCCTACCAAGATATGACGAGGCAGACTGAAATTTTCGTCTTGTACTAATCAGTATGTTTAATGTGGCAAAATTTCAAGCCGTAACTCGATGACATAATAGTACTGTCAAAATAGGGAATTGGCGGTCTGTTCTTCTCGCTTTATACCAAGTTATGCCGAATCAGTCATTTTCTCACGTACTATTAATAAGCACTTCCTAAACCATTAATTCATCTTGAAAGTCGATTCGAAGTGATATATATATAGAAATGTAATGTAAAATCTTACGTTTATAGGGTCGCAATCGCACATTTATTATCAATTTTTCCTATAAATGATTTCTTTTAAAGTAAAATCCTTTTTTTAAAAAGTAATAATACTAAAGATAAATGTTTTTCAAGGAATTACATGCTTTATATATTTGAACTCTACCATGTTATCAGTTTTTTAGATTAGATAACTTAATTTGTATTAGCTTTCTAAGTTGGTTTATTAAACAGAATTAATAAGTTAGGGTGTCTCAAGGCTCTTAAAATTGGAAAAAAATTAACAAAAAGACAATTTTCAACATTTAATATCCTAAAATGTATATGATTTAAAAACACAATTTTTACTGGGATTAAAATATATAAGTATGTTCTTTCACTTCATGTATTTAAAAATTACAAGATGCAGAATTAGTATTTATAGAGGGCTCCAAACTGTCAGATATTTGTCGAACAGAAAATTGGTATAACAGCTTACACGAAGGATTATAAAATAAATTTTGCAACTAGAATGAAATTTTTTGTGCCTAATTATAATCCAGTTTCTAATAATTAACGTGAACTTAAATAAATTTGTATTTAAAGCCTTTTTATATTTTTAATACAAAGTTCTATCTAGCTAATACCATATTTTGAAAATTTGAACAGTATGATCACCTAAAAAATGTTCTTTTGAAGAATAAAAATGAAATTTTAGGTTAAGTTTATACAGACTACACTGTTAAAAATTTTGCAGCATTCTGGCAGGTCATTTGACCGTTCTTTGAAAAAAAGGTTTCATAACCATAATTTAAATATATTCTGACCATAAAAGGGTCAATAATATGATCAGAATAGTGTTAAAATTAAGGTTGTGTAACAGTTTTCGGAAAAAAACGGTCAAATGACCTGCCAGAATGCTGCAATTTTTTAACAGTGTAACATGAAACATATGTTTTGAAAATTTCACGGAAAAATATTTGGAAGTTTTTAAGATGTCTTGCGCTTTATGCCCAAAAACGTCATTAGGAGAAAAATGACTTCAAAGCTTCGGAAACACCACTTCAGCTATTCAGCGGGTATAATTCTAATAGCCATAACTTCTGTTCTAATTGAAATTTCAAGAAAACAATCATATCAAAATTTTCAGTAAAGACAGACGTTTAATACCCAAACAAATCAGAATTTCAAAAATTTTGAAGCTATAAGTGTAAGAGTCCTGATACCCCTTAAGGATGTTAGTCAAGATATACTATAACAATAATTAATTATCATTATCATTTTACAAATAATCATTAAAAAAATTTATTTGTTTTATTAAATCCTGTTTTAAAATAATAAATACAGGAAAAAACTGACAAACGTGGCAGTGGAAAGGGGAAGCGGGGGTATTTTTTTTTTTTTTTTGCTGGCGACTAAAAATGTTTACTGCCTTCCAGAATTTTTTCAAATTTGTAGAGCCATGTGTACATACACCTTATTGTTTGATTTTATAAAAAATCTACGTCTTGTTCGTAAGTTTGAAAACTCATAATAATTTTTATGTCATTAAACTCCGTACGTTAGCAAATTAAAATGATTCAAACAAACTTTGAAAAAATAGTCATAGCGAATTTATTTTTAGTACTTGAAAGCGTAAAAAAAAGCATTGATGTATTCTTTAATTAAGTTAAGGCGTTATTAAATTAAAAAAAGATAAATGACAATTAAGTACAGTAAACATCCGATTATCCGTCACCCACGGGACCCGCGCTGTGGCGGATAATCGAAAGACAGTACAAGACAGTTAGTAAAATTAAATTTCTACATGCTAATTTATAAATAATAATTAAAAAAAATTTTTTTTGTTTGTTTGTTGTGTACTTTCAATTATAATAAAATAAGTGATAATAAGAAATCTATTTATCAAACAAGTTCAGAATTTTAATGAATAAATGTGTAGTACTTGTTTTCATCGAAAGTAATCCATTATACTTCTTTGTTTGCGTTTTGCTTGAGCTGTTCTTGGGTTGCATCTGCTTCCTCTTGTATCTCAAATCAATTAATGCATTAAGAAAGCATAGTCCGCATAACTGAGTCCTGGATTATCATTACCCAATTTATCTCACTCATCCGCTTTAAATTTCGCTGTATTCAAATCATTTTGAATAATTTCGTCATCGGTTAATTCTTCATAACCTACATCATTTATGTCACAATTAAGCCAGTCGGCGATTTCATCCGCAGAAATATTTTTTAGCTGCTGTTCCTGACGTCAAACAAGTATTTAACTCAAAATATCGCCGTCTCGCTCGGGTTCATGTGCATTTGAATTTTCGTTCTTCGTTTCTGATTTTTTTTTTTTAAATAAGAAAGGGTGGTGCTTAATCGAGTGTGGTAGATAATCGGAAGTTTGCTGTATTGCCATTAAAAAATAGTAATGATTTTAGATTACTCTTTTCACCAATTTTAACGACCATATTTTTCATGTTCTACTTCGATGACTTAGTTTGAATTTTTGTTATAAATATAATAAAGAACAAGAACATAAACATAAAATTGAATATGAACAATTTAATTTATTTTATCTTGCTTGAAATTTTTTGTTTATATCTGGAGAAGTATATACCTTCAGATGTATTTTCATAAAGAAGCATAAATTACCGCTACACGAATACTGCATTTACTTAATCTTCCAAATAAGCAAAGTAAAACTTTGTAATGCCGATGATATATTAAACATTTGGTGAAAGTAACAGCGGCGGAAAGATTTGCGGATCAGAATTATAAGCATACTATGTGGGACACTAAGCCACTAAAACATTTCAGCTTTAAATTTCCCAAAGGAATGTTGTTTATGGAAATGAACATTTTTCTCCTTGCTTCTCAACTTCGGAGGGAAATGCAGCAAATTTTATTTGAAAAATACACCACTTCTTCGTATCTAAAATTCATTGTAACTTTTTCATATTCGAAAAGTTTAATTTTGGCAAATTAAAATGTTTCAAACTTATTTAATGTCTTAAAACGCAAAAATTGGTAATTTAAAAATTGGTTAAATAAAAATAAGCATAAAAAAATTAATGTTTCATTTTATGATATTAATGTGTTTTTAAATAAAAAAATAAATAAAAAGCTATGAATTATTTTTAATAAAGTATTAAGAGGGAAACCCCCAGTAACTGTCACCTAAAGAATTCTTTCTTTCTTTTTCAAATCACTTTATTACAAAGTTTTACATTTATTATATGCTAATTTTCATTTTTGTATGTATAGAAGAGATACCTTAGAAAATGATTGCTGAAAAACTTTTGAAAAATTGTAGTTTTTATTATTTAAAATTAGTTTTTTTCTTAACTATGGTCAATGAGGCCAGTATTTTATAGAAAACAATAAATAATGCGTAATTTATAACAGTTATTAAGACAAATAAGTTACCACAAATAGGATTACTTAGCACAATTTTACAAGGAAATGCTTGAGTTACATGTTTTCTGAAGTATCAGTTACTAATTAGGCGTCAATAACCCAGGGTTTCATCCTACTACAAACAATGCAAAACTTTTCTCGTATCAGAAATTGTAACCAGTTTATTTTTACATTCTCTTCGAAAAAATAAATTCGGATATTCACACAGATAACTAAGAACAAGAACATAAGACTGCAAAGAATATGAAAAGCTGTTGTTTCAAAATTTTCTTTCATTTTTGGAAATTTACGCACTTAAACCTAATTTCGAATTAAATTTGAAAAATAAAAAACCCGACTGCGTAAAAAGTGAACTAATTATTTCTCATCAATGTAAAACTATTTTTTATCTTACGTATTTTTTTTCACATTTACTTGTATTGATGACTTTTGAGTTGTGTTTAATTGTTAGTTCCTAACTGTAAACACGGTTTTAATGAGGACTATAGATGTCTAGGAAGGTTACAGTTGCAGTAAAGCTAGAGATCCTACCTACACAACTTCAAGGTTGTGTAATATTTAAACGGAACTTCTGCCTGTAAAATAGTAAATGGAACATCGTCTTCATTTTGAAAGTCCTATCCAATGATATGCCACTTAATATGGTGGGCAATTTTTTTTTTTCGTGTCTATCACCATTTTTTATTTTACGGCCGCCATTTTGAATTTACAAAAACAAAACTAACCTATAACCATTGGACGGTTAAGATGAATCGACAGAGACCTCATTCATCAAAATCCATCCACCCGTTGGGATGTTTCGAGGGTATAAAGAAATCCACGTACCCAGATACACGTGAAACACATAACTATTCTTGGCAGTCGGGTAAAAAGAAGTATAAATGACCGCAACACAAATATGGCATTTTCTATATTTTCAACGGAGGAATAAAGACGATATTGTAATAGCAGTGATACAGTACATCGGAGGAAAGTAATAGTATTGCATAGGTTTGGGTTCAGAATTGTGATCATCCGCGCAGGGAAACTAGGCCGTTAGTTGATTAGGCTACTAAATTATTTAGGACATAAATCAATCCAAATTTCGTTAAGTATTTTTTTTCTTCTCCGGTAGATTCACCATGTTTGCTTCAATTTATTAAATTCTCTAAATTAAATTGTAAAAAATACATAAGAATCAATTATCAAAAGCTAAAAACATGACACAATTCACATTTTCCATCCTTGTTTTACTGCTACACAAACATCGCATTTACTTAAGCTTCCACGCAGAGAAAAGTAAAATTTTGTAATGCCAGTGATATATTTAACATTGGAGGAAAGTAACAACGACGCAAAGATTTGCGGATCAGAATGACAAGCATCCTATGTGGGACACTAAACCACTAAAACATTTCAACTTTAAATTTCCCAAAGGAATGTTGTTTATGGAAATGAACATTTTTCTCCATGCTTCTCAACTTCAGATCGAAATGCAGCCTGTTTTATTTGAAAAATTCACCGCTTCTTCGTATCTAAAATTCGTTGTACACTGTAAAAAAAAAAAAAAAAAAAAAAAAAAAAAAAAAAAAACTGTAGTTCTACAGATGTAAAGCTACATGCTTACTAAACTTTCATCTGTAACTGTACAAAAAAAGCTGTAAATCTGAAAAATTAGTTTTTTTAAAGCTACAGAAATCTGTAGCTTTACAAATGAATCTGCTAAAATTACAGTAGTCTTACTAAAATTATATCTGTAACCCTGGTTGCAGTTACATGAAAAGTTCTAGGCATCACAGTTTCCTAAAAAATTCTTAGTAACCTTACAGATGTTTTGATTTTCGGTGCTTATTAGTTTTCTTTTTCATATTCGAAAAGCTTAATTTTGACAAATTAGAATGTTTCAAACTTATTTAATGTCTTAAAACGTAAAAATTGGTAATTGAATAAAAACATGTTGGATGTGCCTATCCCAAAACTTTCTTCTATCTTATACATCTTAATATTTCAAAAAGTAGTTACACATGTTAATACATTAGTTCAATGCTTTACCAACTTTCATTTTCTTCTTAAATTTCTGCTTCAGTCAATTAAACGGACTAAAAACGAGTTAATCTATATCATGATATTTGCTAAAATTAACAGTTTTTCCTTATTCTGTTGTTATCAGCTGTTTGCGAATAGCCGGCTTAGCAGGAAGCGAGCTCCCGCCGCTGCACGAGCCGCCTACGGACAATAGAACTACGAAAAATCAAGAAAGGTATACACAAATCGCTATCACAGAGCACCTTTACCGCGCAATATTTACAAATTCAATGAGGACCTGTTGGCCATGTCCAAAATTATGCACAAAAAATTTGGTTCAATTGTATGCATAATTTTATACACACTTTTCGATGGTACAATAAATGGCATAATAAAATGGCACAAATATCGCTATTACAGCGCCCCCCTTCCGTCAGATTTTTTCTCAAATTTAGGGAGGACTTGCTTGCCATAGCAAGAAACATACACAAAAAATTTGGTTCAATTCTATGCATAACTTCATACACTTATTGATGGTACAATAATGAAAATGGCGCAGACATCGCAATTATAGCGCCTCCTTCTGGCGGAATTTTTTCAAGTTCAAGGAGGACCTACCAACCATAGCCTTACACATACACAAAAAATTTGGTTCAATTCTATGCATAATTTTTTACAGTTTTCGATAGTAGAATAATGAAAATGGCACAGGCATCGCTATTACAGCGCTCCCTATCCGGCAGATTTCTTTCAAATTCAGGGGGGGACTTGCTTGCCACAGCCAGAAACATGCACAAAAATTTTGGTTCAGTTATATGTATAACTTCATACACTTTCCGATGGTACAATAATAAAAATCGTACAGACATCGCAATTATAGCGCCCCCATCCGGCAGAATTTTTCCAAATTCAGGGAGGACCTTCGTGCCATGACCAAAAACAAACACAAATAAAAAATTTGGTTCAATTCTATGCATAACTTCATACACTTTTCTATGTTACAATATTCAAAATGGCACAAAAATCGCACAAAATTTGCTATTACAACGGCCCCTACCGGCGATTTTTTTCCAAATTAGGGAAGGACCTGCTTGTCATAGCCAACAACTTAAAAAAATTTTTTGGTTCAATTCTATGCATAACTTCATACACTTTTCGATGGTAAAATATTCAAAATCGCACAAAATTCGCTATTACAGCGCCCCCTACCGGCGAATTTTTTTCCAAATTCAGGGAGGACCTGCTTGTTATAGCCAAATACTTAAAAATTTTTTTTGTTCAATTCTATGTATAACTTCATAACTTTTCGATGGTACAATATTCAAAATCGCACATAAATCGCTATTACAGCGCCCTTACCAGCGATTTTTTTCCAAATTCACGGAGGACCTGCTTGCCACAGCCAAAAACTTAAAATAAAAATTTGGTTCAATTCTATGCATAACTCCATGCACTTTTCGATGGTACAATATTCAAAATCGCACAAAAATCGCTATTACAGCGCCCCCTACCGGCGAATTTTTTCCCAATTCAGGGAGGACCTGCTTGCCATATCCAAAAACTTAAAATAAAAATTTGGTTCAATTCTATGCATAACTTCATACACTTTTTGATGGTACAATGGCGACAGACACACGGACAGACAGACATTTTCTATAAACATGTTTTTGGGTATCTCTGACCCCTAAAACGTGTAAATCCGTCGAAAACCGAAAGTCGAAAATAATTTCGATCACAATACTTTCTTCTATTGAAGATAGAAGAAAGTAAAAGGAGTTTAACCCGTTAATAGTCGCGCGTTGGTCTTTTCCCCGCCCGAAATTCGTTATCTTCCTGTAACTCATTTCCTGTTAAAGTTACGATAGCCAAATTCCGTGTAGCTGACCTCGAGTGTTCACACTCTTGTGTAGTAAAATTGCAAGTAATTCCTGCTATTTCTTAGCATTTTATCGCATTCTTAAGTTTCAATCGGTCTAAATGACCGCGATGCGACCACTTACGTTAGTTGAATTTTTCCCCCTCGTTTTCATCCTTTCCCATTTCCGCGAAATCTGTGGGGAAGGTTTCTTCGAAGTACGCACTCTCTGTCTGTTGTTATTTCGTCTTTCTTTCCTTTCTTCTATTTTATTCGTTCAAAGAGTACTTTTTTTAGTTTTAGAATGTGACTTAAAATTGTTTTATTATATTAGTTGTGTACACTGTAAAAAAAAATCTGTGAAGTTACTAAAGTTTTTCTAGGAAACTGGGATTCCTAGAACTTTTCATGTAACGGCAACAACAAAATTTCATGTAACAGACACACTTTTGCGCCGAAAATCAAAAAATCTGTAAAGTTACTAAGAATTTTTTTGGAAACTGGGATTCCGAGAACTTTTCATGTAACTGCAGCCAGGGTTACAAATAAAAGTTTAGTAAGATTACTGAAATTTTAGCAGATTCATTTGTAAAGTTACAGATTTTTGTAGCTTTACAAAAACTAGTTTTGTAGATTTGCAGCTTTTTTCGTACAGTTACAGGTGAAAGTTTAGTAAGCATGTAACTTTACATCTGTAGAACTACAGATTTTTTTTTACAGTGTAGTCAGTTCGCACAAAAAAATGATGGATGGTCAACGTTTTTTTCATTGTCAAATATTGTGGGAATAAATTCTCAAATCGATAATTATTTAAATATGGAAAAAAAGGGAAATTCATCATCATTATTTGAAAGAACTTGCTTTCCATTTATTACCCGAACATATAAATGAAAGAAAAGAGACAATAACACTGCAAAACCATTAAAAAAAAAAGATAAGAGAATTTTGTGGGAATCAGTAAAAAAAATTGCCGTATATCCAACATCTGAAAAGTATCGTTTTTGTACAATAAAACAAATTCGAAAGATAAAACAATCTTCTCAGAAATGTAGTGTGTATATTTGCGAGGAACATACATATAATTTATTTGTACAATAAGAAAAATAATGACAATTTTATAATGTAGGTTAGAAATTACGCAAATAAAAAAACTCTTTTGGATAATTCAGTGAATGTTTATACTATGATTTAAAAAAAAATATTTTAAGTATTTTTATAAAATTTATCTATTTTTAAATTTTCATACTGTAAATAGAAACACATTTTTTTTAACAATGCCGCAGAAATTATTATTGAAATCCAATAGAGGCTTGGGGACAGTATCTAACAAATTTAAATTTGTTGTCCTTCATCAATTGTTCAAACTATTTTTCAGAATAATGTTTTCCAGAATATGAGAGAAAATTAATTTAAATTAAATTATTTCTGCATATTTATAATTTCGGAGAAAATTTTCTTATTGTTTTTATTAATTTAATGAACGTTATTATAAAACAATAAATTATAACATTAATACCTTATTATGAAATGTACAATTGAATATTCATTTTAATTAAATAGTTTCTGTAAAATACATCCCTATTAAGATGAACCTTTCAGTGATTCTATTAATTAAAATAATTTATCCATCTTAGGATTTAAATTTACAATTGCAAATGTATTTAAATTAAATATATAATTTCAATAACTTATTTATTATTTACTTTATATGAGCGAAATTCGTATCCAGAGTTTTTATTCAAGGGCGCTGCTCCCACCCTGAAATAAATAGAAAAACTACAAATCGTGCATTTTCATTTGAAAAATGGATTTAATCACAAAATCTCGAGAGCCCCCCCCCCTCCTCTCCCCCCTCATACACACACAGACACCCCACAAAATAAATAAATAAATAAAACGTAGTTACAACATTTACATTTATAATTTCGAAGTTAAGTATTTTTTACCTTTTTCTTTATTATATATATATATATATATATATATATGTATATATATAATTATACATTTTTAATAATATTTGGTTTATGTGGTATTTGTGATTTCATAATTATTGGTCATTTTCCTTATTTTTCAATGGTATTATTGTACAGAAAGTTTATATATATATATATATTGTCTTTAATTGTTTACGGCATCAAATTTGATGGTTTTTCATATGTTTTAAATGAATTAATCGTCCGCAATATGCTGGTGAATTAGTGATATTGTATTTGATTTTCTGTTGCATGTCATAGGTTCCATTTTTATTTTCAGTTTAATTGTTCAATTTAATGTCCGTGTAATATATTGATGCTAAATTTGTTAATTTTATTTTATTAAATGGATATAGAGTGCCGGAGTATCAAAAAAATCTACCTGACTCTGATTCTGTCCTTCCAAAAAAAAAAAAAATAAATAAATAAATAAATAAATAAATAAATAAAAATACCCCTATCATGAATTTAGATTCATATTAGTAAATGTTTTCCTACTAATTATTGATTCATAGTAACATCAGAAATTCAATCAAATCATTTACTATTTACTTTTAAATATTTATGCAAAACGAAGAAAGAGTTATTAAAAACATTTATCTAGATGCCAACTGAATATATACTTAAGCGAAATAAATAATTGTTGTAAAAGGTTGTAAAATGAATAATTGCTGTAATCTTTTAAAGTTCAGTCACTATTTTCACCCTACGTTATCCGTTTTCGATCATCTGATAACACCGGCAAGTTTCCCCTTCGTTTTCGGCCTGCTGGTAACGGCGGCAAATGGACCGAACGCGACTACTAACGTTCTAAAAAATGTCGCGACTACTCTCGGGTTAATTAAAAATAAGCAGAAAAAAAAACTTATGTGTCGTTTTATGATATTAATACTTTTTTTTAAATTAAAACATAAATAGAAAGGTATAAAATATTTTTAATAAAGTATACTAAAAACTTTACAAATGTTAAAATATTTCTTGTATCAGAAATGTTAACGAGTTTATTTTTAACGTTCTTTTCGAAAAAAATAAATTGGATATTTGAACACAGAAAACTAAGAACAAGAGTGTGAGACTTCAAAAAATATGAGAATCTTCAGAATTTTCTTTTTATTTTGGGAAATTTGCACAATGAGACATAATTTCAAAAAAGCAGTATAAATGATCGCAACACAAATGGCATTGCTTTTACTATATTTTCCACGAATGCCATTTTTAATGTCAATGATAGCGTACGCCGGAGGAAAGTAACACTTTATCATTAACATATACACTTATCCTTATAATTTTGATAGATGATGATATAATAAGTATACTTAGACATTGCAGTTTATTTCAATTAACATTCAGTGCGTATAAATTAGCATTTGATATTTTTTCTATTAATTTTATATCTATTTATCTTCTCAACTAAAAATTATATGATTTAAAAATAACGTATATTCTTTTTGATTCTAATGTGATAAAATATACCTTATGTGCGTATATATATATCTATGTACACTGCTCAAAACAATTAAAGGATATTGCAGTTTTAGGTGGATTTTGTATCTGGTAAACTGTTTAGCTGATTGATACATGGTCGACAGACATAGTAGGTTATATGAGAATAAAGTACACATGTTTGACAGAAAAAAATGCATTTTATTGCGCATTTGTGTACTAAAGGAAAAAAACACAATTTGTGCATATGGGAAAAAAAGAATAAGAAAAGGTGTTTTCTTCAAAGAAAATCATTTTCAGTAGGGGGTATGGTTTCCACGGGTGGCCAGCAACGTTGAACACCTTTGAGGCATGGACTCAATGAGGCTATTAATGACGAGTTGGGGTATTCTGCCCCACTCTTCTAGAAGAGCTCTTTCCAGTTCTTGGAGAGTTTGTGGGGGTTGTTGGCGGCCAGAAACTCGTCTTCCTAGGGCGTCCCAAACGTGCTCGATTGGATTCATGTCTGGAGAACACGCTGACCATTCCATTCGAACGATTCCTTCCTCGAAAAGGAAACTCTCCACCAGGTTTGCACGATGTGGCCTGCAGTTATCGTCCATTAAAATGAAGTTATCTCCGATTGCTGCAGCGTAAGGGACTACAATAGGTCTGAGGATCCCATCCCTATATCGGCGACCAGTCAGAGCTCCATCTCGAATGATGTAGAGGTCAGTGCGCCCGTCAATGGAGATGCCACCATACACCAACACTCCTCCGCCGCCAAATCTGACACTTTCGTGCACGAACGCAGGATTATTCCTACTGCCACGGTCCCTCCAGATGAAAATACGCCTATTATCCGGATGCACAGAAAAACGGGACTCGTCAGAAAACAGAATATTGCTCCATTCATTTCTCCTCCAGTTGACATGCTCGGTTGCCCACTCCCTGCTGTCGCGACGATGCCTTGATGTTAATCTAACACATACCATCGGTCGGCGAGCATACAGACCTACAGCATGGAGCCGGTTTCGGACAGTCTGAGTTGAAATCGTGGTGCCTGTAGCCGAGCGAAGGTGTTGTTGGAGAAGAGTAGCGTTCATGGTTCGGCGTCTCCGAGCTGTTAACGCTAAATACCGATCTTCATTGGGCGTTGTTGCCCGTCCACGACTTTGCCCTGGTCTTCGGCCTGCACATCCACTCTCCAAAAAACGGTTCCAGATCCTGGAAATGACACTTTGTGACACTCCAATGGCTTGCGCTACTTCGGCTTGAGTTTGGCCCCCTTCTAACCTACCAACAATTCTCAAAGCTTCTGAATCTGTCAAATGTCTTCGCTGAGACATCGTACTCATCGAAACAAAGCAATCACTGAATGCCGATCATCCTTGTCTTCATTCTCTTTTATCCAGTTGAAAGTCAAATTTCATTCGCTGCCGCTGAAGCGACGTTTTTGACGTCGAACTCAAAATTTGCATACTCCACAGTTTGAAAACCAGAAAAATTTGCATTTGTGATTCTCTTCTTCTATTTTCGGCAAAAAAAAATTCGTTTATATCTTTATTTTATATAAAACTTCAAATATCCTTTAATTGTTTTGAGCAGTGTATATTAAGGGCTATTTTAGAGTCAAGAAAATTTTACCTTTGATTTATAAAAAAGGAGTAAAAAACAATTCCATGTCTGTTTTAGTGCATAAAATATAAATCTCGTACCCGATTTAAAACTTTCATCTAATGACAGATTTTAAATAACGATAATTATAGAAAATAAGTTGAAACTGGTGTGAATTAATACGAACTATAATAACTTCTTAAAACACCATTATAACCTTAAATGTGCTGGGCCTTTCGAAAGGCTTAACGCATTTAAGGTTTTGATGCTGTTTTAAGAAGTTATTTTAGTTCGTAACGATAATTATGATGAAAATAGTGAAGGACAAAAAATTCTTGTGTCTCTTATAACCAATGTATCAGATAATTGGGCCTATTCTTTCTTATCAAATAATTGGGCGTATTCTTTCTATTTGATGTCAGGCTTTTATATTCTGGCCGAAAAGTTATGTTCAATGGCTACCGGGTCATTGTGGGAAAATGCATTACTTTTGCCCTCGACATTACTTTTGCTAATACTTGATAACATCACTTTTGCCTTCACTTGCCCGTTATTAGTTATGCAGCAGTCACCGGATGTAGTGGAACTTCATTTAAAATGCAACGGTAACAGAATACAAATGGCATAAAGTCTCTTTGGCCGTAATGTTTACAAAATGAGGTCACGGATCTTTTGTTTGTTGGGATAGAATTGCAAAGCTTATCGTATCAGAATGGTGATCATCAACGTGGAGAAAATAGACCGTCCTTCTACTAGGCTACTAAATTATTTAAGCTGTAAATTTCTCGTAAGAAAGTTTCTTACAGGAAAGTACATCTTTTTTTTTGTCCAACAGATTCACATGGGATCATGTTTTTTATTAAATATAGGGCAATTCCACAGAACATCATCATTTTTTTTTGGGGGGGGGGGGGAGTCAAATTTATAATATGTTTAATTTAAGGGTATGATTGGAAATCTTGATATTTTTATATTCTATAGAATAATCCTAATAAAAAGGCATTGTAAATTACTGTTTACAAACTAAGTTAAGTACCATTATTGTCTTTGTAAAGTCATAATGTTACGTCAGTTACACAATAAAAGTTACGTCAGTTATACGTGTAATTGCCATTTTTTTTTTTTTTTTTATGATTCAGACTTTAATTAAACAAGTTACTGTTATAATTTGGAAATACTTAGTGTTGTTGAGAACATTAAATCACTTTTTTTAACTGAATAGTTTTGATAATGTTTATACTTCAATGAAGGCAGAAAAAATGTTTGTCTATTTTATGTTACGTCCGTTACAGAATTTTGAATTGCAATTTTTGGGACTCAAAGAGAGATTGAAATAATCTGCAAGTATTTGGGTATTAAGACTTTAGTAAGAAATATTTTAAATTGTAAAAATTTTTTCTAGCTTTATTAGTAAATTTTCTACATAGATTTGAAAACAAAATTCGATTATAAAATGTTACGTCAGTTACGATGGAATTGCCCTATACATACATAAAGCACACGATCTGCTCGTATTCTGATATTAACTTCTTCGTTTTATTAAAATGGTAATGTTTGCAAATTAAAATGTTCTAAACAAACCTATACTTTAATAAGTAAAAAATATTTCTTCAGAATTAATACAAATAACCATTAAAAAATATATAGTTCTGTTATATCAAAAAATTTTTTAAAACTGAAACAATACAGATACAAGTTATTGTAAGTACAGATTTCTGACCACATAGTTTAATTAAACTATTTCCGATTTCAACAGTTACATTAGTATAAACTAATCTTATTTTTCACTGGATTCCAACAAGAGCATAGGCTTAAAAAAATATATTGATTATATTTTATTTTTGTTTTTTCACTCCAGGACGTCGCACACTTTGATTTATATTCGTAAATGAGCATAAATTACAATAACAAATATTTTGCCTTAAAATATTCAACATGAACAAAAAACAATTGTGCAAAGCTGGTGATGAGAATATAACCATTGCGAAAAGTAATAGTGAGTCAAAGCTATGTGCATAAGAAAAATTATCATACATGCTATAATACATTCTAAAATATATTAGTTCAAAATTCCGGTACATGTATTGGTAACAATATATGTACCGTTACTTAACTGTATTCAGTTAAACAATATGCGCTCCTTAAATTATTTTAAGGCACATATAAAGAATCACCACACAATCCATGATCGGAACGCAGGTCGTAAAAAGGTAGAGAGCGAAACATACTGTGGCACTAAATGAGGAGAAAGAAGATAGACAGCGATGGAATGAAAGGAAACCGATAATATAATTAAAAATATTTTATACAACAAAATGAAAGTAAACAACGCGTACGTCCCCCATCACAGCAACTTCTCAAAATTGCAGCCTCCAACAGTAACGCAAGCTTCACAAAGTCGATGGAGTGACCGCCGTACATTGGCAAAAACACCAGGCATCTTTCGTATGGTGTCAGCAGCTACGGATATCCGGGCAACAAGGTATTCAACAGAATCTATGGCACCATTATCGTAGAAGAGGCTCTTCATGTGACCCCAGCAGAAAAAGACCAGACATAACAAATCAAACGAGCGGGCGGCCATTTGATTGGTATAACATTTGGGGTTCCCTTCACATTGTCGTTTTCCGCTCTGTACATGTAATGCATTTTTGCCTTCTCCTGATCTGAGTACGCATACATCTCATCGATGATCCACAAAACGAATGAAGACAGCTGCGGTGAACATCCTTTTTGTTGCGGTCGCTGCGAGGCGCCCTCTAGCGCTTTACGGCTTGCGTTCCGACCATGGATTGTATGGTGATTTGTGCTTGTTTAGTTGTATTATATCACCCCATAACGTATGTACCATGAGTTTAGGGACACCTTGTATATACAGTATATATAAGCATTTGTAATCGGTATCTTATACCGTATATGAAATACAATGTATATGGAATTTAAAAGTATCTGCAATCGGGATATATGTTTGACATATACATGGCAGTTAACTTCTGCGCTTTTTTCGCGGCGAATAAACACATTTGACCTGGATGAGTTATTTAATAAATTAAAAATGTTATGCATTTCGTTAAAAATACCTCGTTTTAATTTTTTTTAAATAATTTTTTTGATTCAAAAATTTTTACATTCTTTAAAAAAGTGATGGAGTAAATCAAAAAATTTCATATTCTTTAAAAAAGCGCTGGAGTAAATAAAAAAAATTTACATTCTTTAAAAAAGCACAAGAGTAGATAACTATTTTTATATACTGTAAGCTTAATGTCACTGCATAATAAATTAAAAAGAACAGGAACAGCGCAAACGCATCCTAGGAAATCCCACAGGGTGATGATTCTGCTTCGGGTAGCGTTCTTATGCATAAACATATATCCCAATTACAAATAAATCTAAATCCAAGACAGCAGGAGAATTGTATTTAATCACAGCTTCTATCTTAGCATTATGACAACGAAATTTTCCTTTCCAGAAATAGTAATTTTACCTAATAAATACAGTTTAAAATTGTAGTCGTATCCCAGCTGTATTTTTACTTTCCTCAATCGGTGATAAAAGAAAGTATTGAAATAGAAATTTTTTCTACTCCCAGATTTCGACGGATTTACACGTTTTAAAGGTCAGAGATCCTCAAAAACATGTTTATAGAAAACGTCCATCTGTCCGTATGTCCTCATTGTACCGAACGGTGTAAGAAATTATGCATAGAATTGGAAAATTTTCCATATATATAAATTTGGCTAAAGCCAGCAGGGCCCAGTTCCATTTGGTTATATTCCGCCAGTAGGGAACGGCTGTAATGATGAATTTCGTGCCATTTTTGGTATTATATTATCATAAAGCGTACAAAGTTATTCATAGATTTGAGCCAAACTTCATTTATATGTTTTTTACTACCGCCTCAAGTCCCAGTCGAAAATAGGATAGATGTGACAGCACCTTTTTCTGCAATTTTCTAGATTTTTTTAGTTCTGTTGTATATGGGCTGCTCAAGAAGCGACGGGCACTTCGTGTCCGGCCAATTCGTCGATCCGCAAGCAACTGATTTAGAACAGAATAACGAAAAATACGGATTTTATTAAATATGACGAGATTAACTAATTTTTAATCCTATTAATAAAATGAGACAGAAATTCAAGTTGAAAATGAAAGCTGGTATAATAATGAAGAAATGACATTGAAATATAACCACGTGTAACAACTTTTTGAAATATTAACATGTATGAAGGGGATCAGTACATCCGACTAGTTAAGTTTTATTTATCATAGAAATATAAACGTTTTGTATAAAAACGGTCGAATGACAGGGCAGTTTGATGCAAATTTTTAACAGTGTACTGTATTCAGAATTACTGTAATGAATAATAATATATACTGTATTTTTAAGTTAAATCTATAGTACTCATATTGTAATGCTCAAGATAATGAAAAATCAACTGTTTTAATTTACTGAAATCTTGCGACATTTTTTTTGCAGTATGAAATTAAATATTTACAGCAAACTATCCAGTCATCCAAAAGTTTTTAATTATAATGGTTACTTGGCCATATTATGAGGCGAATCTGATCATATTATTGCGCATATTATTGCCAGAAAAGTGTTAAATTACGGTTATGTATCTGTTTGCTATACAAACAATGACTAAACAGTTTGCTGAAAATTTATCACAGAGTATGTCATAATAGAGATAAATTACGTTTATCTAACCATTTTCTATAAAAAAGGGTGACCCAATTAATTTTGAGAATTATTCAGGAGTATATGAAATGTTGAGCATATTATCGCCAGAAAAATGTTAAATTACGGTTATGTAACTGTTTTCTATACAAACAATGACTGCACAGTTTGCTGGAAATTTATAACAGAGAGGGTCAAAATACAGAGAAATTACGGTTATGTAACCGTTTTCTATAAAAAGAGTAGACCCAATTAATTTGAAAATTATTGAAGAGTATATGAAATATTAAGCATATTATCGCCAGAAAACTGTTAAATTACGGATATGTAACAGTTTTCTGAAAAAACGACTGGACAGTTTGCTGGAAATTTATAACAAAGAGGATCCAAATAACGAGAATTTACGGTTATGTGACCGTTTTATATAAAAGAGTGGATCCAATTAATTTGAGACTTATTCAGGAGTATATGAAATATTCAGCATATTATCGCCAAAAAACTGTTAAATTACGGTTATGTAACTCTTTTCTATACAAACAATGACTGAATAGTTTGCTGGAAATTTATAAAAGAGAGGGTCAAAATACAGAGAAATTACGGTTATGTAACCGTTTTCTATATAAAGGGTGGACCCAATTAATTTTGAGAATTATTCAGGAGTATAGGAAAAATTGCGCATATTATCGCCAGAAAACTGTTAAATTACGGTTATGTAACTGTTTTCTATACAAACAATGACTGGACAGTTTGCTGTAAACTTATACACTGTTAAAAATTTGCAGCATTCTGGCAGGTCATTTGACCGTTTTTTTCGAAATCGGTTACACAACCGTAATTTTAACACTATTCTGACCATATTATTGGCCATTTTATGGTCAGAATATAGTTAAATTATGGATATGAAACCGTTTTTTCAAAAAACGGTCGAATGACCTGCCAGAATGCTGCAAAATCTTTAACAGTGTACAAAGAGGGCCAAAATACAGAGAAATTATGGTTAAGTTTCTATTCGGTTTAAAATTTTCTATAAAAAGGGTGGACACAATTAATTTTGAGAATTATTTAGGAGTATAAAAAATAATGAGTATATTATCGCCAGAAAACTGTTTTCTATACAAGCAATGACTGGATAGTTTCCTGGAAATTTATGACAAAGAGGGTCAAAATACAGAGAAATTACGGTTATGTAACCGTTTTCTAAAAAAAGAGTGGACCCAATTAATTTTGAGAATTATTCAGGAGTATATGAAACATTGAGTACACTGTTAAAAAATTTGCAGCATTCTGGCAGGTCATTCGACCGTTCTTTGAAAAAAAGTTTCATAACCATAATTCAACTATATTCTGACCGTAAAATAGCCAATAATATGGTCAGAATAGTGTTGAAATTACGGTTGTGTAACAGTTTTCGGAAGAAACGGTCAAATGACATGCCAGAATGCTGCAAATTTTAACAGTGTATATTATCGCCAGAAAAAAGTTAAATTACGGTTATGTAACTGTTTTCTATACAAGCAATGACTGAACAGTTTGCTGGAAATTTATAACAAAGAGAGTCAAAATACAGATAAATTACTGTTATTTAACCGTTTTCTATAAAAAGGGTGGACCGAATTAATTTTGAGAATTATTCAGGAGTACATAAAATAACATTTTTCATAGAAGAGGAATCAAAGAATTACTATATTGTAGTGACTAGCAGAAAAATCAATTACAGAAAAAAGGAGCATGTAGATCATATTAAATATAATAGAAAAACAACAGCCCTGGTTAGATTACGTCAAGGAGAAATCGTCCAAATAAATTTCAATGAAAGAAAGATAATTTCCCCCTCCAGTCTATATAATCCATCCATTATAAGATAAATCATAAATATTCTAACACGTAAAAATTCCATATGTATCGATGCAGTATCATTTAACTTATCAAAATTATGGCTCGAGTTACACAATGAGTACGAAAATAGAAAGAAACATCCAAGTAAAATATAAATAGCGTGCGTTACATGAAAAATTGAATGATGGCGTTTCAGGTCATTGCATCATAGATCGGTCAATTTCAGGATATTATTATTTAATTGTCTTGAAAAAGACTCGGGTAGAGTCGAAACATGTCAACAATCAAATAAAGCAATTTTACTGCTTTAAAGTTTTAATCTTACGCCTTTTATCAATTAGAAGTATTATAAGGGTGGACTGACTGATCAGTTTTCTGCAGATTTTTAACAGTACAGTAGAACCTCTTTTATCCGAAACTCTCGATTAACCGAAATCCATTTTTCAAGATTTTTTTTTATTATTTTTTTTAACTATCATATTCCTTGTGTGCAAGAGGTCCCTTCTGAACTATGAGTTCATGTAAATATTTTCAATCTCCTTTTTTAGTGCTCCTTTGAATTTAACTTGAGCTCCCGTAAGCTTCTGAGTGGAACGAAGAAAACAAAGAAATTAGCAATTTTGAAGCTTTTGAAAGTTTTACAAAATTTGGCATTTCTGGAGCAGCTGAAACACGATGGTAAACTAATAATATTAAAAAACTCCGTGATAGAGCTTCAACGCAAAGGCAATCGATGCTGCGACAAACAAAACATTTTTTCAAATCTTTGTGATACATATAAAAGGCACTTAATTTCAAAATTAAAATTCAGGTAATTTATTCTTGTTTCTATTTTGCTATTTCTTTATTTTTATTAAGCAGTTGTTTCCATAATAAGGAATATTGCATATATTTCTCCTTAATCATAAAATAGAAGCTTTCTCGATTATCCGAAAATTTCGACTTTCTGAAAGATGGTCGGTCCCAATTACACCGGATAATCGAGGTTCTACTGTACATTTATACTAAGCTATTAAAGCATTTCAGCTGTAAATTTTCCTAAGGAAAGTTATTAACAGGGAGTTACATTTATTCTTACCTAGCAAGATGATATAAAAGAGCAATACATTTTATTTGAAATATTCATCTAAAATGTATGACTATTTGAAACTTAAAATAATGAAATTCGAATAAATGGGCTCCGAGACAGAATATTCTCAGAAAAAGGATTATTTTTTAATTATTGGGTTAAAAAGGCACATTCCTTTTAAACAGATGAAAATTTTGATTTCGGAGACAAATATTTGATGTGCCCCATGCAGTCATTTTTGCACTAACTATCTCAGATATTTTTGTTGTTATTACTATAGTATTTAATCCATGTAATATAATATATAATTTGCATTAAACCCTGTATAATTAATTAATATTCATTATTCTTAATGTATGATTTTATAAAATTAATGATAATATATATAGCTTGCGCACATGGTTTAAAAAGATCTATACCCTCTAGAACTTTGAAACTTTTAATATAAGTTTAAGAATAATGCAAAAATAAAATGAACTAAAATCTAATGAATTAACACAAAATTTCTATTTTTTTTTTTTTTTTAAATAAAAATATGAAAATTTTTGTCCCTCGAATACCCATACATTCTATAAACTTTGTTAACTTTCTTAGATTTTAGTTCAATTTGAAGAAAATGATCTAGTAAAGACATTTATAAAGTTTCGGATCATTTCCTTTAATTCATTTGGAGTTATCATGCGCACAATTAAAAAAATATCGATTTTGAGAAAAATGAATTTCAACATAAATGTCTTGCTTGAAACAGACCAAGGCTAATTTACATTTTGTACTATAACAAGCGCCATCTTACGAATATTTTGATGCGGATTGCGGCAAATTGTTCAGAAAAACATTAGCTGTCAAATAAATTTAAAAGAAAAACAAAAAATCGATTTTTTTTCGAAGATTTTGAAGGACATGTGTCCCTTTAAAGACATTACAGATATTTTAGAGATAGACACCTTAAACCGCCTTCTTTTGTATCATGATTAGATCCGTAGATATAGAATTTTTTGTCTTGTGATGTCGTAAAAGAAACTTGAACTCCATTTATCTCAGAAGGAATTTTTTTCATCATTTATTAGCCCATTGTATGTGACGCAACTGAGTTCTGCCCGAACTGAGTTCGGGCAACCCAAATGCGCCAATTTTGGAATGCCCGACCCGAGTTCTGGAAAGAGAAAAATCGATGTTTCAATTCCATGAAGCCCCAACTCATTTCGTCGAATGCATAATATGTAATATACCATTTTACCTATCCTATTTATATTTATCTTGAAAGTTATGTCATTTGATTTACTTTGCTATAATTTGAGCAAAAATTACTGTAATCCATTAACATTTCCAATATATGTGAAAATATTGAATATAGTACAATCATTTAGGGTAACTTTGATCCGCATTTTCTCTATTTTCATGTGCCACACTCTTATTTTAATAATATTGTTGCAACTAGGGGCATAAAAGAGAAGAAATGATCCTAAATTATTGTTTGACTATCAAAAATTAAGGAATAATAAGGATAAAAGCAATAAAAAATGAATTTTTAGCCTGGTTCAAAGTTACCCAGCCATTTAGGGAAACTTTGCACTATATGATAAATATTATCTAAAATAATTCATTATAAAAAAAGTATTATGGTTAGGACAACTTTAAATCCTAAAAATGTTTTCAGATATGTAAAGACTCCGAATTTACATTTCCCAACATCACAAGATTTGTATAATTTTTGATATTATAACAAATATCAGGCATAAGAAAAGTCGAAGAAGAGAACCATGAACATTTAGAAATAAAACAAATCTGTTTATTGTTCATATAAAACAATAAAATGCAGTGGAAAACAATTTTCAATGTTTTATCTCAATAATATATCCATAGTTACAGCAATACGACCATTACTATTATTATTCAAACAAGAATAAAAAATGTCGAATGAATGAAATGTCAAATTTGAGTAGCTCCGCCCCGAAAGATGCCTTCAAATAAATTGTATGTATTTTACACATATTTGTGAAAATATTTATATGTTATATCTAATGTTCACTTTCGGCATTTATATAAAATTTACGTGCATAATTGCATACGTGCAAATATGGGAATTTTTTGACAGTAACACCTATAATCAATAAATTATAAACATCAGTATAACTTTGAGCCGGCTCAAAGTTACCCTGAAAATAGGGTAAAATGTTAGTGCCTTCTTATTTTACATTTTATTAACTATTAATAAATAAATAATCACAAAATATTATCACATTTACAACATTTAGACAATAATATGTCTGATAAATGGGTATATTGTTACTTACTATGAAAATTTAATTGGATTACAACAACTTCAAAACAGCATTCAAAATTAGCTTGAAAACAGTACTTCACAAAAATAGTTAGATGATGCAATTAATAGCGCATAATGTTGCTAATTTATTTTCTAAAATAAAGAGTAGAAATCCCAGTTTAGAACCTTGCCAACATAGCTCAGTTCTGGAGTTTATTTAGTCTTTTAGAGTCAAAAATTTTGAAAAATAGGAGGCGGTGCAAAGTTACACCCCATGGCTCAAAGTTACACTGAATGACTGTAGTTATTTCGTTTATTTATTTATTTTTTCATAATCTATTTCTAACATTTTGATAATAATAACGAACAAAGGTAAAGAGAAAAAAAATTGCATTTTTGGCACTTTTTTCTCAAATTTATTCGATAAGAGAGGGGTCAACTTTGAAAGAATGTGTCTAAAATTCCTTATAAGGTATATGTATGAAAATTTCAAGAGACTTTCTGTATGACACTTTTAATACATAGTTTTCAGGATTTATGCTTTTGAATGAGATTGTTAAAATATGATAATTAATGCAAAAGTCACTCATGAAAAAACTTCATTTCTTCACTTTAAAATTTATAAGAGCTTTATAATTAATATTTTAAAAATCCCGAAGACAAATAAAAATTACGCATTTTCTGTACACAACAGTGCAAAAAGTATGCAAATCATGAAAACTGGTTTAATAGTTATATCAAAAATTAAATATGTTTAATTTTTTGAAAATGTTTCGACGTTTTCAACATTTTTCTCACATGCAATATGTATATCATATAATCACATATCTCACAAAAAAATTTTATTCAAAAATATCTATAAAAAAAGTTGTGCTTCAGGACCCATTGAGTTAATTTTACAAACGGTGTGTCTAATGTTGCAATTGTCCTAAAAAATAAAATTCGCTTACTATAAATTGATTTTCTATTTTAGATAAGTCATTAATTGGTAGCTTTTTTACCCATTGATTTAAAATTTCCAAATTAGGAATATACGAATTATTCAGAATATGAAAAATAGTAGCATTTTATTCACATTGACAGAATGGTAATAAATTGTCATCTTTCATAAAAGAGTTATTTTTTATAAGTAAAAAAACGTTCATTGTTAATTACATTCTTAACTGAAATTAAAATAAAACATTCCATAATGTCATTTTATGGTAATGTTTTTTTCTTTTATATGAAAAATAATATAGTTTTTCCGTATAAAAATGCGTATGATTTCAGAAATATTAAGAATATTCAAATTATATCGCATTTGATAAATATATGTTTATACTACTGGATTTCAGTTTGTTAAATTGACGTTTCGTTACCAAAAAAATATCTTGATAGAGTATTAAATATTTTATTTTGAAACTTTCAAATATGAAATTTTTTTTTTCGCCTGTAGTTGCATTTTCACAAAAAAACATGAATTACTGAAACATAAATATTCCATTTACACCATGTTCCGCTAAGAGTAAAAAATTGATTGTGTGATGCTCGTGTTGTATTTGCGTCTGGGGAAAGTAATAGCGATGTGAGGCGTAGTGGATCAGAAAGATTATGTATGCGGCACACTAAGATACTCAAGCATTCCAGCTGTAAAGTTCCTTTAGGAAAGATTTTTACCCGGGAAGTAATCCCCCCCCCCCCATATCTTTCAACTTCATATAAAATTGTACCATTATAACTACCTGATTTCCATGAAAATAGGCGTCACAATCTTTAAAAATGGACTCATTACTTCAAATAGGAAATGCCACTCTATACTTTAGTACAAAGTAATGTTTAATAGGTCATATAAAGGTACAAGGATACGCCATTTAACACGACTATGTACAATTATAATACATATGTACAGACTTTAGGAACTTCAGAAGAAATCGCTGATTGGAAAAAATATTTCATCATTTCCCGCCTCTCATAAAACTCTGGGGGGGGGGGTGACAAGCAAGGCAGCCTGCATTTTGCAACCTATACATTGTGCGTCTCAAAACACTCTGCCTATTCCAATCGTGTCTCTTGAACGACTCCGAGAGAAAGCTAATCCACATGGAAACATGGGAAAAACTATTTGGCATCCCGCTAAAATTAGGGACTGTCTTGTGCTGCCATCTAGTGTAGCAAATCTTTAAATATTTGTTACACCACGTTTTATTTAAAATTATTGATGCAAAAATTCATAGATGTTTTAAATCATGTAAACTGCTTTTAGTTAAGTAATCTGATTAGATGCTTCAGCGCCTGCTATGCAATAACTTTCATTAATTATATTTGAAATATATATATAAAGAGAGAGAGATAAATAAATGGAAATATGCATATATATGTAAAACAAAGAAGCAAACTGTAATAAAATTTTGTTATTTTGTAAAATAAAAGCATTATTACATAGACAATTTAAATAATTAAGTAGTGATGCTATTTTTTTTTAATTATATGAAAAATAGTAGCATTTTGTTCATATTGACAGGGTTACAATGATAGCATATTGTCAACTTTCATAAAAGACTTATTTTTTAAAAGAAAAAAATTCATTATTAATTACATTCTTAACTGAAATTAAAATAAAACATTCAATAATGTCATATTATGGTAATGTTGTTTTTCTTTTATATGAAAAATAATATAGTTTTTCCGTATAAAAAATGTGTATGATTGTAGAAATATTAAGGATATTCAAATTATATCGCATTTAATGAATATATGTTAATGCTACTCTATTTCAGTTAATTAAATTGACGTTTCTTTAGCAGAGAAAAAATCTTGATAGAATATTAACTCCTAAATGCCTGATTTTTCAAAGATCATTGTAATAATGTTTTTCGGCTTTCATTTTTTATGTAAATCATGGGAAAAATACTTTTAAAAATCACATTTTGTTTTAAGTATGGTTTAAGGCTAAAAAACAGTTTGTTACTAATCGGCAATACTGGTCTTTAATTGAAAAAATAATTTTCCTTGATAAAATTCTATAATATTAAACACACAAGAATTTTAGGAACTATAATAAGAAATAAATTTTACTTGCGCACTGCAGAACAAAATAGGGTATTTCGCAAGCTTCCAAACAAAACAAAAAGATCAAGTAGCAACAATTGAAAAAAGAAATCTATCTTTATTCATAAACAGCATAAGTGTCGCCATCTACATGTTGAAAATCGATTTAATAATATTTTCAGAATGTACTTTATTGGAAACATTAGGCATTATAGCTTCAATATATATTCTAATAGTATTTTAGAAGCCTAAATTGGGTATGTTGCCGAAAAGCAACACCCGGCATTTAAGGGTTAAATATTTTATTAGGAAACTTTCAAATATGACAATTTTTTCGCATTTTGTTCCATTTTCCTTAAAGAACATAAATTACCGAAATATGAATATTCCATTTACTTTATCTTCCACCCGGAGTAAAAAAAAATGCTTATGTGATGCTCATGTTATATTTGCCTCTGGGAAAAGTAATTGCAATGTGAAGCTTAGTGGATCAGAAAGATTATGCATGCGACACACTTAGCTACTAGAGCATTCAGGCTGTAAAGTTCCCTTAGGAAATATTTTTACTCGGGAAGTAATTTTTTCCCCTATCTTTCAACTTCATGTAAAATTGTATCATGTTTTATTTAAAATCATTGATGCAAAAATTCATAGATGTTTTAAATCAAGTAAACCTGCTTTTAGTTAATTGATTAAATTGTCTGTGTAATAATGCTTTTATTTTAGAAAATAACAAAATTTTATTACAATTTTCATCTTTTGTTTTACATATATATGGGTATTTCCATTTACTTATCTCTCTCCTTTTATATATGAGGACATCAGTAGCCAAGATGTACAAGTGACAAAATTTCAATTTGGAGTAAGTTGAGTTCAAAGATAATTGACATTAAAGTTGAACATCAATAATAATTGACTGAATTTAAATAGGAAATTGCTGCTTGTTTCACAGTAGTTTTTGAACTCTTATTTCAATAAATGTGAAAAAAAGTAGAGTGCAATTTTCTTCAAATTTATAATTAATCAATATTGATCATTATTCGGCAAAAGTAGTTGATCTCTAAAACACAACCCATAATTAGAAAAACACTTATATTTATTTACATGAAAATAAAAAAGCATATTTCCAGGTCGAATGTGCACTTCATTTTTTTCAATTTTGTCACTTATACCCGTTGGCTTCTGAGGTCCTCATATATATTTCAAATGTAATTAATGAAAGATATTGCATAACAGGTGCTAAAGCATCTAATTAGATTATTCAAGTACTGCTTTTTATTTATTATGAATATAAATATGCTGTAAATTATAATAAAAATTAAAATTTGTAGGTATATTCATGACATTTTGTTTTCTAAATGAATGTGACGTAATTTATCCCAATTCCTTAAAATTTGACAGGGAAAACAATGATGATTAGAATGCTGATTTTATTTTATTTCTCTTCATATTTTTGATAATAATTTCAATTTAGATTTATTTGACAAAAGAAAGTGTTTAAAAAACTTCACCAGAAGCATGCCTAATTTGTTTCACAATATGAATGAAAAAGATTATATTAATATTGTTATAAATCAAATCATTCCTTTTTATAGAATTTGTGGCAATAATTTTCATTTTTATATACAAATTTACACATTTTTACCCAACTTATTTTACAATAACTATTATCTAAACGATATTTTAAGATATTATTTAAAGCTATTCTTGAATAAAAATTGGCAACGGTATGGTTTGGTGTGGTAACCATATTAGGCAGCCTGATTCTGGAAAATTGTGTATGATTATGCCTCCCCCAAAGTCTTTTATTAGGTTGAGAAAAAAGTTCTGGGAAATTTTTAATCTAATAGTTACCAGAATTTGTATCGTATATAGGAGTACTAGTGGTGTATCTATAGGAGTTCAGGAATTTCGACTCCAAAATGTTTGTTGGACAGTATAATTTGCGTGTGTTGTTCCGGTATTACTGGAGAAAAGTTTTAACGATTCTGAAAGCCGTCGATGAGATTAATGAAGGTGAATGTGCTAGTACGGCGATTCCAAGGAGCCGTCATGGTACTTTCAGCAACATCCGGAATCTGGCAGAACGTCGTGGACTATGATGTTCTCTACTTTGAAGAGTAGTCCTTGTTTCTTTTGTTATTATTTTGCACGTAACAACGAAACTTTCACAAATTTTCCAGAACTGTTTGCTCAACCTAGTAAAAGAATGATTTGGCATGGAAGTTTGAATTGAAGTAAAAGGCGGTCTTGGATTGTGAAAATTATGACAATGGATATGGAATAAATTTTGTTTTTATTTCTACCAAGTGAAGGATATCTGTTGGAAGTAATTTGAAAGGAATTTTATATTTTCGTAATTTAAATCAACTTAAATTGAGGTACATTTTTTACCTCTTAGCTTTATCCACTTACATTATTAATTAGAAAGTTTATTTTGAACAAATTCCTGTTATTTCCATTTCATTGTAATTTCTATTATTAAATGGACTATAATTAGACTTAGTGAAAAGCTCTATAATTGTTCTTATTCAATTGTTTATGGATTGATAATGATATTTACACTCTTTCTGGTTATTTCATAGCTGAATCTAACGTACTCGAGTAGTTCCTCAGTAATTTTATATTTATCCTGAATACCCAAATGTTTTGTTAACATGTGAAAATTTTGATGGTGTTTGCATGCCTGGGATAATTAATGAAGATATGATTACTTAATTTACTATATATTTGTATTTGTTATATTTCGTTCAACCATTTCTGGTTTTCTAATTTAGGATTTCCCATATCTTCTACCTCTTTTAGCTTAATTGGGCTAGTTCAAGGTTAAAATCGTACACGTATTGTTGCATACTCTTATATGGTAATCTCGGCAAGTTGATTCTGCTATATTTCTACAAGTATGTCACCGAATTTAAATTCAATTTGAAAGTCATTTCTGGATATTTTTTTATATCATTCATAACAGGTATGAGTTCCTTTTTCCTTTTTTTCTCTAATTGTGCATGATGGATTCAGTCCTATGTTATATGTTTTTTATAGATATATTCCTTCGTGAATTTTTCGAACCATTTTTCCGTTGTTTGAAATATACATTAAGCAATATACGAAATGTTTCGACCATAAAAATTAATAATTACTTGTTCGTATTATTAAAATTTGGATTCTATTGGATTCTAACAAATTAATATTTTTCATAACAGATTTATCTTTTTATAAGTAAAAAAAAAAGCAATTTTATTTGCTTTTTTAATTAAAAAAAGAATAACAAATTTAAACGCGCTTTACTTATTTAGTTTAAATTTTAGAAGAAATTAAAAAGAAATATAGGGTAACTGTTGGATAGATGGCCATAGAGGATAGATGGCCAGTCTAAATATCTCCAAAACTTGATCAGAGATTGCAATATAAACATTGCTCGTATGAAATGGTTGAAAGAGTTTATTTATTGCGACGTGCAGTTGTGTTTTTCGATTATAAAAAGTAAGTGTAATTTTAATGTCAATTAAATAGGTGTTTGAATATTTTTTTTGACGTAGGTATCTAAATGTTTTGCAGTACGTACGTTATGTATATTTTTTACTATGTGGACTTTTCAGGCGCGTATATAATCTAATCTTTACTTCTAAGACTAAAACAAAGACGTACAATGGCTATTCATGCTTTAAATTGGGTAACAATTAGTTCTTCAATTTCAGGAGAGATGGCCACATGAAATCGAGGAGAGATGGCCACTTTTAATCAATATTTTAAAATTATACTTAGTGAGGATTTTAACTAAATATAATTAAATTTAAAATAAGTATATAACGTTTACGTTTATAAATATATTAATTCATGTAATTATTTAAATTTTAACTCATATAAATATTTTAGTAATATTAATACTAATATAATAAGATCTAACGATTTAATTGTTTCAGAAAATACTGAAAACCGCCGGAAACTTTCATAACGGAAACTGATAAAGTTTATAAATAAACTAAATTAACGTAATAAACCTACAATTAACCCGAGAAAAAAAACCACGACAATTCCAGCAGCGAAGAAAACGAAACACATTTAAATTATCAGATTCTACATATTCCGAGTAAATAGCAATACCCAATTTTAACAAGACATTTCAAATCTTCGGTTTAAACTATGCCTAAATACCAAATTTCAAGTCATTTGAATGATAAGTTTTTGAATTATAAACATTCAAAACTTAGTGCTTCTAATGTTAAATTACATTTTAAAATTTTTATTTATATCTCCTGAAATTATACTCCTAATTAGCAGATTTTTTTTTTAGCAATAATACAAATATACACAAACATAAATACGTTGAATTTGCAATTTTTAAATTTTACGATATGAATTATGAATTTTGAAATTAATATTCGAAAAAATTATGAATTCCAACCTGCAATTTTTTTGATGGATTTAGATTTATTAAGTCCTATTTTATGGAAATCCAAAATTTCACACTTTTCTTCCAAGTACTTTTCAAATTATGCTTAAAAACGGCAAAATGATGGATTAAGGGGCCATCTATGATAGAAGTGACTGGACATTTTGAAATTTCTTCTGCTATCCTGTAATCTAGCAGTATTCAATGACTGCTCGAGTAGCGCTTAAGATGCCTTGATCAAGAAGGAGTCTCTCCCGGTCAACAATGGAGTACTGAACTTCAATTTGGATACAGCCCCTAAAATAAGCTCGTTTTAAAATAATTTATTTCTCGGAAATCTATCGTTCGAATTGCATAAAAATTTGTTTTTAGGCTAATTGAAGGGTGTAGAGTTCATTTATGCTGTCAGAATTGTATACTGCTATTGAAAAAAACAAAGTTATGTTTCGTTTTGATATGTAGAGGGCCCCTTAAGCAAATTTTATATACATCATTTAAAAGTAGACTTTATTTCCAATCATTCGGTACCAGTGACTTTCTTTTACGATAATCTGTTAAGGAGTTAGAAGGGGGTGTTTACTTTTTTTTCCACGACTGTACGTATGTTCAGACACTTTGCTCAAAAAAGCATGTTCTAGTACAGTTTTATTTTACATTTTAAATGAATTTGGAAAATATTATTTCATGCGAATGAATAATTTAAAAATCTTTCTGTTTTTAGATAACAATTTTTGTAAGTGTGGAAATAAGTCATATGAATATTCTATACAAAATATTTTTTATCAGATAAAATTAACTAAAAACCATCAAATTGACTTTTTCAAACAAAACGGAAATAAAGATATTTATTCAGCATTTCCGATAGCAGACGATATTATATTATTTACTTTTTATTTCTTTTTTTCATTTGTAAATTATTTATTGCGTTTTTTTTTCATAAATATGAATAAAAAAATTCACTGGTCAAATTGTGGTAATTTTTTTAATGTAGTACTTTATTCAAATATGTTAACGATTGCTTACTTTTAAAGGTACGTTAAATTTCACCCCATTTCATGAATATATGTATTTCAGCAGATTAACTTCACGTTTATTTCGTAGAAAAAATAATCAATATATAAGAAATGTAAGCGTGGTTGGTTTTGGGGGCCGCTATAACTCCGCAACCCACCCCTATAATAGCGATTGGAGACCGGGTTCTAATATGCACGGAAAAATTGATTTAAAAAACTCCAACTATTAATTTACTGGAACAATTATTTATTCAAAAACACTCTAGAGGTGGTTCAGCTGGAAAAATGAGAGAGAGACCCCCCAATTACAAAATGGGGCGCCCAAGCGCCTTCACTTTTTAGAAACCTTCACATATCGAAGGCTAGAACAGAAGAGCCCGTTTTCACTATAAGTCTAGAAATCTTGGCGTTGCACAGAATCGCCAATTTACAAACTTTTAGTGACTGCATGAAAGTGAACAAAGGTTTTTGGCGATAAACATTACCGCAAATAATGTGGCGTCTCTACCGGACGGGTGACGCCGAGATTGCAAGTCAGTGCTTCTAATTACGATGAGAAATGCATCAGAAAAACCGAAAATTGTTTATCATACAGATAGGCCTTTGCCCAACTAACTGTTTTCATAAAATTGTACAAAGCAGACCGCCGCATGAGAAGAATGCCGAAAATCACAGGCATCTGGCTTTTAGCTCGACCACAATACACGAAAAATACTTGCTTCCCTTAAGATCCGTTCATTTTTACTTTTGTTGTTAATACAATTTCAACGGCCAAATATTAGCAGAGATAAAAATTGCTTCTCACTGCGGCGGGCGAACAATCCGATGAAAAATAAATGAAAACATATTTCTATCAGCAGCGGCCTTTTCTACTTTTTATTTATTTATTTTTTTGCACTGGAAGCAGTAACGGACAGATAAGAGATTAAAGGAAAAAGGGAAAAAGGAAATGAATCTTTGAGCGCACTGAAATAAAGATGTTTTTAGAAAAAGAAAGAAAACATTTTAATAAAAATCTGGATGGTTTTGAGAAATGAATTTAATTGCGTATTTCAGAATAGAAAAAAAGGGAGGTGGGAGGATAATATGTTATAAAAGTAATAAGGTTATGTTTTAAATTAATTTTGAATAAAATGATAGATATGCGACAGAAACGCTGTCACAGCCCCCGCAGCCCCATGGGAGTAATATGTTATAGTAGCTCTTTTATCTCCCATTCCATGAAGAATATTTCGGATTGGAACTGCAGGGGTTGGGATCGCAGATATAGGTGTCAAAAGACATGTCACAAATTGACTTCTTATTGGAAGTCATTGAAGCACCTGGGAATAGATTACCGAAGTGGCCGAAACTCGCCAGAATTTTCCTGAATGTTGAAGATTGTTTAAGAATATTCCAGAAAGAAAGTTCGAGGTTGTTGCAGAATATTACAGAATGTTATCGAATCTTCCAGAAGGTTCAAGAATGTTCCAGAATGTTCTAGAATGATCCAGAATGTTCCAGTGTGTTCTAGAAAGTTCTAGGATGTTCCAGAATATTCTGGACCTTCCAAGGAAATTCCTGTTCCGGCATGTTCGAAAACGTTCTAGGTTGTTGTGGAAACAGGAAATGTGTGTCCAGAATCTTCTGGAGAATTCCCGAATCTACCATTGTCTTGCTGTGGTGGAGATACGTTCCAGCTCAGAAGGGTATATATATATAAATATATATATATATGTGTGTGTGTGTGTATGTACGCGATGGCGAAATGCATGCCTTAATATACTTTTGAAAATAGATTAGAGAAGATCAAAGGAAAGTAAAAGTGGTAGAAACTGAAATAAATTAATTTGATACGAAAAAAATGAAAGTGAATTGCTTATGCTTAATGTAGTGAACAGTGTATTAGGTGGTGTTTTAGTGTTATAAGTAATATTAACATTTAACAGCAAACCGACACGTAAAAGAGAACGATATCTTTCAAGTGGTGAATCGAAAAGAAGGAAACAGAAAGAACAGCGCAGGAATGAAACAGATGAGGAACGAGAAGCCATATTAGCTTCAATACGGATGAGAATGGATATCTTGAGAGAAAACTTAACAGATGAAGAAATAGAAGATATTAGGCAAGAGGACTGAGTGAGACACTCAAGCAGACTTACAGAAACTGCTGAAAAAAAAGATTACGAAATGAAATAAATATAGTTACAACGAGTGAAGTTCGTGAAAGACAACGGCCGCAAGCGTATGAACAAAACATTAGTGCTCAAGAAGCGCAAAGGAGAAGAAGTAGAGGTTACAGTTTGGCAGGTGTGGCTATATCCGAGCAAACAATTTCCATCTAGTTTTTAAATAAAAATTTATAAAATGACAGGTAAATTTGTGTTAATGGTTTTTTTATATGGTGCTTTATTTAAATACAGTAATGATTGTTTGAAGTTTAAAGTATTTCAAGTTTTGCCATGTTTAATGAATATATGTTTAGCATGTATTTCAGCAGAAAAATTTAAGATTTATTTCACAGAAAAAAATACTTTTCAAAGAACATAAAATATTTTGTTTTAAAATTGTGATATATTTGCAAATCTTCCCGCTAAGCTGTATTTTCGCAGCATAAATTATCAGAACATAAATATTACATTTACTCAATCTTCATCACGGAGAGAAAACACGATTCGATAATGTACGTATAGTCTCTCTTCAGGGAAGCTAGTAACGTTTAAACCTTAAATGGATAGTGATGCGTAACTGCATCACTTTTTATTAAACTCTTAGCAACAACTATATTTATATAGAAATATTAATCCAGTAAAAGTACAAAAACATGCTACCAAATAAATTTAAAAATCTATCTAAAACTTTCTGGTGCTTAATCCTTAATATAAAAATAGAAAACGCAATTCTAAAAGAATAATTCGTGCATTTAAGGGTTAAGTTTTACAAAATAAAAAAATTATATAGAATAAGGTATTTAGATTCATTCTTATTAAAATATTTACTAATTTTCAATATTTTAGTTTTTACTTGTATTGCAGTTCTGCAACATAAGAAAAGGTCGACGTATTATATGAAAAATGTACCTTTGATTTTTTTTCATTATTTTTCCCGTGTAATAAACCTTTCTGAGAATCATGTATAATTTTATCCAAAGAAAATAAAAAGTCTTGCATTTAAGGGTTAAAGCTTTATGAATCTGAAAGATGCTCATACGTTCAGTGACATTTAGCTACTGTAGCAATTCAATTATAAGAAATCTAAGAAATCTTCTTTAATCTTCTCTAAGAAGTGTTTATAGGAAAATACATTTTCCCCGTGACATGCAACTTTGGATAGAAAATCAATATTTTCCATTTCAGGTAGTCATTTATAAGAAACATGATTCACAATATGAAAATCAACAGTAACTTGTTTATATTATTAAAATAAAAATTTTAATAAACTAATATGTCTATCTCTGTGAACAGTAAACATAGATATTACTTAAGACAAATTATTAGATTATTAATGTAAATGAACATTTAAAAATTAATTCTAACAAGTGTAATGACATGCAATGTAAATGAATGTAAGGACAAATGAAAATGTACAATTCTGACATATTTACAAATCTCCCCGCTAATTTGTATTTTCGCAGCATAAATTATTTCAACATAAATATTGCTTTTACTCAATCTTCAATCCGGAGAGAAAAAACGATTCAATAATATCGGTAATAGAGTGCCTCCAGAGAAAGTAATAGAGTTTTAAAGCTTTATGGAGCCGAAAGATGATCATACAAGCAGTGACATTTAGCTGCTAAAGCATTTCAAGTTGTAAATTTATCTAAGAAATGTTATTTATAGGAAAATACATGTTCCTCTTGACATGCAACTTCGGATGAAAAATTAACCTTTTTCATTTGAAGTAATCATTTATAAAAAACGTGTCTCACAATATGAAAATCAACAGTAACTTGTTTATATAATTAAAATTAAAATTTTAGTAAATTAATATATCTCTCTCTTTGAAGAGTAAACATAGAAATTAGTTAAAACAAATTAGTAGATTGTTAACGTAAATAGACATTTAAAAATTTATTCTGGCAAATGTAATGTCATCAGAATGTAAATGAATGTAAGGGCAAATTTGTAAAATTGTGATATATTTACAAATCTTCCCGCTAATCTGTATTTTCGCAGCATAAATTATTTCAACATAAATATTGCTTTTACTCAATCTTCATGACAGAGAGAGAGGACGATTCAATAATATTGGTAATAGAGTGCCTCCAGGGAAAGTGATAGCGTTTTAAAACTTTATGTATCCGAAAGATGATCATACAAGCAGTGACATTTAGCTGCTAAAGCATTTCAAGTTGTAAATTTCTGTTAAAAGAAATGTTATTTATATGAAAATACATTTTCCTCGTGAAATGCAACTTCAGAGGAAAAATCAGCATTTTTCATTTGAGGTTGTCATTTACAAAAAAACACGATTTAATCACAATATGAAAATCACCAATAACTTGTTTATATTATTAAAATAAAAATTTTAATAAATTAATATGTTAATATCTCTATTTCAAGAGTAAACATAGAAATTAGTTAGATTATTACTGTGGTAAATGAACATTTAAAAATCAATTCGGACAAATGTAATCACATGACAATGTAAATCAATGTAACAACAAATGTAAATGTAAAATTCTGACATATTTAAGAATCTTCCCGCTAAGCTGTTTTTTCGCAGCATAATTTTTTACAGCATAAATATTGCATTTAATCAATCTTCATGATGGAGAGAAATGACCATTCAATAATGTTAGTAATAGTCTGCTTTCGGGGAAAATAATAGCATTTTAAAGCTTTATGGAGCCAAAAGATGATCATACTAGTAGTGGCATTTAGCTACTAAAGCTATTCAAGATGTAAATTTCTCTAAGAAATGTTATTTATAGGAACATACGTTTTCTTCGTGACATTCAACTTCGGATGGAAAATCAACATTTTTCATTTGAGGTAATCATTTATATATATATATATATATATATATATGTATATTAAAATTACATGTAAATAATAATTACAATTATAAGTATAAAATTATAAGTATAAATTATAAGTGTAAAATTATAAGTATAAAATTACCAGTAACTTGATTATATTATTAAAACAAAAATTATAATAAATTAATATGTTAATATCTCTCTTTCAAGAATAAACATATAAATTAGTTAGGACAAATTATTTGATAACAACTGTGGTAAATAAACATTTAAAAATACATTCGGACAAACGTAAAGACATGACAATGTAAATGAATGTAACGACAAATGTAAATGTCAAATTCTAACATATTGACGAATCTTCCCGCTAAGCTGTATTTTCGCAGCATAAAGTTTTACAACATAAATATTGCATTTAATAAATCTTCATGATGAAGGGAAAAGACGATTGAATAATGTCGGTAATAGACTGATTCCAGGGAAAGTAATAGCGTTTTAAAACTTTATGGATCCGAAAGATGATGATATGTGCAGTGACATTGATGTACTAAAGCATTTCAGTCGCAAATTTCTCTAAGAGATGTTATTTATAGAAAAATAAATTTTCCCCATGACTTGTGACTTCGGATGGAAAATCAACATTTTTCATTTCAGGTAGTCATTTATAAAAAACATGATTCACAATATGAAAATCAATAGTAACTTTTTTATATTATTAGAATAATAAACGGTCAAGTGCGAGTATTACTATGAGGGTTCCGTACTATAAATATGTGAATTATTAACTGTATTATTAAAAAAATCGTTACTAAAAGAATAATAAGATTTTGTAAAGAGCTATACAACGTAGAGTTGGGTATAGCTGTATATACTATAAAAGTATATGAATGGGTATACCATAAAAGTTCAAAGCTATATGAATCCTAAATAATATCAAATATTGCTATTCTGTATAACTCTTTTTTTAATCTTATCCTAATCTGTTTATGATTAACTTAATTCGGTACTGACAATAAAAGTAGTGCATAATTAAACTTCCTTTGGCGCTCCATAAAACTAAATTCAGCGTAGTTAATAATCTTTTAATTAATGGTGTATCTAAAAGAAAACCCTTGTTCAAAGTTTAAACGGTATTATGCTAAGCGCCCTTCGGAAGGAGTTCGCAAAGTTGCAACGCCTCCTTGGTGCGTGCCAGTTTTTCCAGATAAGTTTTCAATTAACTTTTAAAGACACGGAAGACGTATTGAGAGATCCACCGTAGTGCAAACTAATCCCAAATCCCATAGTATTTATGTGATTAATTCTAATTAACTTACTCTGTTTTTAAAAATTTGACGTTTATTGCTTTTATACTGCTACTGGTCATTACATTACGCAAATATATCATTAAAAGTTGTCATCTACGCTTTAAAAGCCGATGGTACATAGAGTACACCGTCCCTGTCATTATGTATGTCCAAACCGTCCGTGTCTTTAAAGGTTAATATCTCGGCTAATTACCGACATTTTTTTCCGAAAATCATTATCAACAATGCTTTTATATTTCTGCTACGAAAGGTACCTCCAGCTCTGCTCAACACTTTTTCTGAATGCCCGCAAATTGAAATTTGAGTTTAACGAAAAAATGCACTTTTCTAAAACAATATGTGACCTAGGGTAATCTCTATAATTTTCCTGCAAGGTTTAAGTTAACGTCCACTACATCTATTTTTTTCATAATTTTTGTTTGTGTAGATTCGGAACTGGACAGGGGGAACATATTTTTGCACTACATTTTCGACGATATCTTTGCAACTATAATTCGTAAAATTAAAAGAAATGTATTTTTGAGTTCAGCGTTACGAAATCTTTCACACGATACCCACATGATATACAGAGAAAAGATATTTTTTCAAGGAGCTTAATTAGTCCCTCTACATTTTTCTAAATATATTTGTAAATGTTTAATAATAATATCTGGGTCAGTAGTCTTTATTACTTCTCCCAGTATGAACTTTCCACGTTCCATAGTTGACGAGTAAAATGGCTGTGACAGACAGACACAGGAGTGATCTTATAATTTTTCCGTTTTTACTTTTTAAGTACGGAACCCTAAAAATTATAATAAATTAATATGTTGATATCTGTGTTTCAAGAGGAAACATAAAAATTAGTTAGGACAAATTATTAGATTATTACAGTGGTAAATAAAAATTTAAAAATACATTCGGACAAATGTAATGACATGACAATGTAAATGAATGTAATGACAAATGTATATGAAAAATTTGTCATGCTTACGAATCTTCAGGCTAAGATGTATTTTCGCGGCATAAAGTTTTACAACATAAATACTGCATTTAATAAATCTTCGTGATGGAGAGAAAAGACGATAGAATAATGTCCGTAATAGGCTGTCTCCAGGGAAAGTAATACTGTTTTAAAGCTTTATGGATCCGAAAGATGATGACATGTGCAGTGACATTGAGCTACTAAAGCATTTCAGTTGCAAATTTCTCTAAGAAATGTTATTTATAGGAAAATAAATTTTCCCCATGACATGTAACTTCAGATTGAAATTCAACATTTTTCATTTCATGTAGTCATTTATGAACAACATGGCTTGATCATAATATGAAAATCAACAGTATCTTGTTTATATTATTAAAATAAAAATTTTAATAAATTAATAGGTTTATCTATAATTTAAGAATAAACAAATAAATTTGTTAGGAAAAATATTAAATTATTGATGTAAATAAACATTTGAAAATAATTAAAAAGTATGCATTTAAAAAAGTATTTTAAAAATACAATTAAAAAAGTATTTGAAGAGTGTTGTCTGTTTTAATTATAAAAGAAAAATCTGCGTTATTGATTGATTTAATTTACGCACGAGAGTGGTTAAAATTATTCAAAACTTTTCCATATTTGATATTTAAAAGATATGTTTTGTCTGTCGGTGAATAGCACAATTGCTGTTCAAGTGCTTAGGGCGCCAGCTGCTGGACAAACGGTCCCGAATTCGAATTTCCAACTAATGCATGGATACTTGTTTTGGGTAGGGTTCCCTCTTGAACGAAAGTCACGATCTGTTTAACCCTTTCGTGGAAAAGGTGACCGTAATGTCCACAATCAACCAGACAACCAAACGGTAAATAAACAAAATCTGCTCTTGAGATGAATTTTTACTCCTTACAATTAATTCACTCATTGTATTTTTAGAGTTTCGTTCATCTAACGCATAGGTTTCCAACGGGGGTGATATCACCCCCCCTCCCCCCCCCAGTGGGCGTCAGAGCCTACCAGGAGGGGCGGTATCGGGTACAGAGGGAAATGAGGGGCGTTAAGATAGTCCATGGGAGCGGACGTGGCGTACCTTACCTTTTTAGAAAACTGATATGACAAAACTACCTGCCCCCTCTCCCCGCCCTCTGGCGTTGCGCGGACCGATGATAAAATCCTTAAATATGCCTACATTAAATGTATACAAATGAACCTAAAGCTGAGAAAGGCAAATTGAATTTCTTTTAGGCAAAAAACCGGCACTAAAACTCGCCCAAGACAAAATATTATTATAGCGGGCTAAAACATTGTAGCCACAATCCATTCATGAATGTCAAAAATAGCTATAATTCGCATTAAAAATAGTTATGAATTAAAAAATCGCGGAGTGCAAAATTAGCTATACTAGGCAATAAGACGAACTAACAGTAAAATTCAGAAATGGATACTAACAATTCTGGTTTCGAAATCGATACCAGCTCTCTAGTTCTCTACCCTGGACTGTGGGCAAGAGAACAGAAAAATTTTTATAGCTTTAAAGGAACAGACAGCACATCGCTGAATAAGTTAATTTGCGGGTTGATGTTAACGATATTGGAACTCGACATTAAGAAATTATTAATAGTTCACCAGTTTCAACCATCGCTTTAGCTGCTTTTATTTCTTATTGATTTTGTGCTTATTTTTAAATTTTTTATAAAAAGTTTTTTACTACAGTTGATGGTCATTTTAATTAATGTCTACTTTGTGATTCTTGGCAGATAGACAGATAAAATAGCGAAAGGCAATATGTAACAATATTTTAATATTTAGTAAAGCTAACTATTATGGAAGTGAAGGCGTTGGATTTTGTTTCTTGTAAAGAGGGCGGTGGTCTAGAAAACGTTGGGAACCTGTGATCTAACGGAACCCTATTCGATTCACTCATCTCTCTTTTTTCTGTCTGTCATAGAGTTCATTTTCAGAAGTTGAATAAGTTAGTTGCATACTTATAGCTGATACCTGCGATCACACGACAAACCATACAATTTCTAAAACGTCTTATATTATTTTAATTAAATGCATTATTGAACGACATCAAACCATTTCTGTGAAGCAGATTTTAAAACAGAACCTTATTTTCCGTATTTTTCGCGTGGACTAGGTGACTCCGTTGTACCGGCTATCCAAAAGGTAACCAGTTCGATGATGGGTGTCGGAGTTCAAAATATTTTAAAAGGAATAAATTTTATTATGTAATGTTTTCAATTTTACAGAATTTTTGTAATTTTAAACAACAAATATTATTAATTAATTAATCAGGCCCGATACGTTCACTGGCAGTCGTATATGAACAAATTTCGTCCCATCCGTGGGCCTCACGGGCTGGAATTCCCATGACTTTAGCTGATATTTTCTGGTATAATCTTTGAATCTTTCGCAACCAAAATTATTTTAATACTTAAATGCATGATTTTATTCTTATATTCTATTTGCACTACTATATTTTAAAAGTAAAGTTTTTAGTAAATTTCTCGTGCACATATTGTCAAAGTACAAGAAAAATGTTTTTTTTTGTTTTGTTTTTTGTTTTGTTTTTGTTTTGTTTTTTTAAGTGGTGCCAAGCGAATAAATTTGGTTAAGGGTGCAAATGACAATACCATTTGGGCGGAATTGGTCAGTTAAGGGTTAAATGCTTAAGCGCTTAAAAGATGGAAGCTCTGAACTGACAAATTTGGTTTTAAGATCGGAATGCCTAATTTAAAAAAATTCTACGAGTTGGAACACGTGTCACATTAGTTTTAAATCTGAATATATCTGGTTAATGCTTTATAAATTTTAGTGCTGAGTAGCTCAAGCTAAGAGGCAAATTTCAGTGTTGAGATCTGGGACATTCTCACAATCTTTTGACTTTCGGGAATAAAAATCTGGTGAAATTCAACTTTCTAAAATAACATTTTAATCTGATAGACGAATGCCTTAATGATTCAAAATAAAGAAAAAATGGTCAGCAGCGAAAATTTTTTTATTTAACCGAGGTTTAAGTTAAACTTGCGAGTTTAATTTTCCTTACCAATTTACCTCTAATACTTTCTATTTTCTTCTAAATTTTTACTTATAATGGATTTGGATAGTATCCCACATTCAAATAAGAAATAATAACAATGTAGTATTTTTAGTACAAAATTTTGGTATAAAATTGTCTGAAAGGGGTATTAAAGAAGGGACGGTAAGGTAAAAAAAGGGGTACGGTATAGGAAAAATGGGACGAAATGGGAAAAAACGAACGGAAAGGATGAAACGGTAAGGAAAATTGCAACTTATTTTAAGCAATTCATATTAAGACTAAGTGGTAACCACAATGTTCATTAATTTTTAGAAACAGTTATTTACATTGGATTAAATAAAAAAAAAATTACCTCGAAAAGTGCAGGAAAAAACCTTGGGGACGCTAAGACTACCAGTAAAGCCACGATGCCCTAAATTGATATTTAAATGCTGATTTAAATTTTGAAGTAAATTTCCTGTCAAAGAATTTTAGACATTCTTTCTCTAGCATACTTCTGCATGAGAAAAAACTTGAAAAAAATTCTGTGGCTGCATCTGAAGTGATTTTCTGTATAATTTTAGAAGAGGGACGGTAAGGAACCTACAACTCAGGGACAGAGTTTAAAAAATAATAACAACACTAAAAATGTGTGTTCGTTAATTTTTTGCTACATATTTCTATAAAACAATAGTTCCAGTTTCGGAAAAAAATTACATTGAATTATTTTTATTGAAACAATTTTATACAGACAGCTCCAAACATAAAAATCAGCATCAGGGACACGGGGCGGTATAGGAGTTTTCCTGGTATTTGGACCACCAACATCATCCAAAACTTATTTATCTCATTAGTATTGTTATGCAATCATGCAATGCAATGTTCCCCAGTACATGAACAAAAAAAACACAAGAACATGTACTAAAATAAATATTATTCAGGGACATAAATGTCAAAAGATTGTAAGAATGCCCCATATCTGGGAATGAATCACAAGATTCTAATTTTTCAAATGTTTTTGACTCCAAAAAATCGGAAACTGAAGGTAGTGATGATGACGCTACTCTCTTTATGACCTCTCTTTATCGTCTTTATGACACTACTGACGCCCTTACTGATCAAGGAACATTGCATAGGACAATTATTACTCATGACCGGAGTTATGTGATATTTTAACTAATTTTGATACACTTGACAGCCTTGACTACATTAAAACAGAGAAATTAAATAAAAAAATATATAAAAGCATTTAATTAAAATAAATAAAATAAACGAAAATAGACGTTCTCATCAGTACAAAATCAGCAATAACAGAATATTGAAACATGTCCTGGACACAGTTAAAGTTAAAGTTATTCTTTCAACACACAAAATAGTCATTCGGGACCGTACCAGATTCGTTGAGCGTGTAAGGGTATAGTCTAGTGAACCAATTTTCCACGAATAATCTATAATGAAAAACGTTGCAATTATTTTTCAAAATCAATGAATTTCTGGAGGATGGGATGTGGTTATCAAACATATGTTATTGAAACTGTTAGAAAAAAAACAGAAAAGATATGCCAGTAGGATTGTGAGAAAAATGTTAAAAACTGGAGAAATTCATAATTTTAGACGAGGAAAAGTTATCAGGCTGAAATGGAAAGACAAAAAGGATGTGACATTGTTATCATCAATTCGAAATTCCGAAATTGTGGAGGTTACAGCTGAAAGTAAGAGACTGAAAAGGAAGCCAAAGGCAGTTTCATGTTACCATATAGCTAGATATGATGGGAAGAGCAAATATATACAAATATTCTTACACCTTTTGTAACATGTCTTTTTAAATGCTTTTCAAGTTTATAAGAAAGGTGGTGGCAGAAAATTTCCCCTAAAGTTCAGGCTAGATTTAGTAGATGAAAGCGTTGAAAAATCTCATACATAATGCCTTTTCAGCGAACTGTGCCGTCTTTCGACGACACAAGATCAAGTCGTTTCCATGAACGTCATTTTCTGGATGTTATGCACCCTACGAACAAAAAAGAAAAACCTTGCAGAGAATGTGAAGTTTGTTCACACCAAGTGAATGAAAATGGAAAGAAAATTAGAAAAGAAACTAGTAGCTATTGAAAGGAATGTAATGTAGGACTGTGGATACCATGTTTCAAAGTTTTTCATACATTCAACAATTACTAAATTTTGACTAATATATTAAATGCAGATTTTGAAATTAAATTTGAATGCAATTACCGTCTTTGTCGAAATATATCAAATTATTTGATTTATGCCATGTCTTTACCTTTATTCAAAGTTAAACCACAAGTTGCAACGTCGTATTGTAGATTTCCTTCACGCCATGTGAGTAAAAATATAAGCGAAATATAAGATAAGTAAAATCGTGAGTATAAAAATTTTATCAATCCTGTACAGTTTGGAGAGCAAAGCATTTATATTGCTAAAATGTTGAAATGAATGATTTACACTGGAAATTACGAAAAAATTTATTTCCAAATAAGAAAAATCTAAATTTCACGTATTTGGTAAATTTAAATTTTGTACCAAAATCCCGTTCCCCCATTGTGCCATTTGGTTATTAAAATTAAGGGATTTCATAAATATACGACTGTCCCTGAAAGGGTTAAATTTGAAAAAAATACGCAATTTTTTTTTTTTTTTTTACTAATGAACTCAGAATTTTATGAATATTAAAACTGGGCATTAAAAAAATCGACGTTTTTTGAAGGAATATTCCGAAAATTACGCGACGATTAAGGGGTTAAAGCCAAAAATTGTTAAAAAATACTTTAACAATTATTTCTTTAATTCAAAATCATTTTCTTATTAAATTGCGAAAGTTTAAATATTGTTTAAACTTGCTCTAAATTTTCGAAATTTCCAAATTTTAAATTTCGTCTTGACAATTTGTTTTGTTTTGCAAAATTTTAAATTTTGTTTGAACATTCACTAAGTGCCCCAGAAATTTGAGCATTTTAAATATCATTTAAACAATTTATTAGATTTTAGAAATTTAAATTATATTTAAACCATCGGAAAAGTTGTGAAATTTCTGGATTTTGAATTTTATTTAAGTAATGTGAGTTATATTAATAACTTATATTACTTATATATATATAATATTTTTCATTTGATTAATAAAGCTCCCTTTTCTAATCATTTTGAAATTAACATTCATGGTGCTGCCTATGTAAGGATTTAATAATTATAAATTAATTATTTGGATTTATAATTTAAAGAATAAAGTGCTTTGAAAGAATATTAAACCAAACACTTTGTGAAATCTTACCCACCTATAACACTTACTCACCTATTCCTTCTTTTCAAGATTTGGCATGATTTGGCATTGTCTTTTTTACATGATCAAGGTTCCCTTTAGTATACTAAGAATACACAAAATGTTTAAAAATCAATATTATAAAAGAACAAAAAAGGAGCTATACAACTTTTAAAAAACACATCCTAAAAATATATTACTCTCGTATTAATTAGCATTTAATAAAATTCACAAATCAACTAAACATTAAGTAGACAAATAAATAGTCGAGTTCTGTATAAATGGAATGCTGTAAAAATTTTGGGAATAAATCAATTTTTTACCATACATAATTGCCGAAACGTCAGTGAAGGCTTACTGTGGAGACACGAAAAGTTTTGGTTTCCGTTAGTCTGTCTGTCTGTTAGTCTGTCTGTCTGTTCCGCGATAACTGTCGTAAAAAGCATCCGATTATCTTAAAATTAAGGATGCATGTTGGTGAGGTCACCGGATTTAGCTGTATAGTTTTTGGTTAAATTTGGTTCATTCGTTCCGAATATATAGAACATTTTATTTTCCGCCTTAATGCTTTCCTATAGCAATTCAGACGATTTTTCTATTTTTATTTGTTGAAAGGAAATGGCACATATGATTGAAAGATTTAAATGATAAATTATGGATGATGGAATTTCCTAATTAGAACCATACATTATTCATATTAGTTTGAAATTTTGTGTATACATTTGTCAGAGTTTTTAAATTCGGTGTATATCTTATGGAGGGATTTTATATATGTGTTCCAATAATATAAAATATTTTCTTTTTTTAATTTACTTTTTTTCAATCACATATTTCATTGTCTTAATTTTCTTTTAACTGTTTCCTAGCAACGGAAAGTTGAATTTGATCTCATATATCAAAAATAAAACAAATACGCTTTGAGGTTGAAATAAAAGGGGCTTGTGTTATGATATTAATTCTTATTATTAAAAAAAAACGTTACTAATATCTCACGGTTTATCGTCTGGACGCAGCTAACAGAAATATTTAATTTTTAATCGAAAATTTCAATGAGAAAAAAAAACTTTTGAAAAGCAAATTGATAGTAAATGTCAAAATTATGCACCGCAAAATTATCGCTGTCGAAAAGGACGTCATTGTATCGAGAAATAAATATTTTCTTTCTTAAAAACAAATATTAACTAGATTGCCTGAAAAAATATTTTTTGACGAGTGTTAGTTCTTAATGCCGCCTCATTTCAGAAAGTATGAATGAATTTTTTTTTATCTTCAAAAGGAAATTACATTTTCGTTCGTAAAACCTAAACTTTTAATATAATTGCGTCAATGTAAATCCTTTTCTGCCCGCCAGTATTGAAGAATAAGGCTCGGAAGTGTAAAAAGATTTACCTTAATCATTAGCGCAAGCAATAAAAAGGAACATATGTAAATTAATGAGACCACGGGGGGTTCAGGGGGGCGGAGCCCCCCTGAATACTTTATTATTTACAAAAAAAAAATACCAGAATTAGTAGCTCATGAAAATTCAAATATCCTTCCATAACAACGTTTTTAATTTAACGCTTCTAATGTCTGAAAACTTCGTATTTTTTATTCTTATAAATAATTACGTAATTTGAAAACTTTAAATTGCGGTTTGCAGGAAATTGAATATTACTAGAGTGTGTCTAAAAACAATGAATTGCAGATCTGACGTTGAGGCTCCTGATCTGCAGATTTACTAGTTGCCGAAACGTCAGTGAAGGCTTACTGTGGAGACACGAAAACTTTTGGTTTCCGTTAGTCTGTCTGTCTGTTAGTCTGTCTGTCTGTTCCGCGATAACTGCCGCAAAAAGCATCCGATCGGCTTGAAATTCCCTGGGCATGTTGATGAGCTCCCCGGATTTAGCTGTATAGTTTTGGGTTAAATTTGGTTCATTCGTTCGGAATATACAGAACATTTTATTTTGTGATATAATGCTTTTCTATGGGAAGTCAGACGATTTTCAAATTTTCATTTGTTGAAAGAAATCGCTCATATGAATAATAGATTTAAATGGTAAATTTTGGATGCTGAAATTTTTAAATAAGAGTATTAAATTATTCTTATTAGTTTGCAATTCAGTCAAAACATTTGTCAGAGCTTTTAAATTAGGTGTATAACTTATGATAGAATTTTATACATGTGTTCGAATAATATAAAACATTTTATTTTATGAATTTACTTATATTTCATTTTTTCTTTTAACCGTTGCGTAGCAACAGTATCTCATCTAAAAATATCATAAATATGAAAGTATGTATGGTTTTTTGAAGTCAAATCAAAGCAAAAGGAATGAATTAATGAATGCCTTTGTATAGATATTCGCATATAGATTTATTTAAACGCAGAAATGAAAATAGTATTTATATACTATATAGAATAATATTTTCATTTATTTATTCAACTATTTGATTATAAATGAAAAAGTTCGTTATTTTCATACAGAATAAACTGACATTATTCTGTTAAATTTTATAAACTTTATTGTTGCCAAAAAAAAAAAAAATGAATAACAATTTCTCCCAAAGAGTTAATTTTAATTTGTAAGATTTTCACGTGCAAAAGAAAAATGGAATAATCAAATAAAAAATAAAAATATGATATATAGGACAGGAATGAATACATATAAACATTTCACACCAAATACCACCTAAAATAGTTTTTGTAGCAGTATTTTCCCAGCACTACGAAGAAAGATTCCTCGATTTACACGATTTTACTTGGCCTTCCTTTTCTCATTCTTTGCGATTTCATTTTCGCAATTGCGTGCATTAATTGGCACAAAATTTTACATTTTTATGACTGAGATATATGTAAGGCCATACAAATAAGAAATTCCGTATTGTCTCCTATAAAATGTGATAAAGTGTTGGTTAATCATATATGTTTTTATTAAAAGGAGCAGAGCTGCCAAGCCTCCGGCGTTCTGGATACCAGTATTTTAATACAGAAAATGTTACTTTATTTAATTGAAACATTTGCGCGATTTAAAAGAACATTTTCTCTAAGATAATAGTGATGTGCAAAAAGCTTGAGACTTGGTATGTCTGGTGGGGAGTGAAATGTTTTACTTAATGCATTTATCTCTATTTTAATGCTACGTGAACAACGTCCGTGTAACAGCTTGTAGAGTGTAAAATAAGTTAAATTATTAAAATAATCCTTATTACGAAAAATGAAACAGAAAGTCCGGCTAAGGGAAATGAAATGTTAGTTAACCTTTCGTAATTTGACCTGAACATAGGTTTGCGTCGAATTTCAACGGTATTTGCAACATCACGATTTTAAATTAAATGTAGATACTATTAAAAGAAAATCACAAAAAATACTTAAAGGCGCCAAATCATGTTTATCTATTTAACGATGATGAATTATTAACTGTTAGGTTTAGAAGCCCCCCTACTTTAGGGTGATTTTAGTAAGTTAATGCTATCGAGTACATTTTTTGATATTTAGATTAGATCTTAGATATAAATATTGCAGAATGGTAATCAAAATTATTTTTTATAAACAAAATTTATAAAGGTATTAGATTTCTAAATTAGATGTTTCAGTTTACATTTCCAAAAGTTCTTTATCCATTAGATACAGGTATTTGTGGTTAGCAGGCAAGTAAATACTGCTGTATGGATATTAGGGTAACGTAAAATGCTTGACCGAATTATTGCTTATCCTTATAAATCGCAGTGTAAAAAGAAATCTAAGATATAGGGTAATCATTAACTCAATCAGTAGAAAATTACAAATGCAAAATAAATTACACAACGGGGGGTTCAGGGGGGCAGAGCCCCCCTGAAGAAATTTGCTTTATTATATAAAAATTACTAGAATAAGTAGCTCGTGAGAATTTCAGAATATCCATACATAACAACGTGTTTAATTTAACGCTTTTAATGTCTGAAACCATCGAAATATTTTTTTCCTTTTATAAATGTTTGTGTAATTTAAATAGTTTAAATTTTGTTTTTGTAGAAAGATTAATATTACGCAAAGTTTGATAAAAACAATGAGTTGCAGAGATGACGTTGAGGCTCTTGATCTGCAGATTTACTAGTTAATATTTCATTTGACGCTAAAAATAGGTTTAATTTGATGATTAAGGTAATTGTTCTAGAGACATCTACTGCGCTTAATGAAAACAACAGCTCTATTTAGTTCCAAACAGGTAATATTTTCTTGAAATATTATATGCAATATTATATGTGTAATAAATACATTATGTAAAAGTTAAATTGTTTCTTGTTTCATAATTTTTGCCGAAACGTCAGTGAAGGCTTACTGTGGAGACCCGAAAAATTTTTGGTTTCTGTCTGTTAGTCTGTCTGTCCCGCGATAACTGTCGTAAAAAGCATCCGATTAGCTTGAAATTAAGGAGGCATGTTGGTGAGGTCACCGGATTTAGCTGTATAGTTTTTGGTTAAATTTGGTTCATTCGTTCGGAATATATAGAACATTTTATTTTCCGCCTTAATGCTTTCCTATAGCAATTCAGACGATTTTTCCATTTTTATTTGTTGAAAATAAATGGCTCATATGATTGAAAGATTTAAATGATAAATTATGGATGATGGAATTTCCTAATTAGAACCTTACATTATTCATATTAGTTTGAAATTTTGTGTATACATTTGTCAGAGATTTTAAATTCGGTGTATATCTTATGGAGGGATTTTATATATGTGTTTTAATAATATAAAATACTTTCTTTTTTTTAATTTACTTTTTTTCAATCACATATTTCATTGTCTTAATTTTATTTTAACTGTTTCCTAGCAACGGAAAGGTGAATTTGATCTCATATATCAAAAATAAAACAAATACGCTTTGAGGTTGAAATAAAAGGGGCTTGTGTTATGATATTAATTCTTATTATTAAAAAAAAAAGTTACTAATATCTCACGGTTTATCGTCTGGACGCAGCTAACAGAAATATTTAATATTTAATCGAAAATTTCAATGAGAAAAAAAAAAAAAAACTTTTGAAAAGCAAATTGATAGTAAATGTCAAAATTATGCATCGCAAAATTATCGCTGTCGAAAAGGACGTCATTGTATCGGGAAATAAATATTTTCATTCTTAAAAACAAACATTAACTAGATTGCCTGAAAAAATATTTTTTGACGAGTGTTAGTTCTTAATGAGTGAGATTTTGACGAGTGTTAGTTCTTCATTTCAGAAAATATGAATGAAAATTTTTTTATCTTTAAAAGGAAATTACATTTTCGTTCGTAAAACCTAAACTTTTAATGTAATTGCGTCAATGTAAATCCTTTTCTGCCCACCAGTACTGAAGAATAAAGCTCGGAAGTGTAAAAAGATTTACCATAATCATTAGCGCAATCAATAAAAAGTTACATATGTAAATTAATGAGACCACGGGGGGTTCAGGGGGGCGGAGCCCCCCTGAATACTGTATTATTTACAAAAAATACCAGAATTAGTAGCTCATGAAAATTCAAAATATCCTTCCATAACAACGTTTTTAATTTAACGCTTCAAATGTCTGAAAACTTCGTATTTTTTATTCTTATAAATAATTACGTAATTTGAAAACTTTAAATTGCGGTTTGCAGGAAATTGAATATTACTAGGGTGTGTCTAAAAACAATGAATTGCAGATCTGACGTTGAGGCTCCTGATCTGCAGATTTACTAGTTAGGTAATATACTGAAAATAATATCTGTGTATGTAGATTTTTTTATTTTCCTTACTCGGAAAATAATAAAAGAAAATAATAAAAATCTCTTCAAAGAACTAAAAGAGTCTGATAATAAAGTTTTTTGACCTGAAATAATAAAGATAATTGCAGATAATAAAGACCAAGAACATAATACTTCTTATAACTTGGAACAAAAATAAATCATTTGAGCAAATCAAAAATAAACATTTTGAAAGTTTCAAATACGCGAAATCTTCATATTAACATTCATATTCCAAAAAGGAGCATACGTTTCGGTGGCCCATATATTACATTTAATGTCTTCCGCCGGGATATTTTTTATGCTTGTAAGACATTGCCTCGGAGGAAATATTACAAAAAGATTATCAACCATGTGGGACACTAAGTTATTAATGCATTTCAGAGGTAAATTTCCCGAAGGATAGCTTTTTAAATTGGAAAGAACATTTTTTCCATGCCCTGTCGATTCAGATGGAAGCTCAGCATGTGTGATTTGATATACTATTTTTGTATTAGATACATAAATATTTGAGTTTATGGAAATTAACTAATTAGTTCAGAGTATTACAAAGTGTATGTAAAGAATTTAATATGATTCATAATCACATTTGTTCCTTAATAAAAAATGCTCATTGCGAATTTTAGTTTTTCTACACAAATAATCACAAAAATCTTAATACATCGTTTTATAATAATGATATAATTTTTAATTAAACAAAAATATATGCATTGTACTTCATTAAAAATACTTATAGTTGTAAAGTATTAAGGTTAGCTACAGTTTTTTGCGAAATCACATGTAAAATATGTAAAAGTGATGTTCCATTTTCTCCAGATATATTAAGGAGATATCAATGAATTTTATAAATACATTTGGCAATAGCTAAACAATAAATTGATCGCTGGATACGAAAACAAAATAAAAAAATTATATTTACGCAATCTGAATTTTCAAAAATTAACATAGCATGGGATTAATATACAAGTCTATTTTTTAACAGAGAATCTAACCCGGGCTCCCCGAGTTTTGACACATACTACCCGCGTACATAGTTGACTGAATAGATATACTGAATACAAAGTTAATTGTAAATTATAATAGTTCTTTTACATTAAATAGAGTAGGGAAGAGCACCCATATTTGGACCGACGTTTTAAATGGACCACTGCAACTCTGCTGTTAATTACAGGAAAAGACTCTCTCTACAGATGAAATCCAACTCATCAAAAAGACGTAATTTAAGATTAGAAGAAGCACCCACCTTCCATGTGCTGATTTCAGACAATTTTTAAAAACCTAAAATTTGCTGTTTTGATCTAATTTTTTCCTACTAAACCTAAGGAAATACTTTAAAAGTCAGGTAAGTTGTTATGTTTTCGTATACATATCTAAATGCATGTGTTTATTGCGCATATTTTTAATGCGGATTTCTTTGCTTTCGTTTTTGTTCTTTTTCTAGAGATTATATGTTTTAAAAAATGGTGCAGTTCCCTTAATTGGACCAATTTGAGTTTCTTAAATTAGACCAGATAAACTATCATAAATTTGAGGCTATTTTTTAATTTTTTTAGTATTTTATAATTGATTACTATCTCCATGCTTCTGCACTTATTCCTGGCGAGGAGATAGGCACTGCAGATGGATCCATTAATTCTCCTGCTGTAGTGAGATTTTGCAGTCAAAGTCAGTAATCACGAAACCTACTAAAACAAGAAGAATTAAAAAACATAATAAGAAAAAAACACAGATAAACAGTCTGGGTGAAAATCAGTGACAGAAAAAGTTCTAAAGACATAAGAAAAGAATAGGGAAGAGTAAGTTGTGATGAGATTGACCCGAAAAATTGCTGCACTCTAAATTAAAATGTCTGAAATTCAGACACTTAAGTGTCTGAAATGGAGTGTTCAATTTTCAGACATTTTAAAATGTCTGAATTTTTTCAGACACTTTTTGCGTCTGAATTTCAGACACTTCAAACGTCTGAATCGCATCCATTTTTTTTTCTAAGCATCATACGTAGCCATGTTTGACCACGTTGAATCCTGGAAAAATATTTGGCTGTGGTCCTGCCCCTCCCCCCCCCCCCAATACAGCCTGATTTTTTTGGTGCTCTCAGTTTTGGTATACAATTTTCGTTACGTTGATAATTTAAATCTTTTACGACATTGTACTGATTATAATCAATATCTTGAACTTCAGGAGTAGAACAAGATTAAAAAACAAAAAATATTTATCTAAATATTAGATTTTTTTAAATTTATTTTGTTTTTAACCTTATTTTACTTTAAAAGTTCAAAATATTGATTATAATCAGTACAATTTCGAAACAGATTTAAAATATAAGCTTTACAAATATTGCACATCAAATTTGGGGGCACTACAGTCGTAGGGGGACGGGGCACTTCCCAGTTTGCCCTTCCTTTAATCAAGAAGTACTTTTGCAAAAAACGCAACCCTGCATTATAGTTGTCTAAATTGAGATGTCCGATATTCGGGAGTATCCGTTGTGGAGGTTAATGAACATTCTCGAATAGCGAACACCTCTATTTAACGAATACTTTTTAAATCAGCAGACATACATATTTGTATATTTTTACCTCAAAAAAGTAGACATCTCCAATTATCGGACAAATTCCGCGTTCCCGAAGTGTTCGCTATTAAGGGCTTTTAAGGTACATAGATAAATATATATATATATATTTTATAATCTTGTCCTACTCTAAAAGTTCAAAATATTTATTATACTCGGTTGAATGTGGAAAAAGATTTAAAATATCAGATGTACGAAAATTGCAAAAATCCCCCCCCCCCCAAAAAAAAAAAATGAAAATATAAAAAAATATATTGCCACATAGGCAATTTTACATATACATCACTTGATAATCACAACAGCCATTTAACTACGAATAATGAAAATAAATAAATAAATATTCTACTTTAATAACATTGGGGAAAAAATGACTTTGGTATTTTGTTAAATATATTTGCGTTTTTAAACTTGTCCTACTCTAAAAGTTCAAAACTTTCATTATAATCAGTGCAAGATTTAAGATATCAGCTTTACAAAAATTCATGCAAAATCCCCCCCCCTCCCCCCCCAAAAATGAAAATACTTATTTAAAAATTATGTTTTGAAAAAATTTATATTTCCACATGGGCAAGTTTTTATGTAGATCAGAGGGTACTCACAAAAGCTATTCAACTATCAATAAAAACAAATAAGTACATATTCTATATTAAAAACATGAGGAAAAAATAACTTATGATTTCCAAACTTCTTTCGTCTTAAATATATACAGTAACATCTGTCATTTTTGTATTTTTCGTATAAGTGCATATAAATAAAGTTACCACAATTTTAAATACGAAATCTAGTTAGAGGTTTTTACTTTTTCCCATTATAAATTTCAAATTACTTTTTTATTAAAAATAATAAAAAAATCAGTATTAGAGTTGATTGCAAATCAAATACATATGTATATTTTTACAGGCAGCTTCATATAATAGACGAGTCTCATTTACTTTATTTATCTTTTTTTAATCTGCGGTTTTATGCCAGGAAGTAAGAAAGCATTAGGTCATCTTTCAAAGTTTTTTTTTATCTTTACTTCCTTGTGGCCGTCATTTACTGCGAGATAAAAATTATTCATTGAAACTAAGAACTGACATTGAATATATAATTCGTAATAAAAAAGAACGTCATAAGTTTAAAAATATATACTTCTAGAATTAGTGGGGTTTTTTGCGAACAGATTCAAAACTAATTAAATTTCATGCAGGATTTTGTTTAGTACAATAAATAAAATCATAAAATACACTAATTTTACTACTATAAAGAAACTTACTTGAGTTGCTGCAAGAGGTAAGAAATATTCCTCGATTTGAAATTTTAAAAACTACCACAACCACAGTGAGGGAGAAAGACTTTCATCAGTTTAAAAGGTAATCCATAATACATCCGACTAGCCATATTTAAAGGATGAGATGTTTCATCCTAAAAACAGGACCCGCCAGACAAAAGTTTCTTTTTTTTTGCCAGCTTCGACAGGACGAAGATGAATAACACAATATTATTGATATAAATTGATACGAGTTAACACTAAGCCCATTGCACACGCTTTGTAGAATTTCCGGGTGTAATCTTCAACCGTCGTCTACTTCGGTTCTGTGTCTATCCCGCCCTTGTATCGACGACAGCTTCTAAGAGACATTTGATGCCGAGCACACACGTCAGATGTATGTATTCAATAAATACATAATCCAAGTTAATACGAATTAAAATCACAGTACTTCACATTTCGCAAAAAACGAATTAAAATACACGCGTACATAAAAACAAACTTTGTTTGAATTACAACGTATACCACTTCGAACGAAGACATCTAAAACGCATGCGCAACTGGGAGTGCTAGTGCCCCCTGGTGGTTATTGCGTCGGAAGAATCAAAAATTAAGACACGTTTAAAGCAATGAAGTGTCTTAAAATAAGACGTTTGCGGATATTTTAGACATTATTCTCAGTTCGTTTACACCATGGTCATAGTAAGACGCTTATGTATCTTAAATTAAGACATCTATAGTGTCTTAATTTTCAGATTAAGACACTTAAGTGTCTAAAATTCTTTTTCAGTCACATATGTGTCTAAATTTAAGACGCTTCTATTTGCAGTGTGCAGCTACAAAACTGCCACAAAACCCAAAGAATCATAAAATTTTATCTCCCTTGGAAAAATCTGTTAAGTCAAAGTACAGAGAGAGCCAAAAACCACTGTGTTGACATCTTCGCCATAAAAAGTAAACACTGACATGAAGAAACGACAGATAGGAAGCTCTCAAAGCACAAAATCAATTGGAACATCATCTTTTAAAAAATAGGCGTAATTCAATTGGATAGAAAATGATGGAAGGGGTGAACTAGAGGCATAAGACAAAGAAAATTTCTGTTTAAAAAATGTCTAATGATTCAGAGTCTAAAAAGAAAAATCAAAGCAGTGATGATTGATTTTGCCGAATTTGTAAGAGAATTAAAATAGTAGAAATGATTCAGTGTTCAGATTACCAAATATAGTTCCAAGTTGTATGCGCTGGAATAAAAATGAACAAAAGAAACTCGTGTAAGCCTTGCATCAGTTCTTACATGATATTTAAGCAAATGACAATTAGTTAAAATACTTTCTATTGTTAATTATAAATTTGATTCATATTTTGAATACATTTTGATTTAAGGGGGTCCGGGACACAAAACGCGTCAATTTTTCTAAAAAGAAATATTGCAATAAATTTTTTTCTGATTTTTTCTGCTTAAAAGGACGTTTAAATCATGTTTATATCTCAATTAGAACAGGAAATATTATTTTTTTAGTTTTGATTAGTTTTCAAAATCTAGCTTTCAAGTTGTCATGGAGGCTTCTTGTAAAAATTCGTTTTTCTTCATGATGTTTTTATTTTTCACCATTTCTCGTATTTTGATTGTTATAAATCAAGAAATGTTAAAGATAAATAGTTCAAACTTGGAGCATGTCTTTTTCAAATTTTTTTTTACTTTAATTTTGATTCAGCAAATACGAAATATATTTACTTCTGAAAATTTGATTTTTTTTAAAAGTCACATAATTTTTTTTTAATTTTTACTTTACATAGTTTTAATTTTTTTAATTAATATTTTTTTAAAATGCTGGATCAAAATTAAAACTTAAACATTTGTGTTTTATTAAATGCAAAAAAAAAAAAAAAAATGAAATTCTACAAATAATATTTCCAGTTATAAGGATTTTAAATTACCCCACTTTTTTAATAAATTTTAATTAAAAAAACATTATGAGAAGTTTTGTCACGTGATTTGGTTTACAAATGATATGTTTATCCATCACAAAAAATTTAATTTTTTAACTCAATAAATAAAAATTATTTTAAAATGTATCCCGGACCTCATTAAAACAATTACTCCTATTTTCTGACTTTTGATTTCATTATATTTATGTTTTGTTTTGCCGTTTCATTAACCGCAAATTTTGCTTTTAATAAAATTAGTTATATTTCCTACGCATTAAAAGTACCAAATTTTGTTTGGTCCAATTTAGGAGACTGGTGGTTCAACGTAGTCGACGAATTGCTGAATTTGAAACACTTTTGACAGTCTTTTCAAAATAAAATAAAACTTAAGATTTTCAAAAAAAAAATTTCTAAAGATTTATTAGTTGGTAGATGAGTAGATCGACCACGTGCAGTGATATTTTGCAGTTATTCCAAAAATGAAGTGAGTTACACCTGGAAATATGTGAAGAGGTCCAAATTCGGCTACTCTCGCCTATTTTTAGAACCACACTAAAAGGTACTTTATGTGAAAATTATCAATTATGTACTCAAATAAATGCGGTACTTTCAAATTACGCTCATTCCAGAGGTTAATAACCGAAGAATCCAGTTTTTGCTATTAACACCAGTCTTTATTATTCTGATTATTTTAGTGTTTAAGAACGTAGTTTAATTAAATATCTCTTAAATTTGTGTTTAATCATATAATTTCATTTATTGATTCATTGATTGATGAAGCGTTAATTTCTTTATGTACTATCAATCTTAAACATGTGCTAGTCCATTTGTATTCTTTTGAATGCGAACAAATTAAATTCCCCTAATTCAGATAGATTTTCTTTAATCATGCTTCAAAATTATTTTAAGAACGATAAAAATCAGTAAGTTTAGTTGGAGTTTTCAAACAAATTGCATTTGATAGTACATTTTCCCCTTGTTCGACGGTGTAAAAATTTAAATTATTTTATGTTTAGAAGTAATTAAAAAGGGAAATGGATTGCTTACATCGTTGCCACCGTCATTGCCACCGTCGTGCCAGCTTTACTTACGGACATGATTTTTCTTAAAAATATAGATACATTTCTTTTTAAATAATCATTTTATATTTTCTCTAATGCCAAATCTATTAATCATTTATCTACTGACGGTACTTATAAGTACCATTAAAATAACTTGTTATAATAAAATTAATTTAATACATCGATTAGTAGTAATACAGTTTAGAATGAGTTACAGATGCATTACTTTATCTTGTTCCAAAAGCATTATTGGTTACACAAAACTAAATATTTTTAAAAGGATGATTTATTTTGCCTTTGCATCTTTTCAGATTTCTTGGCGTTGGAGGGGATTTTTCAATTCGAAAATATTTCTATATTTCTATTGTAAGAACATTATATTTGTACTTTCACTAATTCCACAAAATACTAAGAAAAATATTTAAAATAAAAGATTTGAGTAAATATTGCACAAAATCCCTATATATTCAAATTTAATTAATCCTTCTAAAATTCTTCTAAAATGTATTAAATGATTATGTAAATATTCTAATGTAGTTTCAAAAATTCACAAAAAATGCTTTAGAAAATAAAATTTTCAAGAATTCATAATTCAGTACATAAAGGGTTAATAAAGTACTGGAGACGCTTTATAAGTTATATAGAAAGAAGTATACCAGTGTCATCTGTTATACAGAAGTGATTTGCAAATTGTGTTCGGTCAATTAATCCATTTTTAACTGAGTAACATTTACGAAAAACGCCTGAAAGAATATTTCGATGGATTAATTGGCAGTGTGCAGTAAACGTCTTCCAAAAAATATTAGAAACGATCATATGAATATATATATATATATATATAAGCATGTCTGCGTCTTCAGACGTATCTTCAAAAAGGGGGTATACGTTAGCCTTACACAAATATTCTATTCACTCAATCTTTCTCCGGAGTGAGAGACGATACAGTAGTTTTGGTGATACACTATTTTTGGGGAATGCAATAGTGTTGTGTAAAGCTCATATAATAATATATAAAGCTTACATAAGCTTATATAAATATAATCATCCACGCGAAGACACTAACTCACTAAAATATTTCACCTGCAAATTTTCTGAAGAAATGCTATTTAACCCTTTATGCATCGAAGGTACTTTAAAGTACCATTAAAATAACTTGTTATAAAATTCATTTAATACATCGATTAGTAGTAATACAGTTTAGAATGAGTTAGAGAGAGACTTTACTTTATCATGCTTCAAAAGCATTATTGGTTGCACAAAGTAAAAATATTTTTTATATGATCATTTCTTTTGCCTTTGCATATTTTCAGCTTTCTTGTCGTTGAAATATTTATTTATTTATTAATTTATTTATTTATTTAATTTTTTTTTTTTTTTTTTTGGGGGGGGGGGAGGTCAGAACAGAAATATTTCTATATTTCTATAATAGGAACATTATATTTGCACATTTACTAAATACTAAAAACAGATTTTAAATAAAAGATTTTGTGTGGAGTTATAAATAATGCACGAAATCCTTATGAATTTAAATGTAATTAATTAATTTTAATTGTCGAAATCCTCCTAAAATTTATTAAATGATTGTGTTAATCTTCTAATGTAGTTTATAAAATTCACGAGAAAAGCTTTAGAATATGAAATTGTGTTAATCTTCTAATGTAGTTTATAAAATTCACGAGAAAAGTTTTAGAATATGAAATTTTCATGAATTCATAACTTGAGACATAAAGGGTTAAAGGAACTTTTGTTTCTTGTCCAGTAAATTTAGATTAGAGTACAGCATGTTTATTTCAAATATTCATGTGAAGATCTCATGAAAATTGCAGCTCTTGGTAATTAGTATTGATCTATTCATATTATTAAAATTTGAATTTTAAGTCTTGATTACTTTTCATAATAGTTTTATCTGTTAATAATAAAAAAGAAAACCAATTTCAGTTATATTTTTAATATCAAGTTATATATATATAACCTTGTTACATTTTTTAATATAAGCGTCTCCAGATGCATTTAAAAAAGCGGGTATAAATTAGTATAAACGGGTATAAACACATTGTATTTACTCAGTCTTTTACTGAAGTGAAATGATCCAATAGTACTCTTGATGCACTACCTTGGTGGGAGTAATAGCGACGTAAAGCTTAGTGGATTAGAAAGACAAATATACTAAACTACCAAAATATGTTTCAGTTACAAATTTACTGAAGGAATTCTGTTTACAAGAAAGCATTCTACAATCCTTATTCTACAATTTAGTTGGGAGTGCTGCATGTTTTATTTGAAATTTTCGTGTGAGGAACAGGGTCGGTGCAACCATCGAGTAAACGGTGCGGATGCCCTGGGACCCACACAAATTGGAGCCTTCTTAAGGTCGCCAATTCTTTTTATACAATTTGAAACAACATTTCTTCTCTATAAAATAATGGTATTTTTAATCTGTATTTTTTTTTAAATGTTTCTTCGTCTGAACAAGGGAGTATTATTTTTATGTCTTATAGGCAAAGTTGATATAATTGTCAGGAAATGTATAGATATGGTGATCCTAATTGTAACTATGAAAGCAAAACATAAATATTTAGACTATTGTAAAGTACAGTGTCATTAAAAAATAATGCCTAGATTTTAAATAACTGTCACAAAAAACTATAAAAGGTAATTTATTTGTTTTAGTCTTATAATGTACGGCAAAAAAATTTTTTTTTCATACCTTAGTATGTTTCAATGTGAGCACTGTTCGGTGTGCACCAGGAGCAAATGTGTGCGATGTGAGCACAAGGAGCAGTTTGACCTGGATATGTTGAAGCCGCTGTACAGTACACTGACTATTGACTTTGACTCCACATACCAAATCACGCACTGTGCTTTTTGTTGCACTGTCAGCATCGTACTGAGCAGCTGCAGTCTGGCGCGTCGGCTGACCTTGACGACTGCGCAACTAATCCGCATATAACACAGACATGCAAACGAATTCTGGTGAACTAAAACCAAACTTGCGTTCACCTGTTATCGTGTAGTGAAAGAATTACTCATTTAACATAAAAGGTTTCGATGTTATGATTTTTTTTTTAATTTAGGCATTATTTTTCGATGAACTTGTATAGAAGATTTTGCGAAATTAAGAATAATTATGGACATTAAATGTGAAAGAGTGGTATTTTTCATACAATTTACTTTCTATACTGTATATTATTTCATGATGTAAATAATGATGTCTATGATATATTTTATGACATGTATTTTATTAGATCAGTATTACAGTATGCGTAGGGGCCCACGCGACGTTGGGCCGTCCGTAGTAAAGAACGCGTGAATTTTTTTAGATTATGGTAATTAATAATGATTTATTCATATTATTAAAATTTGAATGTTAATAATTTGATGTATTTCATAATAAATCTATCTATTTAAAAAGGAAAAATGTTCATTAATTTTTTTTTTATTTATAATGCACAAAAAATTTGGTACTTCGTTTTGTGTCTATGTTATCTTTTTCTATAAAAAAAAGAAGAAAAAAAAAACAATTTTTGATTGCATGAAGATATTTCGTACTTTGAAGCCTTTCTATTTTCATAAAAATGAAATATAATTTGAAGTCCTATTTCGATAAATTATTTTGGTGTTTCTTACAACGAAAATATACGATTAGAAAACAAATACCCTTAAAAAAACTTAAAAGATAATATCATAAGACGAAACGCAATTTTTCACCTTAATTCAACATAAAATATATAATGTAAACAATAAAACGTCCATAATCTTACTATATAATCTTAATATATCTTACTATATAATCTTATCTATATCTATATCTATATATACTATATCTATATAATCTTACTATATAATCCTAATTTATTTTCAAATAAAAGCATGAGTTAATGAAACACAAATATTTTGCTCATATTGGGTAAAGTGCATTTACCCAATCTTTCCGCGGTGTGAAAGACGATCCTGTAATACCGAGTATACACTGAATCGGACGAAGTAATAGCGATGTGAAATTCAGTCAATCAGAAAGACGAGCATTTACATGGAGATAAAAACATACTAAAGAATTTAGCTGTGAATTTCCGCAAGAAAGTTGTTTAAAGGTAAATACTTTTTTTTTTTCATTTTTCTGAAAATTCATGTTTGATTCAAACATGTTCGAAATATTTAAATACATCAATCTTTCACATTATGGTAACTAGTACAGATTTATTCATATTATTAAAATTTGAAAGTTAAGAATTTAATATGTTTTCCAATAGGTTATATTTTAAAACATAAAAAAATCATTTATAATTTATTTTTTAAAGCACAGATACACGATCAAGTTAGTACAACGATTTGTCATTTAGTTATGTATGATTTTTAATCAAAAAGGAGAAAAAATCGTATTTTCAATACACAAATTTCTTATTTTAAAAATCTTTCTAATTTCATAAATATAGAAAATAATTTGAGGCCCTATTTCTATAAACTATTTTGGTGTTTCTTACGGTGAAATTAAACAATAAGAAAACAAATACCCTTTAAAGAACATAAATGGTGTTGATATGAAATTTTCAAATACAGTCGAACCTCTTTATCCCGAGACTCTCATGACCAGAAAAAAGTATCGCCATAAGCGGACTGTCGTGGTAACAGGAGTTGGAGAAAAATATGTTTTAAAAAAGCTGTTTTTTTAATTAATTTAAAACATTTTTAAATTCATAGCTGTTCTCGCATTTTATGCAATAAAACATTATTATAAAATAAAATGAACACACACACACACAAAAGAAAAAAAAAGCATTGAAACGAATAAAAACTAGTTTTTTGATGACCTACTTTTTTATTGTTACATAAAGTATTGTAAATTTCGTTTTGCGTATCCCTAGAGTGCTTCCTAAAATTCTTTTTTTTAAATATTTTAGAATGAATCCGAATTATCAATATCCGTTGTTTCAGAAATACAGGTTCGATAATTTTTTCTATTTCAATGCAATGGAGTGCTTTGGTATTAGTCGGAAGATTACTTTGTACTATTGTTCCAACTCCATATTACATTCGTTTTCAGAGTCTGAAAAAATTTCTGCCTTTTTCTCTTTTATCTCTTTTACAATTTCAAAAGACGTTCGTTGTATCTGGTTATGTGGTAACATGCTTATTAAAATCGATATACATCTGGACATCCACCGTTATATAACAATTATTTAAACAATATTGGAAGAGAGGTGTCCTCTTCTTGATTGCCTTCTATACGCTCGGGATCATATGAACTGGTCATATGTTGAGTGGGTCATTCACAGTGTGTGGGTTTGTTTATTCAGCTAAAGGATTGAAATAAAGTATCTACTTTATCTCAATGGATATTTTAGACACTTTTTGGCTAAGACATTTCTTCCCGCTTAATTTATTTGCTTATAACATGGATTAGGTAAAATGGAGAATTTTCTTAAACCGCCGGGATATCCGCAGTTGAAAATTATTCAACGACGTAAAATCCGGAGATTATTTACATTAAAATCATATACAGAAAATCGGGACTTTAAAAACTGCCGTGATAAGCGTGACGTAAAAACCGGGTGTCGTGATAACGAGGTCCGACTTTATCAGCAAATCTTCTCACTGAGATATATTTTGAAATAAGAGATTAAATTTCTGTCATACAAATATTGCATTTACAATCTTTCTCCGAAGTGAATGATGGACCTGTAATACCGGCGATACACTGCCTCGAAGAAAGTAATAGCGATATTCATATTAATAGTGAATTCAGTCGACCGGAAAGATGGCTTATTCATGTGGGGTTAAGTTAACATATTTAAGATATTTAGCTGTGAATTTACTTAAGGAAAGTTGTTTAAAGGGAAGTACTTTATTTTTCCTTTTTCTGTAAGTTCAGGTTTGTGTGCAACATGTCTGAAATAGTCATGTAAGAAACACATTAATCTTTCACATTATGGTAAGTAGTAACGATTTATTCATATTATTAAAATTTGAATGTTAAGAATTTAATGTGTTTTCTAATAGGTTATATATATTTAAAAAAAATATATTTACAATTTAATTTTTTATTTCACAGATACAAAAACAAGTTAGAACAAGAATTTGTGATTTAATTATGTGTGATCTTTAGTCAAAAAGGACAGAAAAAATGTAATTTGAATAAAAAATTGTTCACATTAAAACCTGACTAATTTTGTAAGTATGAAAAATCATTTGAGGTCTTATTTCTATAAACTATTTTGGTATTTCTTACTGTGGAAATAAAAATAAGAAAACAAATGCCCCTCAAAGAAAATAAATAATGTTCATCTAAAATTTTCAAATCACAGCAAATCTTCCCATTGAGATATGTTTTCATATTAAAGCATAAATTTCTGCAACAAAAATATTGCATTTACCCAATGTTTTTCCGGAGTGAAACACGATCCTGTAATACTGGGGATACACTGCCTCGAAGAAAGTAAGAAAGTAATCGCGATCTAAAATTCAGTCGATCAGAAAGATGATAATTCACGTCGGTTATTAACCTGCTAATGAATTTCAGCTGTGAATTTTCCTAAACAAACTTTGCTTAAAGGAACATACTTTTTTTTTTACTTCTTCTGCAAATTCAAGTTTGAGTGCAACATGTTTGAAATAGTCATGTAAGAAAAACATCAATCTTTCACATTACGGTAAATAGTAACAATTTATTCTTATTATTAAAATTTCAATGTTAAGGATTTAATATGTTTTCTAATCGGTTGTATTTTGAAAGTAAAAGGATGAATCATTTATAATTGAAATTTTTTAAAGCAGATATACACAAAAAATTTAGTACTATGATCCTACAAATTCAGGTTTCAGTGCAACATGTTTAAGATAGTCATGTAAGAAACACATCAACCTCTCACATTATGGTAAGTAGTAACGATTTATTCATATTATTAAAATTTGAATGTTAAGAATTTAATATGTTTTCTAATAGGTTAAAAAGTAAAAAAAAATCATTTATAATTTAAATTTTTAAATCACAGATTCATAAACAATTTAGTGCTACGATTTGTGATTTAGTTACGTGTGATCTTTAATCAAAAAGGAAAAAAAATGTATTTTCAATAAAAAAAAAAAAATGATCACTTTCAAGCCTGACTAATTTTGTAAGTATGAAAAATCATTTGAGGTCTTAATTTCTATAAACTAGTTTCTTACTGCGGAAAATAAACAATAAGGAAACAAATGCCCTTCAAAGAAGATAAATGATGTTCATCTGAAATTTTCAAATCGCAGCAAATCTTCCCATTGAGATATATTTTCAAATGAAAGCATAAATTTCTGCAACAAAAATATTGCATTTACCCAATGATTCTCTGGATTAAAACACGATCCTGTAATAGTGGGCATACACTGACTCGAAGAAAGTAATCGCGATCTAAAATTCAGTCGATCAAAAAGATGATCATTCATGTGGGATATTAACCTATTAAAGAATTTCAGCTGTGAATTTTCCGAAAGGAACTTTGTTTAAAAGAACGTTCTTTTTTTTTTTTACTTTTCCTGCAAATTCAGGTTTGAGTGCAACATGTTTGAAATAGTGGTGTAAGAAAACATCAATCTTTCACATTATCGTAACTAGTAACAATTTATTCATATTATTAAAATTTGAATGTTAAGAATTCAATATGTTTTCTAATCGGTTGTATTTTAAAAAATAAAAGAATAAATCATTTATAATTGAAAATTTTTAAAGCACATATACACTAAAAATTTAGTTACTACGATCCTACAAATTCAGGTTTCAGTGCAACATTTATAAAATAGTCATGTAAGAAACACGCCAATCTTTCACATTATGGTAATTAGTAACGATTTATTCATATTATTAAAATTTGAATGTTAAGAATTTAATACGTTTTCTGATATGTTAAAATAAACTCATTTATAATTTTAATTTTTAAAGCACAGATACACAAACAATTTAGTACTACGATCGGTGATTTAATTATGTGTGATCATTAATCAAAAAGGACAAAAAGAATGCATTTTCAATAAAAAATTGCTCACATTGAAATCTTTCTTATTTCATAAATATAGAAAATATTTTGAGGCCCCTTTTCTATAAACTATTTTGGAGTTTCTCATAGCGAAAATAAACAGTAAGAAAACAAATACCCTTCAAAGAACATAAATGATGTTGATACGAAATTTGCAAATATCAGCAAATCTTCCCATTGAAGTATATTTTCAAATAAATGCATAAATTACCGCAACACAAATATCTCATTTACCCAATCTTTCTCCGGAGTGAATGTCGATTCTCTAATACCGTAGAAACTATACACTACCTCGAATGATGTAATAGAGATATAAAATTCAGTCGATCAGAAAGACGATCATTCACGTGGGGATACAAAAATTCTAAGGAATTTAAGCTGTGAATTTCCCTAAGGAAAGTGCTTTTTTTGCCTTTTTCCTGCAAATTCCGGTGTGAGTGTAACATGTTTGAAATGTAAGAAACACATCAATCTTTCACATTATGGTAACTCGTAACGATTTATTCATACTATTAAAATTTGAATTACAGTCGGACCTCTATTTAACGAAGTCGCTAAATCCCGAAAAAAAGTTCGTTATATGGAAAATTCGTTAAATAGAGAGTCACCTTTTAGAACACTTTAAACTACATAAAACATGTCCATAAACACTAAATATAATTTAAAAAAGTAATTAACCACAATTTTTTTATAAATTATATCTATTTCTTTTATTTATTTTACCCATTCAAAAGAAATATGCAAGGGACATAAGAGTCAAACAAAACATTGTCTGGAAATACATTGTATTTTCAGTTTAAAAAATGATCTTACATTAAAATCGCGATTTTTTATTATGGTTGATAAGCCGTTTGGAGGAATACCAAATTTTAAAGCAAGATTCTTTTTCTTCACTCATTTACCCACCTGACCAAGAATTAATATTTTTTCTTTGATACTCAAACAGTTTCGCTTTGACATTTTCGAGCTACAAGAACCGAAATTACCAACACGACTGATCATTATTAACAATCTAGAAAACGGGAGACTCTAAAGACAAGGGGCAGCTCCATTGAGGGTTAAAAGAGGATATTGAAAGCTTGCACTTCTTGGATGAAAAGCAAAGAATCACAGCTATTTTACTGTTCTCGGTGAGTTAGGTGTCTGGTAAGACCTGGCCTTGGTCACTGATCATCATAAAATGTGTTAAAAGAAAGAATAAGTTTGAAATATCCAGTAATATTTTGCGAAATAAGGAGAAAAAAGATTTAGATCCTAAGAAAAAGTTCGTTAAATAGAGAATGCACTTCGCTATTTAGAGGTTATTTTACGAAGAAATTTGCAAAATGTTCTTCGTTCTAAGTAAAAGTTCGCAAAATAGAGGTTCGTTAAATAGAGGTCCGACTGTATAAGAATTTAATGTTTTTTAATACGTTATATTTTTAAAAAAATACAAAAAAATATTTATATAAAATTATATATGGCTAGTTCTAAGGGTTTTTGTAATGTAAGCCACATAGCTGATAATTGCTATGATTGTTGGCCACAGTTATTTTGGGAAAGTTTGCTCGGCCTTATTGAATTAATGAGATATCTCCGATAAAATAAGTCACAATTTTCCTATCTAAAATACGGGTAGCCAAAAATCGTAGCATGTGGCTTACACTACAAGTACTCATGGAACTAGCCATATGGAAATCACTTAAAATCATCAAACCAAGTTAATACTTGCTAAAAGTGTTAAAATTACACCTTCAAACCAGATAAACAGCTTTATTCAGATCGAAATGTTTCATCTATCAGATGGCAGCATTCTCAAGATCAATAATGATACAAATATTTTCTCAAAAAAAAAAATAATAATTGGAAACTGGTTTACAAAATCACGAAGTCTCATGTATAATAAAATAAAGTGCAATAATAACAAGTTGGAAATTGCTCGTCAAACGTGACAAATGAGGTGCGTTCGTACTATAACTAATTTTACAAATATTTTTTGCACCGCATATATTGTACTGAATGTATATTTTAGGGCACTTCATAAGTGCATATCAATTTCATTCTGTTCGAAAGGCTGAACATCATTAAAATGCACTTGAAATAATTTTTCCCATTGGCCGCAATGTAACAGAAAAATTTTGACTGTCCTATGAATTAAACTATACATCCGATTTCCATAAAATTTGAAATGACTCGACAAAATTATGCAACAATTATGTATTTTAAATTTTAAACGATTTGGTTGGATAGTTTTTGCGCTGTTATATTCGGACGGACAGACAGACGGACTGAACGACGTCTATAGGTGCTACGTATTTATATAATTACGAACGCATCTAAAAATGATATTTGTGAACGTGAATTGTTTTATATTTTTGTTTTTTATTATGCAGAGCAACTCCATGGATGATAAATCATTACATATGTACTGACACTGCATCCTTCATCAATATCTTTTTTCGAAATTGTTCATAATTTAAATTGTGAAGACAAAACTTTAAACAAAACTTTAGTACAACGATTTTCAATTTAGTTATGCGTGATTTTTAACCAAAACAAATTATAAAAAAAGCTCACTTTGAAATCTTTCTAATTTCGTAAATATGGAAAATACATTGATGCCCTTTTTCTATGAACTATTTTGGCGTTTCTTACAACGAAAATTCATAATAAGAAAACAAATACCCTTCAAAGAACATAAATGATGTTGATCTGAAATTTTCGAATATCAGAAAATCTTTCCATTGAGATGTATTTTCCGATAAAAGCATAAATTACTGCAACATAAATATCGCATTTACTGAATCTTTTCCCGGAGTGAAAGACATTCCTGTAAAACCAGTGATACACTGTCTCGAATGAAGTATTAGAAACGTAAAATTTATTGAATGTTATGGATTTGCATGTTTTAAAATATTCATAACAAGTTAAATTTTTAATGCACAAATACAGAAAGAATTTAATGGGCTTTTTATATGAATTTATTTGTGATAGTGTTATATTTTTTAATCAAAAGAAAAAAAAGTATTTTCATGAAAAAATCACTTATTTTGGAGTTTTTCTAATTTAATAAATAAGGAAAAAATTTTGAGGCCATATTTCTACAAAATATTTTGGTTTTTTTGTGTTTCTTACTGCAAAAAAAAAAAATAATAATAATAAATACCCTTCTAGGAATACAATGTATAAATGATGTTGATCCAAAACTTTCAAATATCGGCAAATCTTCGCATTGAGATGTATTTTTAAATAAGAGCATAAATTATAGCCACACAGATATTGCATTTACTAAATCTTTCTCCGGATTTTAAAAGACGATCCTGCAATTTCGGTGATTCATAGCTTCTAGAAAAAGTAATAGCGTTGGAAAACTTTTGGGTTTGGAATAATGATTATCCATGCGAAAACACTGAGCTACTAAAACATTTCAGCTATAAATTTCTACAAGGACAGCTTTTTATAGGTAAGTACATATATTTCCCCTGTCCTTCAAATTTAGATTAAGGGCAGCATGTTTGATTTGAAGTATTCGTATAAAAAACGCATGATATTTTCAGATTTTGAAAATTAGCATTGCACTTTTCATATTATTAAAAGTTTAATGTTAAAAATTTAATATGTTTGAAATATTTTTTTCTTGTTATGAATAAAGCAAAATGCTTATTACGAATTAGATTTTAAATACTCATAATCATTTTTTAAAAAACTTAATTATTGCTTTGTTGTAATGCAATTATAGAAAATCTGTCAGAAAATGTCGATATTCTGTTTTCAGTAATAAATGCTTATGGTTTTAAAAAATCTTCAAATGCTCTTTTCTAATTTTATAAGTTTTATGAGAATATCTTGAAGGTCAATTTCAACAGATCAATTTTACATTTCTTACGTAGAAAATAACAACAACAACAACAAAAAAAAAAAAACCTTCAAAGGATATGTAAAAAGTTGATCTGAAATCGTCATAGATCAGCATATCTGCCCATTGAGATAATAATAAAAAAAATGATAAAAAATTTCCACGACACAAATGTTGCGTTCAAGAATAGTAAGAACGTTGGAAAATTTTATGAAACAAAACGTTGATCTCATATGGGGATACTAAGTATTTAAAATATTTCATATGCGATTTTCGATAAGAAAATTGTTTATATGCTAGTACATTTTTTATTTGCATAGTAGATTACAGTGTACATAGAATCCTTTTTATTTGCAATAATGATGCATGAAGCATAAGAATTTTAAAGATACGGGAAATTAAAAATAATTTGTTTTCATTTCAAATTTGAACGTAGTAAAATTAATATGTTTTATAGTGCATTTGTTCGTAGTAAGTATTATTCGCTGCTCTATAAATTTTAGAATACATGAAAATAAAAGAAATTGATGCATGTGTTTTCTGATAATGGGATCTTTTTTAATCTAAAAGAAGCAAATCAGTATACGTTTCTTGAAAAAACAAAATAATGATGATTGTAAAACATTTAAGCATTTATGTTTACATTTATTAATGTTTACATTTAACATGTAAACCTTTAATTTTATGCAAAATATTTTTAACTTCTTTATTTATTCTCTAATTTGATTATGCGAAAAAAATAATATGAAATGCGCATATGAAAATAAATAAACATGTAGAATATATTCTCTTTTGTAACTTGCTTGAACTCTTTTGTAAGGTGGTTTTTTTCTTACTTACATCAAAGATAGTCTTTCAAAGAATATGAAAATATTTGTTCTGAGATCAGTGTCTTTGCATTCAAGAGTATTTTTTGTAAGGAAACATAAATTACCGCGATAAAAATATTACTCAGTCTTTCACTAAAGTGAAAGACGATCCAGTAATTCCGGTGATACATTACTTCTAGGGAAAATAATGGCGATGTAAAGCTTTCTGGATCAGAATGATGATCTTTCGCATGGGGACAATAGGTTACTAAAACATTTCAGCTGTAAATTTCCCCTAGGAGTTTTCATGAAAATCCATTCTTTCTTTTGTACTGCAAATTCAGCTGGATAAGCAGCATGTTTGGTTTGAAATATTCATGTGAGACACGCAGGAACTTTACGTGTTATGAAAATGAAACAATATGAACAATATGAACGTAAAATATGAACGTAAAGAATTTTATATTTTGTACGTCGTGTCCTAAAAGTTCTTGCACTCCAAATTAAAGAACTCATTGTCGATGGTTTTTTTAAATATTAAATTTTATCGTCTGCTTGTTATTGCATCATCTCTTGAGTTCTTACCGTTTGGTTCTTTTCGCGCTCAATTGTTATGAGAATAAAGTTCTATGTCATTTTGTTCATCATAAAGAATTGTGTTTTTCATGCATTCAGAGAATTGCGCTACTTGAAACTTATTTTGAATGTAAATCGTATGAAAGCTGCAAAGATATTTGGCGAAATAAATATCCAAATGATGTAGCACCGAGTAAAGATACTCTATATGGTCTCATTCGACGATTTAAAACACGGTTCCACAAACATGCGCTAAGGGTTCAGCTTTGCCTCCTAGAAACGGTTGGGCATTTTGAACATGTATTATAAATGTAAGTTTAGTATTATTTCCTACGTGATGTTAAATGTGCTTTTTATCATTAGCATAAAGTTATTCGTGTTAAGGTTTGTTGTTTTTCGAATAATATATACATATGTCGTCAGTACGAGAACTTTTAGAACACTCTGTATAAAAGGTAAATATTTTAATAAGTAAAAATATAAAAAATATATATATTAAACATTCTCGACGAAACAATTAAGTAAAAGACACACAAACCGTACATATTTTTTAAATTAACAACTCATTAATATCATTAAAATTTGGATGCGAACAAGTATATGTTTCATATTAGATTAAACTGTTATAAAATACATTACTACCAGCTAGATTTTTATTACATGCATGTCAGAAAACTTTAAAATATTCTTTTCTTTAATAAAATGATATTTTTCTAAAAAATAGAAAACAAATAAACAGTTGTGTGTTCTTTTTAAAAAACACGATTGAGAAGTAAGTATTGAACGAATATCTAATTCTATAACTTGCATGAAAAATATTTTGAAATTCTATTTCGACATATAGTCCGGGGTCTACGGTTGAGAAAACTAAAAATCGTGATAAGATTATAATGATTGGTGAGTATCTACTTTGTATTAATACAGTTGCAGTTCAGAGGGGGAGGCATCGCGTAAAGTCGTGAGAATTCAAGATGGCGGCTGTTATTCAAAATGACGTCATTTTCTGAATCTTCTTACTATCCATCATATAAATGTGTGTTTCAGGTCGATTTCGGTGTTTTTAACGTCAAAAATTTCGTTTTTAACACTTTCCGTCATAATTGAATGAGTATATGAATTCAGTTTGCCTGCTTGTTTGTCTGTCTGTCTGCTTCCCATTCCATGCTCTAACTCACTTAAATATCGCTGCTCGTTTAAATTCACTCAGATTGTCATGCAATTTATATATGTTATTGAAGTTTAAAATAACATGTTCCGAATAAAAATTGAAGTGTACAGCTTTTATAGTCCGTTTACAGGGCCCTCAAAAGAATTCCATTACGTTATTGTCTATTAGTCCGGGAGCTACTGCTGAGAAAACTGCAAATTGGGAGAAGAATATACCGATTGGTAAGTGTCCACTTTATATTAATACAATATTTCAGACGGAGAAGCATCGCGTAAAGTCGTAGGAATTCAAGATGGCGGCTGTTATTCAAAATGGCGTCCTTTTCTGAATTTTCTTATTATCTATCATATAACTATCTGTTTCAGGTCGATTTCGATGTTTTTAGCGTCAAAAATTTCGTTTTTAACACTATCCGTCATAGTTGAATGAGTTTATGAATTCAGTTTGTCTGTTTATTTGTCTGTCTACTTGCCATTCCATGCTCTAACTCGCTTAAATTCACTGAGATTGTCTTGTAATTTACATACGATGTTCCGAATAAACATTGAAGTGTGTAGCTTTTATAGTCCGTTTACAGGACCCTCAAAAGAATTCCATTACGTTATTGTTTATTAGTCCTGGTGCTACGGTTGAGAAAACTGCAAATCGTGAGAAGAATATACCGATTGGTGAGTATCTACTTTATATCAATACAATACATATAAAAGGGGGAGGCATCGCGTAGAAATCGTAGAATTTCAAGATGACCGCTGTTATTCAAAATGGCGTCCTTTTAATTCACCGATTTATCGTCTGCTCGTCAAAGCTGCAAGTACAGTCAGGAACCGCAACATTAAGAAATTTTAAAAGCTGTACTCCTACCTAAGAAAATCATATTTATTATTAATAATAACAGTTTGAAATTCTTTTATATCTAGTAAAATTTGAAAACGCATACTATAATTAAACTAGTTGGGTGCGCCAATTCTAAAACTCTCTTCTATCCCATACATCTTAATATTTCAAAAAGCAGTTATAGATGTTAATATTTCAATATCATTAGTTCAATACCATACCAACTTTGATTTTCATATTAAATTCCTGCTTCAATCAATTAATTGGAGTAAAAACGAGTTAAATTCAATCATGATATTTATTAAAATCAAAAGTTTTGCGTTATTCTATTGAACATCAGCTGTTTACGAATAGCCGGATTAGCAGGACTCGAGTTCCGTTGCTTCAGGAGCCGCCGGTAGGTAATGCAAATACGAAAATTCGAGAAAATTATACAAAAATCTCTATCACAGAATTCCCCAGGTGGAATATTTCTAAACGAAGGAAGTCCTACTGGCCATAGTCAAAAGCACACACAAAAAAATTGGTTCAATTCTATGCATAAATTTGTACACTTTTCGATGGTACAATAATGAAAATGGCACAGAGATTGCTATTACAGCGCCCCCTTCCGGCGGAATATTTCTAAATTGAAAGAGGACCTGCTTGCCACATCCAAAAATATATTCAAAAGTTTTGGTTCAATTGTATACATAACTTCATACAGTTTTCGATGTTACAATGGCGACACACGGACAGACAGATATTTTGTATAAACATGTTTTTTTGGGATCTCTGACCCCTAAAACGTGTAAATCCGTCGAAAACAGGAAGTTTAAAGTTTTAAGAAATCCAATACTTTAATCTTGTAAAGATAGAAGAAAGTAAAAAGCACGTAGGTTATAAGCAGTACTGTAGCCGTTTTCCTTTTTGAGACCCTGTAAATGAATGATAAATGCTCACATCATATTTTACAGAGAGTATATTGTACTGTACCTCACTGATGTATATCAATTTCAATATGTTTCAAAGACTTTAACATCATTAAAAGAGAATGAAAATCATTTTTTCCCATAGATCATAATGTAATGGAATTATTTTGAGTGAACCTGTAAACGAACTATAAATACTACACACTTCATTTTCAATATGGAACTTTTTGCTGTATACCACATACTTAAATTATGTATATAAATAACACATATATAAATAAAATATTTAAATTGCATGGATAACCGGTTATATTTAAGCGAATTAGAGCACGGCCAGACGGACGGAAACCTAAACAGGATTCATAAATACTTTTCGACAATGTTGGAAAGTGTTACAAATGACATATTTAACCTTAAAAGTATAGAATTTTACATCAAACACACTTTTATAAGATGAATAGTATGAAAATTGCTGGGATTCTAGAAAATGACCTCATTTTCAACAACAGCCGCATCTTGAATTCCTACGACTTTACTGGAGGCTTCTCCATCTGAAATATTGTTTTAATATAAAGTAGACACTCATACATCGGTATATTCATCTCACAATTTGCAGTTTTCTCAACCGTAGCACTCGGACTAACAGACAATAACGTAATGGAATTCTTTTCAGGTCCCTATAAACGGACTATAAATGCTATATACTTCAATTTTTATTCGGGACATGTTATTGTAAACTTCAATGACATATATAAATTATTTGGCAATCTGAGTGAAGTTAAGCGAGTTAGAGCATAGGATGGCAAGCAGACAGGAAGACAAACATACAGGAAAACTGATTTCATTAGCTCATTAAACTATGACGGAAAGTTTTAAAAACGAATTTTTTTACGTTTAAAACATCGAAATCGAACTGAAACATACACTTAAATGATGGATAGTAAGAAAATTCAGAAAATGACGCCATTTTGAATAACAGCCGCCATCTTGAATTCCCACAACTTTACACGATGCATCTACCGTTGAAATGCATTGTATTAACATAAAGTAGATACTGACCAATCAGTATATTCTTATCACGATTTACAGTTTTTACCTTTTTTTGGTCGAGTAGCACTCGGACTAATACTAATTCAGCGTTGCTAAAGGAGGAAATAAAGAATAGAAAATACACTTTAAAGAACAGAAAAATTGTTAATGCGAATTCAGTTTACCCCATGACGTCTGTGCAATGAGCTTTACTTTTGAAAAATAACATAAATAACCGCGGCACAAACATTGTATTTATTCTGAATTTTATTTGAGTAAAAGAAGATTGTGTTATGCTTGTGATGCATTGCCTTTGAAAAAGGAAATACCGGTGTAATCAGAGCGGTAAAGGTTAGTGTATAAAAAAGATGATTATCCATGTGGGGGCACATTTATTTATTACATGATTTAAATAAAATTAAATGCATCGCCAAGGAAAATGGTTTCCCTCTTCATTTTATCAATAAACTGGTCTACGAAATGAAATATAAAGTACAGAAGAGCAATCCAGTTCATAAACTTAAATTTTGTAATTTTTTCTATATTCCTGGTCTATATGAGAAGGTAACATATGCAGTAAAGAAGTTGAACATTAACCTGGTAGCTAAAACAGCAAGAAAACTCAAAGTCGTTATCGATAGCAAGTTTGACCCTGTTTCAAATGATGAAATCACAGGTATTTACATTATTCCATTGTTAACTGAAGCACAAGAAGAAAAAGTTTATATCGGAATGACCGGAAGGAAATTCAAATACAGATTAAAAGAACACGTAAGTGACATTAAGTTTAATAAAACCACCGCAGCTTTAGCAAGATTTAACTTACAGCTTAATTTAAATATCCGGTTTAATGAAGCAAGAATAATTATTCCTTCATCCCATTATCATTTGTCGTTAATAAAAGAATCCATTGAAATCTTAATAAACATTAATAAGGCTATTAATGATAATATGTCATATAACATTCCGAATATATAGTTAATTTTTTAAAAACAGATGTTGTATTGTTAGGATTGGATAGTAATGTTCAGTTTTGTCCCTCTTCCATTCCCTCCCCACCACTGTAATTTGGGCAATTTTACTGTCTCCCCTCCACCTCCACTGTAAAATGGACTAGCCTGGTTGTCCAGCTGAGGATGAAAGTACGATTAAGACGTGTCATTTTACGCAAAGTGGCCCTGAAGATGATCAAGGTTTTGATTGAAAACGCTATGCGCGAATATTGTGAACTCTTTTTAAGTTTTTAAAAAAGTATAATATGTAATAACATAAACACATGTATATAAACACATGTACACGATCGTCAATCTTAATAAAGATTTTCTATCACTTTTTATAGCATTTTTTAACTTTATCTGTAATAACATCTTTTATATTGTGACATCTTTTATATAAAATGAACCTTTTAAGCATTTTTTATTTTATTTTATTTCGCTATTTTTCAAGGTGAATGTGAAATTTCCAACGATATTGTTTATTCATATACGTATATATTTTGTACTGAAAATCTATTATTAACTCCTTATTGTATCACTGTTTTTCAATTTGTTACAAAATAACCCAATTATTTGTAATTGTTTATAAAATAGAAATTCGACTATCTGATACAGAAACTATTAAAAATAAGTACATTCCAAATGTCTCCTAAATGTGTAAATATTTCAGACATTCTTTTAGCAGTCTAAATAAAAATTAAAATCAACTATCTTTGATTTACCGTTGTGAAAATGTCCACTAAAAATTGCTATGAGATTTCGATTCTTAACCGCTAGAAAAAAAAATATTGACCTGCCAATGATACTTTCCATACAAAAAATAGTATGGAAAATGGCTAATTTCTGCGCGGCATTCAGCAAAAAGTTTCTATATTTGGTGCTTGATAGGAGTTTGTTTGTGTTTTTACCGGCGCGACGCCGCACAGTGCGGTATTTTACAAATCTGGGCGGCCAAAATTATTTTTTTCTTTTAAACTAATTTAAACGTTTAAAGCAGTAAATAAATGCACTTTTTGAAATAAATATTGTTTAATAACTTGAAAATCATGGATGTTTTGCAACTTCGTATTGATATTTATTGATCAAAATTAGTATTATAAAATAAATGATATTTATGATAAGCAGTATTATAAAATGAATGATAATATGATAAATAGTATCATAAAATAAATTATAATTATGATAAATAGTATTATAAAATAAATGACAATTATGATAAATAGTATTATAAAATAAATGATAATTATGATAAATGGTATTATAAAATAAATGATAATCATGATAAATAGTATTATAAAATAAATGATAATCATGATAAAAAAATGGAATAATATATTGAATAAATTACAAAACAGATTATTAATGATAAGAACAATTAGTTTGTAAATCACCAAGGTGGTATCTTTTAATCAGATGATAATTCAGAATCGTAATCTGTTTCTTCATAATCAGAATCCTCTGGATCACGAGCTTCAGAAGATTCCATAGGCAGTAACATTTCTAGAGTTTGTTTACGGAACAATTTTGATTTTTTTCTTATCGTGGGTCTTATTCCAGTTAAAACTGGATCTGAACTCAAAAGCAATCTGTTGAGAACATCACGGTTACAAGAAATTCTTGAAAATTTACGCGATAGATTTTGGCGAAATAATCGAAAATATTTGTTCCGTGCTTCGGCTACTTCTTCAGACAATTCGACTACTGGTAAAGCTTTCTCTATCACAATGCGTCCATGGATTAATATTTTATGCATTGTGGGTGACATTGGATACCATTTATATAACTGGACGTAGAGCTCTGCTGTTTTTTCTGTATATTCTTAAATTTATCAAGGTAAATTTTGTGGCCACTGGATATGGTTTCAAGAATAATTTTAAATCGATATATTAAATTTTCATCAATGCCGGTAATTTCCGCTGCTAGAGATGGGTCAGTAAAAAATCTTCTGTGTAATGTATGTGTAAGTACTTCCACATCAGTCGAGCTCCTCAAACTTTAAGACTTTCTCCGCTTTGACCTGTCACTTGATTCAGTGAAAGCTTTTGCTGGCCTTCCTGGTCGATTTATTTTTCTTGAAATTTCTACTGTACCTTCAAGCCATTCTTTATTATATTTCACAAATTTATCTAACAGATAATGAGCTTCGATCCCTTTGCTCTTGAACTGAGATTTAAATTGGGAGAAATTGTGCTTGAGGTTTTTTATTTCATCATCATCAAAATTATCGCCATTAAGAAAGTAATTTTCAAGGAAATTTAATCTATGATTAATGTTTGGCAAATTCTGCTGTTGCATAATGTTTAAAAATTCTTTTCGAGTCATTACTCTGACATTCGAAGGCCCTAAATAAAAATAAATACAAAATATGAACAAAAAAGAATGCATAATAATTATATGCCATTTAGATAGATAACATCCTTTTATCCCTTATTTTTAAAAAAATCTCACAATCTTTCGCTAACTTTTAACAAAAACACATGAAAATTGCCTTGACTTATTTTTTAGATAAACAAATGTTAATAACGAGCAATAAAGTATTTCAATTATCTGAAAAGAGCTTAAAAAGAGATAAAAGGGAATGAATACATTATTTTAAAGCAATTTTTTTTTAATTATATAAATTTAATTTCAATCAGAATAACTGAAAAATAAACAAATCTGATCACTTTCTATTGAATCATAACAATTTTTTTCATATTAAAATTTATATGATAAATATCAGTTAAAAATCAATATATAGTAATTTTGTATGCTTACTCAGAATTTTGGAAGAGCATATTTATATCGCCTTCATTTTAAAAAGGGGACAAAGGTGGAACTACTTTAAACGAAAACACAAATAGAAGGGTGTATATTTATTGGTACAACAAGTAACTTTGCTTGGAAATGTTTGGAAATATAACTAAACCCTTCGTGAATTGGGAAACAAGGGAAAAAATAATAGAACAATATGCGTTATTTTAAATTAATTTTGTAAATACTAAAACTATTTCTTTCTCAATTCAAAGTAAAAAAAAATAATGATACATACCTGCCTCGTCACTATCCATAACGATTAGATTTTAAATACTTCCAAAACCAAAGTTATTCAAATTCAAAAATAGAAAGTCACAATGAAGAACGATTTGACACTCATGCACTTAACGCAACACTCCAGTTTCAACTGATAACAGGAGGTCATCGTTCACTTAAAGGAGATAAAAATCGCATCACGTGATTCCCCAATGATTCAGTTTCAACTTATATCCATCCATTCGATCATGTGTTGTACTTTATTAAATCGACTTTTGGCCGCCCAGATTTGTAAAATACCCCACTGTGCGCCGGCGCATAGATAGTGGTTAAATGACAATAGAAAAAATATCTGTCGAATAATCTTTTCTGTGTCTTTGGCTGTTTCTAAACTGAATTGGTGTTGTGTCAGTATCTCTATAAATAGAGCAATGTAAATGGCACGGTACGATTGAACATGTAAACCGAATCTTGACTGTATTGGCTCACCATACACACGAACACAAAAATAATAGAAATTGGGCACTCGCAATTTGGCGAGTTTGATTGTTAGTTTACTTGCCAAATGAAGTATTTTGTCGCGATTTGGCGAAATGGGGAGCGGCATCGAGAAACCTATCGCGAATGACCTAATATGAGGATGTATCTAATATCAGAATGGAAATTATTGTAACGACCTCTGTAAGCTGTCGACTATTCTATCCTACGAAAAAAGGAAATTGTCTTAGGAAGGGTGCACTATAAAACATATCAAGAATCGGTAATCCCAATGTGTGTAAGGGGAATAATAATTAAAACAACACGCATATTACACAGATAATGAGAAATACGTCTAATTATTATCAAAAACAACTTTAGAATAAGTGACATTTCTGGCACTGCTGTTTACCGATGAGGGCGTCTGTTGGGTTACAAATTATTAATTTTAACCTTAAGTAACTTTCTACCAGCAATTTGTTTCCGTACTTGTTTTTCAAAAACAGAAAAGAGAAAAAGCACGTTCACACAAGTATGTCGCATTGAAAAACATTAAGCTCCTCAAAGCTGATTTAGCTATTTTTGTCTTTTGTGTTCGTATATTCATCCAGAAGGAAATTAAGGATTTTCCCTTGAAAACGGCCTTCAAAGAGAAATCACAAGATATGCCAATTAAGGAGTCTTCTTCAGATTTTGAGAGTTTTGGGCTTTTCAAATGTTCCTCTTGACAAGGATTTCTAATTCACAAACTCGAGAGCGGCGGCCCAGGTTTGCCATAACAACTGCGCAACTGCTGCTGTATCTCACAACGAGGTCATAACATAATACCGATTAACCGTTTAATAAAATACTGTTTTCTCACGAAGTTTTTGTTTAGGTTAATAGTCTTTATGTTTACTGTAGTTGTAAAATATTGTATTTGTTATATTTTTTAAACAGATGAAACAAAAGATACATTTATGTGGCAAACCTCGATTATTCCGCGACCCACCAAAACACCTGCGGCGACCCATCAATGGGTCGCGACCCAAAGGTTGTGAACCGCTGCTTCATAGAAAAGTAATTTTTTTCCCTTGTCCTAGCCATTTAGATGGAAGTTCTACATGTTTGCTTTGAAATACTCATATAAGAAACACAGAAGCTTTTCAGATTACGGAAATCAATAATAATTTTTTCTTGCAATTAAAGTTTGATTGTAAAAAAAAATTACATGTTTCATAAAACATATTCATTTTAATAAGTAAAATATGTTTATTGCGAATCAGATTTGCAATACAGCTAATCATGAAAAGAATTAAAACATCAATATTTTTTCATATTTGTGTCTTTTTTTCTTATTCAGGCACAGACTGGAAACAATATTGATAATTAATTAAAAAATACTTTTATTGCTACCAACGTCACGGATTTTTCTGACTCAACTAAAATAGAATATATAATATACAAAGTGTGTTTTTTATACCCTACTTACTTAGTTTTATTTGATAAATATATATATATATATATATATATTAAAGATGTTTGTTTGATATTTAAATCCGCGAGACTGGCATCTCTGTAATTATACAGCCGTGGAAATAAAGTAAACACCCTCTGCAACTAATTGTAGTAGAAGAAAGTTACTGGTACCAATCGATTGGCAATAAAGTCTACTTTTAAATAATGTATATAAACTTTGCTTAGAAGAGCATCTACAAATAACAACCTGACCAAACTTTCTTTTTTTCAATAGAAACACCAATTTCTAACAATATATTTTAAATCTTCGGTTGACACTGTGCTCAAAAACGAAATATTTAGTCATCTGCATGATAAGTTTTTGAGTTATAAACATTCAAATTTAGAACTTCTAATGTTAAATTTCATTTTCATATTTTTTATATCTGCTGAAATTTTAATTTTGTGTGTGGTTATAATACTAAAGAACCCAAACATAAAGTGATTGAATTTGTAATTAAAAGAATTATATTATGAATTATGAATTATTGAATTAATATTCCAAATAAAATATGAAAATCCAACCTACAATTCTGATAAATTTATATTTATTTTGTTCTGCTTTATGCAAATTTCCAATTTCCAATTTTTTTTGTTTTCGAATTATCATTAAAAAACTATAAAATCATTGTTTAAGGGGCTGTCTATGATGTCCAGAAAAGCATTTTTTGAAAAAAAAACATATTTTACTTATTTAATTGAAAAATTTAAGCAGGCAATAATCGAAATATATCAAGCGAGTGAAATGGTCATATTGGCAAGAAATAATGCATTAATAGAAATGACATAGTCATTCTGTACCATTCCAACACTCGAGTACCGAACTTCAATTTGGATTCAACACCTAAAATATGCTCACTTTAAAATTATTCATTTCGCTGATACTAATTCTACGTATTTTATGAAAATGGTTTTTTAGGCTAATAGACGAGTGTAGAATTTATTTATTGTGTCAAACGCGGGTATCGATATATATATATATATATATATAAAAACAAAGTTAGGGTTCGTTTTGATATGTAGATGGCCCCAGTGGAGATAAGCAAATTTTATATGCATCATTTAAAAGTAGACTTTATTTCCAATCGTTTGATGCCCGTAACTTTTTTCTACAATGCAAAGTGTTCTAGTACACAGTTCTAATTTCATACGTTTAGGAAAATATTTCGACGCTCTATTTCAACAAACTAGTTTGGCCCTTCTTAAAGAAAAATTTATGAATAAGAAAATTCTCTTCGAAGAAAAGGGAAAAAAGAACTGAAATACTGTCTTAACTCAGAATGTTTCTCCTTGAAGACACATTTTCAAAAATGAGCACAAATTACCACGACGCAAATATTGCATTCACTCAGTCTTTTTTCGGAGTGAGAGACGATCCAAAAACGCTGGAATACATTGCCTCGGGGAAAGTAATAGCGATGTGAAGCTTTGTGGATCAGAAAGATGATCACCGATGCGGGGACACTAAGCTACTAAAACATTTCAGCTGTAATTTTCCCTGAGAAATGTTGTTTATAGGAAAGTACTTTTTTTCCGCTCTGCATCATTATAATATAAGAATATAGCGTGTTTGATATAAAATATTCATGCAAAAAAAAATACGTGAATGTTTCTAAATGCAACTTTATGTTCCAGTTATCTTTTCAAAGTAACACTAGTTTATTATAGATTATTTTTTTTCTTTGACTACACAGTAACAAAAAAGCAAATTTTTCTTATTCTATGAAAATATAATATAACCAGGAACTAAATCATAATCAAACACCCCCGAGTTACCCAAGTTTCCGAAAAGCGTACTTAATCACAAGAAACCTCTGAAACTAATATATTTTTTAGATTTGAAGAATCATGTAAAAAAGTTTCTTCTTGCTGCCACTGAGTTTTTGGAAATCTTTACATTTTTTAGAATACTATTAATCAGTCTTCTCCACCGGAATATTGATTTTCAAAATGCAATTTAATCTCAGTTGAAAATTTCAGCTGTGAAAATGATTTTATGCAGTCAAGATTAACAAAATAATAATAATTTTAATGCTAATTTTTATGCTGTTAATTTACTATGTTTGTCTGTAAAACATATTTGTCGAACAACACGTGTTACTTCAGAACTAATAGTATCCGAAAACCTATGTTCAGGTTGGAGATAACATATTAATACACTACAAAAAAAAATACTCGGAAAAATTTGCGAAAATCAGTGGCATAAAAAATAAACTTTGTTTTTAGAAATGCTTCTTTAAATCTAAGAAATCTAATTGTTTCTGATGTTTCTGAACTTAAAGAGTGCTTTTCGGAACAAATGCGTTTAAATCTGGGAAATATAATCATGAGTGGAAGTATACAATAACTTTCATTACTTTTTTAATAATTAAATTTAGTTACTTAATACTTCCATTCGTGATTATATTATATCTCCTAAATTTAAAATCATTCGTCTTTTTCACAGTACTATGATATCGGGTGTCCTAAAATGGACTAACTGATTTTAAACAGCAATACCTTGCAAATGGTGACAGCTTTAAAAAAAATCTTTATGCGTTGCATGGCGAATCCACTTTGTAAAATTACCAGGAGATAATAAATAAGTTTTTCATCCCCTATAAAAAAAGAAACTAACTATAATATTTTCTAGAAGGCATTTTTTGAAGTATTTACTTTTGACATATCTATTTTATTAGTTAATCCAATCTTTCCTCCGCTTGAAATTTAACAGACTTTTACTTAATATATGCAAACAAAAGTGTTTTTAATTTAATAGATTTTTTTTATTCGTACATACCTAATTGACATTAGAAAATTAAAAACAATATCTGCTTTAATTAATAACAGACATTCCGTATTTAAAAAAAGCCAAATTAAACAACGAAACTTTATGGTATAAATTCAGATTCGCTGAATTACGTCATTTCTAGAACGCATTCTATCATGGGAAATAAAGGGTTAAAGATTAAATTTTATAAAATAAATAATTATATAAAATAACATAATTGGAGACACATTTATTAAAATATTTACTAATTTACAATATTTTAGCGTAAAACAGCCACGCGACAGTAGTTTTTACTTGTACTGCAGGTATACAACAGAAGAAAAGTTTTACGTATTATATGAAAAATGTATCTCTGACATTTTTCATTATTTTTCCTGTGTAATAAAACTTTCAGGGAATCATATGTAATTTTATAGAAACAAAATAAAAAATCGCGCGTTTAAGGGTTAAATTATGTAGATTGAGTACATTTTCTTTCTTTATCTATTTCATTGTTTTTCCATCACGTTATAAAACATCGATTGGTGCTACGTTTTTGCGCCATTTTGCAGTTATTCTGTTAGAATGTCTTTTTGAGTGACGTTGTAAATTAACTCCTTCCCTTTATACATGATTTTCGAGTGATTGGCCAAACAAAAATCTCAGCATATGTTTAGATTTCTAAATACTCAATAAATTCAATAACTTGATTGATTGTGCAATAAGAAAGGAAAATAAAACGCGATAAACATGAAACTTCAAACAATAAATTATAAAAATACACGTTTTATCTGCATCTAGGTAAAATGTATATTAAATAATTTATATAAGGACTCAAAAAGGTATTTCTTTTTCGCATGTAAGATAATTTTACTACTAATTTGGGCTTAAATGTCTTATATTCCTGCGGCCGCCATCTTGGATTTCTTGGCGATTTTTTGTTGGCGTTTATCAATAAGGCAATCCCGACGAGTGACGTGTTCTGGCGACGCCGTTAAGTCTAGCATGCGAATAAATCGCTGCTCGGCGACATTTACTACTTGGCGGAAAAGTATTTTTCACGCCAAGAAAAAATCCAAGATGGTGGCCTCGGGAATATACAGCATCTGTTCCCCAATTTTCGCAAGCTTCTTTTATAAAAAGGTATTTAATGCTTTAATTTTATTAAAGCATATATATATGTCAAATAAGAGTTATAGAATGCCATTCAAAAATGTTTTGTTGCATGCAAGACATAGGATTTTTTGTTGTTTGTGCATACTTTATTTATTAAAAACGCATTTACATTCCTTCATCAAACGGCTGTAGAGTAGATATTCATATGTAATCGTTTACAAAAATGATTTTATGATAGCTTTTATATCAAATATTGAAAATATTCATTTTTAATCATTCATTATGACATCATTTTTAAGGGATTGAAATTATTTAAGATTAAATATACGGAATACATATTTAAAAATAAATGCTTATCTATACATTAGATAACTTTGGAATATGCATAGTGATACAAACATTAAAATTAAAAGCGGGGTTTTCAATTATTTTAAATTTACCAATTTATTTATTAAAATTATGTCTAAAAATTTAGTTGTCTAAATTTAAAAATTCTATACGCAAATTTGTAAAAGAAGTGAAGGCATACTGAAAAAAAAAATCATGAAATTCCGGAAACATATATTATTTTCTACACATGGCTACTTATTTGAATGAAATTGAAAACAAAGAAACAGTTCAACTTTTCCGTTAAAATCTTTTTAGAGAAAAACGCATTTTTGATTCCCAGTTTTTGACAGTCTCATCAAAAGAAAAAAACAGGAAGTTCGTACAACAAGTCACTCTAATATAAAAAGATATGTCGAGAATGCAAAGCATAGAAACCTCTTTTGTTTCTTTACGCTGCCGAATAAAACAAGTAAAGGAAAAACAATTTTAAAAGATTATTTTCCGGATTGTACAAGATGGGAGAAATGTAACAAATTTTACATCGAAAGGGAAATTTTCGCACGAGTTTTAAAATTAACTCATTGTCCATATTTTGCATTATATTTGCGTAATTTTTTTATTGCATTTGTTGATAATACGAGGGTTCTTCAAACGTTATTCATTACTTTTGAGGAATTATTATTAGAAAATAGATTTATACAAAGGCACTTTAATATATAACGGATTTAACTCAATAAAGACTGACGTTGTGTTTTATATTATATTTGTGATTTTTGCACTGTTTTTGAAACCAACCAGTAAAAGAAAAAAGTAAAATTTTCGTTATTTAATTAACACGACTTTGACTTCGGACACGGTTTTGCCGAGGTCCCAATGGAAATCTCCATAGATCCCCGGATGGTGACAGCTGGTGAGAAACAGGTAAGTAATCTAAACATGGATGATAGCAATAGCAGGGGTTGAGGGGGGGGGGGGGTGAGATTCAAAAACGAAATAAAAATTTAAGCTTTATCCGGTGGGAAATATGAGTTACTTGAATTCATGTCAGTGATTCATAAAGTAAAAGTAAGTTTTTAACAAAAAGTGGTGTGAACTGAATAAAATTCCTTATAAAATATGGTGGTCGTTAATAGTTTAAAGCAGTAACAATTCTAATTATAACAAAAGTTCTGAAATAACTTTTATTTTATCTAAAAAACTGGGAAAATGTATTGAAAATATTAACATGAAAGATTTTTTTTCTCAAAAATAATTTCTATTCGTTTTCATTTAATCTGCTGAGAGCAGAATGAATGATTTTACTACTCGATTGAATCACTCGGGCATGCGCAAAAGCATAGTTTCCAAGCTTCGTATTTATTTTTAACCACTGAAAAGTTTGAAAAGCAAAAGAAGAAAAAACATAGTTGCAGTTTTCGTAAATGTTTTTAATCAATTATCGTAAGAAAGTTTGCAGACAGAAAGGATATTGTTATTCCATTATTCTTTTTTCTAGATCCAGACACACGGCAGTGTGTCAGCCAAGTTCGCCTGACATAGCCGTCCGTGTGTTATTTACACGAACCATTTCGAGCTGTTTTCGTCAAATTTAGATGCTCTACTACTGAAAATCTATGAGACCTACTTACTTGTTATACGAAATGTGTAGTAAGGCTACCCTAATTACCTAAAATCCAAAATTTTATAAATAACGCATAATTAGTTTCCGAGATAATGACATATGAAAATGTCTGATAATCGATAATTTTACCACTGACTGACTGCTCACTCACTCATCAAAAAGATCTCGTATATCTACTGCAGCTACAGACTTCAAATTTGGTGCGAAGTTCGTTTACACTATAAAACTAAAGAAAAAAATAAAAAAAATGTGAAAATCGATGAATTACCCACCTGGGGGTACCCATTTTTACTTTAACATTACGTCTATTAGGCGAAATTTTAATTTGCCGTAGGAGGGGACACTGTTCTGTCGCCAAATACCGCCAAGTTTCTCGCCAACATGGCGATATATCGCCAAATTTGGCGACCAAAATTAGTCGCCAAAAGTGACGTTACCTTGGCGATATCTCTAATATTTCGCCAAATTCCCATAGACTTCCATTGTAAACCTATCTACTTACTGGGTGCTTATCTGGGTTTACTTGCTTACAGAAAATCAACAAATTGAGATATTCTGTCCGTTACAGAGCCAGTTCTCAGAAACTATACATGTTGGAGACATGAAATTTTGCATACTTATAGCTGAACACCACACATCATACGACAAATCATAAAATATTGAGAAAGTCGTACATTTAACTCTTTGGGCTCCCACATGTGTATTTTAAACAATTCTTTCTATGCGAGCCTCTAACTAGGTTGGAGGGGTGAAATTTTGCATACTTATAGCTGAAAACCTAACATAAAACGACAAATCATAAAATTTTGAAAAAGTCGTACATTTAACCCTTTGGGCTCCCCCATGTGTATTTTAAACAATTATTTCAAAGTGATCCTCTAATTAGGTCGAGGCGTGAAAATTTGCATACTTACAGCTGAACACCTCACATCAAACGACAAATCATAAAATTTTGAAAAAGTCGTACATTTAACCCTTTGGGCTCCCACATGTGTATTTTAAACAATTCTTTCTAAGTGAGCCGCTAATTAGGTTGGAGGCGTGAAATTTTGCATACTTACATCTGAGCAACTCACATCAAACGACAAATAATAAAATTTTGAAAAAGTCGTACATTTAACCTTTTGGGCTCCCACATGTGTATCTTAAACAATTCTTTCTAAGTGAGACCCTAATTACGTTGGAGGCGTGAAATTTTGCATACTTAAAGCTGAACACCATCATGCGGCAAATCATAAAATTTTGAAAAAAGTCTTACATTTAACCCTTTGGGCTTCCACATGCGTATTTTAAGCAATTCTTTCCAACTGAGCCCCTTATTAAATTGCAGATTTGAAATTTTCCATACTTATAGCAGAATACCTGAGGCCAGGCGACAAATCATAAAATCTTGAAAAAGTCTTACGCTTAACCCTTTGAGCTACCACATCTGTATTTTAAGTAATTATTTCTAAGGGAGCCCCTAATTAAGTTGGAGACATGACTTTTTGCATACGTATAGCTGAATACCTCAAACCACACGACAAATCATAAAATTTTCAAAAAGTCTTATATTATTTACTCCACCGGGCTCTAACTTGTGTACTTTAAGCAATTTTTCTATCCTCCGCCCTTTTCACCCGGGGAGCACTTTTCCAACTTTTGCCGACAACCCTTTGACCACTCTTTCATATTATGCACCGTAACCTTACATATTTTAGTTCCACTTTTTACCGCCAGTGGCGCCTACTTATCTCGGGTGCTATGGGCTCAATCCCCTCGACTAATATAATTACGGATAGTATGTAAAACGGAGTTTCGTTCGGATAGAAGTTTGTTTAGAATAGAGTGCGCCCCTGGTTGCGAAATGTGGAACTAACAAATTTTTCAAAAGGATAAAGTGTTTTGAAAGGAATATTAAACGAAACCCTCTGTGCGATCTGTGATCACACTTACCCACTTGTTATTTTCAAAATCATCAGAGAAAAGGATATTTAGTTAATTAAATTTGAAAATCCAGGGAGGGGCAATGTCCTTCCTCTGCACTGCCTCTTTGCAGGCACCCATGGATGAATGAAACATAGTGTGGCATAAGAACATAACTTTATTTTTCACTTTCGGTACAAAAAAGCAGGCCCAACCTTAGGATATTTAATTGGAAAATGTAATAGGAAAATGTAATATAGAAATTTAATAGGAATTGTTGTTTCAGGAACAATAAACATTTCGATTCAATACATTTCGTTTCAAAACATGCATTGAATTTGGCAGTATTAAAATATAGATTTCTGCCGCAAATGGACAGCCAAATAGTTTGTTGTAGGAAATTTAAATTAAAATGGAATGTTGCTCTGTGAATAAAATAGTCACATGTAAACACATTAAAAAGCATTAAGTAAAATGTCTAAATATATTGTAACTTTACAAAAAGTAATGATATCTAACAAAAACATAGCTGTGAAAAAAGAGAAACAAGTTCTGTAAAGACAATGGCAAGAAAAGAAGTGGTATCTAAGTGGGTGCCAAGTTCAAATAAAATTCACTCAAACTTACCTACTGAAGTATTATAGCATTTTTTAAATTGTTTAGAAATAAAAATTATTCATAGCATATTAATAATAAATCTAGAACTTGGCAAGTTTTTGATAAATGTTATGCCTATCAATTTCATGTCTTAATAAAATGATGATGTTAATATTAATTTCAATGACATTACAAAAAAAATTAATATAGTTATTATTATAAACAAATAACTCATGTTAAAGATTTGATAAACCAATAAATACACAGATACACTCCCGATCGTCTTTGGTTTTCACTCTAGCATCCACCCTCCAGAAACCTCAATGCAAACAGACTAAGATGCCTGACAAAGAGACAGATATACTTACGCTTGTTCTTGGTCATCACTCTAGAGACTGCACCTCTTTAACCCTTTCAGGGGCAAATAACTTTTATTCGTGAAATGCTGAAATGATTGAATCACATCAGAATTTAAAAACAAATTTATTTCAAAATGGGTAAAAGCTTCTTTTCACGTATTTAATAAAATTAAACTTTTTAGTCCTGAATTCTGGTGTCAATGTGGCATTTTGCAGTTAAATTAGGTGGGATATATTTTATCCCACCGCCCTTTAGGGGAAGGAGCTCACTCAAATTAAGGCTTCCAATCATGAAATAACAAGATTTGATATAATGATGTCATAATTAAAAATAAATGACACGTAGGTAAAAACTTGCCAAGTTCTAGATTTATTATTAATATGCTATCAATAATTTTTATTTCTAAACAATTTAAAAAATGCTATAATACTTCAGTAGATAAGTTTGAGTGAATTTTATTTGAACTTGGCACCCACTTAGATACCACTTCTTTTCTTGCCATTGTCTTTACAGAACTTGGCTCTCTTTTTTCACAGCTATGTTTTTGTTAGATTTTATTCTTTCAAAATCATTTTGAGCGGACGCCAATAATATATATATATATATATATACATATATATATATATATATATATATATATATATATATATATATATATATATATATATATATATATATATATATATATATATAAATATATATATAGATTAATGCATTCGATTCGATACGTTCTATTCTTTTTACCACAATTTTACACGTTTTTCATAGTGACAACCTGCAGAATTTTAATCGTGGTAATGAAGTAATAGGAATAATACATCATATATATATATATATATATATATATATACAGTGCTCAGCAAAAGTTTAGACAATGAGCTATTATGCTTCTGTACGGCGAAGTATGTGACGAATTGTTGTAACTCAACTATCACATATTATTCGGGGCTTATCCTTTATTCACAAACAATAAATTTTAAATTATACCTTTTACATAATAAATAATGACAAAAAAACAAAATTAACATGGTGGCAAAAGTATAGACAATCTGTCTATTTACAGAAAATTAACCATAAATTAAAATTGAACTACACCTACATTGTGTGCAATTAGTGCAAATATGTGAGTAGGAAACTAAACTGTGTGAGGAAACTAAATCTTGCATCACTTGGGAGTTTATTTCGTACCAAACACGTTCAACAGCAGTTCGACGTTCATTAACAGAAGAGTATTGACAAAAAGTTGATTAAACCTTATGAGATATGATGCCCCAAACGTTTTCGATTGGATTCAGATTGGGGCCACACACGTCGAGACAGTAATATTTTGAGAGTTAAATCAACTTTTGTCTTGCATGCAACATGAATGGACGCATTATCTTGCAAAAATACATACTTTGGAACAGCTAAATGTTCACCAAATGGCTGTAAGTTGTTTTCCAATGTATGTATGTAGTCTTACGCTGCATGTCAACCATTGAGGATCTCCAGAGATACTTGAGCATTAAAACAAAGTGAGGCCCAATTCATCAAAGAGTCACCTCCTTGTTGATGGCGAAGGAAAGCCCGAGGCTGTTTATGCAACTCATACCAAGAGTAATCCACCCTATCTGGGTCATCCAAATTCCGCTTATTTTAACGTCACTGAATGGCACAGTACACTACTTTGGTCCATATGACATATCTTTGCGAGCCCATTACATTCTTGTCAATTTGTTGTGAAGATTCCAAGGCTGTTTGTTTTATCATTTTCATGAAAACTAATTTACATCTTTCTTTTATTCCTCTACGAATCGTATCCATTGACACAGAAAGCTCTGACTCAATTTTAATGCGACTAGCAATCATCATTCGTCTAGATGACAGTTTATGGATCCTTCTACCATCTCGTTTTCTGGCATCTATGTTTTGATTTGAAAGAGTCACCCTTAGACAGTACTTGATACACAGACTTCTTTGGACGATTCAAAACAGCTGAAATTTCTGCAACAATCTTCCTTTTCGATTTCAGCTTCCATGCTACAATTACTTCATCTGACTGAAAATTTCTAGCTAGCGACATCTTCACTAACCAATGCTATTGCGAGATGCACTTAAATACTTTATGAATGTGGCGTCAAAAGTTTGAAATTTGCGTTTTTCTGTGAACAGTTGCCAAAAAATCACGAAAGTGTCTAAACTTTTGCAATAAGCAAATTTCACATTTTTCAGTTAAATTAAATAAAATCCAACATTAAAACCGTTATTTCGGTCCTAAAATGTTTAAAATATGTTTAAAAATAAGTACAGCCATTTGTATAGTTTGTGTTCGTATTGTTTATTTAACCCTAGAACTACCGAAAATTTTACTCAAGTTTTATAAAAATATTACACATCAGAATTCTTATTTAAAACTATTGAACTTATTTACTTAACTCATTATTGTCTGGTTTACATATTTAGTTTATTTTAAAGAAATTTCTGGTTAGAATAAATATTTCGAATGTACCCATCGGGTCCATTGGACCCGTCTGGTAGACGGAGGGTTAAAGGTCAAATATCACCAGTGTCTAAACTTTTGCTGAGGACTGTATACCGGGTGTCCTAAAATGGTCTGACTGATTTTAAAATTGAATAACTTGCGAATGATGACAGCTAATAAAACAATTCGAGTATATAGTATGTAAAATGTCAGCAGTTTATTTTATGATTCCTGGTTTTAGTTCAAAATACCATATTTAGATGGCACTGCAAGTAATAGGCACTCAATAAAGTGCCAAAACTGAAATCACTCATCATTGATATGATCGAAGGAGGTTAAGCATATGGAGCGGTACAATCGGACTGACTTCAGAATCGGACCCTAAAAACAAGAGTTCATAGGCGAATGAGACTCAAACAATATGTTTAATCTCCTTCTTTCGCAGCAATGCTGGGTGATTTCGGTCTCGGCCCTATACTGAGCGCCTATTTCTTGCATCTATCACTGCTATTTGGAACTGAAACATCATCATTTGCAGTTACTGAATTTTAAAATCAGTCAGTTTATTTTTGGGTACCCGGCATATAGATATACTAGTTTATTATATTACAAAAAATTGTAGAAGTGCTGCCCTTCTTACATACAACTGAATTCGGTTCTCCTAATTTCTGATATAATTCACAGTTTGTGCAATTTTTCACATAAAAATATGATACACCTCCGTCAATGAAGATGAAAGTGTATGATTGAAACCATTTATGGTTTCATTAATAAATATGGAGCATCTCAGACCAAGAAAAACATAGCTAGTGTTCAGGAGTTTAACTAAAATATAAGTATTTTAAAATAACTTTCAATAGAACCACCTTTCTTTGTGGGAAATACAATGACCCCATGAAAATTGATGGAGGTGTAAATTTTTTTGTGTAATACTTTAAGAACTATGAATTATATCCGGAAGTAGGACAGCCAAATTCAGTGTTATATAAGAATGGCAGTTATTTCTACAACTTTTGTAGTATCTTCACATGTGACACAACAAAAGATCAGTCCGTTTCAAATTTTGTTAACATAATTACATTCTTCTTAAAATTATAAACAAATATCTTAATTCGGATTCGAGAGAAACTACGTATTTTCAAATGTATAAACCTATTTGAACTCTAATTTTCTAAACGAAAAATGTTTATTTCAGTGTACATTACCAGCCCTTAAACTTTATCGAATCTTTTATCGTTCGTCTTGTATGATGTTTGGGCATATGTCCGTGTAATATGTAACTTTGAACGATTTCTGTAACTACAAAAGTATTATAAAAAACGTTTTACTCTTACAAAGAGTATGCATGAGCAATGGTATACAAGAAAGTTTCTTAAATCAAAGAATATGTGAACTAAGAAATAATCTAAACTTTTTCGCTCGAAATTTTATTTTATTTAAGAAAGCTTTACACTTTCATAATGTTCTCACTTCATGTTTATATTTCGCTTAATAAAATTCATAGAAATTCATTTCTGAAATTATTTGATATTCTAAAGTTATTTTTTCATCTCTTCCTTTTTTTTCTATTTAAGTACAAAGCAAATATAATTTTAAAGCTTTTACCTTTTCAAGACGTTATTCAATTGCGTTACTATTTACTAAAATTCGGACATCTTTTCATTTACTGATTATATATATATATATAAAGCTCATTTACATTCTCATTCTTGAAAGAATTCTACTTTCTATAAATAGAGTTTTACAGAAGTTCACTTATTTAAAAGGACTTAAGGCATAATCCTATTTAACATTTCAAAGAGTTCAACAGCTAGTTTTGTGTTAAAGAAAGAAATTTGTGAAATGAAATCACTAAAGGAAAAATACTTTAATTTGCATAAACCGTTAGATTCATTTAAATGTAAAGTTTCTTTTTTCTGTAATCTTTAAATAAGTGTTATTTGCATGTAATTTAAATATGTTTGCTTTGAATTAGGCAACTTGGTAGGTAATTTTGAGAAATGCCTCTAAAGTCAAAAGAGAAAAGTGTACCTTGCTATGAATGAATTGAGAATACTCCATGGGTTTTGCATTTAAAACTCCAGACAGTGAAATTTCTATATATAACTCGATACAAGTTTTTGCGGAACATTTAAAATTTGAATAGCGATTTTTGTGCATTTTCACTATTGTCCCAACGAAAAGTGTATGATGTTAGGCATTGAAATGAATCAAACTTCTTTCGTATATTTTAAGCTATGGCCAGCAGGTCCAACGTGAATTTGGGAACAATTCGACGGAGGAGGAGCTGTAATAGCGATTTTTCTAGTTTTTTCAGAGTTTTGTTGTACATCAGCGGTTTATGCAGCGACGGGCTGTTCTTATCCATCTACATGTACAGCTGCAGATGTACAATAAAATAATGAAGAATATTAATTGTAATGAATATTTTAATCGAGATTAACTCGTTTTTACTCCGATTAGTATGCTGAAGTAACTGATAGTGTTGAAGTAATAACACTGAAAGATGAACATGTACAACAATGTTTTGAAATATTAACATGGATAAAGAAGAAAGTTTTGGGATTGGCCGATCCGACTAGTTATTTTTATGAATAAAAAGAAAATTCATTACGCATTAGATTTTAAATACTCATAATCATAAAAAAATAATGTATTGCTTAGTTATAGTGAAATTATACGGAATCTGTCAAAATTTGCCGATATAGTGTTTTTATTAATAAATGCTTATGGTTTCAAAAAATCTTCAAGTGCTCTTTTCGAATTTGTTAAGTTTTGTGAAAATATGTTGATGCTCACTTTCGACAGACTAATTTTCCGTTTATTACGTAGAAAATAACGAAAAAAAAATATTATAAAAAAAAAACATGAAAAAAGTTGATCTGAAACCGTTTTAACCCTTTATCTACTGACGGTACTTATAAGTACCATTAAAATAACTTCGTATAAAATTCGTTTAATACATTGATTAGTAGTAAGACAGTTTAGAATGGGTTATAGATACATTATTTTATCTTGTTCGAAAAGCATAACTTGTTACGGAAAAAAAGAAAAAAAATTGTAAAAGGATGATTTCTTTTGCCTTTACATCTTTTCAGCTTTCTTAGCGTTGGGGGGGGGGGGGGGGTTACTTTACGGAATTATTTCTATATTTGTATTGTAAGAACATTATGTTTGTACATTTCTTAATTCTACAAAATACTAAGAAAAATATTTAAAATAAAAGATTTGAGTGGGGTTATAAATATTGCACAAAATCCCAAGAAATTCAAATTTAATTATTCCTTCTAAATCCTTCAATCCATCTAAAATCGTTCTAAACTTTATTAAATGATTATGTAAATCTGCTAATGTAGTATAAACATTTCACGAAAAATGCTTTAGAAGGTAAAATTTTCATGAATTCATAATTCAGTACATAAAGGGTTAAATTCGATTTTTTAATCAAACTCTTTCTTTTAACGAAATGTTAGTGTACAATATCTATAGCCTATTTAAGAACGTTTGTATAAAATCCTATTCATCGTTACGGATTTGGAATTGTATTAATGATTTAGGAGATAAAATTTCATGAATTCATAATTCAGTACATAAAGGGTTAACTCAGCATTTCTATTCGCTGAGATATATTTTAAAAATATATAAGAAATTTCCACAACACAAACGTTGCTTTCAGGAACACTAAGAGCGTTGGAAAACTTTCTGGAACTGAACTTTGATTTCCTACGGAGATACTAAGCATTTAAAATATTTCATATGCAATTTTCTATAAAAAACTGTTTATATAAAAGTACATTTTTTATTTGCATAATATATTATAGGGGATTTGGAGACTTTTTCGTTTGAAATAATGATGTAAAGAGACACAAGAATTTTACACATTATGAAAATTAGTAATAATTTGTTCTCAATTTCAACTTCACTGTGAACTTTGTAAAATTAGTGTGTTTTATAATGCATTTTTTCCCTAGTAAGTATTATTAATTATTACTAAGTAAATTTTAAAACACATAAAAATAAAATAAATTAACACGTGTTTTCTTGATAGTGTAATCTGTTTAACCCCTTGAGGGGCAAATGATTGTGTTCCTGTAATGTTGAACTCACACCGGAATTTTTGAGAAATTCCATTTCAAAATAAGTAAAAGCAATTTTACGGCTTTTTCCACCAAAGTAAGAAAAGTAAAATTTAATAAAATTTTTCTGGTGTAAAACTTTATTAATCGTAGGTGGTATATAATATATACCGGTGCCCCTCAAGGAGTTAATCTAAAAGAAATATGACAAGTATGTATTTCTTAACCCTTTATGTACCAAATTATTAATTCATGAAAATTTGATCTTTTAAAACCTTTTTTGTGACTTTTTGAAGCTATCATGGGAGTCAAAAGCTCTTTACAACTTTACAAACTCATAAAAAAGGAAGAAATTGTGATAAAGGAGTGCGGTTTGGAAGAAAGGGCTTACAAGGTAGTTAGTCGGATATTTTTTAGCAGAAAAAAGGTAAAAAAATCACATGTGGAGGGCGCTGACGACGCGAAACACAATAAACAGGACAACAATACGCTCCTTTGTTCTTGCTATAACAAATGCTCAACATGACCTCCAGAACATACTACGACACAACTGTTGTCTTGTTCATGATATGTCCTGTTCCATATGCAGTAGATTTCCGTTACAACGAACTCCACAGGACCGCTAAAATATTTCGTTGTAACGATTTTTTCGTTGTAACGAAATCACTGCTATTTATCTAATGAATTACATATACAGGTAAACTAACTCTGCAAGATGAATTTACCTTACGTTATATAATATTTTAAAGGAAGACTAGTTAAATTAACATAGAAAAAGGTAGTAAAATAAAATTCAATATTAAAAATACAAAATTACGGACTAAACTTTATTTAGTAGTACAATATTGCGGAAAATCCGTGATTTAGTTTGTACAAAGGAATGCGTAGTTGATGATAACAAAAACTTGTACAACAAATGAACATGAGAAAATACCTCCTCTGGAACATTCTTTTGATGAGAAACAAAAGACCGCATTTTCTCCAAGCATGAAAGAGCTCCCGAAGCGGTAACTTTTGAATAGTCGGTAACATCAATATCGTCATCACTGCTTTCGTAATTTTGTCGGTCTAATGTGCTTTTAATGAACAAAATGGTATCTTCACCAGACACTTCACAGCATATTTGAATATTGTCATCCACAGATGAGAAATCCTCCAAATGCACCTGATCAAGGACTGATGTTAATTTTTTGGTAGCCCACCAAATAGTGTTTAACTTAGTGGATTCACCCATATCTAAAATTTCTGATTCATTTTCTTCGGTCTCAGTTAACCAGGCATGTTTCAAACAGTTAGAAATTGTTTTCTGGCTAATTACTTGCCACGAACCAGAGATCATTTCAAAGAAGAAAAAAAGAGCTCGATAAAGATTACTCGTTGTAAAGGAATTCCTAAAAAATGCACTTCGTTAAATCGGAATTTTTAATACATTAAGTTTAATGCAATTTGAAAAAGTGATTGGTGAAATTTTGTTGTAACAAGATTTTTCGATGTAATGGAATTCGTTGTAACGGAAATCTACGTATGTGATTTGTTAACGTTTTTTTTTTTTTTTTTTTTTTTTGCCGCTAAAAAAAATCCAACTACCTTGTGAGCCCTTTCACGCAAACCGCACTCCTTTATAATAATTTCTTCCTTTTTCATGAGTTTTTAAAGTTGTAACGAACTTTTGGCTCAACCGGTACGTTAGAAGATTTGGACAATCATTTAATGGATTTTAGAAAGATTTTTCCAATTAAAATTAACTAATTAAATTTTAATTTATAGGAATTTTGTGCATATTTATAACTTCACTCAAATTTTTATTTAAAATATTTTTTTTTATGTTATAGAATTAGTAAATGTACAAATATACACTTACAATAAAAATACAGAAATATTTCCGAACTGAAATTTTTCCTCCACAATCTTTCAACGTCAAGAAAGCTGAAAAAAATGCAAATGAAAAAGAAATCATCCTTTTAAAAATATTTTTGTTTTTGCAACCAATAATGCTTTTGGAAAACGATAAAGTATCTATAACTCAATCTAAGCTGTATTATTACTAATTGATATATTAAAGGAATGTTATAAAAAGTTATTTTATTGGTACTTTAAAGTACCTTCGAGGCATAAAGGGTTAAAAAGAAACAAAATATTGATGATGGTAAAACATTTAACCCTCTCACTGCGCAACCCGAGAGTGTCTTGTGCAACGTAAAAGTAGCAAAATTTGAGCAACCCGAGATTTCATCGAGGCAGTGTTGCCAGATTGGGGACATTTTTGCCCCCAGATTGTTGATTGTCACCGCTTTTTTGGAATAGAAATATTCGGCCTATTTAAAAATATATTGAAAATTCTAAAAAATAAGCCGAATTATACTATTTTTAAAAAGTGGTGACAGTCAAATAATCTGAATTTAAAAAGTCCTCAATCTGGCAACACTGCATCTGGGATGCATTTTCTCCGTCTAATTAACCCGCCTTGATCATTCCCACCAGTTACTTTTTATTGTAAATTTTGCCTTATATAATTGGAGCATTTTCATGATTAAATCAGACGAAAATTTCTCTTTTGAAAAACCGGTGGCAAAAGAATAAAAATTCTTAACCTCTTAATTCTCGCTCCCGTCATATTCACGGGCTGTGTCTTTTACTCACATTGTTCGATTTCCACCAGTTTTATAAAGTAGTGTAATTGGTTTTGTTTTAGTATCATTTTACCTTTCATTAAATAAGGTGAATATTTCTTTTTTCAAAAAAGTGGTGCCAATAAGCAATTTGAATTTTTAAACCGCAATTTAATTCGAGCGTTAAGGGGTTAGAAGACGCTCGTCGTGAAGGAATTAAGTACGCAATTTTTGAAGCTATTTTGATAAAACAATTACGCAGCGACAGGGTTAAGGCATTTAACTTTATGTAACATATTTTTAACTTCCTTTCATTATACTCTAATTTGCCAATTCTTACGTGAAAAAATTAATAAGAAATGTGCGTAATTAAATTCCTAAATTTGCAGGATATATTTTCTTACTTTTTTTTTGAAAAGCGATTTTTTTTTACTTACATAAAAGATACATACTCTTCAACGAATATGAAACTATTTTAGTGTGAAATTTTCTGAGATCGGTGTCGTCGCAGTCAAGTGTATTTTTTGTAAGGGAACAGAAATTACCGCGATAAAATAAATAGTCAATTTTCGGTAAAGTGAAAAAGGATCTAGTAATTGCGATGATACATTACTTCGAGAGAAAGTAATGGCGAAGTAAAACTTTCTAGAACAGAATGATGGTCGCCCACGCTGTGACAAGTGGTTACTAAAACATTACAGCTGTAAATATCCCCAAGGGAAAATGCTTACATGAAAATACATCTTTCTTTTTACCTGTAAATTCAGCTGTAAGAGCAGCATGTTTGGTTTGAGACATTCACATGAGACACACAGGAACTTTTCGTACTATGAAAATTAAATAATTTTCCTATTTCAAAAAATATGAATTTAAGGTATTTCCTATTTTATATACTCTTAAAAGGTAAATCTTTTAATGAGTAAAAATATAAAACACACATATTAGGCATTCCTGCTGAAACAATGAAGAACAATAGACTCAAATCATGCATATTTTAAAAATTAACAACTCATTAACAACAATAAAATTTGAATGCGAACATATTATTTTTCTCATAACAGTTTAAACTGTTAATAAATGCAAAATATTACTACCAGCTGGATTTTTCATACATGCATGTCAGAAAACTTTAATACATTCTTAAAAAAAAAGGAAACAAATAAACAGTTGTGTGTTTTTTTAAACAAACTTACGATAGAGAAGTGTTGAAAGAATACCTAATTTTATAATTTGCATGCAAAATATTTTGAAATTCTTAAGGAGGAAATAAAGAATCGTAAATATACTTTAAAGAACATCAAAATTATTATGTAAATTTACTTTATCTAATCACGAGTGCGCATTAAGGTGTACTTTTGAAAAAAAGCATAAATTACCGCGGCACAAATATTGCATTTATTCTATCTGTGATTTCAGGAAGAGAAGATCCTGTTATTCTTGTGATACACTGGCGTTAGAAAAGATTACAGCGATATAAACCGAAGTGTAAACGTCAGTGTATCAAAAAGTTGATTATCCATGCGGGGATACTAAGCTACTGGAAAATTACAGATGTAAATATACCTAAGCGTACATTTTCCTCTGTCCGGGAGATTTAGACAGAAGTTCGATGTGCTTGATTTAAAATACTTTTCCAAGAAACACGGAAAATTTTCAAATTATGAATACAAATAGTAATTTTTCATGCAATTAAAATTTTATTGTAAAAAAACTACATATTTCATAAAATATATAATTAGTAAAATATGCTTATTGCGAATTAGATTTGCAATCACAAAAATAGTTAAGGCATCAACGTTTTTTGCTAATGGTGTCTTTTTTTATTCACAAGTTGGAAACATTATTGAGTTTTAATTACAAGGTAGATTTATAACTACAAATCTTGCGGGTTTTTTTTTTCATTAACTAAAACTAGAATATATTAAACAAAATGTGTTTTTTATGCGTAACTTACATAATTTTATTTTCTAAACAGAATATTTATTTCGAAAGATGTTTATTTGATGTTTATTTAATCCGGAAAAGTGGCATCTCTGTACTTCTACGCTGCATAGTGTTCAAGTACGCATTTCTAATTTCAAACGTTTATGAAAGTAACTTGATTCTCTATTTCGACAGGCGAGTTTAGCGTTCCTTGAGGAAAAAAATTACGAATAAGAAAATATTCCTCAAAGAACAGGAAAAGGTAATGAAAAATTTTCTTAACTCAGAATGTTTTCTCCTGAAGACAAAATTTTCAAAAAGGAGCATGAATTACCACGACACAAATATTGCATTTACTTAGTCTTTTTCCGGAGTGAGAGACGATCCAATAATGGTGGGAATACATAGCCTGGAAGAAAGTAATAGCGATGAGAAGCCTAGTGGATCAGAAAGTTGATCACCGTTGCGGAGACACTAAGCTACTAAAACATTTCAGCTGTAAATTTCCCCGAGGAATGTTGTTTATAGGGAAGTGCGTTTTTTCTGTCTTTCCTGTTTTTTCACTGTAACGCAAAAATCTAGCATGTTTATATAAAATTTTCATGTGAAAAATACGCGAATGTTTTAAAATGTTACATAATCTTAAAGGTATATTTTGACAGTAACAATAGTTTATTACGAATTTTTTTTTATTATTTGACTACACAGTAAAAAAAAAAAAGTCAAATCTATGAAAATAGAAAATATAAGATAACCAATTACTGAAATATACAATAACCACTTATGAGTTATAAAAATAGCAAATAAAGCCTTTGTGCAACAATATTAAAAAGGAGAAAAACCAACGTTTAAAAATGCACAGATAATATATGTGGCTCAGCCTTGCTTTTTCTAGCGCGCTGTTCCTTTTTCCCTATCTTGCCCTGAAGAAGAATCTCGCTAGTAGATTCGAAACAGCTGTTTGCTGCTTTTCATGTATTATTTGTTCATTTCTAAACGTTGGTTTTTCTGCTTTTTAACACTTATGAGCTACCCATGATTTCAGAAAGCGTACATTATCACTACACTGTAAAAAAAAAAATAAAAAAAAATAATATAAAAAAATAAAAAATAATAATAATCCGTTAAAATACGGAAGTTGTACAGGCAATCGAGACGACTGTACTATTTCCGTATTTTAACGGAAATTTTTTTTCATAAATTCCAGAAAAAAATCTGCTTTTTAACAAAATTTTTCCGTTTTTTTTCTTATTTTCGTATTTAAAAATTTCCGTTAAAGACAAAAAGACAAAACTTACATGAATTTCACACTTTCGCTTTACGAATTTGACACGTTTACATCAAGGTCAGAAAATCATAATTTAATTCAAACAACGCTAAACCATCAACACTTATCCTGACGCGATTCGAAGCAGGGAACAATCCTCTTCCAGATTAGTGACCTTAACCATTACGCCATGGCTTAAGGAACACGCTTCTTAAGGAAATATTTACGGATAAGAAAGCACTCTTCGAAGAACAGAAAAAAGGAACTGAAATATTGTCTTAACTCAGAATGTTTCTCCTTGAAGACTTATTTTCAAAAAAGAGCATAAATTACCACGACACAAATATTGCATTTACTCAGTCTTTTTCCGGAGTGAGAGACGATCCAATAACGGTGGTGATACATTGCCTCGTGGAAAGTAATAGCGATGGGAAGTTTTGTGGATCAGAACGATGATCACCGATGCGGGGGCACTAAGCTACTAAAACATTTCAGCTGTAAATTTCCCTGAGAAATGTTGTTTATAGGAAAGTACTTTCCCCCCTGCTTATTAACATAATATTAAACTTCAGCGTGTTTGATATAAAATATTCATGTAAAAAATACTTGAATGTTTTAAACTGTAACTTTATGTTACAGCTATCATTTCAAAGTAACAATAATCTATTACGATTTTTTTTCTTATTGACAGCACAGTAAAAAAAGGACAAATGTTTCTTTATCTAGGAAAATATAATATAACCAGGAATTAAAATATACATCAACCACTTCCGAGTTATCTATGATCCCGGAAAGCGCACTTTATTACTAGAAATCTCTGAAACTCATATATTTTCGAGATTTAAAGAATCTATATATATATATATATAATGCTATCGTATATGGCACAGAAATCGCGATTATTTGTTAATTGTTTAATGGCAACCGCCGAATGAAACGCATCTTATTGATTATTTGAACAGCATTTAATGCACCTCTATACCTATAAGGTGAGTTACAATAGGTGGGACCCTGTTCTGTCTCCAAATACCGTCTTTATATTAATTATATTTGAGGGAGTCCAAGTAAATTAAATTATGAATAAAAGTAACATGATACAATACTTAGCATGGGTAGTAAAGTCGGCTAGTCATGTATAAAAAGTTTCTTCTTGCTGCCACTGAATTTTCGAAAACCTTTCCATTTCTTAGAGTATGCTAATCAGTTTTCTCAACCGGTATCTCCGTTTTCAGAATGAAATTTAATCTCGGTTGAAAATTTCAACCGCGTAAATGATTTTATGCTGTCAACATTAACAAAATAATATTAATTTTAAGGCTTATTTTAAGTCTGTTAATTTGCTATGTTTGTCTGTAAAGCATGTTTGTGGAACATGAAAATGTTTATTTTAGAATTGATAGCATCCAAAAACCTATATTCAGATTGGAGATGACTTATTAATGCACTATCAAAAAACACACGGAAACGTTTGCGAAAGTCAGTGGCATAAAAAATAAACTTTTTTTTTTAGAAATGCTTCTTTAAATCTGGAAAATCTAAATGCTTCTGATGTTTCTAAATTTAAAGAATGCTTTTCGGAACAAATGAGTTTAAATCTTGGAAATATAATATAATCATGAGTGGAAGTATACAATAAATTTAATTACTTATTTAATAATTAAATTTAGTTATTTAATACTTCCATTCGTGATTAAATTATATTTCCTTGATTTAAAAGCATTTGTCTTTTTCACAGTACAATGATACCAGGTGATGGAGTGACTGATTTTAAAAATCAATACTTTGCAAATGGTGACAGCTATTAAAAAAATCTTTATGCAATTGCATGGCGAATCCACCTTGTAAAATTACCAGGACATAATAAATAAATAATTATCAAGTAGGAGCTTGGTGCAATATAATAAAGGCCTAAAAAGTAGCAACGTTAAAAGCACCAAAATTTTAAATTTTAAGCATACCGGTTTCGGTAGCATATAGCATACCTTCCTCAGTGCTAAGGATGGCGGAAATTTGCTCACATATATAGGAGAGATGGGAATTCCAGTTAAAGGTTTATTGACCAATAGGAAAACAGACTATTGCAGGCACCAGCCAATAGTAAAATAAATGGAAAATGGAGCCGAAGTAGTGAGAAAAAAAATAATTAAGTGATAGAAGTTTTTATGTAATATTCCCAACAATCTGATAATGGGGGAATAGGAATTCACAATTAACAATATTTTTTATATTTTTATAAATATGAAATGCTTCAAGGAAGTTAAGTTCGTGTGTAGAAGTAGGTTTAGAGATTATTTTAACAGAATTGAAATCAAAAGTATGATTCATCTCAGTAATGTTTTGCAATAGAGGATAAAAACTTCTTTCTCTTAATTTTTTTCTCACTACTTCGGTTCCATTTATCATCTATTTTCCTATTGGCTGCTGTCTGCAATCCTCTGTTTTCCTATTGGTCAATAAAACTTTAACTGGAATTCCCATATCTCCTATATGTGTGAGCAAATTTCCGCCATCCTTAGCACTGAGAAAGATATGCTATATGCTACCGAAACCGGTATGCTTAAAATTGAAATTTTTGGTGCTTTTAACGTTGTTTTTTTACGCTTTTACATAATAAATAATTTTTTTCGTCCTCTATAAATAAAGAAACGAATTATAAGATTTTCTAGAAGGCATTTTTTCAAGTCTTTCCTTTTCTGATATGTCTTTTTTTAATTATTCCATTCTTTCCTGCGCTTGAAATTTAAGACTTCTACTTAACTTACGTAGATTGAGTAAATTTTCTTTTTATACATATTTCATTATTTTTCCTTCACGGCATAAAACACCGATTTATGCTACGTTATTGCGTCAGGTTATTTTGTTAGAATGTTTTTTTTTTTAGTGACGTTGTAAATTACCCCCTTCACTTTATACATGATTTTCGAGTGATTGGTCAAACAAAAATTTCAGCATATGTTTAGATTTCTAAATACCCAATAAATTTAATAACGTGACTGATTGTGCAGTTAGAAAGGAAAATAAAACGCGATAAACATGAAACTTCTAACAATAAATTATAAAGATACATGTTTTATCTACATCTATGAAAAACTATATTAAATATTTTATATAAGGACTCAAAAAGGTATTTCGATTTTGCATATAAGGTCATTTTACAACAAATTTCCGCAAGCTTCTTTTATAAAAACATATTTATTGCTTTAATTTTATTAAAGGAAATTTAATGTCATATAAGAATGTATAGAATGCCATTCAAAAATGTTTTGTCGCTTGCAAGACATAGGCCTTTTTTGTTGTTTGTGCATATTTTATTTATTAAAAACGTATTTACATTCCTTCATCAAATGGCTCTAAAGTACATATTCATAAATAATCGTTTACAAAAATGATTTATGATAGCTTTAATATCCAAATATATAAATATCGACATCATTTTATTGGGATTGAAAATATACGAAATGCATATTTAAAATTAAATGCTTATTTATAAATTTATAACATATTTATAATTTTGGAAGTAGCATATTAATACCAACATTAAAATTGAAAACGGAGTTTTCAATTATTTGAAATATACCAATGTACTTCTGTAAATTATGTCTAAAAATTTAGTTGTCTAAACTAAAAAATTCTACACGCAAATTAGCGGGAAAAGTGAAGATATACTGAAAAAGAAAATTTAATGAAATTCCGTAAACATATATTATTTTCTACACATGGCTACATATATCAATGCAATTGAAAACAAAGAAACAGATCAACTTTTCCGTTTAACTCTTTTTAGAGAAAAACGCATTTTTGATTCCCAGTTTTTGACAATCTCATCACAAGAAAACATCAGGAAATTCGTACAATAAGTCATTCTAATATAAAAGGATATGTCGAGAATGCAAGGCACAGAAAGCTCTCTTGTTTCCTTACGCAACCGAGTAAAACAAATAAAGGAAAAACAATTTCAAAAGATGATTTTCCGGATTGTACAAAATGGGAGAAATAAAGCAAATATTATATCGAAAGGAAAATTTTCACACTAGTTTTTAAACTAACTCATTTTCCCCGATGGCATATTTTGCTTTATATTTGTGTAATTTTTTTATTGCAAGTATTTGTTGATAATACGAGGGTTCTTCAAACGTTATTCATTACTTTTGCGGAATTAATGTTAGAAAATAGAATTATACAAAGACACTTCAATATATAACAGATTTAACTCATTAAAGACTGACGTTGTGTTTTTCCAACATTATATTTGTGATTTTTGCACTGTTTTTCATACCAGCCAGTAAAAGAGAAAAATACAATTTTCCTTATGTAATTAACACATTTCAGATATTCTTAAATTAAAAGTAATTGTTTAATAAAAGTGGCGTCAACTGAATAAATTTTCTGTAAAACATGCTGGTTGTTAATCGATTAAAGCAGTGATAATTCGAATAATAATCGGATTTTTTAAATCACTTTTATTTTTTCTAAAAAATGAGGAAAATATATTGAAAATATTGACACGAAAGATTTGTTTTCTCAAAAATAATTTCTATTCGTTTTCATTTAATCTAGTGAGGGCAGAATGAATGATTTTACTATTCCAATGAATCACTCGGGCACGCGCAGAGACATAGTTTCCAACCTTCGTATTTATTTTTATTCACCGAAAAGTTTATAAAAAAAAAAGAAAAAAAATGAGGCAAAAGCATTGTTGCAATCTTCATAAATATTTTAATCAATTATCTTTAGAAATTTTGCAGAAAGAAAGGATATTTTTATATTTTTATGGGGTTATTAAATTAATTCTAAGTAAAATATGAAACATTTTTTTCAATACAAAATTTCTGATAATAGTTGAATTATAAAAACTATGATTGGTAACTATGCTTTTGAGCATGTCCGGAAGATTCATTTTAATAGCAAATTCATTCATCCTGTCTATAGCTAATTCAATCACCACGTATTTGCAGAAATGAATGTAAAAATATAGAAAACTAGAATATGACGTCAGAATGACGTGTATACATTTTTATAAGAATGATATAGCTCTGCATTATAAAATGAATTATGAAATCATAAATTTTAACTTATCTCACTAATATGGTCAGGTGTTTTAAAATAATTATAGAAACAGCCCATTTTTCATTCAAACTTCATTGGCAAGAAAAGTAACTATTGAATTGGCAAAATAATGGCATAGAGTATACAAATGAACTTCACTCACAATATTTGAAGAACTATTTCACAAAAACATGCAAATTTGTACTAAAAATGCTAATTTAGTAAAAAAGAACACACTTTATAAGATTGAAAAATCAAATATAAACAGTAAATATTCACTCTTGTCGTGATGCCACTTGAAAGAACATGTTTTTTAGAAATAACAATGGAGTCATTCACGGCGGCGAACAAAAAATTAAAACAACCCGAATATAAAAATTCTAACATAATTGCATTTTATACACACAAACGCTTGCCTTAAATTGACATTTTTAAAGAAAGGTTTAATGCATGGGGTTCGTTCAGATCGCTATATTGCCAATGAGCTCCATGGTCCCTATTTTAATTAATCTGAAATGAATGAATCAACAACATTCATAATTAACCCTATGCACTCGAGGGCTCCGGAGCGGAGCCATTTAAAATTTATCTTCAAACTCGAGGGCTCCGCTACGGAGACAATGCAAATACTTTTGTGATAGAAAAGCCAAGATTAGATATTGGCAATTGCTTCAAGAGGTATCACACTTTGGACGATTACAAAATGTAATAATTTTATAATTTTTTTAATATATATCATAACATTTGTATTCATAAAGAATTAAAAAAATAATAAGATATAACTAAAATCGCTTCGAGTTGCTGGTAATACGAATGACAAAAAAATTCGTGTGCAAAGGGTTAAACATTGTTTTTGAAATCGTGAAATGATTTCAAAAAGCAACAAAATGCTTTTAGTTTGAATGTTTTATATTGCCATTGAGCAAAATTATTGCATCCATGCCGGTCTATATATTTTAATGAATCTCAAAGGAATGAATAGCATATTGTTTACCATTGCTGCTTCCTGGGTGATACGATTTTCAAAGCAAGATGTATCGAAAAACATGCATATTTCGATGTAGCTTAATTCTCAAGTTGCTTTTGTTTTAGGTAGCTTTCATTACAAAAAGCTACCTATTGCAGCCGTTCGGAGGAAAGCGATTTCAAAAAAATTTGGTATATTTTCATCGATCATGACCCCCAGACCCCGAAACCACCCTCCGTTCAATATATATATATATATAGGACATATGTCACACTGTAATTCTCGTAATTATGATCCGATTTCGATGTAATTGAGTGTGTACATAGTACATACCAATGTCTCGACCGAATTCGTTGGCCAGCTTCATCCGCCGTTTTGTTTCAAAATGGCGGCCATTTAAAATTTAAAAAGAAATTAAAATTTGAAATGTGATACCAAAAAATTAAAAATGGAAAAATATTTTTTTTCTTATGTATTTGTCCTTTATACAAAGATTCCGGAGCAGTTTTTGTTTCGACTATATCTTAAAAAAATGGCTGAGTTATACCATATTGAATTTCTAGCGTGGCTGACATTTTGAAACGTCCTGAATTTTGTCACGCCTTAAAAGGCGTATTTATGAACCGATTTCGATGTAATTCGGTGTGTACATAGTACATACCAATGTCTCGATCGAGTTCGTTGGCCAGCTTCATCCGCCATTTTGTTTCAAAATGGCGGCCATTTAAAATATTTAAAAAAATTTAAAATTTGAAATGTGGTACCAAAAAATTGAAAATAGAGAAATATTTTTTTCTTATGTATTTGATATTTATACAAAGATTTCGGAGCAGTTTTTGTTTTGTCTTTATCTTAAAAAATGGCTGAGTTGCAGCATTTTGAATTTCTAGCGTGGCTGACATTTTGAAACGTCCTGAAATTTGTTACGCGATAAAAGGCGTATTTATGAACCGATTTGGATGTAACTTCGTTTATACATAGTACATACCAATGTCTCTACCGGGTTCGTTGGCCAGCTTCATCCGCCATCTTGTTTAAAAATGGCGGCCATTTAAATTTTTAAGAAAAATTTAAATTTGAAATGCGGTACCAAAAAATTGAAAAATTGAAAAAAATATTTTCTTCTTATGTGTTTGACCTTGATAAAAAGATTCGGGAGCAGTTTTTATTTCGTCTATATCTTAAGAAATGGCTGAGTTATAGCATTTTGAATTTCTATTGTGGCTGACATTTTAAAACGACCTGATTTTTGTCACGCGATAACAGGCGTATTTATGAACCGATTTGGATGTAACTTGGTCTGTACATAGTACATACCAATGTCTCGACCGAGTTTGTTGCCCAGCTTCATTCGCCATCTTGTTTCAAAAGGGTTGCCATTTAAAAAAAAAATTAATTTGAAATTTGAAATGAGGTATTAAAAAATTGGAAAATGAAAAAGATTTTTTTTACGTGTTTGGACTTGATACAAAGATTCCGGAGCAGTTTTTGTTTCTGAAAATTTGTTCTTTTGTTTATATCTTAAAAAATGGTTGAATTGTAGCACTTTGAATTTCTAGCATGGCTAACATTTTGAAACGATCTTGTATTTGTCACGCGATAACACACGTATTCGCCTATTTCGATGTAAGAAGGCATGTGGATAGTATACATCAATATCTTGACCAAGTTCGCTGGCCAGATTCATCAGCCATCTTGTTTCAAAATGGCGGCCATTAAATTAAAAATATATATATATATTTAAAGTGAGGTGCAAAAAAATTAGAAATTGAAAAAGGTTTCTTTCTTAAGTATTTGACCTTGATATAAGGATTCAGGAGCATTTTTTGTTTGTCTTTACCTTAAAAAATGGCTCAGATATAGCAGTTTCAAATTCTATTGTGGGTGACATTTTGAAAAATCTGATATTTTGCATGCGACAGCACTCGTATATATCAACCGATTCCGATGTGAATGAGCATGTGCACAGCAATTACTAAGGTCTCGACCAAGTTCACTGGTTAGCCTCATCCACCATGTGGTCTTAAAATGGCAGGCACTTTAAGACATCGCCGAATTTGGCAGCCAAATATAAGTTACTTTAAAGAAAAGCAGCTTGGATAAAGCTGACTAATTTCGCGAACTTCTCATTCATTATATTGATAAAAATTACTATTCAATCTCCTATATTCGGTTTCCACTAAATTGAGCTTCGTGTGTTTGAATGATATAAGTTGGCTTTTTTAAAATAAGGAATATGAAAGCTACCTCTTCCTCCCGGCACTGGCCGGAAGGACTTTTTTACATTCTTTCTAAAAAGCTTAAGATTATGCAACTTTATTGAAAAAAAATTAAATCTCTGAAAATTAAAATAAAATGGCTGATTTTAAAGAAAAGCTATCGTGATCCGGATGGGTTCACTCCAGAAGTGTTATACACATAGCGCTTTTATAAATATATTTCAGAGAAATATTACGATAGAATAAAAATCGAAACTACATTAAAAAATAAAGGTTACATAAATCATTAAAGAAGATTCACATACGGTATATGCCGGCGTAAAACGTACATTTTCGATAGAAGAAATTTGATCAAAATTTACCTGTGCTCTTTAATTCTTTAAGACCATAATATTTTTCTAGTGATATAATGCTGTTTTAAAACACCGAGTAATGATTAATACATTCTCATGGGTTACATTCATATCTGCAATTAAGTTTTTTCATATCAAGTTGGAAAAATATTTTTTTTAGCATTTTTAAAAAATTACAAAATAAATAACATTACAGTTTTGCCCCTTTGCTGGGCAGTGAGGCGGTAGAAGATTCATACACAGTGTATGCTGGCGTAAAACGTGCACTTTTGATACAATAAATTTCATCAAAATTTACAGGTGCTCTTTGTACGCACAATATAAAAATGAATGATTAAATATTATTGAAAAAAATGATTATAAAAACTAATATTTTTAATTTAATGAGCAGGCTATTTATGTACAAATATAATTTTTGCTATTAGATTACATGAAGAGTATTAGACTTTAGAGTAGCCGTTATTTTTCTTTTGTGTTTTCTGTGTTTTTTCTGATGATTTCTTTTCGAAGAACGGACTTCGCGTTGTATCGCGACTATAACTAAAAATAAAAATGGAGTCTAAATGAACCGAGATATACGACTAACAGTAGATATTTATGCTAATAGTTATATTTCTGTATGTATACTTACAAATAAATTCAGCATAGTTTTTTAATTAATTTACTTTAGCAGATTTTAAACTCTCATGTATTTAATAATTCCCCTCTCTTGTAAATAATCCAGTAAGATGACATAATGCATTAAAAAAATTAATCTGTATTAAATCTATTTGTTTTTAAATCTCAATTTAATATAATTTATTTCCTCTAAAAATATATTATTCCATTTTCAATGCGGGTCATACTTTTTATTCTTTTTTTCTAGATTTTATTCTTTCAAAATCATTTTGAGCGGACGCCAATAATATTTTCTTTCCTTTTAATGCATGCGATTCGATACGTTCTGTTCTTTTTACCACAATTTTCCACGCGTTTTTAAGACTATCGGATGTACCGATTTTAAGATCCATTTATACTGGTTCTGTTTCCTATATCGTGTTCTGTTGTTTAAGGCGTGCTATTGGATATTAGCTTCTGGCGCATTGCAGGTTTTGTGATACTGCGTACTTAATGTAAATCCCGTATGCACGAGGCCAGAGGTCATATATATATATTTTCTTTCAGGTGCTTCAGTATCTCGCACCATCTTAGAAGTGAATGCATTTTTGCTGAGTCGAAAGAATTAACTAGTTTTAATGTTTAATTATTAAGTTTCTAAACACGTATTACTGACTCTTTCCGGACCTACCGAATCTAACAAGTCTTACAAATATGTGTATTGAATAAAAACCATTTTCACAGAGATACCTTGTGTTTAGTTCTATTGCTCAGACATCTCATGGATTTGCTTCCTGAAATTCTGGCAATCTTTCAACTGTGTGGCATGCTAAAACTATAGATGTAATGTTTTCCATTTGTTCTGCTGCTGCTGCTGTGTAACAACAAAATGCACTCCGACTGAAATGTTGAGGAAAACGTGTCAAAATTTTATATTTTCGAGATGTAAATCTAAGTATTTGTTGTCGCAAGAAATAGCAAAATTCAAACGTAATACAATAACCTTCATAGTGACCACCTGGGAATTTTAATCGTTGTATAGGGGTAATACTTCATATATATATACACCGGGATCCTAAAATGGACTGATTGTTTTTAAAATTGAATAACTTGCAAATAATGAGCCCATTTAAAAACTTCTAGCAAAAAGTATGTAAAATGTCAGTAGTTTTTTCCATGATTCCTGGTTTGAGTTCAAAATAGCAAATTTAGATAGCACAGCAAGCAATAGGCACAAAATCGAGTGCCAAAACTGAAATTACACATCATTGATACGATCGAGGGAGGTTAAGCATATGGATCGGGTATGACTTCAGAATCGGACCCTAAAAACAAGAGTAATAGGCGAATGAGGCTCACACATTATGTTTAACCTCTTTCTTTCGCTTGAATTCTGAGTGATTTCGGTATGGGTCCTCTATTGAGCGCTTGTTGCTTGCATCTATCGCTGGTATTTGGAACTAAAACCAAGAATCAAAGACAAAAAATTATGACATATTACATAACCCTCCTGCAAGATTTTTTTAATAGCTGTCACCATTTTCAAGTTAGTGAAGTTGGAAAACAGACTGTCCATTTTAGGTCACCCGGCATATAGGAAGGATTATATAACAAGGTACCTGACCTTCTTATATAAAACTGAATTAGGTTCTCCTAATTTCCGGATAATATTTCACAGTTCTGTACAATTTTGCACATAAAAATGTGATACACCTCCATCGATGAAGATGGAGGTGTATAAGTGAAGACACAAATATGGAGAATAATATTCATTTATAAATATGAAGCATCGCAGTCCAAGACAAACATGACTATTGTTCATAACTTTCACTAAAATATAGATATTTGAAAATAATTTTCAAAGGAACCACCTTCCTTTGTTGAAAATACAATCATACCATGAAAATTGGTGGAGATGTTAACTTTTTTGTGTGTAAAATTTTAAGAACTATGAAATATATTCGGAAATTAGGAGAGCCAAATAAAGTGTTATATAAGAATGGAAGGCATTCCTACAACTTTTAATAGTATCTCCATATGTGACACAACAAAAGTTCCGTCCATTTCACATTTCGTTAACATATTTACATTACTTTTAAAATTAAAAACAAATATCCTAATTCGGATTCGAGAGAGACCATATATTTTGAAACGTATAAAGGGATTGGAACTCTAATTTCCTAAATGAAAAATGTTTGTTTCAGTGTATATTAGCACCCATTAAACTTTATCGAATCTTTTATCAATCGTCTTGTATAATGTTTGTGCTTATGTACGGGTAATATGCAACTTTGAACGATTTCTGTAACTACAAAAGTATTATAAAGAAAGTTTTACCCTTACAAATGTATACATGAGCAATGATATACAAGAAAGTTTCTTAAATACAAGAATATGTGAATGAACAAGAGCTAATTCAACCTTTTTCTCTCGCAATTTTATTTTGTTTAAGAAAGGTTTACATTGTTATAACGTTCTTTCTTTATGTTGATATTTTGCTTAATAAAATTCTCAGAAATTCTTTTCTGAAATTATTTGAAATCTCTAAAGTTATTTTTTCATGTCCTACTTATATTTCTATTTAAGTACAAATCAAATATAATTTTAAAGCTTTTAACTTTTCAAGATGTTACTAAATTGTGTTACTTTTAATATTTACTGAAATTTCGACATCTTTTCATTTACTGATTATACATGGAAAAAAAAACTCATTTACTTTCTCTTGAAAGAATTCTACTTTCTATAAGTAGAGTTTTACAAAAGTTCTCTTATTTAAAAGGACTTAAAAGCATAATCCTATTTAACATTTCAAAGAGTTTAACAGCTACTTTTGTGTTAAAGAAAGAAAATTGAGAAATAAAATCACTAAAGGAAAAATACTTTAATTTGCATAAACCGTTAGATTCATTTAAATGTAAAGTTTATTTATGTTTGAATATTTAAATAACTGCTTTTTGCATGAAAAAAGTAATTTAAATATGTTTGCATTGAGTTAGACAACTCAGTAGGTAATTCGAAGAAATGCCTTTTAAGTCAATATAGAAATGTGTACCTTGCTACTAATTGAGAATATTCCATACTCCATTTAAAATACCGGACAGTGAAGTTTCTATCTATAAATCGATACAATATTTTTGCGAAACATTTAAAACTTGAATAGCGAGTTTTGTGCATTTTCATTATTGTACCATCAAAAAGTGTATGAAATTATGCATTGAAATGAATCAAATTTCTTTCGTATATTTTAGGCTAATGACCAGCAGGTCCCACGTGAATTTGAGAATAATCCGACGGAGGGCGAGCTGTAATAGCGATTGTTCTCGGTTTTCAATAGTTTTATGTACATCGGAGGTTCATGCATCGACGGGCAATTCTTATCCAACTAAATGTACAGCAGCTGATGTACAACAGAATAATGAACAATATTGATTTTAATAAATATTTTGATCGAGATTAACTCGTTTTTACTTCGATTAGTAAACTGAAGTAAGAACTTAAGAGGGAAACCAAAGTTGGTGTAGTGTTGAAGTAATAACACTGAAAGATGAACATGTGTAAAAACTTTTTGAAATATTAACATGAATGAGAAAAAAGGAAGTTTGTGGACTGGCTCATCCGACTAGTTCTGTTCATGAATAAAAAGACCTTCCGACCAGTGCCGGGAGGGTAGCTTTCATATTCCGTAATTTTTAAAGAGCCAACTTATACTATTCAAACACACAAAGCTCAAATTTGTGGAACCCGATTATACAAGATTCAATACTAAATTTGTCAATAGTAAATATGAATGAGAATTTCGCCAAATTAATCAGCTGTATCCAAACTGGTTTTATTTAAAGTGACTGATATTTGGTTGCCAAATTCGGCGATATTTTGAAGTGCCCGCCATTTTAAAACAACATGATGGGTGAAGCTAACCAATGAACTTAGTCGAGCCCTAAGTAATTCTTGTGCACATGCTCACTCACATTGGAATCGGTTGATATATATGAGTGCTCTCCCAGGCAAAAAATCAGATTTTTCAAAATGTCACCCACATTAGAAATTCAAAGTGCTATATTCCAACCATTTTTAAAGATAAAGACAAAACAAAAAATGCTCCGGAATCCTTGTATGAACGTCAAACACTGAAGAAAAAAATATTTTTCGTTTTCTAATTGTTTTTGTACCTCATTTTAAATTTAAATTAAAAAAAATATAATGGCCGCCATTTTAAAACAAAATGGCGGATGAAGCTGGCCAGTTAACTTGGTCGAGACATTCCTATATACTATGTACATGCCTTCTCACATCCAAATCGGTTAATAAATACGTGTGTTATCGTGTGACAAAAGTCAAATTGTTTCAAAATGTCAGCCATGCTGGAAATTCAAAGTGCTATAACTCAGCCATTTTTTAAGATATAGGCAAAACAAAAAATGCTCCAAAAATTTTTTAATAAGGTCAAACATATAAGAACAAAATATTTTTCAATTTCTGATTTTTTTGTACCTCATTTTAAATTTTAAGCTTTTTAAATTTTTTTAAATGGTCGCCATTTTGAAACAAGTTAGCGGATGAAGTTTTCCAACGAACTCGGTCGAATCATTGGTATGTACTATGTACAGTCGTGGGAAAAAAAAGGAAACACCCCCTACTAACTCCTCAACAAATTATCGTTGAAGAAAGTTACTGGTACCGAACGATTGGAAATAAAGTCTACTTTTAAATGATGTATATAAAATTTGCTTAGGAGTCCACCTACATATTAAAACGAACCATAACTTTGTTTTTTTCAATAGCAGTACCAAATTCTGACAGCATAAATGAACTCTACACCCTTCAATTAGCCTAAAAACGAATTTTTATGCAATTCGTACCATAAGTTTCCGAGAAATTAATTATTTTAAAACGAGCGTATTTTAAGGGCTGTATCCAAATTGAAGTTCCGTACTGGATTGTTAACCGAGAGAGCCGCTTCCTTGATCAAGGCACCTTAAGTGCCACTCAAGGAGTCAATGAAGCGTGTTAGATTACAGTACGGCAGAATAAATTTCAAAATGTCTACTCACTTCCATCATAGACGGCCCCTTAAACCATCATTTTGCCGTTTTTTAAGCATAATTTGAAAACTACTTGGAAGAAAAATGTGAAATTTTTGAATTTCCATAAAGCAGGACTTAATAAATCTAAATCCATCAAAAAAATTGTAGGTTGCAATTCATAATTTTTCGAATATTAATTTCATAATTCATAATTTATATCATAAAATTATAAAAATTGCAAATTCAGCTTATTTATGTTTGGGTATATTAGTATTATTACCACAAAAAAATTAGCACATTAGGAGCATAATTTCGGGAGATATAAATAAAAATATGAAAATATAATTTAACATTAGAAGCACTCAATTTTGAATGTTTATAATTCAAAAACTTATCATTCAAATGACTTGAAATTTGGTGTCTAGGCATAGTTTGAACCGAAGATTTGAAATATCTCGTTAAAATTGGGTATTGCAATTGAAAAAAATGAAGTTTGGATTCGTTTTAATATGTCGATGACCCCTAAGAAAATTTTATATACATCATTTAAAAGTAGACTTTATTTCCAATCGTTCGGTACCAGTCACTTTCTTCTATGATGATTTGTTGAGGAGTTAGTAGGGGGTGTTTACTTTTTTTTCCCACGACTGTACATAGCAAGTTACATATAAATCGGTTCATAAATACGCCTATTATCGCGTGACAAATGTCAGATCGTTTCAAACTGTCAGCAACACTAGAAATACAAAGTGATATAATCCAGTCATTTTTTTAAGATATAGACAAGTGGTTCCCGACGTGGGGCGTACGCCCCGCCGGCGGGTGGGGGGGGGCAATTTGACTTTCTAGGGTGGGCAATTCCAAACTTCTTACTCACTCATTCACTATCAATTTATTTTGCCCTTTTTGGGGAAATGTAGTGGTATAGGCTAAAAATAAGAAATCAGTGTTTTATTGAATTTTTTAAATGTCCCCTATTGAAATTTAAAATAGATTTAAAACCAGAATAATTATACGAATAGTTCTTTAAATGTTTTTGATATCTTTTAAAGTACTAAAAAGCTGTATAATTTTTCTGGTACTGGTTTAAAAAAACTTTCGTAATATTTTTGATTATTTATTGAATGAGTTTCCTACTTCTATCAGCGAAGACAATTAACGATATTGGGAAAGAGAAAACAGAGAGAATGTCTTATGCGGAATAATGGCTACTTAATTTGATAAAGATTGGGATATAGAAATACTTCTTGTGTATTGAGTTATCCATAGAAAGAAAAGTCAGTGTCCAAAGCTTTTCCACCAGCTCTTAATAAGTTACAAGAATGCATTATAAAATGTACGAATTTATCGATAGAAATGCAGACCGTATAACATTTTTTGTACGTTAAGTTGGAAAAGTAAAACAAACTCGTTTTGGCGCATATATGGAAAGATGTTTAATCTCATTGCATTTATAAAATTATGTTAAAAACATATTCGTGGTAGAAGATTCACTTCTTTGATAAGTTAAAAAATGTGCAATGAATAGTAATTGTTAAGGCTCTATTACACTTCCACCGTGTGAATAGAGTACATTTTTTAAGTACTGATACATAATTTAAGGATTAGGGGGGGGCGGGGGGACATAATGACTTTAGAGATACTTTGCTGGGTCGTGGCCAATAAAAGGTTGGGAACCACTGATATAGACGAAAAAAAAATGCTCCGAAATCTTTGTATCAAGATCAAAAACATAAGAAAAAACCTTTTTCAATTTCTAATTTTTTGTACCTTATTTAATTTTTTTTTAAATTTTTAAATGGCCGCCATTTTGTAACAAGATGGCAGATGAAGTTGGCTAACGAAGTCTATTGAGACATTGGTATATACTATGTACACACTAAGTTACATCCAAATCGGTTCATAAATACGCCTGTTATCGCGTGGCAAAATTCCGATCGTTTCAAAATGTCAGCAACTCTAGAAATTCAAAGTGCTATAGCTCAGCCATTTTTTAGCTCACAGGCTATCAAAGCCAGAGAGCTTATGTGGCCACCGGTTCTGTATGTACGTACGTAACGCGATAACTTTTGATAGAAATATCCGATTTGCTTCATTTTTTTCCAGGTTCATTCTGATAAGGCGTTTCCCTGATTAGTTTTTGGGGTTCATTGGTTAAGGAAAAAGGTTAAAAGCGGGGGCTAGTCCCGCCCCCTCAATTTAGATAAATGGGTTATTCATGCAGAAATATTCAATTTGTTCCAAATTTGGTATACCAGTTTATTATGCTAAGGAGCTTCCCTGATTAGATTTGGAAGCTCATTACTTAAGCATAAACAGGGGAAAGGGGGCTAGCCCCCCACCCCTTAATTTAGATAAATGGGTTTTTCATGTAGAATTATTCGATTTGGTCCAAATTTGGTATACCGGTTTATTATGTTAAGGAGCTGCCTTGATTTCATTTGGAGGTTCATTAGTTACATATAAAGGGAGAAAAGGTGCGCTAGCTGGGGCCGTCGCGAAACAACTTTCTTCTCTTACGGGACTGCTTCATGAGTGCTCAAGAGAGGATGACGTCACGTAAGATATCTGAGTAGCAAACAAAATTTATCAAATAGTTGTGTGTATGCATAAAAAAAAAAAAAAGATAGAAATTTCCGTATTATGATTTTGTTGAGCAATTTGTGGCTTATTTTAGATCTATTTGAATTATACATTCAATAATTAAACATCCAAGGTTCAATAAACAAGTTTTTTTTTTTTTTTTTTTTTCAAATCTATACTTGCCCCTTGATTTCAAATGCAATAAAATAATTTGATTCGTGGTTTTTATCAAAGATTTTAACTTGAAATACACATTTATGATGTAGAAAATCATTCATTAAAATTACTCAAATTTAGCTGCAAAAATAAAAACGCAAATATAGTTAAAAATTGGGATTTGTGGTATTTTTCGGAGTGTTTAACTTGAAATATAAATTTATGGCATGAGGAATCATACATTATAATTATACAATTTTAGTAATAAATAATTAATTTTCCCTTTATAAATAAATATGCCTTAATTTTAAATTATAAATATCAGGATTGTTATTACATAAACTCGTAAATAAAAATATAATTTTTTTTTCAAACAATTAAAACAAAAATTTTATTTATCAATTAAAATTTCAAATTTCATAATGTGTGATTAACTTAAAAAACATGTTCTATTGATAAGTATTACAACTGAAAAAGCATTTTTCACTAGTAGTATGTACTTTCATATAATTTAAAACAAATATGTAATTTAATATTGCCTCATCGAAAATAATCTCACTTAAACAGAAAATATCGAAAAAAACTAAAATATCATGAAACTTTATCAGTGACACTTACATATTTATTAATACAGATAATTTTCTTTTATTAGAAGTGAATTTTCTAATGTCATTTTTAAATTTTGTATAGTTATTTAGCGAGATATTTGCAATTCTGGCAAACCCAATTATTCAATAAATACAATAAATTTTAATTAAAGTATCTGTGGTAAATTTTAATGCAAAAAATGTTTCTTTTGATAAAAGCCCTCCTTCAGTTGGAATACCCATTTGTTTTACCTCATTTGCTTTCAGTGTATATATTTTTTTCCATTCACTTAACCATTCACTGAATTTAATAATAATAATAAAATTGTTATATTTTGTAGATTATATTGGATTATATTAATATTAAATGCCATATTTGTTGTAAATTATATGAAAGTAAATACTACTAGTGAAAAATGCTTTTTTAGTTGTAATACTTATCAACAGAATGTGCATTTTAAGCTAATCATACATTTTGCAATTTGAAATTTTAACTGATAAATACAATTTTTGTTTTAATTGTTTGAAAAAAATAATATTTTTATTGGCGAATTTTTGTAATAACAATCCTAATATTTATAATTTAAAATTAAGGCATATTTAATTTTAAAGGGAACTTTAATCCTTTACTGCTAAAATTGTGTAATTTTAATGTATGATTCCTCCTACCATAAATTTATATTGCAAGTTAAACTCTGCGAAAAATACCATAACTCCCAATTCTTTATCTATTTTTGCATTTTTATTTTTTGCAACTAAAGTTATGAAATTTTAAAATATGATTTTTTTTTTCTGCCATACGTGTATATTTCAAGTTAAAATCTCTGATAAAAACCATGAATCAAATGTATTTGAAATCAAGGAGCAAGCATGGATTTGAAATCAAGTAAAAATATATATATATATATATATATATATATATTTAAACAAACAGATCTAAAATAAGTCACAAATTGCTCAACAAAATATCGTAAAACGAAAATTTCTGGCATTATTTGTGATACACACGTACAACTATTCGATAAGTATAGTTTGCTACCCAGATCTCTTGCGTGACGTCATCGTCTCCTGAAGCAGGCTCGTAAGAGAAGAAAGTTGTTTCGCGATGGCCCCGGGCTAGTCCCCCCTTAATTCAGAAAAATGGGTTTTTCATGCAGAAATATCCGATTTGCTCCACATTTGGTATACCGGTTAATTATGTTAAGGAGCTGCCTTGATTAAATTTGGGGGTTCATTAGTTAAGTATAAAAGGAGGAAAGAGGGTCTATCTGCCCCCCCCCCCTTAATTTAGATTAATTGGTTTTTCATGCAGAATTATTCGATTTGCTCCAAATTTGGTATAGAGGTTTATTATGTTAAGAAGCTTGCCTGATTAGATTTGGAGGTTAATTAGTTAAGTATAAAGGGAGGAAAGGGGGGGGGGCTAGACCACACCCCTTAATTTAGATTAATGGGTTTTTCATGCAGAGTTATTCGATTTGCTCCAAATTTCATGTACCGGTTTATTATGCTAAGGAGCTGCCTTCATTAGATTTGGAGGTTAATGGGTTAAGTATAAAGGGGGGGACGGAGACTAGTCCACTCTCTAATTTAGATAAATGGGTTTTCCATGCAGAATTATTCGATTTGCTTCAAATTTGATATACCACTTTATTCCGATATGGCTTTTTTCATTTGATTTGAAGGTTTATTTGTTAAGTATAAAAGGGGGAAAGGAGGCAATTGTCCCGTCACCATAATTGAGATAAATGGGTTTTCATGAAGAATTATCTAATTTTTTTTTCTAGGTTCATTCTGATAAGGAGCTTTTCTGATTAGATTTGAAGGTTCGTGGGTTCAGCATAAACTCCCCTTTATTTACCCCTTAATACTCCCCCTTAATTTAGCGAAATAGTTTTTTCATGCAGAAATATCCGATTTGCTTCAAATTTGGTATGCCAGTTTATTATGTTAAAGAGCTTCCTGATTAGATTTGGAGGTTCTTTGGTTAAGTATAAAGGGGGGAAACGGGGTTTAATCCCTTCATTTATTTTTTGAGGGTAAATATTCTTTGAAATATGAGTATAATATACAATTAGTGTGAATAGCTTGTGATCTCAATGTCATCAGTTTAACTGGGAAATTTTCTTTTTATTAATATATAGGCGAAACAAAAAATACTACGGAATCTTTGTATCAAGATCAAACACATAAGATAAAATATTTTTCAATTTCTAATTTTTCTGTACATTTAAAATTTAATTTTTTTTTAAAATTTTAAATGGCCGACATTTTGAAACAAAATATCGGATGACGCTGGCCAACAAACTCGGTAGAGACACTGGTATGTACTATGTACACACGAAGTTGTATCCAAATCGGTTCATAAATACGCCTGTTATCGCGTGACAAAATTCAGATTGTTTCAAAATGTCAGCAACACTAGAAACTGAAAGTGCTATAATTCAGCCACTTTTAAAGATATAGACGAAACAAGAAATGACTAGGAATCTTTGTATCAAGGTCAAACACAGAAGAATTTTTTTTTCAATTTCAAGTTGTTTGTACCTCATTTTAAATTAATTTTTTTTTTAATTTTAAATAGCCGCCATTTTTAAACAATATGGCGGATAAAGCTGGCCAACAAACTTGGTCGATACATTGGTATTTACTATGTACACACCAAGTTACGTCCAAATGGGTTCATAAATACGAGAGTTACAGTGTGACAAAGATCATATGTATACATATATATATATATACAGGGTCGTTATAATTAAAGTTCGCCTATTCAGAAGGCTCTAGAGCCGGTTCTATGGCTACAAACGAAACAAAATTTCACTAATACGTAGTTGAAGAGATGCGCTCTGCGAAAGTCGAAAAATAATTAGTTAAATTTTTTGTCAATAGGTGGCGCTGCGCCAATACTTATGCCGATATTTGCATATTCCTTTATTTTGTAAAAAACAAAATACAGGAAATTTTATTTCACAGTTGGTTAAAGTAAACTTTTTCAGATTCATTAGATCAATTTCGGTCAATCCAGATGAAACACACAAAATCACAAAATATCACCCAACACTGGAAAAAGATCACATTTTATTCAAATTTTCGACTAACGACGTCAAAGTGACGTCGCAACTTCGAAAACTTGAAATACTCTTCTAATAAATTCTTCTAATAAAAAAAGATTTAAAACTTGCTAATAAAGTGTGTCTGTGATTTCTTTGACACTGGAACAGGTGATTTGTTTCTGAAAAGCATTGAATCTACGCTTTATGGAAAATGGTAACTTTGAAAGAAAAGACACTTCTTGTAAAGTTATTTTTTCAAAATAACAGCAACGCAGCTGCAGCTGTTCGAGAATTCCGGAAACTAAAAGATGTTAGACGTGGACCAATGTCGGATCGTGGAGTTCACAAAATGATTAAAAAGTTCATGGAAACAGGAAAACTCTACATTCTTCCTGGCAGAGGACGAAAAAAGGTAGACATTTCTAGCATTGAAGATATTGCTACTGCTGAAGTGAATTTAGCAAGCCAGTCATCATTTGGTAATGTAAGTGTGCCAGCTATTGCGAATGAAGTCGGTATGCCGATTTCCACTGTGAGAAAAATGATGGGTCAAATTTTGCGCGACTACCATACAAGATTCAGAGGGTGCAACAACTAATACAGGGTGATACCGAAAGTCGGCTATCATTTTCACTACAGTTTCTTGAACGAATGAATGTGGACAATTCTTGGCCCTGGAATTTTCTATGGACTGATGAAGCACATTTTTATTTAAACGGACAAGTGAACACACACAACTGTCGAATTTAGGCGAAAGAGAATCCTAATGTTGTCCAAGAAGTTCCACTGCATGCAGCTAATGTGACGGTGTGGTGCGGGTTTCACAGCAACGTTTATGATAGGGCCATTTTTTTTGAGAAACTAACATCTGCCGGACCCATTACATGTTCCGTAAATGGGAGAAGGTATCTCAATATGTTGTCAAATTTTCTGATTCCCGAGCTGCAACAGCGAGGCTGCCTTCTAAATATCGTGTTTATGCAAGGCGGTGCACCGCCGCACATTACTAGAGCAGTTCAGACTTTCTTAATGAGCCATTTTACAGAGTACCGCATCATAAGTCATTATTTTCAAACAGTCTGGCTACCACGTTCGCCTAATCTAACACCATGCGCTTTTTGGTTGTTGGGATTTTTGAAAGATTCTGTATCTAAAGACAGATGTCAGACAATCTCTGATCTGAAAGACAGTATTAGACATCATATTCGCTCAATCTCACAGGACAGTTTACGCAATGCTGTAGAAAGCACAATTCTGAGAATGGAATGCGTTATTGAAAATGGTGGCGGATTCATTGAGCATGCGGAATGTTATTCTTCGTTATTTCCTCGTTGCCGAGCGACTTGTTTTATTTTTGTTGATGCAGATTACATCACATGAAATTATAGTCATTTTTCTGTATTGTTTGGAGTCATAGGTCAGGCTGTAGAGCTGTCTGATTAGGTGAACTTTAATTATAACAATTCGCAGTTCCCCGAAGTTTGTTGAAACGTTTAAATTTGTGTGCGTCGTCTGGACTGACTGAAATTGATATAATGAATCTGCAAACATCACCTTAAATATTGGCGCAGCGCCACCTACTGACGAAAAATGTAATTGTTTTTTTTTATAGATTTTCGCAGAGCGCATCTCTTCAACTACGTACTAGTGAAATTTTGTTTCGTTTGGAGCCATAGAACCAGCTCTAGAGCCTTCTGAATAGGCCAACTTTATTTATAACAACCCTATATATGGATATATATATATATATATATATATACATCATATTTGAACGGAGGATGGTTTCGGGGTCTGGGGGTCATGATCGGTGAAAATATACCAAAATTTTTCGAAATCGTTTTCCTCCGAACACCTGAAATAGGTAGCTTTTTGTAATGAAAGCTAGCTAAAAAAAAATCATTAAGCATTAGATTTAGACTGGGATCCGGAAGCACAAACGATCACCTCATCAACTTCACGGCTGAAATTCCAGAATTAGTTAAAACTCGATTCGCATATTAAAACGCAATCGATCTGCCAAATCACGAATCTTGGTGGTAAACACCTGAAAGCCCGATTTTAGCTATTGACTCGTAGGCTTATCATTGTGTTTTCTTGCACCCAAAGGTATGAAAACATGGATGACTAGGAGCAGGAAAGTATAATGGTAAACTACGAGTCAACCGCTAAAATCGTGTTTTCAGGTGCTTTCCACCGAGATATGACTTGGCAGACCAACTTCGTTTTAATATGCGAATCGAGTTTTAACTAATTCTGGAATTTCAGCCGTGAACTCGATGAGGTAGTTGTCTGTGCTTCCACCTCCCGGTCGAATTTTAAATACTCATAGTAAAAAGAAAAAAAAAAAAAATATATATATATATATAACCATTAATTAAACATAACCTACCACCGTCAATTATTATGAATTAAAGCTGTAAGTATTAAAAAAAAAAATTATAAGAATTATTATGGAAGAAAAAATAAAAAAGTGGACACCGACAAAAATTGAAAAGCTTATACATTGAATTACGTTATCAAGGGCACAGAATTCAATGATATAAGCAAAATGGTTGTTTTCTGTGGGAAAAATAAGCTAAAGCTAAAAATTATTTTCCCCTGTGCCCGAACAACCACTAAAATCAAGTGAATTGATTAAAAATGAAAGCAGAATAGAAACAAATAATATGAAATGGGAGAATCAATAAAACGTATTTAAATATTTATAGGATATAAAATATAAATAATAAACACCATACCGATTAATATTTCAGTATTTTACAAAAATCCATGCGCACATGTCTACCAGTATATCAAAAAGATTAAGGTGAATAAAACAGTTAAGAAATCACAGTAAATGATACCAAAGGATGCAGTTAATACATTTTGAAATAAAATTTGAAATACCTTGAAAAACACATTTAATCTAATATAAAATAAATAGATATTAATTACATTATTTAAAATACACTATTAAATTAATAATAACAGTTTAACAATATCGTCAAAATTTAGCTAAAAATACCCCCTGGTGTATAAATTATAACTGAAATGGAGCTAGAAAAATTAAAAATTATATATATATATATATATATATATATATTGCTTTGTTTTAGGTGAATTATACTGAATCTGTCAAAATTTGTCGATATTGTGTTTTTATTAATAAATGCTTATGGTTTCAAAATCTTCAAGTTCGCTTTTCGAATTTTATAAGTTTTTGAAAATATCTTGAAGCTCACTTTCGACAGACTAATTTTCCGTTTCTTACGTAGAAAATAACGAATAAAAAATAACCATCAAATAACATGGAAAAAAGATGATCTGAAACCGTTTTAACTCATCTTTTCTGCCCTTGGATATGCATTAAAAAATTATATCATAAATTTCCACGACACAAATGTTTCTTTCAAAAACAGTAAGAGCGTTGGAAAATTTTATGGAACTGAACGTTGATCTCATACGGAGAAATTAAGCATTTAAAATATCTCATATGCAATTTTCTATGTAAATTTTTTTATATAAAAGTACATTTTTTGTTTGCGTAGTAGATTACAGTGGACTTGGAGAATTTTTGATTTGAAATAATGACGTAAGAAACACAAGAATTTTCCTATTATGAAAATTAGTAATAATGTATTCTCAATATTAAATTTGAACGTTGTAACATTAATGTGTTTTATAATGCAGTTGTTCCTAATAAGTATCATATTATTCGTTGCTTTATAAGAAATTAATATGTGCTTTCGTAATAATGGAATCTTTTTAATCTAAAAGAAACATAATAAGTATATATTTCAATTATGAATTCATGAAAATTTTATCTTGTAAAACCTTTTTTGTGACTTTTTGAAATTTCTTTAGAAGATTTGGACATTTATTTAATGGATTTTAGAAGGATTTTGCTAATTAAAATTAACTAATTAAAATTCAATTTATAGGGACTGTGTGCATATTTATAACTCCACTCAAATCTTTTATTTAAAATATATATTTGTTAGTATTTTATATAATTAGAAAATGTACAATTATAATGCTCTTACACTAGAAATATAGAAATATTACCGAACTGAAACATTTCTACCCCAATCTTACAAGGTCAACAAAGCTGTAAAGATGAAATGAAAAAGAAATCATCCTTTTAAAAATATTTTTGTTTTGTGCTACTAATAACGCTTTTGGAAAAAGAAAAAATAAGGTATCTATAACTCATTCTAAACTGTATTACTATTAATCGATGGATTAAAGGAATTTTATAAAAAGTTACTTTAATGGTACTTTAAATTACCTTCAAGGTATAAAGGGTTAAAAAAAATACTGATGATAGTAAAACATTTAAGGCATTTAACTTTATGTAAAATATTTTTAACTTCCTTTTTTTATACTTTAATTTGGCAATTCTTACGGAAAAAGTAATAAGAAATGTGCATTAGAAAATTAAAAAATTGGCAGGATATATTTCCATACTTCTTTTTTTGAAAGGCGATATTTTTTTACTTTCATACAAGATACATACCTTTCTACAAATATGAATATATTTTATCTGAAATTCTCTGAGATCGGCGCCTTCGCATTGAAGTGTATTTTTTGCAAGGGAACATAAATTACCGCGATAAAAATAATACTCAGTCTTTTGGTAAAGTGAAAGACGATCTAGTAATTCCGGTGATACATTACTTCGAGAGAAATTAATGGCGATGCAAAGCTTTCTAGATCAGAATGGTGATTATCAGCGTGGGGACAATTGGATACTAAAAAATTACAGCTGTAAATTTCCCCAAGGAAAAATGTTTAAATGAAAATACATCTTTCTTTTGACCTGTAAATTCAGCCGAAAGAGCAGTCTGTTTGGTTTGAGATATTCACGAGAGACAATGCAGGAACTTTTCGCACTATGAAAATTGATAATAAGTTTCCAATTAAAAAAAATGAATGTAAGGTTTTTCATACTTTATATACTCGAAAAAGGTAAATCTTTTAATAGGTAAAAATATAAAACACACATATTAGGCACTCCTTCTGAAGCAATTAAGAACAATACACACAAATCATGCATATTTCAAAAAGTCATTCCGGCCAGTGCCGGGAGGAAGCTTTCATATTCCTTATTTTTAACCGACTTCAAAAAGGAGCCGGTTACCAATTCGACCTCTATGTATTTTCTATTCACGCATAACTTTCGTAAATATGAACCGATTTTGATCATTTTTCTTGTTTGAAAGTGTAAGGCTTCCGTGCGGTCTCATTCCAATTTCATCAAAATCTTATGATTAGAATATTTTTAGATAAAAAATTTAAGATTAAAGATTTTTTTGAAGCAGTCGCCCAATTAAAAGCGTTTATTTTCCATGCTGTTACTGTTTCACAAATACGAGATCTTTCAGAGGACACATAGTCACTCAAAAAGACCCGGATGATAATGTTAATCATATGGGGAAGTTATTTTCAAATATCTCGCTTAAATTTTGATATTTTCGTAAGATTTTTTTTGCGCAGGATAACTGAGGACGATCTAAATCCGGGCTAGTTTTTACTTTTCTGATTTTGGTTTCAGATTTAAAAAAAAAATCTTTCAATTTCAGAACCGGTTTGAACCGGTTCTGAAATTGAAACTACCCTAATATAAAAAAACTATAACCAAAATTGAAAAAGTAAAAACTAGCCCGGATTTATATCCTCCTCAGCTATCATATGCAAAAAAAAAATCATTCAAAAACATTAAAATTTGAGCGATATATTTGAAAATAACGCTCCCATAGACTTAGCATTAGCGTTTTCCATTCTTCCCGTGACTGAAGTGGACACTTAAAAGTGCGAAATCTTGACTGGACAAGAGCCAGGATGCATATAGATTTTTCGCTGTTAGTGAAACGAGATTGACCAATAAGAAAATTTACTTACTTAAAGCAGTGAAAATATCGAAAAAAAGACAGGCTTCTGATTGGTCAATCTAGTTTCGCTAACAGCGCAAAATCTACTTAGATCCCGGCGAAGTACTCTTATCCACCAAACCGGAAGGCCCGCATCAATACCAACCGATACCGTAAGTAGGTGTCGAAAAACCGAAAATCAACATTTAAAGTTTCCTGATGTATCAGAGTGCAAGTGCCTGTGTAACGGGTTGCCGCTTGTGCTGAAGGCACAAAATGCATTCATATGTCAATACACAGTACTGTGTAATACACAGTACTGTGTGTATTGCTATGTGTAGCGACACTGTCTTTAGATTCAGATTCGGTTATCGGATTAGATATCAGAATGACTTAAGATTTTCTTCAAGTTGTGTTCCCGGATATGAAAGTGGTGTACAACGAAAATATTTGTTTGGTTGAAACGAATCTAGACAAAAGCGATTATTATTTAATATTATTCAAACACACGAAGTTCATATTAGTTAGCTCAAATTAGTGGTATGTACTATGTACACACCAAGTTAGATCCAAATTGGTTCATAAATACTCGTGTTATCGCGAGACAGATCGTTTCAAAATGTCAGCCCAACTAGAAACTCAAAGTGTTATAACTCAGCCATTTTTTAAGATAAAGACGAAACAAACGTGCTTCAGAATTAAGGTCAAACTCTTAAGAAAAAAATATTTTTCAGTTTTTATTTTATTTGCACAGCTTGTTAAATTTTTGACCTTTTAAATGACAGCCATTTTGAAACAACATGGCGGATGAAGCTGCCCAAAGATCTCGGTCGAGACATTGGTATGTACTAGCATACAACTAATTTAATCGATATCGGTTTATAAATACGAGAGTTATCGCATGACAAAAATCAGATATCTATCTATCTATCTATATATATATATATATATATATATACATATATATATCTGTGAGGGAACGGAGGGTGGTTTTGGGGTCTGAGGGTCAGAATCAGTAAAAATATATCAAAATTTTCCGGAAGGGCTTTCCTCCGGTCGGCTGCAATAGGTAGCTTTTTACTTTTTGTAATGAAAACTACCTAAAATTAAGAACTCATAACTTCAATAAAATTTGAATGCGAACAATTTTTTTTTTCATAACAGTTTATACTGTTAACAAATACAAAATATTACTACCAGCTGTATTTTTAATGCACGCATATAAGGAAACTTTAACGCATTCTTTTTTTCTTATAATGATATAAAAAAATAGGATATAAATAAACAGGTTTGTGTGTTTATTAAAACACTCTTACGATAAGAATATCTAATTTTATAATTTGCATGAAAAATATTTTGAAATTCTTAAGAAGGAAATAAAGAGTAGTAAATACACTTTAAATAATATATAAATTATTTATGTAAATTTAGTTTATCTAATAATGGCTGCGCATGGACATGTACTTTTGAAAAAGAGCATAAATTACCGCGGCACATTGCATTTATTCTGTCTTTTGTTTGAAGAAGAGAAGACTTTGTTGTTCTAGTGATACACTGCCGTTGGAAAAGATAACAGCGATATAATCCGAAGTGTAAACGTCAGTGTATCAGAAAGATGATTATCCATGCGGGGATACTAAGCTACTGGAAAATTACAGCTGTAAATATCTAAAAGGACAGTCCATTTTACTTTGTCCTGGAGATTTAAGCAGAAGTTCAATGCATTTGATTTGAAATACTCATATAAGGAAAACGGAAATTTTTCAAATTATGGATATGAATAAAAATCTTTTCATGCAATTAAAATTTTAGTGTAAAAAAATTATATATTTCATAAAATATATAATTAGTAAAACTTGCCTATTGCGAATTAGATTTGCAATATAGCTAATCACAAAAAGAATTAATACATCAATGTTTTTTGCTAATGTTGTCATTTTTTATTCACAAACAAACTGAAAACAATATCGAGTTTTAATTACAAGGTAAATTTATAACTACTAACCTTTCGTTTTTTTTTCAATTTAACTAAAATTAGAATATATTAAACAAAATGTGTTTTATGATGCGTTACTGCGTTTGATTTGCTAAAGAGAATTTTTCTTTCAAAAGATGTTTATTTGATTCGGAAAAGTGGCAACTCTGTACTTGTACATTGCATAGTGTTCTAGTACGCAATTCTAATTTCATACATTTATAAAAAAAAAACATTTTGATACTTTATTTCGCAAACTAATTTGGCGTTTCTTAAAGGAAATTTTACGAATAAGAAAATACACTTCAAAGAACAGGGAACGGTAATGAAAAATTGTCTTAACTCAGAAAGTTTCCTCTTGAAGACATATTTTCAAAAAGGAGCATATATTACCACGACACAAATATTGCATTTACTCAGACTTTTTCTGGAGTGAGAGATGATCCAATAATGTCTGTGATACATAGCAACGGGGAAAAGTAATAGGGATGTGAATCTTTGTGGATCACGAAGAAGATCATCGATGCGGGGGCACTAAGCTACTAAAACATTTCAGCTGTAAATTTCCCCGAGGAATGTTGTTTATAAGGAAGTACGTTTTTTTACTGCCTTAGACCGTAATGTAAAAATGTAACATGTTTGATATAAAATATTCATGTAAAAAATACGCCAATGTTTTAAAATGTAACATCATCTTAAAGGTATATTTTGACAGTAACAATAGTTTCTTACGTGATAGTTTTTTTTACTGTACAGTAAAAAAATACGAATTTTTCAAAATCTATGAAAATGTAAGAGAACCAATAACTAAAATATACACTAATCACTTTTGAGTTATCCATGATTCCAGAAATAGCGCTTCATCACTATACTGTTAAAAATGTGCAGCATTCTGTCCAGTCATTTGACCGTTTTTTTCTGAAAACGGTTACACAACCGTAATTTAACACTATTCTGACCATATTATTGGCCATTTTACGGTCAGAATATAGTTAAATTACGGTTATGAGACCGTTTTTTCAAAAAACGGTCAAATGACTGGACAGAATGCTGCAAATTTTTAACAGTGTACACTGTAGAAAAATTTCCTTTAAAATACGGAAAATATGCTGGCAATCGAGACGCCAGTTTTATTTCCGTATTTTAACGAAAATTTTTTTCCGTAAATTCCAGAAAAGATTCCGTTTTTTTGCACAATTTTTTTCCGTTATTTTCATATTTTCGTATTTAAAAATTTCTGTCTCAAAGACAAAAATAATATTTTTTCAAGGAGAAACATACTTATTTATGAATTTGATTATTCGCTTTTCAAAGACAAGTTTACATCAAGGTCAGAAAATCGCAATTTAATTAAAACAACACTAAGCCAACAAAACTTAACCTGACGGGATTCGGACCAGGGAACTGTCATCTTTCTGATTTGTGCCCTTAACGATTACGCCACGGCTTCACAAACTACGGGTTCAAATATCGTTACTTATTCCAGGTGTCTTTTATAAAGCAATGGCTAAAATGATAAACAAGGAAGGTATTTTCGTAGAGATAATATTTTTCAATTGAGCATGCAATTTTGAATATTTTACACATTTTTTCCCTATAAATTTTAAAGGGCTCAAATTTAAAAAAGATATTAATAAGATTTCAATTTTTATAAATATCGTAAAAATACGTTAGCTTTTTATATAAAAATGAAGAAAAAATATTATAGCCAGTTGTTTAAATATACATATTATAGATGGCGCTATAATTTTTATCGGTTTTAATTGAAAACTCATCTAAAACATACTATTTAGCCATTATTGAAAAAGCATTGAATATATTTCCAATATACAGCCATATTAAAGCCAATAATGGGTTTTCAATAAAAATAATATCACTGTAATGTGCAACACTGTAATATATAAGTATATACAACAATTAATTTGCTTTCCAAACAAAAGCAACTATTTCTAAACATCATTTGCGTAACTTCTACTGTTTTGAGAGCATTACAGTAGTAATCCGTAAAATTTAGGGTAAAAATAGTGGATTTATAGGGATTTATAATTTCAAAATGGACAAAATTCTTACGGAAATTTTACTGTTTTCTTAGAAAAATATAACTATTCCGAAAATTTTACGGACGGATTTTTTTTATTTTTACATTGTGCAAACCACTGAAACTAATATATTTTCGAGGTTTCAAGAATCATGTATAAAAAATTACTTCTTCCTGCAAATAATTTTTCGAAAACTTTTCCAAGTATTTTTAGAGTATATTATACAGTTTTCTTAAATCAGGATATCGATTTTTGGAATGCAATTTCATCTCAGTTAAAATTTTCAGCTGCGCAAATGATTTTAAGCAGTCAAGCTTTACAAGATAGTAATAATTTTTCTGCTAATGGTTATGCTGTTAATTTACCATGTTTGTCCGCATAAGATGTTTGTTTAACTTCAAAATGCTTACTTCAGAATCGATAGAATCCGAAAATCTGTATTCAGAGAAGAGATAACTTACTGATATACCATAGAAACTACAGGGAAGCTTTTCCAAAAATCAGTGGCATAAAAAATAAACTTTGTTTTTATAAATGATTCTTTAAATCTGGAAAATATAATTATTTTTTAGGTTTCTAAACGTAAATAATGTTTTTCAAGATCATTAGAAACTCGGAAGAAGTTACTGTATGGTTTCATTCGCGATTATATTATACTAGCTAAAGTACCCTGCGTTGCCCGGAAATTTAAAAATGTTTGTTTTGAAAAAAATATTTCAAAATTAAATATAGAGCATAAAACAAACAATAAAATAAAATTAGTAAAGCCATCTTTATTTCAGTTCTTCACTAAGAATGAGCTCTAGGACCTAAACCTTTGTGGTAATTCTAATATATGCGCATACACATACGTATATTTAAAAATGGCAAAAACAAATTCAGATAACGTCAAAATGTTAAAACATACCAATGTTTCCATAATCGGGTTTTTATCGTGCTTTAATACGTTTTTGAAGCTCATATGACGTTATATATCCACTTGTGTACTTTTATTATATTTCCAATATAATGTAATTTTCACTTATTCATCAAACTATTTATTTCATTTCCATTTTTTGCGTGGAAATCTTGCAGTAGAAAAGTAATGACGTGACATTAACATTTTTTTAAATTCGTCATACTATTTATTCCATTTTCATTTTTCAAGGGAAAATCTTGCAATGGAAAAGTAATTGTGTTACTAACATAATGAAACATAATGAAAAATGTTTAAATTTGATAGGAAATTCCTGTTAAATTGCTCGTTTTTTATTAATTATAAATAAACTATAAATTATTTCCATTCCGTATTTCTTTAGTTGCCTCGGCCGTATTTTTATACACATGTACTTAACGTTTCACAATTCTGCCTTCCAAACTGTGGATTTGTATAGAATTACAGACAGACAGACAAATTTTACTTTTTATATACAGATTTTCTAGATTTAAAAGCATTTGTAATTTTTACATTACTACGGTAGAATCTATCGAATTTTTCAATTTAACGAATAGTATAATTTGGATTGTAAAAAAAAAAAAAACCCTATTATCTAATTTCAGTATATAAATATTTTCTACTTTAACGAATTTTTCAGTATAGCAAATTTAATCAGTGTTCCCCAGATATTCGTTGTAACGAGATTTTACAGTATGATATATGGATTAATATACGTAGAAATTTACATTGTTTTTAATTTATTATTTAACACCATGAATTATGATATCTCGCAAACGTGCCTATGTTCCATTTTATTCTGTGAACCACAGAATGAATATGTTAACCTATTTCGACAAGGTTTGTTCGAGAAAGGGGATTACCATTTATTAAATACTAGTTGAAAGCATCTGTGCAAAAAAGCACAAATCAAATTTAACAGAAATCTCATGTACAGCTCGGAAGAAGCAGAATGCATTGTTGCAGGCAACTATCTTTAACTCCCATTGCGTCAGTTTTAACCCAGTTTCAGTTATTTTGTCTTTCCTGCATTGCATGTCGAGTCCACCTCGTAAAATTACCAGAACGAGATAATAAATAAATTCTTCATACCCTACAAATAAAGAAAGTATTTATAAGATTTACTAGAAGGCCTTTTTTCAGTATTTCCTTTTAATATATCATTTTTTTTAAAATCATCTCTTTCCTGCACTTGAAATTTAACCGATTATCACCTACATTAGGTTGATTGTGTAAGTTTTCTTTCTCTATCTATTTCACTGTTGTCCCATTAGGTTAAAAAGCATTTGGATTATTGGAAAACTATCTTTAACTTTATTTGCGTCAGTTTTACAATAGTTTCAATTATTTCGTCTTTTGTGCATTGCATGGCGAGTCTAGCTCGTACAATTACCAGACAGAGATAATAAATATATTTTTTTCATCCCGTATAAATAAAAAATAGAACTAACTAATTATGTATAAGAATTTCTAGAAGACATTTTTTCAAGTCTTTCGTTTTGACACATCTATTTTTTTAAGTTAATTCCTTTCTTTCCTGCGCTTGAAATTTAAAACAATTTTATTTAAATTAGGTGAATTAGGTAAGTATTCTTTCTTAATATATTCCATTGTTTTCACATTACGTTAAAAATCATGAATTTATGCTACGTTTCTGCACCCGATTATTCTGTTAGACTACCTTTTTGAGTGATTGAGTGACTTTGTAAATTGACATAATCCCTTCATATATGACGTTGAAATGATTGGTTAAATAAAAATTTCAGCATATGTTTAGATTTCTAAACACCCAATAAGTTCAGTAACTTGGCAGATAGTGCAACTAGAAAGGATATTTAAACGCGGTAAACACGAAACTTTAAACACTAAATTAAAAAAAAATACTCCTGTTATCTCTATCCAGGAAAACATATATTGAATAACTTACATAAGGACTCAAAAAGGTATTCCTTTTCGTGTATTATAAGATATTTAATATTATAGGATATTCCATATCCAATTTTCGTAAGCTTATTTTATGAAAACATATTCAATTCTTTAATTTTATTGAAGCATATTTAATGTCATATACAAATGTATGGAATACCATTCAAAAATGGTATGTCCTTTGGAAGACATAGGATTTTTTTTTGTTTGTGCATAATTTATTTATTAAAAATGAAAATACGTTCCTTCATAAAACGGCTGTAAAGTACACATAAGTACTTGTTCACAAAAATGATTTTTTGATAACTTTAATCTTTAATTAAAGAAAGTATTGGAATTATTTAAATGGGATTGAAATTATTTCAGGTTAAATATACGGAATACATGATTAAAAATAAATACTTATTTATACATTTATATATTATATACATTATATACAATTATAGGTTAGAGAATTTTGGAATATGCATTGTAATACATACACTAAAATTAAAAGCGGAGGTTTCATTAACTTTAAATATATCAATTTATTTATCAAAATTATGCCTAAAAATCTAGTTTAAGAATAAATTCAAAAATTCAACACGTGCATTCGTAAAAGAAGGAAGATAGACTGAAAGACAAATTTAATGAAATTCCTTCAACATATAACACAATACTTTCTACCGATGGCTACCTATTTCAATGATATTGAAATCAAAGAAACAGTTCAAATTTTCCTTTAAAATCTTTTTAGCGAAAAATGCATTTTTGATTCCTAGTTTTTGACAATCTCATCACAAGAAAACATCAGGAAATTCATACAATAAGTCATTCTAATATAAAAAGATATGTCGAGAATGCAAGGCACAGAGAGCTCTTTTGTTTCCTTACGCTACCGAATAAAACAAATAAAGGAAAAACAATTTCAAAAGATGATTTTCCGGATTGTACAAAATGGGAGAAATAAAACAAATATTATATCGAAAGGAAATTTTTCACACTAGTTTTTAAACTAACTCATTTTCCCCGATGGCATATTTTGCGTTATATTTGTTTAATTTTTTTTATTGCAAGTATTTGTTGCTAATACGAGGGTTCCTCAAACGTTATTCATTACTTTTGCGGAATTATTGTTAGAAAATAGAATTATACAAAGACGTGTTTTTCCAACATTATATTTGTGATTTTTGCACTGTTTTTCATACCAGTCAGTAAAAGAAAAAAAAATTAAATTTCCTTATTTAATTAACCCATTTCAGATATTCTTAAAATAAAAGTAATTGATTAACAAAAGTGATGTGAACTGAATAATATTCCTGTAAAACATGCTGATCGTTAATGGGTTAAAGTAGTTAATAATTCGAATAATAATAACATTTTTTAATCACTTTTATTGTTTCTAAAGAATGGGGAATATGTATTAAAAATATTGACACGAAAGATTTGTTTTCTCAAAAATAATTTTTATTCTTTTAATCTAGTGAGGACAGGATTAGGCACGGAAAGCTGTTTTGTTTCCTTACATCTTCGAATAAAATAAATAAAGTAAAATCAATTTCAAAAAATTATTTTCCGGATTGTACAAAATGGCAGAAATAAAAAAAAAATTACATGGAAAGGAAATTTTCACATAAGTTTTAAACTAACTTATTTTCCCCAATGGCATATTTTGCATTATATTTGTTTAAATTTTGTGTCGCAAGTAGTAGTTGATAATAAGAGGATTCTTCAAAAGTTATTCATTACTTTTGTGAAATCATTATTAGAAAATAGAATTATACAAAAACACTTTAATATATAACGCATTTAAAACAATAATAATTCTAATAATAATCAAATTTTTGAAATCACTTTTAATCAAAGATTATTGTTTCTAAAAAAAGTCAAAAAATATATTGAAAATATTTGTACGAAAGATTTGTTTTCTAAAAAATAATTTGTAGTTGATTGCATTCAATCACCACCTATTTGCATAAATGAATGTAAAATATATATAATAGTGGAAGGAAGGATAAAGCGTCTTATCTAAGATTTGATGAATTTTTATGATAACTTTTTATTCAGTAAAGTTCTAGAAAAAAACAATAGTAATAGCAACTGTAGTTTCAATTGCTATTTTAATTTTTTTTTTATTTGTTTTAATATGTATACCTCACTTTAAAATAAAAAAAATAGAAAAGGGTGCTTTGCCCACCTAGGCTGGACAACATACGTAAATGAACAAATTACAGTGATTCGGGATGTGTATTAAATCAACACAAAATAAAGTTAATACACAATAAGAATAAGTATTATGTTTTGTAATATTTTAAGTATTAAATCGTCATAAAATAAAGTAAACAGTAATGAGAATCATTATGGCAAATAGAGGAATACAAGTACCTCCAAAAGACTGCATTGTAGAGAGTAAGACTTTCTCTGAAGAAGTTATTGCCCGACCTGTCTACTTTCTTTCAAAGAGAATACTTTTGAGTAATATTTTTTTATGAACAACGAATAAAAAATCAGTTCCGGGCCAAATTACCATTTTGCCCACACTCTTTGTGGACAAGTTAATACACAATAAGAATAAGTATTATGTTTTGTAATATTTTAAGTATTAAATCGTTATAAAATAAAGTAAAGAGTAATGAGTATCGTTATGACAAATAGAGGATTGCAAGTACTTCCAGAAAACATGGAGACTGCATTGTAGAGAGTAAGCCTTTCTCTGAAGAAGTTACTACCCGACTTATCTACTACTTTCTTTCGAAGAAAATACTTTTGATATTGTCTCCAGAAAAGATGCAGACTGCATTGTTAGAGAGTAAGCCTTTCTCTGAAGAAGTTATTGCCCGACCTGTCTACTTTCTTTCAAAGAGAATACTTTTGAGTAATATTTTTTTATGAACAACGAATAAAAAATCAGTTCCGGGCCAAATTATTATTTTGCCCACACTCTTTGTGGACAAGTTAACACACAATAAGAATAAGTATTATGTTTTGTAATATTTTAAGTATTAAATCGTTATAAAATAAAGTAAAGAATAATGAGTATCATTATGACAAATAGAGGAATGCAAGTGACTCCAGAAAACCTGCAGACGGCATTGTAGAAAGCAAGCCTTTCTCTGAAGAAGTTATTGCCCGACTTGTCTGCTACTTTCTTTCAAAGAAAATACTTTTGAGTAATATTGTGTTATGAACAACGAATAAAAAATCAGTTCCGGGCAAAGTTACCGTTTTGCCCGCACTCTTTGTGAACAAGTTAACACACAATAAGAATAAGTATTATGTTTTGTAATATTTTAAGTAATAAATAGTTATAAAATAAAGTAAAGAACAATGAGTATCATTATGAGAAATAGAGGAATGCAAGTGACTCCAGAAAACCTGCAGACTGCATTGTAGAAAGTAAGCCTTTCACTGAAGAAGTTATTGCCCGACTTGTCTGCTACTTTCTTTCAAAGAAAATACTTTTGAGTAATATTGTGTTATGAACATCGATTAAAAAATCAGTTCCGGGCAAAGTTACCGTTTTGCCCGCACTCTTTGTAGACAAGTTAACACACAATAAGAATAAGTATTATGTTTTGTAATATTTTAAGCATTAAATCGTTATAAAATGAAGTAAACAGTAATTAGTATCATTATGACAAATAGAGGAATACAAGTGCCTACAGAAAACAAGCAGACTGCATTGTAGAGAGTAAGCCTTTCTCTGAAGAAGTTATTGCCCGACCTGTCTACTTTCTTTCACTGAAAATACTCTAGAGTAATATTTTGTTATGAACAACGAATAAAAAATCAGTTCCGGGTAAAGTTATCATTTTTCCCGCACTCTTTGGGGGCAGTTTGTCCGGAATGACGCCATTACAAAAACTGTGACTTAACATCTAATCAACATGACTGAGCGTTTTCAAACACATATCACTTAAAAGGCCATTTCTTACTGAACAAACAGCATAAGAGCAAATAATTATAACAACACTACATATTATTTAGCTATAATATCAAAAAATTGTATCACTTGCCTAAAATCAAAAATACGAAAAAACAATAAAATGAGCTAACCCATTAAAGACTGACGTTGCGTTTTCGCAACATTATATTTATTATTTTTTGCCCTTTTTTGATATCAGTAAAAGAGAAAAGTAAAATTTTCCTTATTTAATTAACTGAATAGATTCTGAACAGGTGAGCAGCATTGGGGGGGGGGGGGGTTCCTAGCTGATATCAGCTTAACACCCAGTCTAGGAATTGAAATACCTTATGTTTTGTGAGCCATTGGTATAGAATAAACTGTAGTTTAGAACTACTTAAGAGAAAAAATTAAGAAATTTAAGGAGAAAATAAAATAGTTAAGTATAAAAAATGGAATAAAGGTAATTTTTAAATTAAGACTTAAGATGAGTAAAAATTTAATAAAAAATCTTAAAGATATTAAAAAATGGTCTAACTGTAGTTGTAAGACTACTATAAAGAAGGATTAAAAAGAGAAAAAAAGTCAGCACTTTTCAGAGTTACACTCGCCAAGCATGGGCAGAAAAAGCTATAAGAAGTAGCAAAGGCCACATTAACCAAACAAAAGCACTAATCAGGGTCATACATTTTTTTATTTTCTTTTTTCCCCTATATATGTCAATATAAAGAAGATATATATATATATATATATTTATTTATTTATTTATAAGGAGATACAAAAATGTTTTAATTATAGAAAAAGATAGACAATAGCAATCTTAGAATGGTGTACACAGAGATTACTGTGTGTCCAAAATTATGGAGAGCTTGGGCGCGTTTACGGTTTTGGGGCTCGAAAGCGTCATAACCTTGTAGCTCCGCTACAATTTCATTGGGAAGATAATAAACTTTGCTGTAGAATTTCTTAGCTAAATCAACATTTCAGTGATTCACAAAGTAAAAGTAAGGTGAACTTAATAAAATTCCTGTAAAACATGCTGGTGCTTAAGAGGTCTCAGGACTATTAAAGCTTCAAAATTTTCGAAATTTTAATTTTTTTTAGATGTTAAACTCCTATCTTTTCTGAACATTTTGCTGTGACTGTTTCCTTGAAATTCACATTAGAACAGAAGTTATGGCTTTTAGAATTATACCCATCCAATAGCTGAAGCGGCGTTTCCGAAACTTTGAAGTCATCTTTCTCCAAATGACGTTTTCGGTAATAATGCACAGGATATCTCAAAAACATTTATATTTTTCCGTAAAATTTTCAAAACATATCTTTCATGTTCGTCTGTATAAACTGAACCTAAAATTTCTATTTTATTGTTAAATAAATATATATATATATATATATATATTATGTGATTATACTGTTGAAATTTTCAAAATTTTGTATTAGCTATGTACAACTTTGTATTAAAAATATAAAAAAGCTTTAAATACAAATTTATTTAAGTTCAGAGTAATTATTAGAATCTGAAGTATTAATAGGTGCGAAAATTTTCATTTTGGTTGCAATATTTATTTTGTAATTCTGCGCGTAAGCTGTAATACTAATTTTCTGCTCGTGAAATGTCTGACTAATTGGAGACCCCTATAAAGGCTAATTCTGCATCTTACATCTTTTAAAAATACATTAAATTAACGAACATACTTATAGCTTTAATCCCAATTAAAAGTGTGTTTTAAAATTATATAAATTTTAAGATATTAAATGTTGAAAATGGTCTTTTTTTTTTTTCATTTTTTCCAATTTTAAGAGTTTTGAGTATGGGTTGAAAAGTGTAATCAAACCTTATTGGGTTGAAAACTAGAAAAATGTAGCCTTATGCTTCAAAATCGCAGACACTTTACAATTCCTTTAAATATAATTGAGAGAAATGCTAGGATATAATAAAAAACGGAAACTGTATTATAAATAAAAGTTACATAAATCATTAAAGAAGATTCATACACGAGTCATTCTCTGAAAAGTGGTAATTTTAAGTCCCAGGCGTCTTGAAGACATATTTTTAAAATTACAAAAAGAAAAAGTGATTTAAATTATCAATGTTAATCAGTTATACATATAAACTGTAATTATTTGGTTATTGAAATTGAAATATGATAAATTAAATGTATTTTTTAATGCCCTCTCTATGTCCCCATTCACACATGTAGGAAAGAAAAGGCTTTCTTTGCCATTGCAGCACGTATGTTTATAATTATTTTTTTCCCAATCCATTAAACATACTTAAATAAATATTTAGCCATTTAATTATATTTATATTTTATATAATGAAAAAATTAGGGCACTTTTTAATGGTGTCCCTAGAATTTGTCATCATTCCCTCACATAACTATAAATTTGCCTCTATTTACTTAGTATAAATCAAGCACATGCTTTATATATGTCTAGAACAGTTTGTACATGAGTGAATTGAAGCAGCTATCTTGTTGATTGCTCAAAAACATTCCTGAATTGCTAGCGCATGGCTTTCACGTATTAGATAAAAATAAATATTTTTACTATCCATCATTCCCTCATCTATTATAAATTTAATAAAAACTAATGAAACGTCTTTTTATGTTGTTACATTATTAGGAATGTGTTTCAAAAGATATTTAGTAACTTAAAATATACATTAGACTAATCCTTTTTGTATTAAAGTGGTTTTCAGAAGTATAGCATCATTCCCTCACAATCATTCCCTCATAATTTTAATATATGAGGGAATGATCTAAATCCATTTATATATGTACTAAACAGTAAAATAAGTAAAATCCAATGCAATAAAATACACATTAAAGAACTCATAAGACTTTTAATTAGCATAAGTAAAGATAATAAATTTTTAATTTTTATTGTTTTACTGAGAGAAGTTTAAAAAAAAAAATGTACTAATTCAAATAAACATTAACTCTGATAAATGTTAATGCTTTATCTTTATTTTTTTCAATTGACATAGTAGTCCAGGCAATGGAGACTGTATAGGGAGTCTACCTAGCAAAATTAATGGTAGTACTGGAAATCGCCCTTCTAGATGTTTTTTGGGTCGCTGAATCCGAATTTGTAACTTCCTACCAAAATTTCCCCCGGCAACCCCCCTCGCCCCAAATTTTGGCAAAAAGCCCCCCAAAAAGGTTTTTATTAAACAATTCCATTTTTTATTGTTTCAGGGGGAAAGTAGCTAGAAATTCAGAAAGTAGACAAAATTTGCAACAAATTAGATACATGACATTATGACTTAGGATGAAGGGGAAGGGGGGATCTGCCTCGGAACATGCGCCGCAGTGCTGCGTGGACTAAGTTGCGCAATTTCACTTAACCGCTCACACGTTTACATTAGCCCTGCCATCTCCCCTGCGAACTTTGTCTAAAAGGTTTACTTTAAGTTTTTTGGGTCGCTGAATCCGAATTTTTAACTTACCCCCAAAATTCCCTCCCCCCCCCCGAAAACCCCCGCAAATAGTTGTTTTTAACTCAAATTTCTTATTGTTTTAGGGGGAAAGCATTACGAAATTCAGAAACTAGACAAAATTTGCAACAAATAGGATACATGACATTATGACGTAGGATAAACGGGGAGAGAGGGGACTGCCTCGGAACATTCCCCGCGCGCTTTTCTCAAAAACCAAATTTTTTCAAAAATCAATTTTTTGGGGGGTTGCCGGGTGAAATTCTGGTGGGAAGTTACAAATTCGGATTCAGCGACCCAAAAAACATAAAGTGAGTCGAAATCCAGAACTAGTATTAATTTTGTCAGATAAAATCCCCTATTGCTTGGACTTCATAAGTGCACGTAGCGCCGCAGTGCATGTTCAGAGGAAGCCCTCACCCTCCCCGTTCATCCTAATTCATAATGTCATATATCCTATTTGTTGCAAATTTTGTCTAGTTTCTGAATTTCTTAATGCTTTTCCCCTAAAACAATAAAAAATTTAAGTTCAAAACAACTATCTGGGAGGGGAGGTTTCGGTGGGGGGGGGGGGGGTAAGTTAAAAATTCGGATTCAGCGACCCAAAAAACTTAAAGTAAACCTTATAGAAAAAGTTCAGAGGGGAGATGGGAGGGAGAATGTAAACGTGTGAGTTGTTAAGTGCAATTGCACAACTTAGTTTACGCAGCACCGCGCGCATGTTCTGCAGATCCCCCCTTCCCCTTCATCTTAAGTCATAATGTCATGTATCTGATTTGTTGGAAATTTTGTCTACTTTCTGAATTTCTAGATACTTTTCTCTAAAATAATAAAAAAATTGATTTTTTTAATAAAAACCTTTTTAGCAAAATTTTGGGAGGTTGCTGGGGGAAATTGTGGTGGGAAGTTACAAATTCGGATTCAGTGACCCAAAAAACATCTAGAAAGCCGATTTCCAGTACTACCATTAATTTTGCTAGGTGAAATTCCCTTTTGCCTGGACTATAGAGTAAAAGAAATATTATTTATTGACAGTTTGACTTCTAATTATAATTTCTTTTCTTTTTTAACCGTTTGAAGGGCGGTGGTATGTTTATGAAACCACTTAATTTTAATTTCCAAGAGCCACAATGGCACCAAACTTTTTATAAACTTTTTTCTATTTAACATGTATGTGAAATACAGCATTTTCCTTATTTATAAATAAATTTGTTCTTAAATTCCGGTGCCAATCATTTATGTGAACATTTTAGCAATGAAAGTGGCTTGAAAATAAAATATTAGATCTATCATGTACAGTTTGGTTCATATTAATTTTTGATAAATATAGCAATAAGGTACTCGTAGGTTAAATTTTGAGATTTTTGAAAAATTTTATTTGGCTGCATTTTTTTTTTTTTTTTTTTTTTACAGCCACTTTTTAAAGAATGACCCATACAGTATGTTCCTTCTTAAAACGCGTTCTTCCGATACAAGAAATTTGATTAAAATTTACAGGTGCACTTTATACGCCGGTTAAAAAAATGAATGATTAAATTGTATGGTAAAAAATATTATAAGAACTAAGATTTTAAATTTAATGAGAATGCTGTTTATTATAAACTAGAATTTTCGCTATTAGTTTACATGAAAAGAAATTGTATTAGACTTTACCGCAATCTTTATTATTTTTTTTAATGCATTCTATGCTGATTTTTTTTTTGGAAAAAATGGGATGCGCGTTATATGGCGATTATAACTAAAAACTAGTCGGATGTGCCAATACCAAAACTTTCTTTTTCTCATACATGTTAATATTGAAAAACGTTGTTACACATATTAATACTTCAGTGTTATGAGTTCGATGCTACACTAACTTTGATTTTAATCTTAAACCCTTAACTGTTTTGCCCGAGTGCCGTTCGGGCAAAAAGTGTTTGCTATCTCCGAAACTAAATCTTTTGGTTACCACTTAATTTTAACTGTAACCTTTGGTTTGTTAAATGCCATACGTTTTTCGACTTCCACTTAGCGCCTATTGCTTGAAGCGCCACATATAGATGCTATTTGAAGCTAAAAAAAGAATCACCATAAAAAAGCTCCTGAGATATTACATAACCCTCCTCCAAGAACTTTTTAATAGCTGTCACCATTTGCTTATTTAATATTAAATACAGTCACTTCATTTTAGGACAACCTGTATATATGACGGCTGGGTTGAAACTCATATTATGGTTTCATTCATAAATATAGAACATCTCAGTCCAAACAAACATAACTATTGTTCATCACTTTAACTAAAATATAGAAATTTGAAAATAATTTTCAATAGACCTTGCTTTGCTTGAAATGCAAAGGCACCATAAAATTTGATGGAGGGGTATACTAATTTTATGTGTGAAATTGTGCGAACTGTGTATTATATTCGGAAATCTGGAGAACCTAATTCAATGTTATGTAAGAATACCAGCGATCATGCAATTTTTTTATAATGGATTAACATACGAAACAAGTTCAGTCAATTTCTAATTTCGTTAATATATTTATGTGGTGACAGAGTTTGAACTCTGTACTGCAAAGCCTAGCACATTCTTAAATGAGGCTCGGGATGATCCACCCGACCTCTGAGTCAACGGAAAAAACTGCTGAACTGACACAAACTATTGTGAAAAGATAGAGTTGACTGTTGGTTGCTCGTGAGAGCAGACGTGTTGAAACGTCGCTGTTCGACCGAATACCGGGTCACGGCTGAATGTCCACGGCCAGTTATAGTTACCATGTTTAATCTAAATGTAAATACCCCATCTGTAAATATTTCACCCACATAATCAAGAGCATTAAAGTTTGATTCCATCAAGAATCGGCCTGGACTTTACTTCTAGACACCGACCACAGTGTACACTTATTCGTTAAAATAAATGTGCATTAAATTTCTACAGAATTGGGGACTGTCTACCGAGATATTTACATGCAAAGTGAGGATGATTGAACTTGTACTAAAGAAATTCTGATGTCCTTAAGCTGAACGATGCTCTGAAAAGGAAAGGAAAAAAGTTGCTTTCATCGAATGTTCCGTGAATTACTGGAAAGAGAAAAAAGAAAAAGGAAAATTCTCATGCAGGAAGAAAGATAGAAAGAGTGTTTCTATCTGTGTGCGTTGAAGTTTCAACTCATCTTTTTGAAAAGATCTGTTCCTGTGAGATGAATCATTTGTGAAAATGCATCTGATAAAGTTTTAATAGGTCGTTTCTAGTATTCGAGAAGAAAATATACGCTGACCTAAATAGTGAGCGGTGAAAGTTTTTTTCCGTCTTATATGACGAAAGGTTTTCTTTTTTTTTTTTTCTTCTCTTGTGATAAAATGGGGAAGTGTTTTTTTTTATTTTTCCCCATAAAAAATGTACAGTAAGTTTCTGTTGTGTACGCCAGAAGAGAAAGAATATTTAGTAATTTATGCAGAAGTGGTTTTTTTTTGTTCTGCATTTTTTTAATAAAAGAAATAAGGAACTTGTTTAGACGTGTCTGCGAAGAGGAAATGTAGGAAGGTGGTTTTTTTTTTTTTTTTTTTGCTTCCTAATGATATACATGATCTTAGATTCCTAATACATGATTATTTTTTGCGTCTTTCAGAGAAAAGTATTAACGATATAAATTTTTTTTATGTTGTTATTTTTTTATGTGAAAAGAAAGAAATCTATATTATGTGAGAATATTTAGAGGGAAGCAAGTTTTTATAAAACAGGTGTTAAATAATTATTATTTTTTGTATTGTTATATTGTGAAGAAAATATATATATTTATTGTTTTGGTGGAAATATCAGGTACAAAGTAAGTCTGTTTTAGAAAACTGTTAATATTATTATATATATAGATATATTTGATTTATCGGGTGCTTATATATTATTGATTTATATTGAAATGTTTTATTTTATGTGTTAATTGGTTAGATATAATTATGGCACACTTAATAAGGTCTAAAAAGATCGATCTGGTTACCGCGGTAATCGAGTTAGGTTTAAGTCCTCCTGATGGTGCTAATAAAAGTCAACTGACTGATTTAATTTTAAAATCCGAAGGGTATAATGATGATTTGGTAAAAAATTTGCTAGCGGGGATTATAAGAGAGAGAGAAGAAAGTGAAAAATTGTTGCAACAAAAAGAAATCGAAAATCGTGAATTTGAATTGAAAAAATTACAATTGGAAAATACACAAAATACCCAATTGCATAATCCAATATCTACAATCGCCGGAAAGGGTTCCGATGTTCTAAAATTGCTAAATAGATATAATAATGAGGAAGAAATTAGCATTTACTTAACCCTTTTCGAACGGCAAGCAAAGCGTCTTGGGATAGAAAAAGATGAATGGGTTACATATCTGTTGGCACTGTTACCTCTCGATATTGTTAGTTTAGTAAATCGTGAAAGTGAAGAACTATCCAGTGATTACGACTTTGTAAAGAAAATACTTTTAAGACGTTTCAAACTTACACCAGAGCAATTCAGGCAAAAATTCTTTTTACATAGAAAACAAAATTCAGCGTCATGGAAAGATTTTTCATTTGAAATCTCAAATTTTCTGAATGAATGGTTGTCGGGATTACACATATCAACGTTCGGAGAGTTAAAAAATATTTTAATTATTGACCAGATTAGGCGAAAATTGTCCCTAGAAATGAAGGAACACTTTTGTGACGAATTGCCAAAAATTACGAGTGTAGAAGATTTGACCAATAAATTGGATGATTTCGAAACCGCCAGAATTAACTTACGGAAAACTGAAATTAAGCCCTCAAACACGGAATTTAGAAAACGTCAAGGTAGTGAAAATAATAGAGCGTTCCATCGAAATGACATTAGTCGCGTACCATATGAGACAAATTATACACCTACCCCCAAAAGAATTTAAATACAAAAATCCGTTGTTTCAATTGCAATGACCTTTCCCACCGTTTTAGGGATTGCCCCCGAAAAAAAGAAAGTCCGGTCTGCTGGAGGTGTGAAATTCCTGGCCATAGGTCTGACCAGTGTACAAATAATTCTCCTAAAAATGCAAATGCTGCCGTAAGCAATAACTCAAATCCGGTTGATAAAATAATAAAAAGCGTGGGGATTTTAGGGAAAAATATGGATGCTTTAATAGATACAGGAAGTGACGTCAATATGTGTAGCAACGATACTTATACAGCCCTGGGATGTCCTAAATTACATGAAAATGATTTGGTTTTATCAGGTATTGGTGGTAGTCAAATTACACCCATAGGATTTATGCCCGTAAAAATTGAAATAGATGGTTACACAGTGAATGCAGAATTATACGTCGTAAAAAATTTGAGCCATTCTATAATTTTAGGAAATAACTTTTTGAAACAGGTAAATTTCAATATGTCGGAAAAAGGATTGCAAATTACAGGAAAACGAAAATTGAAGGAAGTTAGGGTGAATTACGTAACTGCTTTCCCGCAAGAAACAATCATGACAAAAACCAGACGCGTCATCTATGACACACCCAAATTTCATGCGATGTTGCGGTCAGAGAAGCAAAACAATCCCACGATAGGAAAAACGATTGCGACAGCTGAATTGGTGAGAAAGGAGCAAACTAGTCGAAATGAAACAGCTTGCAACTTTAGTGAAAAAATAAACATGCAATTGAGCTCTGATAAAAATTGTTTGTTGGAGAGTGAACAGTGTTAGACTCAGCGAAAACCACAGATATTTATTTAGCTGAGACAGCTAATTCTATTAATTTTCAGGAAGTTGAGCTAAACCACATTACAAACAACACTATTAAGAAAGAGTTAACGGAGTTGATCACTAATTATAAGCCAAACAAAATTAAGGACACGGAGTTAAAAGTAAATATAGTATTAACTGATGATATTCCGATTGCGCAACGACCGCGTAGATTAGCATATCCAGAACAGGAATTTGTAGACAAACAAATACAAGAATGGTTGGAAATGGGAATTATAACGGAGAGTAATTCTAATTATGCATCGCCTATTGCGTTAGCGAAAAAGAAAGATAATTCCTGGAGATTGTGTGTTGACTATAGACCCCTCAATAAAAAAATAATTAGAGATAATTTTCCTTTACCAAGAATAGAGGACGTTTTAGATAGCATTGAGGAAGCGAAGGTTTTTACTACATTGGATTTAAAAAATGGTTTTTTTCATATAGACGTAGCAGAGGAGAGTAGGAAATATACAGCATTTGTCACGCATAACTCCCAGTACGAATATTTAAAGCTTCCATTCGGATTATCGATTGGCCCACAGAATTTTCAGAGATATATTCAAGCTGTTTTTAAACAGTTAATTAAAGAAAAGGTAATATTAATTTACTTAGACGATGTCATAGTACTTGCGAAGACTGAGGAAGAAGCGCTTTTAAAACTGAAACGCGTCCTAGAAGTTGCATCGGATTACGGGCTTGAATTTAATTTTGCAAAATGCCAATTCCTTAAAAGGAAAATTGAATTTTTAGGCTATATTATCGAAAACGGAACTACCAGGCCCTCGGAAGCCAAAACTTTGGCAGTAAAGAATTTTCCTGAACCCCGCACCCTTAAACAATTACACAGATTTCTAGGTCTAACTTCTTATTTCAGAAAATACATCCCACATTATGCAACTATAGCGAGACCTTTAAGTGATTTATTAAAAGCGGGAAATACATTTAAATTTGGAATCCTCGAAAAACAAGCTTTTGAGACTCTTAAAGAAAAACTAGTTAACCCCCCAGTATTGCATACATTTTGACGAGGCGCTAGACTAGAATTGCACACCGATGCAAGCGCCATAGGTTTTGGTAGTGTCCTACTACAAGAAGATGAAAACAAAAACTTACATCCTATTCATTATATGAGCCGTAAAACTACACCTACTCAAGCAAAATACTCGAGTTACGAATTGGAAACACTCGCGGTAATAGAATCGGTTAAAAAATTCCGAAACTACTTATTAGGCACGAAATTTAAAATTGTGACAGTTTGTTCCGCGTTTCAAAAGACAATGGACAAAAAAGACATTACGCCAAAAGTAGCCAGATGGGCTCTATTCTTACAGGAATTTGATTATGAAATTGCCCACCGATCAGGATCCCAAATGAAACATGTAGACGCATTGAGTAGAAATACAGTTCTAATAGTTACCCGATCGCAAGATAAATTAACTTTAAAAATAAAGAATGCACAACAAGAAGACGAACACATACAAGCGATAAAAAAATTAATTGAAAAAAATGAAAGTTCAGAATATTTTATAAGAAACGACATCGTATACAAATATGAAAATGATAGAGAACTTCTGATGATTCCTACCAATATGCAAAAGGAAATAATACGCGATGTTCATAACAAAGGTCATTACGCAGTGGCTAAAACTGAAATTATTTTAAAAGAAAATTATTTTATACCCCAATTAAGAAAGCAAATTGAAAGTGTCATTGCCAACTGCATAGAGTGTATACTTTGCAATAAAAAGCAAGGAAAAGGAGAAGGTCTATTAAACCCGATCCCCAAACAAAATATGCCCCTCGAGACCTATCACATAGATCACATTGGTCCCATGCCTTCTACAAATAAAAATTACAATCACATTTTTACTGTTGTGGACGCATTTACTAAATTTGTTTGGCTATACCCCGTTAAAACTACAGCCGCTAAAGAAGTCATCGATAAATTGACCAGACAACATGATATTTTCGGAAATCCATCGCGAATCATTACCGATAAAGGACCAGCATTTACCTCCGCTGATTTTGAGAAATATTGTAAGGAAGAGAACATAAAGCATATTCCCATAACAACAGGGATACCTAGAGGAAACGGTCAAATAGAGCGAATGCACAGAATTCTTATCCCAATTTTAGCAAAACTTAGCGTAGAAGACCCCGCTAAATGGTACAAATTTGTCGCGCCTGTGCAACGCATCATGAATAGTACCGTATCGAGGAGTACAAAATTTACACCTTTTGAATTGCTGACAGGAACGAAACTGCGGCAGAAAACTGACCTGCAAATCAAAACGCTGTTAGATGATGAGGAATTAAATTCGTTCATATCGGAAAGAAATTCGAATAGAGAAATAGCTAAGCAAAACATACTAAAAATACAACAGGAAAACATGAAAACGTATAACAAAAAGCGAAAAAAGGCCAACACATATAAACTCGGTGATTTGGTGGCCATTCAAAAAACACAGTTTGGGACAGGTACCAAACTAAAGCCTAAGTTTCTTGGTCCCTATGAGATTACTGCAGTAAAAAGAAACGATCTCTACAATGTGAGTAAAGTTGGACACCATGAGGGTCCAAATACGACCTCGACGGCTGCAGATCACATGAAGCCTTGGACTTCTACTATCTAAAACGAAATATTTGAGCTTTAAGTGATTCTTGTGTTTTTTTATATATATATATTTTTAAACTGTGTGTTATTGATATCTTTTTTTTATTACTATTATGAACAAACTGTGAAAAGAACTGCTTCCAAGTGACAAGCAGAAAAACTTTATTATTTTTCTAACTCTAAAAATATTGATCAAGGACTGAAAACTTTTCATCACCAGTATTTAGTGACTGATTTTACTATTATTTTGTTTTATATATTGTTTGTGAATTTTTTTTGTGTGTATAATATACGTTCTGGAAAAAGTAGTCCAGTACCAGTCAGGTATATAAAGTAAATGGGTGACTGGGAGGACCCAGCCCTGTCAGGTAGGCCGAATTGTGGTGACAGAATTTGAACTCTGTACTGCAAAGCCTAGCACATTCTTAAATGAGGCTCGGGATGATCCACCCCGACCTCTGAGTCAACGGAAAAAACTGCTGAACTGACACAAACTATTGTGAAAAGATAGAGTTGACTGTTGGTTGCTCGTGAGAGCAGACGTGTTGAAACGTCGCTGTTTGACCGAATACCGGGTCACGGCTGAATGTCCACGGCCAGTTATAGTTACCTTGTTTAATCTAAATGTAAATACCCCATCTGTAAATATTTCACCCACATAATCAAGAGCATTAAAGTTTGATTCCATCAAGAATCGGCCTGGACTTTACTTCTAGACACCGACCACAGTGTACACTTATTCGTTAAAATAAATGTGCATTAAATTTCTACATTTATGTTATTATTAAAATACTAAGGAAAAAAAATTCCAAATTCTGATTCGTGAAGACACACTGCATTTTCGATCGAATAAAGGGATTGCAACTGTAATTCCCTACACGAAAAATGTTTGTTTCAGTTCTCATTAGCATCCCTTAAAATTTGTCCCATCTTTTCTCAATCATCCTGCATGGGGTAAATTGGGGACAGACGCCGCGGTATGATAGATGCCACAGAGATTGTGTGGGCGACACTGGCGCTCCCTAGACCAATTTAACAGGTTCGTAGTTCTCCTATCTGATGTGTTCTGTGCTGAATGCATTTCCACCGCTTAATTGTCAGTATTTACGTATTTATGCCAGTTTTTATGCTTCGAACATGCGTGGTATATTGCTAAAATTATTCTAATAAAATTTTATTATATATTTTAAGCCAATTAAGCAGAGATTTCATCCCAAAATCCGTTGCAAATGTAGACTAGATCCTTGTAGAATACAGACATGTACTTGCCTTTCTCTCGTGTCGTTCACATGACACAAAATGGCAGCACGGCATCTTACCTGTCACTATGGGACAGATTCCGCAAAATATATTTTTGTTTTTCTGTTCAATAAATTCATTACTGCGATTTAAGTAGAATTTACATTTAAATGAACGTAGATTATCGCATTCTGCTACTTATCAAAATTTTCTGAGCAACGATGTTGGTTCACCATATGTGAATAAGGAAAACGTAGGCCTTTTACAATTCTCACCATCTAAACTGTTAAAGAAAATATCCCCTATTCCAATGGTCATAAGGCCTATACAGCCAAGTAAGAGAAAGCAAAAAGATGCAAATATTACAAGCACAAAGTTTATAAACAAGTAAAAAGAAGAAGTAAATAAAAAGCAAAAGAAACATGAAAGCTTCAAAGAATAATAGTTTAACGGAAGTAATAAAATGTGTAATAAAAAGAAGGGAAAGATCAATCTGAAAGCACCTCACTTGAGAAAGAAAGTTAAATTTGAGTCATCTTCCGACAATAACAAAATTTTTTCCTCTCATGGATTTTGATGGCAGTATTCGAATGGAATTTGATGACTCTGAATGTGCTCTGTGTCTGGAGTCTTATCAAGAAACAAAGTCTAAAGCGACCAGGATTCAGTGCATCAAATTCAATCGGTAGTTGCATGAAAAATGCTCACTTTAACGCAACGGGAAGTATGGTGTGATTTGGGCGAATGGAAATACTATATCAAAGAATAAGAAGAAATACCAAAATTTAACAGACTAGGACCTAAATAGAATAGAACTAATACTTACATTAAGAGCAAACTACAATGTTCGTCTGGATTTAAACCATTGATTTATGTGGGGTTTTTTTTTGTAATTATGTCTATTGTTTTGTAATTATGCAATCCATTCGCGTGAATTGAAATGTTTTTCTTTTTCTTTTCATTTTCATTTTTTGTCTTAAGTTTTCTTTTTTGAGCTTACACTTTTGCATTTTCGTCAAACTTTTCACAATTTAGTGATATATATACTTTTTGCAAGTTTGCTGTTATTTATTGTCATTTTAAGTAGTTTGAGAAAATAAAAATATGATTTGCATGAAAAAAAAAATAGCCTAGCTTTTTTCTCGATGCGGCATCTCACCGAGCACATAAAAAATGATGCTAAAAAAAGACGTTTGGGAAAATAACTATACCTAATTTATTAAAAGTGTTTTAACTTATTTAACGTAGAAATTAGATTCTAAAAAGTTTGTTTAATAATTTCTGGTACTTAGTTTGTTGTTTTTTGCTTTATTGTACATTTTACAAGAAGAAAAGTAAAACTGCGGCATCTGTCCCCACTTTACCCTAAGATTTGTGCATGTATCCGTGTAATATGTAACTGTGAACAATTTCTATATCTACAAAAGTGTTATAAAAAACAATTTAAAAGTAATAAAAATATGCATCAGAAATGTTATTCAAGAAAGTTTATTCAGTCAAAGAATATGCGAATTAAGAGATAATTTAAAATTTTTCTCTTTCAATTTAATTTTGTCTACGGAAGCTTTACATTTTCATAATGTTCTCTCTTTATGTTGATATTTCGGTTAATAAAATTCAGAGAAATTCTTTTTTTAAATCATATGAAATCTCTAATTTTATTTCATCTCCTTTTTTTATTTTCTATTTAAGTACAAAGCAAATATAATTTTAAAGCTTTTACCTTTTCAAGACTTTATTCAATTGCTTTAATTTTCTATTTACTGAAATCCCGACATCTTTTCATTTAATGATTATACATGAAAAAAAACTCATTTACTTTCTCTTGAAAGAATTCTACTTTCTTTAAATAGAGTTTTACAAAAGTTTACGTATTTAAAAGGACTTAAGGCATAATACTATTTAACATTTCAAAGAGTTTAACAGCTAATTTTGTGTTAAAGAAAGAAAAATGTGAAATGAAATCACTAAACGAAAAATACCTTAATGTGCATAAAGCGTTTGATTCATTTAAAAGTAAAGTTTCTTTACGCTATAGTCTTTAAATAACTGTTACTTGCATGTAATACGCAAATTAAATATGTTTGAGTTAGGCAGTTCAGTAGGTAAATCGAAGAAATGCCTTAAGTCAAAAGAGAAAACTGTACATTGCGGATATTCCATGAATTTTGCATTTAAAACTCCAGATCATGAAATTTCTATATATAAGTCAATACAAGAAGACCTTTTGAAAATTGACGTTAATTAGACTTTTAAAAACACAACATACACACTGTTACGTAATTCAGCTACGCGTGATTGTTACCCGTAATTTAGCGGGATTCTGAGTAGTTAACGATTCAACCGCTGTTGGGGCTTTGTGACAATTGGTTTTCTTCCAATTGTATGCCATTGGAGAAATTTCATTACTTGGTGCACGCTAGGAACGATAATTAGACAACAAATTGTCATCGTTGGCCAAACGATTATGTGCTATTTGGACTTTATACAAAAATAGCTTTAGACATCACACTATATTTATTCTACTTGTGTTCTAGACGAATAAGGAATTCAGAAAAATAAATAGATATAAAAAACTGAAGTCGTTAAATGTAGAGCTAGGCAATTTTATCCAGACAAAGTAGACTGTTATACATTTTAGAGCGGATTCTCTGATCGGGAGCAGCTAGTGTTTTATAAACATGTATGAGAAAACTGATCATTTGATTGTTAGCATTAAAACATTAAAAAAAATAAAATTCTGTAATTTTTAAATTGAATTTTTTTTTAATTTAAACGTTTATAAATAGAATTTAAGGGGGTCCGTGGCTAAAAATTCTAAAGAAAAAATGCATTTTTTTTTTTTTTTACTTAAAAAAATACTGCGTTTTTAACGTTAAATACCGCGAACCGCATGTTTTTATCTTCTTTAGATCCTGAGATATAACACCTTTTGCCTTGAGAAGGGATGCCTTTTAACTTCACTTTAACTTTCTATAACCTCATTTATCTCAGAATGAATTTTTTCACGACTTTTCAACTTTAAAAGAATATATTTAAAGTTTCTTGCGAGATACATATGTATAAAATTTTCAATAGAGATTTTATGCTATATTTCCACCAAATTGTCTTCAGGATTTTTAATTTTGAGTGATAATTGTGAAAATATGCCAATTAAAGCAAAACTCACTCATAAAAAAACTTTTATAAAATTTATAATCAATATTTTAAGAAATCCTGAAAACAAATTGTAATGACACATTTTCTGTACACAAAAGGGTAAAAATTTTGTAAATCGAGTAAGTACTTCTAGAATTATATCAAAAGTTAAATATGTTTAAAATTTAAAAATTTAATTTTTTTTTTAAATATTTAAAAGATTTCAGTTTTTTTTTTCATGCAATATTCTTATTATATTAAAATATACTTCAGTAAAAAATTTCATAACAAAATCTCTATAAATAAAAAAAATAGAATTTTGAGCCCCGGACCTCCTTAAACTTAAAAGGTTATTTGAAGAACTGAATGGAAGAAGATGTTATGTAACAAAAAAAGTCCTTCCGGCCAGTGCCGGGAGGAAGAGGTAGCTTTCATATTCCTTATTTTTAAAAAGCCAACTTATATTATTCAAACACACGAAGCTCAATTAAGTGGAAACCGAATGTAGGAGATTCAATACTAATTTTTATCAATACTAAATCATTATGAATGAGAATTTCGCGAAATTAGAAAAACAACATAATGGGTGCAACAAAGCTCACCAATGAACTTGGTCGAGAGCTTAGTAATTGCTGTGCACATGCTCACTCACATCGGAATCGGTTGATATATACGAGTGCTGTCGCAGGCAAAAAATCAAATTTTTCAAAATGTCACCCACATTAGAAATTGAAACTGCTATATATGAGCCATTTTTTAAGATAAAGACAAACAAAAATTGCTCCTGAATCCTTATATCAAAGTCAAATACTTAAGAAAGAAACTTTTTTCAATTTCTAATTTTTTTGCACCTCACTTTAAATATATATATTTTTTAATTTAATGGCCGCCATTTTGAAACAAGATGGCTGATGAAGCTGGCCAGCAAACTTGGTCGAGATATTGATGTATACTATCCACATGCCTTCTTCCATCGAAATAGGCGAATACGTGTGGTTATCGCAAGACAAATACAAGATCGTTACAAAGTGTTAACCATGATAGAAATTCAAAGTGCTATAATTCAACCACTTTTTTAGATATAAACAAAAGAACAAATTTTCAGAAACAAAAACTGCTCAAGAATCTTTGTATCAAGGCCAGACACATAAAAAAAATCTTTTTCATTTTCCAATTTTTTAATACCTCATTTTAAATTTTAAATTACATTTTTTAAAAAAATGGCAACCCTTTCGAAACAAGATGGCGAATGAAGCTGGCCAACGAACTCGGTCGAGACATTGGTATGTACTATGTACAGACCAAGTTACATTCAAATCGGTTCATAAATACGCCTGTTATCGCGTGACAAAAATCAGGTCGTTTTAAAATGTCAGCCACAATAGAAATTCAAAATGTTATAACTCAGCCATTTTTTATGATATAGACGAAACAAAAACTGCTCCCGAATCTTTTTATCGATGTCAAACACATAAGAAAAAAATATTTTTTCAGTTTTCAATTTTTTGGTACCACATTTCAAATTTAAATTTTTCTTAAAATTTTAAATGGCCGCCATTTTTAAACAAAATGGCGGATGAAGCTGGCCAACGATCTCGGTCGAGACATTGGTCTGTACTATGTATAAACGAAGTTACATCCAAATCGGTTCATAAATGCGCCTTTTATCGCGTGACAAAATTCAGGACGTTTCAAAATGTCAGCTTCGCTAGAAATTCAAAATGCTATAACTCAGCCATTTTTTAAGATATAGACGAAACAAAAACTGCTACGGAGTCTTTGTATAAAGGTCAAATACATAAAAAAAAATATTCTTCCATTTTCAATTTTTTGGTACCACATTTCAAATTTTAAATTTCTTTAAAATTTTTAAATGGCCGCCATTTTGAAACAAAATGGCGGATGAAGCTGGCCAACGAACTCGGTCGAGACATTGGTATGTACTATGTACACACCGAATTACATCCAAATCGGTTCATAAATACGAGAGTTACAGTGTGACATATGTCATATATATATTGATATATATATATATATATATATATATATATATATCAATTTTGAACGGAGGGTGGTTTCGGGGTCTGGGGGTCATGATCGATGAAAATATACCAAAATTTTTTGAAATCGCTTTCCTCCGAACGGCTGCAATAGGTAGCTTTTTGTAAAGAAAGCTACCTAAAATTAGAATTCTAGAAAATTAAAGTGAAAGTTTTTTGTTGTAATTTAGTTATTTATTTAATTTCTTCTTAGTAGCATATGTTTGAATGGTAATAAGTGATAGTAAACGCTCTTAGAAAAGACTATTAACATTTAATTATTAAATATTAAAAAATATTTTCACCATTTAAGTTATTAAATATAACTAAACTTACAAATTTAATACATTACCAATCAGACATCACAGAGGAGGTTATTAAATAGTAATCTTTTATAGCTCTAATCAAGATTTAATAAAGAAGTATACAGTATATAAACATTATATAGTATATATACATTTTGACATATACATTTTAAAACTGAAAATAAGACTACACATGACGGTCTTTCATTATGTGAAAGGAAAACCTGCTAACAGAGAAATTTCTCGAATCCACTTCACCAGCATCAGGTAAAAGGAAACAGTGACTGAATCCCTGACTTATCTCGGGGCAAACGTTGAAACGATTAAGATATAAGAACTATATGCTACAGACAAGAAAGTGGGTTTGGGTGGTCATCATGATTTTTAATGATACTTTTGTGGGGCGTGGCCAAAAAACAGTTCTTGACCACTGGACTATTTGTATATGAAGTGTTTTCTCGTAATCGAAGAGTACGGCGAATATTTCATCAGAGATATTGTTATTATTATTCTAATACAAAACACGCGCAAAACTTTAAACTGTATTTGATATATAAAAATAAATCTCTGCATACTACGAAATTATATTATTTTAGATAATGAAACATGAACAAATCTCAGTTTTCTGTATGACTCGTTCATTTTTTCCTTTTCTATATGTATTATGATTTTCCTTTTATTAAACCTTAACCAAGCGGTTAGCCATATCTGCCACAAAATCAAGAGCTCGGACTGATGTTCACAAATTCGAAACCAGCGCGGTATGGATGGCTGGTTTCGCTTATCATAATTCCAATGGTGCATAATTTTAATTGACGGTTATATAACGTTTTCAGGGTATACAAAAACAATAATTTCGGTCACATTCTCGTCGAAAGTCCTCATTGGTTGTATACCTCCTTTAGATAGGTATATGGCAAAACATAGCCTGTGATTAATAAAGTTCCCCTTATCCTTCTTCTTCTGTTAAACATTTTTATTTATAGTTGATTATTTATGTTATTAAAATTACGTCTATAAAATATTCAGAGGTATTGCATTCCTGAAAAACAAAAGAAAAACATTCCTTGATCTTCCCCCTATGCAATGGCATTTCTTCTTATTTTTGTTTGTGTCTATTATAAAAAAAAAGAGGTAGTGAAAAAAAAAACGTATACTCTATTTTTGAATGATTTGAAGTAAATATTTCTTTACAATCACAAGCCCAATGAGCCATTTACTCTATAATAAAGAACTGTGCTTAGACAGGATTTTCAGTATTTTGTTAAATATCCGTAGCGTCAGTATCTTATATATGCATCCTATGCTTGTGTAGATTATAAAAAATTCGTTATTGTATCATAAACTTTATATTATGATAGCTGTAATGTTTGTACTTCAATTGTTGTTACATTAAGTGACTTTCCTAAATGGAACATCAGATTAAGTTCAAAAGTTCTTTGTCAGTGGTGCCGCATCCAGTTAACGAGGTATCATAGGGACAAAAAACACAATTGCGCTCAAAGTTCCCACGATTCTTGTCCTTATCAGAAAATTTTAAATTCTTAACGCTATACAGGCCGCAAACAGTGTTGCCAAATCTGGGTTTTTTATTGAGATATTTTGAGTTCACACCAGAAAACGCTTAGTACTAATTTTGGTAATTTTTTTGGTAAAATATCTTTCATTATAATAAGCAAAAATAACTCTTTAAATTTTCTGGGGAGAATTTAGAATATCTTATCGATAGTTTTATAAGTAACGCATAAATGTGTCAGCGGCCTGCGCAGAGTTAAGTATTAATGAAGCAGCATCTTTTATTTTACAGCACATTTTTAATGACCATTTTTTAATTAATTATTTTTTTAAGTAAACTGATTTTTTTTTAATATCATCGGATAATATTATCATGAATGAATTCAATAGAAGAATAAAAAATGGATGGAGTGCTTTTGGGAAGAACAATATTATTTTGAAGAGTAACATGCCTGTTTGTTTGAAAAGAAAGGTATTTAACCAATGTGTTTTGCCTGTGCTAACTTATGGAGCAGAAACATGGACGCTAACAAAACGGATGGTACAAAGATTACAAACAACACAGAGAAGTATGGAAAGATGTGTGCTAGGTATAACTAGAAGAGACAGAAAAGGAATAACCTGGATAAGAAGTCAGATGAAAATTTTTGACATCACTGAAAAAATTAAACGGCTAAAATGGAAATGGGCTGGGCACATTGCAAGAAGACAAGACAATAGATGGAGCACAAACACTCTTCAGTGATATCCCAGAGATGTAAAACGGCCAAGAAGACGACCTCGAGTAAGATGGAGTGATGAAATCAGAAAAGTAGCCGGTGTAAACTGGATGACTAAAGCACTAGACAGGAAACTTTGGAAAAATCTGGGGGAGACCTACATCTAGCAATCTAGCAGTGGATTGAAAACGGTTGACGATCATGATATATATATATATATATATATATATATGTGTGTGTGTGTGTGTATAAACATTTTAGGTGCGGGTGATTTTTGGGCTCCTGGGGTCATATAATGAAAAGTTATGAAGGAATTTTTCAAATGTCGCATCATGGTAAAGACTGCAATAGGTAGTATTTCTTATGAAATCTACCTAAAATATAGAGGTTTCTGCAATATCGGCGACATTGCTGATGCCGTGTATTCAACCTGGCATGGAAAAATGGTAAATACCCTATTTTTTGCCATACAACGTTCAACGATTTGAAAAGTTTTATGATTTAAACCGTTCTTCAAAGTGACAGTTTTTTTTATTTTTTATGAATTTGTTGAAATGTAAACCTCTGAGACTGTTTTAAATATTTTTTTTTCTTTTCGCGCAAAAAATCTAATCTGGCAATCCTTTTTATGTATACAACACTGTACTAAGCCAGTCGGATACATTTATATGAATATTTAAAATATGAAATATCTTATGAGCCTCTTAAATTATATTTTTCATTTTCCATAAAAAATCCAATTCTTTGACAAGTCGTATGATACAAACCGCATACAGATACATTGATGTTTTTTCTGGCTTTTTTCATGAATTTTTCAAAGGCGGAGGGACTTATTTAACGCCTTGAGTTTTTCTTCTGAAATATGATCTAACAATTATTCACATACAAAAATAAATTAAAAACTTTTTCGTTACATTTTGACAGATAATTGAAGCAATATAAATCATTTTTAATGATCACTGTTATTATACATTAATTTAAAATAAAATACATCATTATCCTTTAAAACAAATCCAGTTGGTTTGATCTTAAAAAAAAATTATTCTATTGTTGTTGAACATACGGTTCACCCTCAAGAAAAGTGATAAATCTCGACAAAAGTAAATTTCACAGGAGAGGCAAAAGAAAATCTGTATGATTTTACTGAAACATGAAACTTAACACTTAAACTTAACACATGAAACTTAAACATGCACTTAACTCTGCATGCAGGAATAAAAAAGTGCATAAAGCGTAAAGCCAATAAGAATGAAAATGTAGGATGAGGTTGGATGAGTTGGAAAATTTTACCTCCCCATTCAATCCATCCGTCTTCTGTGGTCACAAACGGACATATAGCGTGATAAAGTGATTTTCCGTATAACTATTCTTATGAAACTTTTTGGTTAGCATGACGCACCTATGACAGACTATTAAAGGATTAAAACGCAAAATTAATTTTTGCAAGATGTGTGACTTTTCTTGCGGGTGAGCGATATATTCCGGTTTGTCTACTTAATTTCTTTGAAAATATATATTTAAAAGGGAGCTTTTTTAAACATTGATTATTTCGGACAAAGCCACGTAATTTACATTAATATTTCAAATGCGGAGGGACTTATTGAACGCCTTGAGTTTTCCTTCTTTAATATGATCTAACAATTATTCCCATAAAAAAAGTAAATTAGACACTTTTCCGTTACATTATGACAGAGAATTGATGCAATATATATCATTTTTAATGATTACTGTTATTATACATTAATTTAAAAATTTTCATCATTATTCCTTTAAGAAAATGCAGTTGTCCAGTTCTCAAAAAAAAAAAAAAAAAAAAAAAAAAAAAAAAATGTATTTAATTGTTGATGCACATTATTCCGATTTGTCTACTTAATCACTTAATCTCTTTGAAAATACATATTTAAAAGAGAGCTTTTTTAAACATAGATTATTTCGGACAAAGCCACGTAATTTACATTAATATTTCAAATGCGGAGAGACTTATTGAACGCCCTGTGTTTTTTCTCTGAAATATGATCTAACAATTATTCCCATAAAAAAGTAAATTAGACACTTTTCCGTTACATTATGACAAAGAATTGGTGCAATATAAATCATTTTTAATGATCACGTTTATTCTTCATTAATAAAAAAATACATATCATTATTCTTAAAAAAAAAATCTAGTTGTCTAGTTCTCAAAAAAAAAAAAAAAAAAAAAAAAAAAAAAAAAAAAAATGTTGGTGCACATATATTCCGATTTGTCTACTTAATCTCTTTGAAAATATATATTTAAAAAGGAGATATTTTTTAAACATAGATTATTTCGGACAAAGCCACGTAATTTACACTAAAAACAATCTTATTTTGAACTTCCTTCAGACATTGGAATTTCGATTTCCAATATCTATTTAGAGTCTTTCAGAGTTTTGTTAAACTCCTCTCAGTTAAAATTAAAAAACTTACTCACAAAAGACGTAGTAGAAACTAAATACAACAAAATATTTTAGTTCTATAGTTCTCTGGAACTTTCATCTGATAAAAAGTTACACAAATGAAAAATGAGCCCACATTTGTTGAAAGAGAGATTATACTTTGTAAAACCAAAAATTAGGCGTTTAAAAAAAACTTTTACCCAGTGAAAAATAGATAAATTGAAACTGAAATTCTTCCTTTTAAATATACTTTTATATGTATAAAAAAAATGTGTAAAAATAAGAAAACTAGTGGAATTATCTTTACATTAAATATGCGTGTGCATAACGTGCATGATTTAGGCCAATGTCAGACGGGTGTCTTTTTGCCTGCTTTTTTGCTTACGTAAAAAAGCAGGTAAAAAGACGCCCGTCTGAAATTGGCCTTAGTTAAGAAACTTGCTCGTAAAAGATGTAGAAGAAATACAACAAAATACTTCAGTTCTATACTTCTCTTGAAATTTGATTAGATAAAAAGTCCGCTGACAAATGAAAAATGAGTCCCTATTTGTTAGAGGGGTGATTTTGTAGGGCCGAAAATTAGGAGTTTTTAAGAATATTTTTACACAATGAAAGATAGATAAATAGAAACCGATTTTTTTCCTTTTAAATACATTTTTATCTGTATAAACCATATTTTGGTTTTAAAATAACAAAACTGGTAGCATTATCTTTATGTTAAAAACGCATGTCTATAAAGTGCACAATTTGATGCGGTGCTGGATTGCACCTCGTAAGTCATCTGAAACACAAAACGATATGATTTAAAAAGGCCAATTAAATTTACAAGGCCACGATACTCTTCGAAACTGACAACTGAAAAAAATTGGTGCATATTTGAATAACGACCTAGGATTTTGTTTGTTTTTTTAAATTTTTCAACAAGTCTTGCAAAAAATAATTAACAGTTTTTTGATTAGACCTCTGAATGTTAGGCTTACGGCTCATCGCTTCCGAAAAGCAATTATCTTTCAAGGCCGACTGATCTTTCGATCGGTTCAACATGCTTTTTCGCTTATTTTGAAACGATCTTTTGTGGGAATGAGTTTAAAGATTTACTTTATAAAAAGTCAGCATTCGGACGTATCTGTTCAAACAGCCGTAATTTCGTAAACAATTTGAGTAAATCAAAATGTTTTCAGACATATATTATACACACCTTATAGAGGAGAATATTAGAGAGTCCAGGTTCATGGATGAATGAAAAAAAAACTCCAACACTAAGATTTCGAGGACTTACTTCTTTATTATGAAACTTTTTAAAAGGAGGGCCATGGTAGTACAGTGGGACGGGAGAAGTCACAGACGAGACTGACCGACGGGGCAGCCCCGAAGGGCAGAGAGCCGAGGTCTGTCACACACAAGTTCAGAGGCAGTAGTGGTAAAATATTCATTACAATCACTCACTCATTGGCGAGATGAATAGCAACATATGTACTAAATTGGCGATGAATATTGGTGGCGTGGACAAAGGAATCAGAAGCATCTTGAAGTATTACATAGAATTCAAACTTACGCCATGGCGCGGCTATATGGTTATACGTTTCTTAACATTCCTGCGGTAAGGAAAAATGGTTAAAGAAAGGAACACGTGATTTTTATATGCACGTTACAGATCTAACTACAGCTGCAAATTAGTCAGCAATGGGCATATGGTTTGTATCCGACAAAGTACAAGGGTGAGAATTGAATACTAATGCAAGCCCAGAGGCTGGGAAAATATGCATTAGATAACGTCGGCTGCAAAGCGAAAAGACATTCATTTGTATTTTATTCTTTTACTTTATTTCAATGGAAAATAACTGCGCTTAAGATCTTTTTCTATCGTGTGAATTTGAAAGACAGAAAAAGGAACCGAGATAAATGATGTCTGCATTTGAAAAGACTTTAAAAAGTAAAAGCGAAACTTACAGTAGTGAGAGGGGGGGGGGGAAAGAAATATGAAATTAACTCTAAAATGTCAAATTTAAACTAAATATTTTATTTGAAGGGGGGGGGGGAAGAATAATGACAATTTATAAAAAACCAGTAAAGTTAAAAGTTGATTTTTTTGAGGGGAACGGAGGAATAATGAATATATAACGGTAAAGCCGTTATACACCTCACATAAGGTGAGGTGTACATAACACACCTAGGGTATTGGAAAAATGAAAATAAAAACAATTTTCAGCAAACGACGCAGCAAAATCATATCTTACTTTAAAGTACAATTTAAAGTATCTATTTATTAATATTTACTTCTAGGCCTGTTCCCAACCTGTCCCAAACGAAAGTGTAAAAAACAAAAGTTCGTCCCAAGGCTCCACCCGGTCCGTTTATATTTTCGTAGTTCACGTCCCGTCCGGGTATGTGGAAAAATCAATGAAATCAGAACTGGACAGGCTCTATTCAACTTCTATAAAATATTCCATTTTTTCTTAACACACACTTGAGATTGTTTCAAAGTATATTATTACTTATATATTTATGCTAAAATTGGCCAGTATATTTCAGACTATATATTCGCAAGCCATTAGAATTCAGATTAGCAATATTAATGGTTATTTTTTTCTCTTAATGTATTACATTTAAATAAAGACTCATTAAAAATAATTATGTACTTTACAATAAAAGAAAAAGGATGGCCTAAAGCAACATAGCTTATGTGGTAGAATAATAATAAAAAGGTGCATTAAAAAAAATTTCTCTTTAATCTTAAGTATATTTTCAAAGATTCCGTTAACAAAATTTCATTCTCATTATTGTTTTTACGAAAAGAAAAGATCCCTGGCCGACAATCCCCGTAAACAATTAATTTCAGGTCCGGTGTAGCTCGAGTATGAAAAAAAGTGTCAGTCTGAGCTCATCCCAGCAGGGCTTGAATCTGCTAAATGTATTAAACCCAGGCTCAGAGACGATGTAACTGTACGATGCAGATCTCTACGCTAAAAATTTTATATTTCTGCCTTGACGTTGCCACTCTAGCTTCGGCTCGTGTAAGACAGTTATAATTAATTTCAGGTGTGCAAACTCCATTGGGAATTGTTCATATTTTATCGTTTTAGTCCGATACTTTTAAATTTGTTTTATCGGCCTTTTTTCATCGATACCCTCATAGCATGCATGGTCACAGTGACGTCATTGTGACGTCACTGTAAGTCACTGTGGTCACGTCACATCTGTGACCAAAATGCCACCACTCAGTGATGTCACATTGTGACTGAGATGTGAACTTCTTAGAAAACTTTAAAAAATTACGAAAATTCTTTAAAACATGTTATTTACTGTAAAATTATATTTTTCTGGCAATTAAGAAAAAATGTGACGTCACTGTTATGTCACTGCTATGTAACGTACGTCACGTCACATATGTGACAAAAAAAACCACTATATTGTAAGTCACAGTGTGACAAAAATATGAACTTCAAAAATCTTTGAAAATGAAGAGAAATATTTTAAGCAGTCACGAGTTATAGCGGCATAAGGAATGAAAATATATTAGTGGATAGCAAATGGTAAATTCTGTCACTAAAGGGGAGAGGGGGGGGGGGGCATAATAAATAAAGTGCACGATACAAGCATTAATAAACTAAATTTTCAGGCTATATTTTATCCATTTGATATCTAAGACAGTGAATGTATACTTTTTCATGATTTCAATTTTATCTAGCATTTGGATAATATATTTAGAATTAGGATTATTAAATTTATACACTTTACATATTTAGTTTGCTGGGAGGAAATTTCTTTCTTTCTTTCTTTTTTTACCGACCAGGATTATTCAAAACACTTCTGTGGTTTCAAACTAAAAATTTTCTATTACAGTTAAATCTGCACCTTTTAATGAGCACGTAGAAAGAGTCTTCAGAGTTTAGTCATCTATGCATTTCTTGCTTTAGAATATTTTTATAATTTGTATTCAAGTCATAAATTCTACTTCTTTCAGACTTTTTAAATAAAATTAGCATTTTCCGAAAATAAAAGGAATATACAAAATTTGTGCAAAACAAACTTTACTTTAAAAAAAAGAAGAAGAAAAAGGGGGGGGGTCGTTAATACCATTAAATTTATTTTTACACCTTTTAAAAATTTAAACAATGTTTTATCTAATAAACTCTAATTAAGAATATTATTATTATAATTATTTAGAAAAAAGGAACTTTACAATACATTTAACTTGAATTATTTGGTACGGATAAAAAGAAAAAGTTAAATATATAGGACATGTCTTCAAATACAAAATTTTAATTAACGATACTTTCAGAAAATTACTGCGCATTCAAGTTCAATATTTCTTGTATACAAAAACAAATAATCTGTAACAGAACACCTGCTTGAAAATCGTCTGCCCACAGAAAAATAAATATGAGAAGACGCGGGAAATTGTTCACTGTTTTTAGAACATCACCAAGTCTACAACACTTTAAGATAAGGAAATGACCATTTTAGGATACACGGATATTAATGGAACGTATATGTAAGTGTTATTTAATTTAAATATTTTGTTCCTGATTTGTATATTATGAGTTAAATAGTTTTATGTTATATTTGTAAGAGACTGATCTTTATGTCAGAAGCGATATTTTTCAATTCGATAACTGTAAAGAAAAATATCTTGATCTGCCATCGCTTGAAAAAAAAAAAAATCTGCGCAGAGACTGATTCAGGCTTAAGTTCATACTGGAATTAATATAAACATTAATTTACTCTTACTTGAGATTGAAAATGTATGGAACGACAATGATTTGGAATTATTTTATCGGCTTCTTACTATTTTTTGATTACTAACACTTATAGTTATTATTATTTTGGGGTTAAATATGATGTTCGATTATCATGAGATTACGAAACTGTTTCAGATTAGAAATTAACATTATACTGGGAAAATATATTTTTACATATTACAGTAGTGAAACATTTGAAAGAATTTTCTTTTAGTGCTAATAATATTTTAAATTATCTTTTAAAATCCTAAATCTTCAAACCAATGTTTTCAGATTTAACATTTGCCAAAATTATAAAATAATAGTAATTCCTTATACCATACGGAAATATTTTTGAGATATTGTTAAATCTAATAGCGCATTTAATTTATTTATTGTATTTTGCTGTTGTTTAATAGTACAATTATAAATACTAATTATTATTTTTAGTGTTTTTCAAATTGGTATATTTATTTTTTTAAATTGTATGTAAGAATTTTTGTGCTTGTGATTTTAATCAAACATTTAATTATAGACATTCTGAATCGGTTATTAAATTTTCTTCTATTGTAAATTCATTTTCTACGTTTATGATACACGTAATTATTGGCACTAAAAAGTAAAATATGATATTTAAGCATTGAAATAAAGTGTTTTTCATGCCTGATATTAAGTTATAGATTAAACTGCTTTAGTATATATTTTTTAAAAGTTCATATAATACAGGATACATAAGGACATAAGTTGAAAAGTGCTTATGACTTAGGTTTGTCTCTCCGTCTAGCAGTCTGTCCGCACTCTAACTCCCGAAAATATACTCGGATTGCCCTGAAATTTTTGGATGTTATTGACGTTTACCATAGCACGGTACCTATTTGTAATGAAGTTTGTAGCATGCTTTGTTCATTTACAGGGCCAGCCAAAAGTTTTCCGTTACATTACGGCCTATGGGAAAAAATCGTTTCAAATGATTTTTAATGATTTTACGCACGCTTTCAAACATAATAAAATTTATATGCATTTATGAAGGGCACTAAAATATGCATTCTGTTGACTATGCGATGCACAGAATAGCTATTGTTCATTTACAGGGCTAAAAAAGGAATTCAAATACATAATGATATAGGGGTGGAGGGAATTGTTTGCAGCATACTTTAATTATGTTAATCTATTTCATATATAATGAAATTGATGTATGTCGCTTAGGTTTACATACTATAAATTATTTCATTTATAATACGAATAATACGTATATAGCATTTACAGGGACACCCAAAATATTTCAGATACTATATTGTATCCGAAGTACTGTTCATTAGCGATGTTTGCTGGAAATGTATTTTTAATTATAATATGCGCTTTTATGATTCACTATATTTATGCATAGTATCGTGTATATAAATGCTATAATTCCTATACAAGGCTACACAAAAGTATTCGTAAGGATTACTGGGTATGGGCGCAAATTGCTTAAAGGTGGTTTTTAAATGAGTTATGTTTTTTTTTCGCTGAACTGCATTTAATTTACCAATAAATGTTTGTAGAATATGGATAAAATGATACACAGGGTCACGCAAGGAAATGGATACAAGGCCGTCTATAAATGATAATTTCTGGAAATGTGATTTCAGCAGTTTTAAGAGTGTCTTAGTTTGAATTAAATTTTAACTAAATAGTAGCGTGTAATAAAGATTCTAGGTAAACTACAGGGTTGTACAAAAGTATTCAAGTATCTTTCCTTACATTAGTATAAATTGCTGAAAAAGAATTTAAACCTGTTAGGCGTTTTCTTGCTAAACTAAATTTTCCCATTATATAGTATATATACACTTAAAAAATGGGTACTCAAAATTGAGTAAGAAGTACCCAATTTTAAATGCGTCACATACTCAAAATAGCTCCGATCCAAATGTACTCAAAGTTGAGAAACACATGTATTCATTTTTTATTCCATGGTTGTGATGAAATATGAATCGTTATGCACTGCCCCCCCCCCCCAAAAAAAAAAAAACAACCTAAAATTTAAAGTAAAAATGTACTGACATTTATTTCCCGTTCAAAGTTCTTAACAAGAAATGTTTAATTGATTACTTATTAAGAAAAATAGCAAAATTCTTAGCAAGATACTCAAATCGAATATTTTTATGACAAGAGCATTATTTCCAAGTACTTTTAAATTATTTTTAAAATGCTGTGCATAATTTAATATTTACATTAATAAACATCATTTATGCCGCTATGCCGCTATAAATGAAATGAACCATTACAGGGTACAAAACTATTCGTTTGTTTGGGTTTTATAACATGTGATGTTTCAAAATAGAGAAAGCATAGGTTCATTTTTGATCCAAAAATATTCAATTCGATATGAGTACGTCGGTTTACTCATTTTTGAGTACTTCATTTTTTTTCAGTGTATCAACCTACAGATCAAATACAGGGCTGTTCAAAAGAATTGGAAAACATATTTGGCTATGGACGGTAACTGTTGAAATCAGTTTTTCAAATGTTTTATGCGTTTTCTGAAATGTTTACTTAGTTATCTTATTTACGTCATTTCCGTAAATTACGATGTCTTGTTAAAGCATTCAGAAAGTGTTGGAAAGTATTTTATAATCTATGCTTAACGCATGATTTTTCTTAATCGTTTTTTTTTTTCTATTTCCTAGATCAGTCTTTTCCTATAAAACATACCAAATCTATTTAGCTCATATTCACAAAATACAATATACACGGGAATAAAAAATTTAAATAAATATCGCTTATCATGCCGATCTATAAATAATAGTTGTATTAATATCCGTTAGTCTCCATGTTCATATTTAATAAAGCAATGACAAATAACAACAAATTAAAAAAACTTACACATTCTAAATATCAAGCTTGAACTCAATATCAAGCATAGAACTTAATAAAAAAATATGGCAGTTGATAAGCATTGTTTTTTAAGTGGAAAAATTTTAAATGTTTTAGAAGAATAGGACTCCAAAATAGCGATATTTTGCTAAAAAGTACGGTAAAAAGATAAGATTTTATATTTACAGCAAAAGTTTATTTTAAAATTCATCGCTGTATTAATACTTAGAAATTTTTCCAGAGAGAATCATTAGCCTTATATACAATATTTCAAATGAAAATCAAATATCAAATTAATTGCTTAAAAGGCGCAAAGGAGTGAAAAAGATTCCATGCCGGGACTCGAACCCGGGCCATCAGTATAGCACACTGACATTCTACCGACTAAACCACATCGAACGACGCCCAGCCTGTAAAATTTCTCACTATTACATGTTGGCAAGGCTACAAACGCAGCACAAGATGGAATATTTATCGTGAGCCACCGACATGGGGTAAACACGAAACTTAATTAAATCCAGCATCGATTGAAACTATATTAATAATTGGAAATTTTTCCAGGGAGAAACATTCGCCTTGCATACAACATTTCAAATTAAAATTGACTTTTAAGCAATTAATTTGAAATTTGATTTTCATTTGAAATATTGTATGAAAAGCGAATGGTTCTCGCTGGAAAAATTTCCAAGTATTAATATAATTTCAATCGATGCTGGATTTAATTAAGTTTCGTGTTTGCATCATGTTGGTGGCTCACGCTAAATATTCCATCTTGTGCTCGGTTTGTAGCCTTGCCAACATGTAATAGTGAGAAATTTTTCAGCCTGGGTATCGTTCTATGTGATTTAGTCGGTAGAATGTCAGTGCACTGTACTGATGGCCCGGGTTCGAGTCCCAGCATGGAATCATTTTCACTATTTGCGTCTTTTAAGCAATTAATTTGAAATTTGATTTTCATTTGAAATCACAGTGTTTATGACAAGTTCGTCACAAATGACACATATTTCACAAATTGGTCACAGTGTGACTTCAAAGCATTGTCGCTTTCGTCACAGGTTCGTCACAAAGTTAATGCCAAAATAGTCACAAATGACACACTTTTCACAAATTTGTCACACCGTGACTTCACAGAGTGGTCACAATGTGACGTCACAAACGACCTCTAAAACGGCCATAACGACCTCGCATTCTAGTCACTATGACGTCACATCGACGTCACGTGACGTCACATCGACGGTCACAAAGTCACAGTGTGACTTCACAACGACGTCGCCGTGACGTCACCATGCCTTACGGGTACATACAGGTCCGTTTCTTTTTTATAGGCACGGCCCGTAAAATAACTGTCTTTATTCTGATGTCCCTGGCCTGCCCGTTTGAAAATTTATCTTTGCCAGCATTTTGCCGTCTCCACCCGGGCAAGTCACGGCCCTAGCGAACCATACAGATCTCTATTTGAAAGTTAAAAATATGTAATAATAAAGACATATATTTGTGTATATTTCTTTTTAGTTTTCCGCAGTACACAGAGCTATACGATTTGACAGGAAGGTAACTGTATGAAGGCTGCAATTATGCACATTAAAGAAAGTTTTGGGATTTTTTGAGTAGTTTTTTTCCCTTTTATGCAATTTGGAATGTTTTGCCGTTTTGATGTATTTTTTTCACATTAGTAAAATGAACCCATATTCAATTTTTTAGCGGAATAAAGTAAATTTTGTCGTCTTCTTTGAACAAGATATATTCGAAACTTGCACAACGATTTTTAAATTTTTGGCGGATATTTTGTAAAAGTCCCCTTTTATACTGAAAATGAGGATTTTTTTCTGTAAAATAGCCTGTTTGAAATGGTTTCCAATCAATATTATATTTTACATCTGTGTATGGAGGAAACATTCGGTAACCGTTTGAAAAAAATATAAAAAAATGAAATAGATTTTCTTTGCCATTTTTTTTTTTAAAGAAAGCAATATCTACGGATTGTTTTTGAAACAGAATGACGATCTCTAAAGGGATTTGCATTACTACCTTAAATTGGAATCTTCCAATTCGGTTTCTACAGCGAGGTTATTAGCTTCGTTTTACAGTAATGAGAATATGAGAGGATTGAAAATTCTATTCTAATTCCGCGGTAGCCCACGTTACTCGGGACAAGTAACATTTTAAATTCAGTGTTAAAATATCAAAAATATAATTATTTCGAAAACTAGTTTTGGAACGATCTGGATATTTTTTATACCAATAGTTTTTGGTTTAAAGACTGGAAAAGACTATTTTTTATGTTTTCCCCAGCAGTTATTAGCCAAATTTAAAGTGCAATATGTCAAATTTTCAAAATTTAAATCGTTGAAACGGAACCAATAATTCTGTCACCTTGTTTTTCTAGACCATTATTAAAACGGCTGTAGGTTCGTTTGTAAAGATTTTCGTCTAAAAACAAAGAATATTTACAAAAATTCATTTGTGTGAGAAATCACTAGGCATACCCCCTCTTTCCGAGGGTAAGGCGCATAAGGCAGTGATGATACCAACACATTTTAGTTTGAAAGCACTAGCGGCAAAGCTCCGCTAGTACCAAACATAACTGCAGAATTGGGTCTAAAAATTTCTATGAGTAGCGAAAGAGATATTTCTCTATCAATTTTTGTCTGGTGATAAGTTTTATTTTTATAATATTAGATTTGGTATTCGAAGTTAGTCGAAAATGACAGCTTTTTTTTAAAGTGACAGTTACTAATAGTGGCTAGTAGTGACTGCGTTTTTTCGACAACAGTTACTTTTCTCTGAAAGTATTAACTTTATCTACAGACACGATAAAGAATAACTTTATAAAGATTATTCAAATACAGAAGCAAAGTTGCATGAAATTATAATTCGTTATGCCAAAGCTCACCGCAAAGGAAACCAGATACTTTCAGTATGCTGCGTTAAAACAACTGATTTTAGATTGCTTCGTAAAATATTGACAGAGTGCACACCCGAGATCTTTTCACGGTATATACCAGAAGAAAACCTAATTTTTAGATATTCGTAAGTCAATCATGAGTGAAATTAACTCCTCTTCAATAATTATCTTCGTTAATTAAGAAGCACTCCACTGTCCACTTTGTCCACTTTGTAAACTCAGTCGTTCCATCTTCCTCTCTCTCATTGGTTGTTTTTGGCGCATTCGCTACCGTACTGGCTATATAATACAAAATGAAGTTATCGAATGACTCCTGCTTCTTCTAGCTTATTAAACCGCCGCGGCGAGCGGCCTCTTTTCGTCCGCAGCCCTTTATTCTTCCACTTATTCCGACTTGTTTTTAGGCCCCCAGCCACATCCCGGGTAAAAGACACTCTAGCAAAAGCAAGACCTGAAAAAAAAATTTCAAAAATTGAAACCGGACAAATTTAAAAGGGAAATTACACAAATTAGAGACACCAAAAAGTGGGCTTAGCCAGCTTAAGCAATTCGGTAACTTACTAAGTAAGATTCCATCAAAATCTTTTCACTGACAGTTTCTGGATGATATGATATATCTTTCTCGACTTTTCTGAGTTCTTTATTCGTCATTCTGAAAAAAAATCGGTTTATTTGTCTTATAAATATTTGGCTATATAAAATGTGTCTGTCATTTTGCTGAGCCTTGCTTTTTCTAGTACGCTGTGCTTTGCTCTATCTTGCACTGAAGAAGAATCTCGCTAGTAGATTCCGAAAAGCTGTTTGCTGCTTTTTATGTATTATTTGTGCATTTTTAAACGTTGGTTTTCTTCTTATTCTTGCACAAAGGCTTTATTTGCTTTTTTTATATGTTCGTTAATGTCTGACGATATCCAAAACAACTTATATAATAATAATTTGATTTTTAGATAGATTTTTAAAGATAAAACTGGTTTGGTTTAATAAATCTGCAGTTAAAGTGCATTTGTAAAATGTCTACAATAATAATTAGAATAATGAACAAAACATACTGTTGCGGAAATTTCTCAATTCTCGCACGAACAATGTAAATAAATGTATTGTGATCCTATATGTAACTGAGAAGTGTTTTCCATTTGCAAATTTTTCGTAAAACTTGTTTTCACAGGAGCAAAGCTAAATCCGTGTAAACGGTTGAGAAAATAACCACATTAAAAAATATTTAAGTTCGACTCTTTCGCTGCGCTTACTGAGTGTGATCCAGAAAAGTATTTTGTATTAAAAATACTATAAACTTTTATTAGTAGACGAATTAAATAAATTTTACATTGCATTTTCTTTAACGGGACTTAAAAGTCCCATCGGACCATAAAGGGTTAACAATAGAGGGTATCCCCAAAACTGCAGAAACAATTTATTCGTTAATAACTGTAATCTTTTTATTTATTTTAGGTTTAACTGACTTGGAAAAAATGTCAGAAACCAGACTAAACTTTGAACAAATAAAATTTATCCGAAATGTTACTGGAAGTTCAAAAACATAGGTGCCGTTTAAAGCTAGTTTATGAAAGAGTTTCTAACAGTTCCTTACAAGAATTTCAATCCCATGAAATAGCCCCTTGTCTTTTAATCAGAAGTGTGACTCGTATAAAGTAAACTAGGTCTCGCAATGTTTCTAAATTTTGTTAAATGTGTTAGCTTTTTTTGCTTAACAATAGAGGGTGTACCCAAAATTGTATGAATAATTTTTCCCCTAATAACTGTAATCTTCATAATTTCATTTCAGGTTTAAATGGATTGGAATACTGTAGGAAATCTGACCAAGCTTTTAGAAAATAACGCTTATCTTGAAATGTTACTGGAAGTTCAAAAACGTAGATGCAGTGCACAGCTAGTTTATAAAAGAATTTTCAACAGTTCTTTACGCGACTTAGGATCCCCTTGTCTTTTAATCAGGATTGTGACTCGTGTAAAGTAAACTAGGTCGCTCAATGTTTCTAAAATTGTTAAATGTGTTAGCTTTTTTTTACTTAACAATAGAGGTTGTCCCCAAAACTGTATGAACAACTTTTTCCCTAATAACTGTAATCTTCTTTATTTCATTTCAGGTTTAACTGGCTTGGAAAAATGACGGAAACTAGGCTAATCAAAGGAGGCTGAGCAAGGAAAGTTTATCCTAAAATGTTACTGGACGTTCAAAAACGTAGATGCAGTGGAAAGTTAGTTTATGAATGAGTTTCGAACAGTTCCATACGAGACTTGCAATCCCATGAAATAACATCTTGTCTTTTAATCAGGTGTGCGACTCGTGTAAAGCAAACTAGGTCTCGCAATGCTTCTAAAATTGTCTCACTTTGCTACCACTATTTTAAAAGTATAATCTTTATTGCATATTTCTGTTCCAGATGTCTAAAAATATTTAGGAATGCTGCAATCCATACATAAAATTTGTTTAGTTAATAATGCTTAAGGGATGGAGTTAAATGATAATTATAAGTACATAACTAATTTAAATAAACAAAACCACAAGAGGTAAAGATAATTTTAAGCAAATGAAACTGTCCAAATTTATTTCAAGTAGCGTTCAATAAGACCGCGGGCATGAAAGAACCCCGCAAAACACTGTTGGAATCCCTGACAAATACTTGGAACGTTCACTGTTACTCTTGTAAACATTAGAGCAAATTTTCATAATACATCAAAATTTTGTTACTCTTGTGACACTCTGGTCACAAGAGTAAAAAAAAAAAATTCATTTAATATATAGACAAAATAATAATATTTATTATAATTTTCCTGACAAAAAAAAAGTGTAGATGGGGGAGTATTATGTTAATCATAGGCCAGTTTTAGCCTTTTTGATACAGCATGTATTTCTTCTGGGAGGACATTTGAAGTGAAAGTGACCAAGAATGAATAGTCACCCCGCCCATACCGCATTGGTTTCGAACCCGCGAACATCGGCCCAAGCTTCTGATTTCGCGGTCCGTCCATTAGTCTGAGTGGGCGCCGTCAAAAACAGTAAATATAACGAGAAAATGTTTTTTGTTTGCGATGTTTATGAAGATAATTTAAAATGCTATTACAAGAGTATAACAAAATATTTTAAACAAATAATTTTGTATTAATATTGTTATTTCATAATTTACGCGAAATATCTCTTATTTAAATATATTCTATTTTCAATATTCTGATTGTTTTTTCCTCAATTTTAATAATTTATTCTGGTAATGTTGATGTCATTTTAATTGAAAAAAGTATTTTGCTTTTAAGTCCTATTCATTTTTGCGTCATATTATGTATATTTTGCTTAATGTCCCGAAGTAGATGTCGTATGCAAGTACGATGTATCAGTTACAGAATGACGACATAAATGAATGCTATTGCATCTGAACTATTGAACAAGAGAACACATTTATGACTTATTCTATACTGAGTACAAAACAATTTTCCTTTAACGATTTAATACTGGGCATGAGGTGATACGTAATTCATACCATGTACAATAACATGTTAGAGTCTGAAAATGATTAATGAGGGTTAAAATCAGACCTCTGAGGTTAATGTTTCCTAAAAGCAAGTTATAGCAAGTTTGAGACAACTTTAGAGATGTATGGGGTGTATCAAAAATTAGACGTAGTGTAATTTAACGTGTAGAATCTCATGAAACCTACACATGCAATTGATAATGCATTTAGAGTCATTTATTTTCATCAAATATACAGGTATTTAAAAAATTAACTAAAAAAGCCTTTATTTCCAATTTTTATACAAGAGTTTATTTATTCTGTTGAATGCTTAGGTTATGTATAGGCATAACATAGGGATTTCAAAATATTTCAATAAATCATTCGATGTTATAAAAGATTTTCCAACCATTCTTTACAATAAAATCATACGCTTTTACCTCTTAAAAGAAAAAAAAAGGAATACAAAAGAAACAAATGGTATGTTATACTGCATTAGTATATTAAATATATAACTCAGAATTTCAGGCTTAAACAAATAAATTTTGATAATTACAAAATGTACTTGTCTATAATTGAATACGTTTGGAAAATACAACTTAATTTAGACGCATATGTGTCCTTATATGGGAATTTAGATCGCAATATGTTTTAAATTTGTTAAGTTCCACTAGCCACATCATTCTAAAATTCATGTTAATTATAGGAAAATTATTACTAAAAATTCTAATAAAAACATGTTTGTACATTCAAATGGTACTTTGGCTTTTATTTGTTGTCTTTAGTTTAATTTCATGTGACATTTCTTCAAACGAAATAATACAGTTTTCAAAAATTCATTGAAACGTTTCTTCCTTATACAATTAACACAGAATAAGGAGTAAAAAAACTTTCTCATTGGCATATTTTATTTAAACTCCAGAAATAATAAATATCGTTTAAAGTATTGAATGTTTCATACTTAATACTTTATTCTTATATTGAGATACATATGTTCATTCACTGAGAAAAAAAAATACCGCCTTCACCTAGAATAAATAGGTAGTCATTTTCTAAATCCCTAAACTAGAAATATAGATTTCCGAGCTATGCAAATGGGGTAAACAACAAAGCTGAATAGAGGAAATGATCTAGAATTTCTAGTCTCTTGTTTTTTAGGAGACGAATAGATAGTGAACCGTTTCAGTAGCGAGAAATTGTCGCTTGATTTCTGGAATGGTTTCAAAAACTAGAACTATAGTTACTAAAACTAACCTCTTTTGTTCGCATTTATTTGCAGAGATTTTCAAATAAGTTTATTCACGAGAATATAGTAAAACGCTCTTGAATTCTAGTAGGAGACTGTAGAACTCTCTAGGAAAGCGAACTAGAAATCATAGGATGATATGGAATTATTTTTTCTAGAGCTACAATTTGGATTCTAGATGCCAGAAAAATATTTTTTTCTCAGCGTTTTTTTATGCTCCTCTACAAAAATCCAACATGCTGACACCTATCTTACAATTTATATAATTACATTTCCATATACTGACATACAAAAACTTTTAATAGATGCAATAAATATTAAACAAAAACATAATTTGAAGAACAAATTAGAAATAAACAAAATTTAGTTCCTACATTGTTTAGGCTTGAGAAGGGACAGATATTAAGTTATTTCATTCAATTAGTTCTACATTTTATGTTACAGTTTTGTAACAAATTAGTTAAGCCAATTGAAGATTAAAAACTAAAAATTAAATTCACACAATATGATACTTAAAACACCCTAAAAAATTAGATTACGTTCAAATGAAATCGAAATAAATCTTAGACTATATGTGCATAAAATGATAAGATACACGCAAAATACAAAACTTTAAAAAAATGTCTAAGATTTATTTCGATAGCCTATGATCTCCATAGGCTTTTCCATGTTAAATTAACATTGGGAAAAGACACTGGAAATAAATAAGTATTGCGCTGCCGCGCAATACTTAAATATCTTTATAATCAAACAAAAGTAATAATTGGTTAAAAAGGAATTTTTCAGAAACATTATTACAGAACACAACAACGTTTATTAGGTGCGTTCGTAATTAAATAAATACGTAGAACCTATATTCGTCGTCATGTCCATACGTCTGTGTGTCAGAATATAACAGCACAAAAGATACCCAACCGATTGGTTTGAAATTTATATATATAATCGTTGCAATATTTTGTCGAATCACTTTAAATTTTATGCAAATCGAATCGAAACTTTAAAACATATTAATAAAAATTTTCTTCATTCCATTAAATCCTATTATACGTAATTAATTCAATGATATCCCATGATTGGTAACAATTCCAGGTTTCCGTGGTGATTACATCCTATTTAAGAGGGAGTACCATTATTTCCGTATTTCTGAATTTAAAATATATAATGGTAATAAACTTTGTATTCATGCATTTTTGCATAAGTGTGCAACAGCTATTGCACGAAGATCTGAATATTTATAAAACTAGTTCTAGTACGGATGTACCTCATTTACCACGTTTGACGTGCAATTTCCTACTTGTTATAATTTCAGTAGCGTTGTTTTATCATAATAACCCCGATACTCTTTGGTGATTAAAAGCAATAAGGTGTTTCATTTCTTAAAAAAAAAAAGAAAAAAAAAAAAAAGAATATCCATTTAGCTACAACACCCAATGTTTATCCATTACTTTCACTCTACCGGGTATCCAGTCGCTTCATTATCTTCGAAAGTGAACTGATGGGTTTAGAGGAAAAGTCTGCTATTGAAAGAAGTTGTATTTGATGAAAGCCTCTAGCGATAGCGTTGTAGAAAGGCATGGGCAAATTGATTATTGTGATGGAAAATTATTTAAGCTGTCGTCAGCATGCCTTGAAACAAAGTTTATATCGAAAATTTTAGATGATTTGGTTACAAAATAAGTCTTACGTTTTAAGGGACCATAGTTGCAAAACATTTTCCAAAATGTATTTTTTTTTTTTTTTTTTTACAACTTAAAATGCAGATGCATCACCAATGTATTTGCAGATAGAACTTCGAAGGTGTATATTGTGAAAATTAAATGTTTATTTATTTTTATAAATAAAAAAATATATTTTTATTAAATATATTTTCTACTTTTATAAAATAAACAGCAAAAATGCTGAAAATTTCAAAAAATTTAGAAAATATATATATTTTTTACCTTTATATTCAAATATATAAAATTCGATGCACAGTTTTATTTATATATATAAACGAAACCTGTATAACAAATATCGGGGATTTTCATTGATATGGAATGCGCACGGGGCATTTTGAAAAGTTCTAAAATATTACGGAAAATTCCTTTTTTTTCTCAAATTTTTATTTATTTATTTATTTATTTTTATTTATTTTATTTATTTTTTTTGCGATAAACGTTTGCCATAATACATATAATATATCCTTGAATAATATTTAAAGTGAAATAAAAAAAATGATTTTAAAGTTCCCTGGTCCCCTTAGAATTTTAATCTGTTATGTATATTTCTGCAACTGCATGCAGAATTAAATGATGTTATTTTGCGTTACAGTAAAAACACGCGAATCGTCTTGTGCCTCAACTAAGAAATGTAGTAATTTTTAGTTGTTTCACCTTTCTTGTGAGTGACAGATATATAGTGCATTGACAGTAGAGTTTTAAAAATGCGTAGCTTCTTTTAATAATGATAACGTAAACATTTTGTGCTTCATGTCTGCATATTATGTATATATACTAATAAAACAAAGTTCGCTCTGTCTACGTGCGCTGGCTAGCAAAATGCATGGGACGTACAAGGAGGAATATTTTTTGCGAGCTAGACGAAAGTGCCTCCTGATGCACCTGAGTCTCAAAGTTTTGAAATTTTAATAATTAGTTGAGTTATTAATTAACAATCGTAACTTACTCTTATCAAAAACCATCCATTCATCTCCGGTCAAGGAAAACACGTGCGCATGCATACATTTTACGCATCATTTACATGCTCATTTACGCATCAGGAGCTGGGCGAAGAAACATTTTCCGATGTATTTCTTTTTTTTTAATCATTTGGAAATGTTGTTATTATCCTCTGTCAGGGTACGAAATCAAAAACATATCTGAAGAGTTTTATTGGTTGAATCAGCATGTTATTCGTTTTCTGTTTGGTCTATACAGTAATCTGTATTTTCCTTTTACTTTCAACAGAGATGGATACTTCTGTTGCCACTATGACAAAAAAGTAATAAAAACTACAAAAAAAAAAAAATTAAGAACTCAGAAACAAATTGAGATACAGCTTTCAAACAAATTGTATTTAAAAGTACATTTTTTTTCTACATACGATGGTGTAAAAAGTAATATTGTGGGATGTTTAGAAGTTTAAGAATGAAATTTCATTTGAAATTGATCCAAGATTAATGTTTAATCCATGGCGTACGTAACGTATGATCAACTTCGTGCGATTTTTTATGTCTTGAATTTTAGTCTTTGAAAAAATCATTTTCCAAATGGTCGTTGTAATTTGTTATATTGCATTTTTTTAAAACTTGTACTGGATGACAATTGATGTTAATACAGTTTTTTCAAATATTAATTCATTAATTAAATTTTAATTAATATTTTTTTTTATTGTTTTGTTTTGATCCAAATCGGCCAAATCGCTCCGTACAGTTAAAAATGAAAGACATACTATTCCGAAAGATCGTACTCTTACATCAGAAATGGCACAATCAATTTAAAAAAAATGTTGCAGTTAATATTTTGAAAGAAAAAAAATTCAACAAGTAAAAATTAAATTTAAAAAATCAAAAAACCCGACTGCGCAAAAAGCGAACTAATTAATCATTTATCATCAATGAGAAACTAATTTTCATATAACTTACCTATTTTTTTATTTACTTGTATTGATGACTTTTAAGTTGGGCTTAATTGATGGTTGCTATCTATAAACACTGTTTTGATCAGGCCTATAGATGTTTATGAAGGTTAGAGTTGCAGTAAAGCTAGAAATCCTACCTACATAACTTCCAGGTTGCATAATATTTAAACGGAGCTTCTGACTGTAAAATAGTCAATTAAACATCGCCTTGATTTTGAAAAACCTATCAAATGCGTCCAAAACCTATCAACCTATCAATCTACCACTCAATATGGTGCGTAAAAAAAATTTTTCGTCTCTACCGTTTGTCATTTTGCCATTTTGAATTTTTAAAAACAAAACCAAGCCTGTAACCGTCGGACCGTTAAGACAAATCGATAGAGACCTCATTCATTAAAATCCATCCAGCCGTTGGGATGTTTAGAGGGTATAAAGAAACCCACATACCCAGATACGCGTGAAACACATAACCGTTCTTGGCAGTCGGGTAAAAAAGTCATTTTTCCGAAACAGTTACCCCCTTATTGCAACATCCCTCCAGGACGCAATTTTAGAAGTACCGACAAACCAAAATTATGCTCCCAAAGCTAAAAGCTTCTACTAATCGATGGTGCAATCGAACTCTAACCTTTTAAAATACATTGGCAAATGAAGGTCACTTCGCGCCTCAAAAAGACGATATGTTTTATACGCTAAAAGTAACTAAAGGCTCGCATTCTAGCACAGTCTTTTTATGCATCTTTATAGACCAGATTTACATCATTTACAAAAATTTTTAAACGTTCAAACGGGTAGAAATGTTTTTTATAAAATGAAATGTGCGAAAATTGCGACGAAATCCATCAAAACCTGAGTGTTTCGGTGCGGTTTCACACCTACAGTGCGCAATTTTAAATGTAACTACAAACCAATAATATATTCTTAAAACTGAAATTTTCTTCTAATCGACTGTGTAATCAGTTAAAAAATATATGAATTTTAACCCTTTCAAATTTACACGCAAACGCAAGTGATTTTGCGCCTCACGGTGATGATAATTTTTCTACGCTAAAGATAACAAAACGTCCTTAATTTAACACAAACTTTTTAGAGCATCGCCAGTTCGAGCAGGTAATGGAACGGGTGTGGAAATTTCGACGAAATCAGTAAAAACCTCAGTGTTTCTACGGGGTTACAATCGCTGTCGGTACGCATAAACTCCAATAATAAAGTTACACAACAAATAAAATACGAAATAGCATACATCTTCCATTCATAATTTTTTTTCGCGATTTTTGAATTTTAAAATATAAAATTTAAAAAAATGGAGTTAAAGATATAAAATCATACAAATTTGTGGTTCATTTGAGGTTCATTCATTCCGGACGACGCCGGGCGGATCAGCTAGTAATTTAATAAATACATATCTTTAAAATAACTTTATGGCAGGTGTTAGCCACATTTAATAAAATAAATAATATTATTCACATCCTTCAAACTTTTGTGACTATTTCGATACACATTCTCCTTTTACAAAGTACAAAATGCAGTTCTTCATTTATCTGTTCCAAATATTTCTTTTTCTGTAAAAAAGGAAGAAATCTGCAAAGAGCAATAAGCACTTTTATTGAGGAACGCCCCAATAGACTAAGGAATTGCAAAGCGATGAACACGTTGATTAATGTGATGGGGAATTACTTAAGTTGTTATCATCATATCCTGAAAAACAATCTGTGCGGAACTTTTCAGAAGGCGTAGCTGTGAAATACATTTAACCCTCTCGCTGCGTAAGTAATTCTTCGCGATGAGCGTCTTTTACAGAATTTTTAATCGTTTATCACCGGTTCTTTAAAGCAAAAATTTTTGACTATCGTAATCGGGGAAAATGTCCTGATTAAATCGGACAAAGATTTCGCTAAAAAATAACTGGTGGGAATAACAAAATAGTATTAAATTGACGGAAAAATGCTTGCCCGAGTATAGCTCGGGCTGCGCAGCGAGAGGGTTAATGGTTAACAGTTCAGTGAGCCCAATGAAAGATAAATGGATTCTTAACGAAATTTGTTTCACATGTAATATCTTTACGTGGGCAGTATAATATTTCTAAATTCAATAAAATGTGGTAGTATAATTTCAGTAACAAAATACTATGGTCAATGAGACTGTAAAAAAAGTCAGTGTGACCTTTGTGGAATTTTTTAAGTATTTCATATAATTATTACAAAAACAGACGCAGTTATTTAATAAAGGTTTTGCATTTTAGGGGGAATAAGAATAACTTTAGATAAATTTATATTATTTTAAAATGATTTACTTCTAGATAATACATAATATTTTTTTAAAAATATATAAAAATATACAGGATGAATATAAATAAGATGTGCACAAAGAATGGTCTGTAACACGTGGTGTTACTCCCAAACATGAGAGTACCCATTACGAGGGTGTATCAATAAGGTTTTGCCCTCACATAGAAATAATTGAATGAAATTTATGAAATTGCTACATGGTATGAGTCCTTTTCTATATAGTCACCGTGCGCAGTAACACATTTCTGCAAACTGTATTTCAAAGAGAGGGAGGGATGTATTCCAGGAGGCGCGATAGTAGACCCAAAGGGGAACATTTTTCTAACTTTTACCGACCCCACATGAGACATATTTATGGAAAGGCCTGTGACCACTTATTCATACTATGCAGTTCCCGAGCTCCTCTCCCCAAATTTGCCCCCTGGGTGGCACAAATGCGGTCTGCAAAATTTAGAAAAGTGGTCGCCGGATTGCAAATTTGGTTAGAGGGACTCGGGAGGTGCATAGCATGAAGAAGTGGTAAGAGATCTTCATGCTATCTCTCTTTGAAATATCGGTTGCACGAATGTGTTACGCTGCACACTGACTATATAGAAAAGGACTTGTAAAATGGTAGCAATTTCTAAATTTCAATCAATTATTTCTATGTGAGGACAAAAACTTATTGATACACACTCGTATTATAAGATAGTGAAACGTATGAAGTTTATCTCTTTTTCCAAATTTTCTTTGTGCTTCCCCCTCCGTATTCTTCAAACGTAGCATCGGTGAACCAGTTATTGTCATATGCCAGTGAGCATGTACACGTCAATCAATCAGAGTTCAGTACTGATTCCTGATTTTAATTCATGAATGAATTTTCTTTAATTATTTTTAACATAAAAAACTAAAAATATGGGCAAAACCCCGATTTTTCTGCTATCTTTCCCGATATTCATCTTATCTATATTAATTAAAGAATATTATCAAAAACTTTCCACTATTAATACTTTTTCTACCAGTGTCAAATGACACCTTTTAAAAGCTTTAATTTACATTTATTTTGCACCTAGCTTTTGAATGTAATAAGCACCAAATCAAAACAAAACAAAACAAAAAAAATCTTCGCCGTATTAAAAATTGTTTGTAATTGTTTCAATCTAAAATTACAAAGAGCCCGTGTGCTACGGTAGAGAAAACTGCAAATCGTGATAAGAATATACCGATTGGTGAGTATCTACTTTATATTAACTCTTAAATGCCTAATTTTTCAAAAATCTTTGTAATAATGTTTTTCGGCTTTCATTTTTTAAATAAATCATGGGAAAAATACTTTAAAAATCATGTTTTGTTTAAAGTATGGTTTACAGCTAAAAAACAATTTGTTACTAATCGGCAGTACTGGTCTTTTAATTGAAAAAATAATTTTCCTTGGTAGAATTCTATAATATTAAACACACAAGAATTTTAGGAACTATAATAAAAAATAAATTTTACTTGCTCACCGCAGAACAAAATAGGGTATTTCGTAAGCTTCCAAACAAAAGAAAAAGAGCAAGTAGTAACAATTGAAAAAATAAATCTATCTTTATTCTTAAACAGCACAAGTGTTGCCATCTGCATGCTCAAAATCGATTTAATAATATTTTCAGAATGTATTTTATTGGCAACATTAGGCATTATAGTTTCAATATTATTCTAATAGTATTTTAGAGCCTAAATTGGGTATGTTGCCGAAAAGCAACACCAGGCATTTAAGGGTTAATACAATGCATTTCAGAGCGTGGAAAATCACGATGGCGGCTGTTATTCAAAATGGCTTCATTTTCTGAATTTTCTTACTATCCATTATATAAATGTATGTTTAAGGTCAATTTCGATGTTTTTAACACTTTCCGTCATAGTTGAATGAATATATGAATTCAATTTGTCTGTGTGTTTGCCTGTCTGCTTGTAATTCCATACTCCCACTCGCTAAAATATCGCTACTCGCTTAAATTCACTTAGATTGACATGTAATTTATATATGTCATTGAAGTTTACAATAACATGTTCCGAATAAAAATTGAAGTGCATAGTTTTTATAGTCCGTTTACAATACCCTCAAAATAATTCCATTATGTTATTGTCTATTAATCCGGGTGCAACGGTTAAGAAAACTGCAAATCGTGAGAAGAATATACCAATTGATGAGTATCTACTTTATATTAATACAATGCATTTCAGACGGGAAGGCATCGCGTGAAGTCGTAGGAATTCAAGATGACGGCTGTTATTCAAAATGGCGTCATTTTCTGAATTTTCTTACTATCCATCATATAAACATGTGTTTCAGGTCGATTTCGATGTTTTTAGCGCCAGAAATTTCGTTTTTGAACGTTATCCGCCATAGTTGAATGAGTTTATGATTTCAGTTTGTCTGTTTGCTTGTCTGCCTGTATGCCATTCCAGGCTCTAACTCGCTTAAATATCGCTACTCGCTTAAATTCACTCAGATTTTCATGTAATTTATATATGTTATTGAAGTTTACAATAACATGTTCCGAATAAAAATTGAAGCGTAGAGGTTTTACAGTCCGTTTACAGGGCCCTCAAAAGCATTCCATTAAGTTATTGTCTATTAGTTCGGGTGCTATGGTTGAGAAAACTGCAAATCGTGAGAAGCATATACCGATTGGTAAGTATCTACTTTATATTAATACAATCCATATAAGAGGGTGAGGCATCGCATAAAATCGTTGAAATTCAAGATGGCGGTTATTATTCAAAGTAGCGTCATTTTATTTCATAGATTTATCTTCTGCTCGTCAAAGAGTCTGCAAGTGCAGTCAGGTATCGTAACATTAAGAAAGGGAAATATAAGATGAAATTTTAGATCACACTGAATGGTGGCGATTAATCATCGTAATTGCATTGTATATTTGTAAGCTGCACTCCTACCTAAGAAAATAATCTTTACTAGTACTAATATAGTTACTAGTACTAGTAACAAATTGCAATTCTTTTATATCTAGTAAAAATTGAAAACGCATACTACAATTAATCTAGTTGGATGTGCCAATCCCAAAACTTTCTTCTATCCCATACATCTTAATATTTCAAAAAGCAGTTGCAGATGATAATATTTCAATACTATACCAACTTTGATTTTCATCCTAAATTTCTGCTTCAGTCAATTGGTCGGAGTAAAAAGGAGTTAAAGTCGATCATGATATTTATTAAAATAAAAAGTTTTACGTTATTCTATTATACATCAGCTGTTTGCGAATAGCCGGCCTAGCAAGGCTCGAGTTCCGTCGCTTCACGAGCCGCCAATAGATAACGCAAATACGAAAAATCGAGAAAATTATACAAAAATCGCTGTCACAGTATCCTCTTCCGGCGAAATATTTCTAAGTTCAAAGAAGATCTGCTTGCCAGAGCCAAAAATATACTCAAAAATACTGGTTCAATTATATGCATATCTTCATACACTTTTCGATGACACAAAGGCGACACAGGGACAGACAGATATTTTGTATAAACATGTTTTTGGGATCTCTGACCCCTAAAACATGTAAATCCGTCGAAAACTGGAAGTCGGAATTTTTCAGGAATCCAATACTTTAATCTTGTAAAGATAGAAGAAAGTAAAATGCACATAGGTTATAAACAGTACTGAAGCTGTTTTCTTTTTTGAACCCCTTTAAATGAACTATAAATGCTATGCACATCAAATTTTACAGCAAGTATATTGTACTGCACCTCACTGATGTATAACATTTTCAATATGTTTCAAAGAGTTGACCATCATTAAAAAACATCGAAAATGATTTTCTCCCATGGATCATAATGTAATGGAAATCTTTTGAGTGCGCCTGTAAATGAACTATAAATGCTTCACACTTCATTTTCAATATGGAACTTTTTGCCGTGTACCACATATTTAAATTACACATATAAATAACACATATATAAATAAAATATTTAAATCACATGGATATCCGGGTATATTTAAGCGAATTAGAGCACGGCCACATAAACAGGATTCATAAATAATTTTCAACAATGTTGGAAAGTGTTACAAATGACATTTTTAACCTTAAAAACATAGAATTATACATCAAACACACTTTTAAACGATGAATAGTATGAAAACTGCAATGATTCCAGAAAATGACGACATTTTTAATAACAGCCGCCATCTTGAATTCTTACGACGTTACGCGATGCTTCCCCCTCTTATATGGATTGTATTAATATAAAGTAAATACTCCCCAATCTGTATATTTTTCTCACGATTTGCAGTTTTCTGAACTGTAGCACCCGAACTAATAGACAATAACGTAATGGAATTCTTTTGAGGGCCCTATAAGCGGACTACAAATGTTATACACTTCAATTTTTATTCGGAACATGTTATTGTAAATTTCAATGACATATATAAATTACATGACAATCTGAGTGAATTAAAGCAAGTTAGAGCATGGAGTGGAAAGCAGACAGACGGAGTAACAAACAGACAAACTGAATTCATAAACTCATTCAACTATGACGAAAAGTGTTAAAAACGAAATTTTTGACGTAAAAAACATCGAAATCGACCTGAAATAGATGGTAAGAAAATTCAGAAAATGACGCCATTTTGAATAACAGCCGCCATCGTGAATTCTCACGACTTTACGTGATGCCTCCCCCTCTGAAATGCATTGTATTAATGTAAAGTAGATAATGACCAATTGGTATATTTTTATCACGATTTGTAGTTTTCACCTTATTTTAGTCGTGCAGCACTCGGACTAAAATAAAAAAACATGAATTGAAATCTTTTAAAATTTAAAAGGTGCCATTTGACACTGGTATAAATGGTGTTAAATAAAGCTAAGATTACAATTAAAAATAAGTGGTACTCAAAAGATTTGAGTAACGTTGCAAGCAAACTCTTCTTATACTTTTAGTTTTCTGGCAAAACTTTTAAAAGTCTACGCTAGTTTCATGACAAAACTCGCAAGTTAATGTTAATACCATGGAAGCTTTCTTTACTACTTTCTCATTTTGCATTTTAATATTTTTAAATGATTATTTTTGCAAAGGATGGATGAGGGCAGCCTCTAACAAGCTTATATTTACTTTTTTTATTTCAGTTGGAGATTTCATTATTAATTGTCGAGCTGTCTTTCACTATGGAAGTTGGTTATGAAATCTAAAGTGACCTCCTAAAAAAATCTGCAATCATACTCGTAAAACATAAAAAAGTCCCGGTTAGATATCGATTTCAGATATGTTTTGCAAAACAACAACAACAAAAAAATAAAATAAAATAAAATATAGTGAAATAAAAACGGCAAATTTGAAACCAACGCTAAAATAGGTTTAACTTTTGCTTGTGAGTGTATTCACTTAACTGGTATAGACTCTAAATAAAGGGACCAATGGTACTTGATATAGGATTACATGGAAAATATTATTTTTTTTTTGTTTCTTCCTTATTATTTTTCAATTCCTACTATTCGCTCACACTCTCCCTATATTTATTTATATATTTATATATTTATCTTGTTCAAATTTTCAATCGTTAATAAAATACTCATTATTCATCCTATCAAGTTGAAATAAATTTTTTAAACTTGTACTGGATGATAATTGATGTTAATACAGTGTTTTCAAATATTAATTAATTAATTAAATTTTAATTAATTAATTTTAGTTTTGCATGGGAAACAAAATGGCGGCCATTGGTTATTGAAGTTCAATGAAAGTATTTTCAATAAGGGGTTACCATAGGGGGACCCTGTTCTGTCGCCAAATACCACCAAGTTTGTCGCCAACCTGGCGATATATCGCCAAATTTGGCGGCCAAAATGAGTCGCCGAAAGTGACGCCAACTTGGCGATATCTGTAATATTTCGCCAAATTCCCATAGAGTGCCATTGCATGCCATACCTACTTGCTTATAGAAAATCAACAAATTGAGATATTTTAATGCAACAAAAACTAATATTAGCTTGATTATATTAAATTTTTCTTTGATAGCCTAAGTAGGAATTGACTTTAAAAACAAAATTTTTATATTACTTGTTTGGTACAAATCTTAGGAAGATTCCTTTGCAAAGAAGCTTTATACGACGAAAATCCCCAAATATTGGAAAGTATTTTGTGAAAGGTTAGGAGGGTATTATATATACATTCGAACGCGTACTTGAGACCGGTGTACGTTTACGTACACCTGATTGCTTTATACAACAGAATATATGACATGTGTTTTATTATTACAGTTTGCAATAAAAAAACAGCCTTACAATGAAACTTTAAGGGGTCTGTTAGTAGACAGCAATTTATTTAAAACATTTGTATTTGTATCGTACAAAATTGTGGCTATTTAATTATATATCTTATTTAACAATGTAAATAAGGTATTTTTTTTAATCCATAATCAATAGCTCTATCTACTACATAAAGAAAATTCGAACACCTCAAGGGTTAGTGATTTAGGACAGCTTAAACGCGTTCATTAATGTGATAAGGAATTAGGTGTACGCCATCATGTCCTTAAATAACAATTTGTAACTAACTTTTTATAAAGCTTAGCAATGAAATGTGAATAAATTTTTAATCGAGTTAGTTTAACGAAGAATGGCTTTTCTTGTCAAGATAAAGCTGCTTAAGTACATAAAATGTTTTGGTATTGTTCAAGTGTGTGCGATGTATTTCATTTTTATAGATTGTTACAAGATTGTAACTAGAATATTGTTCAAAAATGACTTTGTGTCAGTTATGACCAATATGTAATTTTATGGAATTCTTATTTTTTTATAATCTATAAGATCAAATGCCTTCCACTTTGATATCCAACGGTAAATTTTACAAAAGTTCAAATATGATGTCAAAATTAAGTTTTCGCATTGAAAATTTCACAGTTTGGTACAATTTATGTGTGAAGATGATACTCTAAATCTAAACCTTCTTTTTTAGTAATTAAAGTAAAATATAATTTCCTGTCGAAAAGTTATTTTAGATTTTTTCTTGAACCATTTGGTTGTAAGTTAAATGCATTGGGGTGGTTTCTTTTTTTTTTTGCCTGCCTTTTTTTGCCGGCTGTGTATATATGTAAAATATCAGGGCTTGAAACATCATATTGAATGAGACTAATGCAAACTTGATCCGGACACCGGTAACTTTTAAAGTAAATTACATTTACAAATTAAAACTATATACAAACTATATACACGGATTAAAACATCATGTCAATCTTTACATTTGTGGCCGTCTTAAACCAACGCACATCCGCATCATTACTTATCGTCTACCGTGCTTCTTCTCCCGCGGAAAAACACTCCATCCAGTGTTCTGTTCGTTTTCCACTTCCTTTCAGTTCTCAAACAGCTCGCTTCGCTTCTCTTCTGCGGCTGGCTCCAAGCCACGTCTTCTCTATTCAGGCAATTTCTAGAGAGCCTGGATGATGAGAGTTACGATAACCAATCGTTCCTGTTAGGCGCTGTAGGCACGCAGCTTGCTCTGGAAGCTAATTAAGGCACTCGGGATACTAAAAAGGCTTTCCCACAGATCGGCTAGACTGACCGGTCGACTGCCCTCAGTGACATTGTAGATCCACTGGTAGGAGCAACAGGAGCACCTGAAAAGTCAAAAAGAAAAAACAGCACCCAAAGCTCTTAAAAAAAACAGCATCAGTTCATTGTGATGCGTCAAAAGGTTAGTACATCATCTTCTAAAAAGCAAAGTTTGGTAGGATAAAGTTCTTTGGACAACTAAGGGTTAAAAATTCTAAAAGTTCATCTTGACGAAACAGATTCGTCATAAAATGCTTCTCACGTCATAAAACATCATAAAAATTATTTCTTCTTCTTCTTTATCTTTTTTTTCTTTACGTCCTTTTCGTCTTCTTTATTTTTCTACGTCTTTTCTTTTTTTTTTTAACTACATCTTTTCGTCTTCTTTCATCACATTTCATAGCCACATTCATATAAGAATTTTTTGCTTCTTCGGAATTCAGCATAATCTTCAGAATCAAGGAATTTATCAGGAACGATACCATACTCGTCAAATCGGTCAAAGTGTCATCTTCGGAATCATTAGTGTCATCTTCGGAATTTAAGTCAAATTGACTTGTATTTTCTTCTAAAAAGGATCTTCTATAATCAGGTCTCTTTTTAGTAAACTTCTGCTTAGGTTTCTTAACTTCATATTCATTTATTTAAGTTTCATCTGACGACTTAGTGACATTCTAAATTTTCTTGGAAACATTACTCATCAACTTTTGATAAGACATTTTCTTAAGATTTTCTTTTCTAAAATTTTCTTCATTTATTACATCAGATTTCTGGTTATTTTTATTTCTTGAATAATACATCATATTTTCTCTATTTTCTGACTTTGTGGAATTTGAATCATTTTTAAAGTTTTTAGCACTGTTATTCATGTTAATTTGCTTCTTTAGTTTAGTCAATTCTCGTCGTAAATTTCCGAAATCTTCCTGAGAATTATTCAATTTTATCTGGATTCTTCTTTTGGACATTTTTATTTTAGAACATTCATCTTCTGATTCTTCTGTTTTTCAAGCTGTTTTGAATAATTATTTACTTTCTGAAGACGTAATCGGTATTGCTCTGAACGTTTACTTTCTTCATCTAATTGGGATTTTATATCTTGAAAACATCGATCTATTTTTCTATACAATTTACTAATAGTCTGTCTTTGTGCTACTGCTTCTTCTAATTTATCTTCAAAAGATGTTATTGCAATTTTCGACTTCGTTTTTTCTGACAAAAATGCTTCTTTTAAATCGATTTCATCTAATTATAACATTTTATATTTTCTTTCAACTTCCTTAACTTGGGCAGTTAAATTTTCGTTTTCTAGGCGTAATTCTTTAATTTCTGAACTAGAATAGGACAATTGATGAAAAGGCAAATATTTGTTTTGGTATGGAATTTGTTGGTTGCTAATGTGCAAGGTGGAAGAATAAGGGTTAAATTTAGAATTTACAGCTTCACTTGAATTTATAACATTAACTAAAGAATTATTCTGACTCTTATTTAACTTAACATCATTACCAGAAACAATTAAGGAGTCTTGTTGTATTACATCAGTACCAATAATTAAATCAAATTCAATAGATTTGTCATCAATCACAAAAATAGATGTTTGAAATTTAGAATCATCAATTTCGATTTCGGTCTCAAAGTAACCGATTGGTCTGAATGATTTTTTACCTAATCCACTTAACAACATATCTTTTGGTTCCAAGTTTACATAATTGTTAATTTTATCAAAATTACTTTTCTTTAGAATAGTTATTTCACTTCCCGTATCAATAAATGAAATGAAATTTAATGAATGCAACTTTACATCTTTAAAAACCAAATTCTGAGAATAGGTTAGAACATTTACTTGAGAATCATTAGGCAATTTTGAATCATTGGTTTTGCCACATTCGATTGAGTTGTGACCATACAAATTACAAAAAAAGCAGAGGGGAACTTTATCTTTATTTCTACACTGATTACTTTTGTGGAATCTATCGCCACAATTATAGCAACGTATATCAGATTTAATGGGTCGAGATTTGTTTTTAAATTCAACTTCTGGTTACATCTTAGGCCTAACATCAACAGCAGGTTTAATATCATAATCGACACGCAATTTGTCATAAATTTTAAGTTTTAATTTAAATTCACCAATATTTGGGCAACCATACAAAAAGGATTTTTTAAAAACAGGATCGTTTATTCCATTACTTACATACTGAAGAATCTTCTATGTTGACTTTTGAACATAACTGTTTCATACTTAAAAAAATATTCGTCTAAAGATTCATTTGGTTTAAATTCCCTTTTCGATAACAGTTCATGTAATTCAGCTGAATTGCACGTTTGACCAAGTTCAGAAATAAGTAACTCTTTCATTTTAGACCACGAATTTATTTTTGTTTCACTTTCAATAAACAATTTAGCTTTATCTGTCATGTGGCGTTTAGCCAAAATCAATTTATGCAAATCAGTAACATTAAATAAAGAAAGAGAATCTTCAAAATCGGCAAGCCATTTTTCAACATTTTGAAATTGACTACCAGCAAATTCCGTAACCATATTTTCAATATCATTAATAAAAATAGCAGGTTTAAGAACATAATCAGGAATTAGAATTTTCTGATTCTCATTATTTTTACAACTAGAACTACCAGATTTATTTCTCAAATTATTTTCAGAAATCATCGCTCTCATCATCGCTAAGAGCACCTTCATCAGGAATTAAATTAGATTTCAATACATTAAAATCACATAAAGAAGAAATTATTCTGGCAGCAGTTTTATCGAAAGTTCCAGAATTATTTATTCAAAAAACATTACACATAGTTATCAAATCATTTACGGAAAAACTATCTTTAATTTCTTGCAATTTTGATTTATGTTCATCAGAATCGATTTCAAAAGCAAAGGCAGTAAAATTTCGAATTTTACGTCTATTATTCCTATCACCGACTTCTCCAAAAATTAATTTATGTAAGTTCTTAATACTTAATGATTTTTCAGCTTTCAACGAAAGATCTAAATCCTTAAAATCGACCAACTTTGACATATTGAATAAGAACAAAATAAACTCACTTCTTAGAATGGATATCCAGCTTCAGAGTAATCACAATATAGCCATCAGCCAGCCAACATTATTTCATTTATTAATTTTTACACACTTAAATAACCATTTCATAACAACACTTCAAATATTATCTTCGTGGGCGTAACGTTCTCATCCAACTTCTGAAACCAATTGTAGAATATCAGGGCTTGAAATATCATATTGAACGAGACTAACACAAGCTTGTTGCGGACAACGGTAACTTTTAAAGTAAATTATCTTTACAAATTAAAACTAAATACAAACTATATACACGGATTAAAACATCATGCCAATCTTTACATTTGTGGCAGTCTTAAACCAACGTACACCAGCATCATTACTTATCGTCTACCGTGCTTCTTCTCCCGCTGAAAAACACCCCGTTCAATGTTCTGTTCGTTTCCCACTTCCTTTCAGTTATCGAACAGCTCGCTTCGCTTCTCTTCTGCGGCTGGCTCCAAGTCACGCCTTCTCTATTCAGGCGATTTCCAGAGAGCCTCGATGATGAGAGTTACGATAACCAATCGTTCCTGCTTAGGCGCTGTAGACACGCAGCTTGCTTTAGAAGCTAATTGAGGGGTTAGGATACCTTTAAACCTACAAAATTATCGATTTTTTTAATACATATTTTGACTTCGTAATCATTTCTGAACAATATGTAAAAATTCGCATTAAAAAATTCCCATTAGTTTAATAATTATGCAGTTTTATTAAGACTATATATTAAGACTACATAGAATAGTTAAACTTTGTATTGCGTTTATTCAAAATAAAGAATTTTGGTATTGCGCGCAGTTTTACTAAAAAACTATGCATGGCAATCAAAAGAAATTTTCAAATCATATTCATTTTTGTATTATCTAAAACTTAAAACCAGAAAAAAGGTAACATTTTATTTTTTTCTGTTTTTTTACTTTGAAAATATTTTTAAAAAAGTGAAAATTTTTAATTTTCTGTTAATTTTATAATTTAGTCTATATATTTTTTGAAATATACTGGTTTTAGTATAAAGGTTACACTGTTATGTATTTATTTTCACCAAAATTTTCTCTTTATATGCATATTTTCAGATTTTATTATGCGCGCAAGATGTTTTTCTCTTATTATCATATATTTTTAAACTTGTCATTTCATTATTTAGGAATTTACAAGTATATATATATTTTTAAATATACATTTAAATATGGGCTTTATGTTTAAATGAAGTTTGATTTTTATTTTAAAAGTTATTACACGAGTTTTGAAGCTTAGAACATAGTGATATTTTTTACTTTTTCGATGCGTTCAAAGGTATCCTAGCCCCTTAAGGCACACTTGGGATACTAAAAAGGGCTTTCCCACAGATATATATATATATATAATTAACAGTTTTATATATACAGCTTTTAATTTTTTAAACATAGTTGAATAATAATTTAATAATATTCATATATTTACAATATTCGAAATAATCTTCAACTTCTATTCACAGGAGCATTTTATAAAAAAAGTAACAACACACTTTTGGAATGTTGCAGCATTGCCCATATCTTTATTTTCCTCAAAACGAATAAAAGTGTGAAAAGGAGAGAAATACGTAAATAGGAAAAAGTTCTTTTATTGTAGGAACGCCCCAAGAGGCGGTGATTTAGCAAAGCTTAAACTCGTTGATAAATGTGATGTGGAATTACTTGAGTTGTCGTCATCATGTCCTGGAAAACAATTTGTGACTTACTTTTTATAATGCTAAGACGTGATATAAAATTAATCGTCCAAAATATTCAATGTAATAATAGAATACAAATGAACGACTTAATGAAATTTGTTTATTACATTTTCTGGACGATATATCTTTTTGTTTTGAGCATAAAACATTGCAATATCTTTAATGCAATAAATTTACTCCTGTTATTTACAGATTGTAATTAAAATAATGTGTTAGGACGAATTTATGCAAAGCCTTGGCAGATCGAATTGTAAATTTTTGCTTTTCATTTCAATCGCTGTTATTTATTATAGGGAATGCTTAAACACGTTAAACGAAAACTATACATAGGAATTTAATCATTTTTAGGGTTTCGTACTTAAAAAGTAAAAACGGAACCATTATAAGATCACTCCTGTGTCTGTCCGTCTGTCTGTCTGTGTGACTGTCACAGCCATTTTACTCGTAAACTATGGAACGTGGAAAGTTCAAATTCGGGGAAGTAATAAAGGCCATTGACCCATTTATTTTCAGAAGCGTTAATAAACATTCATAAATATATATAGTAAAAAAGTAGAGGGGCCAATTGCTACTTGAAAAAAAAAATCTTTTCTTTGTATATCATGTTAGTAGGACAGCTGTTGAACATTTTTGAATACGTATTTGAGGCACCCTGAAAATTTGTGCAGCACTTCTTTTGTAATGCCTGAATACAAAATCGAATGTCTGGCTGAAGGATCGTGGCCCAAAAACTGTGCCAGACACGTGTCAAGTGCCATTTTTGACTACCCAAAAAAGGTATTTGAGGCACGCTGAGATTGAGACAGAATAATATTTATATTTAGAAAAAAATATTTTGAAAACGACAGACACTTTAGTCGGCCCAAAAACTGTGCCAGACACGTGTCAAGTGCCATTTTGCCAAAAATGGCACATTTTTGGCTAGTCATTTTGGCTATCTTTTTTGGGTAGTCAAAAAATGGCACTTGACACGTGTCTGGCACAGTTTTTGGCCCACGATCCTTCAGCCAGACATTCGATTTTGTATTCAGCCATTACAAAAGAAGTGTTGCACAAATTTTCAGGGTGCCTCAAATACCTTCCCAAAAATGTTTAACAGCTCTTGGACTATGTGGTGTATCCTGTGAAAGCTTTTGTAACGCTGAACTCAAAAATGCATTCCTTTTAATTTTCGGTATTATATTTTCAAAGATATTGTTGAAAAGTAGCGCAAAAATATGTTCCCCCCCCCCATCTAATTCCGAATATACTCAAACTAAAATTATGAAAAAAATTAGAGGTAGTAGACGTTAATATAAACCTTTCCGGAAAATTATAGTGATTACCCTAGGTCACATAGTTTTTGAGTAATTAGCATTTTTCTGTTATACACAAATTTCGATTTACGGGCATTCAGAATAATTGTTGAGCATCGCTGAATACACCTATCATTGCAGAAGAATAAAAGCATGGTTGATAATGATTTTCAAAAAAAATCATCGGTAATTAACCGAGATATTAACCCTTAAATGTACGGTCAGTTTGGACATACACATTGACAGGGGCGGCGTACTCTATGCCTAGTTAACAACTTTTAATGATATATATGTGTAATGTAATGCCCAGTAACATTATAAAAGCAATAAACGTCAAATTGTTAAAAACATACTAATTTAAGGGGTCTCGGGACTCTAAAAAGTGGAAAAAATGAAAAAAAAAAGACCATTTTCAACATTTAATGTCTTAAAATGCATATGATTTTAAAACACAATTTTAATTCGGATAAAAGATATAAGTATGTTTTTTCGTTTCATGTACTTAAAAAATTGCAACATACAGAATTATTATTTATAGGGGGCTCGAAACTGTTAGACATTTGTCGAACAAAAAATTGGCATAACAGTTTACGCGCAGGATTACAAAATAAATATTGCAACTAGAATGAAATTTTTGATGCTTACCTATACTTCAGATTGTAATAATTTCCCTGAACTTAAATAAATTTGTATTTAAAGCATTTTTATATTTTTAATGCAATGTTGCATTTAGCTAATACAAAATTTTGAAAATTTCAACAGTAAAATCACATTAAAAAATGTTTTTTTTTTAAATAAAAAGGAAATTTTAGGTTCAGTTTATACAGACTAACATGAAATATATGTTTTGAAAATTTCATGAAAAAATATTCAGAAGTTTTTCAGGTATCCTGCGCGTTATGCCCAAAAAACGCCATTTGGAAAATAATGACTTTAAAGTTTCGAAAACGCTGCTTCAGCTATTGGGCGGGTATAATTCTAAAAGCCAAAACTTCTGTTCTAATGGGAATTTCAAGGAAACAACATTTTATATCTCTATGAATGTATGTCCTTCTTTTCCAAATAAACAAAAAGATTTCCGAAGATCCACCTAGTCGTTTGGTGTGGCTACAAATCATGTTCGGTATTACATTTTACAGGGAGATCACAAATATTATGGTTTCCTCCAATTTGGTTTTCGTTTTTTAAATGTCTTCGTGGTAAAATATTACGTAAAACATTAGGTCATTTTTCTGGTTTTTCGATAAAACCCCAAAAAATCGAAAGTGTCCGGAGACTATTGGCTATATAGTGTATAATTATTATTCTTAAAGTTACGAACGAAAATCCGGATACCGCATCGAGTGAGATACGCTGTATTTTTTGAATGAATAAATGAATTACAACCTTTGTTTCCTATAAAAAAAACTGCATGTTATTTTTCAGCCAAAAAATTTTGTCAGACTCTGTGTTACCACTTTGGTTTACTTGTTAGCTTTGGAACATTACGAAATGTTTAGCATATGAAGCGTAAACAGACAAGTATACTGTTTATCGTCTTCAGTCCCCAGTTCCCCATAAGGGGACTTTCGTTTTTGTCTGTTTTATTAATGATACTTTAGCATAATTTCAAATCCGATCTTAGAATGTCATGTTTCGATATCTAAGATTAGAAATAATACAAGCGGATTAAATCTCTTGCTCTGATGTCAAATTGGCGAAGAAATTGTCCAGTAATAATGAATATTATTATATTAATACTGAGTAGTGAAAAGGTTAAAATGGAATGCAGTCTATTACAAATATATAATGCTGGATTTAAAACCGGCACTTCTTGATAAGTAATCGGTACACTGTAAAAAAACCACTGTAAATTTGCCAGAACAAACTTGATCGCAGTGAATGTGTTGCATCTTTCTTTGGTTTCCTGACTATATTAACATGGAAATTACAGTAGTTGCGTAAAATTAACAGCCCAATGTACTGGCAATTTGGACGCATATTTTTACAACACAAACTGCTGGCATCCAAATTGCCAGCATATTGTGCTGTTAATTTTACGCAACTACTGTATTTTCCATGTTAATATAATCAGGAGACCAAAGAAAGATACAGCACATTCACTGTGATCGAGTTTGTGCGCGAGATGAACAGTACTTTGTACTGTAAAAATATCGTTTTTTTACAGTGTAGCCTAAATACTAGATAAGCATTCGGTATATGAGATACGCGGAGTTATAGATAACCACCTGACACTTAATTAAACTTTTCAAGGGCAAGTAATTATATATATATATATATATGTATGTATGTATGTATGTATTTCAAAATAAGGACAAACAATTTCACATATAGTTTCGAAGACAGTTTATCCTATGATCCTGGGACCCTCGTACCACATCCCTGACACATAACATGATGGAAGTTAATTGTTAGAGTAAATTCATAGCTGGTAGCCTTTGGAATGGAAGGCTGACTAGAAAAAAATTAACTGAAATGCAAGGGAATAGAGATCATAAAAAAGAAACGTCTAAAAGGAAGTTTAAGTACAGCCTTACAATGACTAGATATATTTTTGTATTTTATAAAATTTTATAATTTTGTTTCATATTATTTTATAATTTTTTTGAACTTCTCCATTAAAGTTATAATAGTAAAACTTAAATAAATGTTTCTGGTGGGAATCCTGATTAAAATGTGGGATATGTAATTGATCTCACCTCCTTTTAAGGGGTTAAAAAATATTATCATTATACATTTCAGTATTGAGTCTATATATATGTTTTTCCATTTCATCGGAAAATAGAAAAATAATTAATTTGAACTAAAAGTATTTTGCAAAGATATTCGATGATGTAAACTGATTGTCTCAATATGATAGAATTCATTCTGATTTTAGTTTTCTCATATTTTATGAAACAATGTACGCGGCAAAAGTCAACAAATTTTATCTACTTATTATTTTTCCCACCTGCTTGTATGATGGTTAAGGCGCTGGTTACTGAACAATTGGCGCATGAATGGAATAAGAATCATTTATACATATTTGTAGTGTGTCGTATTCCACTTTAAAAAGGGGTTCCGGTCTGATTAGCTTTTGTGCGAAAAATATGATTATAGAGCCACCAACCAATCAAACTACTTATTAGTTACATTATTAATAACCAACAATTTTTGTTTAACCCTTTATATCCCAAATTATGAATTCATCAAAATTTTACTTTCAAAAGCATTTTTCGTGAATTTTTGAAACTACATTAGAAGATTTACACAATCATTTAATAAATTTTAGGCGTATTTTACCAATAAAAATAATTAATTAAATTCGAATTTATAGGGATTTGGAAAATATTTATAACTCCACTCAAATCTTTTATTTAAAATATTTTTTAGTCGTTTGCAGCATTAGGAAATGTAAAATATAATGTTCTTACAATAGAAATATAGAAATATTCCCGAACTGAACCCCCCCCCCCACCTAATCTTTCAACGTCAATAAAGATGAAAGGAAGCAAAGGCAAAAGAAATCATCCTTAATAAACTATCTTCGTTTTGTGCAACCAATAATACTTTTGAAAAAAGGTAAAGTATAGTATCTATAACTCATTTTAAACTGTATTACTATTAATGTATTAAATGAATTTTACAACAACTTATTTTTATGGTACATTACAGTACCGTCGAGGCATAAAGGCTTGAATCATTATTGTAACATCGCTGATTTTGAATTGAAAATTTTAATTTTACTTAAGTTAAATTATACATTTAAGACTTTATTCTGCATCACTTTCAGGAACATTTAGGCAGTATTTTAATATTTAAAAATGTTGTTATTTTTTTAATTGTTCATAGTCGAACACATGTTTGTGTTTTAACACATATAAGTTAAGAATGATTTATAATATCTACACTTTCAAGAAAAATAATTATTTTATCATTCAATAATAAAAAAAAAATATTTCAGATATTTAGACGGAATAAGATTACCCCAAAACTTCTACAAATATAAAGCCTGTGCTACACAAATATCTAAGCCTGTGCTACATAAAACATGAAATCCGTAACGTTTCTGAAATTTACTGAAAATTGAAGAGAACAAGGATTTGTGTTATGCATTTGTAAAAGAGTTGTAGCATAAAAAAAAAAATATTTGAATTTTATAGAATGTGATGTTCTAGATCTTTTTCTAATACGCTTAACCAGCATCCTCGTAAAACACTAAGGAAAACAAAATTTGTTTATTAAATCGCCGAAATGATCTGCAAATCATAAATCTCAAAATAAAATGATTTAATCTCTCGCAACGTTGTTGTATACGAGATGTAGTACGCATAGTATATATGACATAAATGACAGCTGTGGGCCTTAACAATGCAGTGAAGCATTGCTGCTGAGACGGTAAAACTTAATAGATATCTCTATAACGGATGTTGTGTATCGCTGATGGAGCAATACAATTCGACAGGTGTTGAATGGTCGAATTCCAAATCCATTTTGTTATTTTTAATGTTAATGACATGTATAACAGAGCTTAAAATCTATGATAATGATAATATTTTTTCTAAAATTAACATGGCTTTATTTCTGGCAATATTTTCCCTTTTTTAAGAAATCTTTACGAATTATGTAGCCATTATTCAAATGTAAAATTTGAACCTCCTATTGTTATTATTTATCATAATTGCAAAACAAAGAATTAATGAGGTTGATATTATTAAGCATATTTAAAAATCTACTTCACGAAATGAGTTGTAAGTTTGTATTCGCAAATTTCAAGCTTGTATGTATGGAGTTCTGTTAACATTTTTAAAGTTTAGAATACCAAATTTTTTACGAATATTAATTTCTCAATTTATGTATTTTTAAATTAATATATGAAAAAAAATTGTATTGTAACATATAAAAATGTTAACAGAAGTCAGTTTCTAGCCCTCCGAGCGTCTTGCAAAAGGATAAAATTGTAATGTTGTTTTCTTTGCATTTTGTTTTAAATGCTAAGAAAATATGATTCTTTCAACATTATATAAAAAAAGAACTCAATTACAAATATTAATGTAATCTTTGAGAGTATTAATCATTCTTCAATGTATTTAAAATTCCTTAAATCTATAGAACTATATTATCTTAAATATTCCTTGTATTGTAGTGAAACCTGGAGCTTAGTGAAAGGAATATTACGCCCCATACACTTAGAATACTTGCGAATACGCCCCAAACACTTAGAGGGCTAGAAACCCTGAATATGTGCATCGAAAATTTTATATCCATCGGCAAAGTAGATTTTGAGTTATGCTTATAGAACTTAAAATATACAATATGAACATTAAAAAGCTGACTGATTTAATTCAAAGGCGACTAAATAATAAAAGAGATATTACTAGTTAAAATATACATTTTATTTGGAACTTCTTAGTAATTCCTGGCTGTATTTCCCAAGACCATCATCAGAGGATATTTTAATAGCAAATAGCTGTTTATTTATACAAATACGTCACTTCGTTTTGAAAATAAGAGAACCTATAATTATTAGATTTGAAAGTAATATTCAGTGAAAGTAATAATCTGTCCAGGAAGTAATAATCTTTTAAAAATGAAAGTGACGTATGAGAACAGAGTGATGCAACAAAAATAAATGGAACTGTAGTTATTATATATGGTTATTATAATGCAACTGCAGTGGATAATATATTTTTTCTCTAATGAATTTCAGTCCAAGAATCCCCCTTCTTTCAGCTCTAATAATTATTGGCTTCATCTTCAAAACAAAGTGACGTATTTTTATAAATAAACAGCAATTAGTTATTAAAATATTCTCTTATGAAGGTCTTGGGAAATACAGCCCGAAAGTACCAAGAAGTTTTAAATAAAATGTAGGGAGAGTAGCCATATTTGGACCGCAGTTTTAAATCGGCCGCTGCAAATCTGACGTTAATTACTGAAATCCTACTTATCAAATTGACGTCATTTATGATTAGAATAAGCACCCGACTTCCACGTGCTGTTTTCAGACAATAAAAAGAAACAAATAGCTGTTTTGATCTAATTTTTTTCCTACTAAACGTAAGAGAATACTTTAAAACTAAGGAATGTTGCTATGTTTTCATGTGTTTATTGCGCAAATTTTTCAACCGGATTATTTTGCTTTCGTTTTGATGGGATTATCAGTTTTTAAGAATAGGGCAGTTGGCTTAATTGGACATATTTAAGCTGCTTAAATTGGGCCAGATATAAGATCTTAAATTTAAAAATCTACCGCTTATAACAGAGCAGAAATCGTTGAAACCGCTTTTAAAGGACCAAGGACTTTCCAAGCTTTTAAAGGAAGCGACATTTTGCCTCCTAAAGGGCATGTTTTAAAAAGTCATCATTTTGCAGCTGCTGCTTCACTTTTTCCTGGCAAAAGGAGATAGGCACTGCAGACAGATCCGTTGATTCTCCTGCTGGCGAGATTTCGAAGTCAGAGTCGGTAATCATGAAACCTACTAAAACTAAGTGAATAAAAAAATGTTGAAAATGACACAAACAAAGAGCCTGGAAGGAAAATATTAGTGACAGCAAAAGTTGTTAAAGATATAGGAAACGAAAAGGGAAGAGTAAATTCTGAAGAGATTGACCCGGAAGAAAGCTGCAGCTATAAGCCCCCCCCCCAAAAAAAAAATAAATCATTAGAAATGTTATCGCCTTGCAAAATTAGTTAAGTCAAAGAACAGAGGGAGCCAGAAAACAGCTGTGTGAACATCTTCGCTATATAAAGTAAACCTTGAAATGAAAAAAAAAAAACGACGAAAAAGAATCTCTCAAGACACAGAAGCAATTGGAACATCAAGTTTTTAAAAATATATTCAATTGTAAAGAAAATGACGAAAGGAAAGACCTACAGACATAAGGTAAAGAAACCTTCTGTTTAAAAAAATATCTAATAATTCAGAGTTTTAAAAGCGAAATCAAGACAGTGATGATTGATTTTGCCTAATTTGTAAGAAAAATAAAAAGCTGAAATGTTTCATAGTTCAGATTTCTAAATATGGTTTCATGTTGTGTGCCCTGTAATAAAAAATGAACAAAATAAATTCATATGTAAGCCTTGAATCACTTCTTACATGATTTTCGAATAATTGGCGATTAGTTTCATAATTTCTATTCTTCATTACTTATAACTTTGATTTATATTTTCAATACACTTTCCATTTAAAGCAATTACTCTTACATTCACGCATTTACATTTGATTACATTTGATTTTATTATATTTCTGTGCTGTTGTTTTGTTTGATTGTTTCATTAATCGCAAACTTTGCTTTTAGTGAAATTAGTTTTATTCCCTACTCATTAAAATAGCATACTATTATTTGGTGCAATTTAGGGGACTGGAGGGGGGGGGGGCAACTTAGGCGTCCAGTTGCTGAATTTGGATAACTTTTAACATTTTTTTCAAATTAAAATAAAACTTCAGATTTTCAAAAAGAATTTGTTTTAAAGATTTATTTAGTTATCAGATGAATAGACTGACCACGTTTAGTGATGTTTTGCTGATATTAAAAAAATTAAGTGAGCTACACTTGAAAATAAGTGAGGTGGTCCAAATTCGGTTACTCTCCCCTATATTTTTAATTAGTAGCATCTCTTTTATTGTTTTAGTCGCTTTTTAAGTAAAACAGTGAGCTTTTTAAAGTTGATATTGTATATATTATGTTTGAATCAAGGTGAAATATTGCGTTTTGTCTTAGGATTTTATTTGCTTAAAAAACTATTTATATTTCACCTTTTTTTCCCCTTTCAAATAACAGAACTGAAATAATCACTAGGAGTTTTATAATTTACATCTGCATATATTCTAAACCACTTCACAGAAAGACTTCTCGTTTTATACCCGAAGGTAAAATTTACTGAAGAATTTAAATGTCGTGTCAAAATTAAGTGTTCATATTGAAATTTTCCAAATTTCTTGCACTTCCAGACGACTCTTTAAGCTTTTACTTTTAACATATGTTTGAAGTGCGAATCGATATTTTCGTTTTTTTTCTGATTCTATTTGGCGATAAAAAAGACGACGGGAATCGTTTTCCTTTCTTACTGATCATAAATAAGGCAAGTAACAAGTGAAACCGGAATAAATACAGAACCCATAACTACAGGAAACAGACATTTTAACCCATTTATTCCTGATTTTTTTTTTCGTTTTTTTTTTTTTTTTTTTTTTTTTTTTCAAATTTGTTGGTAAAATCGCTTTAAAATGTTAAAAAAAATAAACTGTAAAAATGCCAAAAAAAAATTACGCTAAAATTTGTTTTGTAATTATTTGGTGAAATGTAAACGTAATAAATATGAGAATATACATAATATTTGTAATAACATAATATGCATATTTATATTTTTTGTCTAAATTTATATAAACGGTTCTTTTAAATTGTATATTATGCACTATAATTAATAATTTTTTAAACTACTAAAAATATATATTTATTTCTTTACAGAGACTAATAACATCATAAGTATTATTAATAATAAACTATAAATAATAGTATTTGAGGTTTAAAAACAATTTAATTCATAATCACCTTGAAAAGGACTTTACATAAATAACTGTCCCCTAAATGGCTAATAAAAATATGCACCCATTTGTGCTTAGCGCTCTATATTTTGTTCGTAACAAAAATGCATAAAAAATAGGCTTGATATATAATTTCACAATAAAAAAATACGTATTTCGAAAAAATCTAAAAGCTAAGAGTATGACTTATGTATTTGTATTTTTGATAGAAGAATATAAGTAAACTTACTTTTTACAATTCGCCATCTTGAAAAATGAAAAATCTGTAAACTCCGAAAAAAACCCTTCATTTAAGCAAATAAATATTTATCTCTCGGTAACAGATAAAGACATTCATAGATAATTATTTCATACAATTTTCATGTTATAAAGAAGTAGAAAATTATTTAAATTTATTAAAATTCAAAGCGTCCCAAAAATCGGACGCTAGGCATAAATGGGTTAAGATTATTATTTTTAAAGTCTTTATTCTTACTTTTATAAAAATTAACTTTTATCCCAAATAGGAAATCATAGAGTCAAAAATAGGAATGATTGCATTAAATTTTAAATCTAGTACAAAATACTTTAAACGAAGCTATGTTTGTTTAATAAAAATTAAATATGTTCTGGTATATTTTAAACAATTCAATTTTTTTTAGGACTTGAGCTTCACAATTGTTCTTGATAATAAATTAACCGAAAGTAGAAGTATAATAAACATTTCAAAAATTAGATTTTCTTTTTTTTAAATAAATAATATTTTATTTCCCATCGATTAACACTAGAACGTCCGGACATTTTACACAAGCTTAAACCCTTAACCTACAATGACGGGCACAGCCCGCGTACGATGATCGAGCCAAATATGAATTCTTCTTACTACTAAAATTTCACAGTAAATATAATTTAATTTAATCATCGAAATTCCATGATTAAACAAGGCAAAATCCTCTATTAAATTTTAGTGGTAGCTATGGATTTGCCAAACCGTGGAGCTGTTGAAGGTAAATCGTAGGTTAAGGGGTTAATAAAAACATTTTAACACCAGAATTTTTATTTTAAACAATTTAACTTATTTATTCAACCGAGTTTTCTCTAGTTACAATTTAAATAATTTTACGAAAGAAATTCTGGTACGAATCGATTTTTTTTCATTTGGTTGGTGTCAAATTGACACCAACACACGTCACTACACACCAACACTACACACATACAATGTTGTAGTGTTAATTGATTAACCGAGTAATGCTTATTCTGGATTAGATTTTTTAATCCAGTTAATAGATCTGATTTGTTCTGCTAAAAATTTCCAAAATTCGATTCAATTTTCTAAATTATCAAACTAAGACAAAAATTACAAAAGTAAAATTCTATCGACAAAATAACTTATCCTTGTCCTAATCGCATGCTATCAGAACGGGCAGATATCATTTGAGAAAAGGTTTCACAGATAACGAAATAATTTGGGATTGCTACTCAGTTTAAAATTGTAAAATTGATAATAAAACCAAACTAAAAAAAACTGGTTTTTGACAGTTGCACCGCGATATGTACGAAGAAATGCAGCAAAATTAATACCCTTATGGCAATGAACTAAAGTTGTACAACTCAATGACTGAAAATGTTCATGCTGTTATTAAACCTCTCGATTTGTTGAAAATACAAAGGCTCAAATATACACTTCTGTCATTATTAGAAAAAAGAATGTTATACATGACACCACCATCTCCAACATTTAAAGGAGCATTTGGTAGTGCTTGTTTTATTGGCTATCTGGAAAATGCAAATGTGCTATTTCGCTTGCGGGATGTTTTAAAATCGTATATCATTTTTAGGGTCTTTTCTACCCGACAATGAAAACCAATGTATGCAAGTTTAATGTCGACCTTTCGTTATATGTGATACGTAAATTTTACTCTAATTTAATATAATATTCACAAGGTTTTAAATTATAGTTATGATTATTTTAATAGACAAGAGGGGAGCGACTACAGAAAATACTATGTAATCAAGAAACTTCATGTAAATTCAGTAGGAAATGTATTTAATGAAATAAAATATAATCGTTGGTATAGTTTGTAGATCTCATTTACAGTTAAGTTTTTTGCAATTGCCTCTCGGATATATCTAGATATTTAATATATCTTATATCTTGGCGTTTACTAGCAGAAAGAAAATCCCCCCCCCCCATCTCTCTCTCTCTCTATCTCTCTCTCTCTCTCTCTCTCTCTCTCTCTCTATATATATATATATATATATATATATATATATATTATTTCAAAATTAATGATAAATTACTGCATGAATGGCACTACAGCAGCACATATCAAATGCAATAAAATATATTACATCATTTCAAAATGCTAAAACACCATAACTTCAAAAGGAAGGTGTATATCTGCAGAAATTTTTTAACTATAAAATATTTATAAAAACAAGAAAGACAGGTAAAAAAACAAAAACAGTCTGTTCTTCATCAGTGGGAGGACAGACAGAAAACTAACTCCACCCCCTACTTTTAAAATTTGCAGGTTTCTGAACACATGTTCACCCCGCATTCAATACTGAAAACTATTGTCATTTTATTAATCTAATTCCATAAAAAACTAAAACAACTCAAATTAAAAACTAACAAACATAATATTAACCAAACAAAAACAAAAAACTTTAATAAAAAGGTCTTTTAGAGGAATGCTTAAATTATCATTAAACTAAAAACAAAAGAAAAAAATATAAGAAAACAAGCATGAATGCAGAATAAACATGCGCCCCCCCCCCCCCCCAAACCCGCAAAATGAAATTTCTCAAAACATGAATACCTGTATAATGTTTCCTACCCGTCAACTATAAACAAATAAATTTTTCTTCCAAATCCATTATCAAAAGCCAGAAATTCCAGGTCTGCAACTTTCCTTCGTTTCAATTCATCAATAGACACCCGTTCTTTTAACAAGACTTTAGGATGCCCATTTCATACAGAAAGATCCAGAAGGCTGCCATCACATGTTCACGCCGCCAGGCCACATCGTTGCCATTCACTTTTTAAAACTGTCTTTAAATAATATTTCAAAAACTTAATGGGGTAATTGTTATTGTAAAATAAATTAGCCAATAACTTAAAGATCTGTTTATAAAAATTATTGTCTCTGCCACAAATTTTATTGAAACGTATCAATTGATTAATGATTATATTTATGTAAATTTTTTTATGCAAATTTGAAAACCAATGCGGCATGCTTCTAGTAAAAAAATTAAAACTATTTCTTTTATCATACAAATCCAAAATCAAATTATTATCAACAATTTTGAATAAAATATCCAAAAATTCTGAATTATAATCATCACTGTTTGCTCTGTTCAATTTTAAACAATTTGGATATGTAATATCATATTCATTAGAAAATTCAAAATTCAAAATCAAAATATCATCAATATACCTAAAGACCTTTAAAGACTTATTATATTTCATAGTATATTTAAATTCATAATAAAATAAAAATAAATTTGCTGCTGTACTAGAATAGTTTCTTCCCATCCATATACCACATATTTGATTAAAGGTATTATTGTTAAAAGTTACATAATTATTATAAAAACAGAAATGACATAAGCTTGAAAATAAATCTCTATTTATATTTAATTCATCATTTATACAAAAAACATCAAAAATACTCATTAAAACTTCATAAAGTGAATCAATAGGTATATTGGTGAACAGATTTTTAAAATCGAATACCTGCATTTTCGGAGGAGTCAAAGGCAATTTGTTCAGAATTTCAACACTATTATCAATTGACCAGAAATAACTATACTTCTTAAATTTATACTTTAGAAAATCATATATCTTTTTAAATAAATTCTGTAAACCAATATTAAAATTTTTATTAATGCTTTTAGAAGTACTACAAATAAATCTAAATTTAATCGGATCTTTATGAAATTTAGGCGTTAAGAAAATAAATGGCAAACAGTGATGATTAGAAACATCAAAATTATAAGAAAACATACTTTTAACTTTCTTTTTATATGCAAAAAATTTTTTAACGACAGGATTTTTGTCAATATTAACTTTTGAATAAAAATTTTCATTACCTAATTCACTCTCTATTTTATCAAAACTTTTGAATAAAAATTTTCATTAGCTAATTCACTCTCTATTTTATCAATTTGAATAAAAATTTTCATTACCTAATTCACTCTCTATTTTATCAACTATCATATTATTTGATAAAATGCTATTATGATACTATGAAATATAATAAGTCTTTAAAGGTCTTTAGGTATATTGATGATATTTTGATTTTGAATTTTGAATTTTCTAATGAATATGATATTATATATCCAAATTGTTTAAAATTGAACAGAGCAAACAGTGATGATTATAATGCAGAATTTTTGGATATTTTATTCAAAATTGTTGATAATAATTTGATTTTGGATTTGTATGATAAAAGAAATAGTTTTAATTTTTTTACTAGAAGCATGCCGCATTGGTTTTCAAATTTGCATAAAAAAATTTACATAAATATAATCATTAATCAATTGATACGTTTCAATAAAATTTGTGGCAGAGACAATAATTTTTATAAACAGATCTTTAAGTTGTTGGCTAAATTACCCCATTAAGTTTTTGAAATATTATTTAAAGACAGTTTTAAAAAGTGAATGGCAACGATGTGGCATGGCGGCGTGAACATGTGATGGCAGCCTTCTGGATCTTTCTGTATGAAATGGGCATCCTAAAGTCTTGTTAAAAGAACGGGTGTCTATTGATGAATTGAAACGAAGGAAAGTTGCAGACCTGGAATTTCTGGCTTTTGATAATGGATTTGGAAGAAAAATTTATTTGTTTATAGTTGGCTGGTAGGAAACATTATACAGGTATTCATGTTTTGAGAAATTTCATTTTGCGGGTTTGGGGGGGCGCATGTTTATTCTGCATTCATGCTTGTTTTCTTATATTTTTTTCTTTTGTTTTTAGTTTAATGATAATTTAAGCATTCCTCTAAAAGACCTTTTTATTAAAGTTTTATGTTTTTGTATGGTTAATATTATGTTTGTTAGTTTTTAATTTGAGTTGTTTTAGTTTTTTATGGAATTAGATTAATAAAATGACAATAGTTTTCAGTATTGAATGCGGGGTGAACATGTGTTCAGAAACCTGCAAATTTTAAAAGTGGGGGGTGGAGTTAGTTTTCTGTCTGTCCTCCCACTGATGAAGAACAGACTGTTTTTTTTTTTTTTTTTTTTTTTTTTTTTTTTTTTTTTTACCTGTCTTTCTTGTTTTTATAAATATTTTATAGTTAAAAAATTTCTGCAGATATACACCTTCCTTTTGAAGTTATGGTGTTTTAGCATTTTGAAATGATGTAATATATATATATATATATATATATACATATATAATAAATTTGAAATAACAAATATATGAATGAAATTGATAAAGTTCTAAAGATGATTTAGAAATGAACATATGAAACTAGTATGTAAAATAAGAAATGTGGTTACATTCTTTTGGTGAAAGATTTATTTCTAAAAATTAAATTAAAATCGTGTGAAACAAAATAAAAACCGAATAAGATTCGATTAATCGATTAGAAAACTTTGATTAAAGCCATATCCTATTATCAGGAATACTGTCTCGAACGGACCGAAAAGGGTTAAGATCAACCCTTAATAGAAGAAAGCAGTCTAAGGAAAATTATTATGTTATGTTGATTTTGATATTAGCTTCTCTTTTACTGTGAATAAAAAAAAAACATTTAATAAATTTAACAAGTAATAATATTGCAAATTCTCATTTACTTTTATTAAAGTAAGAGCTATTTTTTATTTGTTGATTAGTTCGCAACTTGCTAAAAACTTAACTTCTAATATATATATATATATATATATATATATATATATATATATATATATATATATATATAATTTGTACCTTTGAATAATAATTATTATTTTTAAGAACTCTTTTATTTAGCTGAACTCAGATCATGAGTGTAAAAAAGGAATGCTGTAAAATATGTTTGAAATTCATCAATTTTGTATCCATTTCCTGATTCTAGAATTCTAGAAATTATTCAAAGATGTGCGGACCCGATAGAAATGCAAAATTTCTGGATTTGCAGAACTTAACTGTAAATTATTTAATTCGTATTAATAAAATTATCATAGTTCGCACTTTCTACCAATCACAAAACTAAGCGTAATTCTTACATAATCAGGGCCCCCACCAAATTCATGTATATTAATGGAATTGTTTTGGAACAACATTAATTGCGGTCATAAAGTTCGACGCGATTTTAAAGACATTAAATGTTTATGAAATCCTGTAATTTAAGGGGCTCAGGGGTTGATCGATAACGAAAAACATGTAAACAGAGCTCTCGCTTCGAGTCCGTATAAAAACAGAAGCATTCAATGTAACTAATTTAAACTTTCTGATATTTTTAAGATATGTTTGTAGTCTTATAAAATTATAAAAATGAATTACTTCAATGCAATAAAACATAAAATATAGCAAAATTTATATAACACAATTTTCGGAAAAAACTTTATGTGTTATATCACCATCCGTAAGATATCTTAACGTTAAATTGACATAAGAACCTAATTTTTGCTTTACTTTGATCAGGAAACTTTACTCTATAGAATGAATTAAGGATATAACTATCACTCAAAGGAAACCTTATTAAAAAATCCTCTCAAATTTGAATATTTAAAAACCCCTAAAAAAATACAACTTTTTTTTCATTAAAAATACTCAAAATATTAAACTATCTAAAATATATTAATTCATTCTATAAATAATGATGTTATATGTATGCAAAAAAAAAAAAAAAAAAAAAAAAAGCCATGCCATCAAATAGTTTTAAGTCTTACGGATAGTCGTCAAAAATCAAGTTTTGAGAAAACGCGACTTAAAGTTGCAATTAAATGGGTGCGGCTTTGTAACGATTGTTACATAAATGCTTATAACTCCGTTAAAAATGCAAATATTTTTATGCGGTTTTTTGGAATGTGTTCAGAATTAATTAAGTAATCAAAATAGATACTAAAAGAAAAATCGACTTTTTAAAAATTTTCAAACCCTGAGCCCCCTATGTTTTTTTTACGTTACCCCCCTTTACTACTGACGGTACTTATAAGTACCATTAAAATAACTTGTTATAAAATTCATTTAATACTTAGATTAGTTGTAATACAGTTTAGGATGAGGTATAGATACATTACTTTATCTTGCTCTAAAAGCATTGTTGGTTACACAAAACAAAAATATTTTTAAAAGGATGATTTCTTTTGCCTTTGCATCTTTTCAGCTTTTATTGGCGTTGGGGGCGGGGCGGAATTTTTTAATTCGGAAATATTTCTATATTTCTATTGTATATTTATTCATTTCCTAATTCTACAAAATACTAAGAAAAATATTTAAAATAAAAGATTTGAGTGGGGTTATAAATGTTGTATAAAATCCTTATAAATTCAAATTTAATTAATACTTCTAAATCCTTCAATCGTTCTAAAATCCTTCTAAAATTTATTAAGTGATTATGTAAATCTTCTGATGTAGTTTAAACAATTCACGAAAAATGCTTTAGAAGATAAAATTTTCATGAATTCATAATTAAGTACATAAAGGGTTAAATGCTTCTAAAACCGTGACTAAGAAAACTGTTTGTCTTTTTACATTTATTAAATTGATTATTTCATTGACTGCATAGTGAATAAACGAAAGAAATATTTTTTTTCAAGAAATATAAAATTTTTAGTAGATATTTGCCTTTTCTTCTTTTCAAGAAGTACTTTTATATAAGAGGTATAGCTGACAATTTATTATTTAGAATATATATAGTTAGTGCTTTGTTAAAATATGAACATTTTATCTATTCTTCAAATTACATCTTTTCAACACACAGAGTAAAAATAATACATCCTAATTTAAACGAGAAAAGGATGAAATTTATTAAAGCTTAAGAAAGATTATTAATCTTTTTAGTAAAGTAGCGGCATCGCGCAGTTTTAGAAGAGCATAAAAAAACCACTATGAAATAGTATTCAAGTGACATTTAAAAACTTTTTTTATGTATAGTCGCATGGTTAAATATCAGTCTTTTGAAAGGAAAATCTTGACAGTTAATTAAATTTTACTAATTAATAAAACTTAAACATTAAGGCTCAGTGAACTCGAAATTATTAAGCCCGTGTTCAATTAATTGAAATTAATTAATAAATAAGATTTCCATATTACTTTTTTGTACCCTTTTGGGTTACTTTATTTCATTTAGTTTCTGTAACCTTTAATTTGAAAGTATTTTTAATTGGTTTAACGCTTTATTTTTAATGAATATTTCTTTATTGTTTGACATTTTAATACATCCTAATTTGGTAGTTAGTATTTAAGAAATATTTATATTCAGATAAAATATTTAAAACATTTTTTAATTTTGAGGGATTTCTTTATGTTTTATTTTCTTATTTAAGAATGGTAGGGGATATTTGGGAAATATAAATGAAAAAAATATTTTTATCAATTTGTAATATAGTTGAAACAAGCATCTGACTTCTGTTCACATTTGACAAAATTTTTAAGATATCTATTGAATTCATCTTTTAATATATTTATATAGCTTAATTAGTGTAGACAAAAGAATTCAATTCTAATATTTCTTGTAATAATACATAAATATATTAAAATAAAATAAATTTCGTATTTTTAAACTTTGGGGTATTTTTAGGTAGCTTTCTTTACAAAAAGCTACCTATTGGAGCCGTTCGGAGGAAAGCGATTCCAAAAAATTTTGGTATATTTTCATCGATCATGACCCCCAGACCCCGAAACCACCCTCCGTTCAAAATATATATATATATATATATATATATATATATATATATATATCTGACCTATGTCACATTGTAACTCTCGTATTTATGAACCGATTTGGATGTAATTCGGTGTGTACATAGTACATACCAATGTCTCGACCGAGTTCGTTGGCCAGCTTCATCGCCATTTTGTTTAAAAATGGCGGATGAAGCCAAAGTGGCTATTTAAAGTGGCCATTTAAAAATGGTATTTAAAATTTTTTTAAAAATTTAAAATTTGAAATGTGGAACCAAAAAATTCAAAATGGAAAAATATTTTTTTCTTATGTATTTGACATTTATACTAACACTCCGTAGCAGTTTTTGTTTCGTCTATATCTTAAAAAATGGCTGAGTTATAGCATTTTGAATTTCTAGCGAAGCTGACATTTTGAAACGTCCTGAATTTTGTCACGCGATAAAAGGCGTATTTATGAACCGATTTGGATGTAACTTCATTTATACATAGTACAGACCAATGTCTCGAATGAGTTCGTTGGCCAGCTTCATCCGCAATCTTGTTTAAAAATGGCGGCCATTTAAAATTTTAAGAAAAATTTAAATTTGAAATGTGGTAGCAAAAAATTGAAAATTGAAAAAATATTTTTTTCTTATGTGTTTGACCTTGATAAAAAGATTCGGGAGCAATTTTTGTTTCATCTATATCTTAAAAAATGGCTAAGTTATAGCATCTTGAATTTCTAGCGTGGCTGACATTTTAAAACGACCTGATTTTTGTCACGCGATAACAGGCGTATTTATGAACCGATTTGAATGTAACTTGGTCTGTACATAGTACATACCAATGTCTCGACCGAGTTCGTTGGCCAGCTTCATTCGCCCTCTTGTTTCAAAAGGGTTGCCATTTAAAAAAAAATGTAATTTAAAATTTAAAATGAGGTATTAAAAAATTGGAAAATGAAAAAGATTTTTTTTATGTGTTTGGCCTTGATACAAAGATTCTGGAGCAGTTTTTGTTTCTGAAAATTTGTTCTTTTGTTTATATCTTAAAAAGTGGTTGAATTATAGCACTTTGAATTTCTATCATGGCTAACACTTTGAAACGATCTTGTATTTGTCACGCGATACCACACGCATTCGCCTATTTCGATGGAAGAAGGCATGTGGATAGTATACATCAATATCTCGACCAAGTTCGCTGGCCAGCTTCATCAGCCATCTTGTTTCAAAATGGCGGCCATTAAATAAAAAAAAATTATATTTAAAGTGAGGTGCAAAAAAATTAGAAATTGAAAAAGGTTTCTTTCTTAAGTATTTGACCTTGATATAAGGATTCAGGAGCATTTTTTGTTTGTCTTTATCTTAAAAAATGGCTCAGATATAGCAGTTTCAATTTCTAAAGTGGGTGACATTTCGAAAAATCTGATTTTTTGCCTGCGACAGCACTCGTATATATCACCGATTCCGATATGAGTGAGCATGTGCACAGCAATTACTAAGGTCTCGACCAAGTTCACTGGTTAGCCTCATCTACCATGTTGTCTTAAAATGGCAGGCACTTTAAGAAATCGCCAAATTTGGCAGCCAAATATAAGTGACTTTAAATAAAAGCAGTTTGGATAAAGCTAACTAATTTCGTGAAATTCTCATTCATAATGATTTAGTATTGATAAAAATTAGTATTGAATCTCCTACATTCGGTTTCCACTTAATTGAGCTTCGTGTGTTTGAATAATATAAGTTGGCTTTTTAAAAATAAGGAATATGAAAGCCTTTTCCTCCCGGCACTGGCTGGAAGGACTTTTATGGTTTGGTTTGTAATATCGATGGAAAACTTCAAATACTCAGACTATTGGATAAAATCTTCGTCTAATCTTTTAATAACTGCATTCCTAATTTTATCAAATTTAAAAGAAACTGGTAAACTCGCTTACGAAATTAACCTTTAAAACTTTATTTGTGGAAAGCCATAATTTTGTTCTTATCAAGAAACATCGTCACTGTCCGTAATCTCCCAGAAATTTAATAGAGCTGACGATGGTTGAACACGTGCATACGAATATAGTTGACGTTTTGAAATAAGAGCTTAAGGTCATATCCGGCTTTTAAAAGTTAACACTTAAATGCCCGATTTTTCAAAAATCATTGTAATAATGTTTTGCGACTTTCATTTTTTAAATAAATCATGGAAAAAATACTTTAAAAAAATCATATTTTGTTTTAAGTATAGTTTACGGCTAAAAAAAAGTTTGTTACTAATCGGCAATACTGTTCTTTAATTGAAAAAAACAATTTTCCTTGATAAAATTCTATAACATTAAACACACAAGAATTTTTGGAACTATAATAAGAAATAAATTTTATTTGCTCACTGCAGAACAAAATAGGGTATTTCGCAAGCTTCCAAACAAAACAAAAAGAACATGTAGCAACAATTGAAAAAATAAATCTATCTTTATTCTTAAACAGCACAAGTGTTACCATCTACACGTTAAAAATCGATTTAATAATATTTTCAGAATGTATTTTATTGGCAACATTAGGCATTATAGTTTCAATATCACTCTTATATTATTTTAGAGCCTAAATTGTGTATGTTGCCGAAAAGCAGTACCCGGCATTTAAGGGTTAAAAGCATACGCTATCAGAAAACTCGGCTTTATACACTGAATTATTTTCCAAAGTCTGAAAAAGAGGAGGGAATTTTGTTCATTCTCTGCACGCATGTGTGTTGAATCTATTAATAAAAAAATTCAAATTTATTTTTTAAATGAAAAACCAAAATTTTCCTAAATTAAAACTTTTTATTTAAGAAAAACGAAAAAATAAACAAACAAAAAAAAATTTCGAATTTGAAAATAAATAACAATAGATTTTCTCATTTATTTAAAAGATTTTACAATTTCTTTTTTACGTTATAACAAATATTTACATTTAAGATAGATTCTATATGAACACATTTAAAATAGATGTATTAAAATTAAAATATTAAATAAAAAAATTCTTCTCGAAGAAAAATATAATATTCATATTTTACATCTAACAATCTAATTAAAAATATTAATAATTCGTATTTTTTATCCTATATTAATTCTAAAGTGTTAAAACACGAGCCGCAATCTCATAACGACGAAATCTTCCCGAAATTAACTTCAAAATCCAAACATTCTAACGAAATTAATACAACATACTGCATACCCATTTGAAGGAAACATTAGTATATATTTGCTTTGAACTAACTGCGAACAAGAGCAGCCCAACGATTAAGTTAACGTGATTAAGATATTCATCTCATAACAGTAAAGATGCTATCAGATTCACCAACTTTTCGAGCAACCAACTTTTCAGCTGATTTTAACCCCAATTTTTTTCCTGTTCAAAGGGAGAAATAGATTACAATTGTCGTTGTTAAAGTTGGAGGAAAACCATTACTACTAGTGCCAGCCGTTAATATTTATCGCCTATTCGTATCAATCGCTTATCTCAGATTGGCTGAAATGTTGAAAAATGGGGGAGAAAAGTCACGGCTACCCCTTTCATTTGAGGATATTGCTGGTTGTTATATTGGGGATATTGCTGGTTGCTATCACACTGGGTGTTGAGACAATATTTCGCGAAAAGTTGGAGGAAATCAAGAGTTGGCTCAAAAATTGCTTGAAAAGTTGGTGAATCTGACAGCAGTATAAGGTTCGACTCAAAGATCAGCGCCATTTATTTTATCTCCAGTTTCTTCAATTGACGTATATTTTACCTCCTGTAACGGAGAGAAGGGAAATGGAAATTTTTCAAATAACGGAAATAGAATACCGGCAGGCCTTCTGACTGTAATATTTCCGTGATTTAAGGAAAGGATTTCTGAGAGTGTAATCAGAGAGATAAAAGGTTGTATTTCCCCGATCATTGCATTTTTCTTTAAATTTTGAAATTGCTACTTTTTATAAAACCAGTCTTGCAGAAGCACTGTTTTTGTAATATAAATTTACTTTTTTAATGAAGTATTGAATCGAACCATTAAGACATTAGTCAAAAGTATCACTTACGATGGTTGAACTGAGCATAGAACAATTTCCACGACATCTTCAACTATTTATATGTTTACATTATACAATTTAGAAAAAATAACCAGCTGAGTGTAAGCAGCTGAGTGCACCGCTCGGTGCATCTATACTTTTATGAATTTCAAATATTGAAATTATACTCTTCAGTTAATTCCCGGATATGTGTTCATTTTTCTAGCAACAGTATTGAGTCTAGTAAATTAACTGATCTGGACTTTACATCTTTCATTTCGTAGTGAATGATTTCGGCTTGCGGGCAATTTAATGTAATAATATAAATAATTATTTATTCAGTTGACTTGGCAACAATGTTTTGTTTCTTTAGGAAGTTTCGTTTTCGTATCATCTAATACTAAGTCACAATGCTATGGTTATGTGTCTTTGCAGCGGAGTCTCAAAATGACGGCTACATATGAGACACAAAAACACTTCATTATAACTTATCCTTGTAATTCGTCACAAAGCAACTGCTACATAATCCATCGATTATTTTCCTAATAATTTATATCTTTATTTTCTGACATGTTGAATTAAAACATAACAAAAAGATATGGAAGTGCAACAGACCACACACCATTACAAACGAAATTTTGTGAATCAAATCAATACAGTTCTTTTTTTCTTGAGTCAATTACAGCTGGAGTTATATCCCGCCTGATTTCTTTTTCCTTTACGTACTTTAGGGCAGGTATTTTATGATTTTGATTTTTTTCTGAATTTTACGATTTGAGATGATCATTTTGCTGTTGCTTTTGTAAGTTTAATTTTAAACAGGTTGGGAAACGTATAAGTTACCTGGTTTTTTATTTTTTGGGCGTGGACTGATATATATGTGTAGTTTAAGAGTAAAATTTACATATGGGTAAGTGAATATATGCTATACATTGAGACCATTCATCGCACCTTATAACAGCGAATGGCGGAATTCATCAATCATATCCCAAATTCCACTGGAAATGGGGGTGAAAGGTAATCAGTTAGAAAATCATTAGCTCACCTTCACTGGCGTAGGTTACTTCAGCTATGACGCAATTTCCAGACCTTTTTCCACGGATCACATTATTAATTTTTTTTTTTTTTTTTAATAACGAAATGAGCAGGAATTGGAAAAATTGATATTCACATTTTTTGCTTTTGGTTTAGGCTATTTATGCTCACGAAGATCATTTACTAATAAATCAGTTACGCTAAACAATCTTCTTGCTTTATTATCATTTTCCAAACAGTTTTCGCTGAGATAGGATCGTTAAGTTCCTCACTGCTCTGCTACGGGCGCTGCGAGTGACTTCGTTTTTTAGCACATGCTAAATTTTCCGTGTTGTAAAAACTCTTTTTAAAACTGTACCTTAATCTGTTCACAAATTATATGCTGGTAACGCATACTCTTTTCATCCCGTAGTATATATCATAAATTGTGAATCTGGCTATGCTTTGTAAAAAGTGCTGTATAATATGATATGTTTAGGTAGTTATATGTTATAGTTTTAAACAAACCGACAGTACTAAAGTAACAATTATAGAACTGTAAGTTAAAAAAATAGATTATGTTTTATATTCAGTTCTTTCTACACAGCTTTTTATTTTTAACTGGAAGTTTCACATCAGGCCTACTTACTTGACGTGTTTTCAGGTAGAAGAAAATGCAGTTTCATAAAATATACAATACTTCACTCAAGTGAAAAAATTACTTGGGGTGTATAAAATATAAATAGAAAAACATATTGTGATATTTTGAGAAAATACAGGTAACAAATAGAAAAAAACAGAGATTTGAGGCAAAGGATATTTCTAAATGTACAAAATTTCTTTAAATATATGCATAATTTTTTTTCGCGGAAATATTGAAGGAAATATGACAACAAAGATTTTTTTTTCTAAAAATAGAGAAGAAAATCCTTGAAACGACAATATCTTACTGTTATTGAAATTGATTTGGATTATATCTAGAAGAAACCATCCAAATAAATTTCAATGACAGTAAGATAATTTTTACGGCCAGTCTATACTATTCAACCATTATAAGAGAAACCATAGAGAATGTAATACGCAAAAATTCAATATGTAACGATGCAGCGTCATTTAACTTACGCAAATTGTGGCTCGAGCTACTGAAAGGTTACGAAAATAAAATAAACATCCAAGTAAAATAAAATAAAAATAACGTGGATAATGTGGACGAATACGTGGAAAATTTAATGGTGGCGTTTCATAGACGATGCAATTTTAGAATGTTTTTATTTATTTGTTTTGAAAATGACTCGAGTAGAGTCGAAACAAGTAAATAGACAAATAAACTTATTTTTACTGTTTTTAATGTTTTAATTCACACATTTTAGCAATTAAAATTAGTATGTAAAAGTTCAATTACAACTTCATACTGTAATTTCATTAGATATCCGAAATTTAGCATATAAAAAAGCATAAATAAGATTTTATCATTTGAATATTTTCGAATATTCTATTTTATGTGTAAGTCGATCCTATTCTCACCTCGTTTGGGTGACTACCAATAGCCTTCAGCTTACGAAAAAAAAATTATGTTTCTTTAATTTTTTTTCTATTTTGCGTCGCTTAGTAAAGGTGATGTACTCGCATACTTTCCAGAGTAAAATGGAAACATAATTCGTCTAAATGCTTTTTTAAAACAATTTAAATAAAGAGATAGGTTCATAGGTTTAACATTAATTGTTTTCTTTTCGATAAGTTGTGATATAAGTAATATATTTTAATAATTTACTTTGCATTAATAATATAGTACATTATTTATATACAAAATTCAATAATTAGATCCTAATTTAAACATATGAACTGATTAAAAGAGCACCAGCAAGTACACTGTAAAAAAAAAAATCTGTAAAGTAACTAAAGTTTTTCTAGGAAACTGGGATTCCTAGAACTTTTTATGTAACGGCAACAACAAAAATTCCTGTAACAGCGTTTGTTACAGGAATTTTTCTTGTTGCCGTTACATAAAAATTTCTTGGAATCCCAGTTTCCTAGAAAAACTTTAGTAACTTTACAGATTTTTTTTTACAGTGTACTGGACCACACCGGTTACTAAGGCCACGAAAATTAATCTTATTTTTCTCAATTTTTTGTTTTTGTTTTAATTAATACTTTGTATAATCCAAAACAAAAAAAGAAAGCATATTTTGGATTATATTCTTTCTCAAAAACTGCATATTTATTAATAAATGAGATTATTAAGGTTTATAAATAGAAATATATGCGCTTTTTTAGTCGCCATTTAACTTATCTAGCTTATTTTTTTCCGTTCTGATTATTGATTTTGAAATTACCATCAAATAATTAAAAACGGTAACGTAAAAGGCATATTTTGTTTTACTAAAATTGAAAATAAATTTCTTACAGTGTTAGGCATGCCAAAGTTTAGCAAACATTTGAAGAATTCATCGAAAAAAGTACATTATAAAATGAAAATTTTCGAAAACGTTATTTTCAAATTAAGAGTGAAAAGAGAATGCTTTTATATTCCATTGAACTTACTTACGTAAAAACATTCAAGAGCATGAAGGAACCATTATAATTGAGTGCAATTTATTCTGAAAACTACAAGCATCAAGACCAATAAATGATTAAATTTACAAAAAATAACATTATAAACATGTCGAAAATCAGCAATTAGGCTTCTATACGACGCGGTATGGAATCTAACAGATTTTGAATCTGTGAAATACTACTCGAGATTTCTTTTATCCGAACCCAACGCCAATCTGTATCTGCTAAAGGTGAACGGTGCGAGCAACATTCAGACCAATAAAATCCCAGACATGTTCAAAAGGCGATATAACCGTTGAATAGGCAGGCCAAGGCAAAAGCTGTATGCATTATGCTGAAAAGAAGGTTCGACCATTCTTAGAAATATGTGGATGAGCATTGTCCTTTTGAAATACAGTACCATGAAAGCGTTGAAAGTAGGGTACGACTTTTGGCTACAGAACGACTTTTATGTACCGATTTTTGTTGAGATTTATCACTTTTCTTAGCTACTGCGATTGTCTATGATACCGAATAGCGCCTAAAAAAAAAACTTCGCTTTCATCTAATGTCACGTTGAACGACGCACTCTGGGAGGTGGCATTCACAAGTTCAATGTTTAATGCAGATGCGGCCATCTCTGTACCCTAAATTAATGGGAGATGCATGGGAAAAATGAGTTGTTGCCAATCGACACGCCAATGTCCATGTAGATAAGGCCACTTTAGCTGTAAGCTCCAATGCTCTTTTACATGAGGAGAATCCTATACAAATGAACTCCAGTGTCTCTGAAGTACTCCACGATGCAGCAGACGCTGACTTATTTTTGGGGTTGAATGACACACCTGTAGCAGTACTCCAATATTCTGTTAATTGTCCAGATCAAGCTGTACGGTCTGTCACTGGCATACGGAAGAGGTATATATCATGCTGTGTTGACGTAGCATATAGCCGTCCACTGCCAGATTTTCAACCCGTCTGGTTCTCTTGTGTCCACTACTTCCACACATCGTCATTGACATGCCACTTCTTTCTGTTTAATCTGATATTGCATGATAAGAATATCCCTGCATATAGGTCGCCATTCATCCCGTTGAAACTCAATAGATTGCTCACGTGGCGCCGTCTCTCGTCGTTGTGGTATAGTGGCTTCTCATGAAACGCTTACCACTTTCAGACAACCATATACATTTTTCCACATCCGATACATCTTTCTATTTATATGGTAAATCCGCAGTACTGATGGCGCTGCTCAGGCCATTCTATCATGGTGACTTTGAAATAATAACCATTTTATTACACCTTAATTTACATTTCCTGTCATTTTCAGCCCACTGGCATGATTCCCTCAAAGTGTTGCAATTTTTATAAACAAAAGTTTATCTTAATGTAGGTATTTTTCTACATCATGAGAAATATTTTATTGAAATTGCTCTTTTGATGATATTAAAATCCATAAACATGACTGTTTTTGAAAATTATTTGTTCATACTAAATATTAGACTAAACTGAATAACGCTACTAAATTAATTTTTGTATAATAGGTGTGCATGTAATTTGTTTTAATATTACTATTTTAGAATCATTGCCTGATTTTACCTTCTCCACAAAATCCGATGGCTTGATCAGGATTTTTTCCTAAATAATTAAAAAATAATAATATTTTACATACTGACCGCTTTCAACATATTGCTATCTTTCAAATGACAAGCATGCTTCTCTTTCACATAATTTTTTCCCCTATAATCTGTTAATGTTTATAGCAATTAAATATTTGCTCACGTGCATGCATCAATTTCTTGTGATAGTACTTATAGATTTACCAAATACGGAATTAAAAATAATAATGATTTTTGAGAAAATAGCTTTATATCAAAGGTGCACATCAACTAAAGGCTGTCTCAGTCATTTGTCAGGTTCGGTGAGCACAATAAATCTTATGAAACATTAATGGTTTTTATGATTATTTAATTATACTTAGATATTGTGTGATCATACGACACCATATTTTCACTAAACATTTTTTTTCAAATTGTAATTACATTTGCGCTTTTCTAGAAGTATGACCCCAATTGTATATTAAGGGATTTCTAGCTACCGAACGTTACTTTCAGTACGCAATAAAGGTTATACATCAAATTTTTTATTTAAAAGCATTTTCATTATAGACGTATTTTCATTAAACTTTAAAAATTGTTTTCGCCCTTTTTAAACAGCCCCTAAATACGTTTTAGATCATATTTAATGAATTTTTAAAGATAGGGCTATAAAGTTGAAGAGAATTGTCGCAGATTAAAAGGCAATTATTTAAATATGAATAAGTATATATTTTTAAAAACCAAAATAGGTATTCTAACGGGTTTTTCATTATTCCATTAAAATAGGACAGTTATCATTTTTTTTTTCTTTTCAGATTTCGAGTTGAAATGTGTCAGCTTCGGGTAGTGGATAATTATATTGTCGATTTATGTTTCGAAATAGGATTGACTTCAAACAGAATTATTCATACACACGATTCTAATATAGCATAAATTTATACTAATACACTAATGAATATTTTCAACAAAATTCCAAGAAATGGGCGTCTACAAATCGTTTGTATGCTTTTGTTAATGTAAGCCGGCTCATAGACTTCGAACAGATGCTCCAAGAACCTTATTTTTTAACTTATAAAAAAATGTTCGTTTTGACGATACTCCAATAAAAATGATATGATAGTCTGCTTATCTATTTTCTTGATTTTGCTTTCACGTTCTTGGCTGAAACGTTTGTAAATTTATTGTGCGTGTAAACTAGATAATGTTTTTAAAATGTCCATGTATCTACTATACAGTACACTACTATATATACACTACTATATATACAGTAGTGGCCAAAATTGTGGATACTTGTTGGAAATTTTTATGTTTTCTTTGTATGCTTAGAGAAAATGTTACGTTTCATAAAATGCAAAATCTTATGCATCATTTGAAAGACAATTTAATACTAATTTCAAAACAAAAAACAAAATTCAAATATTTGCAATAAAAAAAGTTATATTTACGAATGCATCAGTCTTTCTACTGTTGTTCTGTGTTCCGAGAACGTTTCCGCTAATTTTTCGACTGTTAGATGGGGGGCATTTGTTATGACTGTGTCCAGATCCTCGTCAGAAACCATTTGTTGGAAATCTGGACAAAGTCTTGTCCCCCAAAATTTGTCGTTTGGTTTGTTCGGAAGTTATATCGTTCCGAACCAGTTTTTATTTTTCCATTTCGGTCGTAAAGGCACTCTCTTTTAACTGTAACTGTATGCATATTTTTATTCCAGTTTTGATGTACTCAGTACGTATATTTAGTGTGAAACAATTCCATGGAGTATGATGTGTAGTGATGGAAGTAATGTAATGGAAGGATCATGGAGATGGAGTTTAAGCTTGCTATAGCTATAATATGTCAATATGATTCCCAGCAAAAGCTGGAGGTGTATGTATATATCTTAATTATTTAAGTTTTTAAAATTCAAGTTGAATTTAATAAATGAACTGTTATTTTGAAATGAACTGTTTCGTCGACTGTGATTTATACTTTAACGCCACACCAAATGACCTTAAAACCTGCGTATTTATAACTCTGCTTTAATTATAACATGGTTAAGGGGCCATGTCATGCTATTTAAAGGTCAAATAGATAAAATATGGTGTGATTTAGATGAAACATATACTGCATAATGGCACAATTTCCAGAGTTAACTTATTCCTTCCCGAAACTATCGGATTATAACTATCCTTCCTGGAAGCTCGACGTTAAATGTGTATTGATTGACCGAAATTGCTGGGAGTTTATTACAAAGACAGATATCGCATGTAAATCGGATGCCTCTGATCGTGAGAAAAGCGATTTTGAATGGCGTAAACGAAGAGCTTATACAACAATTTACCAATCCATCGAACGGAAATTCCAGATACTAATTGCTCAGACAGAAAGCGGCAAAGATGCCTGGGATATTTTAAAGTTAAACTTCGAACCAACTTCACGAGCACGCTTAGCTGGATTAGTCGATGAATTTTTCGAGATGAAGTTAAACTCGCAAGAAGAAACTATAGGTTTATTTTGTAAAAAAATTGAAGAAAAGAAAGTTCAGATTAAAGATGCTGGATTTGAGATGCCAGAACTGTTAGTATGTTTTCAACTAATCCGTCGATTACCTGAAGAATATGATAATCTAGTTCAAGTGTTATATAGATTAGAAGATAAAGAATTTAAATTAGAAAATGTATCTAAGCAGTTAATAACTGAATATGGCAGAATTTGTTTAAAACGAAAAGATGAAGGTAAAGAGGTTGTCGCTGTAGGTGATGCTTATGCAACTAAGTTTAAAAACCATACCGTTAAACCAACCATTCCAGTGGAGAATTTTGGAAGCAGTAAAAAGCCATGGGTTTCACGTAGTGGAAGCGACCTGGACACTACTAGACGATCGTATACTTCACCAGCTAATCGTATGGGGCCGAGTTTAATATGCAGTTACTGCAAGAAACCTGGTCACACAGATACAAGGTGTTTCAAAAAGAACTCTAGAGGGAAAAAGCAAGTTTTCTACAGTGAACCTACAAAGCAATCTGAATTCGCCCTAATATCTTCAAATGGTAGAAAGTTCGTGGAATTTCTTCTGGACTCAGCGGCTACTTCTCATTTTACGAATGACAGGAGTCTATTTGTAACATATAGGAACCTCCCCCCTCAACAAGTGCTGATAGGAGACAAGGACTGTTCGTCGGAAATACTGGGTATTGGTGATATTGACTTTACCATCCTAGATGTAACAGGTAATGTAGAAATAACTTTAAAAAATGTGTTATATGCTCCTAACATGAGAAGAAATTTAATTGGTGGGTCTAATATAGACATTGCAGGAAACCAAATTAAATGGGGAAATAATAAAATGATTGTGTATGATAAATTTAATAGATATTGTTTTACTGTACCTCGAGTTGATAAATTGTATATTGTTAAAGGTTATGCTTCAAAATGTGAAAATTTTGCTTATTCTACTAGTTTAAATTCAGAGATTGCACATCGTAGATTTTGTCATACAAACTTACCTTTACTTGAAAAAATGAGTAAAAGCAATTGTGTTAAAGGTATTGAAAATATTAACTGTAAAAACAAAAATAAGACGTGTGAAACTTGTGTAATTGCAAAATCTAACAGAAAATCGTTTAAAAGAAATTATTTGCATAAACGCATTTCTAATCAAATCCTCGATAGGGTGTATATGGATTTGTGGGGTCCTAGCCCTGTTAACTCGTTAGGAGGGGGAAAATACTTTTTGTCAGTAATTGACGATTATTCTAGAAGGACTGAGGTTTATATAATTAAGGATAAAACGGAAGTGTTTGAATGCTTTAAAAAGTTTTTAGTTAAAGCTGAGAGACAAACTGGTAAAAAGTTAAAATGTGTACGAACTGATAATGGGCTGGAATTTACCCATAAATTATTTGAGAAATTGTTAACCGATTTAGGTATAAGAATCGAAAGATCCTCCATTTATACTCCAGAGCAGGTGGGTGTTGCTGAAAATTTTAATAAAGTAGCAATGAATGCAGTTAGAGCAATGCTACACGATAGCGGGTTAAAACCGTCATTCTGGGGGGAAGCTCTTTTGGCGTTTGTTCATACAAAAAATAGGACTGAACACAGTTTAACCCAAGGTCTTACACCGCAAGAATTATGGACGGGATTCAAACCTTCGGTAAGACATTTAAGAATTTTTGGTTCTTTAGCATTTGTTCATGTTCCTAAAGTTAAGCGAAATAAACTTCAACCGAAAGCTTTACTAGGTATCTTAGTTGGTTATGCCATGAAAACTAAAGGATATAGAATTTACATTCCAAAAGAAAGGCGAATTGTAGAGACTATTCATGTGCGTATAGATGAATCCAAAAAGGGTGTAGAAACATTATTTGGGGGAGAAAACAAATATAAGGGTTTGATATTGAATTTTAATGAATCTCAAATTAAAACAAACGGTTTAAGTAATGCAACTTTAGATCTTAATCATAAACTACCAGGAGATAACTTAAACGAAGATGAAGAGAAAAAGGGGGGTAAGGTAACTGTAAGTTCTATAAATATTTCAGTGTGGAAAAGGATTGAAAGACCGAGAACGAAATGTAAGAGAATTGACGTATATTATTATACCCCAATAACAAATACGAGACTGAGATCTTTAAATGATGTTAAAAAATATTGTAAGGAAAATAAAATCCCGTTTGAGCCAGATAAGTTTGACTTTAAACCTAAAACTACTCATCCTAATACTGAAACTTTAAGTGAACCCTCAACTAGTGATTCGGACGATCCATATTTAACTGAATTATTTCAACATGAATTTTACAATACCGAAATCCCTAAATCATTTGAGGATGCACAAATAAATCCAGAAAGGGGGAAATGGAATGCCGCGATGAGGGAAGAACTTGAGATGATGAGTAAGAGAAAAGTTTGGCTGTTGGTTGATCCACCGGAAAATTCCACAATAGTAGGAAGTAAATGGGTTTATAATATAAAAAACACTGAAAAAAATGGTAAAAAGTACAAAGCACGTCTCGTAGCTCAAAGTTTTAAACAGAAACCAGGTATTGATTTTAATGATATATTTTCACCTGTTGTAAATTTTTCAATTATAAAACTAATGTTCATTTTATTAGTTTCTATGTTAAATTGGTATCATATTCAATTGGATGTAAAATCAGCATATTTATATGGTTCTTTAAAAGAAACTGTGTTTATGAAACAACCTCCGGGATTTGAAATGAAGGGTGCTGAAAATAAAGTTTGTTTGTTAAATAAATCAATTTATGGATTAAGACAAAGTGGACGCGAATGGAATTCTGAATTAGATAATATATTACATAATCTTGGATTTTGTAAATTAAAATGGTGTAACTGTGTGTATAAACTGAATAGTAACGCAATTTTAGTTGTCTATGTAGATGATTTAGTTTTGTTTGCTAAAGATGAAAATGTATTGCAATCTGTAACTAATATGTTAAAAAATAGCTTGGAAATTACTGAAATAGGATTAACAAAGTATTTGCTAGGTGTTAACTTTGAACAGATTAAAGATTCATTATTCGTTCATCAAAGAACTTATATTGAAAGATTAGAATTAAAATATAAAGATTTACCTAAAAGTTATGTTAAATTACCTTTTAAAATTGGCTCTGTTTTACCAGATAAAGTTAACGAAAATGAAATTATCGAAAATGAATTAATGAAAAAATTTCCATACCGATCTTTAATCGGGTGTCTGTCATTTTTGTCAAATAGATCAAGACCCGATATTAGTTTTTCTGTAAATGTAATGTCACAGTTTTGTAATGGGTATACATATAAACACTGGTTAATAGTAGTAGATATTATGAATTATGTTTTTGCTACTAAAAGTTTTAAAATAAATCTGTCTAATGTAAAATCACTAAGTTTGTGTGCATATTCTGATGCTAATTGGGGATGTCAACTTACTAAAAGACATTCAAGTAGTGGTTATATAATTTACTTTAGTAACGTTCCGTTTGCTTGGAAATCATCGAAGCAGAAATGTATTGCACTAAGTTCATGGAATCTGAATTTATCTCATTAACTGAAAGCGTAAAGGAACTAACTTGGTATTCAAGAGTTTTAAATGAACTTAATTTATACGATAGAATAAAACCAATTCAGTACTGTGATAATGAATCTGCCATTTGTTTTTCTAAAAATAGCCAAGAGAATTTTAAAACGAAACACATTGACATAAGATGTCAATTTATTCGTCAGTTAATTAATGAAAATGTTTTTGAGTTAAAACATGTAACTTCTAAAGATAATAAGGCAGACTTTCTGACAAAACCTCTTTTGTATGTAAAGTTTCAAAGAGCTATTTGTAATATTTTTGATTTTGATTATAAAAAGAAAGAGGAGGTATTTACGACCGATGGGGCCGCATGTTGGAAATCTGGACAAAGTCTTGTCCCCCAAAATTTGTCGTTTGGTTTGCGGAAGTTATATCATTCCGAACCAGTTTTTATTTTTCCATTTCGGTCGTAAAGGCACTCTCTTTTAACTGTAACTGTATGCATATTTTTATTCCAGTTTTGATGTACTCAGTAAGTATATTTATTGTGAAACAACTCCATGGAGTATGATGTGTAGTGATGGAAGTAATGTAATGGAAGGATCATGGAGATGGAGTTTAAGCTTGCTATAGCTATAATATGTCAATATGATTCCCAGCAAAAGCTGGAGGTGTATGTATATATCTTAATTATGTAAGTTTTTAAAATTCAAGTTGAATTTAATAAATGAACTGTTATTTTGAAATGAACTGTTTCGTCGACTGTGATTTATACTTTAACGCCACACCAAATGACCTTAAAACCTGCGTATTTATAACTCTGCTTTAATTATAACACCATTGATGAGCGTCCAGAACGGGAATGATTTTTACTGCTCCTGTCTCCGTTCCGGAATTCCCTAAACCAACACTACGGGTGCTATAGTCCATGGCACCCTCGGCATACACTTGACAAATGCTCCGGCTGCTGTAACGGCTTTAACATACTCCCACAGTAAACAATGTGTGATGTGGTCTTTCTTGCTTGCCACGTTGTTTCTCGTTCGGCATGAGTTCTTCTAACAAAAGCTATGCCTATGTACACTCTACTGCTCTATGCGTTATTGGCCACTTTCCTGTCCTTGAAACATCAGCTGCAACGTCCGTACTCCACTTGATATTTACATATCTTCAAAACGGGTAGAACTTTTGCACTCTCCCAATAAAATAAAAATTCACATTCAATCATTTTTGGTCGCTCTATAATGATTTCCTATAGGGTAATATAATATTTGGGCGCTGTGTGCATTCATAAACTATAATTTATCATTTATATCATTTACTGATATTCTTATGCAAGTTGCTTCAATACCAAACGTACAAATTTTAATGCGTTGTAAAGCACGCTATAACAGACATTTTTTGCTTGGGAATACCTAGCACTGACACAAACTGTAATATATTGATATGCCTAGATACCCTCCATGCGCTTAATTGAACTTTTCAAAATTAGTGGCATTTTAAACGGCTCAAATGTTTCTCTCATTGGAAAAACCTTATAATGGATTTAAAAATGTAAACAAACAAATATTAACACAAAATTTTGTGTCCATGATATTTAATCAAAACATGTCCGCCAATAACGCTGTCGTCATATCGTCAAAGCGATGAAATGGGTAATCAATGTGGCTTTTATCGCAAAATTATTAACTCCTGAATATCGCATAATTTCAATGTTAACATCATCGAACAGAAAGAAAAATGTAATTTCCGCTGTTATTTGTTTGAAACCTGTACTTCAGTTTTCTGAATTTTTCGGATTTTTAAAATTATTTTCAAGCATGATTTTTTAAAATCAACTTCAAAATGATAAGATGTTTGCAGTTGAAACAATGTAAACAGTTTATCCTTTATTCCAGTGTAACATTCCATAATAAATTAAAACTTCACTAAAAAATACTAGGTTGAGCTAAAAGTTCTAGGAAATTTGTGAAAGTTGCGTTGTTATGCGCAAATTAATAACAAAAACAACGAGAACTATTCTTCAAAGTAGAGACCATCATAGTCCACTACTTTCTTCCATCGTTCTTCCAGATTCCGGATTTGTTGGACGTACCATGGCGGCTCCTTGGAATCGAAAAACTCTTGAAATGCTTCTTCAATTTCAGTCGTTCAGAATCGTTAGACCTTTTCTCCAATAATGCCGGATTAGTACACGCAAATCATACTGTTCAATAGGAATTTTGGAGCCGAAATTCCTGAACTCCTACAGATATACCATTGGTACTCCTATATACGACATAAATTCTCGTAACTATTAGATTAAAAATTTCCCAGAACTTTTTGACCTAATGAATAAAACACAAGTTTAACAGATATGTATATTCGAGATACGCTTTTAAATACTGAAATCTCTCTATTCTAAAAAAAAGTAACTACCGCTGTCACCGCCGCCGCCGCCGGTTTTGAATTTTTTGTGACCGGAGGTCTTTCTTCGTTAATATTAAGAAAAATAATGCATACAAAAATATGAAAACTGGTAGTATTATACAGAAATGTTTGATAAACACGCTGATGCAGACAGTTTTCAAATCGAAGAATTATTTTAAGAGATATTTAATGCTAAATTTGGACAAAATCGTTCCATTAAAAAAGTTTTATAGGAGCAAAAACTATACATCGGAATTTAATAATTTTTAGATCATTTTATACGTTATAATTTCCCGGTGTGCAGAATTAATTTATTTTTTTTAATTTGACTCATATTTCGAGGTTTCATTTCTATTTTAAATTCAAATTTTCAGCATTTCGAGAGATATTTTTTATTTATTTCAGAAAATTGTACTAATTTAACCTGTTGCCAAACTGTATAAACAACGGAAACAATAATGTTTGCTTCAAATTAAAAATTTATTTACACGTGACTATTATAAACAGAAAAGAAAAACTTTCAAATTAGAATTAAATAATTACGTATAAAAAGCAGGAACTTATTGAAAATTACTTCATCTATAATTACACGTGAATTTTAACAGAGAAAGGAAATTGTAAAGTAATAAATTCATTAACATGCGTTAGAAGTCTTAAATAGGAGAAATTACATCACATTTACGTCACATTACACTTATTACGTAAAATGAACAAAAAATAATATTGCAAAATAGTAGTTTAAATTTAAAAATAGCGCGAGACATTTACTTGATGTTTTGAGATGAACTTTTCAACTATTTTTTTTTTTTTTTTTTTTTGGACAGCGCAAATAATATTTCATTTCTAATAAAAGCATTTTCACGTGAATATTAAAAAGGGAAAGAAAAGTTTGGTGAAAATTACGTCAGATTAAAAACGATATATTTAAAATGTTTTATTTAAAAGGACTTTCTTTTCGCTTTGTTAAAAAATACCGGGAGACAAAGACTCTGTTTACTTAATTCATTTTATATTAGATGATTTTGAAATGCCATTGTATCTTTTAACAGCAGCTGATTTTTTCGTAAAATTCCCCAATCAAAGAGAAATGAATAGAAACCCGTTTATAGGGAGATCGCCTTTGTTTTTTTAATTATAATTCAATCTTCCAAAAAAATTCAATTAAAGCCGATCAAATTAGCGTGCTTTTAGAGACTGCAGTGTCTGAACGGGGGGTTGGCGAGCGTAGCTCGTAGGGGGCCGAGCCCCCTAGTAAACAAAAAAATAAAATCTGCTATAACTTGTGAAATCTCTTTATTTTCTTTTCTCGATTTCTTTGACTATTAACCACTGGCATGTGGCTAATACGAAAGTAATACCCCCTTGGTTAATTTTAAAATTTCATTATTTCATTGCATAACTGATATAGTTCATAGTTCATATTTCATTTTTAATTTTCTAGCTAATGGGTAATCTAATTACATGTATTAAATATAGAAACTCTATTAAGGTTTTAAATTTACAATTACTTTCACCTATGTTCTGTACACCGGGTAGTGCGTTCTGTAACCTTACATCCCTGGGTTGTTTCCCCTGTTTTGGATAGACAGCAAACAAGTTTTTTATTTATCCATATAATAATAATACTAATTGATATTCTAAAAATATAGTTTATCTTTCTGGAATATGCTTTGTATTTACATTTACGGATAAAATATTACGCATAAATGTTTTTTCTTCTTCATATTTTTTTTTCAAAGCGTCCTACGTGATAATGTTACAAATATTAATTCTTTATTTCTGAAAACTAACCCTCGCAGTACCAAGATAAAAAATTACTGAAATGCCTAAAATTTAAAAAGGAGTGACCCCATAGGTAATTTAGACCCGAATTGTTAATGATAATGTTTATACAACGCGACGATTCATTTCGTTGAATGGCGAAATTCACGCACAACTGAACATAAGAACAAGAAATAACAAAATGAGGGAGACACCTACACTCACCTGCATGGTAACACTGTACCCACAGTCCCAGCTAGTGAACAACATTTGGCAGGATTCCAAAAATTATCTTTCTTTCTCTTGGAACGCGATTAATGTTAAAAAGTTTTCATTTATTCCCGGTGGGGTCAATGTGACCCCATTCGCAATTTTTACAAATAAAGGAAAATATTTAACCGTGCGAAACTTACTAGTACACAAAATTATGAAAGTGGTCTTTATAGGATAAGTCCTAGAAAATCCTTTTAGCATACATAAATTCTAAATGAAAAAAAAAAAAAAAAAAAAAAAAAAAACTTCAAAATGTCCAAATGGGGTCATATTGACCCTACCTTTATACTGAGAGGGTTAAAGTGAGGTCTAGCATTACGGTGTGTGTGTGGAGGGGTGGGGGGTAGATAATGGTGTAATGCTCGATAATTTAAGATCCTATTTGTAGGTTGTTTGGATAAAAAAAAAATACAATATTTTAAAACGAAAATCGACATCATATTAGACAAATTTTGAACAACAAATTAATCTGATAATTAGGAATACAGAACAGAAAAATAATTTGTAAATTTCCCTTTTCACATGTGTCTGAAAACGGTGTTTCAGAAACAAAGAAATACAGCTTTGAATTTTTTAACGGAATGGATTTATCTGAAAACCATTCATTATAACAAAGATATGTTATTATTATATTATTCAAAAGATATTTTGTAAAAAAAAGTAAAAGATTTTCTTTTTCTCTTTTGAAGCCCCGATTCTAAAGATAATGGGATATGAATTCCACAAAAGAATTTCAAAGCTAAGCACATGTGTCTTATGCAACTTCACTCCATATTTGAAGTCCATACTTTATTATTAATGTTATCACAATCCTCAAAACTTGCAGATGTACGCATTTAAAAGCTTTGTTAGAGGAATTGACGATTTTGAAGATCAAGCAAACAAATACTTTTAAGCGCGGTATTTTAAATATTGAGCGTTAAACGAAGTGGTGCTTTATCCGAAAAAAAAAAAAAAAAAAAAAAAAAAAAAAGCTAAAAAAAAATATTTTTTTTAAATATTACACATGCATTCGTCTTTAATTGCATAGAATCAACAGAATAATGTAGATTTTATAATTGGTTCCTATTTACGATGCAGCAGCAATGTGTATTCATAGGCCATTTATTTCTTTCCCTTTCTTTATGTTTGGATTTCTAGGAATTTATGAAAGAGTATAAAAAACCGCCCGTTTAAGGGCCTATAAAAACATTTATTGCTTCTATAAATGTATTCATAAAACATTTTCATAAAAAGGGATTCGTTACCAGTATTCCGTTTGTTCATAACATTTACATTACGAAACTCGTTAATAAATAGATATGTAATACACTTATATGTAATATCTTATGTAATACACTTTTAACTAATCTTTAAAAAATTTATTGAAAAAAATATGGTTTTAAAAATAACGTTTCAAATAAGCAATTGATTATTCGAATTTTTTTTATTCTGAAGTACGCTCTTCATTTTTATTTTAATTATTAAAAAAATATATGCAATTTGCACACTGCGAGCTTTTAATGTGTATCCTTAGAAGAAAAAAATTTCCATTCCCATGTATAGATTTTGCTCCTATAAAACTTCTTTAATAAAATGATTTTGACCAACTTTAACATTAAATATATCTTTAAATAATTCTTCGATTTAAAAACTGCCTGCATCAGTGTGTTTATCAATAATTTCTCTATAATACTATTCATTTACATATTGTTGTATGCAGAAGTTTTCTTGATATTAGCGAAGAAAGACCCGTAGTCACACAAAATTTATTTACTACGGCGCCGGCAACAGCATTAGTTACATATTTTAGAATAGATAAATAATTACAGGTAAGTACTCAACCCGTAACACCGTATCTTCACCCAAAAAACAGAAAAAATGATAAAATCTGAACGATGGTCATTACTCTACCGCAAAACTTTGTGTAAAGATGTAACGGTACCAATTAGTAAGTAATAACATCTACTAAACAATTTTCTACTTAAATTTAGCTAGTGGTATCGGCTATGTATAAAAATTGCATTAAACACCTAACACATCATACTTGGAATATCCGGCCAATTTTACCTTAGAATACCAAGCAGGAAATCACTTGGTCGTGTAGTTTAGGAATTATGCACCCCTAATGTTTGGAATTCCTAATGTTGAAATGATTTTAAGTAGTTGTAAAACAAATTGAAATTTTATTAGTTTATTAAGGATAACTGAAAAGCTACTTGGTGTAATTTTGGGTTTGCATATTAGAAGCTTCGAGAAATCGACATTTATTAAAACATTTATTGATTAAACTTAATATTTATTTAAATTTTTTTAATTTAAAATTAGGTATATTTTGAAATTAGTGTTCGAAAAAAATATGAGTTCTAACCTACGCATTTTTTCAAAGAAATCGATTTCTAATAGTTTGAAACATGCGAATTCAAAATTATAGTCCTCTTCATCAAATGGTTTTTGTGTTATGCTTAAAAAAGTATCTGCATTGTCATTTGTTTTGAAATAATTAAAAATAAATTTAACATTAAATGTTTGAAACTTTTAACTTGCAAAATTCCTATACTGTTTGACAGAATGACTTGTTCTTTAAAGGTCAAATTTACCAAATAAAGCAAACATGACGTCAAAGTTGTATGTTAGCATTTAACATTTTAATTTTTAGTAAAATTTAAATATTTAGACAACTCTCTAATTAAAGTGTAAGTACAGCCTCAATTAGTAGACGTTATTACTAATGGATTGGTATCAGACATATTTTTATAGGATGATTTGCGACAGAATATTGACAATCGCTCGGATATTTTTTTCAAAGGAAGGATATTGTACGTTAAATGTTAACAAATAAACACATTATAGCGAAATCCTGTGAATTTCTACAAGCGTTTAATTATCATCTGTTTAATCTTCTGTCCACCGCGAACTGATATATCTGTTCATTAAGATAGATTTCACTGCAACTAAAGCATTATTTAAATTAATATAATTCTACAAATAAAACTCAGTTTAAAAAATTAAGTTGTGATTAATACTGTCAAGGTTTATATGCCTGTAAGTAATGCAATTTTGTTTATCGTGTAGGTAAAAACATTTTTTTTTTACCATTTTTAATAAATTACAGAGGGAAAAAATACAATTTTGCTCTTTTGCTCGGGGGTCAGGTGGTTAAGAAATAATAAAAACAGTCATTGCAGCTATAAATTTGAAGTAAAACATTTTTATAATTGGATTATTTATAAATATGCCAAAAAATATTTTCATAAAAAGAGACATGCAACAAAATATGTTCTTTTATGATATAGTTTAATGAATTTTAAATTACAAGAACAAAATATGATTTCAATAGTATTGTATTACATAAACATTCCTAGATAAAACTGATTACTGAAAACCCCTAATTTACGTGTGCGATTTCTTTTTATTTAATATTTACTAATCATTCCAGATATGAATATTGAATGTTAACAAATACAAACCTTTGACGCATTTTTTTCCTCAACATGAATATTTTATTATTTTGTTATTATCATAAGATATTATATATCTCACTAGCAAACCCCGCGGCGTTGCTCGTGTAATATTTGAAATACTAGCATATGGCCCCGTCAAAAATGACGGGAAAGTGTTATTGTAATTTTACAATATTAAGTCAGACTCAATTAAACAGGTGATTGATATGCATGATTATTCAGATAGTGGTAAGTCCTCAGAAGCATTAAAAAAAAAGTAGTTGTTGAAAAGTCAACCTTCAAATGAAGAAAATATGAACCACCTCATGCGGGGGGGGGGGGGGGGGGGAAGAGCTTTTTCCAACAACCCTATGGCAAAATTCTCATTTTTTTCTGCACATCTTTGATGAAATTCGTGTTTTTTTCGCAGCCTTTTGACGAAATGAGTGTTTTTATCGGGATTTGTTGAAAATTTTGCTTTTTTCTGCGCCCTTTTGACGAATTACACCTCTCGCGTTTCTTTGACAAAATTCAGGGAAGAGTGCCACTTGGCAAAAAAAAAATTGTTCAAAATCTTGCCAAAAATCTTTTCAAGATGGCAGAAAAACATCATTTTTAAATCTTTGTTATTTATTAATCAATGATTTTGCCCAAAAAATAGAAAATGATGTAAAAACATGGATTTATAAATAACAAAGATTTAAAACTGAAGTTTTTCCGCCATCTTGAAAAATTTGTTACGAATGCCGGTAAAATCTTGCTCACAACTACCAAAAAACTTACTAATATAAAATAAAAAGATAAATATAAATAAATACCAATAAATGAGAGGGCGATTCAGGAAAAAGGGAGTTTCATACAGAAAAAAATATATAAAAAAAAACTAAAAATACTTACACAAAAAACAAACAATCAGTTAAAATTTACAAACAAAAAAAAAATCAATAATTTAATGTTTATGGTGAAATTCTCATTTTTTCTGCACATCTCTGATGAAATTCGTGTTTTTTTCGCAGCCTTTTAAAAAAATGACTGTTTTTACCACAATCCTTTCACGAAATGAGTGTTTTTATCGGGATTTGTTGCAAAATTCACGTTTTTCCTGCGCCTTTTTGATGAATTACACCTCTCACGTTTCTTTGACAAAATTCAGGGAAGAGTTTCGCATCCTGTGCCGCTTGACGAAAAAAATTGTGCCAAAAATCTTTTCAAGGTGACGGAAAAACTCAATTTTTAAATCTTTATGTTATTTATAAATCAATGATTTGCACAAAAAAATAGAAAATGATGTAAAAACATGGATTTATAAGTAACATAAAGATTTAAAAACGAAGTTTTACTGCCATCTTGAAAAATTTGTTACGAATGCAGGTAAAATCTCGCTCACAACTGCCAAAAAATTTATGAAACATAAAATAAAAGTAAAAGGATAAATATAAAGAAATACCAATAAATGAGACAGCGATTTATAAAAAAAAGGGGGAGTTTCATACAAAAAAAATTTCAAATATTTACATAAAAAACGATCAGTTAAAATTAAAAAAAAAAATCAATAATTTAATGTTTAGAAAAAGGGATCCTAGTCAGGGTCTGAAACATCGTCAAGGTATGGTACTTCTCTTCTAACTGAATTAAATTTAAATTTTGATGGATGTTTGGTAATACACCCTCGATGTTTTCAGACTATGAATTTTTTCGGCAGCCGTTGGCTGAATCGTCTGTCTCTAAAACAGTAAACAATGTAAAAATCGATATATTCACCAATAAAGGGTGCATTTTAAACAGCTAATGCAAAAATCCTAAAAAAATAAAAAAATAAAAAAAAATAAAATAAACAGCAGAGCAAGCGAGACTTACCTTACAATCAAAATACGTTGACAGAAGCACAGGTGCATCCGAATGTATGCAGCAAATTAGTTACGTAACAGAAAATTTAGCTGACTAACGGTTCACCTGATACTGATGAACCAATAAGCTTCAAGATCCCCCGATTTCAAAATTTACATTTTTTTTTAGGTTCTTATGTTGAAACTTACAATTGTGCAACCTTTCGATGAAAATCTCGTTTTCTCTGTGATCCTCTAATCAAAACATATTTTTTCTGTGATTATTTGACGAAATTCACGTTTTTCGCGATACTTTGATCAAATAATGCATTTTTTCTGCAGTCATCTGATGAAATTCATGTTTTTTCCACGATTATTTGGCGACATTCACATATTCCATGATCCTTAGACGAAACATGCATACTAAAGGACCCTTTGGGAAAAATTGTGCTTTTTTCTGCGATCCTTTGATGGAATTCATATTCGTTTGATGACACCACCCTTTTTCTACGATATTTTGATGATTTTTGCAAGCTCCTGGCTATATGTTTTTTTCATCCTGTTTGTTTCTATACATGGACTAAATGCACAGGTCATGGGAAAGGATTAGAAATAAACTCAAATTGCAGTTGCTTGTACTCGCATTTTTATTTTGTCAAATTCTGCTACCCCCCCCCCCCTTCTCGTCCTAAAAATGTCAACAAATTTTAATACTGATTTGCATCAATCCCAGGGATGATAAATTGTGCCGAAAAAATGGAATTCCCTGTTTTCGCTGGAAAGTGGCATGTCTGTAAATGCTTTTAAAAATATATACATAGTTGAAAAAAAAAGCTGTTGCATTTTTCAAACAGCAAAAAATAATTCACAGAACCTGGAACTACCGAACCGATTCCAAAAGTAATGGTATCAAAATGATGGAGTTCGTCCAACTTAGAACATAGGCTATATCTTATGTCCGTGTCACTGGCCAAAAGGGGGTGCAGGAGCAAAAAACGTTCTAAAAATGCGATTTTTGTATTACTTAAGGGCCTAGAAACATGAAATTTGGAATGGTAGTTAATTATAAGATACTAAAAATCTCTAAGGACATATAAAAAAAATTCGAAATTAAAAAGGGGTGGAAATGCGCGAAAAGTGTTCTAAAAAACGTTCTAAATGGCGATTTTTACGCAATTTCAGGAAGTACCAAACCGATTTCAAAATTAATGGTGTCAAAATGATGGGGACAACCCTTGCTCTAACATAGGCTACATTTTATGTCGGTGCCACTATCCCTAAAGAGGCTGGTGGAGCAAAAAAACGTTCGAAATTGCGATTTTTGTGTTACTGAAGGGACCAGATACATGGAATTTGGAATGGTAGTTACTTATCAGATATAAATGCTCTCTAAGAACATTTTTTTTTTAAAAATCGAAATTTAAAAGTGGTGAAAATGCGCAAAAGGCGTTCTAAAAATCGTTCTAAATGGCGATTTTTAGACAATCTCAAGAAATGCCAAACCGATTTCAAAAATAATGGTGTCAAAATGATGGTGGCAACCCTTGCTCCAATATAAGCTACATTTTATGTCGGTGCCACTACCCCGAAAGGGGGTGCAGGAGCAAAAAAACGTTCGAAATTGCGATTTTTGTGTTACTGAAGGGACCAGATACATGGAATTTGGAATGGTAATTACTTATACGATACAAATGATCTCGAAGAACATTTCTTAAAAAATTCGAAATTTTAAAAGGGTGAAAATGCACGAAAAGAGTTCTAAAAAACATTCTAAATGGCGATTTCTACGCAATCTCAGAAAGTACCCAACTTACTTCAAATGTAATAGTTGGAAATTGATGATGACAGCCCTTGCTCCAACATAGGCCCTATGTCATGTCGGTGTCACTACCACCTAGGGCTTGCAGAAGCAAAAAAAGTCCTAAATTGCGATTTTTGTGTTACGGAAGGGACTAGAATCCTGAAATTATGCAGGGCAGTTATTTATAAGTTACAAACGATCTCTAAGAATATTTCCTAAAGCATCGAAATTTAAAAGGGTGAAAATGCGCAAAAGGAGTTCTAAAAAACTTTCTAAATGGCGATTTCTACGCAATCTCAGAAAGTACCCAACCTACTTCAAAAATAATGGTTGGAAATTGATGATGACAGCCCTTGCTCCAATATAGGATCTATTTCATGTCGGCGTCACTACCACCTTGCGGTTGCAGAAGCAAAAGACTTTCTAAATTGGGATTTTTGTGATACTGAAGGGGCTAGCAACTTGAAATTTGGCATGGTAATTACTTATGAGATGTAAGTACTCTCTGAGAAGAGTTCTTTAAAACTTTGAAATTTAAAAGGGGTGAAAATGAACGAAAAGCGTTCTATAAACGTTCTAAATAGCGATTTCTACGCAATCTCAGGAAATATAAACCGATTTCAGAATTCATTTCCGGTTTCAAATTCATAGTGACAGTCCCCGCTCCAACATAGGCTATATTTTACGTTGTTGTCACTACCACCTGGGGGTTACAGGAGCAAAAAATGTTCTAAATTGCGTTTTTTGTGTTACTGAGGGTGTCTAATATTTTAAATTTTGAATGATAATTACTTCAAAGATGCAAATGCTTTCTAAGAATTGTCGAAAGAAAATTCCAAATTTAAAAGGTTGAAGTGAGTGGAAAGCGTTCTATAAGCGTTCTAAATTACTATTTTTATGCAATCGTATGAAATACGAAACCGATTTCAAACATAATGGTTGTAGATTGATGGTGATATAACCTGCTCAAATATAAGCTATATTTTATGTAGATTGCAGGAGCAAAAAACTTTCTAAATTGCGATTTCTGCGGTACTGAAGAGGCTAGAAACTTTAAATATAGCACGGCAGTTACTTATAAAATATAAATGTCCTCAAAGAACAGTCGAAAATAAATTCGAAATTAAAAAGGAGTGAAGCGAAGGGAAGGAACGAAAAGCATTCTAAAAAGTCCTAAATTACGATTTCTATGGAATATCAGGAAATAATAAACCGATTACAGAAGTTATTGGTTGGGAATGAAGAGTAATAGTCCCTGATGCTATAAGGGCTATATTTTATGCCGGTGTCACTACCACCTGGTGTGCAGGAACAACAAGAAAGCCTTTAAAAACATTTAAATACCGTTTTCTATAGAATATTAGGAAATACCAACCGATTTCAAGGTTAATGTTGGCAAAATAATGGTGACAGTCTCTGTTTCAACATTTTTCGAGACATTCTATTTCAACTCTGTTTCGGCATTTTATGTTGGTGCCACTAACACCAGAGAGCCTGGAATTTGACATGATGGTTAATTTTAAGATGTAAATGTGTTAAAATGGTTTCCAAAAAATTGAAAATTTCGAATGAATACTGAAATGAGCGTATGGAATGAGCATTAAAGTCTCGAAATACTTTCTAAATTATCATTTAATTGGAATTAGTTTTAGGTCTTCTTATTAATTAAAATCTCATTTTTGTCTATTGCAGTTTTATAATGAAGTTTAGTCAAACTGTGGCTTAATTTGAAATTTTTGAATTATTTCAAAAAGTATTCTTCTAATAAAAAATAGTCATCCAAAACTCACTTGGCATATTTCAACTATTACGCGAGCAAAGCCGCGGGGTTTGCTAGTAACTTATAAAGAGCAATGTATTTTACTCACATACTCTCAAATACATACTCAAAGTAGATAAGAAAAAGTAATTCATTTTATTATGTGCAAACTGTGAAGCTTATGGTTTTTAAAACGAAGAGTTTGTTACATATCCAAGTTTATTTAGAATATAAAGGAAAGGAAGAATTACATAGTATTACAAGTTTTTGTTAGTAGTAGTAGAAAATAGTAGTTTTTATTCAAGTAATGTTTTATCCCATTTATTCCACTTGGTAGAATTTTCTAAGAGTACGTTTCGAAATGAGTTTTTTAAAATATTTTAAAAACCGTACATCATTTTGAATAACCCTATATTACCCTTTTCAAGCTTTAATATGTATAACGACTATCCTGTTATATATGTTTTCGTTCTATCCCCCTCCCCCACAGTTTCACTTAAAATTCTGTTTAATACTTTATTTATTTTAAGTGCACTATAGTCACACAGTGCAGCCCCTAAATTAAATTAACATTTAAAAAACTATATCGCTTGTATTAATAGCCCCTCATATTTAAATTAGAATATTCTAGTTACTCATTTCTTTAATAAAATAAAACCAATGATTCAGTCTTACAATCCTACTTTCAGATATTTTCAAACATAAGATTTAACCTTGTAGAAAAACGTTACTGTTATCCGTTCGTAGCAAAAGCATTTTAACTTCTTTCATTTCTTTATTTGGTCATGAATATTATCTCATCATTAAAATCACTTAACATGTAATCTATTCATTAGATTTATTTTCGCACTGCGTTTTAAAATCCAGACCGTTATATTCATACGTATGTGAATGCTGCATTTTTGTGGCAATGCACGCTGCTAAGCTTTGCCTTCGCATCTGTTTTAGAAAATACATTCACATGCCTTTTTCGCCTAACAACTCTCTGAGTTTTTTCCACCCTTGGTATTTATTCAGAAACATTGTCCGTTTTAACTTAACCGCATTTGTATCAAAGTACAGTGTAGCGATTCTTTTCCCAGACCACATGAACCTGGTGACGTCAAAATATACTACCCATACACAATTCATATATGTAATGAGTTCACCGCATGTATTTGATGGATCGTACTAGCCAATGTTTATCTTTTCCCTTGTGCATGGCGCAAAATACTTGTATACTGGCGATATTGTATTCCGCCAACCACGTGAATTGTAACTGTGTATTCAACACAGTTTCTCTCTGATGCTGGTCCTCAGCGGTGAGGTACCATTTTCGCAACTGAAAGGGAAGAAAATATGGGGAATCTTAGGGAAAATCTTTAAGGTACTGATAACAAACTTTGAGAGGCACCCATTTTGGGTTGGGTTGGGTTGGGTTGATTTTTGACGGCCAATTATCTACACGAGGGATATAGGCCCGGGGGGGAGTGCCCTCCGTGGGGGTCTTTCTAAGGGAACCTAATCCGTATTAACGCATGGAAGATCCACGGCTCGAAGAAAACCACGAAAACTCCGAACGATTAGGCCGACGGGCGCGATTGGGATCGAACCCAGCACCTCCCGTCTACCAGCTTCGAGAGCAGAACCTCTCGGCCACTGGTGGGGCGGCACCCATTTTGATGCTATAGAGTAGAACTCTTTCCTGCTCCTTGAGATCGGTTATCGGTTTATCTGTTGTAGAGCGTGGAGCATTTTACAACACAACTAATTGGTATCTGAGATCAGTTTACGATAAGGATCTGAAGGGAGTGAAGGGGAACAATAGGGAGTGAAGTGGGGTTGAAATATAGCGATTAATGCTTATAATGTTTTTAATCTTTTACAAATTTAGGGTTTTTCTAACAGTTTTTCTATTTAGACGTTTTGAATTAAACTTGTCGGGTGAGAGAAAGGTTTGTTTCTTTTGTTTTAATAATGTGTCAAAAAGTTTCGTGTTCTTGAGCGGAGAAAAATACATTTCTCAGGACAGCCTTAAAGGACTGTTCACAAAACTTTTCACCATAAAACCTTATTTAGCTGTGAATAAATATATTTAATATAAAGGACTTTGCTAAAATTGTGTAAACAAGACAACTGGATATAACAATATCAGCTCAATTCCTTTTAAAAATTGGAATAAATAAATGAAAAAAGTAATAACACATCTTAGAATGCATGTTAAAAATGTACCAATCTAAACGTTAAATTGTGTTATTTTACAGGGGCGCGCCAATCCACTGTTATAATGTGTGCAGCGAACACAGGGTCTGAAGAGGTCGGAAATTCCGCGCCCGGGTCGGTCTCGACTCATTGAAAAAAGTTCAGCCCAGCCCAATATAAAAGTTAAAAGTCGGGACGAACTTTTAACTTTTATAAGCCTAGTCCGGTTTAAAAGGGTTTTTTTTAACCCAGCCCAGTATAAAAGTTAAAGTCTCGACCAGAGCCGAACCCGACAAATACAAAAAAATATTAATGGCACGGACTGATAAAAAAAGACGGATTTTTCCGTCGATAGGGTTAAAAATTGTTTCGTACGAGACTTTCACAACAAAAATATTTATTTTAGCTCGTTTAGTGTGGTTTAAAAAATTTTTCAAAAATAGCATTTTCCCTTGAATAGATCATTTTTTCTTTCTAAAACCATTTAATAATATGTCAGTGAGATTTTATAAAATAAATTTTAAAAATGTTCAAAGAATATACATTCCTTAAAAGTTAATACTTGAAAAATTATACAATATTATGTCCAAATGAAACGGTGCTGGTCATTTAAAAGATGACAAAAATTATCCAAGATAAGAAATTAATTGTTTTTAATAGTTTTGGAGATTAAATGGTGGATTTCACTTATGATTTATTAATCTAAACTTTGTCAGTATGATTTCTGTATGGGAAATAAGCCAATATTAATTCATTTTCATAACCACCACTACATTTTGCTTCTTATTTTTTTATACTCTTCAATTATATTTCTTAATACTAAGATATGTTGATGTACTTATAAAGATTTAGATTTTGGCTTTAAAGGTGTTCCCAAATCCAAAAGGGCAACTTTCTGGCATAAGTTTTAATTTATTTTTGTTCAGAAATGCATGAAACTAGCTGGTGTTGTTGTTCAGAAACTGCGTAATTGAGCTATTTTCCCCATTTTTTTGTAAACGCAAGAGATCTTTCAGAAAATAGTGTCAAAGTGGGCGTTTTGAACCTAATTTCCGCGCGAAGGAAGAAAGAGCACTCAAGAGCGGGCGAAAAACGTGTTTGTCACGTGATCAAAATTGCTTATAACTCAATAGGTAATTGATTGATCAAAAAATGGAAAAAAACGGGGCAGTTCTATTCCAAATCGCTTCCATGGCCGGGCTTTCTAATTTTATACCTTTCCGTTAAAAATTGAGTTTGTAAATGTGTCAAAACGTTTTGCGCTTGGTGATCTTTAAAATGATGGGCAATCGGATTACTTCCATTGTTGCAGAGAAACGAGTAAATAAAGTTTGTTTATTTTTATTGATTATATCCTTATTGATGTCATTGTCTCATTATAATTAAAAATAACTTAAATAGATTTTAACATAAAAGGACGTCATGCTTTACAAAAATCGCATTTACCTCATAAAACTGTTACATTTCAATATTTTTTCGTTTCTTTGATACTGATGAGATGATAAGCGAAATGTTTTATTGAAGTGAGAGAAATATGAGAGAAAATGTCGTCATATTTAAAAGAAAACTCACATTTTCTTTGACAAAAACTAAATATCTTTCTACAAATGCGTCTAAAAAGGCACAATTTTTTCAATTTTTACTCGCCGGTACTGAGATTAGAATCTCAAGTCAGAAACGTGAATGTTCATATCCAAAGTTTTAGCTTATAAACGCGACTTAAAATTTGGAAAAATATTTAGCAATAAACTATTGCGCGTTAAAATATCACTAGCGGGTATGACCGAGCTAATCTCGGTCAAAATTAGCCTTGTGTTCAATTCGATATTTCATTCTCACTGTATAATTATTGCTTTTTAGAAAAAAATATTATGATCCTAAACCATCGGGGCCCACTAACCGAAATTTTTCGAACACACGACCTAACCAATGCTCTCTGGAACCCGAAAACGATTGAATACAAAATTTAGTCAAAATCGCTAAAGTCATTTTATAGATAAAATTAGCTTGATTCACGGTAACCCAAAAAGGACCTAATAATCTAAATTTATCGAACATCTGACGTATCCCAATGGTCTTCTAGTCCTAGGAAACGGTGTAATAAAAAATTTTGTCAAAATCGTTTGAGCCATTTTTTAGATAAAATTAGCTAAACCTTGACCCGTTTGATCCAAACTGACACACTAATCGCATTTTCTTGAACATGCGATCAAGCCCAATGGTATTCTCGCGCCCGAAAACGTTAAAATACAAAATTTCGTCAAAATCATTAGAGCTGTTTTCTAGATAAACTTTGCTTAACCCATAGTGACACAAAATGACTGGTTAATCGAATTTTCTTGAGTATGCGACCTAGACCAATGGTCTTCTCGCACCCGAAAACGATAGAAAACAAAATTTAATCAAATTCATTAAAGCTGTTTTCTAGATAAAATTAATCTGACCCACAGTGACCCCAAAATGACTCCGAATTTTCTCGAACATGTGACCTAACCCAATGATCTTCTCGTGCCCGGAAACAGTATAATACAAAATTTTATCAAAATCGTTTGAGCCTTTTTTCAAGATACAATTAGCTTGACCCACAGTGACCCAAAAATGACCCACTAATCGAATTTTCCAGAACATGCGACTTAGCTCAATGATATTCTCATGCTCAGAAACGATATAATACAAAATTTGCCATAATGTTTCGAGCAGTTCTTTTAGATGAACTTAGCTTGACCCACAGTGACCCAAAATGACCCACTAATTGAATTTTCTCGAACATGTGACACAACATTTCCCAGTGGTCTTCTCATGCCCAGAAACTGTATAATACAAAATTTTGACAAAATCGTTTGAGTCGTTTTTTAGATACAAATAGCATAGCCCACAGTGACCCAAAAATGACCCTCTAATAGATTTTTCTCGAACTTGTGACTTAGCCCAATGGTCATCTCATGCCCGAAAACGGTATATTACAGAAATTTGTCAAAAGGTTTTGGGACATATTTTAGATTGAATTAGCTTGACCCTGACCCATTCTGACACAAAATGACCCACTAATCAAATTTTGTTGAACATGCGACCAAGCCCAATGGTATTCTCGCGCTCGAAAACGATAAAATATAAAATTTCGTCAAAATCGTTAGAGCCGTTTTCTAGATAAACTTTGCTTGACCCACAGTGACCAAAAAATGGGCCACTAATCAAATTTTCTGTAATATGTGATTTAGCCCATTGGTCTTCTCGTAATCCAAAACGACAGAACACAAAATTTAGTCAAAATCGTTAGAGCCTTTTTTAGATAAAATTGGCTTGACCCAAAGGGACCCAAAAATGACCCACTAATCGAAATTTCTCGAACATGAGACCTAGCCCAATAGTTTTCTCGTGCCAACAAATGGTTGGAGATAAAATTTAGTCAAAATCGATTGAGCCGTTTATTAGATATAATTAGCTTGACCTTGACCCATTATGACCCAAAATGACCCACTAATCGAATTTTCTCGAACACGTGACCTAGTCCAATGGTATTCTCCTGTCCGAAAACGGTAAAATACAAAATTTCTTCGAAATCTTTAGAGCTATTTTCTAGATAAACCTTGCTGGACCCACAGTGACCCAAAAATGACCCACTAACCGAATTTTCTCTAATTTGTGACTTAGCCCATTGGTCTTCTCGTAATCCAAAACGACAGAATACAAAATTTAGCCAAAATCGTTAGAGCCATTTTTTAGATAAAATTGGTTTGACCCAAAGGGACCCCAAAATGACCCACTAATCTTCATTTCTCGAACATGTGACCTAGCCCAATAGTTTTCTCGTGCCAAAAAACGATTGGATATAAAATTTAGTCAAATTCGAATGAGGCGTTTTTTAGATATAATTAGCTTGACGTAAACCCATTTGACCCAAAATGACCCACTAATCGATTTTCCTCGTACATGTGACTTAGTCCAATGGTCTTATCATGGCCGGAAACGGTATATTACTAAATTTTGTCGAAATGTTTTAGGTTCTTTTTGGATTCAATTAGCTTGACCCTGACCCACTGTGACACAAAATGACCCCATTATCGGATTTTCTTGAACATGCGATCAATCCCAATGGTATTCTCATGCTCGAAAACGATAGAATACAATATTTCGTCAAAATCGTTAGAGCCGTTTTTAAGATAAAATTTACTTGACCCATAGTGACCCAAAAATGACCCACTAATCGAAGTTTCTCGAGCATGTGACTTAGGCCAGTATTTTTCTCGTGCCGAAAAACGATTGGATGTAAAATTTAGTCACAATCGATTGGGCCGTTTTTTAGATATAATTATCTTGACTTTGACCCATTATGACCCAAAATGACCCACTAATTGAATTTTCTCGACACGTGACATAGCCCAGTGGTCTTATCATGCCCGAAAATGGTAAAATACAAAATTTCGTCAAAATCGTTAGAGCTATTTTCTAGATAAACTTTGCTTGACCCACGGTGATCGAAAAATGACCCACTAATCGAATTTTCTCTGAAATGTGACTTAGCCCATTGGTCTTCTCGTAATCCAAAACTACAGAATACAAAATTTAGTCAAAATCGTTAGAGCCGTTTTTTAGATAAAATTGGCTTGACCCATAGTGACCCAAAAAGGACCCACTAATTGAAGTTTCTCGAACATGTGACCTAGACCACTAGTTTTCTCGTGCCGAAAAACGGTTGGATATAAAATTTGGTCAAAATCGATTGAGCCCTTTTTTAGGTATAATTAGCTTGAGCGTGACCCATTATGATCCAAATTGACCCACTAATCGAATTTTCTCGAACACGTGACCTAGCCCAATGGTCTTATCATGCCCGAAAATGGTAAAATACAAAATTTCGTCAAAATCGTTAGAGCCGTTTTTAAGATAAAATTTACATACACACACACGCACACACATACATACACACACAATTTTTGCTCGCATTATAGTATAAGATTGAAATGGTGAATACGGGTATGAGAGGTGCGTATGTAAATTTTGAGATGGTAAAAAAAAAGGACGTAAGGTTTAGATTTATCCAAAAAAAAAAAAAAAATCTATGATTGTGTCAGAGTGAAAAATTTGCTTATTTTTCATTCCATAATACGTTGCACAAGAGCCGTAATTGATAATTTCACCATATTTACTTATCTTGATTATATTTTACTAATTACGTATACGAATAAAATTTAATTTTTCAATAATTTGGAACAGTTTAAGTTTAAGGAAATAGTATTTTGGTAACTTTAGATTAAAGTACTACATTTGTTTTAAGAGTCAGACTAACCAATGTTTGATGGATTTTTTATTGCAATCAATTTTGACGGTTTATTATTATTCAATGTAACTGTTCTTCTTTAACAATTTTCTTTCGTCTAAATTCGATGGGTTCCACCTCGTAAATATTTATTATATCATTTATATACTATCTTACGTTCAAACTCAAATAAATATTGAATCGCATGAAATTAATATTTTTCAGAGTACAGACTTAAACATCTATATAATCAAATTTATACAGAATATATCAAAAACTACATGGATTTTTCGATAATGTTACGTTCTAATGTTGTTACCAATTACTTACCTCTAAATACTATTACCTATTACTACAAAATCTTCATATAAGTCAGTCTGCAAAAGTATTTTTGTTAAATTATCTACGAAGATTACTAGTCAAGAATAGGAGTTGAAAAATAGCTTAAAAGTTGAGCATTCTTAAATACAAGTAATACTCGTGACTGGCCAACAATGTCTTGATGTCTATGTATTACTTCTCACTGTGCCTTTCTTTTAAAGTAATTTTAAAGATATGTAAAAGCCAGATATGTAAGCAAACTATTTGTCAGACTAAATTTATCATGCATGTCTTTATGTCAAAACATTTCTCTTTTCGATTTTATAATTTTATCTAAGAGAGACATCTCTAAAAATTCTTAAAATTCAATTTATAAAACGCTAAATACTCTGTTTTGCTTATTTTCTTTCTTTCCTTTTGTTCTTTCTTGTTTTTTAAACTTTTTATATGTGAGTCATCATGCCACTGTTTTTAAATTGCATTTTATTTCAAAATTATTTAAAGTTGTCAAGCTCAAGTAAATCCATTCATGTGAAACAGATTTTGCATTAGTTATATGTGACCATTATTAAAAAATCGTGTTTCAATGCAATTTTGATCATACATATTCACTCGAATTGTAATAATTGCGTTTTATATCTAAAAAATGTAGTATTAGTATTGACAAATAAGAACTCTAAGGTTGCGTATGACTAATGTCACAAGAGACATAAATTATTTCGCCGGGCTTTCTCTGTGAAAATTCTGTGTGGTCAGTCGTCACCTTTTTTTTTATTGCTCTTCAAAACCTTCAAACCAAAGTGCACAAAAGCAACAAAAGCAATTCTCTTCCTAGAAGCGTTGATAAACATGTTCAGGGACGCCCACCCCATTAACGGCGCATTCTCTTGTGATACAATAAAAGAATTATTACTCAAACAAGCTCAAACAAATTTCGCATTCCGTCGTGTTGGCATATTGCAACTTTAAGTGGTGGCCACCATCCGCGTCCAAACAGCACTGAAATACTCTCTTTATACTTCAAAATGTGTCTGCTAATAGGACCTGCGTCACTTATTAAATTACTGGGTACTTCTAGCACTTATCATAATGTTGTTACATTTTACGTTAAACAGATGTCTTTAAATATACGTCAGAATGCCACAATTGTTTACTGAAACTCAGTTTAAAATGGCACATTCTTTTTTTTTCTTTTTATAATAAGTAAATAATTAAGATTAAATAAGGACAATTTTAATCATGGTTTCATCATCAAAATTTGTTGTCATTTACTTTCGCTTTTCTTCTTTTGTCATTAATGATCAGGGTGACACTGTATGTTGTAGAATGTGTACATGAATACTTATACAATCTGTGTGAGTTTGTGCATGTACGATAAGTATATAAAAAATAATACATCGCATAAAATTTAATCGGCAAATTATCTCAAAGAAAAACGAAAATAGTCATTAAATTATGAAAAAATTTTCTCTTAATTTATGTAAAAAAAAAAAAAAAAAAAAAAAAAAAAAAAAAATCCAAACTTAGAAATTTCTTGTACAGGCATCCAATTTTAACAGTATATCTGAATTTTTCAATACATTTTACCTTCGAATACAAAATAGAAAGTTAAACAGGAATTATGAAGGTTTAAAGTTCGAAATTAGCAAAAGAAATTTCTTTTTAAAATCATTGCAAAATAGATCGCAGTGCGGTTATTTTTAAAGCAAACTAAAAATCTACTTGTTGGAATAAGATGTAATTTTCGATTCGCTAATTTGAAGCTCCTAAAAACAGATTCCTCTCAAAATATTCACTGATTTGAATTTCTTTTTTATTGTTCTCGAAAATATTTTTTAAATGTGTATATTTCCGGAATTAATCTTCGAAAATATAATGAAATGTAACCTATGATTTTATTTATTTACTTATTTATTTTTTGTATCAGAGTTCCAAAAATCTAATCAATAGCCACGAAAAACGAGCATCAAGCAAACTGAAATAGCGAAGACAAAATGTATGGTACAGCTTGTGCTCTAGCACTGATGGGAAATATAGTTACTTTTGGTTAACAGGTTACATCGTTCCACACTTGTACAGGTAACAGGTTCCAACAACCTGTTATTTTTATAACATATAACTAATCGCTGTATATCCGGTCGACGGATATACAGCGCCTTTAGAAGGCCTTTCAAAAAAATGTCTGAAGTAATTTTTTGACGTAATTACAAATGCTGTTTTATATTCAGATGAATCAGAATCAGTTTGTGGCTAAAAACTTAATTTTTGCAAGACAAAAACTTACCTAGTTATAATACTTTGAATTTCATGCATTTTTCGCGTTTTCTGACACTAAAAACATGTTTTTCCATTTATGGTGATTAAAACATTGAAAATTCATAAAATTCCAAGTATAACTCAGTAAGTTTTGGCCATACAAGAATAAATTTTTGCTCTTTTTAAAACATAGTTTTTTGTTAAAACATAGAAAAACTTCTTGTAAATAAAACTTATAGGATGCAGGCATATGTATAAAATTTGTAATTCCTTACCTATTTAAAAAGAAATTGTTGTAATGTAAATCAATTTTTATGGGATGCAAAACAAAATTTGAAATATTTTTGAAACTGGTTATGCCTCTAAAGCTAACGGCTTAGAAATTACTTATTGGTAAACAATAAGAAACACGCACTGTGTAATATTAAACACAGTTTTAAAAACACGATTTCTAAGAAAAAATGCATATAGCTTAGATTATGAAACACTTTCCAACACATTCAGAATACTATAACAAAATTTCACCATTTATAAAGGTGGAAGTTGGCGTCCTAATGAACAATTTGGAAAATGCAGAATGCATTTGAAAACACGATTTCTGCTATTACCATGAATAGTCGTTAAAATATACGATATTTTTGCAGCCCTGTATATGATCTACAGATATGCATGCATACTACATAATATGGTAAATGTCAGTAGTTAAACGCATAGTACAGTTAAAAATTTCCGCTCAGCAATTTCAGCTAATAGACGAATGTTGTTGAGAACTTTTGTTCGACCTTGTATAGGATCTAGAATTTATGCACACACATTTATACAGTAATATTTAAAAAATAGTTAAATTTCAAAATGAAAACGCACTTCCAGCATTTGCTGGAAGTGCGTTTTCATAGCCTACGTATCATAGCCTACGCAGAACTATGATGCGTAGGCTTCAATAGTTCAATTACTGCTCATTTTCTTCTGTATCGAAATACTTTTGTGTGTTCCTGTAAATAAACGATAAGTTCTATGCACAACATATTATATAGTAAGAACCTTGCAGTACACCTCAGTGATGTATATCAATTGAAATGTGTTTTAAATACTGTAATATCATTAAAATACACGGCAAGCGATTTTCCCCCATATACCGTAATGTAACGGAACTCTTTATGGCCCTGTAAATGAACCAAAAATGCTAGACACTTCCTTTCCAATACCGAACAAGCCATACTAAAGCCCAAGAATAACATATATCCATTTCATGGCAATAGGACAATATTTACACGAGTTAGCGCAAGGACAGACAGATGGACAAAGAAGCGGAATTCATAAACACTTTTCAACTACGGTGGAAAGTACTGAAAAAGAGAAATTTGATCCCCGACTTCATAGCAGCCATATCTGTCAACGCATATTCAAAGCTAATTTCACAAGAACTCAAAAATATTATTTATATACTTTTAATCAAATGAAATTCGTCCAAACAAATTTCTTTCGTACAAATATGTTTTTCGAATTAATTATAACTGTACTAAAATTAAGTTTTCTCACAAATTGTAGGAGGCTATTTTCTTTCTTTTTTTTCAGCGAAATAAAATCACAGAACTTAAATGTTTTCCGTCTCATATTAAACACAATGATAAAACAAAAATTTTAAAAATACTTGGCCAAAAAGCGAAATGTATAGTGCGAGAATCACCCTCCCCCCCCCCTCCCCCCCTCCCCCCCGAAAAAACCCCTTCATGAGTACGTAGTGTAATAACCCTTTTAAATATTCAAAGAAACTGTCCATAAATATCTCTCATTCAAAATATCAACACAGATTAAGTCCTTTCCCATTACTTCTTCATAATAATTACTTGATGTGCAAAACACTCATTCATCCCACTGAGACAAAATTATCCTTTAGCGTATTCTAAAACACTTTGATAACAAATATTTCAAAATAAGCAAATGTTGTATTGACCGCAGAAAATTTTAAGAGATAAATAACTGTAAATATGTTCTATTGTCTCTGTTTATTCAGATGCTTACTAAACGATAATGGATCATTTTATACGTTAAGAACTAGATTTACTGATGGTGTAATGAAAAAAAATTCCGAATGAATTGAGGAATTATTTGCGGTTAGTCTTCCATTGCTGTTTTCAATTGAAATCAATCTAAGTTCTAATTACACGTTTTAAACGCGGTAATCAATTAAAAAATTATAAATTTCTGCATTTTATTTGGATGCAGTGAAATAGTGTTTCGTAATTTTTGAAATGGACTTTCTATCCAAAATCGAGAATTAAATATTTTCAAAGCATAAATTTATAAATAAATGAATTTTACTTAAACGTTTCAAAAAGGTACTTTTTATAAATTTAATGATTCTAAAGTCGAGTTTTGCTGGGTTTTTTTTTGTTTTTTTTTCTTTTGTTTTTTTTTTTGGGGGGGGGGAGGGTAAAAATCTATGCTTTTAAATTATGTAAAATTGTTCAATTTTAGTATGGAATATTGAACAGGGGTGTTGTTGTGCTATCTTAAAAAAAAAACCCTGAATTTTTGCAACTTCATGTTCGAAGAAATTCATTATAATTCCTATTCCTCATTTCTGATGTGTAACTGAGCTATATATTTGGCAATATAATTCACAGGTATATAATTTTTTTAATTTACTCATTGAAAATTAGAAGCAAAACAAGAAAAAAAAAGCACGAAAGTGTATTTTTAGTTGGAAAAAGACTGGTTAGGTCAAAAGTTAGACAAAACTTTGCTGGGTTTTAGAAAGTCAAACTTAGCTTTTTGTTAAGGAAATGCTAATGTAAGCATTTAATATATATATTTATATATGTACGATTTATGCGTACAAAACATGTCAAGCATGAGCTTTTTTTCTTACCAATTTTCAATTGTTTTTCTGTTCTACTATTTGATTCAGTGTTTCGTTTATGCTCTGCTTTGCACAGTCAGAATCGGAAAAAGTGATGGTGGTGACCTAGCACCAGGCACCAAGCCGGAAAAGCGTTTAATTAGTAGTGCAAGTTGTTACTATTCATGCATTGGGGATTGATGAAATGTAAAATAATTTTTTAGCACCACACCTCTAACAGAATCACCTATAACTAGAGAATGAATTTGCGCACGTCTCAAAAGAAACGATTGAAGACGTTTTTAGTGAATGTTGTTCTATTTTAGAAACACGAAATTGAATTCTTGAATAAGGCAAAGGAATGAAGACGCTGCCATTTTAAACCATATGTTATTTAATTAACAGGGTCTTTTCGGTAACATATTAATGGAATATTAGGTTCCAATATAGTAACAGTGTTCTTTTTATCCTAATACGTTAAATAATACCCACCCCTATCTAGCACTTGGAGCTAATATTGATAGGCAAATCAATAGTGACAGCTATCAGTCATCAATAACCAATGTACTGGCGATCAGTATGAAACTATAAACACCTTTCTGTAACTGGTGTTAGATTTTCTTGTTTCGTCAATGAGCTGTGCCTAAATCTGAAAAGAATGCCAGATTTGGCGAAGCCAGAATTTGGCTCTACGCTGTTCAAAAAAAAAAAAAAGCCTCCGAAAAGTTACTTTTACCATTGGGGCAACAATGTGACCCAACTGTTCTGTTATGTTTCAGCATATTTCGGTCAGATATTCGCAAATGTTTCCGCATACTTCAGTCAGATATTCGGAAACGTTTTCGCATATTTCAGTAGAATTATTAAGATACGTTTCTGCGTGTTTCGAAAAAGTTTCTAGATATTTCGGAAATGTTAGTATATATTTTGAATATGTTTGTGTATGTTTCGTAAAGGTTTCTGCGCATTTCGAAAAATTTTTTGAATATGTCATTTTTTTTAAAGAACTAGGGGGCTCTGTCCTTACGAGCTACGCTCGTCAACCCCTGTTCAGACACCACAGACTCTAACAGCACGCTAATTTGATTGGCTTTAAAAAGATTTCGGAAGACTGAATTATAATTTGAATCTGACAATTATAATCTGACGTAATTTTCACCAAACTTTTCTTTCTCTTTATTCACGTAAAAATACTTTTGTTAGATATGAAATATTATGATCATCTTAAAATACCGAATAAATGCGCAATTTTTAGATTTGAACTATTTTGCAATATTATTTTTTGTTCATTTTACGTAATAAGTGTAAGGTGACGTAAATGTGACGTAAATTCTCCTATTTAAGACTTCTAACGCATGTTAATGAATTTATTATTTTGCAATATTCTTTCTCGTTTACAAATTTTATGACGTAATTTTCAATGAGTTCCTGATTTTTATATTTTCTGTTTATAATAGTCACGTGTAAAATAAATTTATAATTTGAAGCAAACATTATTGTTTGCGCTGTTTATACAGTTGGCAACAGTTTAAATTAATACAATTTTCTAAAATACGTAAAAAATATCTCTCGAAATGCTGAAAATTTGAATTTAAAGGGGAAATAAAACCTCAAAAATTGAGTCAAATTAAAAAACTAAATGCAGTCTGCACACCGGGAAAATTTGACGCATAAAATGATCTAAAAATGATTAAATTCCTATGTACAGTGTTTGCTCCTATAAAACTTTTTTAATGGAACGATTTTGTCCAACTTTGGCATTAAATATCTCTTAAAATAATTCTTCGATTTGAAAACTGTCTGCATCAGCGTGTTTATCAAATATTTCTCTATAATACTACCGATTTTCATATTTTTGTATGCAACAGTTTTTTTTTTAATATTAACGAAGAAAGGCCATGCTTAAGCATTCAAATTGGATGCCGATCTGCCGGGAATATCTACACAGATTTTCATTGGTCCATTTCCAAATCAAAACTTTTTTTTATATATAGAAAGATATAATTGACTTTTTAAAAAGAATTAATAATATTAAATTGAATGCTATTGCGTGATAATTTTAGAATTACTGTTAATAGTTTGTTGCACAATACAAAATTAAACAACTCAGTAGAAATGTTTACTCTTATTCATGAATCTGTGATAGATATTAGACATTTGATTAATGAATAATAATATAGTTCTAGTATTAGCAAAGTACAAATAGCACGTTTTTATCAGCTTTTAGTTTTGAACTTATGTTCCGATTCACAACTTTTGTAATGATGAAATGCATCGTTTACATGACCGAAGAATTTCATAATTTCACTTTTACTGTTACGTTTTATTCTCGTTGTTTATGAATCACATATTTGTAAAAAGATAGTATTAAAAATTCAATTTGTACATTTATAAATAATTCTTTTTTAAAATGCGGTCTCGTGAGCTCCATCCTGTAAATACACTGGCCTCCAAAAGTTAAGGTACAGGGACTGGATGCTTTCGATTGCACACGTTTTGTCGAATATCTACAAAAATTATTGGTGAATTGTTCTTGAACTTTTGGGATGAAAAGAACATGTTTGATTTTATATTTATCGGTGAAGATTTAGTCGGGGGTACAATTAGGGGGTTAATAATAAATTTAATAATAAAATAATATTTGCGATAACCTATGTAACAGGAAAGGCTGGAAATGCTTTGTCACTGTGGTAAATGACTAATTGGGTCCTGTTCAATGTTTGTATACATTTGTGTAAGCATAGCACTCATATTCGTGAAGATGTTAACGTTTTTGTGAAAAAATTAAAAAGGTTTTTCGTTTATAGCATACAGAGTTTTCAACCAAATTTAACGCAACTTTCCAAAATCCTGACAAAGAGTAGTAGAAACATTATACTGCAATTAAAACATGAATATATTGAATATTTGATGAGATATGGGCATTTTTATGAGATAATTTTAAAATGCGCATGCGCGGAAGATTTCAAAATTTTTATTTCATAATTTGGTAGTAAGCTATTTAGGTCAACTTATATAAAAAGTCCAGTCAAATATCGCGAAAATTCACAAAGATAGGGTCGATATAGTGAGTTGCTTCCTAAAAATAGCTTTATTATAAGGGATTTTCCACAACTTTTCAATCAGCTCGCTATATCTTTCTAGGTTTTCACAATATTTGATTGAACTTTTTTTTTAAGTTGCCCCAAAATACTGACTACCAAATTATGAAATAAAAATTTTGAAATTTTCCGCGCATGCGCAGTTAAAAATTATCTCATAAAAATGCCCATATCTCATCAAATATTCAATATATTCATGTTTTAATTGCAGTATAATGTTTCTACTACTCTTTGTCAGGTTTTTGGAAAGTTGTGTTAAATTTGGTTGAAAACTCTGTATGCTATAAACAAAAATCTTTTGAATTTTTCACAAAAACGTTAACATCTTCACGAATATGAGTGCTATGCTTACATAAATACATACAAACGCTGAACAGGACCCGAATAGTCATTTACCACAGTGACAAACTATTTCTAGCCTTTCCTGTTACATAGGGGATCGCAAATATTATTTTATTATTAAATTTATTATTATCCCCCTAATTGTACCTCCGACTAAATGTTCACCGGGAAATATAAAATCAAACATGTTCTTTTCATCCCAGAAGTTCAAGAACAATTCGCCAATAATTTTTGTAGATATTCGACAAAACGTGTGCAACCGAAAGCATCCAGTCCTTGTACCTTAACTTTTGGAGGCCAGTGTATATCCTGTAACATTATGAAAATGTTTAATTTAACTTCATATGAATAGATGGATTTTTCTATACCTTAAATAATTATTTTTTTCGTATAAAAAGATACACTATTTCAAAATACTTAATATCTGCGATTAATTATTTTATTTTTATGAATTGTATACTCGTATACTTATAAATAGATATATTTTCTCATGTTGTCTCAGCACTTCTCAATTTATACAAATAAAAAATACTTTTAAGGGAATATATTTAGAAGCATGATAATTCTAAAACACAAAATTAAAAATATATCTACAAATAGAGAAAGTTAAGAAATATATCTATTTATATAAGTATTATATTCATGAAAATAAAATAATTAATCAACAGATATACGAAATATTTTGAAATAGTATACTATAATTAAAAGATAAAAAAAAAAATATTAAAAAGTATTAAAAAAATCCATTTATTTTCGTAGAAAATAATTTTTTAAAGACCTATAAATCAAATTTTCAATAAGATTTTTTTACAAATGAATGATTCATAAACAAATAGGATAAGACATATTAGTATAAGTGAAATCATGAACTTCTTTAGTCACATAAACGATATATTTCATGGTTATTTCATCATTACAAATGCTGTGAATCGGAACATAAGTTCAAAACGAAAATGATAAAAACGTATTAACTGTACTTCACTAACACTAGTTACTTTCTTATATCTTTACAAGAAAAAAGTATTGGATTCATAAAAATTTTCGGATTCCGGTTTTCGACGGATTTACACGTTTTAGGGGTCAGAGAACCATAAAAATATGTTTTTATAAAGAGTATGTCTGTCCGTCTGTTTGTCTGTCTGTGTGTGTGTGACACAAATCTTGTGGGCACTCTATCTCAAGAACTAAAGAACAGAATTTAATAAAACTTTAGATTCAGTTAGTACCTGATAAAAACTGGTGCTGATTACTTTTTGGTGTAAATTGCTCAACAGGTGGCGCTGTTATGCGACATTACTCATGATTATCGCAATGGCTCTATCACAAGAAATAATGCCCGAATTTTCACCAAACTTCAGATTCAGTTAATCCGTAATATAAATTAGTGATATTTAGTTTTTAGTATAAATCGGCCAACAGGTGGCGCTAATAGGCTGCATTTATCACGATTTTCGCAATAACTGTATCTCAAGGACTAATGTGTGAATTTTCATCAAACTTCAGATTCAGTTAGCCTCTCATATAAATTGGTCCTGATTAGTTTTTGAAGTAAATCGACCCAGGTGGCGCTGCTATGTAGATTTTTTTTAGGATTTCCGCAATAGTTCTACCTCAAAAACTAATTCCCGGATTTTCATCAAACTTCAGATTTATCTACAACTTGACACAAGTTGTTACTCATTAGATATTGGTGTAAAACACCTAACCGGTGGCACTGATATGCTTTATTTTTCAGGAAATATTAACATGTATGAGTTAGAAGAAAGTTTCGGGATTGTCACATCCGACTAGTACTACATTATTATTAGTTAATCAAATATCTACTATCTTATATCTATCATAGATTCGTGGACAAGAATAACTGAATAAATGAATTGCGACTTGGTTTTGTAAACAAAAATTATTAATTGTAGCGTACTCTGCCTTTTTCTTTAAGTTTGTCACTTTTTTTAAACAACCTGTATGTGTATATGCCTATTTTTAAAATCAACATTATAATTGCAAAAACATGCATACTTTATTTTGTAAAATTTTACGGTATATTTATGAATATATTTATTTCTGTTAGTGATACCTCTGACATATATCATAATAAAAAAATTGTTTTGTTTTTCTACAAGATTTATTACATTTATAACTAGCAGGCTTCGCCCGCTACGTTGATCGATTTCTCGAAACGAACCTTGAATACACCGAAATATATCGGTGAATTTCATCTTGTGCTTTAACGCAACATGGGCCTTTATCTGAAATGTCCTTCCACATTGCTGAAACCGATACGAACTCCATTGCGCTATTATATTTTCTAATGTATAATGTATATCTAAGAAAGTTTGGGCAGTTAAGAACCGACTCTTTTAGTTGATCATTTACAGCAGGATTGGTAAAAAAAGATAGAACGATACGAAATGTGCTAAAACGCATCCCTGAAAAAAAAAAGTCTTTTTACCGGTGCAAGTCCCAACAAAATCTGTTCATTAGCACCTTTTGAAAAGACTAATCTTTCATAATCGGGTTCACCGGATTATAGAACTTTCCTTCATAAATCATAACTAAGAAGCGTTGAATATTATGCAATATATTCTGAAAAAATATTTAACTAACAATGCAAGTCTCATCAAAATCGCCCACTTTCCATATAGGCGAATCTTTAATAATCGGTTTCATCTGATTAAAGAATTTCCCACATAATTGTATAACTAAGCAACGTAGAACGACTAAAACCTTCCTTGAAAATTTATGTAACTGTGCAAATGCTATCAAAATACATTCAGCGGAACTCAAGTTATAAGCAGACGTAACGAAATTACAGATTGCACATTTAAAATATAGTAGTAAACCTGTGCGAGACTTTCAATTTCGCAGTGCAATTTTTGAAAAAAATTTCCTGATTCTTTTTTCATTAATTTTTAATTAAGAGCTTGTTTTTTTTTTTAATTAAGTAACGTATTTTAACGAAATTTGAGTGTATTATGTCAAAAAAGTGTTAAGAAACTTGTCGTATGATACCTCATTCATCGTTGTGTGTTTTGTATGTGCGTAGAAAAAGGGAAGTTGACATCAGAAGTAAAATATATGTCAGTGAACCCAATTCACACTTTATTCTAATATTTTTTTTAGCAATATGTAATATTTTTTAGGTGCAGGTTTAAACTTTAAAAGAGAATTAATGATAAAAAATATATACAAGAAACATTAGACAAACCAGAATATCATCTCATTTATTCAATCAAAGTTATACAGTAAAAAATAATCGAAGATGGCAAAAGGTACGCGGGATAAAAAAATTTATAATCGTATTTTAACTGCATTAAAACAGGATGTCATCGCTTCGTGAAAAACCCGGGACAAAGAGAAATAAATTTAATACATATAAAATACAATTTAATCTAATACAACAAAGCACAGTTTTAAAGCTAACACGTCAAATACCACTGCTTCGGTCGATCGATGGTATCTATTCTTCTAAACATTTCACTTTTAAATTTGGTTTTTAATCATAAATATAAAATAAACCCGTACGGAGACGTCACACTTTTTCTTTTTTGAACTATTTATTATTTTCTTTTAGAATCATTGCTGAGTATGAAATAATGCGGTATTTTATTTTTGTGGCAACATTGATTTGAGAAAAACCTCTCATTTCATTTGTGAAAGCAATGCTGATTTAATTTTTAATTAACTGCAATTTTAATAAAAAAAACATGTTTTAATGAAATGTGACTGAACTATGCCAGAAGCCGGTTCAAAATCCTTTCGAATGATACCTTATTCATCGTCCTGCGTTATGTAAATGCTTAGAAAAACGGATGTCGACAACAGAAATAATTAGAGTGTATAAATTTGAGAAAATGTTGAATAATAATAATAAACAAAAATCTAAAAGTATGTTTCAACTCAAAGAACGGTTTGTAATTTTTTTGTAATTAAATTTTTGTAAATTTACCCCCAATATTTAAAATTTGCATGCGTAAAATTGTAATGAAAATATTTCACATAATTTTCTTTGAATGTCATTTCTGCAATTTCAATCTCATAGAGCAGTTGGAATAAAAGTAAATGTCCGACAAGTACCGAAACTAGCCTTTTTTCTCCCGGGGCAAACATACAATTCATCGCTCCCCCCCTCCGGCCTCCGCAAAGTAATTTTACAAAGAGAATTTCACTAAGTTTTTTATAACCGACTTTCTTTAAAATTTAAAGTATGCAATAAAAAAAATACGTAATACTGAATTACGTAATCAACTTTGTCAAATAGTGATTCATTAAAACACTGAAAACGAAATCCAAAGGAACCGGGAAAAAATCCGCTTTATACAGGTTTCTGTCTTAGCAGGTATAATTGATGGTATTCTTTCGTTTGGGAACATGTAATTTTTTCATCTAAGACAGGATTCTGTTATATAGATTTCACAGATTTTACGGTAGTTGTACAATTACAAATGAGGCGATTAAAGTGACAGTGTCACATTGATAGATAGCCACATTATCTTAAGAGACTACACTAGTAAGGTGAAGAAACTGGCTAGCTAATGTTAAACCTATGTGAGCGTCCTTTCCAAATTTCTATTTCTCGCTTGCATTTTAATATTTTCAAATGATTTTTTCTGTTTGGGATAGCTGAGGTATATCTCTAATCGGGTAATCTTTACTTTTTCAAATTTTGTTGCAGCTTTTTTTTTTTTTTTTTTTTCATAAAGTTACTTTCATTTTCGGAACCGGTTCCGAAATTAAAAATAGCCTCATTAAAAAAAAAAAAAAAAAAAAAAAAAAAAAAAAAAAAAAAAAAAAACTGCAACCAAAATTGAAAGCGTATACAAACTAACAACTTTAAAAATCAACCTCATCTATCCTCAGAAGAAAAATAAATAAAAATATTAAAATGCAAGCGAGAAATTTGAAAAAGACGCTTCAGTACATTTAATATTAGGCAAGTGTTGATTCGTAAGAACTCAAAAACCAATGTTCATTTAGCGCCCCGTATGTTTTTCGTTTTGGAGCCCGGGGCACATGCTCTCTCTGCCCCCTCTAGTTTCGATCCTGCTACAAGTATTAGACAATATGTATTTACTTTGCTAAATCTCATATGAAAGTCATCTTCCCCTTTATCTGGGTTACAAACTGTGAAAAAATGATGATTTTTCAATTTTTTCAACATTAATATTGTTATAATTGCGAAGGGAAAGAGATAACAGCTTGTCTTTTTTTATTTTGAGTGACATGCTGGGAAGTATACGTAAATGCCTATAAAAATGCATAGTTTCCTCATGAGATATAAATTTCCAAAAACTGACATTTTGACTAATGTTTAACTATACTAATGTACTCAATTTCTAAAAAATGCAGATAAATTCCCGACAATTACTTGATGTAATGAAAATAAATGCATAAATTTTGTGATATTTTTATTTAATCTATGTGTGTAAAAAATGTGTAAGATTTTATAAACCTTTGAGTTTTGTATAAACATACAAAATCGCAGCTCTGGGAGGGGTTTTAATCCCGAACTCTTCCCTCCATACTCCGCTGCACCAGTGTGTTTTGAAACACATTTGTAAATTTACTTTTAGATTCAATCTGAATTAGAAATCTTTCATGTATTGAAGATACATTTTTTAAAGTTTGAAAATAAAAACAGACAATCCTAATTACATTGTTTTAACTCAGCCTGATTTGTGTATGTGATTCTCAAAATTTTAATAGTTTTTTAAATCATATCCAGATATGCTAGAATTAAAAAAAAAAAAAAAAAAAAAAAAAAATGTACAAAGGTGTGCTTCCGATGGCAGTTGAATGTTATAATTTTTTTAATGACGTAATTTAATTTTTTTTGCATATAATGTTATTCTCACATTAAAATATAATTATTCTAAAGTAGTCTTTCTGTTTCAATACTCGTGTGTAAATATCCTTGTTTATGGAAAGGAAATATTATTATTAGTGCTTTTTAAATTTACGGAAAAATTGGTAAGTAAATTACTTTTTTGAATTATGAAATAAAATGAATTAAGATAGTGCAATTTTAAAAATAAAATTGAAAATATAAACTTAAAAAATGCACCTGAAAAAGGTTGTTAAAATTCTAATTTTTAATCGAACTATTTTACCTTTTTCAACATTAAAGAGCATTTCTTCGCATTAAAATCTGTTTGCTTCAGCGAACTTATTGTACATTTCACTATAAAATTTCCAGTTTTCATATTTTTATATGCAATATTTTTCTTATTATAAGTCAACAAAGAACCCCGGATACAATTAATTTAATTACTGAAGCGACAGTGATCACAATCCTTAATTGGCAGCATCTTTAAATAATGACCTGTAAAACACGCATTTCATTTCTTGAAAGAGGTTCGAAATGATTAATTACACTTTTGACATCTGCAGAAGTTCCAGTTGAACAATCAACCGACCGCCTGTTACCCCCAACAGCGCAACCGCGGGGACGTAGATATGGGATAAGTGGTTTCCTTGTTCGATGGTTTTAGAGATAAATTTCAACAAAGATGGAGTATTTTGGGGTTTGACTTTTCAAATCATCCGTAGCCGGAGACTGGAAGTAGGATTTTGTTGCGGTTTAGGACCCAAACCGGTTTCAGTATGTGGCACTAAGAAGTGTCTTCTTGTATTCCCCCTTTTGTACAGTCGTGGAGAAAAAAAGTAAACACCCCCTACTAACTCCTCAACAAATCATCATAGAAGAAAGTGACTGGTACCGAACGATTGGAAATAAAGTCTACTTTTAAATGATGCATATAAAATTTCCTTAGGGAGTCATCTACATATTAAAACGAATCCAAACTTCATTTTTTTCAATGGCAATACCCAATTTTAACGAGATATTTCAAATCTTCGGTTCAAACTATGCCTAGACACCAAACTTCAAGTCATTTGAATGATAAGTTTTTGAATTATAAACATTCAAAATTGAGTGCTTCTAATGTTAAATTATATTTTCATATTTTTATTTATATCTCCCGAAATTATGCTCCCAATGTGCTATTTTTTTGTGGTAATAATACTAATATACCCAAACATAAATAAGCTGAATTTGCAATTTTTATAATTTTATGATATGAATTATGAAATTAATATTCGAAAAAATTATGAATTGCAACCTACAATTTTTTTGATGGATGTAGATTTATTAAGTCCTGCTTTATGGAAATTCAAAAATTTCACATTTTTCTTCCAAGTAGTTTTCAAATTATGCTTAAAAAAACGGCAAAATGATGGTTTAAGGGGCCGTCTATGATGGAAGTGAGTAGACATTTTGAAATTTATTCTGCCGTACTGTAATCTAACACGCTTCATTGACTCCTTGGGTGGCGCTTAAGGTGCCTTGATCAAGGAAGCGGCTCTCTCGGTTAAAAATCCAGTACGGAACTTCAATTTGGATACAGCCCTTAAAATACGCTCGTTTTAAAATAATTAATTTCTCGGAAACTTATGGTACGAATTGCATAAAAATTCGTTTTTAGGCTAATTGAAGGGTGTAGAGTTCATTTATGCTGTCAGAATTGGGCACTGCTGTTGAAAAAAACAAAGTTATGGTTCGTTTTAATATGTAGGTGGCCCCCTAAGCAAATTTTATATACATCATTTAAAAGTAGACTTTATTTCCAATCGTTCGGTACCAGTTACTTTCTTCTACAATAATTTGTTGAGGAGTTAGTAGGGGTGTTTACTTTTTTTTCCACGACTGTACCTCTTCCTTCTGCTTTTCATGACTTAATAAAATCAACATCGTCGTAATATACTGGAGTTTTTTTTTATTTTTATTCCGTACCTGGATACTTATTTTTTCCACTTTACGCGATCTAAAACGACCTTTAAAGGACGAAACGCCTTCACAATATGCTTTATGCGTTTTATGTACAAGAGCATCAGCGATTAAGTTTTTTATATTTTATCTACCGAAACTGGCTAATATTTTAATTCGTTCACCTATACAAAAGCAAAGGTAAAATGTCTTTTTGTCAATTTGCTTTCCATCACTGTTATAAGATAGTAAATTTTCGATTTATAGAAACAAAGATGTGTGAAAGAAAGAACAATTAGCAGTACACAAAATCCATGAAACAATTCTTTTAGTCGCTTAATATAAATTCCTGAAAAAATTAGTTCTACCCTTTTTTTCTTATTTTGAATCTAAATCGATTTTTACAAAATCTCCTCGAAATATTTCAAAATATAGACGTATGTTCCAATGTTACAAAGACTAAAAACATTTCAAAAGGGAAAATCTTAGCAAAAAAATATTTTAGTAATATACTGCTTCTCTATTTACATTTAAAGAATATGTTTTTGAATACTAGAACTTTTTTCTGAATGGTTAATGTATTCCCAATCAAAAGTTCATTTTATTTTGGGTATTGTAGAAACTATAATGGCTACAAGTTAAAGTACAAGTTTTTAAAAAGTACTTTGGAATTTTAAAACCATTCTTAAGGCAGTAATTTATAAATATTTTTAACTTGTTAATATTAATCCCAATTTTGTTTGAATAGTGTGAATTTGTAGAAAAATAGCCTCTATCTTAATACCTGAAATATTTCAGAAGAAATTTTTTCATGCGAAGTAGTTTTTAACAAGTGTAAATAAAGGACATGCTTCAGTAATCATTGAATCTTTGCAGAGACCACTGGAATAAGTGACAATAAGCAACAATAAATAAATTTCAGGATAATTGAAATCACATACTTTTGGCTGTAAACTTCTGAGGATTTTTTTTTAATGGAATATTTTACGAAAGTATCGCTTTTAATAAATTTCAAAACTACATTTCATTACGTAATTAATATTTTACATATGAAAATGCTTTTTGGTGGTGTTAGTCAGCAATCTAAAATTTATTTTTTAAACGTCAGAGATCTATTAATTATTCAGTAAAAAATTGTTTCCACGTATGTTCTTTATGCCGGGTGCTATTATCTTTAACCAGGGTAGCCCTTTTTGCATCCTCTGGTTGATTAAATGATATACAAATACGTCAAATATGACATATGTATTTACGACATGTGAGATTTAAAGAAAATATTGTTTTAACGTAATTTACATTTTTTTTTTTTTTTTTTACTTTTTAGACTTCTATTCAATTCCTACTATTAGTTCACACTCTCCCTATATTTATTTATTTATTTATTTATTTATATGTTACATTATTAGATCTAATTCCACGATTTCCTTATCTTATTCTAAATTACTACTTTATATTCACTAAATCCTTATCCTTAAATAATCTCTATCGTTAACTCTGTTAAATTCCCTTTGATTTAACGTCTCACTTGTCTTAATCGCTTAAATATTACACTTTTAGTATTCTTAAATTAAATGTTCCATTCCCGCGCTTTTTTTCTTTAGAGGGTGTTGCCGCTAGAAGCGCCATCTATGTGGTTTGTTTTGAAACTTGTGAGTTGGGTTCGAGACGCCGATCCGAGGAGTAGTGTAAATATCGGCTCTCGATCAATTTATTGTTTGTGAATTAAAATTTAATTAGTAATACAGTCCGCTAGTTTTATTTATGGTGAGTTGTGAGCAGTGATTATTTGAGAAAGAGCGATCGGCGGGAACACCTTTTTTTGGTCCCCCTCACCGGAGAAAAGAACAAGCATTTAATTACGTATTTAAAGTGTTTCGATTTTAGAGTCAACGAGATAAGTGTACCGTAACGAATTAAGTGTTTTCCTTTATGAGAATTTGTGCATTTTAATACGTTATTATAATATTGTTTAATAGTGTGGCGTTAAAAAAAAAATATACTTTATTACGAGGAGTTTATATCAAGCAGTTGTTTTGATTCAAGAACAAAAAGAATTATGTTCTTTCAGTGCACTGTTGCGCAATCATAGGTAATCATTTAACTCTGAGTATAAACGGAGTTATTTTGAAATGCTGATTTTGAGAAGACAAATGAAATAAATAAAAGAAACGAAATATTTTTTCTGCCGTAACTCAGCAGTTTGGTAAAAGTGATTCATCTTTATTTTTGGAGGTATGTGAGATTTATTTATTTATTTATTGTGAACTATATTTATTAAAATGTTCAAAAGCGCGAAAAAAGAAGATTACCAAAGGGTAGCTTTTGAATTAGGGATTGATATTTCTGACACAAAATTAACTAATTATGATTTAATGAATTTAATAAAGGAAAGTGATAAATATAAAGCAGATTCTAAATTGGTCGAAGAAATGGCCAATAATATTATAGAGGAGAGAAAAAATGAGGAAGCGAAGGTATTAGAACTTGAAAAATTAAAAATTGAACGTACAAAATTAGAGCTTGAGTTGGCGAAGGCCCGTGCAGAAACCAAAAGTGAAAAATTAAATGATTTCGAGAAGGTAGAAAGCATAGAATCTTTAGACTCTCTCATTAAAAGCATAAAAACGCTTACAATCAAAATACCGTCTAGACCGGAAGGTTGGGGGTATTTTTTCTCGTCTTTAGAAAGGGCCTTCATTTCAAAAAATGTCCCAGAAAAGTATAAATCGGAAATTCTTCTAAATCTGTTAGGGGAAAGGGCAACAAATGTTATTACATACATTAAGGATGTGAATTAGAAGATTATTCAAAGGTGAAAGCTATAGTACTTAGAGAATTTGAGCCAACTCCCCAAACTTGTTTAGAACATTTTAGAAAAGCACAACGTCAATCCAATGAAACGTATGTACAATTTGCATCCCGATTAACAACGAGTTGGGATTATTATTTAAAATTGAGAAATGTGACCGATTTTGAAACTTTAAAAAAGTTAGTGATTTCTGATAAAATTTGTCAGACGCTTGATAAGGATGTTACTTGTTTTATAAATGTTAGACAAGGAGATTCTTGGTTTCACCCAATTGAGTTATCTAGGGAGATAGATTTATATTACACATCAAAGGGAAAACCTGTGGTTGATAATTCTAGGTCGAATAATAAAAATAATTATTCCAGGCCAGTTTCTAAAGTTTTTCTAACTGATGTGAAAAATTCTAAATGTATTTTGTCATGTAATGAAAATCATCCTTTGCATAAATGTCCTGTTTATAAAAATATGTCAGTGAGTGATAGAGTTGAGCTGGTAAAGGCAAAAAATCTTTGTTTTAACTGTCTTATGAATCATAAAGTAGTCGATTGTAAATCTAAATTCTCGTGTATTATTTGTAGGAAAAGGCACAATGTAACTTTGCATTTTCCTCGGGAACAAAAAGTAAATAAAGTTGAAAACCAAGAGGTAATTTCACAGGAAATGAGTCATATAAACAAAGGAGGTAATAAATCTAATTTGGATGTTTCGGCTCCAGTATTTCAGCCTTTCCCAGCTAATACTCAAAACAATTTATTTTCAACGACATGTAATTTGGCTAATGATTTAAAAGCTGTGTTACTTAGTACATTTGTTTGTTTAATAAAAGATGAATTAGGTAATTTTCATGAGGTTCGAGGTCTATTAGACGTTGGAGCAAACTCTAACTTTATGAGTAAAAGATTAGTAGATAAACTTAATTTGAAAAGGGAAAAGACTAACATTTCTATTTCAGGCATAAATAATTTATCGTTGAATGTTAGATCTAGGGTTAACACAACTGTTTCAAATAGAGATAAGGATTTTCATTTAAAATTAGACTTTTTAGTCGTTCCGAAAATTACAGAATTTACGCCGTCTAGGCCGCTTGAGACTTCTATCCCATTATTAATTAACATCAAATTAGCCGATGAAAAATTTAATGTCCCAGGCCCGATTGATTTGCTTTTAGGTGCAGAAAATTTCTATGAATTTTTAAGACCAGGTCAAATTTATCCGCAAACATTAAATACTAAAATTGTGTTACAAAACAGTGTATTCGGGTATATTGTCAGTGGAAGCCTTCCGGCTAAGGGTGAAAGTAGTATACATTGCGGGTTAATTACAGATAATTTGGAATTAGAAAAAATAATTAAAGAGTTTTGGGAAATAGAAAACATAGAGAGAGAGTCTGAGATTTCTAAAACTAAGGAAGCAGAAATTTGTGAAGAACATGTTCGGAAAAATTATTCTAGAACTGAAAATGGACAATATATGGTGAAAATGCCGCTAAATGAAGATCCATCTTGTCTTGGCGAATCAAAACAAAAGGCAATGAATATTTTAAATTCATTATGGAAGCGTTTAGTTAGAGAACCTAAAGTTAACGATCTTTATAAAGCATTTATGGAAGAATATCTAAATATGGGTCACATGGAAGAAGTGATAGAATCTGAAGAGCCAGAAGTCACTTATTATATTCCACATCATTGCGTATTCCGTACAGAATCAAGTAGTACACCATTACGAGTCGTGTATAATGCCAGTTCCTTAACTTCTACAGGGAAATCATTAAACAGTTTGCAGTTTAACGGAGGAACAATCCAGGATGAGTTATTTTCTATAATGTTGCGATTTCGAAAGCATCAGTTTGTTTTTGTAGCTGATATTAAAAAAATGTATCGTATGATATTAATACATCCGAGTCAACGTGATTTATTACGAATTGTATTTAAACCTGGGGTGAATGAGCCAGTAAAAGTGTACAGGTTATGTACTGTTACTTATGGCACAACTAGTGCTCCTTTTTTAGCTACAAGAACCTTAATGCAATTATCCAGAGACGAAGGAAATGAATTTCCTTTAGCTGCGAATGTGTTGTTGCAGGATGTGTACATGGATGACATCCTAACAGGAGCAGATGATTTAGACACAGCGAAGGAGATTCAGCAACAACTGATATCTTTGTTAAATAGAGGAGGCATGGATCTCCATAAATGGGCAGTAAATAATTTTGCTCTTTTATGTAACACTTCAGAATCTGAATATTCTTTTTCTAACGAGACAAAAACTTTGGGAATATTGTGGAAGCCTCAACCAGATTGTTTTGGGTTTAACTTAATTATCGAGCAAAGTGAATTATATACTAAACGATCAGTCTTATCACAATTTGCTAGAATATTTGACCCTTTGGGTTTGATAGGTCCAATAATTACAAGGGCCAAGGTGTTTCTGCAAAAATTATGGTTGCTGAAAATAGATTGGTGTGATTATCTCCCAGTGAAAGAAAATAAGGAGTGGAATGAATTTCTTACGTCCTTAAAATGTGTAAATCTGATCAGTATCCCTAGATGTATTCTTATTGATCAGTCTATTTGTGTAGAACTACATGGATTTTCTGATGCATCTGAGATTGCTTATAGAGCGGTCATTTACGTGAAATCTACTAATTTTTGTGGTGATTCTGCTGTTAAGCTACTCACTAGTAAGTCCAGAGTAGCTCCTCTAAAGCATGTCACTATTCCGCGTCTTGAACTTTCTGCTGCAGTCCTGCTATCCAAGTTAATGAAGAAGGTGTTAAGTGCCTTAAAACTAGAAGTTTCTATAACTTATTTTTGGACAGACAGCACCATTGTACTTGCATGGTTAAAAAAAGAATCCAATGATCTTAAGACATTCGTAGCAAACAGGATATCAATTATACAAAGTTTAACTTCGGTTGAACAGTGGCATTACGTACCTTCTAAGCAAAATCCTGCTGACCTTATTTCTAGAGGTATAGATCCCATCAAGATTCAACAGTGTGAATTGTGGTGGTTCGGTCCAGCATTCCTACGACAGCCTGAGGTGGTCGAGTGTCCCGATAGCAATCCTGCTGAAACCAATGAGCTGTTTTTGCGTGAATTGAAATCACCATCAGTGACTCAAGTATGTGCCTTAGTTTAACACTCTTGAACCTTTAGACATAATTAATAACTGTTCTTCGTTCATCAAACTACAAAGAGTAGTAGCATGGTGTAAACGATTCATATATAACTGTAGAAACCCTTTATATCCTACAGCTGGAACTTTTTCTAGCAGTGAACTCTCTCAGTCCTTATTGTGCATTGTAAAGAACATTCAAAGGACTTCATTCGTGAAAGAAATCCAGTGTTTAGAAAGGGGTACTGCTATCCCTAACAATAGCAAACTGATAAACGCGTGTCCATTTTTAGACAGTGATGGCTGCATTCGTGTTGGTGGCAGACTGAAAAACAGTAACTTATCCGATCACCAAAAATTTCCTATGATTATTCCTGCAAAGCATAATTTTACATTTTGTGTTATTAATTATTTTCATGTTTTATATTTTCATGCAGGTTCAGAAACCACAATGTCTCTCATCCGAACTCAATTTTGGATTTTAGCTGGCAGAAATGTAGTTAGAAAAATTATTTTTAATTGTATTATTTGTAAGAAAATTAATTCTAAAATTTCGCAGCAACAGATGTCTGATTTGCCAGCAACAAGAGTAACGGTATCCAGAGTATTTACGCGCACTGGATTAGACTACTGCGGTCCTTTTGAGGTAAAAAATTCCACAGGTAGGAGTAAACAGGTAAAAAAGGTTTTTATTTGTATTTTTGTATGTTTTACTACAAAGGCCTTGCACTTTGAAATTGTCAGTGATTTAACAAGTGCAGCGTTTTTAGCAGCACTTAAACGCTTTATTGCGAGGCGAGGCAAACCTTCTGATATCTTTAGTGATAATGGTCGAAATTTTGATGGTGCCAATAAAGAATTAAGAGCAATTCTCAGATCTTTATTTAAGGATAAAAGTGAGGAGGAAATTCAAAATTATTTAGCTAATGAAGGAATCAAGTGGCATTTTAATCCTCCTTCAACCCCTCACTTTGGAGGTTTATGGGAGGCAAGTGTTAAATCACTTAAATATCATTTAAAGCGTGTTGTAGGTAAAACTATTTTAAGGTATGAGGAACTCTTGACTCTCATTATTCAAATCGAAGCTGTTCTTAATTCTCGTCCCCTCTGCCCTCTTTCAAATGATCCAAATGATGTTGAAGCTTTGACACCTGCTCATTTTCTTATTAGCTCATCTTTAATGGCCTTACCTGAACCGAATTATACTGAAATCCCTATGAATAGGTTGAGCAGGTGGCAATTAGTTCAAAAATTGACACAACATCTTTGGAAAAAATGGTCATCAGACTATCTAAATAAGCTCTTAAATAGGCCCAAATGGCATAAAGGAAGAGTAGAGATAAAAGAGGGAGATTTAGTTTTAATAAAAAATTCTGATAATATAGCCCTTTAAAATGGCATTTGGCAAGAATTGTTAAAATCCATCCAGGCCAAGATGGTATAATTAGAGTTGTAACATTAAAGGATAAGAATGGCACATATAAAAGGCCAGTGACCAAAATTGTTGTTTTGCCTCATGTGAATGAAACCACATTAACTACTTGAATTCACACATTTTATTTTAATTAAACAAAAATTTTGTAGTGTAGTGTATTATTATATTTTTGTGTTTATATTTGTAAATTTAACATTTCATTTAGTGTATATGCTGAAAAAAAATTGTATTATTGAGATTGTAATTTAAATTGATGTCATATTTATAGTATTGAATGTTTGAAACATTCAAGGCCCGGCGGTATGTTGCCGCTAGAAGCGCCATCTATGTGGTTTGTTTTGAAACTTGTGAGTTGGGTTCGAGACGCCGATCCGAGGAGTAGTGTAAATATCGGCTCTCGATCAATTTATTGTTTGTGAATTAAAAATTAATTAGTAATACAGTCCGCTAGTTTTATTTATGGTGAGTTGTGAGCAGTGATTATTTGTGATTGAGTTATTGGCGGGAACAGAGGGTATTCGTTTAGCTTCCATTTTTACTTTCCCGCGCATTTCTGATGTTATCCTTTTTTCCTTCAAATTCATCCGCTAGCTCTGTTCGCACGCTTTATATGACGTGATATTCTTAATTACTCATTGGTTGAGAGCGCGACCTACGTCATATTTGTATCCTTACACGTGAGGAACAAATAGTTGATACTCGCTGTGTTTTAGCAGATTTGAGTCGTATTTCCAGTTTTCATCCATCCCCTGGTCACCGTCCTGTTATTCGATTATCTGGAACTTTGTTTAAACCTAATTACTACTACGGAGAGAGGGCTAATTATCTTGGTGGAAACTGCACTTTTTGCAAGATGTTCTAATAAAGTGCTTAGCTGATATTATTAGTTGTTTCAATTTCTTCTGGGGAAACTTCACGAGACGAAGAATTCCATTGTATTCACTCGACAACTGCATTTCAACAATTTGTTCTACTAATATAACAGATTCGAATTATCTGTTCTGACCACTTCTTTTACGTCATAATCGCTGAATGTGATCCACAAATACTATCGTGACAGCCAGTCCGGCACTTTCAACGATAAAGCCAATCCACTGTTGCTAGAATGCAACATATATATATATCTTGTTCAAATTTTTAATCGTTAATAAAATACTTATTATTCATCCTATCAAGTTGAAATAAATGTTTTTAAACTTGTACTGGATGAAAATTGATGTTAATACAGTTTTCTCAAATATTAATTCATTAATTAAATTTTAATTAATTAATTTTAGTTTTACATGGGAGAAAAAATGGCGGCCATTGGTTATTGAAACATTTAATGCATCTTCATATCTATAAGGGGGGTTACCATAGGAGGGACCCTGTTTTGTAGCCAAATACCGCCAAGTTTGTCGCCAACTTGGCGAGATATCGCCAAATTAGGCGACCAAAATTAATCGCCAAAAGTGACGCCAACTTGGCGATATCTCTAATATTTCGCCAAATCCCCATAGACTTCCATTGTAAACCTACTTGCTTATAGAAAATCAACAAATTGAGATATTTTAATGCAACAAAAACTAATATTAGCTTAAGGGATTATATTAAATTTTTCTTTCATGCCCTAAGTAGGAATTGACTTTATAAAAAAATTATATTACTTGTTTTTTTACTGCGTTCATATGGTCACGCTTGGTGTTAACGTTTTCAGAACATTATGAAAATGCTTTGCGATTTCAAAAAAACGCTTTTTTCTTTCAGTAATTACTTTTTAACTCCTTAGTATTTTTATCTCTGAGATGTTATAAAAAGATAAACAAATATTAATTTCGATAATAAATCGCATTATTGCATAGAAGATCTGTAAAATTTTCATGAAAAACCGTATATACTATATAAGTCTCTTCAGAAAACGATTGTTTTGCTTATATATGTAAATTCTGTGCCCTTGAAAACGTAATTTATAATACAGGCATCCCCCGACTTAAGTATTACGCGACTTACGTAAATTCGCAGTTACGTATTAAATCTCGAAAACTACATTTGTGAACATACTAGCGCGTTTGATACGCAGTTGCACACTTTTGATATGTATTTTATAAATAAAATATATAAATATAAACCACAGCCGTAATATAGTTTATACATTTGAGTTATATTTTTTTTTTGTTGTATACAATCAAATCTATAACAAAACAACTTAATCTTTATTATAATAAAACACACACACTACAATATATATTAAAACACACATACACACATAAATAACGCCTGCATTGTATTATTGCATGTATGTCTGTATAATATTTATATATACCTTTCATCTTTATTGTTAGTTATTCATAGTAATAATCTAATTCATAATAAATACAGTCTGTGCTTATCAAGGATTATTTTATTTTGTGAGTGCTATTCATTTTCTTGCCACCAGAAATTCATAGAGAACAGGTTAAATGAGTCCTTTTTAATTATTTCTTATTTTTATAGTCGTTTGATGTAGATTCAAAATTAATCTAAATCAATTGATCAATGCTAGATTTATAAATGTCGTATTGCTCATGATATTTGAAATGTGTTGTTAAAGTTTGTTTTTCTACTGTCGCATGATATATATATATATATATACATATATATATATTCTTATTCTTGCAAATTTTTACCTAAGCAAATTACAAATTCGAATTATGTAAAACTTTACGGAACACATTACTTACGTAAGTCGGGGAATGCCTGTATAAGCATTCTTTTGTATCTATAATCGTGTTTTTTTTTTCCATTTTTAACTTTCATAAGGTATTTCATTGGACTATACAATTTAACTAGTATTTGGTTTCTCGTGTGCTTAATATTGATTTCATAATTATTGGTCTATTTAATTTATTTCAATGGTATAATTGTATAGAAAATTTATATATGTATATAAAATATTCAAAAGTGGACAAGAATACTGGTTTTAAGGATGAACTGAAACAGGTTATAAACACCGAAACCAAATTTGGTTAATCGTTCTATTTTCGGTCGAAAACGAAAATGCAAATGTCCAAAGAAAATTTTAAGTAATTAATAAATTAATACATACATAAATACCAAAATTTAACTAATCATACATGAAATTATACGTGTTGCCCAAATTGGGTCGCTGTGTTTCTGATCAAAACTTTTATTTTCATATAAAATAAATTGCAATTAATTCATCATCGACACAGAATGATTTTCTAATTGTATGAATTTTATCTAATTAAAAAATCTTTTCGGTACATTTAACTCGATTTACCTTTTATAATGATTTTTGCAAATGATCTTTTGTTATACTAGATTCAGATAGTAGTCGAAACACTTCTGCGGTTTTAAATTAAAAATTTTATATTACTGCTATGTTTGGAGATTTTAATGAGCACGTAAAAAGCCTCTTCAAAATGTATTCAGATATGCATTGCTTGCTTTATAATTTGCAATCGCATCTTGAGTCTGTGATGACTGATAATTATAAACAGTGAAGTTAGTAGCAATAAATAAAAAGCGTCTCAATTTGAGCCAATGCAGCTCAAATCAATGAGCAATGTTGAAATTTCTCAAAGGAAGAAACGAAATTTTTGGAGTACATATACTTTCGGCCCCAGCTGAAATTTTGGCAGAATGTTTGTCGAAAATTCGTTTTCGGCAAAAATGCTGCGAAAAATTCAGATTTTGGTCCACAAACGAAAACAAACCGAATTTTCGGTCGATCTCTAATTCTTTTCACAAGCTTTCTGATTTAGGTAACGCATATGAGTTGTAATTTTCACAACTGAGTGAAAAATGTGCCCAGGACAGGATTCGAACTAAAGACCTTTAACCCATGATGTTAATGCTCTGCCACCTGAGTTATCCTGGACAAAACTGGCGGCACAATTCACTCAAACAACCTTTTGATAAGGGCATCTGGTCTGTTATCTGAAACAGGTCAACAGAAAAAATTGCATGTAATGAGACTCAATGCCGGATACCTAATTACACTTAATTCATTTTAATGCAATTATTATCATTGGTAAATAAATAATTTCATTTGTAATTTTCCCAACTGAGTAAAAAAAAATTCTGGGCCGAGATTTGAACCAGAACTTTTGGTTTAAACTTCCAATGCTTTTCCAACTAAGCTATCCTGTAGAAATCCAGCGGCTATAGCTCGCTTAATTCAAAGGTCCCCAGTTTATATCCTAGGCTGAACACTTTTCCTTTCAATTGGAATATTCCGTTTTAGCAAATATTATTGTAGTTTCTGTTTTCTTTAAGAAATACAGTTGCGATCATGGAAAAAGATAAATAATTTTGACCCTTCGAAATTTTTCAGTATTTTGAATTAAATATGACAATGCATAATTTAATAATCGGAACTAATTTTTTTATTATTATATGCAAACAAAAGCAAGCTTAAAGGCATACATACAATAAATCCAACTGGAGTAAAAAATTAGACAGAGCCAGGAATCAGACCCGGGACCACTGCATTCTAGGGAGTCGCTCTAAACACTGAACTACTCTGGCCGATACCGGGGATCGGCAATTTCTTACTAATAAACCAAGTTGGGGAAGTCACCAGCCATCTATATAGCCTTGGATGACCGGACAACAATGAATAGGTTTAGATAGATAGGCAAAGGAAACTTGTTTGTTACCTTTTAAATTATAAGTACGCATGCTTAAGTAACAACATAATAATAAATTTATAATTGCTTTTTTTTTTTTTTTTTTTTTTTTTTTTTTGCTACATGTGAAGTGAAATCAACAGAGCGAAAAAGTGTCCAGAGAAAAAAAATTAAGCAACTATAAATTCAGTGAGTATTTCGAAGGCGTATGTCATTTCTGAAAATTATACATAAAAAATAATGCTCACATTTATTCACAATACTATTAATTTAGTGTCATATTTAGAAAAAAAATTATGGCTTTATATTATGAAATATATATTTTGTTTCATGGTTATTGTAATCAAAATGTTAGGATTTCGAAACAACATTCATCAAATTGATATTTTTTTTTTTACAATATTACATAATAAACTGATTAGTCAATATATATATATATATATATATATATATATATATTACCATTAATTAAACATAACCTACCACCGTCAATTATTATGAATTAAAGCTGTAAGTAAAAAAAAAAAAAAAAAAAAAAAAAAAAAAAAAAAAAATATTATAAGAATTATAAGAATTATTATGGAAGAAAAAAGAAAAAAAGTGGACACCGACAAAAATTGAAATGCTTATACATTGAATTACGTTATCAAGGGCACAGAATTCAATGATATAAGCGAAATGGTTGTTTTCTGTGGGAAAAATAAGCTAAAGCTAAAATTAATTTTCCCCTGTGCCCGAACAACCACTAAAATCAAGTGAATTGATTAAAAATGAAAGCAGAATAGAAACAAATAATATGAAATGGAAGAATCAATAAAACGTATTTAAATATTTATAGGATATAAAATAGAAATAACAAACACCATACCGATTAATATTTCAGTATTTTACAGAAATCCATGTGCACATGTCTACCAGTATATCAAAAAGATTAAGGTGATTAAAACAGTTAAGAAATCACAGTAAATGATACCAAAGGATGCAGTTAATACATTTTGAAATAAAATTTGAAATACCTTGTAAAACAAATTTAATCTAATATAAAATAAATAGATATTAATTACATTATTTAAAATGCACTATTAAATTAATAGATAACAGTTTAACAATATCGTCAAAATTTAGCTAAAAATACCCCCTGGTGTATAAATTATAACTGAAGTGGAGCTAGAAAAATTAAAAGTTAGAGCAATCTGAAAGAGACAAATTTGGTGCTTGGTGCTGCCATCTATTATTATTTATATTAAACATCTATCGCAAGATAAAAATTTGTAAGCTTTTGAATGTAAATAACTGTTTAAACAGCAAAACCAAACAAATCCTTATATATAGAGAATTATAAACCTAATATAAATCACACAATGTATTTAAAACTATTGTTAATAAAATTAAAAAGCATACAATATATTCTATTAGCTAACTTATTTATAATGCTAGAACATTGATAATATATAGCATATAGCTATATGCTATAAAAAATAAATTCAGTAATAATTAATATAAATAATTATTAAAAATAATAAAAAAATATTTTTTAATGAATTATATTAGGTATTTATAAAATGAACAGGAAATAAAAAACATGTGGAAGTATATAGAAGGTTAAATAATACTTAAAATCCCATTACTTAAAAAGCACAAATATAGAATGTGGATTATTTTCAGACATCCATAAAAATCCATAAAGTATGAATGTGGGACATTCAAAAACATTAAACCGATAATAAATATTAAAAAGAATAGAGGAATAATAATAATAAAAATAATTACCCAATTTTAATGCATACAGTATAACTATATTTATATTAAAACTATTTATATGTATATTATTCACTATAAGAGTGGCATACTATTAGTAATTAATATGATATTGTCCTTAGTAAATTAAAATTTAATAACAAATAATTGTAAATTAGATTAATGAATAATTAAGCTAATTATAATATTAATGAAAATCTCCAATTTACATATAAAATATCAAATCAACATCCACATAAAATACATAACAAAAATATAGTAATAATACAAGAGCCCCGCTTTTTTTTTTTTTTTTTATATATAAATAATTAACCATTGCGTATTATCCAGACAACACCACCCTCCTCCGTACTCTAACATCTGCCCACCCAACCAACCTATAATATTTTTTTTTATATTATTTTACAATTTTTAATTTTTTATAGATATTTTTTTTTTTTATAATTTTTTTGTAATTTTGTTTACGCATGTGTTAATTTGTGTTTATATATCATGTAAGAAAAGTACTAATTGTATATTAATGAATATGTGAATTTTTTTGGAAAACCATGATTTAATGCATCATAAATTAGTTTTTTAATATTATTGTTAATGAGAGGAGAAGAACATAAACATTTAATTCTATATAAATGATTAAGTATTATATTACGAAATACAGAATGATGTAGACAAGATTTAAAATTTGTAAATGTATTAACTGTGAATTTAAATTCTTTACGTTTGTCATATAAATCTGTGATTGTTTTATTGTCTTTTATTGTAATTTTAAGATCTAAAAAGTTAATTGTATTGTGAGATAAAAGGTTTTCCGTTAATTCCAAATTAGTGGGATAATCAACTGGAAATCGAGTAATTGCAGATTGATCAGTTTCAATTAAAATGATGTCATCAATATAACGATATAAATGTAGATTATTATTAGTAAAATTACGTTCATAATGAGATAAGTATAAGTCTGAGAGTAAACTGGAAGTACAACCGCCTTGTGGTATCCCGACATGCTGTAAATATAGAGTATTATCTTGCAATATATAATTATTATAGATAATGAAGTTAGTTAAAGATTTAAAATATGCAATATCTATATTAGATGGTAATTCCAGTTTTTATAATACTTTTTAAATAATGCATTTATAATTTTATGTAAATCTAATAGGTCTATATTATTAAAAAGATCTTTGAAGTCATATGTCGTTATATTACAAACAGAATGAAGATTTTTTAAAATATTAACAAGTTGATAGCTATTTTTTATACAATGTGTATTATCATTGTTTGTAGTAAGTTCATATATTTGATTAAGAATTTTTAAGAGAAGTGTATTGGCTTTATTATTATATGTATTACAACCAATAGTAACAGTCCTAAATTTAATAGGAGTTTTATGAAATTTGGGAATAAGAACTAAATATGGATAATTAAAATTAGTAGATGAAATATTTAAAAGTTTATAATAACTTCGAATTTTACGATTATTTACAATAACATTTTCATTAGTTTTTTGAAAAGACTTATTAGAAGAAATAGAATTTGTAAGAAGTTGGTGATAATATGATTTACATATAATAGCATATATATATATATATATATTATCTACACTTGTTATCAGGTGTTCAGTAAATTACTATTACAAAATCTTGATTATATTAGTAAGCATTTTTATTTAATAATATTTTTAAAAAGGAAAATACTCTACCGCATCTCTTAGGCAATTTTCATTCTTTCAAACATGTTATTTAATTAAATTTCGCTTTTGTATATTTAAATAAATATAAAATATCTTTTGATATTTAAATTTCGTTGCAAAACTCTCGCACTGTAGTGTATCAGAGTTATAAATAAACAAATAAAAATATGAATAACTGCAATATTGTAGGATTAAAATGTGCTAAAATCTAATATTTGTTGGAAATTCTTTTCTAAGATTGTACGCTTGAAAATGTGTGCAACCCTTCCTCCAACAGTCGTTAATGTTAGGAGTATATTCCTAAATTAGAGTGACTCAGCCGGAGGATGTTTAATCCCCCCTTAGCAGCTTACATCTCAGGGGTTAAGGGGTGAAACATATGCAAATAAATGAGAGGTTTAAAAGGTAATGAATATGAATGAAATGGAACATGCAACAAATTACTTTTGACTTTGCGATTTTAAATAAGAGATTTAAATTTGCAGTATAACAGTAATCACAAAATGAGTATATCCTACTAGAGGGTTTTGGTTATTATTTAAACTACGGAATACTAATGAAAATTAGAACCAGAATTTTTGTGTAAAATTTTGTTTTTATAACTTGGTTGAAAATAATTAATAAAATATTATTTGTTTTAAGATGAAATTCCTAGTAAATTCTAGTGAGCTTTCAATATTGCAGTACAGAATTACTTGATCTTGAAATGGGTATATGATTATTTGTTACATTATTCTTCGATTTTAATGATAGGTATTTTATTCACGTCATAGTGTAATATAATACCTATAAAATGATTTTTAAACTGATTTAAAAAAATAAATAAAAGGACATCTTTTTTTTAATATTATGCAAAATAAATGCTCTTCTTAACAAATTTATTCAGTTTATGTATATTTCTACTTAAATTACAGTTAGATTTTTTATGATATCCAATGCACACATGACATAAGAAAAGACATAAAATCTGCAATATAAATGCGATTATGCCTTTTATAAAGATTTTCCTAAAACGGAATGTGTTATAAATGTTTTTATAAGTTATAAACGTGCTTGTCTTCAGTCGTAAAGCAAACTAAAGAAATAGGCGACAGAATAATTATATTTTCGTATTTCTTAAGATAATTGCCATCAATAATTTAATTACTTCATTTCAGAATTTTAAGAAGACTTTGATAAATGAATTTTCTAAGCGTATACATATAAATTAACTGTAGAAATGTCTAAATTTGTCTAAAAACCAATAAGAAATAGGAAACATATTTATCCTTAAATTGCTCTACTATAAATACGTACAGATAGTATTTCTTGAGATAATTGGTATCAAGAATTTATTTTTTTTTCCGAATTTTACTTTGATAAGTGAATTTTCAAAGCTTAAATACAAAAATTAACTGGAGACATTTCCAAATTTGCCTGAAAACTAATAAGAAATAGGAGACATATTTGTCTCTAAATCGTTTTATTATAAAAAGGTGGAGATCGTCCGAAAGTTTCGGCTTAAATTCTTTCGGCAAATATTCGGATTCGGTGGAAAAATACACGAACATTTATTGCATAATGAAACCATATTCAAATACTATAAAATCTTGCTTTTAGAAGAATGCACAGCCCATAGTCTTTCGGGTATTTTTCATTCATACAGTTATTGTTTGAAGATTTGAACAGTATTCATGGCTTTAAAGAACTTAGTACAAATAATAATAATAATAATAATAATAATAATAATAATAATAATAATAATAATAAAAATAAAATAAGTATCAAAGTAACAAGTAAAATTTAATTAAAAAAATCAAAAAACCCGACTGCGTAAAAAGCGAACTAATTAATTATTTATCATCAATGTGAAACTATTTTTTACATTACTTACCTATTTTTTTAGCACTTGTACTGATGTATTTTAAGTTGTGATTAATTGTTGGTTCCTTATAAACACTATTTTGATGAGACCTATAGATGTTTATGAAGGTTAGAGTTACAGTAAAGCTAGAGATCCTACCTACACAACTTCCAGGTTGTGTAATATTTAAACGGAGCTTCTGGCTGTAAAATAGTCAATGTAACATCGTCTTCAGTTTGAAAGACCTATCCAATGTTATGCCACTCAATAGGGTGCGTAATTTTTTTTTCGTCTTTACCGCCATTTTGAATTTTACGGCCGCCATTTTGAATTTATAAAAACAAAACCTAGCCTATAACCATCGGACGGTTAACACGAATCGTTAGAGACCCCATTCGTTAAAATCCATCTAGCCGTTGGGATGTTTCGAGGGTATAAAGAAATCCACATACCCAGATACGTGTCAAACACATAACCCTTCTTGGCAGTCGGGTTAAAATAGTAAAAAAAAAAAAAAAACACTCTTTAATATGCGTTCAAGGTTAATTTTTTAAATCACGCCTAATTTTTTGACTGCAATTTATGTTTTTACCCTTAAAAGTTCCGTTATAATACATTAATTGGGCATGGGCACTGAACACGGTTATTAAAAGTTCATAAGAACTAAAAGAACTTCTTAAAACACCACCAAAAACTTTTAAATGCGCTAGGCTTTTCGAAAAATCTGAGTTTACTTCGTAATCCGAATAGAAGACATGCTTCTATTATGAAAGCTGCTTATATTCTGTGAAAAGTTTTTTGCTTTTTTTAGCGCTTGGTAGAAAGTGCAATCAAGTGAATTTATTAATCTATATAACATTTGCCCTATTTATTTTAAAGCGAGTGCAACATGAAAGAAAAACTGAAACATTATTTAAACTATCTATTCAGGCTTTCTAAATTAGTTTCTCAACATATAATCCTAAATTTATTAAACTATTATTTAATAAAAGCGTTTTTTTTTTTTTTTTTTAATATTGCATTTCTCATTTTCTATTTATAATTTATTTTCTAGATTTTTTTAGATTTTTGATAAGCATGACTATTTATTTCCGTGTTTTATATTAGATAAGCAAAATACATAAAGTTTTAATCCTTAAATGCCGGGTGTTGCTTTTCGGCAACATACCCAATTTAGGCTCTAAAATACTATTATAATAATATTGAAGCTATAATGCCTAATGTTGCCAATAAAATACATTCTGAAAATATTATTAAATTGATTTTCAGCATGTAAATATTAACACTTGTGCTGTTTAAGAATAAAGATAGATTTATTTTTTCAATTGTTGCTACTTGTTCTTTTTGTTTTATTTGGAAGTTTGCGAAATACCCTATTTTCTTCTGCAGTGAGCAAGTAAAATTTATTTCTTATTATAGTTCCTAAAATTCTTGTGCGTTTAATATTATAGAATTTTGTCAAGGAAAATTATTTTTTCTATTAAAGACCAGTATTGCCGATTAGTAACAAACTGTTTTTTAGCCGTAAACCATACTTAAAACAAAATATGATTTTTTAAAGTATTTTTCCCAAGATTTATTTAAAAAATGGAAGCCGAAAAACATTATTAGAACGATATTTGAAAAATCAGGCATTTAAGGGTTAAATAAATAAAGGTTCGATCAATTCTAGTACCACATTGAAAAATCGTTTCATGATAAATAATAATATTAATATTAATAATAACTTTATAAAATCTCTGCAAATTTAAAATCTAATAAACTTTCAAGACCTTACTTAAACACTTGTGTTGGTGATCCCAAAGAAAAAGAATAAAACATTTTCCTCTTTTTGTGCGATTTAAGGTCAAGCTGCATGGATTCTCCCTTGGCATAGTCTGGCATTGGATACTTTAGTAAATACTTTTTTAATCAAATATTATTCTATTTAGTAGAGGAAACCGTCAAAACTATTTATTTCTACCAAAAATCTTCCGGTCTTAAAGGGATAAATTTAAGTATTTTTTTTCTTTTAACCATTTGGAAAAATGGTTATTGTCCTCTTCAGGGTAGGAAATCAAAAGCATATCTAAAGCTTTTTATTGGTTTAATCCGCATTTTATTCGCTTTCTGATGGGTCAATACAGTAATCTGTATTTCCCTTTACTTTCAACAGAGATGGATACTTCTGTTGCCACTATGACAAAAAAGTAATAAAAACTACAAGAAAAAATTAATAACTCAGAAACAAATTGAGATACTGCTTTCAAACAAATTGCATTTAAAAGTACATTTTTTTCTCTATACGACGGTATAAAAAGTAATATTGTGGGATGTTTGGAAGTTTACGAATGGAATTTCATTTAAAATGGGTCGTCAGATTTCTACGATGGAAAAGCTTTTTCTCGAACAGCCAATGAATTGCTTGGATAATACGTAAGTTTCAGGTGGATAATACATAAGTTTTAAGAAATCTGACAGGTCGCAGGCGATTTTTGTCGCTTGCAATTTTTACGTGTAATAACACTATTAATGTTTAATTCATGGCGTACGTAATGCATGATCAACTCCGTGCGATTTATTTTATGTCTTAAATTTTAGTCTTCGAAAAAAATCCTTTTCCAAATGATTGTTTTAATTTGTTAAAATGCTTTTTTTTTTTTTTTTAATAAGTTTTTTTTTTTAAATAAGTTTTTTTTTTTTTTTTTTTTTTTTAAATAAGTATCGATTTACGGGCAATTCAAAATTTTCAAATTGGAGCGAATAATTTGAATTCGTTGCCACAGATTAATCTCGAAAAATGAAACATTTGAAGTTACTGAAAAAAATTAATAGCTCGAAAGTATTTGCTAGAAAAATTTGTTGCACAAACTGCTTTAGAAAGGTCAAGAAATTGTATTTTTTCTTGATATAAATTTCAAATCTAATGATTATGCCGTTTTTCAAATATTGAATTAAAAAAATTACAAAATTTCACAATGGAGTACCACAGCGAAACATTCCGCGTAAAAAGATAATGACACCGGTAATATGTACTGACATGTATACTGGCTATACAGTAGGGTGGAACTTAAGTATAGGGTAAAAAAAAAAAAAAAAAAAAAAAAAAAAAAAAAAAAAAAAAAAAAAAAAATTCTATTTTAATGTGTAATAGTGAAAACTTTTTTCCTTTTTGGATGTCTAAACTTTTGACTGAAAATGTTTTTTTAAATTAAGTTGTTTTCCGGTTCCTCAAGGAGGTCAAAGTTTTGAAATTTCAGTATAAAGTAACTGAAAGTATACAACGTAGCTATTAGCTCATATCTACTTTTATTTAGCAAATTCTATCCAGAAGTCACCAAGAGGAGGTGGTTAAATATAGACTTCCACCCTCCTTACCTCCCTTTTGCTATGAATTAATAAAATTGGATATTCAACCTACTGTCTTTTTAGGCAAACTTTGTCATTACATTGTGGGAATTCAACTTTCCCAAGATTAAGCCGTCTTTTGCTTAATATTTAAAGACGGTTGACGCAGCTCGCGGGACAATTTTGAGACAAGTTTCCACTGCTTGAGTATGACAAGGAAAATCTAAAATTCTGTATCCCCTGTTTGTACATTTTTTAAGTTCTTCATCCGATCAGACCGTCAAGATAGGATCAATGATTTTATAGTCTATAATTTCAATATGTTCGCATTTTTTCAAGTCGCTTTCCTACTGGTCCAGAAAATCCTTTTGTACCCGTAGTTTTTCAGCAAGATGTTGAAATAAGTATCTAAGAAAAAAGTTAATTTGCATGTAATAATCAAATGATCCATTATAAAGTTTTTAGGGTATTGCTTCCGATGTTTTAACAACTCCAGATTTGCATCCTGCATTAAAGGCGTTTCTGTTTCACCTAATAACTCTCAAGCTTTGAGGAACCGGAAAATATCATTTTAAAATTAAAAGAAAAATATTTTCTTTTTATGGAGTTAAAAAGGAAAAAGATAATCACTATTAGAATATAAAATTCGAAACTTCGTTTTTTAGTTCCACCCTACTATACAGCAAGAGTCACAAATTATCGTAGCCTTATAATTCTGTTAACCCATTGACCGCCAAAACTATAAAGTAAGTATTTTCAAATTTAATTCTGATAGTAGTTTGCCACAACAAATTCAGAAAGGCAATTCTTGACTTTTTAAAGTCGCAAAGTTTCTGCCAATGAATAGGGCAATTTGTTTAATTCTAAAATAATTGTACCAATGTAATAAATTTAAGCATGAGCAAATATTTTTACCGTTTCGTCGACACAACACCAACGGGTAATGCGACAGTGGACATTTATTTGAGCAAAATCGAAAATTATTTTTGTGCATATTAATGATTATCTAATTTGTTCTGGGTTATTTGCGAAAACCTCATGCAGATGCGATTAATTTTCGCAAAGTTACAAGCGTTTGAATTTTGTACACAATCAATTTTTTCGGCCTTTTAACACACTTTAAACCTGTTTTACTCAAAACTGATTTTCAGTCGATTTTAGACTTTTGAAATGCTCCATGAGTCATAATTTTTCATCAAAATTCATGAAATTGATAAGAAGAATCCTAATAGAGTTTACAAAGAAACTGTGTATGCATTTTAAAATTTGACTTCATTAAGATAATTAAATTCGAATATTACATTATTAAAAGGAAAATTTTGATCAAAATTAATATAAAATTCATTTTTTTTATTAACTTTTCAAAAGACCTAAAAATTGATGCACATATCTGTTTGTAATAGAGTTTTAAGGGATTAAAATGCAAAAATGAGGAACTATCTCAAAAATTAAGTCTCATAGAGCATTTTAAAGTTTAGTTTTAATATTTTAATTTTGTAAAAGAAATTAAAAATGATAATAAGATTGGATTAGAAATATTTTTTGAGGTGATCTATATGCTTTTGGTGAAATGTATATTTACAAAAAATTTTATATCCCTATGATGAAAATTAAAAAAAGTCCTTCCGGCCAGTGCCGGGAGGAAGAGGTAGCTTTCAAACTCCTTATTTTAAAAAAGCCAACTTATATTATTCAAACACACGAAGCTCAATTTAGTGGAAACCGAATATAGGAGATTCAATACTAATTTTTATAAATACTAAATTATTATGAATGAGAATTTCGCGAAATTAGTCAGCTTTATCCCAGCTGCTTTTATTTAAAGTAACTTATATTTGGCTGAGATGTTGATGTATACTATCCACATGCCTTCTTAGATGGAAATAGGCGAATGCGTGTGTTATCGCGTGACAAATACAAGATCGTTTCAAAATGTTAGTCATACTAGAAATTCAAAGTGCTATAATTCAACCATTTTTTAAGATATAAAAAAAAGAACAAATTTTCAGAAACAAAAACTGCTCCGGAATCTTTGTAGGCCAAACACATAAAAAAATCTTTTTCATTTTCCAATTTTTTAATACCTCATTTTAAATTTTAAATTAATTTTTTTTTTAAATGGCAACCCTTTTGAAACAAGATGGCGAATGAAGCTGGCCAACGAACTCGGTCGAGACATTGGTATGTACTATGTACAGACCAAGTAACATCTAAATCGGTTCATAAATACGCTTGTTATCGCGTGACAAAAATCAGGTCGTTTTAAAATGTCAGCCACAATAGAAATTCAAATTGTTATAACTCAGCCATTTTTTTAGATATAGACGAAACAAAAACTGTTCCGGAATCTTTGTATTAAGGTCAAACACATACGAAAAAAATCTTTTTCATTTTTCAATTTTTTGGTATCTCATTTTAAATTTAAAATTTTTAATTTTTTTTTAAATGGCCGCCATTTTGAAACAAGATGGCGTATGAAGCTGGCCAACGAACTCGGTCGAGATATTTGTATGTACTATGTACACACCAAGGTACATCCAAATCGGTTTATAAATACGCCTGTTATCACGTGACAAATATCAGGACGTTTCAAAATGTCAGCCACGCTAGAAATTCAAAATGTTATAACTCAGCCGTTTTTAAGATATAGACGAAACAAAAACTGCACCCGAATATTTGTATCAAGGTCAAATACATAAGAAAGAAATATTTTTTCAATTTTCAATTTTTTGGTACCACATTTCAAATTTAAATTTTTCTTAAAAATTTAAATGGCTGCCATTTTTGAACAAGATGGCGGATGAAGCTGGCCAACGAACTCGGTCGTGACATTGGTATGTACTATGTACAAACGAAGTTACATCCAAATCGGTTCATAAATACGCTTTTTATCGCGTGACAAATTTCAGGACGTTTCAAAATGTCAGCCACGCTAGAAATTCAAAATGCTATAACTCAGCCATTTTTTAAGATATAGACGAAACAAAAACTGCTCCGGAATCTTTGTATAAAGGTCAAATACATAAGAAAAAATATTTTTTCATTTTATATTCTTTGGTACCACACCTCAAATTTAAAATTAAAAACAAAAATTAAATGGCCGCCATTTTGAAACAAAATGGCGATGAAACTGGCCAACGAACTCGGTCGAGACATTGGTATGTACTATGTACATACCGAATTACATCTAAATCGGTTCATAAATTCGAGAGTTACTGTATGACAAAGGTCAGATATATATATATTCGGGGTCTGGGGGTCATGATCGATGAAAATATACCAACATTTTTTGAAATCGCTTTCCTCCGAACGGCTGCAATAGGTAGCTTTTTGTAATGAAAGCTACCTAAAAAATCTAACGTCCACCGTCCCTTTAAGATATAAAAGTAAATTATGATGTTACGAGTGCATGATTTTTATTTAATTCTCGTCAAATATTTGATGTGCCATTTTTTTAGTTGTGAATAATATACACTGGTTTCCAAAAATTAAGAAAAAACAAAAAAAAAGTTGCGATTACACAAAATGTTACAAGTAGATTTTAATAAAACTGAGTCACTATGTACAAAAATAGTAAGGTATAAAATAGCATTAAAGGAAATTACCAGACGATTGTGGTGTTTCAAAAATTAACGCAACTATAAAATAAACAAAATAAATCAGTCAGTTTGGTATAGGAAAAGTACCTTTAATATGGAGTATGATCACACCTAGAAGCAATACAGCACATACAGCGATGTGTGATACTGTCAATTATGCCATCAATAAGTTCGCTGTGAAGTGTGATCCATTGCTCTTGTAAAGAAATTGTAATCGTGGCAAGGGTCTGAGGAAGGGTATTGAGAGCACCGATACATCTTCCTAAGGCATCCCAAACATGCTTGACGGGATACAAGTTCAGTGATCGAGCTGGCCATTCCATGCACTGGAATTGTTTGCTGCTGAAGATAAACTTCCACGATGCGAGCCCTGCGTGGTCGAGCGTTATCGTTCTATAACAGGAAATAATTAACTATTGCTCCGGCATAAGGGCGCACATAAGCACCCAGAATGTCATCTCTATAGACGTGAGCATTCACAGTTCAATGTGGAAAGACATGGAGGTCAGTACGTCCGTTCAAAGACATACCATCCCACACACAGACAATGCCTCCTCCATACGAATCTCGTTTACGAATGCCTGATGGATGATAGCGTGTTCTATGTTCTCTCCAAATCAATTAACGCCTGCTTTTGCTTAGGAGGTTAAACTGGAACTCATCCGTGAAGAGAACACGCCTCCATTGACCAGTGAACATGTTGACGTGCCCAACTTAAATGTTCCCTCCAGTGACATGAGGTGAGCGGCCTACAAATGTCTGGTTGCTTCGCATAAAGATTACCTTCCTGAAGTCTTCTACACACAGTAGAATTTCAAGCCAAACTTTCAGTGGTTGCAGCAAGGGAGAATTTAAGATGCGATGGTTTGCTGTTCTATTCTCTCCGGTGCTTGTCGTAGGCTTGCCTGTCCCTGACTAAACCTTCTGGAGGCTAGTGATTTAAAATTGTTTTTAAAGCCTATGAACAACAGAAAGACTCAGATTTAGCCATCTGGCAACCCCTGTCTGACTTTGACCAACCTCTAATCTTCCAATAGCTCTATATTGCAGTTAAGCGGACAAATGATACCTCGAGGTCATACTAACGAACTGGCTATCTCAGTTTTCTTCTATCTTAATCACAGCAATCCCAGTAGCCGTAGTCTCTAGCATGCATTTTTATGCTCCTCACAGATGACGCAATCCGATTGCAGTGCCACTAATTTCATTTAGTAATTTTATTCAGTATCTTTTAGTTAACAACATATGCAAATTTCCTACGGATATGTTAAATTTTCGAACGAGTTATGGCTCTTTTTGTGATTTTCCCTTAATTTTTGGAAACCAGTGTAGGTTAATTCACGTATGACCTCTTATTTAAAACGAATATATCGTTAATGCATGGCTTTTATAAGAGGGATTGATATCATGAAGGGCTTTTTATGAATTGATATTTTTTTTCAATTTTTTTTTCAAGAATCAAGACTATATTTATTTATTTAGGCAGGAGACATTTTTTTTAAAAAATACTGGTATAAAAGCAAAATTTCTCACGGCTTTCAATACAATAAGAAAGACAGCATATTCGCGCGAGATTCATAGTCCGTACGATGTTTAATTTTAAAATTGATTGATCTAATCAAGCATGTTTAAAACACCGGGTATTGCCAGGTATTTCAGCTAGTTTTACTACATTTACCAAGGACAATTTTTTTTTCATACAAGCTTATTTAATCCTGTAAAGAATGGTAATTAAATCAACCTTTAAAAGAGATTAGGTAGAGCTATTAAAAAGGTTACTTTTCCTGCTACTTTATTTATTTATTAAACTCAGGAACTGCTTAATTAACCTGAATTGAAAAGAAAGTTTACATTTTTCAGAAGTTGCATCTGTTAATGAGGCACACTAAACAGATTACTAAACTTTCTCAAGAAAAATTTAGAAAAAACGCTGTTTTGATTTAATTTGTAAGTTTAAAATATGCATAAAAACTTTATCAGGCATAGAAGAATTTATTACGTGGGTAGTAATTTAGCATCTCTACACAAGAACTAATTAATACTTCTGGGACTTAATACCAGTAAAGGTTTAAAGTAGCATCTACTTTTGTGTAAATATTGTTGTTCTTTAAGAACTTTTGCAATTTCAGCTAACTTTAAAATTCTTGAAACTATGTGGTTATGATTTTTAATTTTTTATCAAAGTGTGGAAACATAATACCATTTGTAATTATATGTAAATTGTTCAAAATAGCAAGAAAATTATCAATTAATGTGGCATCAAGAACTTCAAATTATGCATTGTATTGGATATGATTTTTCTCATTAATGTTGTTAGTCAGTCAACTTCCGGATTTCCCTCCCTAATGTTAAACATATGGGCATGTGATGGTAAACTGATTAGTAAACTTTCTCAAGAAAAATTTAGAAAAAAGGCTGTTTTGATACAATTTGTAAGTTTAAAATATGCATATATATATATTTTTTTATATCAGGCATAGAAGAATTTATTACGTGGGTAGTAATGTTAAACATATGGATATATTTAAAATATCTCCTGAAGAAATTAATAAATTTAACTCCTTTTTTCAATGTACTCGTCTTAACACGTTGAGTGCCACGCGAAATCTTCGTGAAATCCTCGTCAGGCCACGCGCGTTGCTTAGAAGCTCAGGTATTGCGGTATAGCAATGCAAATGAGCACTACTAACAGTTTGAAATTTACTTCCTGTATATATCCTGTATACATAGAAATATAATCCTGTAATAAATAAAATTTAAGTAAATTTTCAATAATTACTTAAAACAATATAATTTTTTTTGTTTTATATCAAATTTTACGCTGTCAGTCACCGCTGACTGACGCGGCCTAAACGGAAAGTTCAGTGTCAGTCACCGGTCACTTACGTGGTATTCAGCGTGTTAAAGGATGCCTCTTTTTTCTTAGTTGTCAAAATATTTCAAAACTATATGCTTAATTTAATATTTTATATGTTAAAAGATGACGAACTGGGAGTAAGACTTCACTGAACATTAAGTATATATTTTAGAAAAAAAATGACAACCAAAAAAGCAAGTCGGAAATTGTACGTCAAACGTGGCAAATGAGGTGCGTTCTTACTAAAACTAGTTTTATTAATATTTAGATCTTAATGCAATATCTGTTGCACTCTTATGAAAAAAATACATGAATATAAAATTTGTTACGATTATATATATTAAATTCAGTAATACGGAAATAATATGACGGCGTCTTAAACAGGACTTAATCACCATGGAAACCTAGAATCATTACCTATCATGGGATATCATTGAATTAATTACATATGATAGGATTTAATAAAATGAAGAAAACTTTTATTAATTTTTTACAGACAAACCGACCAGACGACGTCTATAGCTGCTATGTATTTATATAATTACAAACTCACATAAAAATGTATTTTATTTTAGGAGTTCCAAACTATAAACCTTCGTAATGCCTAAACTACTGGATTGAATGACTTACCGTTTGGTCTACTACGGTAAAATTTAACAAAGAATTTAAATATGAACTCAAAATTATGTGTTAGTTTAAAAAATTTTAGTTTTGTACAGTTTCTATATGTAGAAGACCCTCTAAGAAAATTTTAAGTAGTTATAAATAGTAAATAATTTTACTAATGTTTAGTATCAGTCACATTTTTTTATATGATGATTTTTTTTTTAAAGTTAGTACGGAATACTTTCTCTCGTCAAATCGTTCATTGTAAACGAGTTTATTAAAACGAAATATTGAAAGTTTCATATATACAGACGGGCGGGGCAGACTACGTCTATAGGGTGCTACGTATTTATATAAATACGAACGCACCTATAGAAGCGATATCCTTTAACCTCTTTAGTTCCGTAGCTAAAATTATAATACAAATGCTTACTCTTTGTTTTCTTCCAAACAAAATGACATCGTAAATGACAGAAAAATATCTTTTCTGAAATTGATCCTTTAGGCGCTTAGTAATTGAGGTTTAAAAATATGGATCTAAAACTACAAACCCCCTTAAAACATCAATTTAATAACCATTAACCTAAATTAACGCAATCACAAATTTAAGAGCTTTAAACAAGTAAAAAATCTACAAATCCTCAAATTTTTTTATTGAAAAACATTTAAGTTAAATACTTATGAAAATTTCTCACTTTCTTGGTCACACTGCCTTTTGAGCATTTTTCGGCATTTTGCAAACTCAGATGAAAATAACGTTTATTTTATGTGGAAATCAGCTTAGATGCTGCCATTTATTCGTTTGCTTTGAACGTAAAAAGCATCCAGCTATTAAGAAATGATATGAAAATGTAAAAAAATCGGTCATTTTAGTTTTTATAAGGAAAAGAACAGTGGTCCCCGTTTGGGGATCCAGGGACCGAAGAGGTTAAGAATAGAGCGCAGAAACAAGTGGGTAAGTGTGATCGAAGATTGCATAGATGGCTTTGTTTAATATGTCTTTTAAAACACTTCGTCCTTAATTTAATAAATCAAGATTGTTAATTTATAATTATTAAGTCTTACATAAATAATAATAATAATAATAAATATTTCAAATATTGGAAAGGATAGAAGTTTTTGCGAAATTAAAAATAATTATGCACATTAAATGTGAAAGTTGTGGTATGTTTCCTACATTCTATTATCTATATTATATATTGTACTATGATTTAGGCAATAAAAAAAAATATTTTTTTTAGTCGAGTACTGCGTTGTACGTTGGGGTCTCGCTAACTGCTTTGCCAGGGCCCTGTGCGACGTTGCTCCGGCCCTGCTTTTAGGGATCGCTGAAAAGCACACATTTTGCACATGTATCAGCAGTTCAACAACATCTGAAATCAACGCATCGATCGATTCTAAATGAAGCCTTCTCTGACTGTTTCCAGCAGCTTTATGAACGTAGTCAAAAGTTTATTAAGTCCACATGGTCCATTACTTTAAGAGGCCACACTAGGCACTCAAAAAGACCCAGATGATAATATTAATCCTATGGGAAAGTTATTTTAAAATATCTCGCTTAAATTGTGATATTTTCAAATGATTTTTTTCCACAGGATAGCTGAAGACGATCTAAATCCGGGCTATTTTTACTTTTTTTGATTTTGGTTTCAGATTTAAAAAAAAATTCTTTCAATTTCAGAACCGGCTCAAACCAGTTCTGAAATTGAAACTAGCCTAATATAAAAAAAAAACTATAACCAAAATCCAAAAAGTAAAAACTAGCCCGGATTTAGATCGTCCTCAACTATCCTATGGGAAAAAAATCATTCAAAAATATTAAAATTTGAGCGAGATATTTGAAAATAGCGCCCTCATAGACTTAGCATTAGCATTTTCCATTCTTCCCTTGACTGAAGTGGACTCTTAAGGGTGATTAAAGAATGCTTAAATGAATTTTACATTTTGTTTTCGCATTTCGTTAACCAAAATTTTAGATGCACTTTGTATAAAGTAAACGCCTAGAGAATTTCTAAATTAAACAAAATTTATTTAACATTTGCATTTCTGACAATATGCAAAATAATCACTTATAAACAGATTAAGCTAAATAATGCTATAAAAAGTGATAAAATGTCTTGTATTAGATTAACGCTCGTTTCATCGCACAAACGGCGACATTTTCAAAATCATTCATAATAGAAATATTTTCACAAAATTTAAAAACAATAACTTGGTAAACAATGTCACGAGACATCATGCATAATGAAAATCAGTGCAAACATAAAATAAAATGAAATTGGATATTTGTGATCGTGAATTAATTTTTACTATTGTTACTAAAATTACATAGCATCTCATTCCAAATTTTAGGTAAATCAAGAGACACTGAATCATTACAAATATTCTCGTTGCGTAAAAATATCTCTTTTGATTCCCTGATAATGAATGGTAAATAAAAGGGATCGCTGACGGACCAACAATCTGGACACCTTTTTACGCAGATGTAAAATTAAACTCATATGTTTTATTTACCAGTTAGAATAATTTTGTGAAAATTAATAAACTGTAGCACATTCTGTAGGAATAAAAAGTAAATTTATTAACCAATAGAAGAAAAAAAATTCAAATTCAATATCTTATGTTGGACCCATTTCTTTTAAATTCATTAGTTGGGTTTAAAAAATAATCGTATGAAAAATCATATACGGATTAATATTCGTCTAACCCTTCTGCCAAATGACGTAGTTGTAAAGAAAATGCCCCCTATTAGTGTGACTCAGCAGGGGGTACGATAATCCAACCCTCAACGAGACACGTGTTCAGAAAAGCCAGAGTGGTGAAACTATATAAGCAGTCTCAAATACAGAGTTAAAAAACTAATGAATATGAATGGAATGTAGTACACTGTAGATGAGTTTTTTAAACTTTGAAAGATAAAAAGTATTTTTCCGAAATGCTGCATTTAATCTATTGTTGAAAAGATTAAAACCCTATCCCAGAGTTATGGAGCAACAGTTTCAACATCAGAAACATCATAACATGCGACGAAGTAAAAGAATTTTACGTCTACATAAATATTATTTAGCAATCATTAGCAGTACTAAAGTGCCATGATCCATTTACCTACACCAAGCCACATTTAATTGTAATTAGCATCGATCCACTATTAAATGTTAAATGTCGCTAGAAGCAAAAATGTGTCAGAAATCTAATTACACTGATGAAAATTCTTGATGATTTTCATTATATTGAAATGTTGAAATTATGTGTAATAATAATAAGAAGAAGAAGAATGCAATTTTTTTTTTTAATTTAGCAATAAGCTAAAAAAAAGGTACTTGGTGATTTTCATTTAAATGAAAGATTTTGTGTAATAACGATAAAATTAAAACTTTTCCTTTAACTGAACGATGTAAGTTAATATAGTATTAATAATAATTTGTCGAAATTTAACATTAAGCTGGCGTTAAACTTGCCTTAAACTTAAATTTAGCTGTTTGTAGTGATAATAATGAAAATAAAAGCAATTTGCTTTTCAACATCCAGCACCAAGACGATGCTACGAGTTATTTCATTAAGCATAAAAATGGCAATTTAGATTTAATATTTCACACATTTCTTCTACTTTTAAAACTAACAGTTTCATGATATATTTTGTGTTTATTATTATCCTTAAATTCAAATTAAAAAAAAATGAAATCACAGAAAATTATTTTCTAAAAAAAAATACTGTTTTTTATACTCGCTATCTTTTAAATTAATGATTAAATATATGTAAAACGTGTCTTAAAAGATACTGATATTACGGTTTTATTTACTCTCATTACCCTTTTATTCACTCTAATTACATAATTTCAAAATGAATCTATATTTAATAGTACGAGGGTGTATCAATTAGTCTTTTTCTATATAGTCATCGTGCACAGTAACGCATTTCTGCAAATGGTATTTTAAAAAGAGGGGAGAGGATGTATTCCAGGAGGCGCGATAGTAGACCCAAAGGGGGGCATTTTTCTAGGTTTTACCGACGCCAACATATGACATATTGTTGGAAAGGCCTGTGACCACTTATTCATGTTATGCGCATTCCTTCCAATTTGCCCTCCGCTGGGGCACTTTTCTAAATTTTTCGAACACCATTCATGCCCCCAGGAGGCAAATTTGGGGGGGAGAAGCTCCGGGGTGCAGATACGCAAAGCGGTGATACAAATGGTTAATTTTTTATAGACCGGAAGCCGGCAGCACAGATAATCACCTCGAGTTCACGGTTGAAATTCCAGTATTAGTTAAATCTCGATTCGCATATTAAAACGCAATCGGTCTGCCAAGTCATATCTTGGTGGAAAACACCTGAAAACCCAATTTTAGCAGTTGACTCGTAGGTTTACCATTGTGTTTTACCGCACCCAAGGGTATGAAAACATGGAGGACTGCCTGCAGGAAAACACAATGGTAAACCTAAGAGTCAACCGCTAAAATCCGGTTTTCAGGTGTTTTCCACCAATACATGACTTGGCAGACCTATTGCGTTATAATATGCGAATCCAGATTTAACTAATTCCGGATTTTCAGCCGTGAAATCGATTAGGTGATTGTCGGTGCTGCAGCCTCCCACTCCCTCAGTAACAATAAGAAAACAAGATTTTTTTTTCGAAATATAACATGAAGTTGAAATAATAATAATTTAAAAAAAATATTCAGTTGGAATATGGTAATTAACTTAAATAATAATAATAACATTTTCATAGAATGTTTTATAAAAAAATCAGTTTTAAAATTTTAATTATTTTATCCCAATTTATTTAAAGAATGCATTCTATGAAATATGATTTCGTAGTTATTAATCAGTTTCGATAAACTACATTTAATCAGAGGAAAAGATTTTTAAAAAAATTGCTTAATATGTAAAAAATGTATAACAGCCATTAGCAGTGCCAAAGCGCTATGCGACATTCACTTAAACGAAATCTCATTTTCTCTTAATCTATTGAAATACAAACGCAGGGAAAGCAAACATTTCTGCAAAATTCATTAATAAGCTGCAGAAAATGCGTAGAGATTTCCATTAAATATAAATATGAAATTTTCTATTATTAGTATTAATTAAAAGAAAACACGAATTTGTCCGAAACTTTGCAGATTTTCATTAAACTGATCGCTGTAATCTGGGCAACAACAATAATAATAATAATAATAATAACAATAATAATATAAATAATAATAATTATTATTATAATGATGATAACAGAATCAGTAGTTATGATAGTGTAGTTGTATAGTGTTACTTCAAAATACAATTTTAAAATTTAAAATTATTTTATTCCAACTTTAGTGAAAAGAGTACGATTTCATACTTAGAAGAAATTTGAAGAAACAAAATTTATTGATTTGAAAAGAAAAATCAATTTGCAATGCATAGAAAAATAGTATAAAAGTAATTAGCCCTGCCAAAATGTCGTGAGATATTTGTTTAAATGAAGCCTCGTTTGATTATAAATAGCAACTAAAATCTATCTAATAAAAAATACAGAGAGTAAAACAAATTTGTCAAAAATTTAGCATTAACTGATGAAATGGTACGATTTTTATAAATATGAGAATTTAATTTCATATGAAATATTTATAAAGTGTTTTAAATTTAAATTATTTTATTCCAGTTAAGGTAAGATCAACTTAAATGGCGTAATAAGATAATGTTAGAGAGATTTTACAAGTAAATCCAATTAAAGTAAAATGTAAAATGATACAACTTGGTACACACACCTTTTCGAGAAAAAAAATTGGCGTATTATTTAAATTAATTAATTGAAGGATTGTATATCTGATGTAATATATATGTAAATATCTGCTTATTGAATGTTAAAAAATTTGAATGAGGTTCAGTGGTTCTAAGAAACCTATCTTTAAAAAATAATTGTTTCATTTTTATATTATTTTTCAAATATATTTTTTTTTCTTTCTTTGTCAACTTTTGTGATTATTTTAACCTCAATATTTATCGAAATGCACATACTTTGAAAGCCACCGGTAGATTTCTACAAACTGGAAAAGAAATATTTTCCAGAAAAATGCATTTAAAATCTTAAGATTCTTTCTGCTCAACTTAACATATGGCAGCAATATACGTCAAAATTATTTAATTTGGGAAATTTTGACTCAAATATTTTATTATTATTATTTTTTTTTAAACTGCCAACATTAAGAATATTTAAAATATAGATTTTTTTATGTCATAAAGTGGAATGCCAATTAATTTTTATTATAAAAAATAAAATCTTATTTAATATTTACTTGATTGGGTAGAAGAAGCTTCTTAAAATGCAAAGTGAAAAACAATTTCAAAATTTCAGGTATTGTTATAACGCATTTCAGAAGAAGGAGGAACGTGGTGAAACTGGTTGAATCAATGTTCATTTCAACTGTATTTAACATTGATTACCTATATACTGACAAATTTGGTGGATAAAAAAATGTGTCCGAAATTTTCTATTAAACCTATGAAATTATTTGGTTTTCCATTTAGTGAGATATTAAACAAACTTAATGCAGTGCAGTTGCAAAACACTGACTTTAAGTTTAAAGTTATATTATTCCTGTTAATTAAGACATAATATTTTATTTTGTACTTATGGAAAAGTTTACTTAATCAAAGAAAAATGATAAACTAAATCTATCAGAAGATGTTTTTGCTTTTCTTTCTTACTAATACTCCGTAGCCAACTGCAACAACAGGTTATGTCTCAAAATGTGGTGGGCAGAAAAATTGAGCTTACATTTGGCATCATAATGGCGTCACACGAAATATCAGGTACCACAGGGACATTTGGAATTATTGGTCATTTGTTTGGTACGGATCATTTTGGATACACAATGTTAGGTACCACAGAGGTGGAAGATTGACTTAGTCTGCACTTTTATTAACAATTTTGACATTTACTGCAAGAGGATAATCTTCTGAATCGGTACCTCTCCCCGACCTCCTAGCGAAAGGACTTTCCACGGCAAAGAAAATTGAAGATATTATAACGGCTCAATAAGAAGCGTGAAAAGCCACAATCATTAGCTAAACCAATTCTTAGTGGGCATAAATCGTATTATTCGTTTGTCTGATAACAAACGCTTCATAGTTCAAAAGTTTTAAAGATATTACTTAAATAGTCGAAAATGTTAAATGAGTTTTATTTAGATCAAATTTGGTAATTTAGTGTATTAATTAAAGTGCTTTTACGTAATTGCAAAATAATAACTTGAAATTTTCACTTTCATTTTATTACATAAATCAAATAGGATACAATAATCAAAGAAGATAAAATCTAATTTCGCAATTGTGCAACAGTTTGAATATTCTAAGATTCGCAAAATGTCAAAAGCAATTTATAATGTACATTTTTTTTTCAAACTCCAATTAGATGCGTAAAAAGATGTTTACGCACAAACATTGGTTAAAGGAATCCTCATTTGAGTATAATTAGCATCGATCGCCAAATGAAAAATACTAAGTGGAACATTGAAAGATAAATTATATACCATCTTCATCTAGAACGGATAGTTATAATTTTCTAAATCCCTAAACTTGAAATATCGATTTCCGAATCATGCAAATAAGATAAACAAATAAACTGAATAGATGAAATGATGGAGAATTTCTAGGGCCACAATGAGACATTGCAATTTCCCCAATAACTACTTCATAGACAACTACTGCCATCTAGGTGTGATAAGCAGAAGCTAATTAGTACCCAGAATACCTTGTTGCAAATTGCTACTGGCACATGTATTGCAGAAACTGGTTAATTGTGTCTGAGTGTACTTGCAAAATTTTTTTATTGAAGTTTTCATCTCCTATCATCCAAGTTTCATTTGAATATTAGAGGTAAGTGTTGTGTATTATCTAGTAACTTATTAATATTGCTCCTTATTACATTCTATAGTTATGTTAAATTATGGTGGATTTTTTAATACAAACAAATGTTTGCTATTTTGTTGTTTGGGCCACAATGAGACGTCTCATTGTGGTCCAAGCCTAAATAAAGAAAATAGATTACAGAATTTTAATTTTTGTAGATTTTTGAACAACTTGCAAAGATTAATAGTAATAAATTATGTTAAAAAAAGAAGAAATATGTCAATATTATTGGACACTATTTACATTTTTAATTTATCTAGGGAACAGAATAGCAAAATATTAATTTAAAGAAAGAAAGAAAAAGATAGATTACACATAGAATAAATTAGACAAATTTGTAAGTTTTAGTAGATTTTGAAAATGTATTTATTGAAGCTATTACATTTCTGTTTATCTTATCTTATTTTAGGATTAGCATGTCTAGAGGTAGAAAGAGAAAAAGTGAAAATGGGTCATTCTCTGAAGCAGCAATGAAAAGGGCTGTGCAACAAGTATTAATTGGAATAGATGGAAAGAAGTTGTCTCTTCGGAAAGCTGCAGCTGAAAATGGAGTGAAATTTCAAACCCTATAAAGGTATGTGAAAAGGAAGCAGTTAAATCCTGAAGAAGAATTTCATATGGCACCAAATTATAAAAGTAGATTGATATTTACTGAGGCAGAAGAAAAATCTTTAGCAGAATATATGATAGAGTGCTCTAAAATGTGTTATGGGAAATAGGCTAAGGATTTTAGAGAACGAAATTAGCATATGAAATGGCAAAAGTAAACAATAAGAAAATGCCAGCTTCTTGGGAATCAAATTTAAAAGCAGGTATTGACTGGATGCAGGGATTTATAAAACGTCATCCTGAAATAAGCATACGACAGCCAGAAAGTTGCAGTATTTCTCGTGCCACATCATTCAATAAGAAAAATGTCAATATGTTTTTTCATAACATAGAAAATGCTTACAGCAGGTCTGAAAAATTTGCAGATGGCAGCCGGATATACAATTGAGACGAAACTGGAACAACAGAGACCAAAAAAAATTTTAGCATCAAAGGGTGTAAAACAAGTTAGCCAGTGCACAAGTGTTGAGCGAGGCGATTTAGTCACAACATGCTGTTTCATAAGTGCATCTGGAAACACTTTACCACCAGCGATGGTATTTCGACGCAAAATGTTTCAAGCTTACATGATAAATGGTGCACCGACTGGAACTCTGTGACTAGCCACAAGTTCAGGATGGATGACAGGTGAATTTTTTCCTGCAGTAATGAAACATTTCATTTTTCACAGTGGATCTAATAGTCTTAATCCAACCATTTTGATTTTAGATAATCATAACAGACATTTGACTATAGAAACTTTAAATATGGCTAAAGAAAATGGCGTTATAATAGTAACTTTACCTCCACACTGTAGTCATAAGCTTCAGCCATTAGATGTGAGTGTTTTTCAGTCTTTTAAGGCTCACTACAACGCTGCTGTAGATTCATGGTTACATCATAATCCTGGTATTCCAATGACTATTTGCCAAATTGCTAGTTGCGTCGGAACAGTGCAATGACACCATCAAACATCATGGCTGGTTTTAAAAAAGTGGAATATATCCATTCGACTGAAATTCGTTTAATGATGATGATTTTCAAACTACTTATGTTACTGACCGTTGTAACGATGTCATCTGGTTCCCTGGTAGCACTAAACAAACAATGATTTAACATTGAATATTAACTTTATTTAACAGTTTATTTTTCAAAATAAAATGTCTTCCATCATTAAAAAAAACATATCGTCACTCTTAAACAAAAGCACAATTTTTCAGCTCTTTCTAAAATACATTACTTTAAAAACACAATCAATAAAAACCACCCTAAAACGTTCTCCCTCCATTACACAAAATCAGCTCGAATCCCATCTGACAACTTTTCTCAAACTGCCTCTCCATCTCACCATCCACTAGCTCTCTTCACTTCACTTGCCTCTCACCTAACATCTTCAGCTCTCTTTCCGCATATCGAAAAGTTCTCTCTCCGATACGAGAGCACGGCTGATCAGTCTGAAACTCAGGCGGCGATCCATGGACAAGGTCTGACTCTAGGCTGCGATTCAGGAACAACCGCTGGACAAAACCAGTTTCGCAACTTACGAAACAAAATAGGCTGCGGGGTTTTTTTTTCGGACGTTACAGACTCCTCCCCCCTCCAAATTTTGGACATGTCCAAACGGAGTCATGGACAGGAAAAAGCAGTTGCGATAATTTCCACTGAACTCTAAATTTTTTCTCTCTTCCAAAATGTTCAGGAACAACTCAGTAAATTTGTCAAAAACATGTCTCTTCGCCCTTTCCCAATCCATCACAGCCAAGTGCCGCCCTAAACAAGGTTCTTTAAATTTTAGAGCTGCTAGCAATTTTGAAACAAAAAAAATATAGCAATTCACAACATGCCAGTAATAATACAAATACTAAAATTACACTATATAAAAGTTACTCTAATTTACCACATTTCAATATACACAAAATTTCCTATAACTTCAGATAAAATTATAAGCAAAGTAATTTTTCTTAAAATATTAATACAATCAACATTTTTTTTTCTTTTTCTTTACGTAAACTTAACGTAATACAAAGCAAAAATATTTAGCATTTTTTCTTACTGACAAAACAACTTCAATACATAATCATACAATTACAAATATTAAACATTAAATCATAACTTAATAGTTCAAAATTATTTCTATATTTTTCTAATACTGACAATATACAAACATAATATGTACACTTTTTTTTCTTTCTTTAACAATACCACTTTAATATATAGAATTTAATAAATAGCACTCAATGTATGAGTATGGCTATGGGTATAGGTGCCGGCTCAGAGTGTCCGCATTACAATGATCCTTTCCTTTCTTATGCTCAATCCTATAATTAAATTGTTGCAATGCCAGGGCCCATCGCAAAAGTCTCTGATTAGACCCTGCATGAGTTCTGAGCCACACCAAAGGGTTGTGATCAGTTTGTATTATAAATGGCAAATGGCCATCCAAGTAACACCTTAACTTTTTCACCGCATATACTATCGCTGCACACTCCTTTTCAGTAGTGCAATATTTCTGCTCTGATTGCTTGAGCTTCCTACTAATGTATAAAATAGGATGCTCCTCCCCTTGATCGCTAATTTGCGCCAAAACTATACCCAGACAAGTGTCTGATGCATCAGTTTGCAGCAGAAAGTCTTTCTGATAATTGGGGGCATAAAGGACTGGCTCACTTGAAAGTTTCTCCTTCAGGATACGGAAAGCCTTATCACTAGCTTCGTTCCAAAGTATTTTTCCCTTTCGATCTTTTCCTTTAAGAGTTTCTGTCAACGGGGCGGCAATAGCCGAAAACATAGGAATATATTGTCTATAGTATCCTGCCAACCCCAGGAAAGCTCTCACCTCTGTTTTACTTGTTGGAATTGGGAGCTCCTTGACTGCGTGTACTTTTAATTCCGAAGGGGATCTCTTCCCTTTTCCAATAATGTGTCCTAAGTACTGAACTTCCTCCTGAGCAAATTTACAATTTTTTGGCTTGATAGATAATTGAACACTCTTTATTTTCTCAAGAACTCTACTCAGATGATCCAGGTGTTCTCCCCAAGAATCAGAGAATACCGCAATGTCGTCCAAATACGGTATTGCAAAATGTTCACAATCCTGCAACAAATCAGACATCATTTTGCTAAAATAATAAGGAGCATTTTTTAATCCAAATGGCATTCTCAACGGTCGGTATACACCAAAATTAGTTGTAAAAGCGGCTATCCTTTGGGCTTTCTTGCTCAAAGGGATTTGCCAATACCCTTTTGTCAAATCCAATAAACTGATGTATTTTGCTGCAGCAACAGTTTCGACTCTTTGCTCTATGCTAGGCAAAGGAAAGTACTGAGTCTTGGTAATTTCATTACGTTTCCTATAATCTATACATGGTCTAGGATCCCGTCCCGGTATCTCAACCAATATCATAGGTGAAGTATAATCAGATTCACCTGGCTCAATGATTTTGTATTGCAACATCTTCTGAATCTCTAACTGCAATATCTCATTTTGTCTAGGTGACATTCGATAAGGTCTCATCCGAACAGGTTTATCACTGATCAACTCTATATCATGTTCAATTTCACTGGTTTTTCCGGGAATATTAGAAAACAAGTCAGAGTACTGCACCAATAATTTCTGCAATTGTCCTTGCTGATTTTCAGTTAAAACTCGATCCAATTTACTACTTTCCCTTATTTCACTAAAATCAAATATATTAGGATCAGAATCAATTCTTGGAAAATCTTCCTCAATTTCTGCAGGTTCATTATCCTCTAAATTCCATAGAATATTCACCAATTCAGGACGCTTATAATATGGCTTTAACATATTAATGTGATAAACCTGATTTCTTTCTTTTTTCCCTTCAAAACTAACAACATAATTTGTCTCGGACAATCTTTTAACGATCTTGCCTGGTCCCTTCCATTGTACAGCCAACTTATTTGGTCTACAAGTAGACAAGATCAACACCAAATCTCCGTCCTGAAACACACGTTTAACAGCGTTTCGATCATACCATTTTTTTTCGATTATCCCTCGTTTCTTCCATTTTCTCCACCGCTAACTCATGACTTCTCTTCATTCGATTTATAAGTTGAAATATGTATTCAACTACATTATTTCCTTCTTCAGGCGGCTCTAACCATTGTTCATATAATAACGTGACTGGTGATCTAAGATTTCGTCCATGCACTAATTCAGCTGGACTGAATCCGGTACTATCATGGGTCACAGTCCTTAAGGCAAACAAAGCCGACGGAACATGCCTCTCCCACTCCGACGCAGCTTCAATGCATAACACCCTCAAAATTCTTTTCACAGTCCTATGAAGTCTCTCCACAGGGTTACCCTGAGGATGATATACAGAACTTCTAACAGTTTTGACCCCAAATCGCTGGAAAAATTCCACAGTCAAATTACTCATAAATGAGGGTCCCTGATCAGTCTGTATTTCCCTGGGAAATCCCATACGACTAAAAATCTGTAATAATGCATCAATTACAGACGTTGATTCAACATTCGACACCGGCACTGCATCTGGATACTTAGATGCCATACACATAGCTGTAATCAAATATCTATTTCCATTTGGCGTAATAGGTAAAGGTCCACAAGCATCTACATTTATTCTGCTAAATATTTCAGATACTATGGGTACCAAAGTCAATGGGGCCTTCTTCTTATCATTAGGTTTCCCAGCTCTCTGGCAAGCATCACAAGTTTTCACAAACTCCTCTATTTCCTTAAAACAATTAGGCCAGAAGAAATGCTTTACCAAGCGATCTTTTGTTTTAGCAACACCGAGATGACCCGAGGTCTCCTCATGACACATCCTCTTAACTTGGTCCCTGAAGCACTCGGGAACCACCAGTAAATCCACCTCTGTTCCCATTTTATCAACTTTCCTCTTAACCAGTAATTTTTCTTTAACAATTCTAAATTCCTTGGATTCCGTTTCAGTCTTTTTGGCCAATTCAAACAATGAAGCCAATTCTCTACTCTTCTGTTGCTCTTCAGAAAATCTATTTGAATCCACTTTCACCAAATCCAAAATAGCCTCAGTTTCTACAATCTCCGGCAAAAGTTTACAATCTATATCAGAACAATCATCTCCCTCCTCCTTCAAATTTCCAGTAAATTCCGATTTCTCTATTTGATCATTTACCAACTCTTCCTCATTAATCTGTGTCCGTTTTTGCGCTCGTGTCAATACAGCACTCACAATTTCTTTTTTCTTCCTACAATCATCTTCAATCTCTTTGAATAGTGAGGCTGTTTTATTTCCAAGGATATATCTCCCCTGATCCAAATCATTTCCGAGAACCGCTGCTTTAGTGGTAACATGGCCCAGTTCACAATCAATCTCAATTTCGGCCATAGGCAAGCATGACATCTGCTGGTTCAACAAATGCTGCACCCACACATATTCTCCTGTCATATTTTCAGGTGAAACATACTTTTGACACACGACATCGACTGTAGCACCAGTGTCTCTTAAATAGGAATATTAGTTCCATTAATCTTTCCCGAAATTGTATACGGTGCCAGCAAATCTTCATCAACTTTATTTTTAACATGATTTACAACTTCCAGATCATTTCTATTTTTAAGTTTAGGGCAATCGGGTCTGAAGTGCGTTGAATCCCCACATTCAAAACAGCGGAACTGTTTCCTTCTTTCAAAATTAGGATCAGGTTTCCTCCTATCAAAATTGGAATCAAGTTTCCTCCTATCAAATTGGGGGTCGGGTTTCGTACCTTTAAAATAATTTTCCTTTCCCCTTACATCTTGTGTAGTTCCATTTCTTTGGTTACTTCCCCTAAAAAATCTCGGTTGCCATTGTTTCTTCTCATTTCTATCCTTAAAACTCATCGAAATTTTATTACGAACACACCTTCTTACATCTTCAAACTCCTCAATCTTAGTCACTAGATCAACTGGTGAAATTATAGTTGTCCAGGGATCCAAAAAATTATCCTTAAATTCAGGCGGTGCCCTCTTTTTTATCTGATCAACAATCATCAAGTCTTTTAATTGATCATAAGTCTCTATATTCAATCCATTCAACCAACCCTCCAAATAATTTTTTATCTCATAGTAAAAGTCATGCCAAGTACTATCGATTGCTTTTTGAGTTTTTACAAAGTTCTGACGAAACTTTTCTGGACTCAATTTAAACCGCTTCAGTAATACTGTCTTAACATATGGATATTCATTAGCATTTTCCACAGGTTCACGAGCTATCAATTGTGAAATTTCAGACGGTAAGATACCAATTAATTGAGTAACCCACTTTTCGGGGGGAATCTTAAGAACCTTTGCTTGTCGGTCAAAAAGTTCCAAGAACAAACTGATATCTTCCTTCACGTCAAATTTCGGCATCAATTTCTGAATCTCCACTCTCGATTCAAAACCTATACTAGATTTAACCGAATCGTCAGGGCTCTTACTATTCTTTAATTGTAATTCCAATTTCTGTTTCTCTAATTGAAACTCTCTTTCAGCCGACTTCACCTTCTCCGCCCTCTCTCGCTCCTCCACCTCTTCCCGTTTTATCCTTTCATTCACAACTGTCAAAAGCATTTCTCTTACAAAATCTTCATCATAATTAACACTCTTCGTTATTAATTCACGTAAATCAATGATTCGCATACTATCGTTAATTTCCTCCCCCAATTCCACTGCTACAACTTTCAGGTCCTCTTTTCGGCCTTTTCCAAAATATGCCATCTTAAAGTTCGATTTCTGCACTCTAATACACAGTTCAAACACTCTCTCAGAGCAACGGACACCCAACCAACTAACCAAAGTTAAATCGGTACACTATCAACATTCATTTACTCAGAATAATAAAAATCACCAATTTAATGCATAAGTACATTTTTAAATCAAGTAATTAACTTTAAATTTTTAAGACACATCAGTTCAATCATAAATATACCAATTCCTTTTTAAAAAAATACACACAAGTTCAATAAAACTTCAAGACGATACTTCAATTTCTGAAATCACAAACCCCTTAAACCACTGTTTACACACATTCAATTCAATTAATAAATTCACCAGATTGGTATTAGCAATTCTATACTTTTACACAATATAAACGCAATTAACTCAAAATCAGTATGATTTCATCCAACTATTTAACCAGTTTGGTTTTAAACACTATATTTTTCCCAGTACAAAACACAATTACCTAAAAATCAGTTTGATTTCCTCCAACTATTAAACCAGTCTGGTTTTAAACACTATATATTTTTTAAATACCGAACAAAATTACCTTGAAATCAGTTTGATTTCTTCCAACCATTAAACCAGTTTGGCTTTGAACACTATAAATCTTTTTTTTTTTTAATACAGAACACAATTACCTTGAAATCAGTTTGATTTCTTCCAACCATTAAACCAGTTTGGCTTTAAACACTATATATTTTTTTAAAATACAGAACACAATTACCTTGAAATCAGTTTGATTTCTTCCAACCATTAAACCAGTTTGGTTTTAAACAATATATATCTTTAAATACAGAACAAGATTAACATGAAATCAGTTTGACTTCATTCAACCATTAAACCAGTTTGGTTCTAAGCACTTTAGTTCATAGATATCTCAAGTTTCAAAATTTTACTGAATCCATAAAAATACACATTTGTTTTTCATACAATTATAAATTCAAAATTTAGAGTTTTTGAATAAACATAAAACACCGGCTGGCATTTGCGAACGCTATATAAATGTAATACCGGAGGCCAGTTTGGCACAAAATTTTACCAAAATGAATTCAACTTCCCAAATTATAAATATCTAAAACTACAAACGCTAATGGCACAATATACTGCAATGGAAGAAAGGGGAAAGACATACCTTTTATTTTTCTTCACTTTATCGAAAACAAGTCTCGGCGGAAGCTCCACTTTATACATATCACTTTAGACTGTAACGATGTCATCTGGTTCCCTGGTAGCACTAAACAAACAATGATTTAACATTGAATATTAACTTTATTTAACAGTTTATTTTTCAAAATAAAATGTCTTCGATCATTAAAAAAAATATATATATCGTCACTCTTAAACAAAAGCACAATTTTTCAGCTCTTTCTAAAATACATTACTTTAAAAACATAATCAATAAAAACCACCCTAAAACGTTCTCCCTCCATTACACAAAATCAGCTCGAATCCCATCTGACAACTTTTCTCAAACTGCCTCTCCATCTCACCATCCACTAGCTCTCTTCACTTCACTTGCCTCTCACCTAACATCTTCAGCTCTCTTTCCGCATATCGAAAAGTTCTCTCTCCGATACGAGAGCACGGCTGATCAGTCCGAAACTCAGGCGGCGATCCATGGACAAGATCTGACTCTGAGCTGCGATCCGTGGACAAGGTCTGACTCTAGGCTGCGATTCAGGAACAACCGCTGGACAAAACCAGTTTCGCAACTTACGAAACAAAATAGGCTGCGGGGTTTTTTTCTGTCGTTACACCGTGAATATAATAAAGATCGCGGCAATTTGGATGAAAATATAGTAGAAGAAACTAATCCTGAAACTGTAATGCCAACAAAACTTATATCTGATGTGAATGAAGCTGTGAATTCTTCATTTGTATCCGATTTGCCAAATGATATTAATGCTGATTTCATTAACCCACAGATTTTCAAAGGGTTCCCTAAAGCTGGTAAAAGGAGGGGTACTCAGAAACACAGAAGAAAATTCTACAGTTGTATTCCAACTGACACACCCGAGAAAAATAAACTTAAAGAATTTTTTTTTTAAATAGAGAATTGAAAAAGCGCAAGTTGTCCTTCATGAAAAAAGATAGGAAAACTCAGAAATTTATGAAAGAAACGCAAAAAATTCAAAAATCACAAGATTACAATAGTGATTCAGTGTCTGATGTCAGTGTAGAAGTGAGTGAGGAACCCGAAATGGACTAATCTTTAGAGACATTAGATGTCAATGATTTTGTTTTAATTCAGTTTTCTACAAAAAAAGACGGAAATTCACTATGTTGCCCGCAATGAAAAAGTGGAATCAGGTGATTATTTTTATTATTACAGATGTTAAATTTATGAGAAAACAAACTAATGAAACTTTTGTATTTAACAGAAATTAATGACATTTCAATGGTAGATACCAATGATATTATTCTTAAATTACCTCAGCCATCCATTTCGTGGGGTGCTTTTCGAGCAGCAAACTCATTCTGCTTTGAGATAAAATTGCATCAATACAATATCCGTTAAAGTTTATTCAACTCTACAACTTTTATTTTTTCTTAATTTACATGTGAATCACTTATTTCTAAATGCATTAGATATTGCATTAGTGTTCATACTTACTACTAATATATTTAAAACCAGTATTTTTTTTTAAAAATTTAATACAAAATTTTAAGATTATTTAGCTGTCTCATTGTGGCCCAGAGAATGTCTCATAGTGGCCCACCCTTGGGCCACAATGAGACATTATTATTATTATTATTATTATTAAAATACAATAAAGCACTTGCTTTCATACATATGAGATTAAAAATTGGTGGAATATATAAGTATTTAACGAAATATTGTATCTCATGTGTTTTTTGTAACGTAGACTTCAAAAAAAAAAAATTATAAAAAATTTTAAGTGTTTTTTGTCTCATTGTCGCCCACCCTCCCTACTGTATTGTTTTCTAGGTGATGAAACGATACATTATATTATGAATCGTTTGACTTGCGAGAAGTATCACTTTATTTCCAGAATTAATTCATAAACTAGAATTATAGTTACTAAAATTCAGTTCCTGTGTTCTTGTGTTTGCAAAGATTTTTCAATATGTTTGAACAAGATAATACAGGAAAACGTTCTTGAATTTTAACAGGGATAAGTAGAGCTCTCAAGCAAAGGTAACTAGAATTTATAAGGATGACATGGAACGATTTTTTCTAGAGGCGCAATTTATTTTCTAGGTGCTAGTAGCAGATATTTAGGATAAAAAAAAACCAAACTGTTTGCTAATTTTTATTTTACTGAAATAAGGCAATTTATTTTAATTATAAAAATACTTTATAGAACAAAATAATAATTCCAATTTTCAATTATTTTTTTCTGCAAATTTATAATCAATAAAAATAAGAATTAATTTACTAATTCTGTAGCAGTTTGAAACACACAAAAAGTGCAGAAAGTGGCGCTGAAAAACAATTTGAGGCAATTTTCGGATATATTTTTATTACAGCCTCATTAGAAGCATGAAAAGACGCCAGGAAGGGAAACTGTTAGAATAGGGCCTCATTTGATTGTAATTAGCATCGATCGCCTATCGCATGACAAATGTTTGTTTGAATGAAAATGTGTCAGAGATTTAGCGTTAAATAGATGAAAACGTTTTGTGATTTTTCATTTAGTTGAAATATGTTGCATTAATATAGCACATAATTCTTTAACCAAGAAAGGTTAAATGTGTAAAAAAAAAATATTAAGTTTCTTTTTATTTTCTTGACCATATATATGAAAAAGTAACGTTTAATAAAAAATATAATGCTGTTATCCAAACTAAGCTAAAAATTACTAAAAATGATAAAAAAATATACTAAGGAAGTAATAATTAATTAAAAAAAATTATAAAACCCGACTGCATAAAAATCGAACTAATTAATTATTTCTCAGAAACTACTTTTTTACATTACTTACCTATTTTTTTATTTACTTGTATTGATGACTTTTAAGTTGTGCTTAATTGTTAGTTCCTATCTATAAACACAGTTTTGATGAGGCCTATAGATGTCTCTGATGGTTAGAGTTGCAGTAAAGCTAGAAATTCTACCTACACAACTTCCAGGTTGTGTAATATTAAACGGAGTAACGGAGTGTGTAATTTAAACGGAGCTTCTGACTTTCAATGAAACATCGTCTTCATTTTGAAAGACCTATCCAATGATATGCCACTCAATATACTGCGTAAATTTTTTTTTTCGTCTCTACCGCCATATTGTATTTTACGGCCGCCATTTTGAATTTATAAATACAAAACCTAGCCTATAACCATCGGACGGTTAAGACAAATCGATAGAAATGTCATTCATTAAAATCCCTCCAGCCCTTGGGATTTTTCGAGAGTATAAAGAAATCCACTTACCCAGAAACGAGTGAAACACATAACCCTTCATGGCAGTCGGGTAAAAAGCATATAAATACCTTCATTCAGATCGACATATGTTTCATCGCTCAAATGGCGGCATTTACAAGATCTTTGTTGATACAAATATTTTCTCAAAAAATTTTAAAAGACAAGAAGCTTCCTGTTTAAAAAAAAAAAAAAAACGAAAATATTTGTATCAACGAACATCTTGAAAATGTCGCCGTTTGAGCGATGAAACATGTCCTGTTATAAATGCCTCTTAAGTATATATTTTTTCCCTTTTAGCAGTTTTTAACTTAGTTTGAATAAGTGATTTTCAGACATACTTTTATATCATTGTTAGTTAAAATTTCAGTCACGTAACAATAATCTCATCAAATTTCAAAATACCAATATGATTAGATAAAGGTACTGAATATATTTATTGCTCATACTTCTGTAAAATAAGTTAAATATTTCGTATATAAATTTTGTTTAAAAAAAAGTGGCGCATGAAACACAGTACAGTCGACAAATTAACAAAATTGAAATTTTCTGTGTGCTTAAAAATGCATTTTGTGCTGTTATTGTAAGTGTTAAGAATAAAACAATAAGTTACTCAATGACACCATTTTTTTTAGGATTTCTTCGCAGTGAACTATAATTTCTTTATTTAAAACAAAAATTGTTAAGAGTGAAACAGTCTCTCTGGCCGTTTCCAAGTCAAAACATTCCATCATTTCAATAACAACAAAAAATCAGTGTTTCCACTCACTAGTAAATAAATTACAATCTATCGTCAACACGCAGACGATTGGAATAATAAATAAAATTACGGCGCTGACACAGCGCCCTGGTACGGGAGATTTTAATTACGATCAGTAACATACTCCCGACCGTTGAAACCTGCAGGTTTCAAAACTACTCTAATATACAAAATAAAATTACATAATACTACATATAACCATGCAAAAGATATAATTAATAACAAAGGAAAAATGGTAAAATTACTGTACATTTGAATACAATAAAACATACTATAGAAATTAAACAACAAAATATATTCAAAATACACCAAATATATACATAAAAGAAATTAGTTTCCATTAATTGGAAGGGGACAAATACTTCTCAGATTTCTTTTTATTATTGTACCGTTAGGTAGACGAATGTTCCCTACTCGAACTTTTTTGTACTTACCGAGAAATGTCTCGGAAATCCTACCTGTTGCCCATTTTGTGCTGATCATATTTTCATCTTTGATGAATACGAGAGAACCGACATTTATATTGTTTTTATTTATTTGCCATTTATTACGTTGCTGTAAGGTGTTCAGATAGTCCCGCTTCCATAATTTCCATATTTGCTGGCTATATTTTGTTATTTTTTGCCAGTTCCTAAGTTTGTTTTCCGAAATTTCAGTGAGCTGGGGTTCAATAATAGACGTTAAGGGCCTACCTATAAGAAGATGACCCGGTGACAGAGTGTCGAAATCGTCGAAATCTGATGATAATGGGGACAGAGGTCTTGAGTTCAAAATAATTTCAATTTCTAGAATTACTGTCAGAGATTCCTCTAAAGTGAGGTGCGCATTACCAATTACATGTTTTAGATGGAATTTGAATGATTTAACCCCTGCCTCCCAAAGACCACCGAAGTTCGGCGCTTTCGGAGGAATAAAATTCCATTCGATATTTTCCCTTGCAAAATAATCAGCTAATCCTTCATCTGGGTGTCTAACCAAATTGTGAAGCCTTTTCAATTCTAAGTTTGCCCCTACAAAGTTTTTTGCATTGTAAGAAAATATTTTTGAACACTTTCCCCTTCTGCTAACAAAGCGCTTAAAACAAGCAAAGAAGGCTGCAGAAGTGAGATCTGAAACAAAATCTAGATGAATAGCTTTGGTGCAGAGACTAACGAATATACATACATACACTTTATTATATGTACCTTTCCTTTGATTTTTGAATTTAATGTAAAAAGGGCCGCAATAATCAGTTCCAATAATGGAAAATGGAAATGAAGGTGTAACACGCTCTTTGGGCAAGTCACCCATAACTTGACTCGCTAATACAGGCTTGTTTTTAAAACAAGTGACACTTTCATCTGTTATTTTGCGACAGATGTTTCCATCCAAAATTTATGACAAATATAGTACAACAATGTTTGTGATCCTACATGTAAATACTTTAAATGAAAATATCTTACAATAATTAAAGTAAGGGGATGCTTACTTGGCAGAACCATAGAATGTTTTTCATTTGTTGTCAAATATGAGGTATCCAATCTACCCCCAACTCTTAAAATATTACTTTCATCTAAGAAACAATTTAAAGAATTTAGTTTACTTTTATTTGGTACCGAATTACCTTTCTGAAGACATTTTATTTCTTCCTGATACTCACTTTCTTGAACCATCTTTATCAGTGATAATTCTGCAGCATTCAATTCTTTAGAAGTAAGATGATCTTTCACTCTATTAACATTTCGAAGGTTATGAATAAATCTAAGCACGTAACATAAAATTCAAATGATAGTTATATAATTATTACTAACACTAATAATATAATCTAATAAATAATATTGATCATAAATAGCTAGAGTTACTAAAGAGTTATCATTTTCACATTTAACTGTTTTCTTTAGTTCATCAGAGTAGTCATCTGACAAATTTTGGCTGTTGCAGTCATTAGTTGGGAGAACTGTTTCTCTCAAAAAGGGGGGACCTTTAAACCACAAATCCTTTTCTAAGAGCATATCAACACTGACGCCTCTGGTAAGGAGGTTGGCTGGATTAGACTTTCCTGGACAATGAAACCACGAATTGGAGTCAGTCAAAGATTGAATCTCGTTGACACGATTCGCTATGAATGATTTCCATCTTTTACTAGAACCACTAATCCAGTACAAGGTGATTTTCTAATCTGTCCAGAAGAACATATCTGATGGCTTCTTATGATCTACTATTTTCTTGACTGCATTACCTAGTCGGGGAGCAAGTAAAGCTCCCAATAGCTCTAATCTTGGTAAAGTGATTTTTTAAGATGTGTAACTCTACTTTTTGAAGTCACAAGGTTAACTTCAATAGCATTTTCTTTAACAATTCTGAGGTATATGACAGTGCCGAAGGCTTTCTTACTAGCATCGCAGAAACAGTTAATCTCTACCACATCTGAATTTTCTTCTTTCGTTGAATTTAGCACAATTCTTGTAATTTTTAGGTCGAAGAGGCGTGGGATCTCAGAACACCATTGAAGCCACTTTACTTTAACATCTATTGGTAGATCTTTATCCCAAGCGATTTTCCTCAACCACAGATCTTGAAATAGGCATTTCATGCGAATAGTATAGGGAGTGAGCAAGCCAAGAGGGTCGAATATTTTTCCAATAGCACGCAGGATGAAGCGCTTGGTGTTTTCATTTTTTGATAAAATTTCTAGTTAGCCCTTTACATATACGATAAAGCAATCTTCACTCGTATGCCAAGACATTCCTAGAACTTTTGTTGAGTCAAATCCTAATTCAATTGGGTTATGTAGAGGCTGAGTATGAAACCCTTCTTGTTTCCATTGCTCTATCAAATCGTTATCATTACTTGACCATTTTCTGAGTTTCATACTTGCCTCGCTCATAATATAAAAGCATTTCGAGAGATTTCTAACGCATCCTGCAATTTGTCAGCACCAGCGATGAAATCATCAACGTAGAGGCACCTATCTAATAACTTTGTTGTTGTAGGATATCTAACTTGAAATTTCTTGATATGTTTTCTTAGAGTAGCAGCAAGAAGAAACGAGGAAGCATTCATACCAAAAAGAACTCGGTTGAAGCAATATATTTCTATACATCTATCTCCAATCCATAAAAACCTCACTGCGTCTCTGTCTTTCTCCGCTAGGGATATCTGCAGAAAGGCCTTTTCTGTATCACCTATCAATGCTAATTTGTTTAATCTAAAATTGATAAGTAGATCGAATACGTTTGGATTAAGATTTGGACCTGGCCAAAGACAATCATTTAACGATAATTCGCCAACATCATGTGAGCTGGCACCGAAGACTACTCTCATTTTTGTAGTTAGGCTTTGTCTAAAGACAGGTTGATGTGGAAGATAAGAACGTGGTTTCTCCAAAGGCTTGTGCGTTTCGGGTTTTTTTTCTATGATTCCTTTATTTTCATAATCTTTCAAGGTCTCGCAATATAAAGGGCGAAGCTCTAATTTTCGCTTCATTTTCACTTTAAGACAGTTTAGCCTATTATTGGCTATTTTGAAATTGTCGTTCAGTTCTCGCCAATCTTTTTCCCATGGTAAGGGAACTTCGTAACGTTTATTTTTATAAGATACAGATTTTTCAAATATTTCTAATGCTCTATCTTCGTCAGTACATGTGGGATCGTCTTTTATCCCTAATGTTTCTAACTGAAAGAATTTTTGAACGTCTTTTGCCAAATCTTCATAGTTACAAACAAGCCCACAATGAGTATTTTGCGTGATTTGGTTGTCAGGATTTAATACGCTTCCGCAGGCAATGGATCCAAATACAGAGTTTTGGAATTTTAAATTAGAAATGGGGACTTCAATTCGACCGACTTCTAAAAGATCATAAAATATTTGAGCTCCCAAAAGAAGATCAATTTTTCCAGGTTTGTAAAATTCTGGATCCGCTAATTTAATGTTATGAGGGTAATGTTCTGTTGGAACGTTAATCCGAGATACTGGAATAGTATCCGATATTTTTGGTACAGAAAGAAGTTCTATTTCCGCCTTAAAATTTGAATTGTTCGAAATTAATGCTTTTACCTTGGAGTTAATATTCACGGAGATGCCATTTAATCCTGAAACCGCAACTTTTATTTTCTTTCTTAATTCCTAAATAATCAGCACACTGAATCGTAATGAAATTACTCATTGATCCAGCATCAATCAAACCTCTTGACGGCGTAAATTCACCAAATTTATCTTTAATATAAACAATGACAGTTGATAAGATGCCAGAACTTAAATAATTTATCTCAGAAACAGGTGTACCTGAAAATACTCTTTCGTTAGAAATGCGAAATGTTGCAGCATTCGGGTCTAGACTTGAATGCGATACGATTTGATTCTGGTTTTGGGTATTGCAATCACGGACCTCGGGTTTTGAATTATATTCATTTTTTCTATCGCTGTTTTGAATTTGCTTTTCATTTTCATTCTCGAAATGCAGTAAACTTGAATGTTTTTTCATACATTTCTGACAAGAATAAGCAGATTTACAATTTCTAACCGAGTGGAATTTTAAACAGTTAAAAGAAATATTATATTTCTTTACGAATTCCTATCTAGAAGCCACTGAAAGATTTAAGAATTCTGGACATTTGTGCAAACCGTGAAATTCATTACTTTGACATTTAACACATTTAAATGTTTTTGAGATTTTACCATTAGATATAGATACCATACTAGTGATTAGTTGTTGAGCATTGCGTTTAGGAGTTACATTATTTATAAGAGGTTTGGAAACTTGAAGTGTTCTCGCTTGTCTTTTTAAAAATTCGATTAATTCTTTTAATTTTGTTAGCTCGTCTTTTTTTTTTTGTTCACGTTCAAACCATAATTTTGTGGACCCATCTAATTTCTGTCACAATATATATCTTATTATTGTATCCGCAAACCCTTCAATTTTTTGATCGAGAATTTCTAGAGATCTGATACATTCACTGGCGGTATCTGCCAAATAAAGAATAGCACTAGGTGTTTCACTTTGTATTGAATTAATGGACATTAATTTTTTAATGTGAGCAAACACTTGTTGTCTTTTATTGGAATATCTTTCCCCTAATAAGGACCACACTGTTTGATAATTATCATCTTAAATCGTTATACTTTGTATAACTTTGGCAGCTTCAGAATGAAGCGAAGATTTCAAATATGATAACTTTTGAGCACCCGAAAGTGTGCTATTATTGTGAACGCTAGATTTAAAAAGATCACTAAAATATATCCAATCGTGTACATTTCCACTAAAAGAAGGTAGATTAATCGTGGGAAGTCGAACTTCTGTTACACTATTCTCTTGTTTTGGCTTTGATTCATTAAGAACATTTGTTTGTTTTTGTTTCGCTCTTTTAATTTTTAACCAAATTTCATCTAACTCTTTTTCAATCGATGATTGTTCATCGAGATATTTATCAATTTCCTCTTCATCGCACAATGAATAAAATTTATCAAAAATTTCTTTCAATTCTAGATTGAATTGATCACATTTCGTATTTACAAGTTCTAAAGAACATTCATCAGAGTCACTTAATTTAATTTCACTCACAAATTTAGTAATTTTACATTTTAAAACTCCTTTTTTAGTCAAAAATTTTTTTAATTCAGTAGACATGTTAAAGAATAAGTCCTACCTTATTCGAAGAAACCAAGTCTCGTCGCTGATTCTTGACTCTTAAAAGCAAACGATAATTCTATTTACTCCGGCTCGACGGACCAATTTTTGTTAAGAATAAAACAATAAGTTACTCAATGACAACTTTTTTTTTAGGAATTCTTTGCAGTGAACTGTAATTTCTTTATTTAAAACAAAAATTGTTTAGAGTGAAACAGTCTCTCTGGCCGTTTCCAAGTCAAAACATTCCATCATTTCAATAACAACAAAAAATCAGTGTTACCACTCACTAGTAAATAAATTACAATCTATCGTCAACACGCAGACGATTGGAATAATAAATAAAATTACGGCGCTGACACAGCACCCTCGTACGGGAGATTTTAATTACGATCAGTAACAGTAAGTTTTAAATTTATTGTTATTTCTCTGCAGTCAAATAACTAATTTTAATTTTTAAATTATTTTCATCCAGTTATTCGTTTTACATTTTAAGCGAAAACCCATAATAGTGGAAGTTGAAATATAGTTCACATTTGTACTGTGCACAGTTAAAATTTGTAATCTTTATTAACTTAGCCAGGAATCGCTAGCATGCAACAGTTGGTTAAATTAAGCGTCATTTCATAATAATGAGCACCAATCTTTTATCCTCTGACAAATGTATATCATTAGACAGATTAAAGTATCAAATAATTTCTATTTGACCAAGAATAGCTTCATTATCATAGGCTGATAAAAAAAAAACAGAAATTGATAACGCTAACGATCTTTTATACAGAGATATATCTCTTAGTCTTTGAGAAAAAAAAACTCATTAATAACACACTCGTATCCTTTGGTATCATGCATAGAATAAATAGTTATTTAGCTGAGAATAAAATAACTTTTAAATATTAAGAACATATTTTATAATCAAGAATCTAGGTTTTAATGCCCTTTTGCTTTTCTAAGAACGAGTTTTGCGCTAAGAACGAGTTTTGCGATATAATGTTGTCATCTATTTCAAAATATATGAAATATACTTCTATTAATTAGCAAAAGATATAAATGTCACTATAAATGAAAATTTTGATGAAAATTCGAGCTCGTAATCTACACAACCAAAACGGTTTATATGACCTCCTACAGATTCTGTAGTCTTCATGTGCTATGAGAATTATCCAGTAAATAATGAGAGGATATGGATATTATATTATATAATGATAATCCTCTTATACAAGCTTATAGATTCTCTTATCAGATGTACATGTGCATTCTATGGATGAATATCACAAAATGCGAGATTTTGAAAACGTAAATTTTGAAAATTTAAATCGTTTCAAAGCTTCAGATTTTTTTTAAATGTTGGTTAAATAGCTGAATAAAAGATTTTATATCTTAAACTGCTAAAGTTTTAAGACCGTAAGTTCATTTTTATGTAATTATAATTATATGTAATTTCCTTGGCATATGTATGCCACGATAATGATAATTTCATTCTAAAACATTTTTCACATTCTTGTTCCATTTTTATTTTTTTATCTAACTTTTAAATTTTAATTAAAGGAACATGTGTCCTCTATAGTATCTCAAAATCAGTGTAATGTTCAGTTTTATTTGTAATTTATAGAAACCAGGAAAATGATATAATAAAAGTCTACTTTATTTGTACAAAGCCTTTAAACACATTATTTTCGAAGAAATATTTGAAAGATCTTGCTGGTAGCAATAATTTTGATACTTCTGACTTGAACTATGTCAAGAACAAGAAGAATTACTCTGCAGTGCCATCTTTATACCTCATAAAGAACTAAAATGAGCAGGCTAGGAAAATGACATTCCTTTTCTGTGATAATCATATTTTAACTATGAAAAATTATTCGTAAAATACAGAACTTGTTACCTTCTTCATATATGTGTTATATAAGATATTATTAATCAGAAATTAAATAAAAAATAGAGAAAGGTAAGAAAAAGATATTAGAACAGTATAACAGAAAGCCTTTTACTTTACACACATCACAGTGTGACATGCCAGGAAAATGACAATCCGATATTTTAAGTATTTAATTGCTTTATTTTTATGTTATTATGAATATAATATTTCTTGAAAATACTTCTAAGAAAGATTTTTTACAAGAAGGTAAAAAAGAAAATTGCATTATATAACATTAAATAGAAATTTTATTGTTCGGACTGCAGTTTTCGTATTTTGTGATATTGTTCCCTATATATTCTTATCTGATTTCCCGCTTTCCTTTATGTAATAATCGTCCAAAAAGATGTCATAAAAAGTCGTCATGAGAAGTCATTACGTGTGACATATTGACAACCAGAGGGTATCTTGTGGCAGTCTACAGAGATCGGTTAATTTAAATATGGTATCCCCTGGATGTTTTTAGGATGTGAACGTGTTATCTGGAAATTTAAAGAAGCAGAGAGGGTTACATCCTATTTTCATCTTACATACATTTTAACTAAAATAAGGAAAACATCATACTTGTTATATATTCATATAAATTTATGCAAGAAAATAATTTAAACAAGAAAAGTTTCACGTATTCCACATATGTAATGAAACATGCTTTAACACCAATATAATATTGTTATAAATTTTGTTTTTAATAGTCATATAGATATCTAAAAGTGCATTAAAAACATAACTCAGTAAAAAAATAATTTTTCGCAATTGCTTTCCATATACAGTAATGCGTTCGAATTCTTTCGTGCAACTCTCTATTGGATCTATAGAATGTAGCTGAAAACGCAGTTCTGACAATTATAGATCGTAGTCTGTCCTGAAAACCGATTATTTTTTAGAGTCTTTTTAAATGAATAATAGCTGCTGTGCATGTATATTCTCTATTCAATAGATAGCGAGTAGTAGTACATTTTGGTGATCTATAACAATTTAATATGTTTGAAGTATCTTAACTTCATTTGTATCGATTGTAAAAGCAAATTATCTGTAGATCACATTTTAACGGAATTATCCTGTGCGTCCCCGTAAACGAACTATAAATACTGCTTTTTATATTTAAATAAAAAAGAAAAGTGCCCAGCTAAACTAATGGCATTGAGCTCACAGGCTATTCACACTAATTGTATATTATACACTTATTTTAAAGAATAATGCCCCTAAAGAAAAATAAGTGAAGGGGAATTTGCCCCCGTTTCCCCCTTTATACTTAACCAGTGACCTTCCAAATCTCATCAGGGAAGCCCCTTATCATAATAAACCGGTATACAAAATTTGGAGCAAATCGAATAATCCTGCAAAGAAAACATTTATCTAAATTAAGGGGGTGGACTAGCCCCCCTTTATCTTTAACCAATGAATCGCCAAAACGAATCAGGGAAGCTCCTTAACATAATAAACCGGTATACCAAATTTGGAGCAAAGCGAATAATTCTGCATGAAAAACCCGTTTATATAAATTAAGGGGGGTGGCCTAGCCCCCCTTCGCCCTTTATCTTTAACCAATAAACCCCCAAAACTAATCAAGGAAGTTCCTTAACATAATAAACCGGTATACCAACTTCGGAGCAAATCGAATGATTCTGCATGAAAAACCCATTTATCTGAATTAAAAGGGGTGGACTAGCCCCCTTTCCCCCCTTTATTCTTAACTAATGAACTCCCAAAACTAATCAGGGAAGTACCTTAACATAATAAACCAGTATACCAAATTCGGAGCAAATCGAATAATTCTGCATGAAATACCCATTTATCTGAATTAAAAGGGGTGGACTAGCACCCTTTCCCCCCTTTATTCTTAACTAATGAACCCCCAAAACTAATCATGGTTGTTCCTTAACATAATAAACCGGTATACCAAATTCGGAGCAAATCGAATGATTCTGCATGAAAAACCCATTTTTCTGAATTAAGGGGGGTGACTAACCCCGTTTTTACCCCTTTATCCTTAACCAATGAACTTTCAAAACTAATCAGGGAAGCGCCTTATCACAATGAACCTAGGAAAAAATTTTGAAGCAAATCGGATGTTTCTATCAAGAGTTATCGCGTTACGTACATACATACGTACGTACGTACATACATACATACATACATACATACAGAACGGGCGGGCACATTAGCTCTCAGGCTTTGATAGCCTGTGAGCTAAAAAAGCAGTTGGCAGTGAAGCTATGTGATGCCTATCAGTGTTGTTATGCTTGAAGAATCGTAATATGATTAAAATGCCACTCAAACGACTCTTCCTGATACAGCATAATCAAACGGAATTCTTCTGTGCGCCGTTGTAAACAAAATATAAATGTTTCACATTTCATATAACATAGAGGACATTCTATAAAGAACCTCTGTAACATATAACATTGCATAACAGTCAACGGTATTTAGGTGAGTGGGGGGGATGGCTAGAGATCCAGACACATAGCTAGACGGTCAGATAAATGAAAATCGTAAATACTTTTCAACTGTGTTGGCAAGTTTTAAAAATGGATCAATTTAGCTAGAACGTTTTAACACTTTCTCTACTAACGGTACTTATAAGTACCATTAAAATAACTTTTTATAAAATTCATTTAATACATCGAGAAGTAGTAATACAGTTTAGAATGAGTTATAGTTGCATTATTTTATCTTGTTCCAAAAGCATTATTGGTTACAGAAAACAAAAATATTTTTTAAAGGATGATTTCTTTTGCCTTTGCATCTTTTCAGCTTTCTTGGCGTTGGGAGTGCGGATACGGGGTGGTGGATTTTTCAATTCGGAAGTATTTCTACATTTCTGTTGTAAGAACATTATATTTGTACATTTCCTAATTCTACAAAATAGTACTAAGGAAAACATTTAAAATAAAAGATTTGAGTAAGGTTATAAATATTGCAGAAACTCCCTATAAATTCATATTTAATTAATCCCTTTAAATCCTTCAATTCTTCTAAAATCCTTCAAAAATTTATTAAATGATTATGTAAATATTCTTATATAGTTTCAAAAATTCACGAAAAATGCTTTAAAAGATAAAATTTTCATGAATTCATAATTCAGTACATAAAGTGTTAAACATTTGTTAAACCACTAAAGTAATATGATGAAATAATAATAATCATGCGATATTTTGTCAAATGAAACATATAACTGCTCAGCTTGCAGTGCTGCACTGTGTATCGAAGCACGTAGCTTTACTTTTAACTTCAGTTGTTGTTAAAAATTATTTTGAAGCAAAATGCTAAAAATCCCGTTTGTAGTTTTATTTAACATGACTTTAGTTTATAAGAGGACATTTGTCAGTCTTTTTAGAAAAACTTCTGATATGCTCAGTTTAAAGTTTGTAATTATTCCAGTCTGACCTTGCATTATCCATCTTGTCAAACTAAAACAATTCTGTACATCGTATGTTTCCTCTGATCTAAATGTTTTCGATTCTTGATGTGCGATTTATCTGCTGAAAGTGATGCATGCTATTTTTTAAAATTATTTAGTTTATATATATATAACTCTATAAACAATAGCTTGTTCTAACCTGTATATATTGTGGTATTTAAATATAATCTCTTAGGGATGTTATAAGCATTTAACATTTCCCCCCAGACAGTTTCAGAAGAGTGCTCCTGCCTGCCCTTTAATTTAAAAAAAAAATAAATAATAACACACTCGGTTAAGGGGGTAGGATACCTCTAAACTTTTAAAATTTCCGAATTTTTTTTTTAATGCATATTTTGATTCCGTAATCTTTTCTGAACAATATGCAAAAAACCGCATTAAAAAATTCCATTAGTTTACAAATTATGGCAGTTTTATTACGACTACATATTAAGACTATATAGGATAATTAAACTTGGCGTTGCGTTTATTCAAAATGATGAATTTTTATACTGCGCGCAGTGTTACTAAAAAACTATGCATGGCAATCAAAAGAAATTTTTACCACATATTCATTTCTCTATTACCTACAACTTAAAACCAGAAAAATGTAAGATTTTATTATTTTTTTGTTTTTGTGCTTCGAAAATATTTTTTTAAAAGTGAAATTTTTTAATTTTTTGTTAATTTTTTAATTTAGTCAATATTTTTTTTACAAATATTTTGGTTTTAGTATAAAGGTAGCACTATTACGTATTTATTTTCACCAAAATTTCCTCTTCATATGCATATTTTCAGATTTTATCATGCGCGCAAGATTTTTTTTCTCTTATTATCATATATTTTTAAACTTATCATTTCAATATTTATTTATGAATTTACACGTATACAGATTTGTTTTAAATATAAACTTAAATATGAGCTGTACATTTAAATGAAGTTTGATATTTATGTTTGACTTATTACGCATGATTTGATGCTTGAAACATAGTGATATTTTTAACTTTTCGACGCGTTCAAAGGTATCCTATCCCCTTAAACGAATTGTGCACTTACTGCCTTTTGTATTGAAAAGTTTGCTTACATATTAAGAACTGACTTGCTGAGTCTTAAAAAGAATGCCCTGACTTTTAAATATTAAAATTGACATAAAAAATGTAAAGAATGTACTTAAAAATAAAAAAGTGTCCTTCCTATCTAAAAAGTGCTCTTACAAATCTAATAAATACCCTTGGAAATATAAAAAACGCATGTGCTAATCTAAAAAGTTCCCTTTTCCCACCAACAGAACCCTGCCCTTTTCTAAACCTGGGGGAAATTCTGCATTTAAATATGTCTTCAATGCGTTAAAAAATCGGTAATACATTTTTAGCTTTACTCCTTTAACCCAGCCCTTATTTTAAAATAAAATATTGATCAAATGTTGTTCGATTTATGTCTCTTTTCTCCATCTTTTTACTTTTTTTCTCTAGAACATATTTCTTTGAAAACGCAGACATTTCTGTTTCCTCAAAGGATTTTCCTTTTGGGACGAAAAAATGAACTCTCATCAATGTATATGATCCGTGAATCGTATTCCCGCATAAATATCCTCCAAGGAAAAAAAGTCAATGTTTATAGAACTGGAAGTCCTACGAAGTTATAGGAGATAAAATGAATGATAATATTATTGATTGATATGTCATGGAGAAAAGAAATGTTCAATAACACTGAAATATACAGGACGATTCAGAAATAGTCGGAAAAAATGAAAAAGCTGATAATAACTGTTTGCCTGTCGCCAATAAACTATTAAATTTTAAAATATGCGGATTAAAATTTTATATAAAAGGGAAGGGACTAAAAGAAAAATACTTGATACTTCAAAAATTTCCAAAGTTAAATCATTAACTTTCATGATATTTACTTAAAAACCAATTTGGCTTATAAAAATCAGATTTAAGGGAGAAATGCTTGTAAATTTAATAATACTTTTCCTTTACTACAGACAAACAAACAAAAAGAAAATCTCAAGTCAATTGTACGTCAAACGCGGCAAATGCGCCTTCGTATTCTAGCTAGTTTTATAAACATTCAGATCTTGGTGCAATAGCTGTTGCGCTCTTATGCAAAAATACATGTATAAAAAATATTACAATTATAGATATTAAATTTAGCAGTACGGAAATAATATGAGTTCATCTTAAATAGGATGTAATCGCCATGGCAACCTAAAATCATTACCTATCATGGGATATCATTGAATTATTTACATATGATAGGATATAACAAAATGAATAAAATTTATTTCTTTTATTAAAATCTTTTTAAGTTTTGATTCGATTGTCATAAAATTTGAAATGACTCGACAAAATTTAAAAGGTAAAGCTAGGAGAGATCGCGCGGTAGGAGAGATTGCGCAAAAACAGATTCGACCGGAAGGAGTAGAGTGCGCGAGCAGCGACTCCAGGTAGTTGTACAGCAGCATTAGTGCAGTGTCTACATGAATGTGCACATTGATTGTTGCAAGCGTCTTGAATAAAGCATTGCTATTTTGTTTTGTTTTTCCAAAGTAATTGCTTGAATTTTCACAACTGTTCGTCAAAATTTCATAGAATGCCAGTACAAAATATTTTGAACTTAAACGATTTCATATAAAATGCTAACCTAGACTAAGGATGCGAACATCAATAATTCATTTTTGAAGTGTCCATGTTTAAATAAAAGGCCGCGCAATCTCTCCTACCAAAATAGGAAAGCTTGCGCATCTGCTACTTAGGAGAGATGGCGCATTTCCCCATAAGTTTCAGAGCTACGAGAGATTACGCAGCTTATTGGTAGATTTGCATGAATTGCAAATTACGTGCAAAACATATGAATGAATCAATTTTGAAATAATTTCGGAAAAACACATAATTATCAAAACTAAATTTGGCATCAAGTTAATTTACAAAAAAATACTTTTGTAGATACAAATTTTATTAATAAATTAATAATACAGTTGTTATTAAATTAATTTTATGTAATTATTTTTGTTAATAAATTAATAATATATTTGTAAATAAATAAATGAAATATTTGTATATATTTTTTTAATTTATAAACAATTAATTTGCTAATAAATTAATAACACCTACAATGTTTTGGAAAAGCTTTCACCCATTGCAAGTAGTTTAATGCCATCGAAATAAAAAGGAAACAGAGTGCAACTAATATTACTGGTCCACAAAATATACATGAAAAAAAGACTGAAGAAGGATGCCGCAGCAAAAAAACAGCTGAAGATAAGATGCTTGCTTCCCGAAAAAGTGGGATTAAAAAACTGATGGAAAAAACGAAGGTCAATGAGGATGAGTGTATTGAATGTCCGGAACTGTACCAGGAGACAACTTCGACCAATGTCTGGATTCAATGTGTTACTTGCGTCAGGTGATTGTACGAAAGCTGCATGATTTACAACAATAACTGCATCGATTGTGGACACGACAACTTCGGTTAGCAAACCAAACACATCGAAACTGTGGAAATGAAAATGATGTAATTTTCAAGATAAACATGTTACCAAGTAGATTAATGTTATTTTGTAATCTTAATAGGGCTCGCTTTTACTGATATTTCAATCTTCTTCTTAAATTATTTTTTTTTCTTTTCTTATTATTTAAACATTAGGTTGAAATATTCACTCCCAATACAATAATATTTACTCACAAAAACAATGTCCTTTTTATGTAATTATTATTATTAAAAATTTATTTGTAGTTATTATTAATAGCAATCTCTTCTACCCATGTGCGCAGTCTCTCCTACCCATGTACGCAATCTCTCCTACCCTGTAAGGAGAGATTGCGCAAAATAGTTTTCTTCGTTTTATTACTACTGTTATACGTGGGCAAACGACAGACGGACGGATCAGCCGATGTGTATAGGTGCTACGTATTGATATAATTACGAACGTACTTAAAAAATCCGAAATGAAGAAAATAACCATTAGAACCTTTCAAGTTTCATGTAAATTCGAAATAAAATAAATGAACAAAAATTTTTTTCGGGTTGGTTTGTGCAATGCATTTAGCATGGATCATGTGCTATTTGTTGATTTCGCGTTTTCATTTTAATGAGGAAAAACATGAAAAGGTAGAAAAAAAAATTACAATTTCGAAAAACCTATTCATTTAACTTCATTAGAATTCACAATGAAATCAAATGAAATAGTTTTGCAAAATAGAATCTAAAATTATCTTTGTTTATGGGTTATAATCAATAATAAATACTTATTGCATATTAAAAAAAAAAAAGAAAAATAGTATTCATAAGAATCTTCTAGAATTTAAGTATTCAGCTCTTTTTTTTTTAATTTAACAAATTTATACTATTTAGTACCGAAATAGATCGTTCTTTTATAAGATTTGCATCTATTTCATTATTGCACACTCTGTAAATCGAAACTGGGTTTCCAATACTCTTAAATTTCCGGGTTTAAGGGGGTCCGGGACACATTTTAAGATAATTTTTATTTATTCAGTTAAAATTCTGAATTTTTTTGTGATGGTTAACCTTATCATTTGTAAACGAAATCACAAGATAAAACTTCTCAGATTTTTTTTTAATTTAAATTTAAAATTCATTCAAAAAGTGGGGTAATTTAAAATCGTTATAACTCGAAATGTTATTTATAGAATTTCAATTTTTTTTCATTTAAATAAACAGAAATATATAAGTTTTAATTTTGATTCAACATTTTTAAAAATATTAATTTATAAAAAAAAAATTAAAATATTTAACAAAAAAATTTCAAAAAAAGTGGTGCAACTTAAAAAAAAAAAAAAAAAAAAAAAAAAAAATCATATTTTTAAAAGTAAATATTTTTTTCAAATATTCTGAATCGAAGTAAAGTTAAATAATTGAAAAATGTATGTCCCAAGTTTGAACCCTGTATCTTTAACTGTTCTCGAGTTATAAGAATTTAAATATGAGAAATGGTAAAAAAATGTATCATGAAGAAAAACGCATTTTTAGAAGAAGTCGTTTCCGTGACAGCCATTGCTTGAAATCAAGATTTTGAAAACAAACCAAAACGAAAAAATTAATATCTATTGTTCAGATAGAAACATGATTTAAATGTCATTTTAAGCAGGAAAAAACAGAGAATTTTTTTATGAAATAAAATTTGTTTGCAAAATTTAAAGATTTTTGTGTCTCGAACCTCCTAAAGCAATCAAATATTTTCCTAATTCAATCTCTAAATTTTCCATTGCATTTAAATATGCACCGTTACCATGCCATGGTGGTAATCAAATTACAAGACTCTCCTTATAATAATATAAGTAAATAAATAGATATATACCGGGTATTTCAAAAGTTCGGCGCGAAAGTAAATCGCGATAAAATAAATGGGTGGAGAGACATGCTGTTTGGAGATAAGTTTTCAGCGTGTTCAGGATTTTGTATGACGTCAACAAAAAAAAATAGTTCAAAATCTCGATAACAGAGGGCGGTACTTCAAATAATTCCATGGAATAATTCCATATTACTCACATGAAGCAGAATTTGGATGCAAAAATATTTCAAAAAACTGAATGTACACTTTTTTGTATCCAAATCTTGCGCTGTGTGAGCAATATGGAATTATTCCATGGAATTATCTGCAGTAGCGCCCACTATTGTAGGGATTTTGAGATAATGTTTTTGTTGGTGTCATACAAAACTTCGTAACACGCTGAATATTTATCTGGAAACCGCAAGTCTTCCCTACCCATAGATTTTTTTCTCATCGCGTTTTACATTTGCACCGAACTTTTGAAACACCCGGTATATTGATAGGCATGCTGACTCACATCTGATGATTAATTTTACTCTGAAATCTAAAATTTATTTACAAATCTGATTATTTATTTGATTGTAATAAATAAACGGTCGTCCAAAATTCTAAACGATACCAACGGCATGCAGTCTATTAGGAAAAAAGAGACGCGCGCACGCGCGTGGCAACGGATTCCCTTTCCTTTAGTTATTGACCGGAAATGTAGCGGACATGATCACGGAAGATCACCAAAACATCAGAAACATCATGTTTCTGTTTAAAACATCAGAAATCAAAATGACTCTAGAAAAAAAGGAATAACGTCTTTATGATGACCCGGTTCGGCATTCCAAGATATTGATGAAGAAAGAACACAAGGTATAATCAAAGCAGAGAGGTCTAAGCAGCGATATGATTAACTTAGTTTAATATTTACATTAGACGAACACAATTACAGCACACACACACAATATATATATTATTAGATAATATGCTTCCCGATTACATATCTCACGAGCGTCTTTTCGAACACATCCAAAAGAACTCCATCGTCTCTCTCTGTCTGGCTGTTGCCATTACGAGTTTCCTAAAGTCTTTCGACCACGGAGTATAGGCAACCTTCACACCTTCCCTCCAGTTTCTACATGTTGGACTGTGTCCCACACTGTGAAACTACATTTAAAAGTCCTAACAAAAGTCTTACTTAAAAAGTCTTATCAAAAGTCCTAATTAAAAAGTCCTATTCAAAAAGTCCTTTACCTGTCCCATCGAGAGCATTTACTTAAACTACTTAAGATATATAAATTCTTATACATTATATACTAAAAATACACATATTACAAATACACATTATACAATATATAATAATGAAATAATACAAAATATATATATACAGATTTTTTTCTACTCATAAATGCGAGATAAGGCATCTGCCACTACATTAGAACTTCCTGGTTTATGAGCAATAGAAACCTGATAGCGAGATGGTGCCAACGACCATCTCTGTAATCGAGCGTTCTTAGGAGTTCCCTCTGTTAAGTATTTTAGGGGATTATGATGAGTATGCAATATTATGGTGGTTCCATAAGTCCACATTTCGAATCTCCCAAGTGCCCAGATTACAGCATATGCCTCTCTTTCAATTGTGCTCCACTTTGATTGAGTTGGAGTAAGCTTTTGACTGGCAAAGGTTATGGGCTTTAACATGCCGTCTTTGTCCCTTTGCATTAAACAGGCACCAATACCCAATATGGAAGTATCGGTGTTTATTTCGAACGGTTTGGACATGTCTGGGGTATAAAGGTTTGTAACTTCACATAAGCTTTCCTTTAACTTATTGAACGACTTTTCAGCATCTTCCGACCATGGAATATCATTTGAAACAGTTTTTCTGGTCAGATCTGTCAAAGTCATTGCAAGGTGCAAGTCCTTAATGGAAACTATAACTTCTTTATCCTCAGTGTCAATTTTGTATTTGCTTTCTTGTTTAACCTTCTGAACAGAATCAATATCATACTTTATAGCTTCTTTCTCGATTTTTAGTCTCCAGAATACTACAATACAACTTAAGATAAAATTGAATACCTTTTTTTTTCATTCTTTTAACTGATTCAACAGTATCTTTCAATTCTCTTTCTTTCATGGAAATTTTTGTTTCTAGATCTTTTTTCTTCTTCAAAACAATGCTTTTCATCATTTTTTTTCCTCATATTTATCGTACCAATTATCTTTTTATTTTTGTAAGTAAGATTTTCCTCAACGTCTTCCATTTTGACTTCATAATCACGATTAACACGCTCCAGAGTCTTTGATTTAGTTTCTATCTCATCTTCATTCTCAATATTCTCTTCCGAATATTTGACAATATTAAAATCTTCATTAAAGTCAAACATTTTTTCAATCGTTACAGATTCATCCATAACTTCTTGCTCAATCATAGATCTTCTTTTAAATTTCCAATTTTCTTCTCTTTTAATTTCATAATACTTAATAAACTCTTTACATGTTATTTCTGGAAAATTTTCACTAATAACACTTTTGTCAGAATATTTCTCTTTCAGTAAACTTTCAAGCATTTCAATTGTTCTTGATTTTACATTTTCTTCTACATTTTGCATTTTTATTTCATTCTCAAGTTTAAGTTTTTCCATGTTAAAGGCTGAAATCATTCTAGGAATTCCAGTTCTAACAAAAATTTCAATAAACTCTTCACAATCTGCTTTTGCTGTCAACGATTTAATTTGGATTGCTTCAGGCCAACGACTATGTTGATCCATAATAGCCAGAACATACCGATGACCTCGAGAAGACTTCGGCTCAATTGGTCCTAAAATATCTGCATTTACTACTTGAAATGGGAGTTCTGGTCTTCCGACCGCTTCAATAGGTGTTCTGTCCATTACTTTTGTTTTTCTGCGCATTTGACAATCATGACAAGCTGCGAAAAGTTGTTTTACTTCTTTTGGCATTCCTTCCCACCAAAACGACATAGCAATTCTATCTCTTATTTTCTTAGAAGCTAAATGCCCACCAGTTGGTGTTTCATGTGCTAATTTCAAAATTTCTTGTCTTCTATAGGCAGGTACAACAAGTTGAACATAATTTTGTCCTCCAGCCTTGCCTCGATGATACAATAAATCGGATTCTACTCAATAATTATTTTTCTGCCGTTTTGCATCTTCAAAGCATTTTTCTAATGTAGAACAAGCTAATTGCTCCTTTTTCAACAATTGCGCTTGTGAAACGGAACAACTTTCCTTTTGGTCCTCGTTACCAACATTTTCAGGCAAAACAGTTGCCTCGACCGGAGTAGGAATCAGTTCCAAATCTGAAGCTTCTTTGTCTTCATCTTCATTATTTAGATTTGTTTCCAGGTTTCCTTCTGGACACCTTCCCTTCACATTGAATACAGGTTTTTCTTTATTTTCTTCAACCGGGATGATATCTACCTCATCCCCTAAATACAACTTCTGCTGTTCTTTTAACTGAGCGAAAACCTTGGGAGTGATCAAAGCTTCTTCGTGTAATCCTTCCACTACCGCGGCCTGTACTCGTACATACGGAATAACCTCATCTTCTGTCCGAAGAGTGAGCGGAACGGAAACAAGCTTTGCTTCTACATGACTCCCTATTGCGGGTCTCAAGTTTACTTTTCCACATGACTGTAAATACTCTTCCGGCACCACCGACTTCCGCAGCACTGTAATCGCCGCACCACTATCGATGATTCCCTGAAACTTCTGGTTACCTATTCCTAGATCTACCTTAAGGAGTCTCCCATGTGTTTCTTCCACCGGAATATTCACATTCAAACAAATTGCATTTAGACCCTTTTTCTCAAAATCGCTTTTCGAAGTTTTTCTTCCATCTTGTTTTACTGTATTCAATTTGGAACAATACTTCTTCACATGCCCTTCCTTACCACATGCGAAACAGGTATATTTTGTGCGAAATTCTCTCTTTTCTCGTTGCACTCCGAAAGATGCTTCAGTCTTGGGTTCAAATTTCGGTTTACCATCTCTCATATCTTTTTTTGATTCCGAACTGTAATTATTCCAACTTTGATTTCGAGGGTTAGATAAATTTTTCTTTGGAAATTCTTTTCTTTTAGAACTGTCGGTAATGCTCTCGTAATCATCAATTTTTTCTGCCAATTCTAACGGCGTGGTAAATGTGAGCCAATTTTCTAAGAAATGTTCTCTTATTTCTACAGGCACACGAAATTTTAATTGTTCGGTTACTATTAAGTCTTTTAATTGCTGGAAAGTGTTAATATTTAATTCTGTGATCCATTCGGTAAAATAACTCAAAAGCTCTTGTGTATAATTCCTCCATGATTTTTCATGTGTTTTGTGATGTCTGTAGAAACATTGTTTTAATTTTTCACTGTTTAACTTATATCGCTTTAAGATAAGAGTTTTTATAAAATCGTAATTAATTGCATCTTCCGGGGGGTTCTCTAGCTAGCATATTTGCAATTTCCACCGGTAAAACTGCCAATAGGTAAGCTACCCAGTCTTTCTTCGATACTTGTGCCATTTCCGCTCTTCTTTCAAAATTTATCAAAAATAATCCCATCTCATCACGTTTTTCATCAAACTTCTGGACAATCTGTGCTAATTGAATTTTTGGCGCTATTTCAAGTTTCGATTCATTTCTTTGTTCCGGAAATTTCTGCAATTGTTCCAGTTATTTCATTTCCAATTCATGTTCTTTTGCTTCCCTGGCAATTCGCTCCTCCCTCTCTTCTTGCCGTATTTTTACTTTCCTTTCTTCTTGACGTCTCGCTTCTTGACGTATTCTTTCTTCCCTCTCCATTTCTTCTTTCTTTTTCCTTTCTTCAATTACAGAACTCAAAAATCCCTTAACAAATTCTTCTTCGTAGTCTTCCACTTCAAGTATAGCTTTTTTTAGATCTATAATTTTTAAATTTTCGACATCCTGAACTCCAAGTTCAATCGCTACTTTCTGTAAATCTTCTTTTCTACTACCTTTGCTTAAAAACGCCATATTTGAAAAAAAAATCGAAGCAATCAGCAATATTCAAACAGTGTTTCTACCCTAATTGGAACTTTCCCTAAGAACGCCTTAAACCAAATTTAATTTAAACCTGAACATTCTTTTCTAAATAACCCCTCAAATTGAATGAAATTTATTTTAATACTTATATTAGTATTACTGACTAAATTAAAACACATTTGCACAATAATAACAAAAATATATATTTAGAAAACAATTCTTGCAATAATTAATATATATATATATATATATTTACCAATATGTCAAGTTAAAAAAATAAATAAAACATTTGTGTTCTAACGAAATACGAATATGTCAATGCCTTGCGTATTAATTTTTAAATACACCCTTCAAAATACATAATGCATTAACAATTTTCTTTTTAACACTTCACTCTCTTACTAAATTACATTTCAAAACGAACCAAATATTCATAAATCACAATCTTAAATTAACACCTTTTAGTTAAATTAAATTGTATCCAAGATCTGAAAATCTTTCTTTTATTTTGATTTAAAACTCAAATTAAATCTCTATATTTCCTTTCAATTGGTCAATCGAAAATAAGCAACAACAAAAACAAAACAAACAAATGCTTAATATTCTGCCACAATTAAAAAAAATAAAAAAATAAACAACCCAATCCGTAATAATCAAATTTATACATTATCAGTTTCACTGAACAAAGATTACACAACTTTTATTTCATATTTCCATCAGAAGTTTCAAAGGATTCCAGAATAATACGCAAAAAAAAAAAAAAAAAAAAAAAAAAAATTAATAAATAAAAACACTTCCTCTACATACTTTGAAATAGCACCTTTTTATCTTAATCCCAAAGATAAAAGAATTAATAAAAAACATTTGAAATAAATCTATTTTTCCTTTTTTTTTCTGCAAACGATAATTTACTTAGGTAACACTTTTCAGTTATTCTAGTGCAAAGTTTATTCTTAGAGAATAAATAGCTTCATAGACAGACGTATTATGAACTTTTAAAATGATAATTGAAACTCATTTTATATTACTTTTTTTTTAAAGAATAACAGGAGTATATTTATTAAATAACAAAATTTAAACTTTCATGCTAAACATAACTATTTATAAACAATTCTATTTGAATATTCGATCAATTTAACAGCCGTATTAAATAATTCTGCATTCATATTATGAAATATACCATAAAAATATAATTCTTAAGTCTTACAAACAGCGCAACATCAATAATTATTCATTTTTCAAACGTAATTACTGAATAAGATACTATATTTATTCTATTAATTGAATAAACATTAACCCGTTGTTTCAAAGCCTAATATAAAACAATATACATATTAAATAACAATTTTAATAACATACATTTGAAATATGTTCTCGATGGAATAAAAATATATATATATATATACTTTTGTGATAGCCAGGCCTGCCATTGAACTCTCCTTGCTGTCAAAACAAATACTATCGAAATAACTTTATTGCTGTTCACAACACCATTCCGCGATACCATTTAATATGGCAGTAACACTGCTTATAATTTAAAAGCTGAAAATCATCATCCTAGTCGTGCTGCGCCATTATGATGACCCGGTTCGGTATTCCAAGATATTGATGAAGAAAGAACACAAGGTATAATCAAAGCAGAGAGGTCTAAGCAGCGATATGATTAACTTAGTTTAATATTTACATTAGACGAACACAATTACAGCACCCACACACAATATATATATTATTAGATAAAACGCTTCCCGATTACATATCTCACGAGCGTCTTTTCGAACACATCCAAAAGAACTCCATCGTATCTCTCTGTCTGGCTATTGCCATTCCGAGTTTCCTAAAGTCTTTCGACCACGGAGTATAGGCAACCTTCACAGTCTTGAAAAAGTGTTTGTTGTTTTTTTAAACTAAAGCTATCGCGAAGGGTCAAATGACCCGTTTGGAATTTTTTTTTTTTTTTTGGAATTTCTCAAACTAAAACATTACAAAATTTCTTCATATTTCACAACTTTTATTAAAATATATGACCATATTATTCTTAAAAAAAAAACCTCATCTCCGAAATGCTTTTTTTGCCAAGAAGAAAATATTTTGAACTTAACTACCGCAAGGGGTCATTTGACCACTGAATAAATTTATGTCAAATCATAAAGGTATAAATGTTTCATATTGTAAGAAAATTACTAACTTTCGTATTTTTCCTATTACATCATTTATTCTACTGTATTACATCATATTTGTTAACCCTTTCTAGGACAAAGCATTTTTAATGCTAAAGTGTTGAAGTAAATAATTGGCACCGGAATCGACCAACAAATTTATTTGTAAATATGAAAAAGGCCATATTTCACACACATATTAAATGGAAAATATTTTACCAAAATTCTGGTGCCAGCGTGGCATTTGGGAATTAAAATTAAGTGGTTTCATAAACACACCACCGCCCCTGAAAGGGTTAATGTGGGATGGTGCAATTAGAAATTGACTTTATTCCGGGTGAGATTCTAGTTTGAGCAATTCAGGTTATATCGAGAACGATATACTCTTAAAAATATGTGGTGAACATAAACCAAATTTGCACAATATTTGTTTATTACATTTTCGAATTTCTTGAAATAATCAGTTGTTTTCTTAATTTTCTGCCTAATTATTATTTTTTTTACTTTAACAAATAAACAATTTGTAATAATTATAAAAATGTTTTATTCATTCACCAGAGTGTATCAACTGGCATATTTTTCGCAAAACATCGTAAAATAGATAGCTTTTTATATAGGGGTCATTTGACCACATTCGGTAGGAGTAGGTATAAAAAAATATCGGTACGTTTAGTGGTAATTGTATGGAAAACTTTAAATATGACGGATTATTATCGGTCGTTTATAATATTTAACTATTTTGGAGAGTTTAATGATACTCCCAGAGTTAATATTTGCTCATCTACATGATAAATTTTGCACTTTCATACCATAACATAAGAAATTATAGATTTTTAAAGCATCTTAAAGTTTTGGCTATATTGCTTCAGGATAACACCTCGAGGAATGTTTTGTTCATTGAAAGTGACTCGAATTATTGTTTTCGTACAATGAAAGCAATGAAAATCGTAAACAGTTACCTCGTCCTGGTATTTAACAGGCGAACATCGGTCCAAACTTTTCATCTAGTAGATAGCATTCTTACCAGTAGGCTGATTGAGTCCACAACACAAGGAAAATGCATGACCTTTTAACCCTTTCTGTACAGAATTATGAATTCATGAAAATTGTATCTTCTAAAGCATTTTTCGTGAATTTTTGAAACTACATTAGAAGATTTACATAATCATTTAATAAATTTCAGAAGGATTTTAGTAGGATTGAAGGATTTAGAATTATTATTTAAATTTAGATTTATAAGGATTTTGTGCAATATGTATAACCCCAAACAAATATTTTATTTTTAATTTTTTTCTTTGTATTTTGTCGAATTAGGAAATGTACAAATATAATGATCTTTCAATAGAAATACAGAAATATTTCCGAATTGAAAATCCCCCCCCCCCCCAACGCCAAGAAATCTGAAAAGACTAAAAGGCAAAAGAAATCATCATCTTAAAAATATTTTTGTTTTGTGTAACCACTAATGCTTTGAGAAGAAGATAAAGTAATGTATCTATAACTCATTCTAAACTGTATTACTATTAATCGATGTATTAAATGAATTTTATAACAAGTTATTTTAATGGTACGTATAAGTACCGACAGTAGATAAACAGTAAAAACGTTCTTGCTAAAATCATCCATTCTTAACACTTGCCTACACAGTTGAAAAGTATTTAAACGGTTAAAGAGTTCTGCTTTTAATATGTTTCCCTTTTCTGCGTCCTACTCACTTAATTTCACCAGGACAAAGAAGTTAAAATTTTGATTCATGTTAAAGTATTACTTGAGACCAAAGGTTAAAAAGTTAAATTTATTTTTAAATTTCTTCCAATGCAAGTCTTGTTTTATTTATTTTCTGTATAACTAGTGATTTTTTTACAGATCTTTTCGTGCTTTAATTGCATTTAAATGAACCATTGCTGCTTTTTTTCTGAAGTAATATGTTTGAAGGTTTTAAAAATACTTTTCATATTGAGAACTTATACCCTTGATATATTAAAGAAACCAGGAAATAGGACTCATAACGGGGTTGTCATATATGAAAAATCTTATGAAAAATCTTAAGAAATTTGAATTTTGTTAGTATTTGCCTGAAGTAAAACTCATTTACATTAAATATTTTTTATGACTCCTTAACCAATATCCAACATTTTTTCTAAAAAAGAATAAACATCTTTTCAAGAATTGTTAATTTATTTTATCACACTATATTTGAAATTGTTTTCGAAATTTAACTCTACGTTTGTTTGGATAGATTTCCATTTGAAAATAAAAAATCGTAAAAAATCGAGGGTTTAGGCTAATCAAGGCAATGAAGCACCAGGATCGTTTAGGAGATTTTCGTTTAAATATTTAAAATCATTCAACATCGATTTTTGGTATATTGTACCCATTTATGCCTGAATTTTTGTTTTCTCAAATTTGTTGGTTAAATCACTTTAGAATGTACTGGAAAATACTAAAAGAAATCACGCTAAAATATATTTGTATTTATTTGATAAAATGTAAACATACTAAATATGGGAATATCCACATGTGAAAGCACAATTATATGTTTCGTCTAAATTTATATAAATTAAGCTTTTAAATTGTATGTTACATACTATAATTAGTATTTTATGAACTATTAAAAAATATATATTTATTTCTTTATAGAGACTAATAACATTATAAGTATTATTAATCATTAATTAAGAATAATCGTATTTGAGATTAAAAAGCACTTTATTTCAAAATCATCTTAAAAAGGACTTACATAAATAACTGTCACCAAAATGGCTAACCGAAATATGTATCCATTTGCGTCTAGCACCCTATATTTTGTACGTTACAAACATGCATAAAAAATATGGTTAAACATATAATTTCGCAATTTGAAAAAAAAAAAAAAAAAAAAAAAAAAAAAAAAAAAAACAACATATATTTCAAAGAAATCTACAATCTAAGATTATGATTTATTTATTTGGATCCTTGATATAAAAATAGAAATAAACTTACTTTTTACATTTCGCTATCTTTAAAAATGAAAGATCAAACACCGAAAAAAGGCCTTCATTTCAGCAGATAAATATCAATCTTATGCTGTCATCTCTCGGTAATAGATAAAGACATTTATAGACAATTACTTCATACAATTTTCATGCTGTAAAGAAGAAGAAAATTATAAAAATTTATTGAAATTCGAAACGTCCCAAAAGTGGGGCGCTAGGCATAAATGGGTAAAGACTATTATTACGGTCCAGGACAACGCCGGTATCGTCAGCTAGTACGCCCATAAATGAAATGCCGTAACTTTTGCCCTAACGCAAAATTTTGAATGCGTTTTGGATTAAAATATTACAAACTACTTATACTTTAATACTGGTGTAACAAACGCTTTTCTATTTTTTGACATATTGAACTTGACATATGCACTGTCCCCTTAAAACATTCAGAAAACTGTTTGATTATGACTGTACCATACTAAATCGTCCCATAATAAACAACACTACGTTTTAGCTTTTATTACCAATAACGCATTTTATTGCTAGCATATTATAAAGATGCATCATTTGTTTACATTTTTGGCCATTATCTATGTATCTAATAATTTGTTTTTCAGAAAATATTTCATAGAAATGTCGTTATGTTCGTGCCTTCAAAGTGTTTTCTTGTATATCATTAGAATGAGTATAATTAATGCATATCATCCATGAAAAGGTATTCATTTACAGGAAACAGAGTTAATATATATATAAATGAAAATTCCAAGAATTCATGCCAAAGAAATAAAATGCGTATTTATTGATATTTACTGATTATGTATATGCATTCAGACACAATAAAAGAGGACCACATAAAATATGTACACCAAATATAATTCTACGTTTAAAGGTATGAATTAAACACAACGACAAATAACGTTTGTAATTATTTTCAAAATGAGTATATTCGTTAAAGTTAAAAATGCTATAAAAAGTGATAGAAAATCTTTTTTAAGATTGACGATCGTTTCGTCGCACCAACGGCGACATTTTCAAAATCATTTATGATAGAATATACTTTCGCAAAATATTTTAAAAACAATAAACCTAGTAAACAATGTCACGAGACATGATGCATAATGAAAAATATTGCAACCATAAAATTAAATTAAAATTAAATTAGCTATTTGTGAGCGTGGATTAATTTTTTTTTCATATAATTTAACAAAACAATAACATGGTAAACAATGTCACGAGACAACATGCATAATGAAAAGCATTGCAAAATATAAAATAAAAATAATATTATCTTGGCTATTTGCGAGCGTGGATTAATTTTTACTATTGTTACTAAAATTACATAGCATCTCTTTCCAAATTTTAGGTAATTCTATGGACACTGAATCATTGCAAATATTCTTGTTGCGTAAAAATATCTCTATTGATTCTCGGATTATTGATGGTAAATAAAATCTTGATGTATAAATTAACTTGCTATTTTTGAAATCGATCTGTAAAGGCTCTTCGCTGGATAATCTGGCCAAAGCTGTGGTTCTTCTGTTGTATTTGATGTCTGCTATATGTTCTTTGATTCTAGTTTTAAGTTTTCTAGTTGTCATACCTATATAAAACTGCTTGGTTCCATCTTCTTTGGTGAAAGGTATTTCGTATACTCCTGATAGTTGGCTTGACTCAATTGGATCTATTTTCTTGCATACTATATTTCTTAATTTCATAGAAGGTTTTGCGACTAGGGAGATATTGTATTTATTGAGTTTATATTTTAGACGTTCGAAGAAACCAGGAAAATATTGTACAGTGGATAACGTGGAATTTTGTGGATTGAAATTTCTTTTCTTGTTATTCTTTAAGCTCTTAATTAATTTTTCTATGGTACTTTCTTTGTATCCATTGTTTCTTGCAATATCATATATTTTATTTATTTCGTTATTTAACTGCACGGGGGTACAAACTGTGAAAGCTCTATGAATAGAATGTCTAAGTGCAGAAACTTTGTATGAAAAAGGTGCTTGAGCATTATGAGGGATAATGGATTGACTGGCTATGGGCTTTCTGTAAACAGTGCGTTCTATTCCTTGGTACGTCTTGATTAGTAATACATCTAAATAAGGTAGCGTACCATTTTGTTCTATTTCTAATGTAAATTTAATTTTTGAATCAAGGCTATTAATCTGGTTTAAAAAGTTATTGAGCAAGGTATCTGCATGGCTTGAGCATTTAGTTACTATTGGTCTTATTGGCATATCTATTTTGTGGTCTTTGAGTCTGCCGACAATTGCTGGGATTACTGCTAACTTATTAATTCTCATTAGAACTTTTATATTATCGGGCCAGCTACCTTTATTAACCAATTCTTTAGCTTTTAAAGGTAGCTGGCCCGATAATATAAAAGTTCTAATGAGAATTAATAAGTTAGCAGTAATCCCAGCAATTGTCGGCAGACTCAAAGACCACAAAATAGATATGCCAATAAGACCAATAGTAACTAAATGCTCAAGCCCCACATATTTTATGGAAAAAGCTTTTGTAGTTTTATTGAAAAATATTTTGCCCAGCTCTGATCATGTAATTAATTCAACGTATGAGTTCATTCAATATTTAAATCACATTAATTTACCTCAGGATTATTTAATAGCCAGTCTAGATGAAGTCTCTTTATACCCATCTATTGATACCCAAAAAGCCGTTACTAATATAAATAACTGTATTGACCGCATGGAGAGTACTAATGAAAGTATGAAAACTACACTTAAGAGTGCTCTTAATCTTATAGTTAATAATAATTACTTCACTTTCGACGGCAAAATATACAAACAAAATAACGGAGCTCCAATGGGTTCTCCTATATCAGGATTACTAGCTGAATTCATATTACGACCTCTAGAAATAGATATATACAAATTGGATTACACTCCCCATACATGGATCAGATATGTAGACGATATTTTCATCATTTGGCAACATGCAGATACCTTGCTCAATAAATTTTAAACCAGATTAATAGCCTTGATTCAAAAATTAAATTTACATTAGAAATAGAACAAAATGGTACGCTACCTTATTTAGATGTATTACTAATCAAGACGTACCAAGGAATAGAACGCACTGTTTACAGAAAGCCCATAGCCAGTCAATCCATTATCCCTCATAATGCTCAAGCACCTTTTTCATACAAAGTTTCTGCACTTAGACATTCTATTCATAGAGCTTTCACAGTTTGTACCCCCGTGCAGTTAAATAACGAAATAAATAAAATATATGATATTGCAAGAAACAATGGATACAAAGAAAGTACCATAGAAAAATTAATTAAGAGCTTAAAGAATAACAAGAAAAGAAATTTCAATCCACAAAATTCCACGTTATCCACTGTACAATATTTTCCTGGTTTCTTCGAACGTCTAAAATATAAACTCAATAAATACAATATCTCCCTAGTCGCAAAACCTTCTATGAAATTAAGAAATATAGTATGCAAGAAAATAGATCCAATTGAGTCAAGCCAACTATCAGGAGTATACGAAATACCTTTCACCAAAGAAGATGGAACCAAGCAGTTTTATATAGGTATGACAACTAGAAAACTTAAAACTAGAATCAAAGAACATATAGCAGACATCAAATACAACAGAAGAACCACAGCTTTGGCCAGATTATCCAGCAAAGAGCCTTTACAGATCGATTTCAAAAATAGCAAGTTAATTTATACATCAAGATTTTATTTACCATCAATAATCCGAGAATCAATAGAGATATTTTTACGCAACAAGAATATTTGCAATGATTCAGTGTCCATAGAATTACCTAAAATTTGGAAAGAGATGCTATGTAATTTTAGTAACAATAGTAAAAATTAATCCACGCTCGCAAATAGCCAAGATAATATTATTTTTATTTTATATTTTGCAATGCTTTTCATTATGCATGTTGTCTCGTGACATTGTTTACCATGTTATTGTTTTGTTAAATTATATGAAAATTAATCCACGCTCACAAATAGCTAATTTAATTTTAATTTAATTTTATGGTTGCAATATTTTTCATTATGCATCATGTCTCGTGACATTGTTTACTAGGTTTATTGTTTTTAAAATATTTTGCGAAAGTATTTTCCATCATAAATGATTTTGAAAATGTCGCCGTTGGTGCGACGAAACGATCGTCAATCTTAATAAAGATTTTCTATCACTTTTTATAGCATTTTTAACTTTATCTGTTTATAAGTGATTATTATACATTTGTTTATAGAGTATATTCGTGTTGAACAAACTACCTGCTTTTCAATAATAAATATATGAAATGTAAATATCAATAAATGGATCACAGTTTATCTCGAATATGTGGTTTGTAAATATCTCTATTTCATGATAGTTAAATATTTATTCAAGTTTTATAAATTGAATTCAAACAGTTGTTTTCAAACCCACACATTAAAAATTTACTTTATTTATCCTTAAATGTCATTCCACATTACAAACAAATTATGCCCTATTTGCTTTGTTTGTAATTTCTTGATTTATTAAGTTTAATTTTATAAAAATTTATAACTGGCGCATTATTTGAAAATGCAGTGACGTTGAATGGACAGTAAGTTGTATATATAAATAATGTTTGGAGCACAAGAATATCTAATAAATTTTAGATTTCTTCTGGCAACTCTAAGACTACCCAATGCAGAAATTGCGTTCGCGTATAAATTTTATCGTCAAAAGATTTGCTAGAAACGAAATGAAAATAATAAACAGGAATAAATGGAGAGAAAAGAAATAGGCAGCACAAAAGTTGCAATTTCCGTATTGTCTTTTTTCTGTTTTTTAGGTAGCTTTCTTTACAAAAAGCTACCTATTGCAGCCGTTCGGAGGAAAACGATTAAAAAAAATTTTGGTATATTTTCATCGATCATGACCCCCAGACCCCGAAACCACCCTCCGTTCAAAATTTATATATATATATATATATATATATATATATATATATATATATATATATATATATATATATATATATATATATATATATATATATATATATATCTGACCTATGTCACACTGTAACTCTCGTATTTATGAACCGATTTGGATGTAATTCGGTGTGTACATAGTACATACCAATGTCTCGACCGAGTTCGTTGGCCAGCTTCATCCGCCATTTTGTTTCAAAATGACGGCAATATAAAAATCTTTAAAAAATTTAAAATTTGAAATGTGGTACTAAAAAATTGAAAATGGAAAAATATTTTTTTCTTATGTATTTGACCTTTATACAAAGACTCCGTAGCAGTTTTTGTTTTGTCTATATCTTAAAAAACGGCTGAGTTATAGCATTTTGAATTTCTAGCGAAGCTGACATTTTGAAACGTCCTGACTTTTGTCATCTTGTTTCAAAATGGCGGCCATTTAAAAAAAATTTAAATTTAAAATGAGATACTAAAAAATTGGAAAATGCAAAAGATTTTTTTCGCGTGTGTTTGACCTTAATACAAAGATTCCGGAACAGGTTTTGTTTCGTCTATATCTAAAAAAATGGCTGAATTATAACATTTTGAATTTCTATTGTGGCTGACATTTTAAAACGACCTGATTTTTGTAACGCGATAACAGGCGTTTTTATGAACCGATTTGAATGTAACATGGTCTGTACATAGTACATACCAATGTCTCGACCGAGTTCGTTGGCCAGCTTCATTCGCCATCTTGTTTCAAAATGGTTGCCATTTTTTAAAAAAAATGTAATTTAAAATTTAAAATGAGGTATTAAAAAATTGGAAAATGAAAAAGATTTTTTTTATGTGTTTGGCCTTGATACAAAGATTCTGGAGCAGTTTTTGTTTCTGAAAATTTGTTCTTTTGTTTATATCTTAAAAAGTGGTTGAATTATAGCCCTTTGAATTTCTATCATGGCTAACACTTTGAAACGATCTTGTATTTGTCACGCGATACAACACGTATTCGCTTATTTCGATGGAAGAAGGCATGTGGATAGTATACATCAATATCTCGACCAAGTTCGCTGGCCAGCAGCTTCATCAGCCATCTTGTTTCAAAATGGCCGCCATTAAATTAAAAAAATATATTTAAAGTGAGATGCAAAAAAATTAGAAATTGAAAAAGGTTTCTTTCTTAAGTATTTGACCTTGATATAAGGATTCAGGAGCATTTTTTGTTTGTCTTTATCTTAAAAAATGGCTCAGATATAGCAGTTTCAATTTCTAACGTGGGTGACATTTTGAAAAATCTGATTTTTTGCCTGCGACAGCAGTCGTATATATCAACCGATTCCGATGTGAGTGAGCATGTGCACAGCAATTACTAAGGTCTCGACCAAGTTCACTGGTTAGCCTCATCCACCATGTTGTCTTAAAATGGCAGGCACTTTAAGAAATCGCCGAATTTGGCAGCCAAATATAAGTTACTTTAAATAAAAGCAGCTTGGATACAGCTGACTAATTTCGCGAAATTCTCATTCATAATGATTTAGTGTTGATAAAAATTAGTATTGAATCTCCTACATTCGGTTTCCACTTAATTGAGCTTCGTGTGTTTGAATAATATAAGTTGGCTTTTTAAAAATAAGGAATATGAAAGCTACCTCTTCCTCCCGGCACTGGCCGGAAGGACTTTTTCCTATATCATACCATTGGATTTTTCTGCTGTCTCTCAATTATATTTTTATGCATTTTGTAGTACATTTACCTCTAAGTTTAAATATAATTTCAATCATCTAATATTGAAAATGTACGATTAGTCTGAGGGGAAATAGATGGCATAAATTATATGCTAGAATAATCGGTCAAGTGCGAGTATTACTCGGCCACAGAGGGTCCCGTACAATAAATATATGAATTAATAACTGTATTAATAAAAAAAAAATTGCTGAAAGAATAATAAGACTTTGTCAAAAACTATACAACGTAGGGTTGGGTATAGCTGTATATACTAGAAAGTATAAATGGGTATCTCTCTATTCTAAAAAAAAGTAACTACCGCTGTCACCGCCGCCGCCGCCGCCGCCGGTTTTGAATTTTTTGTGACCAGAGGTCTTTCTTCGTTAATATTGAGAAAAATAATGCATACAAAAATATGAAAATCAGTGGTTTTATACAGAAATGTTTGATAAACACGTTGATGCAGACAGTTTTCAAATCGAAGAATTATTTTAAGAGATATTTAATGCTAAAGTTGGACAAAATCGTTCCACTAAAAAAGTTTTATAGCAGCAAAAACTGTGCATGGCAGTGTAATCATTTTTAGACCATTTTATGCGTTAGAATTTGCCGGAGTGCAGATTGCACTAATTTTTTTATTTTGACTCATTTTTTCAGGTTTTATTTCTATTTTAAATTCAAATTTTCAGCATTTCTAGAGATATTTTTTACAGATTTCAGAAAATTGTACTAATTTAAACTGTTGCCATCTGTATAAAAAGCGCAAGCAATAATGTTTGCTTCAAATTAAAAATTTATTTACACGTGACTATAAACAGGAAAAAAACTTTCAAATTAGAATTAAATAATTATGTATAAAAAGCAGGAACTTATTAAAAATTACGTCATAAAAAGTGCCCACGTGAATTTTAAAAGAGAAAGGATATTGTAAAATAATAAATTCATTAACATGCGTTAGAAGTCTTAGGAGAAATTACGTCATATTTACGTCACATTATAGTTATTACATAAAATGAACACAAAAGTTGAATGAACACAAAATTGCAAAAAAGTTTAAATTTAGAAATTGCGCTAGACATTTATTTAATATTTTGAGAGGATATTTTCAACTATTTTTGTTAGGAAACTGCAAATAATATTTCATTGCTAACAAAAGTACTTTCACGCGATTATTTAAAAGAGAAAGAATAGCTTGGTAAAAATTACGTCAGATTAAAAACGATTAATTTAAAATGACTCATTTAAAAGAACTTTCTTTTCGTTTTGTTAAAAAATACCAGGAGACAAAGATTCTGTTTACTTAATTCCTTTTATATTAGCTTATTTTGAAATGTTGTTACACGTGTCTACGTCATCAAGTTATTTTTATTTCGACGTTTTATTTGTATTTTTATTAATGTTGTACGAATTTATATGTTCTTTCGTTATTTAAAATAAAAATTATGTCAATTTGTATAATTTGGCGAGTGGTTTGGCGATTTATATAATTTGGCGAAATTGGTCGACGGGATAATCAAGACGTACCGCAGCGGATTTGGCGTTAAAATTCCCCAATCAAAGAGAAATGAATAGAAATTCGTTTATAGGGAGATCGCCACTGTTTTTTAAATTGTAATTCAATCTTTCGAAATCTTTTTAAAGCCGATCAAATTAGCGTGCATTTAGAGCCTGCGGTGTCTGGACGGGGGTTGGCGAGCGTAGCTCGTAGGGGGCCGAGCCCCCTAGTACCATAAAAGTTAGAAGAGATATGATCTAAATAATGTACCAAATATTGCTATTTTGTATAATTCTTTTTTTTTATCGTATCCTAGTATGCTTATAATGAAATTAATTCGGCAATGACAATAAAAGTAGTGTATATTTAAACTTCATTTGGCAGTTCATAAAACTAAATTCAGCGCAGTAATAATCTCTTTTTACAGTGTAACAAAACACAAAACCGTTGTTCAAAGTTTAAATTTAGCGTTGTGCAAAGCGCGTTTCGAAAGGAGGTCGCAAAGCTGTAACACCGCCTTATTCCGGGCCGCGTTTTTCCAGATAGATTTTTAATTACCTTTTAAAGACACGGAAGGCGTATAGAGAGATCGCCTCAATGCAAACTAGTCGCAAATCCCATAGTATTTATGTGATTATATCTAATTAAATTAGTCTGTTTTTAACAATTTGTCATTTATTGCTTTTATACTGATACTAGACATACACAAATATGTCATTAAAAGTTGCTATCTAGGCATTAAATGCCGATGGTACATAAAGTGCATGGTCCCTGTCATTATGCATGTCCAAAATATCCATGTCTTTAAGTGTTAATATCTCGGCTGATTATCGACGATTATTTTCGAAAATCATATTACCAACAACGCTTTTATACTTCTGCTACAATAGATTCCTTCAGTGCTCCTCAACACCTGCTCCTCAACAGTGCTCCTTCAGTGCTCTTCAGTGTTCTTCAGTGCTCCTCAACAATGTCCGCAAATCGTAATTTGTGTGTAACGGAAAAATGCGCTTTTCTCAAAAAACTATGTGAACTAGGGTTATCGCTACAATTTTCCTGCAAGGTTTAAACTAATGTCTACTACCTTTAATTTTTCATAATTTTAGTTTCAGTAGATTTGAAAGTAGAGGGTGAGGTACATATTTTAGCACTATATTTTCTACGATATCTTTGAATCTATTATATCTAAAATTTAAAAAAATGTATTTTTGAGTTCAACGTTAAGAAAGCTTCCATACAATAAGCCACACGATATATCTATATTTAAGTATTGCGCGGCAGCGCAATACTTATTTATTTCCAGTGTCACTTCTCAATGTTAATTTAACATGGAAAAGCCTATGGAGATGGTAACTTTTTCATTTTTCTTCCCACCTTTTTGTCTCTGATGCCACTCATTTTTTATTCTTTACTAATTTTAATGATATTATAAATTTAAAGTGTAAAAACGATTTCCTGACGTCAGGGTCAAAACGAATGGTAAAATGCCTTTGCATATGGATGAATTATAACCCAGAGAGAAACATGGACCAATTTATTTTTACATTATTCAAATATTTTTCTTAATAATTCCAATTTTCGCTTTTTTCATTGAAAATAAACGGACATTTTTCATAGAAAATGTAACATTTTTACTTCATTGTTGCAAAAATTTCAAAAGCCGTAATAATAATTTATTTCTTTTTAGTTGAGAGATTTTCACGTGAAATATTAAATTGAGCTAGTTTTTTTGATTTTTTAAAAAATTAAAAAGATGAATATGGCGTCATAGTGGAAATAAAAAAGGATATTTTTAGAATAAGTTTTTGCTTTGGTCAAGTTTATATTTTAGTAAAAAGTTTCTAATGGATAGCTATTTTTACGAAAGGTAGCGAACTTAGTGAGGAATTACATAACTTAAATTTTAAAATGTATTTTTTTTCCGAGATGAGAACTATATATACCCGAAGTTAAACTTAGGTAATAATTTTCTGATGTGTTTACATCACCCCTTGGGAGAGAATAGGGTTTAAAAGTTTAAGTCAAACTTTTATTTTTTACTGTATCACAACTATAATGTTGTTAAATATTAGCAGTAAGGATTCAACACAATTTACATTTACATTCATAGGTTCCTGAGTGGGAAATAGGGTATCTAAATTTAAATTAAATTATTTTTTTATGTTTTGATTATAGATTTTTTACGTTTAGATTGGAAGTTTTTGTCCAAACTACCGCAACCTGCATTACTACAGTAGTAAAACATTTTGAATTACACATTGGTAAACTGCATCCCACATTGTGATGCAATACCGCATACATCAACGCCTGATGATGGTACTCTCCATTAATTTTGAAATGCGTTCGTCTGAGTGCAGTAGTTATTAAAAAACTTGACATATTACACAAAAACATAATTTGAAGAACAACAAAAAAAAAAAAAAAAAAAAAAAAAAAATTATTTCCTACATTGTTTAAGCCCGAGAAGGGACAGATATTAAGATATTTCATTCAATTAGTTTTACATTTAATGTTAAATTTTTGTAACAAATTAGTTAAGCCAATTGAAGATTAAAAAATAAAAATACAATTCATACAATATGATACTTAAAACACCCTAAAAAATTAGATTCCGTTCAAATGAAATCGAAATAAATCTTAGACTTTTTTTTAAGTATTGTATTTTGCATGTATCTTATCATTTTATGCACAATTTTCATTAACATAATGCAAAATCTGCAATACAGATATTTTCAATTAAAAATGGAAGAAGTCTAAGATTTATTTCGATTTCATTTGAACGGAATCTCATTTTTTAGGGTGTTTTAAGTATCATATTGTATGAATTTTATTTTTATTTTTTAATCTTCAATTGGCTTAACTAATTTGTTACAAAAATTTAACATTAAATGTAAAACTAATTGAATGAAATATCTTAATATCTGTTCCTTCTCGGGCTTAAACAATGTAGGAAATAAATTTTGTTTTTTTAATTTGTTCTTCAAATTATGTTTTTGTTTAATATATATATTTTTCAAGTAACTTAATTAGCCTCTCTACAATTTTCATATATATATTTGTGAATGTTTATTAATTTGTAAATATGTTAGTCAATAGTCCTTATTACTTCCCCAAATTTGAAATTTCCACGCCCCATAGTTTACTAGTAAAATTGCTGTGACAGACGGACAGACAGACAGAGGAATGATCTTATAATGGTTCCACTTTTACTTTTTAACTACTGAACCTTATAAAATCAAAAATAATACAGTGTAATTTTTTAATTTATGTTTTAAATTTAGATAATTTTCAATGAATATTCTCATATAAAATAAATGAATCTAAGAACTTTTGATCAACGCTCAATTTTAGATTTTCTTCTATTTTGAAAAGTAACATGCAAGGTGTGGAGAATTATATATTTTTGCGCCAAATGGGCGATAAAGGGATCGCAATGGCTCTATTGTTTACGTAGGGTTACTCGACTCCTGAGCTCATGTCTCGCTCTCTCTGTACAAGGAGGTGTTGTTGAAAGATTGTTTTTAAGAACACGGTTTCGTTTTTACTGTAAATAAAATGTATCATAGTGTATTATAGCTGTAAATATGTGTCTTCTAATTAAAAGAAAGAGAGAAAATGATATCCCATGGACTTCATTGGGTAAGTACCAAATGATTTATTTTAAGATAGCGTTAGTTAACTAAGAAATCGACTGAACCAGAACCGGTCGCCACACTAGTGCAAAAGCCGTGAATATAAATTGATAACTACGCTACTGGCATTTCATTAAACGGGTAGATTACTTAAAATTTCTCTTAAAATTTAAGATATATTGGAAGACATAATTCTTTGAATGAGTGAATATAAAGAAGGATCAAAGTGAAATTTTAAAACAAAACATAGCAAATCGCGGGTCAATTAGAACCACAGTAACGAAATTGATTAAAAAAACTGATAGTGAAATTAAAAAAGAAAGTGATTCCAAACCGGAAATAGTTGTGGATTCTTTAGCGGCATTACTTGAACATAAATTATCATTAGAAAAATGAGTCCATTGAATCGGAAATTGCAACCGGTAATTTAGAAACAGAAATAGAAATTCGATAAAATATAAGGAAGCTATTGTGACTTGCAAATCAAGAGCCAGTAGATATTTGAAAAATTTAAAGATAAATTCAACTATCGCGAGTGAACCAAAAGCAACTACGCCTTCCATATCAGACAGCCAATTAAAGTCGAATACGAAATTGCCGCAAATTTCTTTAGATAAATTTACAGGCGACATTTGTGAATTTCAAGAATTTTGGACTCAATTTAACGTCGCTATTCACGAAAATGAAGCTGTTCAGCCAATTGAAAAATTCACTTATTTAAAATCTTCCATTTCTGATTCAGCAGCTGCCACCATTAATGGGCTTCCATCAACAAGTGAAAATTAACGGCAATAAATATATTAAAGGATCGTTTTGGAAAAAGAGATATTTTGATTTCCGCACACACTAACAAATTGTTAAACTTAGAAGCAGTACGAAGATCAAATGACATGCATTCTTTGAGAAATTTACACGATCAGATTGCAGTAGAAATACGGAGTCTGGAATCACTTGATGTGAAGTCAGACCAATATGGTTGTTTATTATTACCCATTATTTATAAATACATACCGAATGATCTTTTGTTACAATTTCACAGATAACAGTGCGATAAAAAGGATATTTGTGTAAATGATTTATTGTTGTTTCTGAAACGTGAAACAGAAGCGCGAGAAAAAACTATTAATGTTACTTCTAACAGTTTTAAAAATACTAAATCCCATGAAAATAAATTTAGAGAAAATTCCCCTGAACACTTTCACCAAGGAAAAATAAAAAAATCCTTCAGCATTCACATTAACTACAATTACTGAAAACCTTTGCCCCTTTTGCTCTCAAAAACACGAAGCAATTTTATGTAATTTAAATCTGGAACAACGAAAAGAATCTTTATTAAAACAAGCAAAATGCTTTAAATGTTACCGAAAATTCCATAAGAAGCAATATTGCAGAAATACTAAGATTCATTGCGCAATTTATTTTTCAAAAACTCATCAAAGTTCTCTTTGTAACAAAAAACAAAAAGAAAGATCATCGAATGAAAATAAAATTGACCTCGACTGAGCGTGAACCAGGTGGGACGCAAAATAAGCAGTATGAAAAAAAAACAGTTTCGTTCCTTTGTTGTAATCCAGATGAATATATTTATTTTCAAACGTTGAAAGGAATTATGATTGGCAAGAATCAAAATATTAATGTTCGAATATTATTAGATAGCGCCTCGCCGCGAACATTTATCAGGAAGAATTTATTTAATCGTTTAAATTTAGAGGTAATAGGGCAGGAATCACTAAAAATTCATACCTTTGCTGGAACAAAACCTATTGTTGATAATCATAATAGAGTAAAGATTTTCCTAAAAGATAATAATTCGGACAATATAATATGTTTGGAAGCATTAGAAATGGAGAGAACCTGTTCCGATATAATACGAGCGCCAAGTCCAGAGTTATATATAAAAAAAAAATAAAAATATGGGTATAGAGTTATCAGACGTTTCTAATGAATTAGATGATGGTATTAATGAAATAGATTTATTGATTGGTAGCGATTACTATTGGTCAATTATGAAAGGAAAATATAAACGTGTTTCACCAATTCTTGTTCTGAATGAAACTAAATTAGGTTGGACACTTCACGGCAAATTCTTACAAGAAGTTAATAGAAATAACTTAGTTAGCGCTATGTACATATCTATTTGGGATAATAATAAGGATGATAAATGTCAGTTCAGCTTCAAACTGTAGAAGGGTTGGGGATTCAAGAAGATAATACGAACAAAGATTCGTGTGATAAAGAAATATTAGAACAATTTGAAAATTCCGTTAAATTTAAGAACAACATATATGAAGTTAAACTACCTATGAAATATGGTAATCTTGCTCTTCCTAATAATTATGGTATTGCGGAAAAGAGATTTGTGAATAATCCTGCATTGTTTAAAGAATATAAAGATATCATTAATGAATATAAGGCTTTGGGAGTAGTAGAAATTGTTGAACCCCAGGAAATAAATTCGATCAATGATAATTTGGCATACTATTTAACCCAGCTCCCTGTTACTGAAACGGACAAACAAACTTTAACAAATCCGATGAACTGGCGACATTGTCCCGGTAGTTTAAATCCTGCTGACCGACTTAAGAGAGGACTCTCACTTCTCGACCTTGAGAGTGGTGATCTATGATGGTTAGGGCCTCCATGGTTAATTAAAGATTCAAATTTATGGCCTAAGGAAGACAGAAAAGTAGATGAAGATATGAAAGAACTAGAAGCTAAAGGAAAGGTAATTTTCCAAAACCTTTGTTCATCAGAACAGCAGATACCACTTATAGAGATTAAGCGTTTTAGTTCTTTCTTGAAGGCAATTAGAACAGTGGCAAGAACTAAAAGATTTGTTTTCAATGAAAGAAGTCCAATTAAAGTCCAGTTAGTCCAGGGTGCATTATTTGCTGAAGAATTGAAAGAAGCGGAAGAATTATTGATCAAAGAAGTAGAAATGAAAAAATATAAGGAAAAAATCAATAAAGATCAAGAACTTGAGGATTTTATATCAAATAAGGGTGTGACATGGAAATTTATCATCAAGCGTGCCCCATGGTGGGGAGGGTTTTGAGAAAGACTCGTAAAAAGTGTAAAGGAACCACTAAGGGAAATTTTGGGAAGAGCTCTCATCACATTTGAAGAATTGGCAACAATCTTGACAGAAATAGAAGCCATAATAAATATGAGACCACTGAGCTATGCAACAAGTGATTTCGGCGAGCCAGAGCCACTTATACCGGCTCATTTCCCTCAACTAGGAAGAGAAATCATTAGTTTTGCTCTACGTTTTGCCGAATTTGAAAATAAAATTTCTACCAAAGAAACTTTGTTAAGGAAAAAACGATATCAAAGTAAGTTGTCTAAACAACTGTGGATTAAATAGAAGGAACAATACTTATTGAATTTAAATTCAATTCATCAATTTAAAACTCCTGAGAGACTCAAAACTTAAATTTGGAGATGGTACTGCTAAACCTAAACTGTTGTGGGACTTCGAAATAGTTAAGGAAATCATTCTTGGCAGAGATAAACTTATTTGTGCTTGCATAATAAAAACTGCTAAAGGATTGCTGAGAAAAGTAGTACAACTTTTTGTGTCTGTTTGAACTAGATTTCTAAATGATAAATGATTTCAGTTTTTGATATGATTTTTTTTCCTACTAGTGTTTAAGTATCAAAATGATTTTGTTTTATAAATTCATAATTGGGAATACTTTTTTTGTGTGTGTGTGCGAGTTTTGCAATTTGCTGTTTATCTATTTAGTAAAAATGTTTCATTTTATGCATAATTGTACCTTATTTCATATTGAAAAGGTTATTGAATTAATAATGGTATTTAATTTGTTTATATTATGTGTATATATATTCAGTTAATCTTATTCAGGTAAAATATCTGGCCAGATAGTTTCATGTAGCTACATGTTATAAGAGTGTCATTTTTTTATTCATATTGATAATGACTTTACTATTTTATGTTTAATTCTTTATACTTCAACACCTGTAGATTGAAAAAATTCTATTTTATCATTTGAGTTGTGAATTAAGGTTATGTTTATTATAAGAATTTGTTTATGTTGATTTATTATTATGTACTCTCATGAGTCCAGGTGGGGAGTGTGTGGAGAATTATATGTTTTTGCGCCAAATGGGCGATAAAGGGATGACAATGGCTCTATTGTTTACGTAGGGTTACTCGGCTCCTGGGCTCATGTCTCGCTAACTCTGTACGAGGAAGTGTTGTTGAAAGATTGCTTTTAAGAACATGGTTTCGTTTTTACTGTAAATAAAATGTAACATGGTGTATTATAGCTGTAAATATGTGTCTTCCAATTAAAAGAAAGAGAGAAAATGATATTGCATGGACTTCACTGAGTAAGTGCCAATTGATTTATTTTAAGATAGCGTTAGTTAACTAAGAAATCCACTGAACCAGAACCGGTCGCCACACAAGGTAGCCATAGCAATTGGAAATGTTGTCCTAATTCAATGATATTTTGCAGAATGTTCATTTAATCGACCTATGTTGATGTCAAAAATAATTTCGAGAGACATAATTTTAATATTTTGAGAAAGAGATGTGTTGATTTACAAAAAGGTAATTTGAATTTAATTTTTACAAAAGGGTAATTTGATCTGTCCCATCGCATACTCTCTAAGTAAAATCAAAATTTGGTACGTATAGCTCAGTACTCTTGAGATAGGTCATGACAATTTGCGACTCGTTTTTAGATAGTTGTATATTATTAAACAAACCAAGATTATGACGATTTCGCTAAAATAGCTTCAAAAAATGTATTTAAAAAAATCCTTGTGAAAACTGCCGACATTTCACGATTTCAGTAACAAAATTTTCTGTACTTTGAAAATTGTGAGAAATGTTACGTGCTGTCGAAACGTTTCGATTAAAGGAGTGGTTCCCAACAGTTTGACTTTTTAGGGGGCCAATTCCAAATATGTTACTGAACAAATAGTTTTCAGTTTTTGTTTTCAATCAGAATATGTTGTACACTATAAATCAAAGTAAGACATGCAAAATTTAAAAATAAAATTTCTAAAAATAACTTTTTTTTAAAGGGTCTAGCCGGATAAGCATAGCGAAATGGCCCCCACGGCCGATGTTTGAAATAACATGTGTGGTAATAAGGCTCACCATGAGAATACAATATAGAGTGATTTTAGCCTCTGACCTTGAAATATCCTTGAGATAATCGGGGAAGTATGCGCCGGCGCTAGTATTTTTCAAATACGTTTTTCTGAAAAAGTACAAAAGTTAAAAAAATGAAACCAACTCCAATTATTGAAGAATATATTATATCATATTATATATTTTTTTCACATTTTTACAAAAAATTTAACATAGAAAAATAAATAAAAAAATTAAAAAAAAATTATTAATGTAGTAATTTTATATTTACACCAACCAAAAAATTACAGAATAAGCCTCAAAGTATGTACTTTTAAGAAAATTTTAATCGAAGATGCGCTTTTTGAGTTATAAAAAAATAATGTTAGCAACTTGCTAAAATATTCGTAACTTTCCCTGCTTGCATTTGCAGAAATACGCAACTATCAATGCATTGGTCGATTCGAGACATTTCCACTCGGGCAGAATGCGCAGTGCGCCAAAATAAGAGAATGTTTCCATACATACCACTTCCCTATAGGTTTGTTTCCTGTTTATAAACATTCTGTTATTTTGGAGTACTGCGCATCCTTCTCTCATAATAATATAAAGTCGATGGTGTAGTTCATTGTGCAGGTGAAGCTATAGGTGTTGTAAATATATAAGGTTATCAACTTTTTGGTAATTCCGAACCGCCTCCTAAACTTCCGATTTCATATGTTGTCATTCCTCGAATCCATTTCCCCCTAATAATGTTGTTATCAGTGTTTAAATATTCTTTTTATTTTTACAATTATTTTCCTTTTTTTTTCTTTTTATACGTTTGCAATGATATACAGGTATGGTTATACATTTTTTATTTGCATATTTTACTTATTTAAATAAAGAAAAGAAATTCATAAGATATCACTGTTATATGAGAAATTACTTTATACCAAATAACATTTTAAATAAATATTGTTTAAAAGTTTTTAATAATAACCCTTTGTTACATAATGCATTGAACAGTAATGTTGTCTTCTTGCACAGCGTCCTTGCACGGGGCTAAACAGAACCTCTTGTAAACAAAACAGGCTGACAACATTCTTCCCCATCTTTTACTAGCAAAAATAACAAGTATAATTTCGAATCTGGTATCTCTAACAACGAATTATATACGCATATGACAGGAGAATATTAATGGCGAACGTTGAGTTATTCTCTGTTTTGGAATGAAATGTTTTATAATCATTCAATGGTTTTAATTATAACTTTGTATTTTCATGAAAAAGAAGAAAACAGACTTAAAAAAAATTAAGATATCGGATGTAAAGAAAAAGATACCAAAAAGTAAATTTTGTTTCGATCAAAAATGATAACGATATATAACGATATCAAATGATAACCGCTCTTCCCCTGCAGATATCCTACGATGTCAAGTGCCAGACTCCCACCCACCCACCCACCCACACACACACACACACACACACGCTCCCCCCTAAAATGATACGTTATATATGTACACTGTTCAGCCCCATAACTTTCTTCTATGTGAAAATCATCGTAGGCAAATGTTACCATTTTGTTTGTGAATTCTTGATATTATTATGCGATAAGGATGCGCAGTACGCCAAAATAACAGAATGTTTACAAATACGAAACAAACCTATAGGGAAGTGGTATGTATGGAAACATTCACTTATTTTAGCGCACTGCGCATCCTCCCCGAGTGGAAATGTCATGAATCGACCAATGCATTGATAGTAGCGCATTTCTGCAAATGCAAACAGTTAAAGTTACGAATATTTTAGCAAGTTGCTAACATTATTTTTTTTATAACTCAAAAAGCGCATCTTCGATTTAACGAATTTTTTTTTCTTAAAAGTATATACTTTGAGGCTTATTCTGTAGTTTTTTGGTGTAAATATAAAATTACTACATTAATAATTTTTAAAAAAAGTATTTTTGTTTATTTTTCTATGTTAAAATTTTTGCAAAAATGTGAAAAAAATATATAATCTGAACTAATACATTCTTCAATTATTGGCGTTGGTTTCATTTTTTTTAACTTTTGTCCCTTTTGAGAAAAACGTATTTGAAAAATAGTAGCGCCGGCGCATACTTCCCCGATTATCTCAAGGACAGTTCAAGGTCAGAGGCTAAAAACACTCTATATTGTATTCTCATGGTGAACCTTATTACCACACATGTTATTTCAAACATCGGCCGTGGGGGCCATTCCGTCATGCTTATCCGGCTAGACCCTTTTGGACAAGTTTCCATCAAAATCGAATCGAAACCAGAATTAGTATATAAAAATCTGTACATTATGACATATAAATTTTAAAATCAGACTATACTGGCAGTTAAACGACGATAATTGGGAAGGGAAAGTTCACTAACAGAAAAAATATGAAAAGATAAAAAAAAAAAAAAAAAAAAAAAAAAAAAAAAAAAAAAAAAAAGGTTATTTAAAATGAATAAAGATGAGAATCCTGAAATGCTTATTATGTATTTTGTTATTCATACAGAGAAAGTTTAGTGTCCAGTATATTTCCATCCATTCTTTACATGTTATGAACCACTTCTCGACTGAATAGTAATGTAATATTATTGATTATTAAAAATTATTTCTTCTAGAATTTGGCTCAGAGCAAGAGTTTTAATCTATTTTAATTATAGCCCAGGCAATAGAGACCGTATAGGGACTCTACCTAGCAAAATTAATGGTTGTACTGAAAATCGGCTTTCTAGATATTTTTTGGGTCGCTGAATCCGAATTTGTAACTTCCCACCAAAATTTCCCCCGGCAATCCCCCCAAATTTTGGTAAAAAGCCCTCCAAAAAAGGTTTTTATTAAAAAATTCCATTTTTTTATTGTTTTAGGGGAAAAGTATCTAGAAATTCAGAAAGTAGACAAAATTTCAAACAAATTAGATATATGACATTATGACGTCTGATGAAGGGGAAGGGGGGATCTGCCTCGGAACATGCGCCGCAGTGCTGCGTGGACTAAGTTGCGCAATTCCACTTAACCACTCACACGTTTACATTAGCCCTCCCATCTTTCCTCCGAACTTTCTCTATAAGGTTTACTTTAAGTTTTTTGGGTCGCTGAATCCGAATTTTTAACTTACCCCCCAAATTCCCCCCCCCCGAACCCCCACCCCCCAAATAGTTGGTTAAACGGTTAAAATTAAATAGAAGGTACTGCCGATTTTAATGCCAAATGTGAGAGACACTTTAAGATATCTTGTAAAGGTAAAAATGAAAATTATATCACTAATGTAAGTTTGCAAGGAACAACATGTTCACATGTTTGATAAGCTAGAAAAGTGAAATGATTAATTATTGCTAAGGAGCTGCTTGGCTTCCCCCGTTTGAACAGGATTAAGCTTTTTAATTATAAGAGATAATGCTACAGTGTAGGGGAGTGGACATCGCGATTTTACATATGCTTCGATGGTGCGTGGCGGATAAAAGTCTGAGAACCATTGACCTAAAGCAATGTATGTTAAGGTTATGATTGAAAATCCATTTTTAATAAGAATGTGGTACCTTTTACTTTTCATTTAAAATACTGAATTGTGTGTTCAGAAAAATTGTAAGCAACATATAATTCAAGACTTCTGAAACAAGCAATATACAGGTCGATTTTAAAGTATGTAGCACAAATTTAAATGTAAATCAGTCGTATTGAAACAAACAAAATCAAGTACGATCATTTCGTTCATTTCGTATGTAATACAGGATATACTTTTCGATAAGGTTTTTGATGATTGTAAAATATTATAACGATATTTTTAGCATTTGTTCATTGTCGTAAATATGATGGTATCATAAGATATGCTGAAAGTATACAGCAATTCAATGTAAATACCGTACGTACCATAACATGCTTCTCGAAATAAGAGTAATCTCAATCAGTGATGCTTGGTTTCGGATAGTGGTAACTTCCAATATATTCTGTACACAGCGCAGAAATCATTTTAAAAAGGTTTTATAATATCTTTATAAATATTTATTTCATGAATGAATATTCAGATTCAGCTCGGCGTCAGACAGTCCCTATTTTTGATTAAATAAATGAATTCCGGCGTTTTGTTCCTAGTTGTTTTTTGTTTGTTTTTGCAAACCTTTTTTGCTGTGTACGAATATTTCAGAAACGCCCTATATATAGAAAAAATTAATAAATAAAATCAAAAAGAATGTATAGTGGTATTAAAACTTAAAACTGCTTGTGACAAGACATTTGTTTTACTGAAATCGCATTTAAGTGCCATATGCTGCCTGAAACTGACTTTAATTACTGTGATCTATCATGGATATCTAAAAATTTGTATTCCAGAATATAGTTTATAGCAAAAATAATCACTTTTGCTTCGAATTTGTCAAAGTTAAATTTGTGAGATGGCAATAGTTGTTTGTGGTAATGGAATATGTCGTACAGATATAAAAGGCATATTGAACTCATGGGCCAAACTTTAGGAGTTGATAGAGGATACTGTAACAATCATTTATTGTATAGGAATGTATGGGTGCACGTGACGCTTTGAGGCACAAACATAGGAAAGAGACATGAAAGGAACATTTATTGACAGCGTCACTGGCAAATGCTATGTTTACAATAAGTGTTGAAACTGCGTCAAACACGACTAATCTAAGCCTGGATGGATCTATTAGCATACAAATTCAAAGATGGCATGTATTTCACACATATGTCCAATAGCAACGCATATTCCAATGACAAGATCGTCCTGGAACCGCATAAATGCGTCCATCGGTTCTTAAACGTGGCATCCAGATAGTTCAGCACAGCAGTGCTGAAATGGGTTACCCCCCCCCCCCCCCATCATACTGAAAGAACAGTTGCTTACGAATGGTAGTCGGTACATCTTCAAATACTTCAGATAAAGCTTCTTCCAGACGAATAAGTTGAAAACTACCTATCTTGGCACGCTGGACCATTCGCTTGGCTACCCCAATCTCCCAATTTATCGATGCTGAAATTACTTATAGGGACATCTGATCCAGATGGCATGAACATTAGCAGCAAGTTTGTTTTTTTTCTGGCATTATCTTGCTGTGACAAATTTGAATTCAGAAAATCACAGCAAATCTCCCGCAAGGGATACAATCGCCTACTTGTATGAGTAGTTTGTTCTGAAACTGACGGCAAGACTGTCTTTAATTCGCGGAAGTGTCGAAAGCAAAATATCCCTCCGTTGAGAGAATAGACAATCAGCAGATACGCAGAAATTGCAGAAATTTTATTCGGTTGGCACAGCTTTTATTAAACCGTTCACTTTTCAAATGCCAAAAAAGACTCCAATTTAAAAGTACCAATATTTACCTAACTTGTTTATAATGGTAAAAACTCTGCATGTACCTTAACGGTGCGTATGCATCAATAGACTTGGTCAGGTCTATGGACGCTTTGGAAGGGGTTAAACTTATAGTGTAACCGTTGAAAACAGTTAATGGGGCATGGAAAAATTACTACTTTGCAGCAAGTTTGCAGTATTTTTGATTACTTGTTTGCCATTAATTTGCTATAAATTTGATACAGCATGAATTAACTTGCACTACAAGTTAGCTGCAAGTTCAAAGTGCGGCGTTTGCGTTATCTTGCTGCAGTCTTGCTATGAACTTTCAGTCTTGTCATGCTCAGCTTGCTGCAACTTTGCAGGTTTTAAAAGCAAGACTTCTGCAAATTTTCTGCAAACTAAAAATGCTATGTGGCGAAGAGTCTTGTTTATGTGAATCGTGATGAATCTGTGGACGATCTCGTCACTTGAATATCTGTTGCTGCTCCACGAGTGCGCTAGATGCCTGGCATGTTGAATTTATCCGCAAATCGCTTCATCGATGTTGCCAGGCATGTATTACTGTTGGTTGACGCAATTTTGAACACTTTTCGTAAACGTAGCATTTATCAATGGCGCTTTCAATAAAAATTCCTTTTATGTCTCCTTCGTGTGTTTTTGCTTCAACACGTCACTTGCGACCGTATAGTCCAATACAACAAATGGTTGTTACAGTGTCTTCTAGTAACCCTTTCAGTTTCACCAATGAGTTCACAGACGCCCTGTAGGATGTTTGACCTCTTAATAGCTGGCAAAAAGGGTAATTTCTACTCGTTATCTCGAAATAGCATAAGAAATGAATAAAATAAATAAATACGCACTTACAGTGGCTACAAGCAACTCTCATCTTCTGAGATCATTCACCGAATTAAAGGGAAAAAAAATATTTTGATTATTAAACTATAATCTAGTAATTTAATAAAAGACAATCATTTTTCAACTGAAAAATATTGTATGATGCCATTTATTTTCCACACTACTATATTGTTACGAATGCTGAATAATTAGTCTGTGTAAATAGAGATAGGGGAGATGGGGGCACATGTGAACACGGGGCACATGTGAACATCGCAGTTTTTCGATAGTTATTATAAGCTTTTTTATTTGAAAAAAATTTCTAAAGATGATAGCACTTGTAGACGTATGGTAAAAATTTTTTGAAGCTCTATGACATTTTGTTTGTCCTCTGTAGCCGAAACACTGTTTTTAGATCTCAAAAGTAAAATCATTGCTCCAAGTTCATAAGCGAATAACTTTATTTATTTACTCATTTATTTGAATTTGAGTGTTTTACCATATACTATGAATACTAATAAACATTTTTTATAAAACTCTTTTTCTTAAAAAATTGAGAAATGTTAATGATTCATCAATTTAACAAAAGCAGCAATGTGGGGCACTTGTGAACAGGCTAGTTGGGGCAGATATGAACAGTTCATAAGTACCCCAATAATCATTCTGTGATTCTGTTTCTTTCAGTTAACTTAATGAGAGATAACGTCAGTTCCTATATCTACAATTTTCCTGAAATAGAAGATATTTTCCTCACACAAAGTTGATTTTGTATTGAAACTTCCACAAACACATCTTTCAGCAAATACATAAAGAACAACAGGCTCGTTTACGTTCAATTGTACTTAAAATAAATTTAATGTTTTCTAAAATGCAATAAGTGTTATATATTATTTTACTAAACGGTTTACAACAATATTTTTTATGCATTGTTAATACAAAAGTATTACTTTGAACAACTTTGCAAATTTTTCTTTTACATTTGTTCTAACCTTGCAATGATGGCTTACTTCCATCTCTAAAACAGTTATGTATATGATGCTTTGAATGGAGATGGATAACAGTAATATTTTCAGAAAGCAAAATTTTTAAAAACTGATAACTACCGTAAAATTCCGATTGTACCCCCCCCCCCCCCACTCTTTCAAAAGCAAAAGAAGTTCGGGGGGGGGTTATAGTCGAGATTTTTTTAATCATTAAAAAACCCTTCTTTATCTATAATTTACATTAAAATAAGGCAAGTACAGGAGTGAGAATCTTTCGTATTTCGGCAGATTTCAGATAAATAGTATGTAAATGCCCCCTCCCTAAAATTTCCCCCAAACGAAAACCCTTAAACAAAATTTAAAAGTTTTAATTTCTTCTTTTAAATTGCTTCTTTATTTTTTTATTTTATTGCAACAATACTTAATGAATCATCTAAGCCTCTCCCCACCAAATCTACTTATTTTCATTTTATAATATTTTGCTTAAACATATCACGCAGAAACTAGAGAAATATACATATATATTTTTCTTTATGGTGAATTTAAAAGGTAATATAACTAATTTTTACTATGACAAATGAATAAAAGAATAAAAAGCACGTTAAAGGATATTTTTTCCTTGTGTTCACATGTGCCCCACGTGTGTTCACAACTACCCCGCTGATGGGGCACATGTGAACAATTTATTGATTTTATAAAACTATTAAAAAATGTAAGAAGAACTATACAGGTGATTTAAAAAAAAAATACCATGTGTAAAAGAAAGTTCTGTTTACTATATTAAGTAATTTTTGTTTATCGAAATTAATCCTGTTATGAGAAAAAGCTATATTTATGCGAACTGTTCACATGTGCCCCCATCTCCCCTATATTTATTTTAATTTTATAAAAACTTTTGTGTGCAGTTTTCGACACCATCAATTTTGCCGCATTTTTTGAAACAACTCTTTTTTTCTTTTCTTTTTTTTCCAGAACATATTGCATCGAAAAATCAAACATTTATGCTTCCTAAAGAGATATTTATTTTGTAATATTAGAATGAAACCTCATCAGTGCATTTCAACCATGAATTGCCATTAAATTCATAAATATCGTCAAACGAAAAATATCCATCTTTATACGAGAAGAAATCCTACGAATCCATGGGAAAGCGACTAAAGATTTTAATCGTTATATCGTAAGTATGAAAACGAAACTTTATAAGTGTCAATGAAAAGAAAATATTTGAAATTTTTGTATGAGATTTATTTATATATCTCTTATATATTTCTTGTATAACTAGGTATTCACAATGAATGATAAATATAAGGAAATAAAACAAAATTTTATGCGCCAGAAAATTTTAATTAATTGCTGACTAGTTTCGGTAGTATTCAGCGTACAGTCATCAGTGCAAAGAAAGATCGAATTTCGCCCATATGTTTTATGTACAATTGGATTCCAGCGATATGCTTATTGACAAATGAGTAAAATTCCAGGAAATTACGGAGAACAGGAAATTACGGAGAACAAGCAATAGGAAATTGTTTACTCAAACTAGTAATATGAAATTAAAAGCTAGTAGAGTTCGAGGATTTTATATAATATTTTAAACGATCTGATATCGGAGGGGAGGGGGTTGGAAAACGACATACTTAAGAATATTTTTACAATTTTTATAAACATGGAATGCTTCAATAAAATTAAGTAAAAGTATAAAAGTGGTTTTCCAGGAAAATTTCGCTGATTAAAAGTCAAAGCTGTGGTTCATCTCCCAGCAATGTTCTGGAATGGCAAATATTTTGTTTCTTGTTTTGGAATATATTGCTTGTGTTGTTTAATTCGACATTTAAACCGCATTTGGTTTGTCCAATATGGGGAAGACCACACTGTCAATTAATGCTATAGATACCCAAGAATTAGAAATTTCAATGGGGTTTTTAGTTTTTAGAGAATAAGTTTGTTGCAAGAGTGAACATTATTTTGAAGTCATATTGTTTAAGAATTTTTGAAATCTGAAAGCTGAATTTAGAAAGTAAATCAAAACAATGTAGCCTTGGAAAGAGAAGAAGATTGAGTGCAAGAGAGGAACGAGGGTGCCGTAGTTTAAATAAAGCAGTATCAATGATGGAAGCGTTGTAACTTCAATCAAGAGAAATGGCTATTTTAAGATATTGAATAATAAAGTTTATATTAATTTTATTTATAAACATTCTGTTCAATATGGTTTGCGCAGAAATTTTGATAAATTTTGATCTTAAAACATGTTGTATCACTATTAAGAAGAGATATGCATACGAAATAAAGGAACTTGTGTTTTTAAAGTTTATTGGTTTTGTTTCGGCGCTATTCATAAATAGGTGATATTATGCGTTAGTTTTTCAGAACTTAGTTTTGACAGTGCATGCTTCTGTGCTTTTTGTACTTGATTTTTTTTATTTGATTTTCTATCAGGGTTCGTACGCTTCAAGGACTTTCAAGCCCCTTTTACCATAATTTTTGTAAAGTAATACTTGTTTTTTTAATTAAAAATAAATCTATATTCAGATGTAGCGACCAGTAATGTACGAAATTTCTGGTACTAAAACACCTAAAATCCCCGAATCCTTTGATACGTTCGAGCCCTGGCTATTTTACTCTCAAGATATTTCGGAATCCCTCTCTAAAAATGAAATAAATTAACAATATCAATGAAAATCTACTATTAAGAATTCTCAATAGCAGGAGAGACCGGGGCTAGTAGGCGCAGTATTTAGTTATTGAGTTTTATAAATTTGTGTTTATGTTTTTTAACAAACTTTAACTGCACTTTTAAAGAACGGACATTTGGCTATAAACACCCGGAGTTTTGAGTTTGTAGCTCTTGTAGTATATGTTTAGTGGAACCCTAAAGTAAAAGGAAAATTGTGCGCCAACCTACCCCGTCACGGGGCAAGTTGTCTATATCCTATGGGGTAAGTTGGCACACGCTTAAGAAAAATTGAAATGAAACTCAAATAAGGCACACAGTTAAGAGAAATCAATTTCATTATTACCAGTAAGTTTAAACTAAAGTGTTATCGCCGTACAATGTAATTTCTAAATTATACAGATATAAAAATAATGAATAAAACATTAACACTGAGTAACTTTTATGTTACTCGATATCAACCTCAGAGTTACAATTGTCACAAATAAAAAATCGAGTGTCTCCGTTTGGGCAAGCCCCATGTGCTCAAATTCTTGCATTACAACCACTTTTCACTGTGTTTGTTGTATTTCAACCTACCAGCACACACCAGACGCCGACCCAACTTACCCCGTATTCAATGCGCCTACTAGCCCCATAATAAATTTCTTCACAAAAGGGAGGCGTAACCTTCTAAACATAAATAATTTAAGTAAATTACATATGGGGTAGGTACAGTGAATCATACACTAAGAAAAACTGCACAAGTTAAATCGCAATTATTAAGATAAGTATTAGAAATTAGAAAAAGAATGAAGCAACAACAAATTACTTATGAGTGCAAAAAACAGAAAAATCGTAATAAATGTCCACTGCACGTAGGTAACGCTGCAAAACTACAATGGGGATTTTAAAACGCAAGAAGAAATGTACTCTGTGACTGGTTGCGCAATATTTTCACAAACAGGCGATTTATGAGTACTGCGCCTACTTACCCCTGTAGCCAACTAGCCCCAGTCTCCCCTACCTTTAATAAATAGAGATTTTAACCTGAGATATATTCTAACCTGACTGATTGGTAAAATAATATGAAAAATAGAGAAACCTAATAGAAATGTGGAAAAAGAGATACATTAATTTTCCTATCATAATAAAAGTCTTCTTTTGTACCGTAAAATATTTTGACAAATGCCTTTCTATCTATTTCTTCGATATTTTCGGTAACAATTATTTTTCTATTTTTTTTTTCGCAGTATATATTTTACCGAACGCTCAGATATTTCCATTTCGTCAAAGGAATTTCCTTTTATGATATTGCAATGAATCTCCATTAATACATATCAACCATGAATTGCTATTTATGCATAAGTATCGTCAAAAGAAAAACATCTCTGTTTATTCGAGCAGAAATCCTAAGAATTTATGGAAAGAGACGAAATGAGATAATTATTGATTTATATTCTAAGTTTGAAAATAAAATTTTAAAAGTGAAAATGAAAAATATATCTTAGCGAAAACTCGAATATTTTTATTTCCTCAAAGGAGTTTTCTTTTATAATGTTTGAATGGACCCTTATTAAATCAGGCCAAACGTGAATTGCTATTTATAGATAAATATCGTCAAAGGAAAAATATCCATGTTTATTCGATTCAAAATACTAAGAATTCATGTGAAAAAGACGAAATGCTGATTTATAGCCTATGTTCGAAATTGAAAGTTTAAAAGTGTGAGTGAAAAAGCATATTTTATCAATAATCCAGATATCTCTATTTCTCCAAAGGAATTTTCATTTATAACATTAGAATGAATCCTTATTAAAACCTTTTAAACGCCGCACTATGATTGACAGATAACACGAACTATTTATTGGTAAAAATCACATAAAAACTCAAACACAAGCACTATGAGTAATATTTTTTTTCCAAAAAAATTTTTCTTCTGTGATTTATAGCATGTTCCAGAAATGGAACATTGGCGGGAAACACATAGTTCTTTCACCTGTTTTTATAAAATATGATTAACTTTAATTAAATTAAGATATCTATTTCTATGCCCATTATTTTTAATAACTACATGTTAAGTTATATATGTTACTCAGAAATAACACAGATTTAGCAGAAAAATAGCCGGGTTTTCATTGTGCTCAAGATTTCAGCAAACATTGTTGAGAAGAGGTAGGAAGTTTTCACAGAAAAAGCTTTGCCACTAAATTAAAAATATATATATTATTTAGATGATGGAATTACTGTATTAAAAAATTACGATTATGTATCATAATAGTAAAAACATTATAAAAACAGCATAAGAGAAGAGTAATAATGCCTGTGCTAAAATTCACAGCACAATTATCGTATAAGTGAAAGTGTAAAAAATACAAGGAGAAATAAATAATCTCCTAATTTCAAAGTGCTATTATCTATAACAAGATTTTTTTTATATAGCTTTCTAACTTTATTTCTAGGCATTATTGTACAATCAGTTGGGACTAATAGATCGTCTTGAGTGCTCCAATATAAATCGTCTCCGAGTACTTGGTGACATCCACTAAACAACAATAATCCAAAATATTGACCTATATTATTTTCATCTACAGCTATAACTTCTCATTTTTGAAATGCATATTTGCTAAACGCAGTTGATATTCTATTAGAAAGAAGTTATGAAATATTTCAACTCGAGATAAAGTAATCAACTCGGGAAACATTTTAGAAATATTTACAATGCTTTTAGTTTTAGATTTTTTTTTTTAATTTGCAAATTTTTTTTTGTGGCAGCGATGTAGAATATTTTTCTCTTTCTACCTAATTTTTTACGTCAAATTCAGTCTTCCCTTTAACGTTGAAGGTGCTTCAGAATCAAATCAGTCTTCATTAGAAATTTCAATGTCATCTACTTTTGTAGAGCTATTTCAATTCGACCACAAACATCTGCTGGCAGAACAGGCTCAAAAATGTCCTACTTTATATTTTCCTCATCTATTAAACCTCCACTTTCTTCTGGAGGTAGTTTACACATGTCAATGCATTCTTCTTCAGAATCATTAGATAATTCATAAAAGTATTCAAGTGCATCTTCTGCTCTACAAAATGGTTTTGAATGAGACATGATACATACTGTGTGACGTATCCTAACTAACTGAAAAACAATTATAGAGGGAAGTAAAAGAATAAGAATTAGTTATTTCCAATATCACTTCTGCAATCCTATCTTGGATTTTAATTTGAGTCATAAACAACGTTTGGCTATCAACAAACACACGTGTTTTTCAGAGGAATATATGAGCAATCTGCTTCAGATGGGAGAACGTGTGAAAGATAAGGGGGGAGGAAGGCCAGGAGAGGGGGGGGGTGTGAAAGGAAATAGAAAGTAGATCAAAGTCGTAAACATCTTTCATTGACACTTACTAAAATTCTCGTATTCAGAAATTTTTTATCAACACTTATATGCGCTGTAATCAAAGAACTTTGTTATGTTAAAGAATAAACCTTTACATGCCAATGCTCCATTTCTGGAACATGCAGATTTGTTATCTAATAGAAACAATAAAAATATTTTTTTTTTTTCAGAACGTATGTTCTACGAATAAAATGATCATTTTTAATAACTCTCACTTAGTTATAAAAACAATTGATAAAATATGAATTTTATATGAATTTTCGAATTTTGTCCGATGAAAAGTCTAAAAAACCCCCGAAGTTCTGATTTTCTTCCATACACACTATTTATTTTATTAACGTAATATCTATGCCAAAAAATCAATCAACACTTTCTTTTTAAATAATAATTTTTATAGAGCAATACGAATAAAATTGTATTTTCGCAGAATTTTGAAATTGATGTTTCCTTTAGGGAACATTCGCGTGTAAAAAGATTTACCCCTTATCAACCGTGAATAGCTATTTATACATAAATATCGTCAAAGGAAAAATATCCATGTTTATTCGAGCAGAAATCCCAAGAATTCATCGAAAAGAGACGAAATGATATGTTTATTGGTTTATATCCTAAGTGTGAAAATGAAAGTTTAAAAGTGTCAGTGAAAAAACCAATATCTCACAAATTTGTATTTCCTCAAAAGAGTTTTATTTTATAACATTGGAATGGACCTTCATTAATGCACATCAACCGTGAATTGCTATTTATACATAAATATCGTCAAAGGAAAAATATCCATGTTTATTCGACCCAGAAATCCTAAGAATTCATCGAAAAGAGACAAAATGATATGTTTATTGGTTTATATCCTAAGATTGAAAATGAAAGTTTAAAAGTGTCAGTGAAAAAACCAATATCTCACAAATTTGTATTTCCTCAAAAGAGTTTTATTTTATAACATTGGAATGGACCTTCTTTAATGCACATCAACCGTGAATTGCTATTTATACATAAATATCGTCAAAGGAAAAATATCCATGTTTATTCGAGCAGAAATCCTAAGAATTCATCGAAAATAGACGAAATGATATGTTTATTCGTTTATATCCTAAGTTTGAAAATGAAAGTATATAAGTGTCAGTGAAAAAATCAATATCTCACAAATTTATATTTCTTCAAAAGAGTTTTATTTTATAACACTAGGGGGCTCTGCCCCCTACGAGCTACGCTCGTCAACCCCCGTTCAGACACCGCAGACTCTAACAACACGCTAATTTGATCGCCTTTAAAAAGATTTCGGAAGATTGAATTATAATTTGAATCTGACAATTATAATCTGACGTAATTTTCACCAAACTTTTCTTTCTCTTTTTAATATTCACGGCAAAATACTTTTGTTAGAAAAGAAATATTATGATCATCTTAAAATGTCAAGTAAATGTCTCGCGCAATTTTTAAATTAAAACTGTTTTGCAATATTATTTTTTGTTCATTTTACGTAATAAGTGTAATATGACGTAAATTCTCCTATTTAGGACTTCTAACGCATGTTACTGAATTTATTATTTTAGAATATTCTTTCTCATTTAAAATTCACGTGTAACTATAGTTTCTATGACGTAATTTTCAATGAGTTCCTGCTTTTTATATTTTTTGTTTATAATACTCACATGTAAAATAAATTTTTAATTAGAAGCAAACATTACTGTTTGCTCTGTTTATACAGTTGGCAACAGTATAAATTAATACAATTTTCTAAAATTTGTAAAAAATATCTCTCGAAATGCTGAAAATTTGAATTTAAAATAGAAATAAAACCTCGAAAAATTATTCAAATTAAAAAACTAACTGCAATCTGCACACTGGGAAATTCTGACGCATAAAATGATCTAAAAATGATTAAATTCCTATGTACAGTTTTTGCTCCTATAAAACTTTTTTAATGGAACGATTTTGTCCAACTTTGGCATTAAATATCTCTTAAAATAATTCTTCGATTTGAAAACTATCTGCATCAGCGTCTTTATCAAACATTTTTCTATAATACTACCGATTTTCATATTTTTGTATGCAACAGTTTTTTTAATATTAACGAAGAAAGACCTCTGGTCACAAAAAATTCAAAACCGACGGCGGCGGCGGCGGGTAGTTACTTTGTTTTAGAATAGAGAGATTGGAATGAACCTATAGTAATGCATATCAACCATGAATTGCTATTTATACATAAATATCGTCAAAGGAAAAATATCCATGTTTATTCGAGCAGAAATCCTAGAATTCATCAGAAAGAGACGAAATGATATGTTTATTGATTTATATCCTAAGTTTAAAAATGAAAGCTTAAAAGTGTGAGTGAAAAAATACACTTTACTGATATCTGAGATGTTTATATAATCCTCAAAGGATTTTTCTTCGATAATATTGTAATGAACTCTCATTAATACATATTAACTGTGAATTGCTATTTATTCATAAATATTGTCAATGAAATATACCCATGTTCATTCGAGTAGAAATGCTAAGAATTCGTGAGAAAAAGACGAAATGAGATGCCTTTTTTATTAATAGCCTAAGTTTGTAAATGAAAGTTTAACGGTGTCAGTCAAAAAATATATTTTAAGTTTTGGTATGAGATATAAATGTATTAGGTAATAGAAATTACTATGAAAATCAGTTTCGATGCAAATTTAACTGTTAGTTACGAGGTATTTATCGAATGTCGCAATAATCTAAATGAAACAATATTTATTGAAAGTTGAAACTGAAAAAGATGAATTTTGGAATAAATTCTTACCTTTTAAAGATTTAAATTTGGATGATCGTTTATTCTTTAATAAGTATGCTATTAGTCGTAAAAATACGTTTTTTAAATCTTCCAATGCATTGTGATTTGAGATTTTATTTATAATAGTATTTTCTCTATTTCTCCAAAAAACCTTTTGCAATTGCTGTATCTTTGTAAAAGGAATTGTAGATAAATAAATAAATAAATAAATAAATTACCTAGTATCAGCAAAATTATGACTGCATAAGGTTGTTTCCACATTAAGAAAACGAATTTTGCAGTAAATGTCTGTGCATAAATGCCATATTGTTTGACAGTTTTACCCTATTGCATAGCCGTGTTTCTTGTATATAGGTTGTGATTCAAAATTCCAATGACAGTGGCATTTTTTTAGCCTAGTCATCTGAATTTTCTACCCGACCGCTTGGGCGACTTTCTTGAGTCTTATCAGTGTTCGTGGGTGGTATTTTCCTAATGCTCCTTTCAACAAGCCAAATGAAGATAGAATTTAATTATGTTTGTGACTTTTTTAAGTTAAATATCTGGCAGTTTATTTGGGAGTGTAGTTTTAGAATTCGCGCATATGAAGCTCGACTTTAATTATTGAGGATGTTCGAGTATTATGGAATGGTCGGGCAGTACAGAATACCTCCATATCTGGCACGTATCGTATTGCAGCTAACCATAAAACTGCCAAAAGACTGCCTAGTGCTCCCAATATGCACTACCGGGAGTTCTGTTTGAATACCTGTTGTTGGAGTTACACAGTGAAATAAAATCTTATACTCAATAGTTGTAGTTTTTTTCAGGTAAATTTTATAAAATTCGTATTAACTATAATACCTCTTCGTCAGTGACTTAAACAAATTTCTGTATTCAGTTGAACAATTATATTTATTGCTGTGTTGGTCAGTTTACCTCTATGCTAACTCGTTGCTGAGTGAAGAGGTTTATTTTTTTAAGTTATCGTATCGGGTAATATAAAATATTAGCTAGACAACTGTTTCAAAAAGAGTCTAGTTAAGATTAACAATCATTCCACTTTGACGTATTATCTGAGATTGTGCACTGGATGAGGAAGACCTGTTTTGCCATAAAAAAAATTCAAAGCATTAAAGGGGGGAGGGGGGGATTGGATAAAATGCCTGACGTTTGCGGTGTGTGCACATGTGGTCTATGGTGGGAAAAACAACAGACTACATTTGTGATTTTTTTCTTAAATTAAAGCAATTTTGCAAAGAATCTGTTGACTTGTAGATTATGTATCACTGTTTATTGAATAAAAAATTTTGGTTATTATTGTAAGTCATGGTTTTCCCTACAATTTTAATATTCCTTAAATCACTGTTCCACATTACCCGGCTGGTTCCTATTACCCGAAAAGTGTAATTCTTTTTTAAAATATAAATATTCATATGTATGTTGTTTCTTCCACTTTAAAAGTACTAAAAAAGCGTCAAAGTTTGTATTTTACTAACTCCTAATGTATCCTAATTTTTTATTTTTTTTTTATGTTGACTTTCAAATCAAAATGTAAATAGTATTTCGTAATATGTGAAATTCCTCTATCTATTTCGTACGTTTGAAATTGGAATTTCTTCTTTTAAAATGTATTCTGAAAACTTTTGCTGATAATAAAGTTAATTAGATTACATATTTTTTTTTATTTTAATTTACATAATTTTATTTCATAAACAAAATCTACTCACAATCACAAAGCTATTCAGAAACTTCTCTTTTCATTCACGAACAGATTTGAATTTAGCTTTTTGTCCCATTGATTGATTAAAAATACATTTTTTTTGTTTACATAAATCCATGCTTTATCCAGTCGTACCGCAAATTTCCATTTAGCACCAACTATGTGTTAAACCATGATGTAAAGTCAGGAAGTCATTGCCCATTAATATTGAAAATACTTTGGAAAGCTGCCTAAGTGGTACGTGGGAAGTAGGCCTATGCTAGAGTCCTGCATTGGGTCAATTCGGACTGACACTAATTTCTTTCGTTGAGGGTCGGGTTGATTTTAAATGTTTCGGGTTCGAATTAGGCTTCGACACTTTTGGTTCGGTTTTAGATTGACTCGATTTTTAAAATATATTTTTTTTTCAAATGAAAAAACTATATATTTCAATATTAACGTGTGTACATGTGTTTATTTTTATACAAAAAAGAAAAAAATAATATATTAGAGATATACTTATAGACTATTTGTCTATAATTCTGTTAAAATCTGAATAAATTTTGTTTCAGTTCGAGTTCGGGTTCTGATTGAAGTGTATCACTTTCGGCTCGACTTGAGGGATTTTTTTTTCGTGAATCAGATCGAGATTCGAGGTTGTGTTTGGGAACATCAGGAACAACCCGATCCATTGAGGATTGGTTTAAATGTTTTTAATGATTTTAAAATGAAGTATGGAAATGAAAATGAAATGAAATGAAAGGAATGAATAAATTAAATGAAATGATTTAAAATGAAAATGAAATTATGGTTAAATGATTTAAAATGTTTCATGTTTCTAAAAACTAAATCCTTTTTCTTTCGAATGTTTTTAATAGCATTTGTTCTCTGATGTTCTATTTCCCATAATTCCTTGCAAAGACCGCCAACATTTTTTTACGTTATTAATCTGACGCCGATATTAAAGAGTTCATCATCGACGTTACGCGTACTCCCCCCCCCCCATCCCCTGGAGCTAAGTCCTATCGTACCCTGCCTCTTGTGGCGTCCTCCTGGCTATTTTTACACTGTAAAAAATATTTCCCTTACTTTACACCAAAAAGGGTGGCAACTAAGTTGCCACCCCAAAAAGTGTAATGAAATTCCATTTGTAAATTGGTGTAATGAGCCACCGACTATCAAATGGTGTAAACAAACACCACTTTTAGTGACAACTTAGTTGCCACCAATTTTGGTGTTAAGTTACGCTACTGCTTATCTGGTGTAAAATAACACTACTGCTTATTTGGTTTGCACATTAACAGTAAAATTAAAAACAATTTAAACATTACATTTTAAATCTAATGCAACCATAATTTACAATAAATAGTTTCACGCAAAGAGGCTGCTAAACATTGTTTTAACTGTATAAATTTCTCAAGTTTTTCAGTTTTTAAGTGTTGTATCAATTTTCAAATGTCACTCTTAAAAAACATTTAATGCAAAAGCCAATAAAATAATGAAGAAAACTTTCAATATTATCCCATCCCTTACCATATTTATCTCATTATTATGCGTATCTAGTATTGCAACTATATTTATTAATACTAACATTAGAGCTTTCATCCATTCCCCCTACACCTCCTTTATTTACTGATCTATTTTAACAAAGTTTTAGATTTAACTTTTATTGAATAAAAAAAATAATGAGAGAAAAAGAACCTGAATTTATCAGCGTTATATGTCACAAATTGATTTTCCACCTATTATTACCCGAATACTTCAAATTTTAAACCCTTCCCATTGCAATGTGTTCTAGCGAAAATGTTCTTGTCTATACTCCTATTATAAAGAGGAAAAAATTGTTTATTTGTCGGAGGTAAGCTCAGAAACTACCGAACCGATTCCAAAAGTAAAGGTATCAAAATGATGGTGTTAGTCCAACTTAGAACATAGGCAATATCTTATGTCGGTGCCACTACCCCAAAGGGGGTGCAGGAGCAAAAAACGTTCTAAAAATGCGATTTTTGCGTTACTGAAGGGCCTAGAAATATGAAATTTGGAATATAAGTTACTTATAAGATATAAATGATGTTTAAGAACAATTCTTAAACAATTCGAAATTTAAAAGGGGTGAAAATGCACAAAAAGCGTTCTAAAAAACGTTCTAAATCGTAGTTTCTACATAATGTCAGGAAATACCAAACCGATTTTAAAAATATTGGCGTCAAAATGATAGTGACAACGTTTGCTCCAAGATAGGCTATGTTTTATGTCGGTGTCACTACCCCAAAGGGGGTGTAGGAGCAAAAAACGTTCTAAAAATGCGATTTATGTGTTACTGAAGGGCCTAGAAATATGAAATTTGAAGTATCAGCTACTTATTAGATATAAAGGATTTCTAAGAACATTTCTTAAACAATTCGAAATTTAAAAGGGGTGAAAATGCGCGAAAAGCGTTCAAAAAACGTTCTAAATGGTGATTTCTACACAATCTCAGGAAATACTAAACCGATTAAAAAAATAATGGCGTCAAAATGATGGTGAAAACCCTTGCTCTAACACAGGCTATGTTTTATTTAGGTGCCACTACCCTAGAGAAGGTGCAGGAGAAAAGCATTCTAAATTGCGGTTTTTGCGTGACGGAAGGGCCTTGAATCGTGAAATTTAGAATGGTAGTTAGTTATAAGATATCAATGACCTCTAAGGACATTTCCTAAAAAAGTCGAAATTTAAAAGGGGGGTCAAAATGCGCAAAAAGCGTTGTAAAAAACGTTCTAAATTGCGATTTCTAGCAATCTCAGGAAATACTGAACCGATTTCAAATATAATGGTGTAAAAATGATGGGGACAGATCTTGCTCCAATATAGGCTATATTTTATATCTGTTTCCACTAACCCAGAGGAGATGCAGAAGCAAAATGAGCGAAATGCGTTCTAAAAACGTTCTAAATGCCGATTTGTCACGAATATCTCAGGAAGAATCAAACTAATTTCAAAAGTAATGGTAAGAAATTGATGCTGACAGCCTCTGCTCTAACATAGACGCTATTTTAAGTCGGTATCACTATCACCTAGACGTTGCAGGAGCAAAAAAGCGTTCCAAATTTCGATTTTTGTGATCAGTAGGGGCTAGCAACTTAAAATTAGGCAAGGAACATATTTATTACATATAAATGATCTTTAAGAACAGTTTCGAAAGAATTGGAAATTTAAAATAGGGTGAAAATGCGCGAAAAGCGTTCTAAAAACGTACTAAATTGCGATTTCTACCCAATCTCAGGAAATTCCAAAGCTATTTCCAAAGTATTGATTGCAAATCAATGGTCACAGTCACTGCTATAACATAGGTTATATTTTATGTTGCTGTCACTACCATCTGAGGGTTGCAAAAGCAAAACATGTTCTAATTTGCGTTTTTTGCATAACTGAAGGGTTTAACATTTTCAAGTATGGCATGGCATTTACTTACAAGATGCAACTGCTTTCTAAGAACTGTCGAAAGAAAATTTAAAATTTAAAAAGATGAAGTGAGCGAAAAGTGTTATAAATTACAATTTTTATGTAATCTTATAAAATACCAAACCGATTAAAAAAATAATGATGACAATTTGTTGGTGATAGAACCTGTTCAAACATAAGCTATATTTTATGTCTGTGCCACTACCACCAAAGGGTTGCAGTAGCTAAAAACTTTGTAAATTGCGATTTCTGTGATACTGAAAATGCTAGAAACTTTAAATATGGCATGGTAGTTAGTTATAAAATATATATGCCCTCGAAGGACAGTCGAAAATAAATTCGAATTAAAACGGGTTGAAGTGAAGGGGAGGTGCGAAAAGCATTCTAAAAAAGTCCTAAATTACGATTTCTACTCAATTTAATGGGATATAAACCAAATATAAAAGTAATAGTTGCGAATCAATGGTAAAGTACAGCCTCTGATCGTACACAGGCTATATTTTATGCCGATGATTCTACCCCCTGGGGTTCACAGGAACAACAAACGCTCCAAAAAAGGCCTTTAAAAGCTTTCTAAATTACGTTTCTGTGGAATATTAGGAAATAACAGACCAATTTCAAAATTAATGTTGGCAAATTAATGGTGACATTTCCTATTTCAACATAGCCCTTTATGCTGAGAGAGGTGGTAGGACTTGGAACTTGACATGATGGTTAATTTTAAGATGTAAGAAGATGGTTTCTAAAAAATTCGAAACTTCAAATGCATACTGAAATGAGCGTATTAATTAAGCATAAAAGTTTCAAAATATTTTCTAAATTATTATTTATTTAGATTTATTTCATTTTATTAATTTAAGACTCATTTCTGCCTTATGCAGTGTAACAATGATGTTTAATCAAACTGTGTTTTAAATAGTAATTTTTTTAATTATTCCTAAAAGTAATAAGTACCTTTTAATAAAATAAAATATTACCATTTAATAAAATAAAGATTTAGTTAGTACCTTTTAATAAAAATTAGACATATAAATATCACTTGAGATATTTCAAATATTACGCGAGCAAATCCGCGGGTTTTGCTAGTTTATTATAAAGTAAAACAGATTTCCCATTCAAATATCAAATTTTCGGCACTCACAGAAAGGAAACCTTGACTACGCGACTGATTGTTAACTGCAAGCAGTATTATTATTATTGCCAAATAGTACACGAAAATACAATTAATTAGCATTAATTATCCTTACAGCACAAGTACTGAATTAAAAAAAACTACACATTTACGATGATGAATATGTATATATATATATATGTATATAAACCAGTATAAGATTATATTTAGCCTGAACCAGCGCACCCCCCCCCCCTCACAGAACAAGAAGAACAAGAAAAATAACTATGTAAACATTAAAATTTTAACAAAAACTAGGAAAAGATAGGCTGCGGTTTATATATGTATCGTTTATATATGTATATCGTTTATATATATATTCTGCTTTCAAATTTAAAACAATTTTAGTGTTTTAGATATTATTAAAATACGTATCTTAAAGTGTTACTTACAAAAACTCAGATAAACTTAAATAGTAGAAAAAAAATACAAATATGAATTGAAAGAATGTATTGTAAACAAATGAGCTAACACCATGTTTATTTGTAATACTACTTTCAAGCAGTTCAAGCTAATGGGATTTAAATCATATAAAGCACTATAAAATCAAAACTAATAGTATTTCAAAGCTCTATACGAAAGTGACATTCTTACATTTTCACATTATATTTCAAAGTAATAGTAGCATTTCAAAGGTCTATACGAAAGTGATATTTTTACATGTTTACATTATAAGTAATTTTGATTTTTAAAATATCGAAATAACTAGTCTACTAAGTCATATTTTACAAGTATTATGTATCAGTTTAATATATATATATATACATATATATATATGTGTATGTGTAAAGCAAATATATATATCACAAAATCAAGAGTTTCAAATGCAAGGAAAACATATTTGGTTATTTAGACATTCCGGTGTATATTATCAAACGAGCAGTAAGTACGAGCAAGTGAAGGGCTATATTGTTAAAACTTGGACATATGACACAACAGATACGCATAACATATACTTTAAAGCTGTTTTTAGCTTTAAAATTGTTAAACACGATTAAAATTGCTAAATACTATAAAACCAAATCAAATTATACACAGTTAGATATTTATTTTAGAGTTTGTAACAAAATAAACAATAAGTAACTTACTATCTCCTGAGTTTTCATAACAGTTACAAAATTTATTCCAAAGAAACTCAGGGTAGCACATTTTTTCTTTCACAAATCTTTGCTTCAGTACAGTGGCGCAGCCAGGGTGGGGGTTTTCAGAGACAGGATACCACTTTTTCCTTAAAGTTTTGTTTCGTATAAGTAATTCAAAAAAATTCTACAAGTAAATTTTACAAAGTTAACTGTATAAAAATAGTGGTATGTTGAGCTTGAAAACCCCCAGCCTAGCTGCGCCACTGCTTCAGTACATCTGGACTTACGTCACGTATACTTGATTCTCTTCTTTTCTAAATTCAGCGCCAGCCTCGCTGGTTTCGACTAATTAATCCAAGCATATTAAAATAAACACAGCTGCAGCTAGGGTGAAGTTGCAACAGGGACTATGTTAACTGTTTTTTATTCAGTAATCATTACTGAGAAATATATCGGAAATCGGACAAAATGCTTACCCGGGAACATCAGTATAAATGAATTTCAATATGGCGCTCTGAGTCATACGCCGTTTAAAATTTTTGCACCTGAATTGGTGTAAGGCTTCCATAATTTCTTTAAAGGAATAAAATTACACCATTTTTAATCTATTATAACACTTAAAAGTGTGTTGACACCAGAAATAGTGCATATTTAAACTTCATTCGGAATTTTAGATACCCAAATTAAGTGTAATAATACTCCCTTTTTTTAAACAGAGTACGGCGTTGGTTTTTTCCCTTGTAATGTATTCATACGCATACATTTTTCGCAAGTATTTAACCTGTTGCATTGGTTAGGAGAGAGAGAGAAATTTACCTTATTTTTATCTAGAAATTTATCGAGTTGCCTAAATAACCCATGTCACCTGGAGAACTTTGTTTCCTGCATCTTCGTCATGTTGTTCTAATATTTAACATCTAGTGCAAAGTAGATTGCTAGTAAAAGCATTGCTAGTAGAGTTACTTGCTAGAGAGTAACACTGCTAGTAGAGTTTGGTGCATTTTATGATCATCTAATAAATATTTGATGAATCTAAAGGCTTCGGTTATTATTTACTGGAAAATTACAATGGACGTCGGTCTGATCTTCCACTCTTAACCATGATTTTACGACTGCAAAACTTTGATTTCTCGATTGAGTTAGATAACGAGTGTATGGCTGCTACTTAAGACCGATATGTTTATATCATACTTGTGAATACGTATCATATATATATTAGCGATATACTTATAGACTATTTTTCTATTATTGCATTAGAATGTGTATAAATTTTCTTTCACTTCGAGTTCGGGTTTGGGTTGAATTGTATTGCTTTCGGCTCCAGTCGAGGAATTTTTTTTATAAATCAGATCGGTTTTTTAGGTTGAGTTTAAGAACATCGGGAACAACCCAATCCATGGAGGATTTTAGCATGTACAAAAAAAAACTGGACTATCATGGAAATTTCGAGACATCGAGTTATTGCCAAGAGTCAAATCTATCCAACGGAGCGAAATTGTTGCAAAGAATACGACATTTATATGTAGAATATAAATGGGGAAAACGTTTCAATCCAGGGTAAACGACTTAATGTATACCTCTAAGTTACCACATTGAAGTCAACTGAGGAAAGTGGATACACGCTACACGAATAAGAATTATTAAAAAAAAAAAAAAAAAAAAAAAAAAAAAAGATTAGCTGTCACTTATTTTAACACCGCTCTGAGTAATTTATTTTCAGAGAATTATTTAAAAAATCACTATTGTAATGCCTTAGTTACTGCCATTAATCAGCCAGACAATAGCTTTCACGCTATGTCAAACAAATTAATGACATATTTCTTATGATAAATACAGCATTAAACAATGTTATACTAATTTCAAAATCTTAGTTTCTTTTTTAAACAATAAAAGTGCTGGTATTTTTTTAAATACTACTTTACATGTTTTTGTTTTTACTAGCTAATAAAAAGTGTGTGATATTATTTATTAGATTATAATTTGCTATCACTGTTATTAATTAATTCGAAAAAAGTATATTACGCTCTAGAAAACTAATTAATTATTAAATGCATACGACCAACATGATGTTATTCATTTTAAAGTCATTTTAAATATTTTAATTTCTGCTTTTTAATATTCTGTAAATTTCCTAAATTACCGTATTACAGTAAGTGTTCCTACGCATTCCGACAACAATTGTTATTCTATATAAAAAATAACTATCAAACACATGCAATAAATATTCTCTCACTTGTTTTAATACTACTCTAAATGCTCCAGTTTCTTTAATAATTAAATAATTTCGATTAGTTTATAAATTATCATTTTATTTGATTGCTCAGTGAGCACTCCAGCAATATTTCTCTCGATTATTAAACAAATTATTAAGTGTATAAATAAATACGCTGTCTGGGTAACATTTAAGAGTGAACCCTATTTCACAATCTGATGCTCATTAATGAATTCCCAGAAGGTCTATTATTTTCTACATTTCTGCTCAAGCGGCAGTACATGCTTTATTAATAACCTACGTTAGCTATTTTATTCCTAGAAATAATTTTGAAATAGTATATGCGTATAATTACGGATTTCTGTTACAGATATGAAATTCTAAATGGACAATTTTCTAGTAATCAAACGTCTCCTCACTTCATTCATCAAGTATTACTTAGAAATTAGAATACAATTAGTTTTTGACATTGACGACTTCTGATAATGATGTTTACTGAACCATATAAAAACGTATCAACATTTTTATAGACATATCGAAGTCTTTTAAATTAAGTACTTCATACTTATTATGTGTTAATACTGTTATTTTTTATTTAATTATGAATAATGATAAATTTTTATATTTATTAAATATTGATTATATTTATTAAATATTGATTATATTTATTAAATATTGATTACTAGAATTTTAAGGGGGTCTGGGACACAAAAATCTTCAAATTTTCAAAAAACATTTTATTGGCATAAAAATTTATCTGCCGTTTTCTGTTTAAAATGACGTTTAAGACCAATGTCAGATGGGCGTCTTATTTGCTGCTTTTTTGCTAAGTATTATCCATTCACAATGCTATAGTATTGTGAATGGGTAATACTTAAGCAGAAAAGCAGCAAAAAAGACGCCCGTCTGACATTGGTCTAAATAATGTTTCTACCTTATTAGATCAGGAAATATTAATTTATTCGTTTTGGTTCGTTTTCAAAATCTACCTTTAAAGCTATGGTTGTCAAGGAAACGACATCTTGTGAAATTGCGTTATTCTTCAAGATGGGTTTTTTCCCCATTATTCATATTTAAATTGTTATAAATCAAGAATCGTTACAAATAAATGGTTAAAACTTGGAACATGTCTTTTGCAATAGGTTTACTTTAATTTAGATTCAGCAAATTAAAAAATATATGTTACTTTTGAAAATATGATTTTTTAAAAAAAAGTTACATCTTTTTTTTCTAATTTTTACTTTAAATATTTTCAATTTATATTTAAATTAATGCTTAATCTAAAATGCCGAATCTAAATTAAAATTTATATATTTCTGCTTACTTAAATGAAAAAAAAATGAAATTCTATAAATAATATTTCGAGTTATAGCTATTTTAAACTACTCCACTTTTTTAACAAAATTTAAATTTTAAATTTTTTTAAAAACATTATGAGAAGTTTTATCATGCGATTATGTCTACAAATGATATGATTAACCATCACAAAAATTTTCAAAATTTTAACGCAATAAATAATTTTTTTTTCGAAAATGTGTCCCGGACCCCCTTAAACCGAGGGCGCAGTGTCGCCAAGTCTCCAGCTTTTTACACACCATTATTATCTTAGAGAAAATGTTGTTATTTTAAATCGCCCAAATGTTTCAATTAAATAAAAGAACATTTTCTATATTAAAATACTGGCATGCAAAAAGACGGAGAGTTATCAGCTCTGCGAGGGGCATTTAATCTTCTATTATAACAAATGTTTAACTTTGAACCGTAAAAATTTTGAGAAATGTTTTGTTATCTATTTCTTCAATATTTTCGGTAACCGTTCACGTTTACTGTTTTTTTTATTACATATTTTGCATAAAACTCACTCAGAAATTTCTATTTCCTCAAAAGAATTTTCTTTTATAACACTGCAATGAACTCTCATTAATGCATATCATCCGTGAATTGCTATTTATTAATAAATAAATCAAAGGAAAAATATCCATGTTTATTCAAGCAGAAATCCTAAGAATTTATGGGACAGAGATGAAATCAGTTGTTTACTGATTTATATATGGGTATATTGATCCTAAATTTGAAAATGAAAGTTTTAAAGTGTCAGCTAAAACGTACATTGCTTGTAATATAAAATATGTAACCTTTGGTATGAGATGTACACAGGGAGATTCCAAATTCGACCAACAGATTCAGAGAGATTATGGTAAGGCATCCAGAGTTTGAAAAATTACCATAAAACATGGTGTCTCAAGCCAAGTCAAGTCAAGTCATTAATATAGGGTTTTCATTCTAACTGAATTCTGGTTGTTGGTAATAATTATAACAAAAATAAAAATATTGCTTTGAAAATGTAACAATATGTACAGTCGTGGAAAAAAAAAGTCCTTCCGGCCAGTGCCGGGAGGAAGAGGTAGCTTTCATAATCCTTATTTAAAAAAATCCAACTTATATCATGCAAACACACGAAGCTCAATTTAGTGGAAACCGAATATAGGAGATTCAATACTAATTTTTATCAATATAATGAATGAGAATTTCGCGAAATTAGTCAGCTTTATCCAAGCTGCTTTTCTTTAAAGTAACTTATATTTGACTGCCAAATTCGGCAATTTCTTAAAGTGCCTGTCATTTTAAGACAACATGGTGGATGAGGCTAAGCAGTGAACTTGGTCGAGACCTTAGTAATTGCTGTGCACATGCTCACTCACATCGGAATCGGTTAATATATAGGAGTGCTGTCGCATGCAAAAAATCAGATTTTTCAAAACGTCACCCACAATAGAAATTGAAACTGCTATATCTGAGCCATTTTTTTAAGGTAAAGACAAATAAAAAATGCTCCCGAATCCTTATATCAAGATCAAATACTTAAGAAAGAAACCTTTTTCAATTTCTAATTTTTTTGCACCTCAATTTAAATATATATATTTTTTTTAATTTAATGGCCGCCATTTTGAAAGAAGATGGCTGATGAATCTGGCCAGCGAACTTGGTCGAGGTGTTGATGTATACTATCCACATGCTTTCTTACATCGAAATAGGTGAATACGTGTGTTATCGCGTGACAAATACAAGATCGTTTCAAAATGTTAGCCATGCTCGAAATTCAAAGTGCTATAAATCAACCATTTTTTAAGATATCAACAAAGGAACAAATTTTCAGAAAAAAAAAACTGCTCCGGAATCTTTGTATCAAGGCCAAACACATAAAAAAATCTTTTTCATTTTCCAATTTTTTAATACCTCATTTTGAATTTTAAATTTAATTTTTTTAAATGGCAACCCTTTTGAAACAAGATGGCGAATGAAGCTGGCCAACGAACTTGGTCGAGACATTGGTATGTACTATGTACAGACCAAGTTACATCCAAATAGGTTCATAAATACGCCTGTTATCGCGTGACAAAAATCAGGTCGTTTTAAAATGTCAGCCACAAGAGAAATTCAAAATGCTATTACTCAGCCATTTTTTTTTAGATATAGGCGAAAGAAAAACTGTTCCGGAATCTTTGTATTAAGGTCAAACACATACAAAAAAAATCTTTTTCATTTTCCAATTTTTTGGTATCTCATTTAAATTTTTTTATTTTTTTATTTTTTTAAATGGCCGCCATTTTGAAACAAGATGGCGGATGAAGCTGGCCAACGAACTCGGTCGAGATATTTGTATGTACTATGTACACACCAAGGTACATCCAAATCGGTTCATAAATACGCCTGTTATTACGTGAGAAAAATCAGGACGTTTCAAAATGTCAGCCACGCTAGAAATTCAAAATGCTATAACTCAGCCATTTCTTAAGATATAGACGAAACAAAAACTGCTCCCGAATCTTTTTATCAAGGTCAAACACATAAGAAGAAAATATTTTTTCAATTTTCAATTTTTGGTACCACATTTCAAATTTAAATTTTTCTTAAAAATTTAAATGGCCGCCATTTTTAAACAAGATGGCGGGTGAAGCTGGCCAACGAACCCGGTCGAGACATTGGTATGTACTATGTATAAACGAAGTTACATCCAAATCGTGTCATAAATACGCCTTTTATCGCGTGACAAAATTCGGGACGTTTCAAAATGTCAGCCACGCTAGAAATTCAAAATGCTATAACTCAGCCATTTTTTGAGATATAGACGAAACAAAAACTGCTCCGAAATCTTTGTATAAAGGTCAAATACATAAGAAAAAAATATTTTTCCATTTTCAATTTTTTGGTACCACATTTCAAATTTTAACTTTTTAAAAAAAAATTAAATGGCCGCCATTTTGAAACAAAATGGCGGATGAAGCTGGCCAACGAACTCGGTCGAGAGATTGGTATGTACAATGTACACACCGAATTACATCCAAATCGGTTCATAAATACGCCTTTTATCGCGAGACAAAATTCAGGACGTTTCAAAATGTCAGCCACGCTAGAAATTCAAAATGCTATAACTCAGCCATTTTTTAAGATATAGACAAAACAAAAACTGCTCCGGAATCTTTGTATAAAGGTCAAATACATAAGAAAAAAATATTTTTCCATTTTTAATTTTTTGGTACCACATTTCAAGTTTTAAATTTTTTTAAAAATTTTAAATGGCCGCCATTTTGAAACAAAACGGCGGATGAAGCTGGCCAACGAACTCGGTCGAGACATTGGTATGTACTATGTACACACCGAATTACATCGAAATCGGTTCATAATTACGGGAGTTACAGTGTGACATAGGTCAGATATATATATATATATATCAATTTTGAACGGAGGGTGGTTTCGGGGTCTGGGGGTCATGATCGATGAAAATATACGAAAATTTTTTGAAATCGCTTTCCTCCGAACGGCTGCAATAGGTAGCTTTTTTGTAAAGAAAGCTACCTAAAAGTAAACACCCACTACTAACTCCTCAACAAATTATCGTAGAAGAAAGTTACTGGTACCGAACGATTGGAAATAAAGTTTACTTTTAAATGATGTATATAAAATTTGCTTAGGGGGCCACATACGTATTAAAACGAACCATAACTTCCTTTTTTTCAATGACAATACCCAATTTTAACGAGATATTTCAAATCTTCGGTTCAAACTATGCCTAGATACCGAATTTCAAGTCATTTGAATGATAAGTTTTTCAATTACAAACATTCAAAATTTAGTGTTTCTAATGTTAAATTACATTTTCATATTTTTATTTATACCTCCAGAAATTGTGCTCCTAATTTGCTAATTTTTTATGTAGCAATAATACTAATATACCCAAACATAAATACGCTGAATTTGCAATTTTTATAATTTTATGATATGAATTATGAAATTAATATTTGAAAAAATTATGAATTGCAACCTACAATTTTTTTGATGGATTTAGATTTATTAAGTCCTGCTTTATGGAAATCCAAAATTTCACATTTTTCTTCCAAGTAGTTTTCAAATTATGCTTAAAAAACGGCAAAATGATGGTTTAAGGGGCCGTCTATAATAGAAGTGACTTAGAGATTTTGAAATTTCTTCCGCTGTCCTGTAATCTAGCAGGCTTCATTGACTTCTTAAGATGCCTTGATCAAGATGGGGGCTCTCTCGGTTAACAATCGAGTTCCGAACTTCAATTTGGATACAGCCCTTAAAATAATCTCGTTTTAAAATAATTTATTTCTCAGAAACTTATGGTACGAATTGCATAAAAATTTGTTTTTAGGCTAATTGAAGGGTGTAGAGTTCATTTATGCTGTCAGAATTGTGTACTGCTATTGAAAAAAACAAAGTTATGGCCCGTTATATTATGTAGATGGACCCCTAAGCAAATTTTATCAATATCATTTAAAAGTAGACTTTATTTCCGATCGTTCGGTACCAGTAACTTTCTTCTACGATAATTTGTTGAGGAGTTAGTGTGGGGTGTTTACTTTTTTTTTCCACGACTGTACCTTTTTTGTATGAAATGTGATAACATCACGAAAAGTTTTGAAAAAACAGCATGTTCAAGCAATCGATGATAATGCTTGAATTGGTAATCGCAGTTCAAAATACGTAGAGTCAAGTGCTTACTGCTGGCGCATATAATGGAAACTTCTACCACTTTTTTGATGTTATCACATTTACAAAAAATAGTGAGTATGTTTATTAAAAGTATTATTATAATATACTTTAGTTTTCGGAAAGTTATTACCATCAAACCAAGTTGAGTTAGGGCAGAACACCCTGTATTTTTGATTAAGCCTTAAATGTGGAGTGTTGCTTTTTGGCAACATACCCAATTTAGGCTTCTAAAATACTATTAGAATAATGTTTAAGCTATGATGCCTAATGTTGACAAAAAAAAAATACATTCTGAAAATATTATTAAATCGATTTTCAGCTTGTAGATGGCAACACTTGTGTTGGTTAAAAATAAAGATAAATTTGTTTTTTCAATTGTTGCTACGTGTTCTTTTATTTTGTTTGGAAACTTTCGAAATACCTTATTTTGTTCTGTTTGCAGTGAGCAAGTAAAATTTATTTCTTATCATAGTTCTTAAAATTCTTGTGTGTTTAATATTATAGAATTTTATCAAGGAAAAGTTTTTTTTTTCAATTAAAGACCAGTATTGCAGATTAGTAACAAACAGTTTTTTAGCCGTAAACCACACTTAAAATAAAATATGATTTTTAAAAGTATTTTTCCCTTGATTTATTTAAAAAATGGAAGCCGAAAAACATTTTACAAATGATTTTTGAAAAATCCGGCATTTAAGGGTTAAATAGAAGCTTTGCGACTCCGCGTTCTATGGTCATTTTTCTTCCTTTTGATACCTACTATCACCCATCAGAATTTGTCGGTCGAATTTGGAAACACCCTGTATATATAAATCATAAGAATATAATAAATAAAAAAAAAGATGAAAAAATTCATGATTTTATTCTGGAGCTTTCTATTTAATCTGTACTTCTTAAGTATTAATTGCGTGTATTAAATATAAGGTGAAAAACAAAGTTGTATTTCAGTTTTGTCGTTTAAGCATTAAAAATATTGTTCTTAGTACTGTATAGAACTTTGCTATTATCGTCAACTTCGAGTTGGATGTTTTTAACACATTTTTAATTAAAGAATACGATATTGTTTAACGCTTAAAATATATATCGGGGTCTCATAAGTTTGTTGACATTTGCCACTTAGTATTTCGTTGTTGGAGAACTATTATATGAATTGTACTAAACGGACATATGTCCAGTAATCAAACGACTCATCGCCTTGTCTCTTACAACTGCTGTATTTATTAATGAACTAGCAAACCCCGCGGCTTTGCTCGCGTAATATTTGAAATATGCCAAGTTATATTTATATGTCTAATTTTTATTAAAAGGTACTAACTAAATTTTTATTTTATTAAAAGGTAATATTTTACTTTATTAAGTTTTTTCTATTAAAAGTTACTTATTACTTTTAGGAATAATTCAAAAATTACTATTTAAAACACAGTTTGATTAAACATCATTATTACACTGCATTAGGTAGAAATGAGACTTAAATTAATAAAATGAAATAAAACTAAATAAATGATAATTTAGAAAATATTTTGAAACTTTTATGCTCAATTAATACGCTCATTTCAGTATTCATTTGAAGTTTTGAATTTTTTGGAAACCATCTTCTTACATCTTAAAATTAATCATCATGTCAAATCCCAAGTCCTACCACCTTTCTCAACATAAAGGGCTATGTTGAAATAGGAAATGTCACCATTAATTTGCCAACATTAATTTTGAAATCGATTTGTTATTTTCTAATATTCCACAGAAACGTAATTTAGAAAACTTTCAAAGGCCTTTTTTAGAACATTTGTTGTTCCTGTAAACCCCAGGTGGCAGAATCATCGGCATAAAATATTGTCTGTGGAGAATCAGAGACTGTTACCATTGATTCGCATCTATTACATTTATAATCGGTTTATATTCCCTGAAATTGCATAGAAAACGTAATTTAGCACTTTTTTAGAATGCTTTCGCACCAAAGTTTCTAGATTTTTCAGTATCACAGAAATCGCAATTTAGAAAGTTTTTAGCTCCTTCAACCCTCTGGTGGTAGTGGCACAGACAAATATAGCTTATGTTTGAGCATAAAATATAGCTTATGTTTGAGCAGGTTCTATCACCAACAATTTGTCATCATTATTTATTTAATCGGTTTGGTATTTTATAAGTTTGCTTAAAAATTGTAATTTATAACGCTTTTCACACACTTCATCTTTTTAAATTTGGAATTTTCTTTCGAATGTTCTTAGAAAGAAGTTGCATCTTGTAAGTAAATACCATGCCATACTTCAAACTGTTAGACCCCTCAGTTGTGCAAAAAAAGGCAAATTAGAACATTTTTTGGTTTTGCAACCCTCAGATGGTAGTGACAGCAACATAAAATATAACCTATGTTATAGCAGGGACTGTCATAATTGATTTGCAACCATTACTTTTGAAATAGCTTTGGAATTTCCAGAGATTGAGTAGAAATCGCAATTTAGAATGCTTTTGCAAATTTTCACCCCTTTTTAAATTTCCAATTTTTTCGAAACTGTTCTTAAAGATCATTTATATCTAATAAATATGTACCTTGCCTAATTTTAAGTTGCTAGCCCCTACCGATCAAAAAAATCGAAATTTAGAACGCTTTTTTGCTCCTAAAACGTATAGGTGATAGTGATAAAGACATAAAATAGCGTCTATGTTAGAGCAGAGGCTGTAAGCATCAATTTCCTACCATTACGTTTGAAATCAGTTTGATTCTTCCTGAGATATTGCTGACAACTCGGCTTTTAGAAAGTTTTTTAGAACGCTTTTCGCGCATTTTGCTCCTGCATCTCCTCTGGGGTAGTGGAAACAGATATAAAATATAGCCTATCTTGGAGCAAGATCTGTCACCATCATTTTTACACCATTATATTTGAAATCGGTTCAGTACTTCCTGAGATTGCATAGAAATCGCAATTTAGAAAGTTTTTTGTAGCGATTTTTGCGCATTTTGACCCCCCTTTTAAATTTCGATTTTTTTAGGAAATGTCCTTAGAGATCATTGATATCTTATAACTAACTACCATTCCAAATTTCACGATTCTAGGCCCTTCCGTAACGCAAAAGCCGAAATTTAGAACGTTTTTTGCTCCTGCACCCCCTTTGCGGTAGTGGCACCGACATAAAACATCACCTATGTTGGAGCAAGTGTTTTCACCATCATTTTGACGCCATTATTTCTTAGATCGGTTTAATATTTCCTGAGATTGTGTAGAAACCACCATTAGAACGTTTTTTAGAACGCTTTTTGCGGATTTTCACTCCTTTTAAATTTCGAATTGTTTAAGAACTGTTCTTAGAAATCCTTTATATCTAATAAGTAGCTAATATTTCAAATTTCATATTTCTAGGCCCTTCGGTAACGCAAAAATTGGATTTTTAGAACGTTTTTTGCTCCTGCACCCCCTTTGGGGTAGTGGCACCGACATAAAACATAGCCTATGTTGGAGCAAGGGTTGTCACCGTCATTTTGACACCATTATTTTTTAAATCAGTTTGGTATTTCCTGAGATTGTGTAGAAACCACCATTTAGAACGTTTTTTAGAACGATTTTCGCGCATTTTCACCCCTTTTAAATTTTGAATTGCTTAAGAACTGTTCTTAGAAATCCTTTATATCTAATAAGTAGCTAATATTTCAAATTTCATATTTCTAGGCCCTTCAGTAACACATAAATCACATTTTAGAACGTTTTTTTGCTCCTGCACCCCCCTTTGGGGTAGTGACACCGACATAAAACATAGCCTATCTTGGAGCAAACGTTGTCACCATCATTTTGACATCAATATTTTTTAAATCGGTTTATATTTCCTGAGATTGTGTAGAAACTAGCATTTAGAACGTTTTTTAAAACGCTTTTTGTGCATTTTCACCCCTTTTAAATTTCGAATTGTTTAAGAACTGTTCTTAGATATCATTTATATCTTATAGGTAACTAATATTCAAAATTTCATATTTCTAGGCCCTTCAGTAACGCTAAAATCGCATTTTTAGAACGTTTTTTGCTCCTACACCCCCTTTGGGGATTGTGGCACCGACATAAAACATAGCCTATCTTGGAGCAAGCGTTGTCACCGTCATTTTGACACCAATACTTTTTAAATCGGTTTGGTATTTCCTGAGATTCTGTAGAAACTACCATTTAGAACGTTTTTTAGAACACTTTTTGTGCATTTTCAACCCTTTTAAATTTCGAATTGTTTAAGAACTGTTCTTAGACATCATTTATATCTTATAAGTAACTAATATTCCAAATTTCATATTTCTAGGCCCTTCCATAACGCAAAAATCGCATTTTTAGAACGTTTTTTGCTCCTGCACCCCCTTTGGGGTTGTGGCACCGACGAAAGATATAGCCTATGTTCTAAGTTGGACTAACACTATCATTTTGATACCATTATTTTTGGAATCGGTTCGGTAGTTCCTGAGCTTACCCCCTACAAATAAACAATTTTTCCCTCTTTATAATAGGAGTATAGAAGTATAGATTACTACTAATGTTAGCATGAACAATAAATTTATTTAATTCTACTTATTAGCTGTTAAAAATGCTTTTAGAAATCTTCTTTATTACTAACTCCGTTGTATAAAACTTTTTAAGCAAATATATATATATATATATATATATATATTCAATTTGATATGCAATTTGGAAAATATATAATGTAGTGCACAAAAGCTAGATAATACAATTTTTTATAATAAAAACATTAAAATATGCATGATTATCATTATTCATTTCTTTTTAATGCATTACTTTATGTCCCTTATCCGTGAGTCTGTTTAAAAATACACCTGCCTTCGACGATGCATCAAGAAATTGTAATTTCCTATGCTATTTACGCAGCAGGAGTCTTTCCTCTCATGAATATATTATTGCATTTTTCTTTGATATTCTATGCAGCATGGGGTTGTTATGGAAATAAAAAAAGTTTCATAAATTAAACTTTAAAATAAGTAACGTCAATATGTAAAATGTCGAGTTGTCTAAAGTTATAGCTGTTACATTAATGGATAACATTATCTCATAAAATTCATCTTAAATGACAGCGGTTATCGCAAAACTCTTAAGATCTTGCCTTAAAAATGATGTATGAGTACTTAATAATTATACGCATACTCATCCGATAAACTTGAAAATAAATATATAATATATTTTATGGTTAATTTTAAAACAAAGTAAGATCACCATTTGTAATAAATATTGTTACGGAATACATTTAAAAAGGTAAATGATTGTCACATTACATTATGTATTTACATTTTCGTTGATGAAATATTTCATAGCAACTTATGTAAGGAAATATTAAAAAATAATAATAAATAAACTTTGAAATTATAACCTATTCTCATGCTTATACAGGAGGTTTCGGTTGATTTATGAATATATTATTAAATCTATTATATTAAAATTTGTATTTCATAGGTATTCTCCCTAGAATATGGAACGTTGTGCGATCAAATTAATATCAATTTTCTGCATGGATACGAAAATGTCAAAAGTGGTCTCAGAATTTTATAATTTGGATTAATTTCTGAGATATTAATTATTTTTTCTAATTTGTAATGAAATTTCTGTAGTGGTGGCGACTAAATTACTCTATTTCAGAAAGTAAAAGGGAAATATTGGAACGCTATATCTTTTTGTTGCCATTTTCCCATTGTAACTGTAATGCGAAAATAAAATATTTTAATTATGCTACGTGCTATGCCCTGATTATCGTCTGCTATAAAACACAGTGAATAATTAATTATCTGTTGTTTTATTTTGTTTGTATAAAGTTGTATAAACGTTTGTATTCAATGATTTTCAGTTCAATTTTGCTTTAGAAAAATATATTTTAAAGAATATTTATACGGTTTATTTCCCCCATATACACTTAACTAGCACCCAAAAGCTGAAAGAGTGCAATTTTATTAATCCGTGTAAAATAACATTTTACGACTTTTGCGAAAATGTAAATTAATTATTTCTGGTAGAATATGGAGCTATTTTAAACTATGTTTAAATTTAGTATCCATACTAATATTACAAGCAAATGCAGATATGTGAATCATTAGAAAACAGTGTTATTCTGGCGAGTTACTTGAATGAATACATGGCTTTTTTTGCTGCGTCTGTATACTATTGCGCGATCGTGATGTCATATGCATTCTTTTCTATAGATGATGTTTAAGACCTCAAGGATCCTAAAAACGGAATAGTTAGCGAATAAATTTGACGTCATTTTATAAAGGGAAGAGTGCATTTTAATGCTTAAAACTGAAATATTTTTTGTAGAAATGCGTCTATTTTCACTCCAGCAGACTTTAATGTCAATATAGGATGAAATGCTTCTGACAAATGACGTCACTTTTGAAAATAATATAATTTAAATCGGACGCTTATAATATGCAACGTTTTACTAAAATTTAGAATGCTTTTACAAAAGCGCGATGTCACTTTTGGTCCTAAACATAGCACAATCTGATTAATGATGAATAAAATTTGAGCGTTCGATCAAAGTTTTTTAGGTTGAGGTAGATGATGAATAAGAGCATTAGACCAGTAAGCAAAAAAAGTGCTTGGCGATAATTGAAGAGCTTAGTGAAAGTATGTGTTATATGTTAAATCTCCTCAAAATATGTTTTATTTTTTAGGTGAAGGTATTATTAGATGCTCTATCACATGGTAAAACTAAAATACCAAGATTCTAATTAGTCTAGAAGATTTCATACATTATTCATTAGCATTTAATATTTTAATATTAAATAATTTAAATAATATAAGTATTTTTTTATATTTAAAAAATAATGTTTATCAGTTCTTTTGATGGAGTTTAGTGACGTCTATTAATCTATTAAATATATGCTACCAAGAAGAAAAAAAACAATAAAATTTACAAGAAAATGTTTTTGCTTCAATTTTCTCGCAATTTCTTTTTTGTTACATACCATTTTCTTAAACTAAGCTATTCAAATCGAGACTTACCAAGTTCCAAACAATATCATGCTTCCAAGTTTTTGCCCAAAATCTCTCAATGAATTAATTTTTATTGCCTATATGTTGGTATTCTATTATAAAAGCATTCTACTATAATTTTATCAAAATACCATAATTTGGGTAATTTAATTCTCATAATTTTCAGTTAACCTGCATTGTAAATATGATTCCTGCCTTACAATGAAGAAAATATGAAAGTAATATTATAAATGTATCCAAATGCATAGTACAATTAGATTTCTTTTTCCTTAAAAAAAACAAAAGATCTTATGCAGTGCAAATGGAATAAATACATTGGATTGCTACATAGGTAGTTTTCTTTCATATTCTGTACAAAAGAATTGTCATTAAAACGATGAACGACTCGTAAACTTATATTGAAAACGTCAATATATAATATATCATGTTTCAACTATGTTGCAAAGTGCTAAAAAGGAGAAAAAAATGAATAAATGCGGATGTGGCTTGCGGTTCCCAAAACAATCTAAACCACATCCTGACCGCAGTAAGAGGTGCAGCTAAAATCCCATGAGAACTGACAGAGTGGACAAATTCTATAAGACAATAAACCTGATGAGTTAGTAATTCTGAACCGCAGCCTGAGAGCTAAGATTCGATGTAACGTCAGAGTTGTTCTGCGGACTGACCTGGTAAGACGTACCCCGTCAGGCTTCCGAAATATATTGAATGACAGTAAACTGCCGTAAGAAATTCCTCCTTATCCCCCTAAGCCCTGTATATAGTTAATGGGCTCTGTAAATATAATCTATGCTTTAATCAAGCCATTAAAACGTGGTTATTTCTATACTACGAGTGTTCAATCAGAAGCCTTTATCACCAAATTTTGAACACAGTCAATCCCACCTATTCCACATGAGTGCTCGACCGCGTCGAATCCACCTATTTTTAAAGACTCCAGACATCACTGAAATCGTGTGGTGAAATCCAACTTCTGAAATATTTAAGATCTGCGAAGATTCTGTTCGAAATTCTATCCGATAAGGAAAGAGGGAGAGAAGAAAGAAGATCAACTGACCTACTTATCTGTTATCGACTCACCCGTTTTTCTGTGTCTGTGTGAAAGAAGACGTCGGTGATATTTTTTTTTCGTTCGCAATGCATATAATCAAGCCATTCGGCGTTCTCTTTTAAAAATGGATACCAATTTGGAAGTAAGCTTTTTCAACTATTTCTTATTTAGACATGTTATTGCAAGGTATACGGCCGGTGTTAGCTCAAATTAACTCGCAAGAGTAGAACGACTTAAAATCCAAGAACTGTGTTTCCTTCCGATGATTAATCAACGGATTTCTCTATTTTCTTCGTCTTGCGTCCAGGAAAGGGTGAGGATCAGCAAACTTCTGTTTCACTGGTTTAAATCCTCTCGGGAATAGCATGGACTTGTTAAATGCTTTATGATGTTTATTTCCAAGGGAAGCATAAAATCTTATCAGCTAAGTTTTTCATGCACATGCAGCAGCGTGAAAATAAGTCAATCCAAGTTCACCAGATGCTTCCTATCTTTTTCGTTCTCTTACTTTTACACGATAATGGTAATTCAGTGCTATGGAATGCTTTTGAAGACATTATTCTACGCTAATATGTCTATAGTCCAAGAGCTGTTAAACATTTTAGGGAAGGTATTTGAGGCACCCTGAAAATTTGTGCAACACTTCTTTTGTAATGTCTGAATATAAAGTCGAATGTCTGGCTGAAGGATCGTGGCCCAAAACCTGTGCCAGACAAAAAATGGCACTTGACACGTGTCTGGCACAGTTTTTGTGCCGACTAAAGTGTCTGTCATTTTCAAAATATTTTTTTCTAAGCATAAATATTATTGTGCCTCAATCTCAGCGTGCCTCAAATACCTTTTTGGGGTAGTCAAAAAATGGCACGTGACACGTGTCTGGCACAGTTTTTGGGCCGACTAAAGTGTCTGTCATTTTCAAAATATTTTTTTCTGAGTATAAATATTATTCTCTTTCAATCTCATAGTGCCTCAAATACCTTTTTTTGGGTAGTGTCAAAAAATGGCACTTGACACGTGTCTGGCACAAGTTTTGGGCCACGATCCTTCAGCCAGACATTCGATTTTGTATTCAGGCATTACAAAAGAAGTGTTGCACAAATTTTCAGGGTGCCTCAAATACCTACTCAAATATGTTCAACAGCTCTCCTACTATATAACTGCGTCTGTGCGATATCATCAGTGTGTGTGTGTGTTACGTGTATTAAAATGTCAATCACCACTTCTAACGCGAAAGAAAACCAGAGAAAAATATGCAGATAAACCAATACGAAAGATAAAGAAAGTGAGTGCCGCCTGTAATCGTATGATTCAACAACCTCTTCAATGTTCACCTAGTTTATTATCGCCGTGCTTTTATTTTTTTTAGTTGTGTGTCTGTATCTACTGTGATTTATAAAATCGTGCGATTATTGTGTTTATCTGAATGAAAATAGTGCTACGAAGATTTTTTCCTTTTTATGTGTACCCAATACAAGTGAGTGAATATTTATTTTTTCTAAGTGTCAGGATGTATTCCTGTGTTTTCAAGAACGCGCAAGATAGTGTGACAAATTTTTTATAGAAAACGTGCATGGTTTCTTCTATTTATCTTCAATTTATACGTGTTATTTTGATTCAAGAAATTGTTATTTTCCTGCTTCGGAGAAACATTTTTTTTTAACCTCCAATAGTGTGCACACTACGGACACTATAAACGGTATAGAACAAAAGTTTTCTTTAATTAACTTTCGAAACATTTTTAAAACTTTGCAGCATTCTATTTTTTTTTAAATATTGTTTTTTTGTATACGTGTATTTTTTCAGGATGTTCGAAACCGCGACGAAAATTTTATTTTATTTTTCTTTTTTTCTTTCAAGATGATTGTTTTGTGTTTAATGATGTTTCCCTCTTAAGACGTATAAGTGAAAATTCCATGATGGTGATTATTTTGAAAGACGTATAACGATAATTTCCCCCTCTTTTTTGAAGTTCAGTGATGATGTCTTTTTCTCCCTTTATACAAAATATGTGTTTTTCCTTATTAGCATTTTTCTTTTATTGTGTAAAGAAGTGATTTTTTCAGTGTGTTTTTTAGAAGTGATCAAAGACGTTTTCTGCACAATCTATATTATAAAGGACAAACATATCTGTGCTTAACGCATACGTCATTTTGCGAATGGCAGCACTTTGAAATTTGAAACGATAATTTTTCCCCTCTTTTTTGAAGTTCAGTGATGATGTCTTTTTCTCCCTTTATACAAAATATGTGTTTTTCCTTATTAGCATTTTTCTTTTATTGTGTAAAGAAGTGATTTTTTCAGTGTGTTTTTTAGAAGTGATCAAAGACGTTTTCTGCACAATCTATATTATAAAGGACAAACATATCTGTGCTTAACGCATACGTCATTTTGCGAATGGCAGCACTTTGAAATTTGAAATGAAATTTCGGTTTTGCAATTTTCGCTACTGCAAATTTTTAAACTTCTAAACATCGTACATTTTCAATTTTTACACCTTCGTTCAGAGAATAAAAATTTTTTTTAAATGCAATTTGTTTGAAATCTGTATCTCAAATTGTTTTTGAGGTATTAATTTTTTTGTAGTTTTTAAAACAAATTTTGTAATGGTGACAACTGAAATACTCCATTTATATTGAAAGTAAAAGGAAAATATTCATGGTTTATTATTTTTATTCATTATATCCTTATTGATGCCATTTTCACATTACAAATAAAAGTAACTTTTTTATAATTTTTGAACAGGAAATGATGCCAGACATTGAAAAAAAACACGCATTCTTCTTCATAAATCAGCTACATTTTAATATTTTTACATTACACTGATAAATGAGTTTGAGGCGCTCGGTAAAATGATTCAGTGTGTAAAAATAATGTATTTAAAACAAAACGATCATTTTTTTTTGATAAAACTAAATATTTGACCAATACTATAAATGGCCATTACTATGACAACTAAAGGCAGATTTCGGAATTTTTTTTATCGCGGATACTAAGATTAGAACTTAAATTAGTGCGAATGTTCACATGAAAAGTTGTATCGGACAAACGTGACTTTAAGTTTGGAAATACATTCATTAATAATCTATTGCGCATTAAAATACTTTCAAATTGTGAATTTGAGTGGTGCGTATGTAAATCACGAGAATGTGAAAATAACGTACATTTTAGATTTTATGAGGGAAAATTTTATGTGTGACAAAGCGAAATCCTTTTTACTGATCTTTCATCCCGTAAAAACAAACATAAGAGCCTCCATCGATAACTTCATCATAATTACTCATCTTGATTACGTTATCAAATACAGTTTAATTTTTCATAATTTAAGCAGTTGAAGTTTATAGAAATAATATTTTGCTAATTTTAGGTTAAAAATATTATTTGTTTTAAGAGTTAGACAATCAATGTAAGGCGATTTTTTATTGTAATTATTTTTTTAGGTTTATTATAAATTCGATCTGACAGTTCCTTTCAAACATTTTAGTACGTCGAATTTCGACGGGTTTCAACTCGTTAATATAATGTAAAGGTAGTATCTCAATTAGCATTATTGTATTATTTTTATTCTTACGCCTATTATTTTACAAGTTGCCATCAATATTATTGTTTTTCGTATTATTATGTATGTCTTTATATGTTTGATTATTTTTGATATATTTGGAAATTTTTCATTCAAATAATTTTTTCTAATATTTTTATGTACCCCCCCACCACCCAACAACACCTGCATTTGATTTTTTTTTCTCTTTCGCTGTATAGCAACTGACTGCCTGCACTACTTAAGACGATTTTTTTTCTTTTTTTTTCTTTCGTATGCTTAGATTTTTTAAGACGAATAAATCTGAGCATAAAGTATTTTAAAGACGTGAAGTTCCATAGGCGGATCTTCTTAAAGACGAAAGATCAAAAGACGAAAGATCTTAAAGACGAAAGATCTTAAAGGCGAAACGTCGTTTTTTAACTTTCAATTTTTTTTCTTCGAAGACTTTTTTTTTCTTCTAGTGTAGTGCAGTTCAGCCTATGCATTGTAATGGAAGGGCTTAAATTTAAATTAATTTTTTTTTGTTTGTGCTTCGTCAGTTCTCTCCCTTTCGGCCTCTAAATTTTTTTTTAAAAGATAAGTTTTTTTTTTCTTTTTTTCTTTTAACTTTAGAAATTTCGAAAATTTTTGTTAGTGTTTTTTTTTTAGATAAATTTTAATTTGCCCTTTTCTTGCTGCGGTTGCTCTCACGTGTGCAGGAGCGCACACCTGTCAAGATGTCCGAGTGTGGATGTGGCTTGCGGTTCCCAAAACAGTCTAAACCACATCCTGACCGCAGTAAGAGGTGCAGCTAAAATCCCATGAGAACTGACAGAGTGGACAAATTCTATAATACAATAAACCTGATGAGTTAGTATTTCTGAACCGCAGTCTGAGAGCTAAGATTCGATGTAACGTCAGACTTGTTCTGCGGACTGACCTGGTAAGTCGTACCCGGTCAGGCTTCCGAAATATATTGAATGCCGGTAAACTACCATAAGAAATTCCCCCTCATCCCCATAAGCCCTGTATATAGTTAATGTGCTCTGTAAATATAATCTATGCTTTAATCAAGACATTAAAACGTGATTATTTCTATACTACGAGTGTTCAATCAGAAGCCTTTATCACCAAAGTTTGTCCACAGTCAATTCCACCTATTCCACATAAATAACTTTTAAACTAAATAACACTATTTATACTAATGAAATCCACGTTAATTTAATCATTCTTTTATGCATATTTATATCCACAGACACTTTGAAATTTGTCTTGAAATTTTTAAATTTCTCTATTTTTAACTTTTGTATAACTTAAAGGGTGAATTGTGTTTACCCCTCCTCACATTCCTTCACTTCTTGTCCTTCATTAGTAGTGTAAGTCTTTCAGAGGTATTTTCAGATTACTCTTTAAAACTTCTCTTTGTTACGTGGGTTGTTTCAATAATTAAGTTCCCGAGTGTGTATAAAATATTTGTACTGCGATGGTTGAGGTGGAATATTGAAGCCTAATGTCTTAGATGCCTATATGCTCAATTTCAGAACCGTAGCTGCTATATTAACATTTTTTTTTATTTAGGTGTAAGTGGCGCCACCTACCTTGAAAAGGAGGGAGGTGGCTGGTTTGGAGATTATTGGACCAGACCTGTAATAGATTTGAGACAGTGGATGAGAAGTGGCTGCACTGTTAAAAATTCTGCAGCATTCTGGCAGGTCATTCGACCGTTTTTTGAAAAAAACGGTTTCATAACCATAATTTAACTATATTCTGACCACAAAATGGCCAATAATATGGTCAGAATAGTGCTAAATTACGGTTGTGTAACCGTTTTCGGAAAAAACGGTCAAATTACCTGCAAAATGCTGCAAATTTTTAACAGTGTACTTTTGTTTGGACTCGGGATCATAGTGATACCGTTTCTAAAATGAGCATATAGGCATCTGAGACATTTCACTTCCATATTCCAAATGAATCATCGCAGTACACACACACGGGGCACACATTTTATACATACACGGGGCGATAATTATTGAACCACTCTCGTAGTTAACAATAATAACAACAAAAAACCTTCACTTAACTGGTAATTGTAAATATTAGAAATCTTCTTTAAAATTGCACTTCATTCGTTGCTCTCAAGCAGTTGATTTCAAGTATTCACTATACCTCATAAAATCAATTTTCATAAGATTAGAGTCTTATCAATTTATATAGAAATATAGAAATATTTATAGAGAAATATATTTTGATTCAAAGAGCATCATTAATCCTAGAGCACATAAAAGTTTAATTAATGAAGTTGTAAATTTACTTACGCAAATTTCAAACACTCCATGTTTCAAATCAAATAAAGACATATTAGCACAATGTAGTGCTCTAAAAGTACAATATTTGTTTGATAAAGATCCAGGCCAAATATTTGCCGTAAAACAGCAATTAAGATTTAATATATTTAATAATAGTTTTACTTTCATTGAAAAAAGGAGATTTTTTTTCTCGAATGAACTTTATGGAATGCTTTTATTATTTCCCTAACAATATATATACAGGGGGATTCTAAATTCATGGTACAAATTTTAAGGGTGTGTACCGATACTGTAACAATCATTTATTTTATAGGAATGTATGGGCGCAAGTGATGTGTTGACGTACAAAAACCCTTATTTTATATCAAAATTTCTCATTCATACCAGAAAATTCCTATAATATTCTTTTCTTCATTTAAGACAGACATTCCATGATTACATAAAGAAAAATTTCTTCTTTGGAAATTCCCGGTGTGAAATGGAAATTTTTGAATAAAAAAAAAAAAAAAAAAAAAAAAAAAAAAAAAAAAACGCAAAACTGGCAAATCTGTCAAACGCAGGCTATACATGAAAAGAAATAGAAATTGCCGGTTTTGCGGGGTTTTTTATTCAAAAATTTCAATTTCATAAAGCAAATTTTCAAAGAAGAATTTTTTCTTTGTATAATCATGAAATGTCTGTCTTAAATAAAAAAAATAATCGTATAGGAATTTCCAGGTATGAATGAAAAGTTTTGAAATCTAAAAAAAGGTCCAAATTGACCCCCTGGTGTTTGTACCTCTACGCGCCATTTGCGGCCATACATTCCTATGCATTAAATGATTTTTACAGTGTCTTGTACCAACCCTTAAAGTTTGGATTATGAATTTAAAATCACTCTGTATATACAGTAAGCATCCTCTATTCCGTCGCGTTCGGGACTTGAAACATGCCTGATTATGAAATTTTCCGGATAAACGGGATGAATGTCGAAAAAAAGGCATATAGAAGTTAGAATTAAACAAAAAATTACGGTAAAGCATATTTTTTATTCTTTAAATAGCTTTAATAGAATAAAAAAATTCTCCATAATGTAAAGTACGACATGTGTATAGGACTATAAAATGAAAACGTGCACTGTAGGCCTACGCACAGAAGCCATCTTAAACAAATCTCGAATATCAGTTTGTTTTGTAGTAGTCTTATTTTTTCTAGGAAGTCATTTCGTATGATGTGGAGTTTCATAATTTTCGCATCCTTGACCGAACTGCTCCGCTCAGAAAACTTGATAAATATATTCAAAGCTTTAGCTGATTGATTCATACTGATATTCTTTGACCCATTCATATCATCTTCACCAGAGTTAAATATTTTGGACGCTTTTGGGTTGATAAGACTCTGATTGATGACCTTATCTGTCATAATTTCCTCTGTCGCCTCATCGAAATTTGCTCCAACGCACTCTTTTATTTCCTCTCGTTTCAGTTGCGAACAACCTAAAACATCATCTTGTTCATCATCAACTGTATCGCTTTCAGTAACTTCAACATTTTCTTCTACTTCTTCAAGCCAGAGTTTACGCTATGACTTTTTCAAAGCTTTCTTTTTACCTCAACCCAAGCCAAAGGAGAAACAAGTGGGTAAGTGTGATCATACATCGCACAAAGGGTTTCGTTTAATATTCCTTTCAAAACACTTTCTTTCAAAACGTCCAGTACATTTATCGACATGGAATACCTTCTAAATTTTGGCAAACACATCCTAAACTATGTTAAAGTTTCAAACATATTCGCCTTGTTATATTTCCTAATTTTGTTCGCCCCCCCCCCAAAAAAAAATGCTACGATATATCACATGACGGGTATCTGCCAAATTTAGAAAAGTGCCCCCCTTGGGGGGGAGTGGGCAGATGGTCACCACGATTTTTGACGCGGCCTGATTTTAAAAATTTATATTATGTTTTATAAGCCATATTAAAGTTTCAAACAGATCGTCCAGTTATATTTCCTAATTTTGTTCGCACACCTCCCTCACCCCCCCCCCCCTCCTCGAAATGCGACGCGCCCTTCTTCTTTATAATTTATTATCGTGTGTTATAAAGTATCTTAAAGTTTAAAACAGAGTGAATTGTTAGATTTCCTACTTTAAATAAAATCGCGGTCTGTTAATTCCACATTCCACCACCAGGGAGCGCACTGTATTCTTAACAAAAGCGTATCTGAACGAAACTCCTTTACACATCCCATTAGTAGATATGTTACTCGAGGGGGTGGCTGTCTTCAGCAAGAATTTACGATAATTATTGAAATTACTATTCGGAAATAGTGGTAATTTAACTTTTGACATATTTATATTTAATAAGTATAAGTAGCATGTATCTGAGGACTGCATCAAAAAACGCACCTGAAACGGTATGAAACAAAAAACAAATATTTTGCCCCTCCCCCTCTTCCCACCTTCCCGAAATTTCACGCGCCATTTTTTATAAACTTTTTCTAATGTGTTATAAACTATCGTAAAATTTCAAACAGATCGCCTTGTTATATTTCCCAGTTTTAACAAAAATGTTAGTTCCACATTCCACCACCAGGGAGCGCACTCTATTCTTAACAAAACTGTATCGGAAGGAAACTCCGTTAAACAACCTATAAGTAGATATGTTACTCGAGGTGGTGGCGGTCTTAATAAGAAATTAAGATATTTGCTAAAATAACTATTAGGAAATAGTGGTAACTAAACTTTAGACAATTTTATATTAAATAAGTAGCATATATCTCAGGACTCCCTCAAAAAGTCACCTAAAGCGGTAGGAAACGCTAATTTTTTAAATAGAAATCTAGCGCCCCCCCCCTCCCCCCTCCCCTGAATTTCGCGTGTCATTCTTTCTTACACTTTATCTTATGTGTTATAAAATATCTTAAAGTTTCAAACAGATCGACTTGTTAGATCTCCTAATTTTAACAAAATCGCGTTATGTTAGATCCACTTTCCACCACCAGGGAGCGCACTGTATTCTTAACAAAAACATGTGTCAACGAAACCCCTTCACGCAACCTTTCCGTAGATACATGGGTCGGGAAGGTGGCGGTCTTAACCAAGAATTCTGTTAGTTCCACATTCCACCACCAGGGAGCGCACTCTATTCGTAACAAAACTGTGTCGGAAGGAAAGTCCGTTAAATAACCTATCAGTAGATATGTTTCTCGAGGTGGTGGCGGTCTTAAGCAAGAATTTAAGATATTTGCACAAATTACTATAAGGAAATAGTGGTAACTAAACTTTTGACATTCTTATATTTAATAAGTAGCATATATCTCAATGTGTTATGAACTATCTTAAGTCGCAAGCAGATCGCCTTGTTATATTTACTAAATTTAACAAAATCGCGTTATGTTAGTTCCACATTCTACCATCAGGGAGCGCACTCTATTCTTAACAAATACATGTCTGAACGAACCCCTTCACGCAACCTTTCCGTAGATACATGGGTTGGGAAGGTGGCGGTCTTAACCAAGAATTCTGTTAGTTCCACATTCCACCACCAGGGAGCGCACTCTATTCATAACAAAACTGTATCGGAAGGAAAGTCCATTAAACAACCTATCAGTAGATATGTTAAACAGATCGTCTTGTTAGATTGCCTAATTTTAACAAAATCGCGTTATGTTAGTTCCGTATTCCACCACCAGGGAGCGCACTGTATTCTTAACAAAAACATATCTCAACGAAACGCCTTCACGCAACCTTTCCGTAGATACATGGGTCGGGATGGTGGCGGTCTTAACCAAGAATTCTGTTAGTTTCACATTCCACCACCAGGGAGCGCTCTCTATTCATAACAAAACTGTGTCGAAAGGAAAGTCCGTTAAACAACCTAGCAGTAGATATGTTACTCGAGGTGGTGGCGGTCTTAAACAAGAATTTAAGATATTTGCACAAATTACTATTCGGAAATAGTGGTAACTAAATTTTTGACATTTTTATATTTAATAAGTAGCATATATCTCAATGTGTTATGAACTATCTTAAAGTTTCAAGACACATCTACTTGTTATTTTTCCTAATTTTAACAAAATTGCGTTACGTTAGTTCCGCATTCCGCCGCCAGGGAGCGCACTCTATTTGTACCAAAAGCATATCTGAAGGAAACTCCTTAACGCAACCTTTCCGTAGATACAGGAGTCGTAATGGTGGCGTTATTAACCAATAATTCTGTTAGTTCCGCATTCCACCACCAGGGAGCGCACACTATTCATAACAAAAGTGTATCTGAACGAAACTGTGTTAAAAAACCTATCAGTGGATATGTTACTAGAGTTGGTGGCGGTCTTAAGCTAGAAATTAAGAAACTTGCTAAAATTACTATTCGGAAATAGTGGTAACTAAATAGTTGACATTTTTTATATTTAATAAGTAGCATATATCTGAGGACTCCCTCAAAAACGGTATCTAAAAGGGTCATAAAAGCTAATTTTTAAAAAACAAAACCAGCGCCTCTCCCCGTTTGCCTAAAAAGGATCCAAAACGCACCCCATTGTCCACTACAAATGCAGATTCATTAAATAAAAATTAATATCGCAACTTACAAATAAGCTATCACGTACAGAAAGATAGAAATTATCCGATAACGGGCGAAGCACGCTGGTCTTTGTCATAATAATATCTGTAATTCGATTTAATTGGGATATTTAATCAAAAGTATTACCAATCCCCCTTCCCATCGACACAAACCTAACAAAAATTATGCGATAGCGGGCGAAGCACGCTTTTTCTCACCTCGAATATATTTATCTGATAGCGCTGAACCTCATGCAAATTGATATATTTCCTAATTTAATTTATTTCGTGGTTTAAAAAGCACGTGCCACCCGCATTTCATGGAAATGAAACCTAATTAATTAAATAATAATTAATATCTCCGCTTGTAATTAAGCTAGGAGTTTGAACTGGGTATGCATGAAATCACCGAAGAATTTCAAATCAGGATGGCAAAAAATGTAATCAAAAAATTTAATATTTAAAAAGTTTAAATTTCGTATTAAAATAAAAACCGCGAGCGCGCCGTAATGTCTGAGATAAAAAATCAAGTCTGCAGTTTGCTAGCCTCGCCAGATAAAATCGGGCTTCAGCTTTCGTGGATCCTCCAATGGTAGTGCTCCGAAGCTAGCCTCGCAAAAAGGGTCCAATTATAGTCAGAGAGCTGCTTTTGATAAATTAAAAAGGTGGATTGGTTAATTTTAGAAGTTAATTAGCCCGTAATTCGGTTACTTACCAACTTTTTCAAAATTTTATGATTTGTTGTTTGATGTGAGGTGTTCAGCTATAAGTACCCAAAATTTCAAGTCTCTAACATGTATAGTTTCTGAGAGAGGGCTCTGTGACGGACAGCCGGACAGACAGACAGACAGACAGACATAGGAGCGAGACGAATAGGGTTTCGTGAGATGAACGAAACCCTAAAAAAATGAGTCATCAATAGAAAACTGTCCTTGAAAATCTTTCACATTCCAATCGAATGCCAGTAAATTCTGTACAAAGTAGCGTCTGTAGTGTTACTTGAAGTTCTTGATCAACACTTGATTATCGTGTTGAAGCAATCATGCAACATTGGAAGGAAGATAGGCTACTGAAAAGTTACCAGAATTTAATTCTTCTTTATTCGGATGAGCTTTACAGCTATCTGAAAACTAAATAGCCTTACTCTCATCAGGGATTTTCAAATTTTCAAATTTGTTTTTAACAGCTCGCACAAAGTCTTTGAAGAACCAGTTTTTAAACAACACTTGATTTATCTTTGCATTTTATTGTATTCCACAAATCACAGGCAACCTTTTCACGCCTTTTAAACCCATAGGATTGACCCTTTATCTTTAACTTATCTTTGACTTTCTTATCACAAAAGGTTTTATTTTGTGATGAAGGGATTGATATGACCCAAGTCGAACTTTTAACCGATCTTTTTTTTTGTTAAAATTTTTTACACTTTTCTCATACCATCAGCAACGGTAGAAGTTGGTAGGTCTCATTTAGATCAAACATTGGACAAGCTGTCAATTCATTTTCAGGCACAGTAGACTTGAATTTAACTTTGATCTCATCACTACCTACAAAATCTACTAGTTTCAGTTCGACAAAAATATACAATTTTCTTATACCTTTTTGAGACCTTTTCTGAAAAGTATTAAAGCTCCTCATCTCCTTTATACCACTCTTTTATACCATTAAAGCTCCTTTATACCACTTCTATTGCACTTTATTTTGTGCATTTAAAACTATGATTTATTCAATTTGATGAATTATTTTTTTAAACATTATTCATGTATACAGGTTCATCCATAAGTCATTGAAAGGATATTTTTCAGATATGGATTTCATTATAAGCATTTTTTTAAATAATCTTTTTTTGCTATCACTTATATCCTACTAACAAAACGACCATTTTTAATTACTCTCATTTAATTTTAAAAACAATTGTTGAATTTTGAAAGTCGTGTGAAATTTTTAATTTGTTCAGCGAAAACTTTAAAAAAGACCGAAATTACAGTTCTTTTCCGATAGACACTATTCATATCATTAACTTAACCTCAATCTATGCTTTCCATTTAGACAATAATTTTTATAGGGCAATACGAATAAAAATGTATCTTTTGTTGTTGCTCCATTTATGAAACATTGGAGTGTAAAAGTTTTAAACTAGTGGCCGCTGGTGTTGGAAATAATAAGGATGTTTCAAAATAAATTATATTTCTGATCACATTACGTAATATCCATGATACGGAAGTACGAATTCCATAAGTCGATAAAAAAGTGAACTGAATCTGCAACCGTTGATCCAACTGCACAGTAAAACCTGTTTAAACGTAAATGTATAACTTAATCTTACCTCAAATGGATACATTTAATGTTACTGGAAATTGAATATCAAACAATTATACCTATTAATACCGAAATCGGTCTTGAAATCCATTTCCCGCTCCCTAGCATTTCTGTCTTAATAAGTTATAATGTTTTATCATAAACGTTCATGTGACATTTTCTCCGATATATATCATTTTTTTCAATCTGTCCCCTTTTTGTGCAATATTTAAGTCAGGAGTGGGATTTTCCAATTGCTTTCTTTGCAATTTTTTTTTTCTAAAATTCTCAGATTAAGTGAATTGTCATCGGAATTCCAGCGTGTATTTCCCCAGTATTGTGTCTGCGGCATATCATAAACCGGCAGTAGTCGCGTGCCGTTCTTTTCGCCGCCTATATTAATTGCCGAAACGTCAGTGAAGGCTTACTGTGGAGACACGAAAAGTTTTGATTTCCGTTTGTCTGTCTGTCTGTCTGTCTGTCTGTCTGTCTGTTCCGCGATAACTGCCGCAAAAAGCACCCGATCAGCTTGAAATTAATTGGGCATATTCGTGAGATACCCGGACGTAGCTGTATAGTTTTTGGTTAAATTTGGTTCATTCGTTTGGAAAATATGGAAGATTTTATTTTTCTTTATAATGCTTTTCTACGGCAAGTCGGACGATTTTCAAATTTCGATTAGTTGAAAGAAAATGGCACGTTTGATTAATGGATTTAAATGTCAAATTATGGATACTAAAATTCCAAATAAGGGTTTTAAATTATTCCTATTATATTGAAGTTTTATTAATATATCTATCAGATTTTTTTATTTACGTGTATAATGTTTTGAGGACATTTATACATGTATTCCAATAATATAAAGAATTTTTAAATTAATTTTCTTGTTTTACATGATACATATTTCTTTTTTTTTTCCTTTTCTTCGTTGCCTAGCGACTGTTATTCGTAGCCTATCATTGCGTCAAATATGAATGAAGTTAGTAAATTACGTTAATTTTGTTGCAGGTACTATTAAAAGGCTATCACAAAAAATATTTTATCGCGCCAAATCGATGCAATTTATGCAATTAACAGTGGACACGATAATGAATTATTTTCCAGTAGATTTATAGATCTCCAGATATGCATATTTTGGGGGGGGCTTTTAATATGTTATTGCTATCGCATGGATTAGGATGTTTAAACTAATGTTTAACCATGCTGAAAAAAAAGTGCAGTTAAAGGCATGTAAATCCTTTTTAACACTTTCCAACATGGATGAAAAGTATTTATGACTTCAGTTTTTCTATCTGTCGCCTGCCGTGTTTCTCTACGTGCTCTAACTCGCGTAAATATAGTCGGGATTACATGTAATTGATATACGTTATCGAGGTTTGCCAAAGTATGTTTGGTATTAAAAATGAAGAGTGTAGCATGCATAGCTTAATTACAGGGGCACTCAAAACTATTCCGTTACATTATAGCCTTTGGGAAAAATCGTCTGCGGTGTATTTTAATAATGTTACACAATTTTAAACGTAATGAAATTTATATACTTTATTAAGGTGCACTAGAACCTGGTTACTATAAAATATGTTATGTGTAGCACTTACAGCATGCGTACAGGGAACTCAAAAGTATTCATAATATTACAATCTTTGAAGAAAATCCTTTTGTGGCGTTTTTTTAATGATGTTACTCTGTTACAAAATAATAAAATTGATATGTATTTTTGAAACATTTTTGTAGTATATGGGGTGCAAAGCATATGTTTTTTTCAGGGTCACACAAAAGTGGTCAATTAAAATGTGGTCTACGGGGGAAAAAAAACTCTTCACAGCTTATTTTAACACATTAGCGACGGGAAACGAGAATTCTCGTTTTTATTCAGAATACATCATTGGCTAAGGGAGTGACTTCTACCTTACAGAAAAGACATTTATATTGTGTTGTCCATATTTTTTATAGATTGTAAGACATTATATATTACATCCGTACATTGAAAGATATTTACTGCTGCATAAACATGAAAAACATATCTCAGAAACCAATTTCCGAGACACTTTCAGAAGAGGGAGAAGCTTCTACTGTTTTTAAACCCAGATTTAATTAAATTGCCTGTCGTCAGTGTGTTAATTGTGTTGCACTAATTCAAACATTATGAAATTAAATTACATTACTGTGGTTGACTACAAGAAGCTTGAATATGATTTGTAATCGTATTTATCGTTCATTTATAGGGTCACATAAAAAATTTCGGATACAGTTCTGGTCTATTAGGGATGATTGCTGAAGAGCATTTTCGATTATGGTGTGCGTTTTAACGTTAAGTAAATTTGTACTTAATAAGTAGTGCTTAAATATTGTATAGACCATGTACAGGGATACACAAATGAATTCGTAAGTATAAATGAAAATGAGCGCGAATTGCTTCAGTGTGATTTTTTTTTTTTTTTTTTTGAGTTATGTATTTCCCAGCCCAATTAAATTTAGTATACTAACAAATGTTTGCAGAATTTAAATAGAACCATATACAGGACTCAGCAGAAACTGGATATATGGTGCACACTATGCATACTAATCCCCGGAAATGTGATATGAGCAGTTTTAAGAGGGTTTTTTGTCTGCATTAAATTTAAATGTTATAGACGACGCGTAAAAATCTTCACGTAATATACAGGGCTGTAGAAAAGAATTCATGTACGTTTCCGTCTATTGGTAGAATTTACTAAAGGACATTAACACAATTAATTGATAATTACAAATGTAAATTAAATTACACTACGAAGGGGTTCAGGGGGGCAGAGCCCCCCTGAAGAAATCTACTTTATTATCTAAAAATTACCAGAATAAGTAGCTCATGTGATTTTCAGAATACCATTAAATAACAAGGGGTTTAGTTTAACGTTTCTAATGTCAGAAACCTTCGAAATATTTTTTCGTTTTATAAATGTTTATGTAATTTCAAAACTTTAAATTTCGTTTTTTGTAGAAAGATTAATATTACTCAAAGTGTGCTAAACACAATGAATTGTAGAGCTGACGTTGAGGCTCCTGATCTGTAGATTTACTAGTATTTAATCAAACTGCAACACAGCAGTGCTGCCTAGTTGGGGAATTTGTTTTAAATATCTACCACTGTGTCAGAATAATAATTCTCGTTAAACGGAAAATAGCTAGTTAGCTAGTTGGAAAATAAATTACTAGGGGTAAAAGATGATAGAAATATTAATTGCCGAAACGTCAGCGAAGGCTTACTGTGGAGACACGAAAAGTTTTGGTTTCTGTTAGTCTGTCTGTCTGTTAGTCTGTCTTTCTGTTCCGCGATAACTGCCGCAAAAAGCATCCGATCGGCTTGAAATTCACTGGGAATGTTGATGAGGTACCCGGACTTAGCTGTATAGTTTTTGGTTAAATTTGGTTCATTCGTTCGGGAAATATGGAACATTTTATTTTGCTCTATAATGCTTTTCAATGGCAAGTCAGACGATTTTCAGATTTTCATTTGTTGAAAGAAATGGATCATATGAAAAATGGATTTATAATGTAAATTTTTGATGCTGAAATTTTTAAATAACATTAAATTATTCCAATAAATTATGTCAATATATTTGCGAGATTTTTTTAATTAGGTTTATAATATTGGGGGGAATTTTATTCATGTTTTCCAATAATATAAAGGATTTTGTTTTATCAAATTGACATAATGCATATTTCATTTTTTTCCTTTTCTTTCTCTGTTGCCTAGCAACGAATTTGGTCCTAATAATATTAGTATAATTGCGTGTATAATACTTGAGTAAAGCCAACGTCAAAACAGATGAATTAATGCATTTGTATCTTTGCATATAGAAGGATTTTAGTCCAGAAATAATAATAGGCAATATTTCATTTATTTTATTGAAATATTTTGCTTAAAAATACAAAAGTTCATTATTTTCATAGAGAATAACGTAACATTTCCCCATAACATTTACCTATATTTCTTTAACTGTTGCCAAGAAAATCAAAACCCGGAATAATATTTTCTTTTAAACAATTTTCAATTGAAATGTTTTGTCGTGAAACAGGAAAATGAAAAATAAAATTAAGTTTAGAAAAATTAATATGGCGGCATATTAAAAATAAAAAGAAAACTCTCGAGTATTTCTTAATATAACAAGATGAAAAGTTTTGAGTAAGTACGCATAGCAGGTGAATTAGACGCCCTTTATCGAAAACAAAGATGCTGGAATAAAAAGATCTTGGGTAAAATAAAATTAACTATTATGCACGGAGGAAAGAGATAGATGGAGATGCAGTATGCCGTAAAAACAGTTTGCAATACGATGTGCGTTATCGCTCAGATTTAAATGCCCTCATTCGGCCCAAACAAAACAAGCACGTGGAACAGGGACCACATTCTTTGACTTCATCCGTTTAAGCACGTCGTTGTGTTGTGCCGAATGTAGCGGATTTTAGGGTTACATTTTTGGCGTCACTTCAAGATTTATTATATGTGTACGGTTAACATGAATATTTTATTTTAAATTTAAATTTTATTAATTTATAAAAAAACTTATGCTTATCCTTATAAATCACAGCGTAAAAAAAATCTAAGATATACTATAACTATCCGCACAATCAATAAAAAATTACTAATGTAAATTTAAATAGACTACGGGGGGTTCAGGGGGACAGAGCCCCCCTGAAGAAATGCAATTTTTGATTTAAAAAGTTACCAGAATAAGTAGCTCATCAGAATTTCAGAACATCAATGTACAACCACTTGTTTAACACTTTTAATTTCTGAAACTTTACGAAGTATCTTGTATGCTCATAAATATTTATGTAATTTGAAAACTTTAAAAAGCGATTCAGGAAGTTGAATATTATGCAATGAGTGTTAAAAAACAATGACTTGCAAAGATGACGTTGAGGCTCCTGATCTGCAGATTTACTAGTTACCTTATCATAACTCATTGCCACTTTGAAATACAATGGAAAAAGTCCATGTTCTTGAACTGAAAGGATTTTCCAACGCTATAGTCGAGTAAGAAGACATATCTGTTTTTATCTGGTAAAGTTTTACCTGCAAAGTTGAAATTCATGGAAAAGTTTGTGAGAAGATCATTAGTGTCAGTTCACTATTACCCTTTCCTAATATTTCAAACTCGTGTGGAAACTGTATAGTTTTAACAAATTGCAAATTTATAAATTTATTGGTAGGTAACATAAGAATATTAAATTAAAATTAGTTTCTTATTTTCAATTTTCTGTATGTGGAGTTGGTCGCGAAAAGACCAAATACGACCAATAGCCTTCTAAAAGAAGAGACTTCAATAATGCAGATTTAACTTATTTTTTATAACGAAATTTAAAAGATCCCAAACCTTGTAATGTTGAGTATCTGTATGACCATGGTAAGCAAGTTTTAGGTTCAAAGATCCTTGTCAGTTCTTTTTATGAGGATAAAAATAACATGCAAATATTATATCCAATTTTTCTTCATTTATTTTTGAAGCAGGCATCTAAATAGCAGTGCCAGACATGGACCATATCCTAGCACGATATTACAATGTCAAGGATTCGAGAGCGAATGACTATCCTCTCCAAATAACATGAACAGGTATGTACTTCAAAAGGGCCGTTTCTAGTCAAAAAGAAATCTGTTTGATCTATTATAACCCTAAAGGATAATACTTCAATATTAGTTTTGAATTATAATTTATCCAAGCGATTAATCATTTGGCGTAATTGAAATTTTAACGTATATTAACAAACGCTAGGCGAACGTTAGGAAATTCCGAAGATAACTAGAACAATAAATTGTATCATAAGGAACAGTGGGCTCCAAACGAAGTTTATTTGTCATAGAAATATGAATGTATACTGTTTTTTATTATAAGCAGAATAAAATCTTTAAGAGCGAAATTGCAAGATGAATAAGTATTTGTATATAGTAAATTATGAAGATTTCTGAACAGTTAGATTATTTTAGGGGAGGAAGGAAATAAAAATATGTTATTTTTATTTTTGCACTTTAACTGCCGGCGAAATATTCGTAATTAGATTGTTGATAGTAAGGTTGATTTAATTTATTTATTTTATTAACGGCAAAATATCTGACAATCATTAAACAGGTGTTGTTTTTGACAGCCAATCATCATCACGAGGGATATGGACCCAAAGGGTGTATTTATAAGGAACCTAACCCGTATTTACGTAAGGAAATCGAAGGTTCGAAAAAAAGGTTCGTAATGAGAAGCGTTTATTTGCAACCTAGGTGTCATCCATCTGGTAGGAACACCAGATTATGTGCTGTAATGTTTATCGCCAAAACCTTTGGTCACTTTCGTGCAGTCACAAAAAGATTGTAAATTCGGCGATACTGTGCATCGCCAAGATTTCTAGACTTCTAGCAAAAACGCCCTCTTCTCTTCTTGCCTTCGAGATGTGAAGGTTCTAAAAGTAAAGTCGCTTTGGCGCCCCATTTGTAATTGGGGTCTCTCTCCCATTTTTCTAGCTGAACCACCTCTAAAATGCTTTAAATAAATCATTGTTTCAGCAAATTAATAGTTGGAGTTTTTTTTTTCATTTTTTCTGTGCATTTAAGAACCCGGTCTTCAAACAATATTATACCACATTGGACATATTATTGTTGCATTTCACTCCATTTTACTTCGACAAGTCATGTGTGCAAAGTCTGGTTTCGAATCTCTTGATGATATTATGGCCATAGTCACAAAAAAAAATTAATCTCATATCATCACAGGCTTTAAATAAACGAAAGTTTGAGACTTTATTAGATGAAGTAAACTCTGTATACAGCGGATTACTGATGTATAACAATGTTCACTGGTTAAGTCGCGTCAAAGTGCAAGAAAGATTTGTTTACTGTTTGGAAGAAATCCATCTTTTTTAGATGATAAAAGTAAAATTGATAAATATACGCAATTGATGGATGTTAAATGGCTTGCAAAATTAATGTATTTTACACATTTGTGCCAGCATTTAAATAACTTAAATTTAAAGCTTCAAGTTAAAACATAAAACTATTATTATCATGATAGGTATGATTAAGGCTTTTCAAGCGAAATTGCAAATATTTAGAAAAGACATTGTTTCCAAAAAGTATAAGTCTTTCCCAAACTTAAAAAAAACTGGCTAATTTTTATTTACATGAAGACATAGATGAAGCAAGTCTCACTAAAGAGATTACTCCTATCATAAATGCATTAGTCGAAGAGTTCTCATCAAGATTTTGTGAAATCGAAAGCCTTTTGGGAACATTTAAATTTATTGTCTTTCCAGATGTGACTCCTATTGTTAAACTGAACTTGATTGTACTCGACTGGTTGGAAATTTCAGAAATTGAAATGGATCTTATCGATTTCCAGTCCAGCTCAGTATGGGCTCAGAAATTTATCACATCGAGAGAAGATTTAGAAATGATCCAAAAAGAAAGACTATCAGGCATCATAAATAAAAGTGTGCTGATAGTAAAATTATGTCCATTTTTAATTCAATTCCAGACAACTACAGTTCTTTGAAGAAGTTAGCATTTGCCATGTTGACAATCTTTCCTTCTACTTATGGTTGCGAATCATTATTTTCAGAGATGAATAATATATGAAATTCAAATAGAATCAACATGCAGATGACTCCAGTTCATCATGAATTTTATTAAAAATAACCAATTATAAGCCCGATATCAATCATTTAGCATCCAAGATGTAACATCAGAAATCACATTAATTTGTTCAATTACTTTACTCTCTTCTTATTTCAATTACTTAAACCTTCACTTGCTTAAAGCACAAATCTACATAAAGCGCCAATTTCTTGAAGTTCCATCCAAAGTATTAAGAATATCACGATAAAAAATCCTATTTAATCTTGGCTCTAAAAATATAAGACCTGTTAAACCGTCACTTTCGGCTTAAAGTTTACCTCTTTTGTATAAATGATGATTGTAAATCGATAGCAAAAACCAACATTTGTGATAATGAGTTAAATGAGAGTGATAACGAACTCGATGAAGAGAAACTAACACCAAAATGCCAAGTTGCTGTGTCGCTACGTATCTTAAGAAGCTTTTAATTTCTTCTGAAAAAAAGGTGATTTTTGCAATACTTATGAAGTGAGAAAACAAAATTGAATTCACGAAAATCAAAGAGCTGCTAACAGAGTTCCTTGACAGACTTTTAGGTAATGTTTTTTTATATTTGCTTATTTCGTCTTATGCATTGTAATATATTTTTTGAATAATAATTTTCTATTTAACAGTATGTATAAAACACATATTGTACAGATATAAGTCGTAAATAATATTTTTAAATATTTCTTTTATGTTTGTCGGGTTTTAAAATATAGTTACATCCAATATAAAACTACCATCATCCTTAAAATGTCAAAATCAACAGATCCCAAAGGGCAACGCCAATAATTCCATAAATTTTACAGTCATTTGGCAAGTTTTTTCGATTCGAGTTAATATTTTTTATGATTACTATATTTATATCATATATGTTATTTTATTTCTGTAATTATTACTATAACTAATTAATCTTATCATATGACAAAATGTTTTGATTTCACTTTTCCATATGATACATTATTCAATTTAATGTTTATGTTGGTATTAACTGCAGGTATGTTAGCTATATATTTACCGTAATCTAATAATGGTAAAAATAAATTATTTTGATTCAATTTTTCTCTTTTTTTGGCGGGAAGGGTGGGGGACTGTTGTTGGCACGCAATGGTCACTTGAAATTATTTCTGAAAAAAGTTGGCAATAGGATGTGAAAACGTTCACCGATCCTGTGCTACAGTGATGTATGCATTTCTTAATTTTCAACATTAATCAAACATCATCCCAAATAAAGCTTTCGCTATAGATTTCTACAATTATTTTTTTTAATTGAGCAAAAGGATGATTTATTAGAGAAAATCTCCTCCTTTTTTAGAACTTGGAAATTCTGCATTGTAATATTATCGCGTTTCGTACTTACTGTATAGGTAATACTTCTTTTTTAGAGTTGAACTTTTGTCCCGGAAAAAAATGGCACCGAAAACATTTTACAGCACTATTGCCAACAAGCAATCTTTGCGGCATATTTCTACAGCATTTGCAAGAGAAATCTTACTTGTTGGAAAGAGTGGTGTTAAATTTCTTGGCAATACAGCGTGTATATAATTGAACGACCTTGTTTAAAGTTGTCTACATACGAAACTATTGTTCAGAAAGTTGTGAAATTCCGTGGAGGACATGACGAAGGAATAGGAAATCGTTTGAGCTAAAAAAAAAAAATCGTTCATGATTTTGCCTCCAGAGGTCTTTTATTGATGAATTATACACTTAGCATACATTTACGATATTTTGCAAACTCGTTACAACAAAGCATGTTCAACAGAAATTTTCTTTACTAAATAAGAAATTTCGAATGTGATATGCATCGTTGTTACAGAAAACTATTATTCCGGATCTTCAAGCACGCCAGTGCCATTCAAGCACAATTTTTTATGCAAGATGGAGGTCTTCCATACCTCTGTATTAAGGACGTCCTCAAAAATTACTTCACAGAAGAACATGTCACCAGTCGCCACTTTCGTAAATTGTAGTCTACCCAATCCCCAGACCTCAATTCATGTGACTTTTGGTTTTGGGGAGCATTTGAAACATCTGGTAGCTCGTGATAATCCAAGAACTTTACCTAATCTGGAAAACAGCATTTCACAATATATACTTAACATTTCACAGAACGCACCGCGGTCAACTCTGGAATATGCTATCTTACGGTTCCAGACGGTAGCTGAAAATGATGGCCGTCATGTGGAACATATTTTGTTGTAATGAAATTTGTAAACTGCCATAAATGTGTAATTTATTAAATGTGTAATTCATTAAAAATCGCTTACAAGTGGCAAAAATTTTATGGTTTTTTTTTTTCGCTCAAACAAATTCTCTTCCCTTCATTATGTCCTCCACAAAATTTCACAAATTTATGAACGTTAATTTTTGTCTGTAGACAACATTAAGATAGGGTTGTTCAATTATGGACATCCTGTATATTTCTTGCGCGAGAAACGTTCAACCCTAGTGATAATATTAACTTTGTTATATTCATTGTTATACTACTTATGTTATTTTAATTAGTGTTTTTTTAACCGTATTATAAGTGTGTTGCAGCCCGCGAGAAGAAAAGTTTGAGTATAGCTGACCTAGCCAATGGCCTACTCATGCCTAAAAAGGGTAAAATACAAAATTTAGTCAAAATCTTTAAAGCCGTTTTTAAGATAAAATTTACATACACATACACAGACACAATTTTTGCTCGCATTATAATATAAGATTTTACTTTTAACCATACTATAGGAAAATATATTGGTTTAAAAATTATTTCGATATAAACATACTGAAAGTTATAAAAATATCATAGGTAAAAAGTTGCATGAAAAATAAATTACAGTAAAACATTGATTTATTAAATGCAACTAATAGCAAAAAAGAACGACAAATTAAGCAGTAGGTATAGATTATCAAACATTTTCCGTTACTAACAGGGGATTATTAAAACATTTCTTTTTTATGACATATCTAAATAAGCAACTTGAAAAAAAAAAAAAAAAAACCTCTGTAAAAATTATTTTTAGTAATTGTTTTTCCTATCGGATAATGAGTTTGAAGTCTTTCGTGTAGCCCTGTAGGTGAACTTTAGATTTTATACACTCCGACTAATATACTCATAAATAGATCAATTTCAAAATTTATGCCACAAAGGAAAACGCACTTCTAGCAATTATCGATCTTAGTCAGTTATTTAACCGAATTATTTTGTGTGTCTCTGTAAATGACACATAAATGTTATGTACTCTATAATCTATAAAAAAAACTTGAAGTGCCCATAAGTGGTTTCCTTATGTTTGAACCATCAATACATAAATAAATTGCACCACAAATTATTTTTCCCATGGACCATAATGTAATGGAAAAATTTTTGTGTCCGTGTAAACCAACTGCAAATTCTATTTATTCTATATTCTGGAGGAAGCATGTTGAAGACCATCTCAATGATATATTTCTGTCTCATTATGATTTCAGTATTAATATTTAACTAGAACTTGTACTGAAAGGTACTGAAAACGATTCCCCCGCCACAAGATCATAATGTAAAGACAGTTTTTTCCTGTCACTGTAAACGAACTATAAATGCAACACACTTCATTTTCAATAACTTCATTATATAGAAAACCTCAAGAACTTATAAAAATTTCATGCAATCTATATAAAATTACACGTGTTAGAGATAGACGGCAGATACAGAGACAGACTTCAGAGAGACAAACCAAATACATAAACCCTTTTAAGCTTTCTTGGAAAGTGTTAAAAAGTATAGTGAAGAAAATACTACATTTACTTAGTATTTTAAATTTTACTATATATTGTATTTACAGTATAGAATTGTTCACTCATTAATAATATAAAATTTTCTTAAATAATTGAAAAAAAATATCTAAAACTTTCCCTACTTAAAGAAAACCTATATATAATTTAGTTAGAATTCTCAAACATTCACCGTTATTTTCCACTTTTTAATCAGCAATCAATTTACTTATATATATATATTTTTATATAACAAAGCTATATAGATCAGATTATTTTTTAGTTATTTCCAAACTTTTGTTAGAATAATATAATAATTTATGTTATTCGCGCTGGGAAACATCTTCAAAAACTTAGTTTGTTCTGTGTGTGTGACAAACATGATGCATTCACTTTATCAAATTATTTACTAAAATAATAAAACAGCATTAAATCGATTATTTAATAAAGCATTTTTATATTCAACGATAGAATTTTAAATTATAGATGTGTCCTATTGGAAATTTTAGTCAGTTACCGTAACTTATGGAGCGATGTGACATCTTCTTCAGAGAATTTTCTTCCTTTATTGGAAAAGTTCACTGGGAATTAAAACGCTTTATAAATTCAATAATACATAAAATATTAATCACGTATCTAATAAAACTGTTTATTCAAACGTCAAGCTTACAGTTTTAAGAATTAAACACATCAGGGAATAACGTGATTTTATCAATATTAAATGTTAGTTTGGTAAAATTTAAATAAATATTTCACGTCAGAGATTTAAGACTTTGAAGAATATCGATTTTGATATCCGAATTTTCAATAGCCGACATTTATCTTTATTTTAATTTACCTAATTCCATTTTCTGAATGTAAATAATATGACTTCTAAGAGATGTATCTGGTTTCCGTATCCTAAAATCGTTATTTTTTTAGTTATTTCAATTTTTCTTTTACAAATTTCCCAATTTTCAAAATTTAAATTGTTTATTACATTAAAATGGGAATTTTCCTTATTTTTAATTTCCGGGCGCATATAATGTAAGATTTTTTTTTAAATGTTGAATAAAAAAAAGAAGTTACAAATTTCGGAATTCGTGTGAGTCCTAGAATCTATAAATTCGACATGGGCATTACATTTATTACGTGGGTATTCGTAAAAACTGTTTAAAAAATAATTTTTAATAGAGTGAAATGGGAAGTTATGCTTCTAAAATCATGTTTCTACTGTCATTTCTTCAAATCTATTGAATTTAAAAACTTTAAATCACGCTTGGGGGTAGCTTTAAAGAAGTAGATAATTGCTACGGATTCTTTTGTTAATTCGTATAAAAAAAAATAAAGTAGAATAAACAAGAACGAAAACTCATGCGTCCATCATAGATTATGAAAGACTTTCCAATACATTCAGAATTCTTTATAGAAACATCCAGAAAAACAACAGAATTTTTTTGTTTATCCTTGTGTGTGATCTATAGAATACTACATCAGATGCTAAAAATTAGATGTGTTGTGGGTTTCTCGTATATTTAAATTATCAAATCATTCACCTTTACTCATTTATTTACGTAATTATTATTATTTTATCACAGGAGCCTTATCCAGCTAAATCAAAATTTCGAAAACTGAATCCCCTCTTACCAAATCATAGCTACCAAGAATTTAAAGCAAGACGACACTCAGATCCAAATTTTACATATATTCAGAATATGAAATATCTTGAAAACTAAATCAAAGTTAGAAGAGGAACTCACTATACTTCAATGTGATCTTGACAGCCGTGATCACACTCCTTCAATAAATTTGCAGCTAGAGGAATCGGAATTGCAAGTATATTGAAGTTGGATGCCAAAGCCCCATGAAGCAACCAAGATGATTTTACAGTATTGTTAATCCTTTTTATAAGAAAAGGCGCGTTGTGAATTTCATATTAAAGCCTTTCTAATCGTGAAATCAACTACTCAATTATTAGACTGTAAAAATACTTTACCTACGCTTTCACATAAAGTCATGTTATGAGTCAAACTCGTGTACTCACTAACAAATGTTTATTTTTTTTTTCAAGATCACTTGTGCTTTCAAGATAACTAAGTGCTATACAAATTGTGTAAGGGAACAGAATATTAATCTCTTAAACTGAGTAATCTGTGAAGTTCTAGATGACATAATATGACTTCATCTTAAAATTCTATTAAGAAAAATGAAAGAATAATCTTTATCTAAAAGGTTTATTAAAAGTACAGAAAGGTTAAGTTAAAATTAATTACAAATGGCAATGACATAAAAATTAATTTGATGTGGACGTGTCATCTATCTGAATTTGGCAGATAGGATTTAAAACAATTGATATACGAAGGGATACAATTTTTAATTTTACTGTAAACACATCAAAATATATATATAAATTAAACAAAAGACCTCTCAAGTTTTTATACATTTTTATCATTTACTTCTCTTCACCCCTATTTAACTCTTAGAATACTCGTTCATATTTTATGGTATTAAATACTTACCATGCATTTAAAGGTAAAAGAATTCCACCATTTCTTTTACTTTCGTGGTTCGTGTAATCAGGTTATGGTTACTTGCATTGGCGATTGTTCACACACGATTAAACACAGCACATGTAAACTATGTCCTTTTATTCACAATATCAAAACGAAGGATCATCTCTCTAGTCCGTTACCTCGCATTTTCGCTTTATTCACCGAAGATTTAGGATACTCTTTGCCTTCTAGTTTACTCATCCCTTGCACTTAGTCCTCATTCATTATTCACTAGCAATTTTTCCAATGTCGCGTTAAGCATTCCAGCGAAAGATTCGGAAAGGGAATTTCAATTTTGTTTATCCCTGTGTATGATCTACAGAATACTACATCGGATTTTAAAAGTTGGTTAATTTAAACGCATATCACAGTTTAAAATTCCCAATCCGCAACTTTCGTCAATAAGCGAAAATGTCCTTATACCCTTTGTGTATCCTGTATATGATCTGCATATGAATTTATACACACGAAGTAATATGGTTTAAGCACTGCCAGCAATTATTCTTTATAGGAAGTACTTTAGAAAAATAATTGTGTGTGTCCCCGTAAATGAGCGATGAAATATATGCACACCAGATTCTACAATAAGCGCTTGTAGTAAGCAAACGGTTTTTCCCCACAGCCTATAATGTAATGAGATTTGTTTGAGTGTCCCTTTAAATGAACCGTAAGTGCTACCCGCCTCATTTTCAGCATGAACATACCATTGCAAATAACAATAACACTCATACTAATTTCATGGTAATCGTACTATATTTACTAAAGTTAGAGCACGGACAGATGGACAGAGAAACGCAATGCATAAACACTTTTCAACTTTATTGGGATGTGTTAAGAATCAGGTTTTTCTTGTCCCTGTGTTAGACAGAAGCACGCCAAGATTTGTGTAAATCTTTCGGATAAGACACAACGGCTAATAATTATCTCAATGAAAATTATAATAACGAAGAAAAACGATTGCCAACTAGATATAGAAGTTTAACAATAACACATAATAATTTCATGGTAATCGCACTATATTTACTAATGTTAGAGCACGGACAGACGGACAGACAAACGCAACGCATAAACACTTTTCAACTTTACTGGGAAGTGTTAAGAATCAGGTTTTTGTTGTCCCTGTGTTAGACAGAAGCACGCCAAGATTCGTATAAATCTTTCGGATAAGACACAACGACTAATAATTATCCCAATGAAAATTATAATAACGAAGAAAAACAATTGCCAACTAGATATAGAAGTTTTTCATATTTTATTTATTTTTTTCTTTGACACAGTAAACGCCATTTGTATCCAAATAAATACAACGTAAAAAAAAAGGTAGGGGGGGGGGTGTTGTAATAGAGCTGTTACCTTTCTCACAATTTACGAAAGTACAATAGAATCTTTTCCGAATTAACCTAAAACCATCCCTTTACATTTAGAAGTCCCTTAAGTTTCTTTTACTACCACTTATTTTTAGAAACGTTTTCGAGTATGTTTTATAGTATATCGTCCAGTAATAAAGAATATTAATTGTAATGTTACTGTTAATGCGGTTAATTTATCCTTTTTGTCTGTAAAATATTGCTTTTTGAACATAAAAATGTTTACTTGAGTATTATTAGCATTCGAAAATAAGATTTTTCGGGTTGAGAAAACTTATAAATGCTCAGTAAAAAGGTCTCGCAAATGTTTCCGAAAATTACGGTCAGTAAAAGAAACTTTATAATTCCGAAATTTTTAATTAAAACTCGGAAATATTTGTTTCTGAGGTTTCTGAAGATAAAGGAACGCTTTTCAGAATCGTTGGCAACTTGAAAGATGTTATACTATATTTTTTAAGAAATTTCAGATCTAAATTAAGAAATATCTGTCTACTTTTACAGTATAATGTATTTCTTGTATTATTTTGGAAACATTCTAATTCGGCTGCCTGTTGTCAAAAGAAAACGAACTCTTCATGTAATTGTATAAAACAATAATCTTAGGTGCACCATTGTAGATAAATCCTTGGTGGCCATCAGTTTTCCGACATGGACCTTATGTATTCAAATAGACGGTAAAGTGCCGAGTTTGATCCAATGTCGCTGCCGCCGGCCTAGATATTATGAGTTTTTAGGTTTGTTCGTTTTTTACTTTGCGTAAATACGTATTAGGTTTTCTTAGAAACACCCCCAAGGAAGATCAACACCCCTTGGATGATATTTCGCACACAGATTCGTAAGCCTGCGATGGTTGTGTTGTTTAACTTTTGATAATTTATTTGTATGTACTTTTTAGCGCTGAAATGACCTTCATTTTTAGTCATCACGTCAGGATTTTTTGCAAATCGTAAATATCAATTGTAAAAAATGAAAAATATAGAGAAAATCTGATGCTGAAAGGTACAGGAAATGGTTGTGTTTTTTAACTTTTGACAACTGATTTTTATATATATTTTAGCGCTGAATTCGAAAATGACCTTCATTTTTAACCACCAAGTCAGGATTTTTTGCAAGTCGTAAATTTCAAAGTCAAAAAACAGCAAAATTCTGACACTATAAAATCGATGTGACGGTTGTGTTTTTTAAATTTTGATAATTTATTTTTATGTACTTTTTAGCACTAAATCTGAAAATAACCTTTATTTTTAACCATTACGTCCTAATGTTTCGCAAATCGTAAATTTCAAAGTTAAAAAGTAAAAAAATTGCAAAAAATTCCTGACGTGATGATTAAAAAATGAAGGCCATTTTCGGATTCAGCGTTACAAAATACGTAAGAATCCAAAGCTAAGCAATATGACACAACCAAAATTTTGCAGGTTTGTGTAATCAGTTAAAAGAAACACCAAAAACCACTAAATGAATAGACATATTTGGACCACTAAATGAATAGAATATTTACTCAACAACACGCACGTATATAATATTATGTATCACAAACATTTTAAATGACATTGCGGCACAGTTATGAAACGATAATGAAAAAAAATATAGCGTTCAAAAACATTTTTAACACTTTATGTACTGAATTATGAATTCATGAAAATTTAATTTTGGAATTTTTGAAACTACGTTAGAAGATTTACATAATCATTTAGTTAGAAGGATTAATTAAATTTGAATTTATAGAGATTTCCTGCAATATTTATAACCCTACTCAAATCTTTTATTTTAAATATTTTTCTTAGTATTTTGTAGAATTAGGAAATATACAAATATAATGTTTTTACAGTAGAAATATAGATATTTTTCCGAATAGAAAATCGCACCCCCCCCCCCCCTCCTTAACGCCAGGAAAGCTGAAAAGATGCAAAGGCAAAAGAAATCATCCTTTTAAAAATATTTTTGTTTTCTATAACTAATAATGCTTTTGGAACAAGATAAAGTAATGTATCTATAACTCGTGAGAACGTCCATTGTTACTCTTGTGACCATTAGAGAAAATTTTCACAAATACTTCCAATTATTTATTTACAAAATATAATTAAAACAAAAATTGATATAACCAGTTAAATACAATTATGTTCCACTCGCATTAAATACATCTAATTTGTAACAAAAAGCATTTCCCTCGTCTATATAATCAATCAAAATTTTGTTACTCTTCTGACCAGAGTGTCACAAGAGTCATTTAATATATACATAGGTAAAATGTTTTTTGTTACAAATTAAATATACGTTTGTGTGTGGAACACAGTGGTATTTAGCTGGTTATATCAATTTTTATCTTAATTACATTTTGGGTACAGATGTCATATTCGCCCCATATTGGCGCGATTTTTTTCTGTCGCCAATATCATATAGGCAACACGTACTTAACTTGCGCCAAAGTGTCGTTATTTTGCTTGATGTGATAACCCGGATTATGTTGCTTATTCTGTTGATATTTTCGCCAAATTGGCAACCGCGCCAATATGGGGCGAATATGACATTTGTTCCACATTTTGTAATAAATGAATTGGAATTATATATGAAAATTTGCTCTAATTATCGCAAGAGTAACGAATGGACGTTCCCTCATTCTAAACTGTATTCCTACTAATCGATGTATTAATGAATTTTATAACAAGTTATTTTAATGGTACTTACAGGTATAAGTACTGTCAGAAGATAAAGGGTTAATATGTTGGCGAATTAAAATTTAGGATACTTTTTACATGTTTTGAATGATTTTAAAATTCAATTTTAAAGTGTGAATAGCAGAAATAAATGTTTCCACATATGTAATAGAAATAACTATGAACTCCGATTATAAATTTATTTGAGCGCAATGTATTTTATGAAATATTGACAAAAAAGACTGAAGACACTCTAGAGTTTTCCTGTAACACATTTTAAAGAAATTATTATTTAAACAGAGCTGCCACAAAAAAACAAAAAAACAAAAAAATCAGAATATTTTGAATGCTGTTTCTCAAAATTTGAGGCATTTCTTTTACGAAACAAACTCTCTCGTTATCCAGATTGTATATACTCGTTGAATGATTCACAATTTTCGCTCCGATGTATGCATAATTATGGAGGCACAGGGACTTTTCAGTTTGTCGAAATGATCAAAAACATCAACTTTTCAAAGTATCAAAATACAAATAATATGCAATTAAGATTTTTTTTTTTTTTTTTTTTTTTTGCTTTCTGCCAAAAGTCTATATTTTTAGCTATAAGATCCAGAAAAATAAATGTGGTGTATACGAAATTAATATTTAAATTTTAAATTAAAAAAGTCATTTTACTAATGTGTCAATTATAATCATTAAGTGCAACGTGCATGATTAAACTCGAAATTATGCATATAGAAAACAATTTTTAAACAAAATAGAATTCTAACACACTTACGTTTAAAGGAAAACGAAAATATATACAAAAAGCGTTGCTTAAAATTTAATTTTAGCAGAAAATATGAAAAGTTACAATTTTTTTTTAAAATAAATTTCAAGTTTTTGAAGTGCAAGAAAAAATAAATAACCAAAATATGTTTTTTTTTTTTTTTAGCATGAAGACTATTAAAAAATGGATATTTTTTTCAAAGCTATAGCACATATAGTTTCAAAGTAACAGTGCATGCAAACTTCAAATTTACTAATCTGAGAAGACGCGCTTTAAAGTTTAAATATCAAGGGAGTTTCAGTTGTACTCAATGTCTATAAATGATTATAACCAAAGAAAGAATGCAGATTTTTGAATGGAGTTCTTTGAATACGAATCAGAATTTTTTAAAAATTAAGAATAAATCAAAATCTGAAAACTGATTTTTTGAAAGTTTAAAGGTCTTGTACCCCCTTAATGTAATTATACACCTTAAAGTAGATCCAAAACATTAATTGAAGTTTAATAATTTAAAGTTAAAAATTCACATACTTAATGCAATTTTTTTCTATCATGATGGAATAAAATACTCTCTGGGATATTTAAAAAATTACAGAAAAAAGAATATTACAAGTTTACCCTTTTCTTGGGTAGTGAGAAAATAATAATTGTAATTATAAACAGCAATAAGTCTATTATTTATAAATTCCGTTTTTTAGAATCTACGATTAAATTAAAATTAATACAATGAATATAATTTGAATGATCAATGAATCAATGAATCAATGAATATAATATCAGGAATTTTTAATTATTTAATATAACTACTATATTCGTGTGATTTATTTCTCAGAAAGGTGTGCCCCTTTATATGTAAAGTTCACTAAAAATCAAAGCTCTTTATTTAACCAATAACAAATAAAATATGGATTACGCAACTATTGAACTTGCTTATACAAACATCAACATATCTCATTTATTTTTAAGGATAATTTAAAAGGCAGATGCAGATTCCATTTAGTTATTAATATTTTTAATTTATTTGAAATAGTTTCAAAAATAGTATCACGTCTGTTAAAAGAAATATTCACGACATAAAAAAACCATTTTCTTAAATCAGATTATTGAAGAACTCATATTTCTCTATTTATTTACTGTTTTTTTATTTTTCATTTCTGGTTGTAAATAAAATAGCTTTCAGAAAATTGATACTGTTACTGGGTAGAAAAAATGTTTTTTTTTTTTTTTTTTTTTTTTGGCTTTTGATCGACGACATAATGTTTTTTGCAAAAGAGAAAAAAGAAGCATTTCTCCTTTTTCACATAATTAAAAAAAGTAAAGTACACTGTAGAAAAAAGTATCTGAATCTACGAAAATTTAATACAATCAAGTACGAAAATGTACAATAGCCGCTTACGAGTTATCCACGATTCCAGAAAGCTTTCTATATCCTTTGAAACTTCAGAAATCAATATATATTCCAGATTTTGAAAAAAGAAATCTAAATTTTGTTTTGATAAATAAATTTATTTTACTTTTTAACCTAATTTTTGCACAAAATTTGCTTTTACTTTTTCAATATATTTTAAACCACAAGTGTAGAAAATTTAGAAAGCAAACAGAACTGAATTTATTATTAATTAAAAAACAAATTTAGAATTCACCATAAAATATAAATTTAATAAGTATGTTCTGTCAAGAAGTTTCCATTATTCGTCTTGGAGCGATATGACATCTTTAGCAGATAGTTGTTTTCTTTATTGGAAAAGTTTAATGGAAATTAAACAGCTTTATTTAGCCAGTAAGATATAAAGTATTAATTTCTTAACTGATGAAGTTATTTATTGAGTCTTACAGCTTTAAATTTTCGTTTTCGGATTAATTAAAGATACATATGGTTATAATGAACGTTCATCAATATTCAATATTTGTTTGGTAAGATTTAAATAAATATTTGATGTCTGTAAGTTGAAATATTAAAGAATATCGATATGGATATCGGATTCTTCAGAACACATTTGTCTTGAATAATTATCTAATGATTTTTATTTCCAATTTCTAGATGTAAATACAAGACCAATCCAGAATCTAAAATCCGTTAAGAAATTAAATTAAAGGAAAAGAGAATTAGAAAAAAAATTGCATGTGAAGTACAATGCTTTTATCATTTTTCAATATACAGTAAAACATCCCTAAAGCGAACACGTTCCAATAAAAATTGGCCTCTCCCAGAGGTAGTCTCTTAATGGAGCTGATGTTTAAATCTAGATTTTACCTATTGAAAAAAGATAACAATTAATATTACTAAAATTTATTTTTCACATTAAGACAAAATATGAAAATTTAAGTATCAACAAAAGTGCAATTACATCATTTAATTAGTGCAGAGTTTTAAAATGAATACATTGGCGTTTGCTTTGATTTTACGGTTTTATCTTCTATAACTTTTAATTCCAAATCCTTTCAAAGTTTACTAAATAAATGCAATTTTTTTTTGGACGGGAACAAATTATGAAGATTTCATTAATTTACCTATTTCTTTGAGAGTTCCCTGACAGAATAGGGCTGGGTAGTTTATTGACCGTCATCCATACTTTGTCATCAGAGTTAAATTCATTGCCTAAAAAACACAAAGTGGTTTAAACAAAAGTTATCGGAATAAATAAAAAAATTAAACTTAGTTTAGAAATTTGATGAATAATGCGCTCTCCGAAATTATTATTCTAATAAAACCTTCTTCAAGCGACCAGGAGAAAATGAAATTTGTTTCATTCTCTTCAAAGAAATGGGTCGCTCATGGAGGGAGTTCAACTGGGGTGGTCTCTGAAAAGAAGTAAAATTAGTATTGAGCCTATGGGAATAAATTTCGTTCCATGAAAAAATGGTCGTTCAGGGAGATGGTTGCACAGGGAGGCTTCACTGTAGTTGCCACCATTGTTGAAGCATTTTTATCGTAGCGGGGCATGAGCTTTTGCACCGACTTTGAGCTTTTGCCCATGAAGCTACCCGACGACCCCTTGCTTCTTCTACCTTATTATTAGTCTTGTCCCACTCTTTTGCGGAAGCCAGAATGAAAAAAAAAATTCAAAAATTGAAACCGGACAAATTTAAAAGCCAAATTACACAAGTTAAAGACACCGAAACGCGGGAAGAGAGGGCTCGGAGCGATGAAGCTACCGAAAGACTCCTGAAGCTTATAGCTTATTATTAGTCTCGGTGGCGGTTGGGGGTGGGTCAACCGCCGCGGTGGGCGGCCTCTCTTCGTCCGCAGCCCTTTATTCTTCCACTTATTCCGACTCTTTTGCAGAAGCCAGAATGAAAAAAAAAAAAAATTCAAAAACTGAAACCGGACAAAATTAGAAGGGAAATTGCACAAATTAAAGACACCGAAAACCGGGAAGGGAGGGCTCGGGGCGATGAAGCTACCCGACGACCCCTTGCTTCCTCTAGCTTATTATTAGTCTAGTCCCACTCTTTTGCGGAAGCCAGAATGAAAAAAAAATTGTGAACTTTAAAACTCCTTTATTGAAACTTCGCACACAATTCCTTACCATCGAATCACCTATCGCGTTGTGTTCGTAAACTTCACAAATTTGTCTGTAAATTTCAATTGGTTTATAGTCCAGGCAATAGAGACCGTATAGGGGCTCTACCTAGAAAAATTCATGGTAGTTCTGGAAAAAGGCTTAGTATATGTTTTTTGGGTCGCTGAATCCGAATTTTTAACTTCCCACCAAAATTTTCCCCGGCAACCACCCCAAATTTTGGTAAAATGCCCCCCAAAAAAGATTTTTATTAAAAAAATCAATTTTTTATTGTTTTAGGAGAAAAGTATAAATTCAGAAAGCAAGCAAAATTTGCAACAAATTAGATATATGACATTATGACATAGGATGAAGGGCAAGGGGGGATCTGCCTCGGAACATGCACGCGGTGCTGCGTGATGTAAGTTGCGCAATTCCTCTTAACCACTCACACGTTTACATTCGCCCTCCCATCTCCCCTCCGAACTTTCTCTATAAGGTTTACTTTAAGTTTTTTGGGTCGCTGAATCCGAATTTTTAACTTCCCCCCCAAATCCCTCCCTCCGAACCCCCCCTAAATAGTTGTTTTTAACTTAAATTTCTTATTGTTTTAGGGGGAAAGCATTACAAAATTCAAAAACTAGACAAAATTTGCAACAAATAGGATATATGATATTATGACGTAGGATGAACGCGGAGAGGAAGGCTGCCTCTGAACATGCACTACGGCGCTACGTGCACTAGGTTATGAAGTCCAGGCAATACGAGATTTTATCTGGAAAAATTAATGCTAGTTCTGGATTTCGACTCACTTTATGTTTTTTGGGTCGCTGAATCCGAATTTGTAACTTCTCACCAAAATTTCACTCGGCAACGCCCCAAAAAATTGATTTTTTGAAAGATTTGGTTTTTTGAGAAAAGCGCGCGGGAAATGTTCCGAGGCAGCCCCCTCTCTCCCCGTTTATCCTACGTCATAATGACATATATCCTATTTGTTGCAAATTTTGTCTACTATCTTATTTTCTACATACTTTTCCCCTAAAACTATAAAAAAATTAATTAAAAAAGAACTATTTTGGAGGGAAGTTAAAAATTCGGATTCAGCGACCCAAAAAACTTAAAGTAAACCTTATAAGGAAAGTTCGGAGGAGAGATGGGAGGGCGAATGTAAACGTGTGATTGGTTCAGTGGAATTGCGCAACTTAGTCCACGCATCACTGCGCGCATGTTCTGAGGCAGATGCCCCCTTCCCCTTCATCCTAACTCATAATGTCATACATCTAATTTGTTGCAAATTTTGTCTACTTTTTGAATTTCTAGATACTTTTCCCCTAAAACAATAAAAAATTGTTTTTTTCTTTTTTAATAAAAACCGTTTTGGGGAGTGCTGGGCAACATATAACTATGATATGTTCCCGCACCATGTTGGTTAAATCAAAGTAAAATTGCGTAATTTGTTATTTCTGTTTGTATAAATATTTTTTATAAAATATAATTATGAGTGTAAAATTATAATGTTTATATATTTAAGTAAAATAAGAGTGTAAGTTCATACAAAAATTATTAAGTTGATTTTAAATAGTAAATATATATTTTTTAAAAATTGTTGTATTGTAAAATGAATGTATAACGTTGAATGGAGTTCGGATCTCAGACAACAACAATAGCCAGACGCCATGGTGTCGTTTTATGACAAGCCAATGGAAAGTGGTGTATAATTAGAAGTCGTAAAATCATAAAAACGTTGGAATCAATTTATGGCCTCAATAAAAGTGTTGGGATAAATTTATGACTTTTCAGACCACCCAAACTTTAAGGCAGATAATAATATTAAAGTATATGTAAGGGGCCATTTGCAGACTGCTAGCTAATAGGCCTATCGAAGTATAATAAAAAATCTTCTCACATCCAATAACAGTGGACTAGACAAAAATAGTTCCACACACTGCAGGAGCTGGTGTGCAAGAAGAATAAGGTTTAAAAAAGATAGTCTGAAAAAAGATGTAGAGGACGCAGGAGCTCTCCTGAAAGCCCGTGCAATGAGTCCCGTAAGCCCTAGTAAAGCCCAGGCGAGATGGACATATCGGAGCGAGCCTAATCGAGCCTAATCAAGCCTAATTGAGGATGTCTTCCTGAGGTACCTATCGGAGTGAGCCTAATCAAGCCAAATTGAGGATGTCTTCCTGATGTACATATCGGAGTGATCCTAATCAAGCCAAATTGAGGATGCGTTCCTGATGACACATTGCCATGATCCTAAGCAACGCAACAACTCGGAATTTGATGAATAAAGGCCACCATCCCGTATATTAAAAGAAGGTACTATTTTAAACTTTTTCCTTTACCACTTTAGATCAAATGAAAAATCACAAAAATACTTTTCTGATATTTTATGGTAGAGAGTAATCTGAGATCCGACAAAACCAATAATTAAATAAGATTAAGGTAATTTTAAAAATGAAAGAGAGATATTCTTTTAGCAAAAAGAAACAATTATAATAATTAGAGTACGTGAAAATATTGTCTTTTTTTTTTTTAAAGATTAAACATACTTAAAATAATGAGAAGCAAACAAAAGTGTTGCTTTCTATTTTTTGAATTAATATTATGTTTTTCTGTATATAGTTATGTTCAATGTAAATAAAATATTTAGTCAAGTTTTAAAAAGTTTCTGTAATTATTTAATTAATAATATTTAAAGTGTGTCAATTTATTTTTTACAGCTTAAATTTTAGTTTAATTCATAAGTGGAAGAGTTCGTCTAAATAATTCACAACGCAAACTCTTAATTTTATTCGTAATTATTCAAATTTAATAATTACTTTTTGACGCGAATTATAATTTAATTTTATTAATGCTTCGCGTTGCTCTTCTACTAGAATTTAGGTAAATACGATCACTTATATTATTTGAATTTATCTAAGGTATATAAAATTATATACCAATTTGCTATGAGGTTGCTTGGATGATTTGGACCAATTAACCATTTTGGATATAAAGTAAATAGAAAATAAACAGGTGTAATTATCTGTCCAGCAGGGAGCTTTTTACCAAAATTTGTGGGGTGGGGGGGAGAGTTTGCCGGTGGAAATTTTGGTGTGAAGTTACAAATTCGGATTCAGCGATCCAAAAAACATAAAGTAAGCCAATTTCCAGAACTACCATTAATTTTGCTAGGTAAAATTCCTTATTGTCTGGACTACTAGTGTTCCTAGCATTCAGAAAGTGGATGAGAGATCGTAACTCTCATGCGGCTGGATGTTGAAAATCTTTAAACATTTTAAACGCTTAACATCCACCCGACTCAATATTCGGCGATCTACAAATAACTTCAATTGTTTACCAATGAGTCAACAACGTGGACGCGCACTCGTGAAAGCACGAACGCAGCGCTTCTCCGGCAATAATTGAATTGGAGCTTACTTACGGGATTGCCCTCGTAATATGAATAAAAAAATTGTATATATTTCTGTGTACATCATTATTATTTTTTTCATTATTGTTCGATCAAAAGACATTTTTTAGTCTTTAGCCTAATTTTCAATATATAAAAAAATATTTTAAATTAAACCTTTTTCCCCTGTTTTCGATACTTTTTTAAAATACTTAGCCGCAAATATATACATCGTAAACATCCGTAAATTTGTTGTTCTTTAAAATATAATTTTTGAAAGCACTAAATAATTTAAAATTTTAACTATCAGTACATTTTAGTTACTTGTCGCGGAGAGATGTGGTATTTTCTTCAGAGAATTGTCACTTTATTGCAATTTCTCGTAAGACATTAAAGCCGTTTATAAAAAAAATAATGCGTAAAATATTTATTATTTAACAGATGACGTTAATTATTCAGCTATTAATCTTCGAAGCTTCATTTTTAGAAATAATTTGCAAAACATGTGGACAATGTATTGTTGTGAATTCTGATAATTGTTTGGTAAAATTTAAATAAATATTTTACATCTGAGACGTACTTAAAAAAATTAAACCATTGACTTATATATCTGATTCTTAAAGAACAAACATTTATTTCTTATTGAATATTCCTTTATTTTTTTATCTCTAGAAGTAATGATATGTTATTCAAAAAATTGCACGTTGTTCATTTTGCAACATTTTTTTTTTTTTTTTTTTTTTTTTTTTTAATTTGTTTCATCACAGTATGAGATTTTTTGTTAGAAATTGGATATGCTTTATTTACCTAATTCTCACATATGAGCTTTTTACTATTATGACATTTTCATTAGTTAAAATTCACCTGTTATGGAAAATGTCCATTGGAAATTACAGCATTTACGTAAAGTAAGATGTAATAGGAATACGATTAATTGGTTTTAATCCTCACAAGTACTCTGTGATTTTTCTTGTTAAAAATGATACTGTTTGCTGTAAAACACAGTAAATTGTAACAAACAAACAAACAAACAAAAAAAAACACGTCAGTACTGTATGTTGCACAAAACAACGACAATTTTATTTCAATAACATAAAATAATAACAAAAACCTTATCCATACCTTTATTGGTAAAACACTGGACGATCTGAGACTCAGAAGAAAAATAAGTAGATGTGTCCAACGTAGCTTTCTGGATCATTTGGGCAACTAAGTAATTCCTAGTCTATGAATATCGAAATGCATGAAATTAGTTATAAACTCTGTATCGCTTGTATATGTGCACCGTTCACGTGAAAGCCAGAAAGGGGAAAAAATCAGTAGTTTTAACAACTTCACTTTTTACTCACTGTTTTTAAATTTACACAATTATCTCTCGAAAATGACCTTGTGTGGTGTATTTAATAACTTAGTAAAAACATATGTGGCTTCACATTGCTGACCTTGTGTAATGCGCACCTCACTTTTTAGGCTTAAAATTTAGGAAAAATTACGAGCATTATACACTAATAATAACGGTACTATGTAAATTATAGTTGTAGTTAAATAAAATATTTTACAAGATGCATAAGGGTCAATCCATTTCAAGAGGTCCAGCACTGGTTGCTTGACAATTTTTTAAAAATCTGAAATTTTTTGTACAACAACCCTAACATGATGGAAGTTCAAAATGACTATTATTTAAATTTTATTAATTTTTGTTTGTGCATGGCGGCCATCTTTGTTTCATCGTCTGCGGCAATTTTCTCACATGAAGGGTTTACGGAATTGTAAATAATTCTTCGTTTGTTTCTTCAATTCAAGTGCGGATTAAAGCAATTTGTACAGAATACATTGGGATAAAAATTTGGTAATAGAGTAGTTTCCGAAGCTAAATGCTTATTGATGAAATTTAAGCATACAGTTTCAGTTTTTTTCCAAAATTTGCTCGTTTACAAGAGGAAATTTTTCTAGCAAGGAAAACTGTCAACATGAAATAATTTTTTTTTACAAATAGGCCGAAAGTTCTTGTACTCACACGCCAAGTTCCAGATCTGGGACTTGCTTTCTCTTCACTAAAATAATTCCAAAATTTTCAAAAATGTCAAAAATCGGACTTTTGATGCTTTGATATGGTGCTTTGGTGGCTCACGAGATAAAAAATCTGAAATTCTCGTTTCTGAGAGTATTGTATGGTAGTGTTATGCCCAAGAAATTTCAGGATGGATATTTGACTGCAAGCTGAGATATGGCAAGGGCAACATATAAAAACAATACTGCCAAGCTATTGTTTGCTGTAGTCACAGGTAATCTCAGAGTGTCATTTAAATTTATTTTTTTATTATCTTTAAATAATAGTAACAGAAAATAATACCTTTTGCAAAGCTTACCAATCAATATAAAAAATAATTATGTATAAGGCCTACATTTTGTATAGTTTCACTAATTTTTGTTGTAATTTTAGTAACTAAAAGAAGCCTCAGCATTTTTACATAAAGGAAAAAAAAATATACAAGACCTGAGACAAAAATGGAATAGGGAAAGAGAAAAGCTGGTAATGTTGACATACTTGTTGAGACATGATCAAACGCGTCAAAACACATTCCTGCTTGTTAGTTTAAAAACCACAATTTTAATGCTGCTTGCCAGTCCTGAAACTTGCTTCTAACATAAGTATGTTCTTGTAAATGAAACATTATACCATGTTACATTGCATCAGCCTCAAGTAATTTTCAGAAAGTAAAGATATACAAAGCCCTTTCAAAATTTATACTGCAGAAAAATGACATTTTTGGATAAGGAGTAAGCTAGGATTTATCAATGAAGTGAGACTTGCACGTAGTGATTTAAAAGTTTATTTCTATGAGCCAGCAGGGCCAAGAACTTAAATCAAGTTATCAAGAGATGACAAGACCTGGTACCTACAAATAAAATTTTGAGAAAGATCATAATTGTGGTTTTTAAACCAACAAGCAAGAATGTCTAGTGACGCGCTTGATCATGTTTTAACAAGTATGACAACATTAACAGCTTTTCTCTTTCCCTATTCTGTTTTTGTCTTAGATCTTGGATGAAAATATTTTTTTTTTCTTTATGTAAAAGTGCTGAGGTTTTTTTTTAGCTACTAAAATTACTTACAACAAAAATTACTGAAACCATACAAAAGGCCTTAGGCATAATTATTTTTTAATTAATTTTTAAGCTTTGCAAAAGGCTTTATTTTCTGTTACTATTATTTAAAGATAATCAAACAAATAAATTTAAATGACACTCTGAGATAAGTACTTAGCTGTAGCTACAACAAAACAAGAGTTTAGCAGTATTGTTTTGACATGTTGCCATTGCTATATCTCAGCTTGTAGTCAAATCTCCATCCTGAAATTTCTTATGCATAACACTACCATACATTACTGTCAGAAACCAGAACTTCAGATTTTTATCTCGCGCCACACCAGAGATATCAAAGCCTCAAAAGTGCGATTTTTGACATTTTTGAAAAAAATTGTTTTTTTTTTTTTTTTTTTTTTTTTTTTTTTAGCGAAGAGAAAGCAAGTCCCAGATATGGAACTTGGCTTGTGAGTACAAGTACTTGCAGCCTATTTGAAAAAAAATTATGTCATGTTGACAGTTTCCCTTGCTAGAAAAATTTGCTCTTGTAAATGGACAAATTTTGGAAAAAAACTGAAACTTTATGCTTAGCTTTCGCCTATAAGGATTTATTTTCAGAAGCTACTCTATTACCAAATTTTTAGCAAAATGTATTCTGTAAAAATTGCTTTAATCCGCTCTTGAATTGGAGAAATAAACGATGAATTATTTACAATTCCGTAAACCCTTCGTGTGAGAAAATTGCTGCAGACGATGAAACAAAGATGGCCGCCATGCACAAACAAAAATTAATAAAATTAAAATATTAGTCATTTTGAACTTCCATCATGTTAGGGTTGTTGTACAAAAGATTTCAGATTTTTTGAAATTGGTTAAGCAACGAATAAATGACTTTCCGGACCACTTGAAATGGATTGACCCATAAACAATTCCTCAAAAATGTATTTATCCTTGAAGATGAAAAACGAGAAGCTGAGAAATAACAAAATTGAAAATATTGAATTTCGTTGCATTGCAGAATTGTGCTCTTCAATATATTTTACAATTGGTCTAACCCAGACTAAGTCAACGTGCCGCCTATGGTAAGTGTTCATCTTTTATATGAGTCCAAACACGCGCATTCATTAACATTCATAAAAATTTTCTGATGCTGATAAAGTTATTTAAGACCTTAACTGCTGTTTTGTATATTTTTTAAAGAAGGGTGAATCTGTTAGGTTATTAGTAATAATTTTAATCTCTGGTAAATCAACGTAACAAGCATTCTGCTAGTCAAATCATGTTTGTACATATAATCCGATTTCCTGTTTGCATAATAATTTATAATACTCACTTTTTGTATCGAAAAAAATGGTTCATAGAACTGTATAATTTTAGAAGCAACATTTTTTTGCCACATCGCATTTTTATGAAGACTTGTTCTTCGACGATTATAGATATATTAAAGGTAACTTTGTTTTGTAAGCAAAATTGTGTACAGTATAGTAGAGACACATTCGTAAATTATTGTTATCCTTATATTACTCATTATTAATTAGATTTTTAGGTAGCTTTCATTACAAAAAGCTACCTATTGCAGCCGTTCGGAGAAAAGCGATTTCAAAAAATTTTGGTATATTTTCATCGATCATGACCCCCAGACCCCGAAACCACCCTCCGTTCAAAATTGATATATATATATATATATATATTGGATTATGGCCTTGCTTGCAACTCCTGCTGATGGAAAGAAGTGGAGCGTAGTGATTGCTTTAAAGGTAGCAAGTTTTTTTCAGGTCTTCATGGGTAAAGGTGGGGGTATGGCCTTCTCACATGTTCAATACTTCTAATTGCTTAATGATTTAGTCATATTGGAATTTTTATTAATTTTTATTTACGTTTTATAAGCTAAATCGTTTTTCTTGGATTTTGAATTGGTTGGTTATATTTGTTTTTAAAGTAGTTTTGATTCGTTAAATTTTTTTTATAAAATAGCTTTGTTATGTTGTGTTTTTGAAAGTTTAAATCTATTTTTATACTTTTGGAGTATGTGGGTTGTCCTTATCTTGCGAAACCCGTGAGGATCCAATTTCTGTTTTTGATACCTGCTTTTTTCACTCCTCCCACTTTCTGAAGAGCAGGGAGTGGTTTGTTTATTGTTTTTTCGTTATAAATTTTCATGGATTCTTGTTGATGTTTTGCACCCTCTTTTCATAATCATTTTCATAATCATTCACTTTTAATAGAGCTAGATTCACTTAGTGCATATAAGAAGCTGCGTTGCGCCTGATGCACTGGGTTATTTAAAAAAAAAATAGCATTATATATATCCATATATATATATATATATATATATATATCTGACCTTTGTCACACTGTGACTCTCGTATTTATGAACCGATTTCGATGTAATTCGGTGTGCACATAGTACATACCAATGTTTCGACCGAGTTCGTTAGCTAGCTTCATCCGTCGTTTTGTTTCAAAATGGCGGCCATTTAAAATTTTTAAAAAAATTAAAATTTTGAAATGTGGTACCAAAAAATTGAAAATGGAAACATATTTTTTTCTTATGTATTTGACCTTTATACAAAGATTCCGGAGCAGTTTTTGTTTTGTCTGTATCTTAAAAAATAGCTGAGTTATAGCATTTTGAATTTCTAGCGTGGCTGACATTTTGAAACGTCCTGAATTTTGTCACGCAATAAAAGGCGTATTTATGAACCGATTTGGATGTAACTTCGTTTATACATAGTACATACCAATGTCTCGACCGAGTTCGTTGGCCAGCTTCATCCGCCATCTTGTTTAAAAATGGCGGCCATTTAAATTTTTAAGAAAAATTTAAATTTGAAATGTGGTACCAAAAAATTGAAAATTGAAAAAATGTTTTTCTCTAATGTGTTTGACCTTGATAAAAAGATTCGGGAGCAGTTTTTGTTTCGTCTATATCTTAAAAAATGGCTGAGTTATAGCATTTTAAATTTCTACCGTGGCTGACATTTTGAAACGTCCTGATTTTTGTCACGTGATAACAGGCGTATTTATGAACCGATTTGGATGTACCTTGGTGTATACATAGTACATACAAATATCTCTACCGAGTTCGTTGGCCAGCTTCATCCGCCATCTTGTTTAAAAATTGCGGTCATTTAAAATTTTTTTAAAAAATTAAAATTTAAAATTAGATACCAAAAAATTGGGAAATGAAAAAGATTTTTTTCGTATGTGTTTGACCTTAATACAAAGATTCCGGAACAGTTTTTGTTTCGCCTATATCTAAAAAAATGGCTGAATTGTAGCATTTTCAATTTCTATTGTCGCTGACATTTTAAAACGACCTGATTTTTGTCACGCGATAACAGGCGTATTTATGAACTGATTTGGATGTAACTTGGTCTGTACATAGTACATACCAATGTCTTGACCGAGTTCGTTGGCCAGCTTCATTCTCCATCTTGTTTAAAAAGGGTTGACATTAAAAAAAAAAATTTAATTTAAAATTTAAAATAAGGTATTAAAAAATTGGAAAATGAAAAAGATTTTTTTTTATGTGTTTGGCCTTGATACAAAGATTCAGGAGCAGCTTTTGTTTCTGAAAATTTGTTCTTTTGTTTATATCTTAAAAAATGGTTGAATTATAGCACTTTGAATTTCTAGCATGGCTAGCATTTTGAAACGATCTTGTATTTGTCACGCGATAACACGCGTATTCGCCTATTTCAATGTAAGAAGGCATGTGGATAGTATGCATCAATATCTCGACCAAGTTCACTGGCCAGATTCATCAGCCATCTTGTTTCAAAATGGCGGCCATTAAATTAAAAAAAAATTATATTTAAAGTGAGTTGCAAAAAAATTAGAAATTGAAAAAGGTTTCTTTCTTAAGTATTTGACCTTGATATAAGGATTCAGGAGCATTTTTTGTTTGTCTTTATCTTAAAAAATGGCTCAAATATAGCAATTTCAATATCTAATGTGGGTGACATTTTGAAAAATCTGATTTTTTGCCTGCGACAGCACTCGTACATATCAATCGATTCCGATGTGAGTGAGTATGTGCACAGCAATTACTAAGGTCTCGACCAAGTTCACTGGTTAGCCTCATCCACCATGTTGTCTTAAAATGACAGGCACTTTAACAAATCGCCGAATTTGGCAGCCAAATATAAGTTACTTTAAATAAAAGCAGCTTGGATAAAGCTGACTAATTTCGCGAAATTCTCATTCATAATGATTTAGTATTGATAAAAATTAGTATTGAATCTCCTATATTCGGTTTCCACTAAATTGAGCTTCGTGTGTTTGAATAATATAAGTTGGCTTTTTTAAAATAAGGAATATGAAAGCTACCTCTTCCTCCCGGCACTGGCCGGAAGGACTTTTTTAATTATTGATCTTTTTCATTTTCTTAAAAACTTTAGATTGCATAAACATTTTTATGCGTAGAAACAAATAAAAATCTGCATATAATTTAATATATATTATGGCATTTTTCTTCCTAATGCTTATGAACTCACTTTTGATTAATTCTCGCTATATATTTAAAAAACTTCCAATAACTTTAAATAACGGAAAATTTATTTTTCATTACATTTTACGCACGATACACTCTAAACATTACTCTTTTATTTATTTATTTATTTTTTTTTTTATTTAATTTTTTTTTTTTTTTTACACTGACATAACATTTATTTCTCCTTTTCATTTTATTTTATTTTTGCAACAAAATCCCTTTAATAAAAAGCATACGTGTAAAATGTATTTTCAAATACAAATCTTAATGTAGCCGATGATATACATTACGAATGGCTAATTTATTTTATGGGGTTCCCTAAACTACGGTAAATATTTTTTTTCATATGTGATATCATTTTTTCCTGGTAACATATGGTAAGCATCAGTGTTGGGTATGAGCGCGTTCATTGAACGAAAGTTCACGAACTTAGTTCACTTTCTGTGAACTTTGAGTTGAACTTGACTCACTTTTTCAAAAACGAACGTGAACTGAACGACAACTCAAAAAATCCGTGAGTTTGAACGAAATTTACAACTCAAACTCAATTTTTTTCATAACTTATTTTTAAAATTTTCCAGCCGTTAAGAACACGTTTTTTCCGATTCAAATTCCATTTAAAGGCCTAAACGGACTCGGGACGGGTTGAGTCTGATCATCAGTTTTTCTGGGTTGTGCCCGGCCGGACCGAACCGGACTTATTTCTGGACCTGTTCTTTATTCTTCCTAGAAGTCTGCACCGACAGAAATTATCTGGCCCGGTCGCCCCTGCTTGTATGAAAATTATTGCCCCGTACCAGTCTGACTCATGCAAAAATCTGTTTAAGGGTGTTCTAAAATCCAAAGGGCAACTTTCTGACATAAGTTTTAATTTATTTTTGTTCGATAATGCATGAAACTAGATGGTGTTGTTGTTCAGAAACTGTGTAACTGAGCTGTTTTTTTTTCCTTTTTCTGCAAACTCAATAGATCTTTCAGAAAATAGCGTCAAAGTGAGCGTTTTGAACCGAATTTCCGCTCGAAGGAAGAAAGAGCACTCAAGAGCGGGCGAAAAACGTGTTTGTCACGTGATCAAAAACGCTTATAACTCAATAGGTAATTGATTGATCAAAAAATGGAAAAAACAGTTCTATTCCAAATCGTTTACTTGGCCAGGCTTTCCAGTTTTATACCTTTCCGTTAAAAAATGAATTTGTAAATGTGTCAAAACGTTTTGCGCTTGTTGAGAAGAGCAGTTAAGAACAGCCTTAAGGAACAACCTACCTTGGGTTAACAATTTTTTCCGAAAATACATATATTTTTAAATTACCATTATTCTACAATTAACATTCTCCTTAAAGAATAGTAGTACATATACATTTCTAGAGGTGGGGATACAGTACTGTAAAACATGTTATAAGAATCTGTGTATGATGAGTTCCTGTTTTAAACGGAAAAATTTCTTTATCGGTGGATCTGGATCTTCAAATTGGATATATAATCCGTTTGAAAATAAATAATACATTTGCAAGAGACCGCAGACCTGGAGAAAAAGGAACTTAACTATAACGATTTTTTCCCTCTCCTATGTGATTCCGTCTTAGAAGGTTTTACGATATAGAATTTTTCAGATTTTTAAGTCTTCAAGTCGTGTAAATAGATTAATGGTATTGATAATAATTCAGATATTTACATACAAATAGAGATCCATTAAAAAATCAATATAGTTTACAATGGGATAAATAGAAAGAAATGTAGTAGAATGTGTACGTTCCATAAGAATTATTCTAGAGCAGTGGTTCCTAACCTTTTATTGGCCACGCCCCACCGAAGCATCTGTTAAGTCCCGATGGCCCCCCCTCCGTTTTCCCACACACAAATTCTGTAACAGATATATCTTATCATTTTAAAATGAAGTCTATCAACCTGAAGGAAGCCTAAAGCAGCCTTAACAATTATTCATTTCGCATTTTTTTATCTTATCAAATTATGAATTTTTTATCATAAATGTCTTTTTAACAAAATTCTACAAATGAGGCGATACATCTTCACTTTTATGCACAAAAGAGTTTTGTTTTGCCTTTCCAACTTACCTAAATATTTAACAAAAGTGTTATATGGTCCGCATTTTTATCTTCACAAAATGCTGGAGAGACTCACATTTAGCATTAAAATTGATAACAAAAAACGTAAAATTTTTTCTATGAATAACAAAATACACAAGAAGCATTAAGATTTATAAAGTTTATAGTACCACGTTTAGATATTCCAAATATTTTTTTCGTTTAAATAGGTTCAAAACAGTAAAATTTAGATATACTTTTAAGTAGTTTTATGTATAAAAGTTTCTCCATGTTGCATACAGCAGAGTAAATAGATATACAAAGCTCATTTCATAAATAATCGAAAAAGTTGAAAAAATTGTAAATTAGATCATTAACCCTCCCCCCCCCCCAAAAAAAAAAAAATTAAATATTAAAAAGGGTTTAAAAATGGTTGTAAAGTTTGTTCATGTAATTATTCTGGTGTTAGTTTTATTTTAAGCTTTTGATTCGGAACATCTTGGGGGAAAAAATCATTATTATTAATTTTGAATACATAACTTTTATTTTTAGTCTTAAAGATTACTTTCCCAAAAAACCTCGCAGCGAATGGGTGAGTTACAAAGTTGAAATTGCCCCCCGGTGGGGCCTCACGCCCCAAGTTGGGAACCACTGTTCTAGAGTGAAGTCAACCTACAGAAAGGAAATCAGAGTAACCCTGTCCCGAAAAAAAATACAACCCGATCCGATGCAAGACGCTATTCAACGATCCCAAAGTGTCTGTTATTCGGGATTTTACTTATTAAAGAATATAGATAGTGTTTGCTCTAGGCCATTTTTGTAGGGTGCAGCGCTCTGTCCTTTTTAAAATCGGAAAAATGCGCCCTTCTCTTTTTAAAAATAATGAAATCCGTGCCGAGATGCTCCCAGCAATCGCCCATGAGTCTTTCTTTCCTGTACCACGAATTTTGCGAATCCCCACCAGGGCCGAAACTAAAGGGGGGGAGCAGAAGGGGCATGTGCTCCAGGCGTCAGAACGGAAAACGAACAGGGACCAAATGAAGATTGGTTTTTGAGTTCTTAAGCACCTACACTAGTCACGCGAAGAAACTCGCTTGCTAATGTTAAATCTATGGGAGCGTTCTTTTCCAATTTCTGGCTTGCATTTTAATATTTTTAAATGATTTTTTTTTTCTTAGGATAGCTGAAGTTGATCGTTAATGTTGTTAGTTTCTATGTTTTCGGTTTTGGTTACAGTTTTTTTTTCTTTTTTTATGAGGCTACTTTCACTTTCGGAACCGGTTCCAAAAGTGAAAGTAACTTTATATATATATAAAAAAAAGCAGCGACCGAAATCGAAAAAGTAAACACGAATCCGGTTAATTATCAATTTCAGCTATCCCAAACAGAAAAAATCATTTAAAAATATTAAAATGCAAGCGAGAAATTTGAAAAGAACGTTCCCATAGGTTTAACATTAGCTTGCGAGTTTGGATTCTTCCCGTGACTAATGTAGTCTTTTAAGACAATGTGATTCATATCACTGTGACTTTAAACGCCTCATTTGTACTAACTATAACTACCGTAAAATCTGTGAAAATGAAATCTGTCTATTACGGAACCCTGTCTTAAATGAAAAAAATACATGTTCCCAACATAAAAAATACCAACAATTATACCTGCTAAGATCGAAAACTGTATAAAGCGGAATTTTTTTCGGTTCCTTTGGATTTCGTTTTCAAGGTTTTAATGTATCAATATTTGACAAAGTTGATTACGTAATTCCGTATTACGTACTTTTTTATTACATATTTTAAATTTGAAAACAAGTCGACTATTAGAAACTTACTAAAATTCTCTTTGTAAATTTACTTTGCGGAGGCGGGAGGGGGGGCGGAAGGGGGCTAAAATCTATGTTTGCCCCGGGTACAAAAGAGGTTAGTTTCGTCACTGAAACCCGTTTCCTATTTATTTCCATCAATTTGTCATAGCTTCTAGCTAAATTAATTACGTATATTCCCCCCCCCCCTTTTCCGCCTGGTGGGTGGTTCTGTATAACCCAAAATGTAATATATTTATCGAGAATTTAAAAATGCTATTGAATTACAAATCACTTCTAAAACAATGCCTGAAAATTTCGTGTTTTTATGTTTAAAAAGGCGTCCATGGATATGTCAAAAAGTTTCGCATTGGCAAGCATAGAAAGTTATTTTTTTTTTCTTTTTATTGTTTTCATTTCTCTCTCTCTCTCTCTCTCTCTCTCTCTCTCTCTCTCTCTCTCTCTCTCTCTCTCTCTATGTTATTTTTTCACTTACATCTTCTACAGGAAAAGAATGATTTTTTAAAAATGTATAAAGTTCTTAAAATTTTTGGCTACAACAAAAGTTAGATTTAACATTGTTTTATATAATTTACTGCTGTATGTTTCATTTATCCTTGAGAATTTTTTCAAAACAGAGCAATTATGTAATTAAAAAGGAAATTTAAAAAATAAATGAGATAAAATGAAAAAAATATATCTATTTAAAACACTGATTCAATAAATTGAAAAGAAAAATTCTGCACATTATAATTCTTATTTTTGTTACAATCTTTTCCTTTTAGCGAACATATAGGTATTTTTCGAATGTCTTTTAAAAACGGAAGAAAAGTGCAATGGGGGGATGACTTTCACTTACATTTGTCACCGTCTTGTTAAATGTTTTGTACAATGCAGGGCTCGCTTTTGTACTTTCTTATCAGCGAATCCGAATTCACCATAGGTGGTCGAGGCCGAACAAGGCTATTATCTAGGAGGCCCTAAGCTAATGGTTAGCGGCGGTCAGTTCCATGAATTTGCGCGTGGGAAACAATTTCTCATGTTCTTATATCTGTAAACAAGCCTTGATAAAAATAAGAATTTTTATTGATTTTGTTTACTATTTTTTTTACTTAGCAACATAATGTCTTTGTTTGGGGAGGGGTATTCTCAACACATGCTGTGGATGGCTCCACAGAATAAATAATTATTACTGCGTTTTATCACAGAACAATTGAAAAAACTTTCCATTTCTATTCCTATTATTATCTTTAATGAAATAATATAAATGAGCATATGGATATGAAATAATATATAATATATAATTTTTGAATATAATTTCCAAATTATTTCCTTTTCAAATTCGATTAATAATATTTAAAAATATCATATATGAAGCACTTTTTTTTATATCGTTTTACATACGAAATATAACTAAGTATGATTAAATTATAATATTTATAGGATTTTTTTAAAAAGAAGTTATTGTTATTTCGGAACTTGACTAATGTAATCTGAGTATCATTTTTAATCCAAATTTTACTAGGTCCTTAATCCTCTCGGCACCGATTTTTTTTTTCCAATTTTGGGGAAAATTACTTTTACGCTAACAAAATTAAAAGTAACTATCGAAATCACAGAAGATACAGTTTACTGAAATTTAACGAATGTGTTCTTTACAGAAACCTAACGAATGTAGTTATGTTGCGTGTTTTTCATATAAAAATAGTCTAAGGAAGAATATTTTAAGACGTTTGGAAAATGTCGTATTACAACCAGATTAAACAAACATAAATAAAAAAATTAGTAGTATTTTTTTTATCTTTTATCACAAATTACTAATTCGGAAAATGAGTCCCTATTTTAAATTTAAAGAGTGAAACATATGTTTGAATTAAAAGAAACGCCAACGGTTTACTAATAATTAATAAAACTTTTATTATTATTATTATTATTAAATGTTGAAACATAAGTAAAGTAATAATAGTAAATGTATCGACATATGATATCACTATTAGGTACTGAAATTAACAAAAATATTTTCTTTCTTTCAAATATTGTAATTCGAAGTAGGAGCCTCATTTGAGGCTCAGGGTGACGAGAGGGTTAATAGGATGTAACGAATAGTGATTTGGAAATGAATATTCTGTCAAATTTCAGGCCAAACATCAAAATTTTAGTTTAAATATACATTTTTTAAAAATTAAGTAACAGAAATAAAACTAAACACGCATTAAAATTAATTTAAAAAAATCTTTATAAATTGTAAAAGGTTGATCTACTTTGTTATGATTAGAAACACGATGCTAGTAGTAAAACATGGATTTTGACGAATCTAAATTACTAATAGCATAATTTTAACTGTAGGTACTTAGTAATTCATACACATTTTGTATGAAATAGGAAATCATTATCTTTGTCAATCCGCTTTTTAAAATTTATTATTTTTTTCAATTTAGGAAATTTGGTTCAACACAAAAAAATTAGATTTTTCATTTTTTTTTTCTATTATTTATTTATTTTATTTTATTTATTTATTTTTACCGTTTACCTTAAACATATCAAACTGGCTTTCTGTAAGTCGCGATGGATAATTATTTCCATAAAACTATAAAGAATATACTCCTTTTCTACTGTTAAGTAATATTGTTATCCTTCGTTAGATTCAATATTAATGACCCCATTTTAATGTTTATTGTTTCTCATAATACAAATGATCTATGACCTAAATTAGCCTTCGATCAAGTAAATTTTATTGGGGGGAGCTTGTGTATCCATTGATCAACGGATTTGTAAGAATGGGTCTTTTTCTGAAGCCAGTTTCCCAGTCCTAAAATTACTTAGTATAACTTAAATTACGAATTAAAATGTATATTTAAAAAAAAAATTAAATTGAACTGAAATTAAAATGAAAAATTTCTTGATCAACGCAAAATGTAATAATCCGCTTGAAAAAAAAAAGACATGCTGCTAAAAAATGAACCTAACTATAACGATTTTTTTTCTCTTGTGATTCCGTCTTAGAAAGTTTTCCTGTATAGAATTTTTCAGATTTTTTAGTCTCCAAGCCGTGTAAATGGATTATTGATATTAATAATAATTCAGATATTTACATACAAATAAAAATTCATTAAAAAATCAATGTGGTTTACAATAGGATATGGTGAAAGAAATATAGGAGAACCAGTATTTTGAAACGGATGTGCTTAGACTATTTATGTAGCCTGAGGAACTTTTTTTTTTTTAATGAAGAATATAAACATGAAAAAGAGACTGTAATAATAATTTTATATTTGTCAGAACTTTTTAAACATATCGACGTAAAAAATATCTATACAGGCTGTAGCTGATGCATTTATGCGTCATTTATAGAAACTATTATTAAGAAATTCTAAATTCTTCCCAGAAAGTTTGAATAATTATTTTTGATTATTATAAGTATAAATATTTCGTGAATAAAATGAAGGGAAAGGGCCCGAGGCCCGAGAAACAAAATAGACGGGCCGGTCCGGCAAAAAAATTGAACGGGCCTATCGGACCGAGCCGGGCCGATAAAAAAATTAAGCGGGCCTACCGTCCCGCTATAAAAAATTTTAATCGAAGCCGTATGAGCCATTTTCAAGTAATGTGATTTTCGCGAGAATAAGTATAAATGTGCGTCACGAGCCGATGCTGGTTTGACAACATCAATACAAAAATGTAACATGTCCAGCGTAGAGATCAGCATCGGACAGTTGCATGGTGTCAGGGCCCGGGCTTCATTTTTTCAGCAGACTCGTGCCGGGCCGAAATCAAGCTTGCATTTTTTTGCTGCATAGTCGAGCAGGGCTAGAACTAGGCTTTATTGTTCTCAAGATGTGTAGGGAAGGCAATATGTTTTGTAAAAATATTAATAGCGATAATGAACTTATGTTAGCGGAATCTTTGGAAATATACCTAAAAGTGATAAGATCGATGTAATAGTAAAATCTATTCATCGTTGTCCGGTCATCCAAGGCTGTCGTATAGATGGCTGGTGATTTAACCCAGCATGGTTTATTAGTGATAAATTACAGACCCATGTATCGGCCGGAGTAGCTCAGTGGTTAGAGCAGCAGTCTTGTATACTGTGGTCCCGGGTTCGATTCCTGGCTCTGGCTAATTTTTCACTACAGTTGGGTTTATTGTATTTATTGTATGTATGTCTGTATAATATTTATATATACCTTTAACTGATGAATGCAGGCGTTATTTATGTGTGTATGTGTGTTTTAATATATATTGTAGTATGTGTGTTTTATTATATACCTAAAAGTGGTTCTCAAATTCACTGCTCAACAATGAGAAATTTTCTTACTTATTTTTAACTGTAAAGACATAAAATTGACAGGCCTGACTATTGAAGGAATTGGAATCGAATAGCGTTTTCCATTTTTGATAAATAAATTACTTATCAATATATAAGATATTCTTGTCACGTGACTGCTTGTTTTTCTCCTTTCCCGTGCTATCGCTTCCAGAAATTTGGTTCAAACATTTAACTTTGACAGTATATTTTCTCAAAGATATATTGCCTTTATCAAAAATGGGTAACGTTATTCGATTACATAGATTCTGAATAAGAACACCTGCCAATCTTGTGCGTTTCTGAAAAGAAATGAATTCAGAAATGTACCAGAAAGTAGCTCCTTTGGATTTGAGAAAAGCCTTAATAAATGGCAGAGAAATAGTTTAACAAATCTCCTTTTTACTATACAGCTTCAAATGTTATCATGTTTTTAACACTCCTTTTTTTTTTTTTTTTTTTTTTTTTCTAAACTACATTAATTATTTAATGAATGCTTGTTTGAATGTTGAAACGTCTAAGACCCTAAGAATGCTAATGTTGCTCTCGTGTATTTTCGTGTATTTTTTGTGTATCTTGCAAACACATAGTAATTTTAAAATATGCTGTAAAATTATCCCATAAATATGTATGGGGTCTTTAAAAGAATCTTAACTGTATATTTAGAAAAATCTGAATTTTTTGTAGAAATTGAGTCGGGCTGGATCGGGCCTGATTTAATTGATTTTTCCACGTGCCGGACCTGTTTTCACTGATTTTTATACGGTCCGGGCCCGGGCCTGGAAATTCCGGCCCTTTCAGACCTCTAGGCTCTGCTTTTAGGAACACTAAAGAAGGCTCTACCGCTTCAAAGGACTTAGCATTAGAGGTTGACTTCTGGTTCGGGTCGGTTTCAGATTGAGTTTTCACTCTTGCATGTCGGGTTCGGATAGATCCGATTTTTCAAAAGAATGTCGAAAATAAAGTTTAAAAATCTATATGCAATAAGACCTACATAGCGGACACACACAAAAAGCGTTACATCTCTATTTAGCAAACACGTTTCAACTTTTAACACAATTATATATTTGTATTGTACGCTTTTACCGCTGAATACTGGACATCTTACAATCTATACACATGCAATATATAAACGCGTGCACAAACTATCACAAACACTATATATGTGTTGTGTGTAAAAAACGAATTATAATATTTTCCATGTTGCGAGAGAAAAAAAATGGTTCTTAAATGTACCGTAAAAGAAGAATAATCTACGATTGCATTTCTTATATAGTACATTTTATTTCTGAAGCAGTAATTGAATATATACTCATTCATACTGAAATACATCTGTATTTTCTTCTGGGAAATAATTCTTCTAAACTTTTAGAGGAAATCCCAACAACCCGATTAGCAAAAAACTTAAATCTGTCCCATAAGAATTATTCTAGAGGGAACCCAACCCACAGAAAAAAAAATTAGAGTAACCCCGTCCCGAAAAAAAAAAAAAAAAAAAAAAAAAGTACAACCCGATCCGATGCAGGACTATTCAACGATCCTGAGATGTTTGCTTATTCATAGGTTTTTGAGTATTAAAGAATATAAATATGTACATTTGTTTATATAAAAGATAAAATTTTTATTAAACATGTAATTATAGATTATTTTCAATGAAAAAACAAGATTTACTTCCTTTTCATTTCGGGTTCGGTTCGGGTTGCAAGTAGAAGAATTTCGCGTTCGGATCAGGTGCGGATGTGCAGTTGCGGGTCGTCGAAATTTTTTTTGTCGGGTTGCGATCCGAAGAAATTTCTTTGGTGGATTCGGGTCGGGCTGACTTGACTATAAATGAAATTTTCGGGTTCGTGTTGGGTCTACAACCCGACCCGCTCAGAACTGTACCTGCCCTCCTGAAGTGCCTGTTTAAGATAAATTTTAAACAGTTAAAGTTAAAACAAAAACATAATTAACAAGTAAGAAAAAATCGTGCGTCAAGCATAGATTATGAAACACTTTCCAACACATTCAGAATAATGTAACAAAACTGCACTGTTTAAAAATTAAAATATTACGTCTAATTCAACCCTATGGAAACGCATAATACATTTCAGAACCCAATTTCAGCTGTTCCCATCCACAATCGGAAAATTATGCGAATTGCAGCCCTGTATATGATTTATAGATTTGAATCTATTAGCTATACATGCAAGCCAAAATTTAGTTCACTTAAGAGCTACATATACTTCAGTTGAAAATTTACCTTCAGCAATTTACTCTAATAATGAGAACGGTGCGTGAATACTTTTGTGCAGCCCTGTATTTGAGGTATAGAATTTATATATAACGGGTAAGATGCAAAAAATTAATTAAATTTAAAAGCGCATACCGAATTTTAAAGCGTGCACTCCAGCAATTATTACTCACAGACAGTACTGTACTGTCACCGATTTCTTTTATGTGTCCCTGTAAATGAATAAAAAATGCTATGAATGTCCTGTTCTAACGGGGTCGTAGTGAAATTCAGTGATTTATATCAGTTTCAATACATTTGATAAAGCATAATGTCATTAAAATACCCTGCAAACGATTTTCCCCCATATACCATAATGTATTAGAATATTTTTGAGTGCCCCTGTAAATGAACGATTAATCCTACATACTTCATATACAATACCAAACATGCTTGGGTGACCCTAAATAACCTTTAACAATTTCATGAAAATCCGAGTATATTTACGGGACTTAGAGCGTGGACAGACGGACTGACGGCCAGACAAACCGAATGCATAAACACTTTTCAAGTTTGTTGGAAAGTGTTAAAAATTGTCTTCCACTGGGTGTTCAGGGCGCAAATTTCTCATTGTTGGTTTTCTTGGTGTTTAATTTTTTTGCGCCACTTACAACGAGTAAATTTTACTCTTTTTTTTTCTTTTTTTTTTTTTCCAAGATCATCAGAAATAGAGCCCTGTGCGGGTCGAGTGCTGCTAGACTCGAACCCGAAAATTCCATTTGAAATCAACACGTAACTCGACCCGAACGCACCAAAATAATTTTCGTCGACCAGCAACCCGACCCGAAACCGAAATGAAAGGAAAGTAAATTATGATTAATGCAATTGTGAAAAGAAATCAAGAATTATATATAAAAAAAGGGCTGGGACAAATTTTACTGATATTTTTAATGGATACGAGAGAGCCGTGGCTGTTCAATGATCTTCATATGAGCTGGGTTAAACTGGGGCTGAAAATTTCTGCCTCTTCAGACCTCAAGAAGAATGCAGTCCAGCCCCGAGTTGGGCCGGAAAATAAATCCAGTCCCTGCCCATCTCGGTCTGAACCTCTAGAAAAAAGTAATCCCTAAACCAAGCTCGGAGCGAGTGTCTAGAAGGAAAATTGGGCCGGGGCCATGAAGACCCTTACATCGAATAACCAAAAGATTAGTTCACAAAATTTTGTAAATTTGGACGATAAAATTCTAATATATATTAAAAAAAAAAAAAAAAAAAAAAAAAAAAAAAAACGAGTTTTTAGTGAACTTCGCTCACTTTCATAGATGAGTTTGAGTTGAACGAGTTCGTTTGAAAAATTTTGAATTTGAACGTGAACTTGACTCAATTTTAAGAAATTGAGTTTGAGTTTGAATTAGTTCGTTTTTTTTGTGAGCGTACCCAACACTGGTAAGCATATTTATGAAGCAGCAACGATTTAATCCTAATAAGCAATAAAAAAATCGAAAAAGAATAATGACAAATACAGATACAGTAAAGTTTTAGAAGTAATTTTTTGTGATACAATTTTTTTGTTAGAAAAAGTTATTAGTTTTACATTTCATAAAGTAATAAAAATGACTAACATTTTCTGAATAACTGTGTACTATATTGTCGAGATTTTAGTTTTAGTCTCTAAATGTTTTAGATGATAAATTAAATTTCTATTATTCTACAGTAACTTGGTTCAATAAATAAATATTTATAAAATTATCTGTTCACAGTGCCAACAGCAAAAACATTACATGCCAAACAAAAATTTAATTTCTTGCTTTTTTGTATCGGTACAAATTATATGGTTTAGTTTTCATTAATATAAGTTGTTCAAAATATGACTCTGTAACTTTTCAAAACTCTTTCTTTAATTATCCACTATGAATACAAGCTTTAAATAGATTTTTCACCCAGAACTTCTTATTTTGCAGATAGCAACATATTGGGTGCATACATAATGCCAAAATTTTAGGGAAGGAGGGGGGGGGGGGTTGGCATATGATATCGTTAGATATCTGTGGGAGGAGGGGGGAGTTTACTTTTTAATATCGTTACATTTTTATCCAGCGCCACTAAAATCGAAGGGGGACGGAGTACGGCCCAGTATACCCATTCTTTAATCAAGAAGTTCTTTTGCAAAAAATGCAACCCTGTATTATGGTTATCTAAATTGAGATTTCCGATATGCGGGAGTATCCGTTGTGGAGATTAATGGACATTGCCGAATATCTGAATCCTATATTTAGCGAATACTTTTTTAATGCGCAAGGCATACATATTTGTATATTTTTACGTCACAAAAGCAGACATTTCCGATTATCGGACAAATTCAACGGCAAGGGCTATTAAGGGCTTTTAATGTACATGGATAAATATAATAATACTTGTCCTACTAGTGCTTCATATAATTTAAAAATTAGATTTTTTTTTTAAATTTATATTACCACATAGGCAATTTTACATGTAAATCAGATGATAATCACAACAGCTATTTAATTATGAATAAATAAATAATTATTCTACTTTAATATTGAGAAAAAATTTACTTCGGTATTTTGTTATTTATATTTTGTGTTTTTAATCTTGCCCTATTCTAAAAGTTCAAAACTTTCATTATAATCAGTGCAAGATTTAAAATATCAGATTTAAGAAAATTTCATACAAAATCCACCCCCCCCCCCCCACCCCGAAAAAAATGAAAATTCTTATCATTTAAAAAGTAGATTTTTTAAAAATGTGTATTGTCACATGGGCAATTCTTTATCGCTATCTTTCCTATAAGCTACTAAACCCTTTTTCATTAGACATCTTTAAAGCAAAATAAGTATAAAGCCGCAAAAAATGAAATTAGCACATAATAATGATTATGATAGACAAATTCGTCGTTTATCAGTAAATTCTAATTGGAAAATGATCTTCGAAGTGAAAGATATTTTTTACACATGCAGCGATATCGAAATAAACAAATGATTTCTTTTTTACTGACTAATAGATCTGCAATCAAAAGATTTCCACATTAAAAAATTTAATAGCTTTAGAAATATATCTAAAAAATACTTGAGATATATATACTTTTTCAGTGATACATAGATTTCATAAAAATCAATTGATTTTTTTCCAAAAGCGAAAGTCTATAAATATATATTTTTTAAATTTCACCTGAATATTGTTCCATTGGAAAAAAAAAAAAAAAAAAAAAAAAATGGACAATCCCGAAAATTCCGAGATTCGCCAGTAAAAATCTCGGGATTTTCGGGATTAAAATTAAAACGGGATCCCGGGGTCTCATTCCGGGATTATAATCACTAGCTAGGAAGTAAGAAAGCTTCGGAAGATCTTTCAAAGCTTTTTTTTTTTTCTCTATTTCCTTGTGGTCGTTTAATGTGAGATAAGTATTAGCCATTGAAACTAAGAATTGCCATATATATATATAAAAAAAAAAAAAAAAAAAAAAAAAAAAAAAAAAAAAACAAGAGAATGAATTTAATTTAAAATATGTCTGTCTTTTAGTGATATTATTACTTTAAATTTTGGGAAAAGGATGAGAATTAAGAATACATAATTTGTAATAAAAGACAACGTCATAAGTAAAAAAATATATACTGCTAGAATAGGTATTTTTTTTAGGTTTTTCTGTGTGTTTTTTTTTTTTCAAACAGATTCAAAACTAATTAAATTTCATGGAAGATTTTGTTTAATAGCATAAAAAAAAAATCATAAAATACACTAATTTTGTACAATAAAAAAATTATTACGCTTACTTCAGTCGCTGCTTGCAAGAGGTAAGAAAAATTCCTCGATTTGAAATTTTAAAAACTACCACAGTGAGGGCGAAAGACTTGCATCATTTAAAAAGGAAATCCCATAATATATCCGACTAGCCACATTTAAAGAATGAAATGTTTCTTCCTCAAAACATAACCCGCCAGACAAAAGATTTTTTTTCCAGCTTCGACAGGACGAAGACGAATCATACAATATTATTGATTTTAATTAATACAAATTAATAATCTAAGTTCATTACACACACTATGTAGAGTTCCTGGTTGTAATCTTCAAGTGTCGTCTGCTTCTGCGTCTATTCCGCCTATCAACGACAGCGTATAAGAGACATTTGATGTCAAGCACACACGTCAGATGTATGAGTTCAATAAATAAATAATCCCAAGTGTATACCAATTAAAATTACAGAACTTCACATTCAGCAACGAATTAAAATACACTCGTACGTAAAAACAAACTTTTAGTTTGAATTACAACGTATACTAACTCCGAACGAAAGACATCTAATACGCTTGCGCAACTGAGAGTGCCCCCTGGTGGTCATTGCGTCGGAAGAATCAAAACGTCTTAAATTAAGGCACGTTTAAAGCAACGAAGTGTGTTAAAATAAGACGTTTGCGGATATTTTAGACACTATTTTCAGTTCGTTTACACCATGGTCATAGTAAGACACTTTTGTATCTTAAATTAAGACATCCATAATGTCTTAATTTTCAGATTAAGACACTTAAGTGTCTAAAATTCTTTTTCAGTCACACATGTGTCTAAATTTAAGACGCTTCTATTTGCAGTGAAATCAGGAGCACAATATGCAGGAAATTATACTCGAGTTTACCAGTAAAGAAAGACAAAGAATGTTGTCCTCTCTTTTGCTGATAAGTTTTGCTTTTACTCTTTCCGGGCAGAGGCCGAGTGTAAGAACACAATATTACTTTCGAATGCATTATGTAACGTTAGCTAATATTAAATACATTTAAAAAATAACAAATTCTTTTAGATGTTATTTGATATAAATTGATTTCACGTATTGATATTTTATGGATTTCTTGAATCCGTAAAGCATGCGACTAATAAATGTATAATCATATGTGTATATCACTGCAAGTGCATAAAAAGAAAGAAAAAGAATCTATAAATCAAAGAATTTTTAAACATTGATAACGCTATCATCGGGTGGGGTGCGGTGCGGGTTCGACGAATGATAACGTATAATATCGTAAGGGTTGGTGAGTCCAAAATTAGCAAACTGTTGAAAATGTTATATATGTATAGCCCCTAACCTCTACAGTGTCAGAAAAACTCGCCTAATACACTAAATTATTCTTCATTTTGTTAACAAATAATTTCCGCACTCCTAGAAAACATATTTTATCCGTGAATTCTTCTGCCCCACCAGTGGCCGAGAGGTTCTGCTCTCAAAAGCTGGTAGACGGGAGGTGCTGGGTTCGAACCCAATCGCGTCCGTCGGCCTAATCGTTCGGAGTTTTCGTGGTTTTCTTCGAGCCGTGGATTTTCCATGCGTAAATACGGATTAGGTTCCTTAGAAAGACCCCCACGGAGGGCACTTCTCCCCCTGGGCCTATATCCCTCGTGTAGATAATTGGCCGTCACAAATCAACCCAACCCAACCCGTGAATTCTTCTCAAACGTCTGAAAAAAGGAGAAATTCCGTACATTCCTAGCATACATGCGTATTTCTTCTATCAATATTAAAATCCGATTTCCTTTTTAAAAACGGAAAATTCTATAAATTTAGATTTCTAATTTAATTTAAAAAATCTAAACCAACAACAAAGAAAAGAAACTTTTTAGAATTTAAAATTAAATAACAATTAATTTTCTGATCCGTTTAAAAGTATTCAGACTTTATTTTTTAAAGTTATAAAAAAAAAATTCCATTTTAAGTATATTTTAAATGAACACATTCAAAATAGATATGATAATTAAAATATTAAAGGGAAAAAAATCGATTTTTCTAGAAAAAAATTCTTGCATAAAATATATTCTCGCATAAAAATATAATATGCATATTTTACATCTAGCAATCTGCATAAAAAATTTTTTTAATTCATATTTTTCATCCTATTTTAATTCTAAAGTATTAAAACCAGAGCCACAATCTCATAAAATTTGAAATCTTCCAAAATTAACTTCAAAATTCATAGCTTTTTAAAGAAAAATTAATGAAGTCATAATCATCTGTGTCAAACATATGTATTTCAAAGTCTTTCACCACTGTACAACTTTAGACGAGTGGTTAAAGTACTTGTCTCGTAACACTATGGAAGCTGGCTTGACTACTAGGTCAGCTACTTTTACTTTATCTCATCTTCTTCAAATGACGTATATTTTGCCTCCTGTAATGTATAAAAAAAGAAAAGGATATGTGCCTAATTAACGAAAGGAAAATTTCCGTGAATTGAACAAAGCATTTCCAAGAGTGTGAACAAGCCGCACTCGAATTCGATGTATCCACATTAAGATCTGGTTAGTTAAGTTTGAAACGCGCAACTTCAAAACTTACAAAATATTCGTACAAACATTTCCGCCTTGTAAATGCATAAATTTAGTATTCAAAAGGCAGTAGCACGAGATTATGTTTTCTTTTATTGACAAGGTTATTTTTACGCACGTATGATTACTTATCTTTGACCGTATCATGCTACAACGCTACTTTTAAGGATCCAGTAGATTCAGTTACTGTATTTTATCAGTATGTTATTTGCTAATTAGAAACAGAGTTATAATAGTTTGCTATCACACAATTATAGTATATGAAAATTAAATCATAATTTATTTTTCTTAAATAATTATAATGTAGTGCACTTTCGTTAATGCGCGGCCTCCGGTTAATGAGGGTAATTTCGTTTTCCCTATCATTTTTTACTTGCAATTTAATGTTAAGGAGAACAATTAATTCATATTAATCATCGAATAAATCGGACCAATTTTTTTTATTGGCCAGGAAGAATCTATACTCGTCTTGTTAATAATTTCTTTAAAAGCAACTTCAGTATAATTTTAATTATCAAGAGATCAATGCATTGTCATTAAAAGTAATGAAAAGTAAGAAAATATTCCATCTCCAAAAACGCAATAAGCTCGAAAATTTCTAACAGCCTATAGTACCAATAAAAATGTTTTTGTATAACACTAAATTTTAAAATAGGACTGAATTACTGAAAAAATGCTGTTGCAAAAAGATTATTTGGTCAACAATCGAAAAGAAAGCTGAGCGATTACTTTCATCAAAATAGATTTCTCTCTGAATATCAATGTTAATTGCACATTTTCTTTGTTTATATCACGGAAGACTTCTGGGCATAGTTGGAAAATGTGGTAGAAATATTTATATTAATGTTCTGATCTCCATATTAAAAAAAAAAAAAATGCGAATTTGAATATTTGTGCGGTCACTTATGTCCTGCTTTTCGCGCTGTCAGTAATGCCACAATGGACTTTTTTATTATTGTGTACCACTATTTCCAGAAATTTATATAGTAGATATTTACCAAGAAGATTAGTATCCGAAGATAACAGTAGATAAAATAATAAAAAAATTAGTCATCTGAGCTATATAATAATCCAGTGTTCACATCTAGCCGCTTTCTGCTGCACTGCAATTTGCGACCCTTGGCATTCCAGAGTACACATTTCAGCATGTAAATGATTAAATTCTAATTCTCTGGCAGTAATAATATTTTTTTTTTTGAAAATTTATAATAATTTTTATTGTTATTTTAATTACTGTTATTAATAGTATTATTGCCGATTTGATTTTCAAAGTGTTGGCTTTTTTTATAAGGAAGGGGGGGGGGGGGGATAAGTTTTATCCTTAGCTTTTGTGTCTATTCTTTATTTGGTTATTTCGAAGCATGTTATTATTCGTATTTCTATAATTTTTTTCGTCTTTATAATCGATGTCTAAACAATCATAGCATCATTATTGAAGTTTTTTTAATATATACCTTTAATAAATTAGCTATTTTACTTTTTTCTCCTGCTCTCCTTCATATAATTGAGAAATGTGTACTTTTCCAGTATAGAGGCTCTGGCGCTTTTTAAAAATGTTTGGCTAAATCCGGAATTCAGGAAGTGATATTTGTTGCCAAATAATAAAATCAGCTATATGAAAACAAACCTCTTGAGCCTTGCTTAATTCAGTTTATATATACATATTATTAATATAGATATTACTATAGTTTTGATTTACGATTTACTTCTGCGTGTATATAAAAATAGATAAATGATTTCTTTATATTAAACAAATTATCTAAATATTGAAAAAAATTGCCTGTATATATGAAACAGTGAATGTGTTGCCAGAAAATATCTTGCCAAATTTTCTTCTGTATGGAAAGCCATTTTCGCTATGGCACCAAGGCCCATATACCGGGAAAGTACCAAGAGATGCTCTGATATCATCCGTAATCAATATAGAATCAGTTTTAACTTTTTATTTACAATAAGCAATTCATTTCAGCATATGTATCAGCATAGTCTTAAATTTGCTTCATGGTTATGACAATAATTTAGTTTATTCTCTTCATCTCTTTACTCTTTATTCTTGCTCTCAAAGATTTCTATTCTGAGTTTTGTAAACCACTATACTTCCTAACTGAATATACTTCCACAATGTTAAATAAATAAAAAAAAACTATTATCTATGGATGTGTGAGTAGTTATATTTGATGTTACTTTTGCTGTAAAATTTTAAGAGGTCAGGCACATTTGAAGTTGACAAATTACATAAAAATGAGACCCTAATTTGTATTGAAATATCTCCACATCTGATTAACTTTTGGCTATGAAATTTAAAGCATTCAATAAAGGAGATATTACGTTAACAGTTAATGTGCTAAAAAAAAAGTCTAGGTACGTATAAAACTTTGAAATTTCATTTGAAATTTAATGCTTTTTTAATAAATAAATTTACCTTAAATGCATAATTATTAATTATTAATAATTATTAAGATAATTTTTGCCACTACCAATAAACTCACCCCCTCCAAACTCATAGTTCCTATTGAATTATCCAATTCATGGGGTATCTACTGTATTAATTGTCAGTGCGGTCTTGCCTACATTGGCAAACCAAACGTTGCTTAAAATTTCGTATTAAAGAACATCAACAATGTATTAAAAACCAGGAAACCAATAAATCCTCTATTCCGAAACATTGCTGGGAGATGAATCATACTTTGACTTTAATTCGGTTAAAATAATCTCTAAACCTACTTCTGTACACGAACTTAACTTCCTTGAAGCATTTAATATTTTTAAAAGTTTTGAAAATATTGTTAGCTGTAAATTCGCTATTCCCCCATTATTAGATTGTTGAAAATATTACATAAAGCCCACCTTTTCTTATTTTTTATTCCTTTTCTTATTTTTATTCATTTTATATTTATTATTCCTTTTCTTATTTTTATTCCTTTTATATTTATTATTCCTTTTCTTATTTTTTAAAGCGATTTCTCACTACTTCGGTTCCATTCCCCATCTTTTTTCCTATTGACTGCTACCCTCAATTCTCTGTTTTCCTATTGGTCAATAAATCTTTAACTTGTATTCCCATCTCTCCTATATATGTGAGCAAATTTACGCCATCATTAGCACTGAAGGCGGTACGCTAAATGCTATCAAAACCGGTATGGTTAAAATTTAAAATTATTGGTGCTTTTAAGGTTGATATTTTTACATTTCAATTACATTTCTATTACCTTATTATATGCCATGCTCGTAGGATTTCTCATAATTAAATTATCCCAATGGCCCCAAAGTTTTTTAATAGCTATATAATGTGTGTTTAAAATGACCTACTCTGTAAAAAAATATAATGATTAGTTCTTAAGGGAAAAAATGCAAAATCAAAAATCTCAATATTTATTTTTTTTTAAATAGTCATAATTTCCATATTTCTTACTTGATGAACTCAACAGTAGGCTATATTATGTATCTATAATGCTTATACCTCAATTTAAAATTTAATGAAACACTATGCAGCTATTTCTTAGAAATCATGCACGCAATGACCAAAATCGCAGTTTGAGAAAATTCACTTTAAAGGTTGAATTATCCCTTGATAACATAAAGAAGGCTCAAACTGTTTTGGACAAAACTTCCCACCTAAATGGAATTTCTGCACGGGGTTTCTTTTTAAATGTTCCTTGAGAATCAAATTTTAATATAAGCTGTTAAATAGAAAACTTTTTTTTTGACATTATCAGAGATACCTGACCCCTTAAATGCATACTTTGGATGAATAGATGCTCTCCGCGAGATAGCTATGACCAGTTTGCTCAAGGAAACTAGATTGTCTAGTGGATGTGAACACATCCAAATCATGTGCCAAATTAAAACTAATACATAAAATATTAGCATACTATAAATAGTATGAGTATTATCCTTTATTAAATTATTTGAAATATATAATTCAAAGCTATTTAACAATTATTTTTGTTTTTAAATTATTACATTGAATACAAACTGTACAAGAAACAGGATAAAATGAAACACTAATGACAAAATGAGACATTCTAGATTTGTGGCATATGTATTCTAGATTATAATAAGACATTCTAGATTTATGTCCACAAAACCCACAAGTTGGTAAGGTATTAACTTCTACCTAATTGGGAGCTGGGTCATGGTCATTTTAAACAATGGGAATGTCTTAAAGGTGCTGTATGGGATGCAAGGTGAAGTATTTTGAAATAGTTGTTGCTTCATCCCTTGTAGGTCGATGAATTTTTAATTTTACTCAAAGCAATCGAATTTTTAAGAATTAAATTATTCCATTTGACGAACTGTACTGAAGATGTTTTTCGATGTTTGTATGTTTGTGTTAATTGGCATTCAAGAAGATTGTGATATGGCCTTGATTTCGAACCGCAGACATACAAGGGTGAAGAAGTTTTGTTTATATTATGTTTAAAAGTAATTTAAAAACCATGCAGGGATTAAAAAAATAACTCCAGGTTTATCTACTATATATGTAAAATGCAAATGGGAATTCCGGATGCTTATAACTTGAGTTCTGTTGCTTTGATGGAACCTGCACTGTTAGTAAAATTCATTTTTAGGTACACTGCTAAATATTTGCAGCAAACTATCATATAATTCGACCGTTTTTGTAAGAACCTGTTACAGAATCGTCGTATCTTTTTTCTGACCATATTGTGGTCAATAATACAGCCAGATAAGTTTTATTATCAGGTTAAGTAACAGTTAACTTTAAAAACGTTGGAATAACTGGGCAGTTTACCGCATGTTTTTAACAGTGTACATTACACATCGTTCGATGTTGCTTAGTTATAGATTAATGGGCGAAAGTTATATAATAAGGTATTTAAAAAGATTAGCCTTTTGAAAGCTTCTGCTAAAGGGATTCCGATGGAACCTGCACTATTAGGCAATTTCACAGGAAAGGTTATAGTATATAACAAATCGTTATATGTTGCTTAGTTATAGAATAATGGAGGAAAGTTGTATAATCAGTGGAAACCAATTTTGAAAAAAATATACTTTATAAAAAGTAATACTTGGAGGATTTTGATGAGACTTTAATTGTTAATTTTACAGGGATAATTTTACTATAACGCTACATTGTTCTTTAGCAAATCCTACTGTAAATGATCAACTGAAAGAGTTGGTCTTTAGCAGCCGAAGTTTAGTTTAATACATTGAAAAATATAACTTGGTAACGGCGTTCGTATCGTTTTCAGCAAACTGGAAGGCTATAGGTAAAGATCCATATTGCTTTACAACACATGGGCAAATTCACTGATATGTTTCGTTTGATTAAAAGTACCAACTTTCTAGAATGTGTAAAATAGATTTCGTATTGAGTTTTTGAAAGAATTTTTGTTTATTTTATTGAATCCCTTTTTCTTGCCAATCTGTCAATAGTTTTCTATTTAAGATGCATTTTAAATGAGAAATAGAAATAGATGAATGAAGCAGCTTTCAAAATACACAAATTAAACAAATTACACTTTATT